>CM044322.1:49885570-51097237 GCA_024291935.2 Okapia johnstoni
TTTAAAACAACTGTGATTAATATGCTAAGGCCACTATGGAAAAAGTAGGTAATGTGCAAGAACATGTGGATAATGTAACCAAAAAGATAGAAATTCTAAGAAAGACTCACATAGAAATGCTAGAGATCAGAAACATTGCAACAGAAATGAAGACTGTCTTTCATAGGTTCATTAATAGATCGGACATCACTAAGGAAAGACTGTCTGAGCTTGAGAATATGTCAATAGAAATGTCCAACACTGAAAAGCAAAGAAAAAAAAGACTGAAAAATGGACAAAATATTCAAAATCATGGTACAATTACAAAAGATGTAACATGCAGTATGGGAATACCAGAGGGAAAAGAAAGAGCAAAACACACAGAAGAAATATTTGAAGCAATCATGACTGAGAATTTCCCCCAAATAAATGTTAGACAAAACACAAATCCAGGAAACTCAAGGCAGGAAAATTAGGAGTCATATTCAAATTTCAGAAAATCAAAGTTAAGTCAGAAACTCAGATCTAAATAAAGATCTTTACAGAGGGAATAAGTGAAAATAAATTTTAAAAAACTTTTATGTTTCTTATTCTCCGTTGATCTAACATACAAATGTGTTCAAAATAATAATAGCAACAATGTATTCAAATATGTACACACATATATATACATGCATGTTTTCTGTAAGTGAAATGAATAACAGCAATAATACAACAGAAGAGAGGAATTGTTGTTTAATCACTAAGCCATGTCTGACTCTTTTGTGACCCTATGGACTGTAGCCTTCCAGGCTCCTCTGTCCATTGAATTTCCAGGCTAGAGTACTAAAGTGGGTTGCCATTTCCTTCTTCAGGGATCAGGATCTAACCCACGTCTCCTGCACTGTAGGTAGATTCTTGTACCATTGAGCCACCTGGTAAGCCCCAAGGAATATTTTATTATAAGGTACTGCATTATCCACAAAATGGTATAGTGTTATTTAAAAGTGAAGCTGGATTAATTGTAAATGTATATTGCAAACCCTAAGGCAATCATTAAAAAAAAAAGTTAAAAACAAAGTATAATTGACATGCTAAGAAAGAGAAAATGGAATTATTTAAAATACTCGGTTAAAACCCCAAATGGCAGGATAAGAGTGGAAGACAAAAATAGCAACAGGAGAAGGCAACAAATAGAAAACAGTAACAAACATGAATACAATATAATATTGGTCCAACTGTATATATCACTTTTTATTTATTTATATTTTTGGCTGTGCTGCACAGTTTGTAGGATTCTAGTTCACTGACTAAGGATTGAACCCATGCTCAAAGCAATGAAAATGCAGAGTCCAAACCACTCTGTCAGGGGATTCCTAAGAAATACAACCTAACTCTATGTTGTCTACAAGAAACCCACTTTAAATATAAAAACACATAAAGATTAAAAGTAAAAGCATGGTTGCTATGACATTAGAGCTTTAATGTTCTCACTGTAATAACAAAATGGTAATTATGTGAAGCAAAGGATATGTTCGCTACCTTTATTGTGGTAAATATTTTGTGATAATGTATGTGCATCAATCTGTAAACCTCAAATTTACAGGATGTTATACAGAAAGCTGAGCACCAAAGAATTGATACTTTTGAACTGTAGTGCTGAAGAAGACTCTTGAGAGTCCCTTATACTGCAAGGAGATCAACCAGTCAATCCTAAAGGAAATCAATCCTAAATATTCTTTAGAAGGACTGATTCTAAAGCTGAAGCTCCAATACTTTGGACACATGATGCAAAGAGCTGACTCATTGGAAAAGACCCTGATGCCGGCAAAGATTGAAGGCAGAAGGAGAAGGGAACAACAGAGGATGAGATGGTTGGATGGCATCACCGACTCGATGGACATGAGTTTGAGCAAGCTTGGGGAGTTGGTGATGGACAGGGAAGCCTGGTGTACTGCAGCCCATGGGGTCACAAAGAGTCAGACACGACTGAGCTACTGAAATGACTGATATATGACTTATGTCTCATAAAATTGGAGGAAAAAGTAGCAAGGGGCTAGGGATGGAGAAAGATGTACTATGCTAACACTAATGAAAAGAAAGCAGGAGAAACTATGTTAATTTCAGACAGAGCAATCTTCAGAGCAAGAAAAATTATCAAAGATAAGGGAGAGAACTACATGGTAATAAAAGTTCAATTCTCCAAGAAGACACAACCATCTTTAATGTGTATGCACCTAACAACAAAGCTTCAAAATATGTGAGGCAAAGTTGACAGAAATGCAAGGAGAAATAAATGAATTTACTGTTATAGTAGGTGTGCCCAGTCACATCCTCCTCCTTGCGATTCCATGAACTATAGCCCACCAGACTCCTCTGCCTGTGGAATCTTCCTGCCAAGAATACTGGAGTGGGTTGACATGCCCTCCTCCAGGGGATCTTCCCAACCTAGGGGTCGAACCCATGTTCCCTACATCTCCTGCGCTGCAGGCAGATTCTTTACACTGAGCTTCCAAAGACCTCAACAACTCTCTAACAGAAATAGCTTCAGCAGGTAGGAAATCAGTAAGGACATTGCTGAGTTCAACAATACCATCAACCAAATATATGTAATTGATATCTAAGGTGATTTCATCTGAGAGCAGAATTCACATTTTCTTCTCAAATTGAACTGTTCCCTCACTTTCAGGGGGCGTCCCTGATAGCTTAGTTGGTAAAGAATCTGCCTGCAATGCAGGAGACACCAGTTGGATACCTGGGTCAGGAAGATCCACTGGAGAAGGGATAGGCTACCCACTCCAGTATTCTTGGGCTTTCCTTGTGGCTCAGCTGGTAAAGAATCCATCTGCAATGTGGGAGAACTGGGTTTGATCCCTGGGTTGGGAAGATCCCCTGGAGTAAGGGAAAGGCTACCTGTTGTAGAAACCAGTACTCAAGAAACCAAGCACCACACTCGGAGAGTTGGAGAACTCAGGTTTATTACACCGGCAGGCCCAGAGGAGTTAACACTCCAAGCTCTGAGCCCCAAACAAAGGGATTACAGGGTTTTTATACACAGACAGGCATGATTAAGCAGGTTTGCGGGTTTATAGAGACTAGGGCGATTGCAAAGAGCAGGACAAGGGTAAGTGAGATAAGCTCCAGTTCCTAGTATTATGAGTCCCCACTTTCTGAGACTTACGTGATCCAGACTTTGCAAGGAGCAAGCTGAGTTACAGAGGCAGAAGGAGCAGGAGGTTATGTAAAAAATTTAACTTTTCCTCTTCGCTCCCTGCTGTTGATGCTTCTATCACTCATTGTAGAAAGCATCATCTCATGTTTTGGTAAGAGATCCAGAGCTCCCCCTCAATATAGGGGGCTATATTGAGCTATTACCATTTGTAACTTTATGGATTCAATTTGAGAGGTTATGTACTGGGTAATAGCTTTAAGAATACAAGGGCCAAACAAGAGCGCTGCAAAGAACATGAAGAGAGGACCAGTTAAAGGGAGAAGCCACAATGCCCAGCTCCAGATATTGTTCCAATTACCACAGGAATTTGCTAGTTCCTCCCTCCTTTTCATGATTCATTCCCTTAGCTGTTGGGCCATGTCCCTGACTATTCCTGATTGGTTTACATAAAGGCAGCATTCTTCATTTAAGAAGAGGCAGAGTCCTCCCTTTTCAGCTGTCAGTAGGTCTAGCCCTCTCCTATCCTGTAGAACCACCTCAGCCAGGGAATCTAGTTGGTCCTGTAAGGCCACTAAAGATTTGGCAACTCTCTCAACGTCATCTGTGAAATCCTTGGGTAGTGTATGGTAGAAGGTGGTTAATGAAACAATTCCTCCTAGTCCCATACCTATACCAGCCGTAATTCCCAGGGCAACCTGTAGGGGTATAAACTGGATGGCTCTTTTTGACCGCGTATGTGCTGTCAGGGAGAAGGCAATGGCAACCCACTCCAGTGCTCTTGCCTGGAAAATCCTGTGGACGGAGGAGCCTGGTAGGCTTCAGTCCGTGGGGTCACTAAGAGTCGGACACGACTGAGTGACTTCCCTTTCACTTTTCACCTTCATGCATTGGAGAAGGAAATGGCAACCCACTCCAGTGTTCTTGCCTGGAGAATCCCAGGGACGGGGGAGCCTGGTGGGCTACCATCTCTGGGGTCGCACACAGCCGTACACGACTGAAGTGACTTAGCAGCAGCAGCAGCATGTGCTGTCAGAGGTATGGCGAGAGTCTAGTTGTTAGGGACAATATTCATCTGAGGAATGAGGAAAGCTAAGGTGCAGATACCCATCCAACTGATTGGTAGATGTAAGTAAGCATTTGTCCCACAAACAAATAAAAGGCCTTGATGGGGGCGGCACCATATTGTGTTTGTGGGAGGATGAGTGGGCCACTCACCTTTTAAAGTTTGATTACATTGGTCCCCGGTTAAATTGCCTACAGGTTCAGTTCCTCCATCACTTGTAAAGCATTCTGGAGCCTTTTGAGTTAACTCAATTGCCCTTAACATTGGCCCTTGTAAGTGTGGATCTATAGGAGTTCCCATGGCTGTTGTATTATTTAGTGGTACTTGTGTGGCTAAATACCGTGGAGCTCCTAAGGATAAGCAGAGTCAGCAATCCCTGGCCAGCTAGGGGTTGGTGTCACTAAGAAGGCGATGAGTTGTGTTGAGAACATGGTACAGACGAGGGTCTAAGGGGGAGTTAACTCTGTAACCTGGGTCATACTGCCAGCAGGTGGAGCCTGATTTTTTAGGGCAAAGTTGGTCCCTGATTTCGTTTGTCTGCATTATTATACCTGTCCAGTAGGTTTTTCCATTTATTTGGCAGACAGACACCTGTTCTGGGTTGTAACATCTGCATGGCATTTGGGGGTAGATGGAGGTACAGGGGCATAATGACAATGCCATGGTGTCGGGATGCCACCCAGCGTTTGGATCCTCTGGTGAGGGAAAGATAGCGGCAGCGAGGGGCATAATGGGAAAACATTTTTGGCACTCAGGCCCCTGGATATACATTGCATGATTATGAAGGCAGTAGGTGATCGGCCTATAGGACTGGCTATCTATATATTGTTCTAGCTGATGGTTAAGTAAGCAATTTTCCAAGGGTTGACTGTAATGTTGACAGGTGCATGATGGATAAGGAACGGCACCATCTGTTACAACAAGGGACACCAAAAAGCTGCAAAGCAGCCTGCACATAACAGATAACTGAACACAAGCAAAAGGTTTTCTCCCCATCTTTGGGTTGTCACGGCTGCAGCAACTGAGCCTGTCGTGAAGAGGGGTCAGCTATACTGTGAGTGATTTAGTTAGTAGGGAGAATCGATCCTAAGAAATATATAATAAGAATGAGGCTTCCTACTATGGTGAGATAACAGACAGCAAACCATAGTTTCTGACCCCAATCCCAGTCCTGGGGTGCGACTGAAGCTACTCCTGTAGTGAAGAGCACAGCAATAATACCAATCAGGGATAGAGGCCAGGGTTGACAATAAAAATCCATTGATATTTTGATAGCCAGGTCCTCAAGCTTTGCCGTGCGTTGACCAGCCATCTGCCAGAGTGTGGCTGGAGCAAAGCTGAAGAATCCTCAAGCTTCTTCCATGAGTGGGCTAGTCAGCTTCTGGAGTGACTAGAGCAGGGCTCAGCGTCTTTCATGGGTGAAGACCGTTGTTTTTGGAAGCAGACCTTGAGAGAATTTTTTGGGTCCCGGACTGTTTTCCAGGTGTCCTCATTACAGGAAGCTGCTGCCTTCTTGACTCTGGTGTGGTGGATCCAAGGGATGACGCCTGTAACTTTAACAGCAGTAGGGGTTGTCAGGACGACTGTGAGAGGGCCTGGCCAAACTGGCTGAAGTGGTTCTTTTTTCCAATCTTTAACTCATACCTCATCTCCTGGCTTATAGGGATGAACCCAACTGCCCAAAGGAATGGGTTTCCTTTTTAAGGTTTCTCGGGCAGAATGGTGGAAGACTTTTCCCAGGGCCTGGAGGTGTTGAGACATCTCCAGGTCAGCTAGCTGTTGTTGGTGGTCTCCCTTGAGCTTTTCTATCACTGAGGGGTGGTCTCCAATATAAGATCTCAAAGGGAGACTAGCCTGAGGACCTCGGGGTGAGGTCCCACCCCGAAAGGTCCCACCGCCTTTATGGAGGGCAGTGAGAGTCCACAGAATGATAAAGCAGCTTGTTCTAGCACTGTCTGGGTGTTAGCCGGGGGATATTCTTGTCGTACAACTACTTGGAGAAACAAATTTAACAAGAAAGTTAAAGATACATGGCCCAAAGATTAATAGAAGTAGGAAAGCTGATGAGGGGCTAGCCAGGAGAACCAGGTCCAGACACTGATTTGTGACATCAGTGTTTCTCTAGGTATGAGAAGATGCAAGAATTTGGACTCACAAAAATCTTTACCTGAAAACATCTGACTATCTGAAGGCCTATTGTTGTTGTTGTTTTTCCAGAGCACCAAGTGCCTTATTTTTTGTCTCCATTCTGAACTCTTTTCAAGAGGGTGTTGAAGGTCAGCATCTTGTGGTGTTCATGATTTAATCTTTGTAGAGGCAGATGGCAAGGGCCAACTTTCAGTCAGCAGGGACCCTTCATAGCCACATATTTGACTGTGTCTTGGGGGCATTTCATGGTCATTGTGTCCTGCGGTGCTGGGAAGGCTCATCCCCAGGTCTAACAAAGATTCCATTGACAGGCCACTCAATGTGTTGTCACTAGACCAGGCCTTGTAAGTAGCAAAAGCCTCTGGACCATACCTGTCTTACTAGCCTCTTGGTCCAGGAAAATATTTCCTCTTGTTGTTTCTTCCCATATCTAGAGTTACATTATTACAATTATTGATCTCATATGGAGCTACATATCAGCATTTTATCACAGGCTTAGTCACATATTTAGGAACATAAGAAATAGTCTTTTGAAACAATCTACATAGAAAATAATATAGCTAGCAGTTATTAGTAAGGTCACAAGCAAGAATTTAAGTTAAAAACTTTCATTGGGTATAGCCTGGTATTCCCCAGGTCATCTGACTCAGTTAAATGATTATAGCCAAGTGTTAATCTCCTGGTTGCATATCATGGAGCATCTGACCTTTATCCAAAGACTGGTTACTGAGATAAGCTTTAGAAACAATCTTAGAATGTCCTTTTTAATAGCGTACTGAAAAGTTTTAGCAATATAACATAACAAGGAACTATTTCAGACGTGAGTCTTACTAAGCACAGACCTTAATTAACAAAACTAGAACTTAATTTTCAGTGAAACATAATTTTTTCTTTTCTTTTTTTTTGAAGAACTCATTGTAAGGGCATTAACACTGTAGCCAGGGAAGGCTTTAACCCATCAAATAAAAATGAGGTCTGTCAGGGAGCCAGGAAAAGCCAAGATACTGTCTTGGATTTCCCATAGCCCTGGCTCTTTGATTTTTAGCTGTTGTTTATCAATTTTTAATTTCCTGATTTAGGAGCAGACTATTACCATGTTTTAAGAACATCAAGATAGCAAAAGTCTAACCGTGAGGGGTTATTTTTTTATAGAGGCAGAATGAGCTTTGTCTACATGTACCATAATCTTAAATAATGTTTATTTACTTTACCAAAGTAACAAGAAGATTTTAAAAACAAATATAAAACACTTAAAGGCAAAGAAATTAATAATCTGTTATCAAAAGCTGCATTCTAAGAAAACTTCATTCTCTAAACAGAAAGAAGACCAAATTCTAGTCTGGTACCAGCTTACTATTAATAACAAAAGTTGTTTATCTGCTTAATCTTAGAAAGTCTTTTCCATAAATTTTGGAGAACTAGCAGTATTCTTCTAAAGGCATGAGAGTAAAACCATAGGAGGCAAGTTTAAAATCTGACTCTATTGCAATTGACAAAGAAACTTGATCATAACACTTTAATATGATAGCTAGAATTATAATTGACCATATTTTATCAGGGCATATCAGATCTATATGAATTTCACATAATTTTAGGATATCTATATTAGTAACGTCAACCATAAAGTATAACCTGAAAAGATTTATCACCCCTTCAATAGTACTTCTCATGTAATTTAACATGTCCAGTGAACCCAGGTAGCTTAATAGCTCTTTGAGATGTCTCAAGGGCCCTCTGAAGCATCCCAAAGTTAGCTGGAAGTCAAGTTATTTAGGAAGTTTTGTTGATAAATATCAAAAGAGTTTATAGCACTCAGTGAGGTAGGATCATATATAAGTTACTGTGAAATAATAGTTGTTCACTTAGCCAAAGTTAACAAAAGATTTCAAAGGTAAATATAGAACAGATCAATTAAGAGGTAAAAAAACTTAAATCTATCATTAATGAATTGCTTATTCAGCATCTAAAGAAAGTATGTCCTCTTAACAGAGAGAAAGGCCAAATTCAAGTTTTTGCACCAGCTTACTTTGAACTCATTTAGTAAACTTAATTAAATTTATTTTAAACTTAGTCTTAACCATATGCACGAAACTTTTTTCCAGAGTCCACTTTCCACAAAACTTTTAATCCAAAAGGTGGCTTAGAATGCTTTCCGTGGGCTGAGGAAAGGGAGGAATTGGGAGTGATTGCTTAAAGAGTGTGGGCTTTCTTTTGGAACTGATGAAAATATTCTCAAATTATGTATTCATGACACTGGTCCAACACTGTAAATATACTAAATATCATCTGTATTATACTTAAAATGGTGAATTTTATGTTAATTTTACCTTAATTAAAAAAGTATTGAATTATACACTTAAGATGAATATGTTTTATTATAGACACAAGATACATCAGTAAAGTTTTTTGAAAAAGAGTAATGATATTAAATTCTCATTCAACAATCTTTTGCTCTTCTTGGCCATTTGTTCTTTCACATTAATCTTAGACTCAACTTTTGAAATTCTTCCAAATTACCTATATCCATTCAAATTAATGTTTTTTTGTGACTGACAGAAACCTCAACTAATTTTTTTTTAATACAGAAGAAGTATATTTTCTCTCTGTTCCTAGAATGGGTCAGCTTCTTTCCTGCTTTAGGGCTTTTGCACATCCTGTCTATCTGAAATTCCCTTTGACAACTGATTCCTGCTATCCTTTAGGTTCTAACATATCATAATCTCAGAAGTTCTTCCTTTAACTACTAAGACTGTGGTAGGCTGCCTTTGCTGTTCTCTATCACAGTACCCTGATTATCTATGTCACAGTTTTCATTCTTTTACTTAGCAATTATTCACTGAAAACAGTCTATATACAAGGTACTTTACAAGGGCTAAGAAATCTTCATTATTTGTCATTATTGTAATTATGTGTTTATTTATTTATTTTGGCTGCATCAGGTCTTGGTTGCAGCATGCATGGCATGTGGGATCTTAGTTCCCCAAGCAGGGATTGAACCCATGTCTCTGCATTGCAAGGTGGATCCTTAACCACTGGACCACAGGGAAGTCCC
Organism: Okapia johnstoni; assembly: GCA_024291935.2. Taxonomy (NCBI): domain Eukaryota; kingdom Metazoa; phylum Chordata; class Mammalia; order Artiodactyla; family Giraffidae; genus Okapia; species Okapia johnstoni. The sequence goes on from CM044322.1 coordinate 49,894,964, forward strand.
ATGTGTTTATTATTTTGCCAGCCCGCTGCTTGACCCTCTCAGTAGAATATAAGTTCCAAGACCATATCTGTGATCATCACTGTATCCTCTGACTTTAGCATAGCAACTGCCATATATTAGACAATAAACATTTGTAGATACAATGAAAAAAATGCCAGCTCAAAATATTACTTTTATTCTGTTAAGATTAGGGACATGAATAAAGCATTCTTCTCAAAGGAGGACGAACTTGATTAGAAATCAGAATTATTTGCCTTCACAAAATAAACCAAATCAAAGATTTTGTCTCCTAATCTCAGAAAACATGGATACAGACTCAATCTCAAGCTCACAGCAGGCAGGCAACCTCTCTTTTGAACCTTGGTAAGGAATCTCAGCTATGCACACTCTCACAATTTTTCTCCATGTTCCTCTTATATATTGATAACCATATAATTCATTGTCTAAACTGGAACCCTTATGAGAGATAAAGGTGAGAAACTGAGTATACAGATGAACAATGGCCAGATCCTGTAAAACAAAACAGAAAAACAATGCTCTGGTTTATAATCTGCAGCAACCAGCCCGGGAAACCAATCTGCTACCTACAAGTCAGACTTATAGGAAGTCAGAACAATATCTCTAGCAAACAATCCCAGAAGCCAAACAGTAAACCCTGTAGCATTGATCCCAAATGTCCAGGACTCCACTGACAGGACCCACCAGAAAAAACCAAATATATTCCCTTAACTAGTCACATGGGCTTCCCAGGTGGTGCAGTGGTAAAGAATCTGCCTGCCAATGCAGGAGACACAAGAGATGCAGATTAGATTCCTGGGTCAGGAAGATGCCCAGGAGTAGGAAATGGCAACTCTTCTAGTACTATGGTGAGCTACAGTCTATGGGGTCACAAAGAGTTGAACACGACTGAGGGACTGAGCACACAAAACTAGTCGCAGAGATGCCCTGCTTTTTAGTTAGCCTTTCTACAGCTTCTCTGTGCCAACAGCCCTCAGTCAGCGCGTATATGAAATCTACCCTTCTTGCAGCTATGAAGCTTTCCCAGACCTTTACCTGCCTTTGAGTCTCTGCCAAAATGCAAGTTCAGTTCAGTTCAGTTCAGTCGCTCAGTCGTGTCCGACTCTTTGCGACCCCATGAATTGCAGGACGCCAGGCCTCCCTGTCCATCACCAACTCCCGGAGTCTACCCAAACCCATGTCCATCGAGTCAGTGATGCCATCCAACCATCTCATCCTCTGTTGTACTCTTCTCCTCCTGCCCCCAATCCTACCCAGCATTAGGGTCTCTTCCAGTGAGTCAACTCTTCGCATGAGGTGGCCAAAGTATTGGAGTTTCAGCTTCAACATCAGTCCTTCAAATGAACACGCAAGATTGATCTTCTTTAGGATGGATTGATTGGATCTCCTTGCAGTTCAAGGGACTCTCGAGTCTTCTCCAACACCAGAGTTCAAAAGCATCAATTCTGCGGCGCTCAGCTTCCTTCACCATCCAACTCTCACATTCATACCTGACTACTGCAAAAACCATAGCCTTGACTAGATGGACATTTGCTGGCAAAGTAATGTCTCTGCTTTTAAATATGCTATCTAGGTTGGTCATAACCTTCCTTCCAAGGAGTAAGCTTCTTTTAATTTCATGTCTGCAATCACCATCAGCAGTGATTTTGGAGCCCAAAAAAATAAAGTCTGATACTGTTTCCACTGTTTCCTCATCTATTTCCCATGAAGTGATGGGAACAGATGCCATGATCTTAGTTTTCTGAACTTTGAGCTTTAAGCCAACTTTTTCACTCTCCTCTCTCACTTTCATCAAGAAACTCTTTAGTTCTTCTTTACTTTCTGCCATAAGGGTGGTGTCATCTGCATATCTGAGGTTATTGATATTGCTCCTGGCAATCTTGATTCCAGCTTGTGTTTCTTCCAGCCCAGCGTTTCTCATGATGTACTCTGCATATAAGTTAAATAAGCAGGGTGACAATATACAGCCTTGACGTACTCCTTTTCCTGTTTGGAACCAGTCTGTTGTTCCATGTCCAGTTCTAACTGTTGCTTCCTGACCTGCATACAGGTTTCTCAAGAGACAGGTCAGATGGTCTGGTATTCCCATTTCTTTCAGAATTTTCCACAGTTTATTATGATCCACACAGTCAAAGGCTTTGGTATAGTCAATAAGGAAGAAATAGATGTTTTTCTAGAACTCTCTTGCTTTTTCGATGATCCAGCGGATATTGGCAATTTGATCTCTGGTTCCTCTGCCTTGTCTAAAATCAGCTTGAACATCTGGAAGTTCACGGTTCATGTATTGCTGAAGCCTGGCTTGGAAAATTTTGAGCATTACTTTACTAGCGTGTGAGATGAGTGCAATTGTGCGGTAGTTTGAGCATTCTTTGGCATTGCCTTTCTTTGGGATCAGAACGAAAACTGACCTTTTCCAGTCCTGTGGCCACTGCTGAGTTTTCCAAATTTGCTGGCATATTGAGTGCAGCACTTTCACAGCATCATCTTTCAGGATTTGAAATAGCTCCACTGGAATTCCATTACCTCCACTAGCTTTGTTCGTAGTGATGCTTCCTAAGGCCCACTTGCCTTCACATTCCAGGATGTCTGGTCTAGGTGAGTGATCACACTATCGTGATTATCTGGGTCATGAAGATCTTTTTTGTACAGTTCTTCTGTGTATTCTTGCCATCTCTTCTTAATATCTTCTGCTTCTGTTAGGTCCATACCATTTCTGTCCTTTATCGAGCCCATCTTTGCATGAAAAGTTCCCTTGGTATCTCTAATTTTCTTGAAGAGATCTCTAGTCTTTCCCATTCTGTTGTTTTCCTCTATTTCTTTGCATTGATCGCTGACGAAGGCTTTCTTATCTCTGCTTGCTATTCTTTGGAACTCTGCATTCAGATGGGAATATCTTTCCTTTTCTCCTTTGCTTCTCACTTCTCTTCTTTTCCCAGCTATTTGTCAGGCCCCCTCAGACAGCCATTTTGCTTTTTTGCATTTCTTTTCCGTGGGGATTGTCTTGATCCCTGTCTCCTGTACAATGTCACGAACCTCTGTCAATAGTTCATCAGGCACTCTATCAGATCTAGTCCCTTAAATCTATTTCTCATTTCCACTGTGTAACCATAAGGGGTTTGATTTAGGTCATACCTGAATGGTCTAGTGGTTTTCCCTACTTTCTTCAATTTAAGTCTGAATCTGGCAATAAGGAGTTCATGATCTGAAGCCAGAGTTCATGATCTGGAGCCAAGCTTCAGTAATACGTGCACCATGAAATTCCAGATGTTCAAGCTGTTTTTAGAAAAGGCAGAGGAACCAGAGATCAAATTGCCAACATCTGCTGGATCATCGAAAAAGCAAGAGAGTTCCAGAAAAACATCTATTTCTGCTTTATTGACTGTGCCAAAGCCTTTGACTGTGTGGATCACAATTAACTGTGGAAAATTCTGAAAGAGATGGGAATACTAGACCATCTGACCTGTCTCTTGAAAACTTGTATGCAGGTCAGGAAGCAACAGTTAGAACTGGACATGGAACAACAGACTGGTTCCAAACAGGAAAAGGAGTACGTCAAGGCTGTATATTGTCACCCTGCTTATTTAACTTATATGCAGAGTACATCATGAGAAACGCTGGGCTGGAAGAAACACAAGCTGGAATCAAGATTGCCAGGAGCAATATCAATAACCTCAGATATGCAGATGACACCACCCTTATGGCAGAAAGTGAAGAAGAACTAAAGAGCCTCTTGATGAAAGTGAAAGAGGAGAGTGAAGAAGTTGGCTTAAAGCTCAACTTTCAGAAAACTAAGATCATGGCATCTGGTCCCATCACTTCATGGGAAATAGATGGGGAAACAGTGGAAACAGTGTCAGACTTTATTTTTTTGGGCTCCAAAATCACTGCTGATGGTGATTGCAGACATGAAATTAAAAGAAGCTTACTCCTTGGAAGGAAGGTTATGACCAACCTAGATAGCATATTTAAAAGCAGAGACATTACTTGGCCAACAAAGGTCCGTCTAGTCAAGGCTATGGTTTTTCCAGTGGTCATGTATGGATGTGAGAGTTGGACGGTGAAGAAACCTGAGCGCCGAAGAATTGATGCTTTTGAACTGTGGTGTCAGAGAAGACTCTTGAGAGTCCCTTGAACTACAAGGAGATCCAGTCAATCCATCCTAAAGAAGATCAATCCTGGGTGTTCATTGGAAGGACTGATGTTGAAGCTGAAACTCCAATACTTTGGCCACCTCATGCGAAGAGTTGACTCACTGGAAAAAACCTTAATTCTGGGAAGGACTGGGGGCAGGAGGAGAAGGGGACGACAGAGGATGAGATGGCTGGATGGTATCACCGACAAGATGGACATGGGTTTGGGTGGATTCCGGGAGTTGGTGATGGACAGGGAGGCCTGGCGTGCTACGATTCGTGGGGTCGCAAAGAGTCGGACACGACTGAGCGACTGAACTGAACTGAATCATCACAAGTATATAGTTTCGGTTTTGTTAAGATTCCAGGTCAAGATTAACCACATTCGGACACGGTGCGCCTAGAAAGGCCAGAAACCTGTTACAGATGTGGATGGCCACGCCCCCTCAGGAACCTCCCAGCTCCCGCCCCTGCGCGCGTCCGCAGAGTCGGGAACAATAAAGTTGAGCGTGTTCAAATGGGTCCTTGTCTTCCAGGGCCTCTTGGATATGCCTGTAAAATAAGTCTGAAAAACTCCGTTCTTCTCTCAAATCTTCTTCGTGTTCTCTGTGATTTTTTCCCCTTTACTCGCGGTACAAATGTCCTGAAGGGAACGGCATGGGCTAGGCCTGCTGGGGCTCGTTTCCGTGGGCAGCTGGCCCGGCAATCGCCGTGGGCATCCTCGGGGAGGCCCCCAGTTCACGTGAAGCCCGTGCCGCAGCAGCCAAGGCAGCTGCGATGAAGCCAAGGCCCGCGAGGTTCGTGGATAATAAACTGAAGCAGCGCGTCATCCAGGTGTGTATCCCGCACGGCCAGACCTCAGAGTGGTCCGCGTTCGCTGCCCAGGAGCCCCAGAGGCCGTTTCTCGCCGCAGTTGGGAGAAGGGGGGAGGCTTCTAGCTCGGACTGACTTGCGGCCAGCGCCAGTCTGGATTCGAGCGTGGAGATATTGACGACTCCACTTCTTCGCGGGTGGTTCGAGCCCCTTCCTCCTCACTGTGTGGCCGAGTTTCAAGGCGCAGCCTGAGACCGTGAGAGGCTGCAGCTTGATGAGGGCCTGCCCGGATCTGCCTGACCTCTGTGCAGATCCGTCAAGAGAGTGGAGATGGCGTTTGAGTTTAAAACTTCCTGTCTTGTGAAGTTGGGAAGGAATTATTCCTCGAAACCTTGTAGGGACGAATTGCTTTCGGGGTCATAAAGGATACGTTAACTTCCTTTCTTAGGAAACGTGGAGTCAGGTTGGGACACCAGTAAAGACAAGTACTCTGAATCTTACTTTATAATGGGCACTTTACCTGCCTTTTTATTTTTTTCGTATTCGTAATCGTCAGTGGAATGCATTGTGTGGTAAATGCCTTGGACATTTAGATTACTAAGCGCTCAGTTAGAAGGTGGGAGAGAGACTTTAAGAGCTATATTCTCGCCTTGTTTTTCTTTTACCTTTCCAGCTCCCATGCCGTCTGTTTTTGAATCTGTCTCTTCCTGTCATCTTTAAATGTTGGAAGTGCCTTGAGCACCTGTGCTCTTAACTTCTCTTTATCTTCTCCAATCTATGCACACTTCTAGGTGATCTCATCCAGTCTAGTATCTTTAAATATTATACGTCCATTCATGACTTCAAAATTTGTATTATAATCCAGTGCCGATTTTATCTTGAATTCTAGATTGATATATCCAGCTGCCTATTCAACATCTCCTCGTGAGTATCTTATAGGATTTCAGCTTAGAGTATTGATCTTCTCCAAACTGTTCCTTTGTTTGTGTTGTTTATTTCAGTAAATGACATCGCGCCATCCATCCATTTGTTAAGGCCCCAAACCTTAAGAATCAGAATCGTTCTGACTCTTGCTTCCTGTAACCAATTAATCAGTGACCTATTTGGCTTTACCTTCAAAATATACTTCAAACCTAATCATTTGGGCTTCCCTGATAACTCAATTGGTAAAGAATCCGACTGCAATGCCAGAGACCCCGTTTTGATTCCTGGGTCGGGGAGATCCCCTGGAGAAGGGATAGGCTACCCACTCCAGTATTCTTGGGTTTCCCTGGTGGCTCAGCTGGTAAAGAATCTGCCTGCAATGTGGGAGACCTGGGTTCAATCTGTGGGTTGGGAAGATCCCCTGAAGAAGGGAAAGGCTACCCACTTCAGTATTCTGGCCTGGAGAATTCCATGGACTACAGTCCATGGTATCGCAAAGAGTTGGACAGAACTGAGAGACTTTCACTTTCTTTCTAATATCCTAGTCCAAACCACACTCCCTTTAGACTGTTGGAATACCTCCTAACTGATCTCACTGTTTCTTGTTTTACTTAATCTGTTCTACACAGAGCAGCCAGGGAAATCATTTTAAAGGGAGAATTGGAGTGTGCCAGGGTCCTACTCAAAACCCTTCTGTGGACTTTCAGACATCTAGAGTAAAATCCATCTTAAATAGCCATATGTATTTTGGCCCCATCTACCTTTTTGTCCATTGCTTTTTTCCCCCTTTGTTCTCTCCCTTGATTGCAATGTCCTATCCACACGGACCTTCTCAAACTTCCTGGGCGCAGGACTTTAGTTTTTGCAGTTTACTCACTTAATTGCTCTTCCTCTGAACGTTCGCAAAATTTGCTTCTTCAGTTTATTCAGATCTCTGAGCAGTGACTCCTAATGGCTAAATCCAGTGGCCTCTTCTCAGTCTTTGCCACACTGGACTGCTCTGCAGCATTTGACATTAGCAGTTTTCCTCCCTTGCTTTTACTTTGGTTTATTATAAAAGCAGTAGGGGGACTTCCCTGGTGGTCTGGTGGTTGAAACTCCATGCTCCCAATGCAGGGAACCTGAGTTTGAACCCTGGTCGGGGAGCTGGTTCCCACATGCTGCAATGAAGACCAGGGATACTGTGTGCCACAACTAAGACCTGGCACAGTCAAATCAACAGTAATGAAAAAATTGAGAGTAATAGGTTCTTATGGTTTAAAATAAAGGGAACTGGAGGGTATAAAATGAGAAGAAAGAATTCTTTTCGTCTCCACTCCACTTCTGCATGAGTAATCATGGAGAGTTTCTGTTGTACCTGTCTTAAAATTTTGTATGCATATATGCACTTATAAATGTATATATTTTTTTAAATCACACAGGCTCATCTGCATCTCTTCTGCTGCTTGTTTCGTTTAACAATATGTTTTAGACATCTTCTTTCAAGTAGTACACTTGCCTCCTTTTAACTAGCGCATTAATCTATTGCTCTGTAACAGATTACTCTAAAACTTAGCAGATTAAAGTGGTTTTAGTCCTGTTGCTTTTTGATTTGCAGTGGGTTTGAGATGTGTATGTGTAATTCACGATTGACTGTGGTAAATGACAACATGCTATAGGAGTCCGGAAAAGGGGACAGTTAACTGAAACTGCAGCTTTGGACACCTAGTCTCTTGCCACTGGAGGCATTTATGCAGAGGCAGTTCTCATGTGTTAGGGATCCTTGAGAAGAAATTGCTGTATGAAGTGGGGAATCTAGACTAGATAACTAGCTGCTGCTGCTGCTGTAAATCGCTTCAGGTGTGTCCAACTCTGTGCGACCCCATAGACGGCAGCCCACCAGGCCCCTCTGTCCCTGGGATCCTCCAGGCAAGAATACTGGAGTGGTTTGCCATTTCCTTATTCAATGCATGAAAGTGAAAAGTGAAAGTGAAGTCGCTCGACTCTTAGCGACCCCATGGACTGCAGCCTACCAGGCTCCTCCGTCCATGGGATTTTCCAGGCAAGAGTACTGGAGTGGGTTGCCATTTCCTTCTCCGAGATAACTAGCAAATAATGAAATTTGGGAGTTGTTCACTAAACATTCTAGGTTTGAAATCTGGCCCTGTTATTTACGGGCTGGTAAGCAAGTAAATAAGCTGTTAAAGCTTCAAATCAGGGAAGAGGGCTTCCCCTGTTACTCAGTGGTAAAGAATCCGCCTGCCAATACAGGAGACATGGTTCATCCCTGATCCAGGAAGATCCTACATGCCCTGGAGTAACTAAGTCCATGTACCAAAACTACTGAGGCTGTGCTTTAGAGCCTGGAGCCGCAAACACTGAAGCTTGCACATCCTAGAGCCCCTGTTCTGAAGCAAGAGAAGCCACTGCAATGAGAAGCCTGTGCAGCAACGAAGACCCAGCACAGCCAATAAGTAAATAATTTTTAAAAAATAAATAGGGGGAGAGTAACATCTACCTCATAGCATTGTGAGCACTAAAAGAGAGAAAGTGTAAAAGGCCCCTAGAACAGGTTTACCAGGCCCTTAGTTTCTTAGTAGTTTTTTTCATAGTGTTTCCAAGTCCCAAAGTCAGTCAGTGAAAGTTGCTCAGTCGTGTCCGACTCTTTATGACCCTGTGGACTACACAGTCCGTGGAATTCTCCAGGCCAAAATACTGGAGTGGTAGCCTTTTCCTTCTCCAGGGGATCTTCTCAACCCAGGGATCGAACCCAGGTCTCCCGCATTGCAGGCGGATTCTTTACCAGCTGAGCCACCAGGGAAAATACGTTTGTATTGGGTTGGCCAAAAAGTCCATTCAGGTTTTTTTACTTTGGCTGACCCAATATTTCATTCTTAAATAACCAGTTATTTACTGGTGAAATTTGTGTGCCTTTTGGGCGCTGCACAACTTCTCATACTCTGAGATCAGATTGACACTGCTACTCATTTCCTGTTCCACCTTGATTTTTATTATAGCAAATGCTGGAAACCCAGTTTTGCAAAGATATGACATCATCAGAAGGTGCTTTAATATTGAAACCATGAATTGTCTCAGGCTAGTACAGTTGACCATTGAACAATATGAGGGTTGGGATGCCAACATCCCCCTCTCCCCCCATCCCCATTCATTTGAAAATCTGTGTATAGCTACAGTTGGCTTTTTATATTTGTGGTTCTATATTGGCATATTCAACCAGCCCTGGATCATGTAGTACTGTAAAATGTATTTATTGAAAAAATCTGCTATAAGTGGACTGGAACAGTTCAAACCCATGTTGTTCAAGGGTCACATGTAGTTCCTGCAGATGGATAGATCAAATATTATTGTGTTCCTTCAAATTTAAAATATCCCTTAGTGCTCTTGAGTTCAGTGCTTTGTTGTGGTATGTTTGGGAATGTAGGATATAATAATCTCTCACCTACTGCCTTATAGCCATTCTGATTATTGTTATTGCATTACCATAGTGATTAATAATGTTAATTAAATTCTTTGATTCTGACTTGGCAATTATCTGGTGATTTTTATTTATGTTTCTAGCATACTTTATTAATGAAGAGTTTACATTAAAGTATAACATGTTCGAATAGCTCAATTGCTTAGTTGTTGATTACAATCACTGAGTTTGAACTATTGTGTTGTATTTATCATGTTTTCTATTTTAGTACCTCACCAGTAACAGATGTGGCAAATATGTGGACACTGGAGTCTTAGCATCTGATTTACAAAGAATGTACAGGTAAAGAAATGTAGTCTCCAGATTTTTGCTTTTCTTTCCTACCATTTTTTTTTTTTAAAGATTTATTTGTTTATTTATTTATATGACTGTGCTGGGTCTTCGTGCTGTGAGGGCTTTCCTCTAGTGGCAATCGGGAACTACTCTCTAGTTATGGTACTTGGGCTTCTCATTGCGGTGGCTCCTCTTGTTGCAGAGCATAGGCTCTAGAGAGTTTGGACTCAGTAGTTGTTGCTCCTGGGCTCTAGAGCACAGGCTCAGTAGTTGAGGCACATGGGCTTAGTTGTCCTGTAGCATGTGGACTCTTCCTGGGCCAGGATTCAAACCCATGTCACCTGCATTGGCAGGGGATTCTTTACCACTGAGCCACCATGGAAGCCCCTTTCTAACCATTTTTTAAATTTCCATCCTGCCTAAATTTCCAGTTGATATTTATAGCTGCTAGCTTTAGTTCACCAATCCACAGGTTTAGAACTCAGTTCATTTATACATTTCAGTTCAGTCACTCAGTCGTGTCCGACTCTTTGCGACCCCATGAACCGCAGCACGCCAGGCCTCCCTACCTTCACCAACTCCCGGAGTCTACCCAAACCCATGTCCATCTTGTCGGTGATGCCATCCAGCCATCTCATCCTCTGTCATCCCCTTCTCCTCCTGCCCCCAATCCTTCCCAGCGTTAGAGTCTTTTCCAATGAGTCAACACTTCGCATGAGGTGGCCAAAGTATTGGAGTTTCAGCTTCAACATCAGTCCTTCCAGTGAACACCCAGGACTGATCTCCTTTAGGATGAACTGGTTGGATCTTGTTGCAGTCCAAGGGACTCTCAAGAGTCTTCTCCAACACCGCAGTTCAAAAGCGTCAATTCTTCGGTGCTCAGCTTTCTTCACTGTCCAACTCGCACATCCATACGTGACCACTGGAAAAACCATAGCCTTGACTAGACGGACCTTTGTTGGCAAAGTAATGTCTCTGCTTTTAAATATGCTATCTAGGTTGATCATAACTTTCCTTCCAAGGAGTAAGCGTCTTTTAATTTCATGTCTGCAATCACCATCAGCAGTGATTTTGGAGCCCCCCAAAATAAAGTCTGACACTGTTTCCACTGTTTCCCCATCTATTTCCCATGAAGTGATGGAACAGGATGCCATGATCTTAGTTTTCTGAATGTTGAGCTTTGAGCTGACTTTTTCACTCTCCTCTTTCACTTTCATCAGGAGGCTCTTTAGTTCTTCTTCACTTTCTGCCATAAGGGTGGTGTCATCTGCATATCTGAGGTTATTGATATTTCTCCTGGCAATCTTGATTCCAGCTCGTGTTTCTTCCAGCCCAGCGTTTCTCATGATGTACTCTGCATATAAGTTAAATAAGCAGGGTGACAATATACAGCCTTGACATACTCCTTCTCCTATTTGGAACCAGTCTGTCGTTGCATGTCCAGTTCTAACTGTTACTTCCTGACTTACATGGAGGTTTCTCAAGAGACAGGTCAGATGATCTGGTATCCCCATCTTTTTCAGAATTTTCCACAGTTTATTGTGATCCACACAGCAAAGGCTTTGGCATAGTCAATAAAGCAGAAATAGATGTTTTTCTGGAACTCTCTTGCTTTTTCGATGATCCAGCGGATATTGGCAATTTGATCTCTGGTTCCTCTGCCTTTTCTAAAACCAGCTTGAACATCTGGAATTTCATGGTTCACGTATTGCTGAACCCTGGCTTGGAGTATTTTGAGCATCACTTTACTAGCAAGTGAGATGAGTGCAATTGTGCAGTAGTTTGAGCATTCTTGGGCATTGTCTTTCTTTGGGATTGGAATGAAAACTGACCTTTTCAGTCCTGTGGCCACTGCTGAGTTTTCCAAATTTGCTGGCATATTGAGTGCAGCACTTTCACAGCATCATCTTTCAGGATTTGAAATATCTCAACTGGAATTCCATCACCTCCACTAGCTTTGTTTGTAGTGATGCTTTCTAAGGCCCACTTGACTTCACATTCCAGGATGTCTGGCTCTAGGTGAGTGATCACACCATCGTGATTATCTGGGTCATGAAGATCTTTTTTGTACAGTTCTTCTGTGTATTCTTGCCACCTCTTCTTAATATCTTCTGCTTCTGTTAGGTCCATACCATTTCTGTCCTTTATCGAGCCGATCTTTGCATGAAGTTCCCTTGGTATCTCTAATTTTCTTGAAGAAATCTCTAGTCTTTCCCATTCTGTTGTTTTCTTCTATTTCTTTGCATTTATACAAGCATTTATCAAGTACCAGTTATATGCAAGGAGCTGCCCTTGTTATTAATGAAAATGGCTACTTCTTAGATTTCAGCATCTTACTCACTGGTCAGTAGTATTACTTCTTTTCTTCACTAAAAAATTAAAACCATCATGCATGATCTCCTTCAGCTTCTTGACTATTTAAAAATGTGTCACTCATGTAGTCTTTGCACTAAAGATTAAATCCTTCTTTTGTGCCTCAATTCCAGGTCTTCTGATATCTTGCCTCATTAATTATCCCTGCTTTGTATATTTGTGTCTCTGTTTTCTTCTCTCCCTTAGTTTGTATATTAGTTTGCTAAGGCTGCAATCAAAAAGCATCATAGACTAGGTGGCTTAAATAACAGAAATTGTATTCCTTAATGTTGTGGAGGCTACAGGTTCACGATCTAGGACTTGTCAGGAATAATTTCTTTTTGAGGTCTCTTCCTGACTTGCAGATGGCTGTCTTCTCCCTGTGTCTCTACTTGGTCTTCCTTCTGTATGCATCTATATCATCTCTTATTCTTAAGAAGACACTGGTCATATTGGATTAGGGCCCACCCATATGACTTCATTTTACCTTAGTTACCTCTTTTATCTTTTGGCCATACCACATGCCATATGGGATCTTATTCCCTGACCAGGGCTGCCACCTGCATTGGCAGTGCCCTGGACCTCCAGGGAAGTCCCCTTAGTTACATCTTTTTTTTTTTTTTTATGTGTCTATTTATTTAAATTAACTTTTTTTAATTGGAGGATAATTAGTTTACAATATTGTGATGGGTTTTGCTATGTATCAGCATGAATCCACCACAGGTATGCATGTGTCCCTCCCATCCTGAATCCCCCTGCTACCTCCCTCCCTTTAGTTGCGTCTTAAAAGCCATATCTCCAAAACCAGGTACATCCTGAGGTACTGAGGATTAGGACTTAAACGTTACGAACTTTAGAGGGACACAGTTCAGCTCCTAACACTGCCCTTTTGCCCTCCAAAATTCATGCCTTCATTGTTCACAAATATACTCTGTCCATCCCAGCAGCCCCAGAAGTTCTTAACCAGTTTCAGCATCAACTCTGAATCCAAAATCTCATCTGAATATCATTTAACTCAAGTATGTGTGTGACTTGGAGAAGGAAATGGCACTTCACTCCAGTATTCTTGCCTGGAGAATTCCACGGACAGAGGAACCTGGCGGGTTACAGCCCATGGGGTCGCAAAGAGTCGGACATGACTGAGTGACTAACATGCATGTATGGGTGTGACTGGAGGTATAGTTCCTCCTGAGGTAAAATTCCTATCCAGCTGTGAACTTGTGAAGTCAGACAACAACTTAACCTGTTTCCTAAATATGATGGGACAGGCATAGGATAAATGTTCTCATTCCAAAAGGAGAAATTAGGAAGAAGAAAGGGGTCATGGTCTCAAACAAGTCCAAAACCTGGCAAGGCAGATTCACTAGACTTTAAGAGTAATTGTTTTTGACTCAGTGCTCTGTCCTCTGGACTCACTAGAATGACTGCCCTGCTCTTTGGAACCAAGCGAGAGACAGTGCCTCTGCCTGGGCCTGTGCCCCCTGGGTGCATGGTGTCAGTGGCAGCCCTGCCAACTTTGGAGCTTCCCTTGGAGCCGCCTTTACTTTTTTTGAAGGGTAACACCTGTTCACAGTTGCATTGTTCTTTTGGCTTGTCTTGTGGGATCCAAGAAATTCGGTAGCCTTCCTTCATTTCATCCCTCCTCTGTCTTCTTCAGTACAAGCTGGCAACTTTGCTGCTGCTATAACCCTATTTCTAGTCAAGGAAAATTAGAGTAGTAAAAATATAAACATAGAATTTGTTTGAAAATAGGTTTATGGTTCATGTAAATATAGTGACATAATTATATATACATGTAAGTTTATGTTCTCAATTTAGATTGAGGTTAATGGGAAAATATTGGCGGAGACCATGGTACTAAACTTCTTGTTATGTTTTTCAGTATAGACTATGGTCGAAGGAAAAGAAACGCCTTTAGGATTCAGGTGGAAAAAGGTGAGTCTTTTAGTGTTAGAGCTGAATTATTAATGAAGTCATAGAATTGTTTTAGCTCATGGCATTTTTCTTTTTGTTTCAGTTTTTAGCATAATTAGTAGTGAGAAAGAACATAAGGATCTAGCAGAATTAGAAGATGAACATCTGGCCAAAAGAGCAAGACATGGTGAAGAGGATAATGAGTAAGGATTATGGAGTGGAGGGTTCTTCTAAAACATTAACCCGCTCATGTTACATTCGTACTTGTAAAACTTCCAAGTAGGATAACATGGCTCTTCATTGCCAATAAGTTTCTGCAGAATACTTACCTAACCTCTCCAGACTTATTTTAGACATGCTGAATACTCCCTGTTCCTCAGAGAGGTTAGATTCTTTCTTTGTGCCTTTGTGTGGTTGGTTTTCTGTACCTGGAGTATTCATTTCCCCTTCATGAACTTTCACTCAACCTTCAAGAGTCAGCCTTCAAAAGATTATTTTCTTGCCTTTCAAGCCTCCTTTCTCAGCTTTTCCTTAGCTCCTGTTACAGATACTTAGTATAGCGTTTTTATCATATGGCATATGAGATTATTTGTGTTAACTTACAGAACTTTCTGGTTAGCTTTGTTTTTCTCTGTCCTAATACAATGCCAGGTATATAAAAAGATGTCAATTAATTTTTTGTTTAAGAAGTAATATTGTTGACTCTTTTATGACTATATTGCAGTATAATTGACGTACAATTAGTGGTACCTTTTAAAGTGTACAGTGTATTGAGTTTTGACATATGTATGTACTCATTAAACCATTACCCTAAGCAAGATACTAAGCATATCCATCAACTTCACAAATTTTCTTGCACCCATTTGCAATTTATTTTTCCTTCCATTCCTATTCTGAGGTAGCCTTTGATTTGCTTTCTGTCGCTATATGTTTATATTTTCTAGAATTTTATATAAATGGAATTGCAGAGTATGGATTAATACTTTAAAAATTTAGATTCTTTCATTCAGGATAATGAGTTTGAGGTCTATCAGTGTTGGGTGTATCAAAATTCCATTGCTTTTTATTACTCTGTATGTATGTATGTGAAAGGTTGTTTGCTGAATCACGAAAAGACTCCGGGATTCTTGGCCTCTGGAGGATCGCTCAGAGCTTTTGTGTAATAAAGTTTTATTAAAGTATAAAGGAGACAGAGAAAGCTTCTGACATAGACATCAGAAGGGGGCAGAAAGAGTACCCCCCTTGCTGTTGTTAGCAGTGGAGTTATATACTCTAAGATAACAGGATTAGCCAGAAGGTTTAATCCAGAGACTGTCCTTCAGGCAGGATACATTATTGTTATAATCCTTGTAAAGACAGACCTACTCCCATAATTTACATTTTAAGATAACAGAATTAGAATCCACAGACTGTCCTCAGGCAGGATACATTATTATATAATCCTAAGGAATGTAGAGAGAAAAGAAAAAGTTTGTCCTTTCTTCCTCCTTGAGAATTCCAGACCCCTCTCTCCTTGGGGACCCCTAGACTTCTTATCAACCTGCCTAGGAAAGGACTCCCTCGTATGTATATACCACTAATTTTAAAAATCTGCTTACATATTAACAGACAGTTGGGTTGTTTTCATTTTTTGGTTTTTACAAATAAAGCTACTATGATCACTTATGTACTGGCATTTTTGTGGGAAGTGTTTTCATTTCTTAATGCTGGAACTGGAATAGCTGAGTCATATGGTAACTGCATATTTAACTTTATAAGAGACTGCCAGACTTTTTTCCAGAATGTTTGTATCATTTTACCGTTGCATCAGCAGTATGTGCGAGTTCCTCTGTTACCATCTGAGAGTTCAACATATTACCAACATTTGGTATGATCAGGCTTTAACTTTAGATAGCCTGTAAAGGAAATGGCAACCCACTCCAGTATTCTTGCCTGGGGAATCCCAAGGACAGAGGAGCCTGGTGGGCTACTCTCCATGGAGTCGCAAAGAGTTGAACACGACTTTGTGACTAAGCAACAAAATATATGTTAGCTGGAGGTTTTTTTAAAAGGTGTTCTTTATCAGATTGAGGAAGTTTCCTAATATTCCTAGTTTGCTGAAAGTTTTCATCGTGAATAGGTATGACATTCATCAAATACTTTTTATGTGGCTATTTAAGGGTTTTAGTATTGGCTTTCTCCCTTTATTCTATGAATCTGGTGAATTTTATTGATTTTTGAGTGGTAAACCAATCTTGCATTCCTGCCACAAACCCTACTGCATTATCTTACTACATAACCCTAATACATTATCTTTTTTATATATTTTTAAATTCTATTTGCTAATCTTTTTCTATAGATGTTTACATCTGTATTCACATTGATCCGAATTTTTTCTTTCTTTTTTTGCTCTTTGTCAGGTTTTGGTGTGAGTTCCAGCAGAATCCTTATCTAACCTCTTCAGACTTTTATCATACTGGCCTTATAATATTAGTTGGAAAGTGTTTGGTTTTTTTGGTCTCTAGTTTATGAAAAAGTTTGTATAATGGTACTGTTATTTTGTTCTGAAATGTTTCTTAGAATTCATCCAGAATTCATCTGGGCCTGGAGTCTTTTTTGTGGATAGGAGTTTGATAACATTTAACTTTGGTAGACATAGGTCTCGTCCCCCTTTTTTTCCCTTACATCAGCATTGGTAAATTGTACTTTTAAAAAAGTTTGTTCATTTCACCTATTTTGGCATTTTGTCATTGAAAATTTGTGGCATTCATTGACACAGAAGTTTTCCAGATACTCTCTTGTTTTCCTTTTGGTAACTATAGGATCTATGGATGATAACTCCTTTTTGTTCTTTATCACTGCTCTTTTTTCATTTGGCTTTACTATAGTTCTAATAATCAGTTCCACATTTGTGGACATATAATTGTTTCCATTTTTGCCCTATTGTATACGTAATTAATAATCCTTTAGCATATATACCTTTGTACAGATTTCCTTTTTAATGTTGAAGTCCTGAAGCAGTATTTCTAGGATGAAAAAGATGTATATTTTTGAGATTTCTGGTACATATGGAGTTACCATCCAAAAAAGTTGCCTTGGTTTGTATTCCCAACAGTTTTGTATAAAGAGTGTATTTCTCAACATGCTTGCAGTTCTAGTTATATATACTGTTATTTAATCTTTGCCAGTTTTAGAGGCAAAAAGTTGATTGTGTTATTTTCACTTGTAATATTTTGATAACTAACAAAGTTAGATTTTTTTTTTTATCATTTTGTGTTTCCTTTATGAATTGCTTATTTATGGATTTTGTTTTTCATTTGAGATCTATTTGAATTTTCCTTATTGTCAGAGCTCTTTGTGTAAAATAGTATCTCTTTTTATATGTATTACAAATGCTTGTCACAGTTTGCCATTTGCCTTTTATTTTTGTTTATAGTGTCTTAATTAGAAAAAATATACATCTTTACCTAGTCATATCTTTCAATCTGTTCTTTTATGATTTATGCTAATATACTTAGACCTCTGTCACAAGAGTATGTAGAATAATTACCTATATTTTTTTCTTGTATCTGTAGTATTTCATTTAACTCTTTATAATTAATTTTGTAGAGCATGAATTGTAGGGCAAAACAATTTTTTTAAAGCTTTTATTTAATCATCTGATAAACCAGTGTGTATGTGCTGAGTCGTGTCTGATTCTTTGCAACCCCATGGACTGTAGCCTGCTAGGCTCCTCTGTCCATGAGATTTCCCAGGCAAGAATACTGGAGTGGGTTGCCCTGCCCTCCTCCAGGGGATCTTCCCAACCCAGGGATCAAACCTGTGTGTCTTTTATCTCCTGCATCGGCAGGCAGATTCTTTACCACTGTGCCATCTGGAAAGCCAATAAACCAGTGAGATAGACATCATTTATAATCTCCATTTTATAGATAAGGAAGCTGAGGCTCAGGTTACAAAGCTAGTATCTGGTGAAGATGGATTTTTTTATTTTAAACTGTATTTTGAATCCATATTTCTCTGATTCCAAAGTCTGGATTCTTTACCACCATAGTATTTTGCCTCAGTATATTTTTGTTTGGGGTAGTATTTTTTTTAGGATGTGGGAGAAAATCATTTACATTTCTTTTCTTCTTTTTATTGAGGTATACTGAAAGCTATTCTGATGATTCAAGTATGGAAGATTACCCAGACGCACAGGTAAGCCAGATATTTAATGAACCAACTTTGATTTTTAGAAAATCATTTTGAATCCTCCTCAGAAAAGATCATTAAGGAATAGAGTAAGAGACTGAACATCTTCATCAGTAAATAATTGACTACTTCTTTGTGGAGCGTTGAACTCATGGATTGGCCATCCTTCCAGTATTTGTGGTTATAGCCTGTTAACACGGGGGAAAAGAAGGGAAGAGAATGGCCAGAAAAGTCATGATGCTGTGGTTATATTTGATCTAGTTGAACTGATAGGATAGTAATTGCCTGCCAGCTCATTTTCATACCTCTCTGTTTTAAAAACAACCTTTCTTATTTGGTTTTATTTGCCGATTATAAATTTGTACATTAACTTGGAATGGAGGGGGTACATCTTTTTGAATAGTAAATGTTTGTGAAGTATTGTATTGTGAGCACCTGTATTTTCTGACTGTAATTGTTTTGGGAAAAGGTATTGAGAAGAAAGTGTAGAAAACTTAATACAGGTAACCAAACTTTCATGAGTACCTATTGAGCAATTTGTGCTAAAATCATGTTTCCGCCAGTCAGCAAATCATATGAACAGTTCCCTGCTTTCCTTATATCGGAAAGGAAATCCCGATTCTGTTTCAAGTACTCCTGAGATGGAGCAAAAAGAAACCATTACTTCATCACCACGGATAACTTCCAGGACAGGCTCTGTTCCGTCGAAGACCCCTGCCGGAGGTTCTGAAGGAGGATGGTTTATCGACAAAATCCCGGGTGGAAAGAAAGACCGTTTTTTCTCAGATCTATCAGATGAGAAGTGTAATGATAAGAAGCCGATCTCTGAGATGGAGGTATTTTTTATGGTGGCATTTTAGCCTCATGTAGTTGGAATACATTACACCCTTTTCATTGAATGTAATACCAAGTAGATTCTTGTGTTTTGTAAAAAACTTAGGAACTTGAGATAGAATTTGCTCACTTCCCACTATGGTCATCATTTTCATCCTGGTCCAAGTGTCTACTCTTTCTTCCCTTAACTGTTGAAATAACCTTCAACTGCTTCTGTGTTTGATCCCCTAGTTTATTCTTCACACAGAGATATCTTTTTAACGAGTTAAGTCTGATGATTGTCATTCTTTTATTAAAAACCCTCCAGTGGCTTCATTCAGTCAGAGATCTTGCAGTTGGCAGCCCTGCCTGACCTGGCTCCCTGCTGTCTCTTTAATCTTACCTCCTGTTCCCCTCCTCTCCCACCTCCCAGTTTGGCCTCAGCCACAACTAGGCTTCTTGCTGTTTCTAGAATATGCTGACCCTTCTCTCATTTGGGACAGTCACACTTGTACTTTCTGTTTGGAACATCTTTCCCAAGATTCCTGTGGCTTACTCTATCATTTCTTCTTTTAATTTTTAAATTGATTCTTACTCTTGGCTGCACCGTGCAGCATGTGGGATCTTAGTTCCCCCACCAGGGATTGATCAAACTGTGCCCCTCTGTTGGGAGCTCGGAGTCTTCACCACTGGACCACCAGGGAAGTCCCTCCATTGTTTCTTCACATCTTGATTCACTTGTAATCTTCCCAGAGAGGCCTTCCCGGACATGTAAAATAGCACATTGTTGGATAGTCTGTTTCCTAACCCTACTTTTTTCAAGTACTTGAAAAAAAAAAATCACTATATTTTAAGTATTTAAAATGACTCTCTGTAAAATTGTTTTTGGGTTGTTGTATAAGAATGGCAACTCCAAGAGAGGAGGGACTTTGTTTAATAATGTGTTCCTGGCTAAAATATGTCTAGCATGAAGTTAGTTTGTGAATTTGTGCCTGATAAACTTCCTGAGTTGTTCTTATTAGTGAAAGTTAAGGAGTAACTACCTCTGGTGTGCATCACGGAAAATTCATGATTGTAGCAGAAGGGAGAGTAGCTGCTAAAATATCTGTGTGGTTTATTTTCAGTTTAGGATGATGCTTTGAGGGATCCAATATAAATAGATATACTATGAAAATGGATAAAATAAATAGACACTTAAAAAAATTTTTTTTATTAACTTAAAAAAATATATATTTATTTAGCTGCTCTGGGTCTTAGTTGCAGCATGCAAACTCTTAGTTGTAGCATATGGGATGTAGTTTGCTGATCAGGGATCAAACCCAGCCTCCTGGGTTGGGAGCAAGGAGTCTGAGCCACTGGATGACCAGGGAAGTCCCTTTTTTAATCTTTTTAAATTGGAATATACCATATATAAAGAAAAGTAAAGCTTGATGGACTGTTGCAAAGTGAGCACATCAGACATCCTTCTTACCTGATTGTTTTAATGCCTGGCAGAGAGGGGGTTTAAGGTAATCTGTCTCCCAGTAGAGTGGCTGCTTGTGCTCTGGGTGTCGCTGTCTGGTGTGGGAAATGCTAGCTACCTGTGTCTGTTGAGCTGCTGAAATGTGGCTAGTGCTAATGAGGCACTGAATTTTTAATTTAAATGTAAAATCTATCAGACAGTTTAGTTATTAGAAAACTTCTACGTATATTTTAAATAACTTGGGTATGTGAATATACTTTTTCAGCTATAGATTTTATAAAATATAAACACATCAAGTATTTCCCTTGAAAATTTAGTGTCTGAATTAAGATGTGCAGTAGATATAAAGTATCCACTGGACTTTGACAACTTACTTTAAAAACAATGTAAAACATTTTATTAATAATTCTTAAACTGACTATATGTTGATACTGTTTTGAACATATTTGGTTAAATAAAATAGATTATTATTTTCTTAAAAAATACTTTCACTTCTTTTTTTCTTTTTTAAATGTGGCTACTAGAACATTTGGGCTTCCTGGTGGTGCAGTGGTTAAGAATATGTCTGCCAATGCAGGAGACGCAGGTTCAGTCCCTTGGTCAGGAAGATCCCCTGGAGTAGGAAATGACAACCCACTCCGGTATTCTTGCCCAAGAAATCCCATGGACAGAGGAGCCTGGTTGGCTATAGCCCATGGGGTCATAAAAGAGTCGGACATGACTTAGCAACTAAACAATGACAGCTAGAATATTTAAAATCACATATGTGGGTGGTATTATATTTCTCTCGGGTGATGCCATTCTAAGTGGTTTTCAAGCACCAAGCTCTTTGATTTGGCAAAGCCTCTCCCCTCTGCTTTTGAATTATTAATAGGCCTTTTCCAAATCTATTTACTTTGTCTTTAAAGAACATTACTTATTGTTGGCAAGGTCAAGGACAAAGCTTGACTTTTATGTTGAATTATGTGGCTGTCAGAGCAGCTTTCTAGTCATATTTAATTTAGCGATTGATCAGACATCAGATGAAAACCAACTACGTAAAAGGCTCAGTGAGAAATAAAAGATGAATGCTATTATCTTAACTCCAGAAGCATACAACTCAGTGAGGAAGAAGTAACATAGACAGGTGAGCCACTCATTTACAAGCAGATTGTGTAGGCTCTACCACAGTTGCAAATTCAGTGTTCTGAGAGTGTGAAGAAGAGATGAATTCTAACTAGAAGAATCTGGAAAGGAGGTTTTTCAGGTGTTAGGAAGTAAACTGAGCATTAATGTTGTGGAAAAGGACATGCCCAGCAGAGGTCACCCTTAAGCTAAAATGTTGGGAATAGCTAATGGGTGAAAGTACCAGGGCTGGAATGTATTTTTATTTATTTATTTTTTTAGTAATGCCCCCCCCCCCCCTTTTTAAAATGGCCTAATTTCAAGCATGACACATTTAAATTCTTTTTTCGAGAATTCAAAAGATTCTTCTCTTCTGGAGAGTAACAAAAAAAGAAAAGGCAAGCTAAACAGCAAAGGAGGCAAAAAGAAGAAAGAAGATCTTCAGCAAGTAGATGGGGAAATAGAAGCTGTCCTGCAGAAGAAAGGTGAGATGGAAGTCTTGTGGGTGGCGGCAGCTGTATTTACTCTGAGCAAAATATCGTGATTCCAAGCTGTTTGGCCTGGGGAACCTCCTATATGTAGAGACATTTACTAGAAAATATTTCAGTATCTAATGGACCTTTGTTTATGTAAAGATTATTCAGTATAGTTCTGAGTCACTGCTGAATCACTAATCTTTTCACCTCCTTTTTTGTTTACCAGCTACAGCTAAGGGGCTAGAATTACAGATTTCCAGTGTGAAGTTCGAAGACGTTGGCGGCAATGATACAACATTAAAAGTTAGTTCAGATCCAGAATTTCTATCTCAAATGGGTATATTGCCAATCAGGTATTCAAATAAGGCCTTCCTCGTTGTATCTAATAGGAACTGAGTATAGGAAAGGAGGCCAGAAAGGTGAGAAGGGCAAGCCTGACCTGTCCCCTTCAGGGTCATGAGGGATACAAGAAACACATCTTCAGTTTTTTCACCATTTTAGTTACAGTGTGCGTAAGATACTTGCTTTAAGGAGTAGCACTTTGACAGTTGTAATGGTTAGCGTTTTTTTGTGTTTACTCTGTTTCAGTTACTATGCTAGTTACTATTCATTCTTTCTGCAAGGTAGGTATTATTACCCTTTGGAAATGGAAGCTCAGAGAGGGGTTATTGCTAATGCCTCATGACAGTTACCAGAACAGGATTCAAACTCAGGTGTAAGTCTAAAGCCTGACTACTGCATGTTGCTGCTCCAAAGAACAGGTCCTTTCATTCCACATTGATTCATTCTCTTTGGGGCTGTGAAGGACATCATTCCTGTTTATTCCTACAGGAGGTCTGCAAGATGCTCATACACATGCGTCACCCAGAGGTATACCACCACCTGGGCGTCATACCCCCACGTGGCGTTCTTCTTCATGGACCACCAGGCTGTGGGAAGACGTTACTTGCACATGCAATTGCTGGGGTGAGGTTTACTGACGTTTGTTTTGCTTTCGTTCTTTTGTTGTTATTTGTTTTTATTTTTTCTCATCGGTCAACTTGAACCAGACTTGGCGAATTCTCAGGAGGACTGATCCCTTCATTCTTTTCATGCTGCTGTTTGTGAGATGGTTTTTTTTTTTTTTTTTAACGTATCCAATTATATGGCAAGGGTTGGGTGGGAAGCCAAATAATATACCTATAAACAACCCATTTTTTTAACCCATAGTTCTTCTTTTAGTTCTAGTTCTTACCCATTGTTTCAGTTCTTTTTTTTAGTCACTGTTCTTTCCCTTTAAGCTAGTGGTTTTCAAGAGCAATAAAATAAAACTGGAGGATCATATTTTACATAGAACCAAATTTATTCAGAATTTCCATCCAGAGTCATGTTTTTATTCTTTTTAGTGTAAAAATGTCCTTTCTAAAATGGTGATAATAGATGCTCAGTTGGCAAAAGAAGAAGTTAGCAATTTTAATTTTAGCCCCATCAGGTTTCTCAGAAACTGTAAAATGCAAAATGTCCAAGTAAGTTTAGTTTGAAGAGTAGCACACTTTGTCAGTCATTAATAGATAGAGAGCTTTGAAAGAAAATTGTTTCTACTGGAGAAGTTGATTGATTGGCCTCATTTATTCATTTGTTAAGTAAATCTTTTGTGTGACTATTGCATGCCAGACATTGAGATACAGTGATAAGTACAAGAAACTCAGTTTTTATCTATAAGGGGTTTTTCCATCTAATATGCGAGACACATTAAACTGTCTTTCACACAAATAAATGTTGCTTCATGGTTACAATTACACTGAGTGGGAGACAGAAGAAGTGCAGAATGCTATGTGGTATGTTGCTTTTACCCATGTTAAGAATTAGGGTTAAAGAGAATATCATTGAGGAAATGAAATTTCAAGATAGTTAGAAGAATAGTAGGGTTTAGGATGGGTTGTTGCCAGTTATATTGGTGGTACAGTGGTAGTTTCTCTTCCTTTATGAATCTGCCTCCTCTGACTTGTTACTGGCTATTTCTCTGGGTTTCTTTGGTGGGAGAAAGGCCAGTAGGGTGTGTGGGAAATGACTGTGTCACAACTCCCTGCTATTTCATATCCAGCAGATAAATAACATAAATTTGTTTTGGCTCAGCTCTAAGTAAGGGCAAATATATTTCTTAAGATTCAAGACCCTTTATTCAGAAGAGATAATAACAGTTTTATGATATCTGTAAAGTAAAAAGAAGTAGAAGGTATCCAGTCAATGTGTTTGGATAAAATTTCAGATTTTTAAGTAATGTTTTTCATTGAAACAGCACAAAAAGATACGACGTTTCTCAGAAAATTGGTTATTAAAAAAATGTAATTTTGAGAGAGGGACTAAGTAAAGAAAAAGTAAAAGTGAAACTTTGAAAGTTTAGTCATTTTTTAATATATTTGTGCATAGGAACTTGATCTTCCAATTCTGAAAGTAGCTGCTACAGAGATTGTATCTGGAGTGTCTGGAGAATCCGAACAGAAGCTAAGACAACTATTTGAACAAGCTGTGGTGAGTCAGCTAATGACTGTAATGTCAGGTTGTCAGATCGTATAAGGCTATATGGAAGTTCTTGTTTTCGTTAAGGTTGGTATTTGTTAACATATTCACTGGCCATTCTTTTCTAAACATGGTAATTTGTTCCTCATGATGGTTAAATGTTTAAAGTAGATTAATCAATAGATTGTTGGCTAAATAATCTGTTTAATCTGAAAATGACATAATTGGTGAGAAGTTCTGACTGTCATACCCGATAGTGATATGCTGAAAATAGATTATCCTTGTGATATTTTTTTTTTACTTTTACTTTCCTCAACTTAGGCTTGCCCAGACAACCTGTAAGCAGTGTGAACATTTTTAACATTTAAGGATTATTATAAAAGCAACCATAGACTTGCCAGCATAAACTCTTCTCTGTTTGCAAAATTGAAGCTGTGAAAAGATGATTCTATTACCAGAGAAATTACAGATTGGATTTTATTCTGATTATAACTCATTAAAATTTGGCTGCCTAAGAACTTCTGAGGAAGTTGACATTTGTATTCCACTGAAGCTTTATCTTCAGTATAGTGCTATGGTTAAATGTACTTTCAAGTTAGAAACAGGTTCAAATCCTTAGGCCACCGCATACTAATTGTGTAATCTTGGGCAAGAGATTTAACCACTCTAACCCTGATTTTCCTTACTAGCAAATAATACTGATCAAATCTCATGGAGTTGTTGATTATATTAAAAGGTTCATGTAAATTTTTAATGTAGTGTCTAACACATAGCAAAAGCCGTATAAATACTGGCTATGACATCATGCTCATTTGAGCAGTCACTAGTCATCACTGTGGTTAAGAAGTAAAATATATTGATAAGTTTAATTTTATGTTGTCGTCATATGCATCCCAAATACATTGGGACTGGTGAACATGGCCAGTGCATCTGAAATGCAAAGCTGAGAAGATAAAGTATATTTTATCAGTACTTGAAAATGCTTTTTTAAATAGTAAGAAAGGAGCAAAATTTGTTGCCTAGTCCAAGTTCTGTATTGCTTGCTGTGGCGGGTCAATAAATTGTTAACAAGTAGTTGGGGCAAGGAATAGTGACTTTATTTGGAAAGCCAGCAGACCGAGAGGAAGATAGAGTAGTATCCTCCAAACCATCCTCCCTGGATTAGAATATAGATTTCTTTAATTCCAAAAAGGAGAGGGGATGAAGTCCTGGTTCCAGTCACACTCCAGAGGGAATGTGTTCATTTCTTCTTTCTTGTAGTCATTCACAGGTGGGCCTGGTCAGGATGTTTCCTGTGAGCTAAACATAGACTGGCATTAGAAAAGCTGTGGACACATATGGAAGATGCATTGGAGGGTGGGAAGGGTACTACTATTCAGAGCAAAGCTACGTTCTTTAAGGTGTTACCTGTTTTCCAAAATGAGCTTGATTTGTTTGTTAGTTGGCATACAGCAGAAAGACAGGTAACTACATTTGTGTTTATGGTGAAGACAGTGATGAATGAGGATAAAAGAGACAAAGGACAAAATTAGTTATTAGTTCTGTGTTTATCTAGCTCTCTCTGAACCAGTGCTATACTGGTACAGTGCTTAACAGCTGATACTTAGTAAACATGTGGTCTAGCACCCCTCTTTTCCAGTCTCCCCATTTCCTGATGAAAGTCAGTACGATAAGATATGTGTAAACTGCTTTCTTTAGGGTAGTTCTTTTGGTGAATGGTCTCTGAACTTTAAGATTGAGAGATGTATGTATACTTAATCACACCAGTATAGGGAATACATTTACATTTATGATTTTTTTTGGTGATATTCTTATTTCTAGTCAAGTGCACCATGTATCCTCTTTATTGATGAGATTGATGCTATTACCCCCAAAAGAGAAATTGCTTCAAAAGATATGGAGCGAAGAATTGTAGCCCAGCTCCTGACCTGCATGGACGGTGAGTTTGAAACAGTGAATTCAATTTAAAATAATGTTATTTTTAAATACTGTAATATGTGAAGATATGAAGTATTTAAGTAGCATAAAATTTAGAGTACAAAGCAGAAATCTTTTTCTTTTCATAAAAAATTGTATCATTAATTTTTGGAGTATATCTTACTATTTATTTTTAATGCATTTACACACATATATAAATATACTGAAATCTTGTGTTGCTTTTTCCAATACTCTGCACCATAAACACTATTCTATACTCTTTGTATTTTAATAATATCCTGGAAATGTTGCCATTTTTAAAAAATATTTATTTTTAATTGATGATTAGTTTACAATATTGGTTTGATTTATGTCATACATCATTATGAGTTAACCATAGGTGTACATATGTCCCCTCCCTCCCATCGTCTGCCCAAATTTTGCCATTTTAACCCATTTATATCTACCTCTTTTTAATTGCTGCTTGCTGTCCTGTAGGATAAGTTCATTATATTGTACTTAAGTATTTCCATTTTGAGGGATATTCACATTGTTTTGATTTTTGCTTTACAGTGAACTGTAAGGGATATTCTTAAAAAGGGCCTTTTTGGTACACATAAATTTTTCTAAGATGAGGTAATGGTTAAAGATTATACATTTAAAATTGTTATAAGAAATGGCAAATTGCCTTCCAAAAAGACTTTGCCATTTACATCTTTACCAGTACTATGCGAGAGTCACCCTTCCTCCAGATTTTTCACAACACTGAATTGTTTTAGTTTATAACAGTCTGAGGGATGAAAAGTGGTATGTTTGTTGTAATTTGCATTTCCCTGATTACTATTGATGTAGATCATCTTTCCGTATTTCTTGGCTTCTCATATTCTTTCCAAAATCCCTTTTTTCATCTTTTTCCCATTGTTTGATTGAATTTTTAAAAATTTGAATACTGTATTTTAATATATTATAGAAACAAATCCTTTGTTAAATATAGTGCAATTCCTTCCTATCTTTAACTTGTTTTTCAATTTTGTTTAATGGTTTTCGGATACAAATTTGGAGGAAAGAAATCAACACAAGTAGAACTCTTGGAACTAAATCTTACCTGCTGGAAAATTGCATATGTTTTGTGTTCATAAGAAAATTTGAAATAGTATGTAATTTGCATTTCCTGTGATGGTAGGTTGTAGGTTGTTTATTCTGCTGTTATATTCTTATATAAAATTTTCTTGCAATGTCTTAAGGCCTATGTTCTGAATTACCATTTTTTTAAATTTATTTTTTAATTGAAGGATAATTGCTTTACAGAATTTTGTTGTTTTGTGTTATACTCAATGCATTATCATATTTTATTGAAGCTAATTTGTTATCATAAGATACACCTTCATTTTATGTACATCTGAGAAGGAAAAAGACATAACACTAATCAGAATATGACATAATGCTTATCACATTGATAGTATAAGCATTCTGATTTCAGAGATATTAAAATGTGGAAAAATGACTAAGTATGGGATTAAGCAGACTACTTATTACTAGAACATTACTGAAAGTTCTGTTAGTTGAGGTTTTTGGTGTGTCTTTGTGTGTGTTTTTAAGGTTTCCTTTTATAAACCAGAATAGGGAAAACAGTAAACAATTCAATTTACACAGTCAACCTATTACTGAACTTAACTTGGATCTGGTTGCATGACGCCCAGCAAAGCCAATCTGCTGACGCTGGGTTGTGGTGAAAGAAAGTAGAGTGTTTCTTGGAGAGCACCAGGCAAGAAGAAGAGGTAGCAAATGCTTGAAAGACCCAAATCCCTCTGATGCTATCAGGCAAGGGTTTTTAAAGGCAGCATTAGAGATGAGGGTTTCAGGGCACGTGAGATCAGCTCTTGGGACATTTTTCTGATTGGTTGGTGGCATGGTGATGTTTTGGGAATCTTAATCATCAACCAGTCTGGGGTCTCTGTGCTTGTGGTCGGCATGTAGTCACTGTGCTCTGTTGGGTAGAGGGTCTTAGTTTCTATAGAACAGCTCAAAGATCCCTACAGATTATTCTATATATCCCTTTCTGTGACTCTTGTGTTCTCATTATTAGCTGCTTGAGTTCACTTTTTAGAACTCTGGGAGGACCAGACAAGAAGCAGAGGACATGGAGGGGCTTGTACCCAGGAGAGCCCTGAAGAATCTTGCTTGGTCCCAGTCCTGCCTTTTCTTTGATACTTCTCAGTGCTGAGGGGGAACAAGAGTGAGACAAGACAGGAAATAAAGTTTTGGATAGAGATGTCAATCATAAATTCTGCAGAGGAACTTGGTTTTGGGGGGCTTGTTTCTTTCTGTCTCCCCAAATAACCTGTGACTTGTAGTCAATTTTCTTCCTACAGTTTGAGAATTTGTTAATTCAGAGTTAATAAATCTGAAATTGTAGTAAAACTCTTAAGTAAATTAATATGTAACAAGATAATTAAGACTACTTTAAAAAAATTCTAATTTCACCTAATTTTAATAACTAAACTCAGACATAATTCTAACTACTCAGACCTGCAAATGATGTTAAAAATATCATTTCTTTATGAGAAAACTGATACACAGAGGGCTGAGGGCCAGATGCAGACTGAGTCATTGGCAAAGTATCGGCTAGAATCCAGATATTTGTTTACGCATATACAATTAATGACCTACCCATGAATGCTTTATTTATGAGAGCTGTTATCCAAGAAACATATTAACTAGTTTTTTATTAACTCTGTGTAAAAACTGAAGCTTCATTTTTTTTAATAATCAGAAATTCATTCTTTTGGCTACTGTAACTTCAGTTTAAAAAGATCAAATCCTCTAGAAGAGGGAGAAAAGGAATGAAGCTTGTCTTGTAGTGGGTGGCCAATCCTAGCTGAGGTCTGATTTTTATCTTTCTAGAAGCTTTTGAAACAACCTTTATGTTGCTAAGTATTGATTTCCTGGGGAAGGATTTTTTCATTACTGAAGATTTAACAGATTTCCATGATTGTTCTTTTTGAATTTTGTTACTAACCCTTGCTGTGTTCAGAACTCCTCACCAAGACTGTAGTGTCTGAGCAGCATGAACTAGGAAAAGGAAGCTGACTGCTACCCTTGGTCATTGTTTCCAGCTGTGAGAATGAAAGCACCCCTGAGTTATCAGGGGGACAGCTTTGGCTCTGTACCAGCATTAGTGCAGAGAGGGTTCAGTATAAGAACATCTTTCTGTGACTACAAGTTTGTAACTCATGGTGCTACCTCAATTATGGGGTGTCACCTTGTTACCTATAAAATATAATAGTTCTGCTTGTTCACAGATCTCCTTTTGTAGCGTGAGTCGCTTTTTTTAGCTGATTCCTTTTCTTCAGTTTTCAAAAAATATTAAAGAGCTTTCTGGTCTCACTTAAAGATATACCTTATGCGTATTTTCTTTATCCAGAGCCAACTAAACGTTTCTAATTTGGTTCTGTTCTGTAACCCCACCCATGTAGTTGTCTCTCTGCCTCTGCCATTCGCTGAAACTAATCCCAGAAAGGTCGTTGATTACCATTGGCCACATCTTTGGGCATGCTCTTAGCCCTCACCCCTCTGAACCCACCTCTTACAGTTGTTAACTGGTGGAAGGGACTGTACCTAGAGCAGTGCCTGGCCCAGGGCAAGCACCCAGTGAGTGTTAGCAATGGGTTTGGGAGCATTTGATAACTGTGATTACCTTGTCCTTGTCGTTATCAGCACACTTGACTTGAATAACACTCTGTCCTCCTGGTCTCTGATAGCTCTCTACCACTTTCTCTTACTTGCCTCCTTTTCCCCATCCTTTAAAGAAAGATATTCCATAAGGTTTTACACTTAATCTTCTTTTCTTCTTGTCCTCTACCTACTTGCAACTATCTCTTGTTCAGCTCATCTTTGGAAAACTTTCAAATTACATCTCTAACCTTCATTTCTGATAAATTTCCAACCCATGTTCACCGCTGCCTGCTAGATACTTGCAGGTAACTGTCCCACGTCCCCTCATACTCAATGGGTCCGCTGGCTTCCCCTGTGGCCCTTTCTGCTGTCTGACCCCCCTTCTGTATTCCATATTTAAGCTAACAGCTTCCAAACTGAGTTGTCTTTGTCTCTTCCTTCTTCCCCCTCACATTGAATCATTTGTGTAGTGCTTTTGATTTCATGTCCAACTTGGACCTTAAATTGGGGTTTTCTTTTTTTGTTTCCAATGTACCTGCCTTCACTCATCTTTTACCTGATTATTGTGTTCAAATCACAGCAAACTGTTGCATTTATTCCTCTTTACTCCATTCAAAATTATTATTAGACTTATCTTTCCAAAACACAAATCTTAACAGAAAAACCTTTTGTGGCTTCTGTTGGCAAAAGAATGTCCTGTAAACTTCCCATGACTTGAGTGTTAGAGGACTTCGTTAGCCATTACCTGTGTGGTGGGGGGCAGGGGGCACGGGGTTGGTGTGTGAACCTCAGTCTCTCCCCTAGTCCACTCTGGTTCAGTTGTGAGAAATAATACTTGTGGAAGACATACTTTAGGCCCTGTATTCGGTCCATTAATAAAAATCTGTATCTAGATTAAGCCAGAGCAACTGGAGACTGTGTTGTATTCCCCCATCTCAGTGCCATGAGTATGTTTGAGATACATACTATTGTGTCTTGCCCAGACTTCCTGATGATGGACCACTCACCCTGTCTAAACATGGCACACCTGTTTGTACCTCTGTGCTTTCACTTATTCTCTTTCTTCCGTGTAGAATTTTATTAGCCTGTATCTGCTTATTAATAGTCTGTTCACCCTTTGAGCCTTTCTGGAATGTTACCTGCTCCCTAAGTTCTCCCTGATTCCTCAGTCTGAGTTCATAATATCTTCCATTGTATCACTGCAGTGCTTTGTTTATACTTGCTGTGCTTCAAATAGATTGAGCTGCTTGAGGACAAAGTTTGTATTTTCCTCACATCTTTCACATATTAGGCATTTAATAAATGTTAGTCTTATAGTCATGTGTATAATATATGATTGTCATTGTGTAATACTTTCTTTCTAACCACTTAGTAACTTGGATAATGTTATTATCCTTAAGGTCTTAGTCTTATATTCATGTATATAATATCTGATTGTCATTGTGTAATACTTTCTTTCTAACCACTTAATAACTTGGATAACATTATTATCCTTAATGCCAAGTGTCTTGTTCACCACTCATCCTCTGTCTGGTTCTTACTAGATCTGAATAACGTGGCCGCTACAGCTCGGGTCCTAGTCATTGGAGCTACCAACCGACCAGACTCCTTAGACCCTGCTTTGAGACGTGCAGGAAGGTTCGACCGAGAAATATGCCTAGGTATCCCAGATGAAGGGTCCAGAGAAAGGTATACTCTTAGAGAATGAAGTTTGTATGCCACTATGTCATCTGAACTGCATGCTTTGAAAATGAGGGGTGAGAAATACCATGCAGCCTTCTTTCTCTCTTGTCTCTTTCTTTATGTGCCAGTGAAATTGATTTGGAAAGGAAAAAGCCCACATTAAATTAATGCTTAAGAAAACAATTTACTCACTAATACAGCAGTTGTTTCAGGCTGCTTTTTTGGTAGTGATAATGGATTTATGTATCCACATTCATTTGTCTGATCTTATTAACAGTGTCTTGTGTTTTTTAGGTGGCACTCAGCCTAGGGAGAGTGTTTAGAGCTATGGAATAGTGCTCACTGGTCCACATATAGGTTAAATCTGAGTACCACATTTTAACCTGTTGCACTAATCTGCCTAAAATCATAAGTTCCCTGACAGATAATTAAGTGGCAGCCAGAGAGTTGAAAGCTGTCTGTTTGCTGTAAGACCACCCTTTCCTAGTGCTGAGGGGAAACAAGAGTGGGACAAGACAGGAACTCCATTCATTGAGTTTGAATGTCCACAGAGCAAAGAGGTGTCCACCAACATCTCAATAACAAAAATATCTGGGGAGGCACTGTTCAGGCAGTGGAGTAAAGGAAACCTAGTAAAGAAGTGTTCTGAAATACCCTATTTATAATGACTTTCAGCTTAAGTTAATGACATTAAGTTGCTGCACACAATCACCAGCGGCTTTTAGGGAAAGTAGTACATAGGAAAGGATAGGCATGGGGAGAGGGAAGAAGGGTAGTGATGAACAGGAGACTTCATGAATGCTGAACATAAAACTGATCAGAAGACACTGTGGGCAGGAGAAAGCGTTAGGGAGAAGAGGTCACTTCCCTCTTGCTAATACTTAATGTGGCTTCAGGTTTTGATTGATGGCAGTTGCTTCTTCAGCTGTTGTATTCAGAGTCATCTATAGGTATGCTCATTGCGTTCTCACATATATTAATATAATCTTTAAATGGTACTCAACTATTCAAGTTAAGTTGTTTGTATTTATTTAGGAAACGTGTATTAAGCATATAGTGTATGTATACTACTGGGATAGGTAATGTAAGGAATATAAAGAATTCTAAATCCTTGCTTTTAGGATAATGACAGTACAGAAAGAGAAATAAGGCCTGTATCCTTTATCAAATCTTTTTTTGGTTAAGTGCCAAACAATGATAGAGACACAGACACAGTAAAGCCCTCCATTCCTACTAGATAAAATCCATTGTTCATTGATCCACTATTCCATCATCAACAAAGTCCCTAAAGGGCTTTCCTAGGTAGTCATGTTTTGAAAATATTCAGGCCTACAGAAAAGTTGAAAGAATAATACAATAAATTCAATAAATACCTGTATGTCCTTTAGCTAAATTTACCTTGTTAACATTTTGCTATGTTTAATTTCACTCTTTATGTGAAAACATCATGTGTGTATGTGTGTGCGTATGTGTATATATCTTTATTTTTTGCCAGCCCATATGAAGGATAGGTGAAGAAATCATGATATTTAGCTGTAAATACTTCTCTGTAACTATACCATTTTCCACAGTAAAGAAACTTAACACTGATAATAATATTACTTAGTACAGTCTATTCTGATTTTCCCAGTTGCCCCCAAATGTCCATTGTTCTTTTAATCTTTCATTTTTTAAAACCTAGAATAAAGGAGCAAACCTGCTGTGTAGTTGACATGTCCCTTTAATCTCCTTTAAAAAGTCTTTGTTCATTAGATATGGACATATTTATAGTTGACATGACATAATGCCTAGAATTTGCATTAAAACACTCCAGGGGGAAAAAAAAAGTGGGGGATAAATAAGACTGTGAAAATGTTGTTAATTATTGAAACTGAGTGATAGAAACATGGGGGTTCATTATTGTGACAGTTTTAAAGCATGTGTTTGTAAATTCTCGGCCCTCCTCTTAGTGGGAGGTGGGTCTGTGACTCCTCTTCTAGAGTCTGGGCTGACCCCAGTGACCCATCAGTGAATACAGAATAGGGGAACTGATGCTACAGGACTTTTCTTCCAGGGCTAGCTGATCTGCTGTAGACAGTGTAGACCTCAGTTTCTGAGTCCAGGCCACCCACTCCAGCCACTTTACTCAATTGTCTTAAAACTGGAAATTTCTTAATGGTAGTTTTCTCCTCCTTTGGAGTTTCCATGTTAGTGTTAGTTGCTCAGTCGTGTCTGACTCTTTGCGACCCCTTGGACTGTAGCCCACCAGACTCCTCTGTCAGTGGGGATTCTCCAGGCAAGCATACTGGAGTGGATTGCCATTCCCTTCTCCAGGGGATCTTCCCAACCTAGGGATTGAACCCTGGTCTCCTGCAGGTGGATTCTTTATCATCTGAGGAGTTGCCATAGTATGATGACCAAAACTACATTTTTTTAGGAGTAGACTGTTACTGAAAAAAGGATGATATTTATTTTATGTTAGCTATGTTTTAACATTCTGAATTTCTTAGTATTCTTATGCATAGTAGCAAATTAGATCTGTATTTTGAGGAAGTAGTTCTTTTTTTCTTAATTTATTTATTTTTGGCTGTGCTGGTCTTTGTTGCTGCTCAGGCTTTCCTCTACTTGTGGTGTGCAGGCTTCTCATTGCTGTGGATTTCTTTGTTGTGGAGCAGGGGCTCTAGGTTGTGGGCTTCAGTTGTTGGCAGCACATGTGCTGAGTAGTTGCAGCTCCTGGGATTTTGAGCTCAGTATTTGTGGCACATGAGCTTAGTTGCTCCAGAGCATGTGGAATCTTCCCAGATCAGGGATCCAACCTGTGTCTCCTGCATTGGCAAGCAGACTCTTTACCACCGAGCCACCAGGGAACCCCAGGAAGTAGTTCTATAATGCAACTTTTTCTTCACTCCTACTATTTGCAGTATCTAAGTGACAATTTTCATTTGTCAGTAATGTTCATCTGCTTCTGTTCTGTTCACTTATATGATCCCAAAGGATGTTTCTATAATTTATTGTCCAATAGCTTGACATTTTAAACTATTAGTTTCTCTTACAAATTTGGAAATTTCACGACATACTGTTTTGTCCAGGTTAATGTATAATATCACAATATGTAATAATAATGAACATTTATTGGGAACTTACTATGCATCAGCCAATGTTCTGGGACCTTTGCATATATTCACCTAACACCCCTATGATTAAGTGCTATTATAATATATATTTAACAGATGAGAAAACCAAAGCACAGAAATGAAGTAACACGGAGTGGCAGAGCTGACATTCAAAGTGAAGTGGTCTGGGATCAGACCTTTTGTCCATAATATCTTTACTATTTTTAAATTTTATTCAGTGTTACCAGAAATTATTTTAAGTATTCCTTTAGTGATAATATTATCCAGAAGTCCGCATTTCATTGACACATACCATGTTGCCAGCTGAGTTGAGCAAAGTTTCTCACACATGCAATACAGGGGATCAGCAGTAAATAAAGATGAAGTTGGAGAAATAACTGTCCTCATATAGGACTGGGTATTAAAGTTTGTATCAACATAACTTTTCTTGATGAATAAAGCTAATGGTTTGAGTTTAGAAGCTTTTTTATTTCTGGCAGATGTCCGTTTAATTTACTCTAAAAGAATTTACCTTATATTCTTATAAATCATTTATCTTATTTTTTCTGTAATACTGTCAAACTCTTAAAGGCAGAATATTTTTTAAAAACCTATGTTTTTATTCTATTTTCTAATACAGCAGATATTTATACCTTAATCCCTAATAGAATAAGGTGGGATATATATTAGAGAGTTAGCATTTGTTGAATAAGTGAACTGTTTGATCTTATGTCTGTTAAGTGAACTGTTTGATCTTAAACTGTGTCCGTTATAATACTGTTGACAGAGAAGAAGGACTTCCATAAATATATATAGTTTTAATATTTGGCTGTGTCGAGTCTTAGCTGCAACACTCAATATCTTCATTGTGTCACATGAGATCTTTATTGTTTGGGTGCACGGACTCTCTAGTTGTGGCGGGGGGCTCAGTACTCACGGCGTGGGGACTTAGTTGCTCCATGGCATGCGGGATGTTAGTTCCCCAACCAGGGATCAAATCCATGTCTCTTGCACTGCAAGGCAGATTTTAACCTCTGAACCACCAGGGGAGTCCCCATAAATATATTTGGTGACTTATTTTTACTAGTAGATTAGGAGTCTCAATTTCTTTTCCATGTCTTTTCCACAGAATACTTCAAACTTTGTGCAGAAAACTAAGACTTCCCGAAACTTTTCATTTTCGTCACTTAGCACACCTCACGCCCGGCTTCGTTGGTGCTGACCTGATGGCACTCTGCCGAGAGGCAGCCATGTGTGCAGTCAACAGGGTCTTAATGAAGCTGCAGGAGCAGCACAAGACAAATCCTGAGACTGAAGCTTCGCCCTCTGATGGAGACCAGGAAGAAAGGACTGGAACTGAATCCACTTCTAAAACACAGGTGCTTTCTATACAGGTACCTTTAATGACCTTAAACTGTCATTTGAATGTTTCTAATATGTGTTAATCTTAAAAGCAGGCAGGTGTCAGTGTAGTTGGAGTTCGTGATTTTCTGTTTCCCTGGCACTGTGTCTTTAAAATACTTGTTATACCCAGTATATGTAAAATTTCAGAAGTACAAGTTGTTTTACTTTTTTCAGTTGATTCCAAATAAATTCCCTTTGTAATAATGATAATGAAGTCTAGAGCAGGGGTTGACGCACTGTGGCACGCTGTGGCCCACCTGCTTACCTCCTGTTTTTGTGAATTAAAATTCTGTTGGAGCATAGCCATACTCATTTATTGATGTAGAGTCTTTTCCTGTTTTCATATGTGACAGCAGGATTCTCATAGGTGTCTGTACAGCGGAGACTGCACAACTCACAAAGTCTCTGGTGTTTACTCTCTAATTCTTTCCAGAAAATTTGTCAACTCCTGTGATAACATTGACATTTGGTTATAATTCCAGGTTATCTTTTGTTAGGCAGACTAAAATAGTCTGCTGACATAACCATATCCTGGCCCTAACTTCAACTAGGGGACAGTGCTGGGAATGTGAGAGGGATGTTTATCATCTAAGATCTGTTAAAATTTTGAGTCTTGTGAGTCATGAAAACTCAATATAACATTTATATAGCATTTTATAGCTTGAACAGGGGGATTTTATATAATTTGATCCGTATAACTTTGTCAAATAAATATCGTTCCTGTCCCCATTTTATAGTCAAAGAAATGAAGCTTAAGAGATGGTGACTTGCCTGAGGCCATGTGGCCTCTACTTTCCAGAGCAGGAGCTTAGATCCAGGTCTTTGGTTTTCAAATTATTTGTTTCTTCTTTACTCATTTGGAACCAAAAGAATATCTGTTATGAATAATAATAGATTTATTCCTTTTATAATAGTGCATGTAAATTAGGATTTTATTAATTGAATTATTAGGTTACTTTTTATACCTGTTCTTTTCATGTTCCTCAAAGAGCAAGAAATCTGCCTTTGAAGTTCAAGATTCATTAGTACTAGGAAAATTGCCTGCTTTCTGTTTAGTTGATAAATCATCAAAGAACCATATTATGAAATCATACTGCCACCAGAGTAACTTTAATTTTATCAAAATTCAACTGTTTCTTGAATATGTAAAAAGTGAAAATTGGAAATGCGTGGTTGTTGAAATGAATATTTACCAATTGCTCATGCCCTAGTATAGTATATAAAAATTATTCTTATCTTTGATAATAGTCGAATATATCTTTTCTTGGCTAAATCAGAGCAAAAGAAATGACCTATATCAATGAAGAAAATTATTACAATGTATAGAGGTTTATATACCTTACAGAAATGTTACACTAAGAATATTTAAAAGTGTAAACAGTAACTTTTTCAACAAGCTTTGTGGTTTTTCAGTTTTTCCCTCATTTGTTTCCTTTAAGGAAGAATTGCAAAGGCTGCTGGGGTTGCTAAGGAACCAAGATCCCCTCTCAGAGGAGCAGCTTAAAGGACTGTGCATTGAGTTGAATGATTTCATTGTTGCTCTGTCCTCTGTCCAACCCTCTGCCAAAAGGGAGGGCTTTGCCACTGTCCCTAATGTGACATGGGCAGATATTGGTGCCCTGGAAGACATTAGAGAAGAGCTCACCATGGCGATATTGGTAGGTGTTTCTGCCACTAACTGTTGTTGGTGTGTGTGATGCCTAAACAGCCATGCATGTGTACTGGGTTATATGTCTAAATTGGCATGATGATATACTTTCTGTGATAGGTTCTCTTGTAATATTATTATTACATAATAATATCTTAATAATATAATAATTATTATTGTATGATAATACAATAATATAATAATTATTATTGTATAATATTATTGTAACAACCCAGTGATGGCTTTTCATCCTTCTGAGATTCGTTTTATATTTACTCTTTTGGTTGTGTTTGAATTCTATGGCACTGAGGTTTAAAGAGAAAAAGATTTAGGATTCAATCAAGAATAAATTATTTGAGAAATACTTTCTGAGCTCAGTCACACTCATTGGGATCAAAACATTTGTAGTGCCCATGAAACTTTTGGTTAATTTTTATTTACTCTTTTCCACTTTCATGCTGCTTCATGGTTCATTAATGATTTCCAATCCATTTCAGTTCAGTTCGGTCGCTCAGTCATGTCCGACTCTTTGCGACCCCATGGACTGCAGCACGCCAGGCCTCCCTGTCTATCATCAACTCCCAGTTTGCTCAGACTCATGTCCACTGAGTCGATGATGCTATCCAACCATCTCATCCTCTGTCATCCCCTTCTCTGTTTTGCCTTCAATCTTTCCCAGCATCAGGGTCTTTTCAAATGAGTCAGTTCTTTGCATCAGGTGGCACAAGTATTGGAGTTTCAGTTTCAGCATCAGTCCTTCCAATGAATATTCAGGACTGATTTCCTTTAGGATGGACTGGTTGGATCTCCTTGCAGTCCATGGGACACTCAAGAGTCTTCTCCAACACCACAGGGCAAAAGCATAAATTTTTCAGTGCTCAGTTTTCTTTATACTCCAACTCTCACATCCATACATGACTACTGGAAAAACCGTAGCCTTGACTAGACGGACCTTTGTTGGCAAAGGAATGTCTCTGCTTTTTAATATGCTGTCTAGGTTGGTCATAGCTTTTCTTCCAAGAAGCAAGTGTCTTCTAATTTCATGGCTGCACTCACCATCTGCAGTGATTTTGGAGCCCCCCAAAATAAAGTCTGTCACTGTTTCCATTGTTTCCCATCTATGTGCCATGAAGTGATGGGACTGGATGCCATGATCTTCGTTTTCTGAATGTTGAATTTTATGCCACCTTTTTCACTCTCCTCTTTCACTTTCATCAAGAGGCTCTTTAGTTCTTCTTTACTTTCTCCCGTAAGGGTGGTGTCATCTGCCTATCTGAGGTTATTGATATTTCTCCCAGCAGTCTTGATTCCAGCTTGTATTTCATCCAGCCCAGCATTTCTCATGATGTACTCAGCATATAAGTTAAATAAGCAGGGTGACAATATACGGCCTTGACATACTCCTTTCCCAATCTGGAACCAGTCTGTTGTTCCATGTCCAGTTCTAACTGTTGCTTTTTGACCTGCATACAGATTTCTCAGGAGGCAGGTCAGGTGGTCTAGTATTCCCATCTTTTTCAGAACTTTCTACAGTTTGTTGTTATCCACACAGTCTAAGGCTTTGGCATAGTCAATAAAGCAGATGTTTTTCTGAAACTCGCTTGCTTTTTTGATGATCCACCGAATGTTGGCAATATGATCTCTGGTTCCTCTGCTTTTTCTAAATCCAGCTTGAACATTCGAAAGTTCATGGTTCATGTATTGCTGAAGCCTGGCTTGAAGTATTTTGAGCATTACTTTGCTATTGTGTGAGATGAGTGCAATTGTGCAGTAGTTTGAGCATTCTTTGGCTTTGCCTTTCTTAGGGATTGGAATGAAAACTGACCTTTTCCAGTCCTGTGGCCACTGCCGAGTTTTCCAAATTGGTGACATATTGAGTGCAGCACTTTCACAGCATCATCTTTTAGGATTTGAAATAGCTCCACTGGAATTCTATCACCTCTACTAGCTTTGTTTGTAGTGATGCTTCTTAAGGCCCACTTGACTTTGCATTGCAGGATGTCTGGCTCTAGGTGAGTGATAACACCATTGTGATTATCTGGGTTGTAAAGATCTTTTTTGCATAATTCTTCTGTGTATTCTTGCCGCCTCTTCTTAATATCTTCTGCTTCTGTTAGGTCCATACCATTTCTGTCCTTTATTTTGCCCATCTTCAGATGAAATATTCCCTTAGAGGTGTGTAAATATTAAAAGAAAATGCATGGAGATGGTAGTGAACAGGTATCTCCTGCTGTTGACTACATGGAGTACTGCTGCTTCTGATTTCTTAAAGGGGGGCAGTGCCTAAAATTTTTATAGCCTGGAAATCTGGAGACATTTTCTAAAAATTTCCGAGTTTAAAATGTTAAAATATTGTATCTAAAATGTTCCCAGAACTTACATTTAAGTATAAATTTTTCAAGAGCAAGGATTTTAAATTTATCGCCCTTTACCTCATGCTGGGAATAGAGGGAAGCACTCTGTGCTAAGCTCTGTTCTTCTCTTCAGGCCTCACATCAGTGTTAAAAATAGGCATCTAGAGATAATTTGAATATGCATATAAAGTGGACATTTGTAACAGGTCGATGTTGGGATTGTGTTTTCCAGGCACCAATACGTAACCCAGATCAGTTCAAAGCTCTTGGCTTGGTGACTCCAGCTGGAGTCCTCTTGGCTGGTCCTCCTGGCTGTGGGAAAACTCTGCTCGCAAAGGTATGGAATAAATCAGTGGCATGTATTTTGTTTCTTACTATCAGTTAGGGTAATATGAATTCAACTTTAAATGTTATAGTGGGATATTTTTGCATAGTTTCTATTAGAAGTTCATTTTGGAAAGACTAGAAAATTTTCTTCATGAAAGTTTCCCACTTTTAATTGAATTACAAAAGATATATCATTGAAAGTTTGGAAAAGAAAATTTTTAATATACCAAACCCCATCGATTTAACAGAAATTATATATTCTGTCTATTATATTCGTTTTAATGAGCATCATCACATAGTTGTAGTTTGTAGCTAAGTTTGTGGCTCCTCAGTAAGTAGCAAATATCCACAGTGCCATTTGCTCGTGTGTGTGTATGTATACATGTAAAATTTTTTAAACTTATTTTTACTTATATCATTAAATTTTCTTGCTTAATGCTTCTAGTATTCTTATACAGCATTGCTGTAAAGGAGTTTGGGAGCAAAGGAGGCAGATGAGAACAAAGGAGGGGGTTGTTCATCTGCATTTTTTTCGCAACAGTTTTAGAAAACTGTAACCAGAAGGAAGGTCCTGCAAGCTAATATGTGGATTCACTGGGTTGATGCAGGTCCCTGGCCTGGGTGCCTTGTCATGTTTGTTTGTTTTTGAATTGGTTATATTTGTACCTCAGGTTCCTATTAGTTACTCATGTTATATATGATACTGTGTGTATGTCAGTCGCAATCTCCCAATTCATCCCTCCCCTCTTATTTATATTTTTAAGAATTCCTTGACAGTTAAGTGGGAAAATGGACTGGAGGAAGGCAAGAGGGAAAGGAAGCTAGTTAGGGTTTTGGGGGTTTGGTTTGATCTGGGTTTTTTGCATGTTCAGACAATAGGCCATGGTGTGGATGAAGGTGATGGCATAGTGGACAAATAGGAAGTGACAGACTCACCTACATTTTAGCATTAGAGCCAGTAGAACTTCCAAATGGGTTCACTGATCTAACAAGAGATCAAGGGGAGACACCGTGGCTTTGGCTTAGAAAATGCATTTACTGAGATGAGGAGGAAAAGAATTTGGGGTATGGGGTTTGGAGAGTTAGGGGAGATTCAAGAGTCTTGCTTTGGAAATGACAGACTTGAAATTCCTTTAAGATCCAAGTGGAAAAATTTTTTAAAAGACC
This sequence comes from Okapia johnstoni, assembly GCA_024291935.2. Taxonomy (NCBI): domain Eukaryota; kingdom Metazoa; phylum Chordata; class Mammalia; order Artiodactyla; family Giraffidae; genus Okapia; species Okapia johnstoni. Next base: position 49,936,654 of record CM044322.1, read on the forward strand.
CAAGTGGAGATGCTGAGGAGTGTGTTGAACACAAATCTTGAGCTCAAAAAAAAAAAAAAAAAAATCTTGAGCTCAGATACCAAGTTTTAAACATAGGAAGGAACTTTATTCCCTGATCATTTTGAAATTTTGAGTGATTTTATTTACATTTCATCTGCATTCACAGTATAGTTTTGGATTCTTCTAAATGTATCACCATATATTTCTCCTTTGTTGCTATCTTTGGCTTTAAGCCATACAGCTTAATCTTTATTAAAAAATAATCTGTAAGTACCATAAAAGACAGAAAAGGTCAGCATTCAGAAATGAAGATCATGGCATCTGGTCCCATCACTTCATGGCAAATAGATGGGGAAACAATGGAAACAGTGAGAGACTTTGTTTTCTTGGGCTCCAGAATCACTGCAGATGGTGAGTGCAGCCATGAAATTAGAAGACACTTGCTTCTTGGAAGAAAAGCTATGACCAACCTAGACAGCATATTAAAAAGCAGAGACATTCCTTTGCCAACAAAGGTCCGTCTAGTCAAGGCTACGGTTTTTCCAGTAGTCATCTATGGATGTGAGAGTTGGACTATAAAGAAAGCTGAGTGCCGAAGAATTGATGCTTTTGAATTGTTGTGTTGGAGAAGACTCTTGAGCATCCCATGGACTGCAAGGAGATCCAACCAGTCCATCCTAAAGGAAATCAGTCCTTAATATTCATCGGAGGGACTGATTCTGAAGCTGAAACTCCAATACTTTGGCCTCCTATAGCAAATAACTGAGTCATTGGAAAAGACCCTGATGCTGTGAAAAATTGAAGGCGGGAAGAGAAGGGGACGACAAAGAATGAGATGGTTGGATGACACCACCGACTCAATGGACATGAGTTTGAGTAAACTCAGGAGTTGGTGATGACAGGGAGGCCTAGCGTGCTGCAGTCCATGAGGTCGCAAAGAGTAGGAGACGACTGAGCAACTGAACTGACTGAAGTACCATAAAGAACTGATATTGATGCTTTTGAATTTTGGATTATAAATGAATGAGTGATTGATTGCTTTTATTGGGCTGGGTATTTGTGCCCATTGAGATTATGATTTTACTAGGATTCTAAGCTCAGGCTTCAAATATGCTTACATATACCCCATTTATGCAAACAAAACATTTACATAAATGTTTCCAGTCATTTCCATCTGATTTTTTGTCTGAGTAATTTGTGAAAAGTATTGATTTTCTTTTTATTCCCATTTGTCTATTCTCCTCCTAATGAGAAAGAGGCAGCTATGAAAAGGGGGAATAGAGATAAACCACAAAAATTCCTTGCATTATCACACATTATTAGTATTTTATTGTGTATTTGTCTTAATTGTGTCTTTTTTCTCTTATAGGCTGTTGCGAATGAGTCTGGGTTAAATTTTATATCTGTCAAGGGCCCTGAATTACTAAACATGGTAAGTTGCTATGGCATTAGCTATTATGTATTATTAGGAAAAGTAATGCTCATTCAGATTATAGGGTCCTCAAATTGTTGAAATAGTCATGGTATTTTGGTGAAATCACTGCATTAGGAGTGAAGAGATTGAGCTTTGCTTTGCTGTACTGTTCACTGTGTATAAATGCTTTCTTAATTAAGTTTGTTAACATCTGAGCCTAAATTTTTTTACCAGCAAAATGGAAATAATCAAAATAATCAATACTTTAAAGTGTTAACTCTGAATTTGTCAAGCACTTTACGTGTATTATTCTTCAACAACCCTGTGAGGTACATATTATTGTTGCCCTGATTCACAGAGGAGGAAACGTAAGTTTCGAGAGATTGTAGAACTTGGCCAGTGCCCAACAGCTTGGGGTTAGTGGAGCTGACGTTTGAATCTGAGTCATCAGACTTCTAATCTGCTTTCCTTGTTCTCTTGTTGTGTAGCTCAGATGAGTTAAGGATTAATAAATAAAAATACTTTAAGGGAAAGAAATCACTGAAGTATTTACTATATAATAACTTCTTTCTGCATTTAAGCAGTTTGTATTTCAAGTTTGAGACTTTGAATTTCTTATTTCCTGTTTATGCCTATGAAAAGTAAAAATGCCATTCCATAATATTCAAAGAAAGAAGAAATGAAAATGGTATCATTTGTTTAAAAAGTGCACTTTTTACATTTACTATATATATTATATATTTATCCCTAAATTAAGAAAATAACTTTTGGTTGTGGAGAAAAGAGAACCCTCTTACACTGTTGGTGGGAATGCAAACTAGTACAGCCAACAATGTGGAGATTCCTTAAAAAACTGGGAATAGAACTGCCATATGACCCAGCAATCCCACTGCTGGGCATACACACCGAGGAAACCAGAATTGAAAGAGACACGTGTACCCCAGTGTTCATTGCAGCACTGTTTATAATAGCAAGGACATGGAAGCAACCTAGATGTGCATCAGCAGACGAATGGATAAGGAAGCTGTGGTACCTATACACAATGGAATATTACTCAGCCATTAAAAAGAATACATTTGAATCAGTTCTATTGAGATGGATGAAACTGAAGCCCATTATACAGAGTGAAGTAAGCCAGAAAAAAAACACCAATATAGTATACTAATGCATATATATGGAATTTGAAAGATTGGTAACAATAACCCTATATACGAGACAGAAAAAGAGACACAGATGCATAGAACAGTCTTATGGACTCTGAGGGAGAAGGTGAGGGTGGGATGATCTGTGAGAATAGCATTGAAACTTGTATATTATCATATGTGAAACAGAACGCCAGTCCAGGTTCGATGCATGAGACAAGTGCTCAGGGCTGGTGCAATGGGATGACCCAGAGGGATGAGATGGGAAGGGAGGTGGAAGGGGGGTTCAGGATGGTGAACACATGTAAACTCATGGCTGATTCATGTCAATGTATGGCAAAAACCACGACAATATTGTAAAGTAATTAGCCTCCAACTAAAATAAATAAATAAATATTTTTTAAAAAGTAAAAAATAAATAAAATTATCAGAAAAAAGAAAATAACTTTCATGTGTGGTAGTCATGTAGTTAATGTTAAAACCACTATCTTAGAGGTAGTAAAATATTTACAAATAAAGTTATGATGTCTGGGCCTTCCATCGAAATAACAAGTAGAAAGAAAGTGGATAGGATTTAGATGAAACAAAACTGATCATGAATTGTGTTGATAATTATGAAGCCGGGAGATGGAGGTATTTTGGATTCATTACATTATTATGTCTACTTTCATTGTATGTTTGAAACTCCTTTTATAAATGATAAAAACAAAGCCACTTTTTGTAAATGGTATGTGTTCGTTATAACTTGATTTTGTTATTTTTGCTAAACATTATAATATTTCTCTTTGTTGATATATTTGCCTCTAGTTACTAGTTTTATGTGTGGTAGTCTATTGAATGACTATAACCACAGTTTTAAAAACTTAACTCTGTTTCAACGTAGAGGGATGGTATGGATTAGGAGATAGGAGGAAGGTTCAAGAGGGAGGGGAAATATGTATACCTATGGCTGATTCATGTTGATGTATGGCAGAAATCAACATAGTATTGTAAAGCAATTATTATCTTCCAATTAGAAATAAAAAAAAAACTCAGTTTTTTTTCTTGATAGATGTTTAAGTTGAGCATTATATACATGTCAATGTGCAGCAACAAAGACCCAGTGCAGCCAAAATCAATTAGTTTAAAATGATAATAATTTAAAAATGTCTACTGAATGTTTTGGGTCAGCATTCCAAATTTGATTTTTGTTAATTTAGATATTTTCAGGAAACTAAATTGATCTACTGTATTTGTACACTGTTCAGGATATTACAGAAAAATTTGAAATGATCATGGCTTCTGCTTTCCAAGGCCTTATGTTGTAACATGGTGAAGGTATTGTAGAATAGCTCAGAAATTATAACAGTAGGAGGTGCTATAAGAGATGTGAGAGAGTGATGGGAAGAAAGATGATTGATCTTTTAGACTGCAAGAACTGTGTTGAGGTAGGTTGGAAAAGCAGGTCATGTGAGAGAAGCAGAATAAGGAAAAGTACAATGAAAGGTATAGGACAGATCTGCAGAAAAGAAGATCTACTCAAATAGAAAATAGAAGTACTGTAATTGCTGTCATCTCTGATGTCTTCTGTGCTTTAATTACTTTCATATGGCCATATAGTCATACAGTAATATAAAAGATACTTTATGGTATAATTGACGTTGTAAAGATATTTTCAGATTCTGTCTTATTTAGCAGTATTAGATAAAAAGCTTTTCTTAGTTAGCTAGGTTGAAATTTTACACAAATAACTTTTTGTGCCTAGCTAAAAGTGAAACTGTTTTACATATAACCTTTTATTTTAGTTAGTTCTAATGTTATAGCTACCTGTGAATTGCTTTGTATTTTGATTTTACCATACAGTATGCATTTATGAAACCTGCTAGATATCTAGCTGGCTTAATTGGCCTCCTCTGGTGCCATATTACCATCATTAGTTCTTCCTTTAGCAAGATGACCTATATAGAAACAACAATAGGACAGTAAGTTGTCCTCTTTGCATTTAAAATACTGTTGAATTAATGAAAATATCTGCTGGGTATTTTATATGCATAAAGCTTTGATCAGTTCAAAAATGCCATCGAATTGTGGAATTTTTCTTGACCTAGAAGAGACCTTACATTCTATTTAGTCTTCATTTTATAAATGAGGAAATTTATAGTAAGTTTAAATAAGAGCTAATTTTATGAAGTTGAACCACATAAAACTGACTTTTTATAGGTCAGAATGGTTAAATGTCAGCCATTGCCTGTGGTTTGACCTAATGCTTTCTGAACTCTGATATATACATGTCATTTAAAACTAGTATTACTATAATTTGGCCCAAACACCAAAGCTGAATTGTTTCTACATTTTATTTCCATTCTGTGTATGGTCAGTACGTTGGTGAGAGTGAGCGTGCTGTGCGACAGGTTTTTCAGCGAGCCAAGAACTCAGCACCCTGTGTGATATTCTTTGATGAAGTGGATGCCTTATGCCCTCGAAGATCAGCCCGAGAGGTAGGTATCATAGTTTAGTGATTACAGAGTTTTTTGAAGCACCATAAACCTTTTTTAACTTCTTGTAAAGTTATGTAGAGTTCAAATAGTTGTTTTATAAAGTCATTCCTTGAGAATGCTGAGATTATTTAAGAGAAGAAACCTAGTAATTTGAAAACGGCCTAAGGATAACAGTTTTATTTTTATTAGTCTCTGTATTCATTTTGTTTTCCTGTGTATTATTTTGCTTTCTCATACCTGTTTGACACAAGTGTGTTGTTGGGAATGGAAATTATGTTAGTTCTGGATAGCTTACCTTATAATCTGAGGATTCTTTTTAGGGTTCCTGAAACAGTAGAAAATATAATTTAAGACATCATGTGCTCCAAGTAGAGTCAGATAATATGCTTTAAGACTCAGCACCATTTCTATCCGGGGAAGATATAAATTGATCTGCATTAAATACCACTTGCATTACTACTGTGAGTACTGTTCTTAGAAATTTCAGTACAGTACGTGCCCAGAAATAGTTCTCAGGAATACTGTTATAAAAGAGTTGGAAGAATAGTGAAGCATAATATAAAAAAATATATAACCTTTTGAAGAGAATAGCAAAAGCTGTGTCCGTAAGTACATTTATTACAAGATGATTAAGGAGGTGAATGTATTTCTCTTGTGACTTATCTTCAAATAGTTATTCTATGTGTGTTCTTAGGTTGTGAAACATTCATTAGGTGCCTCATTTTGCTTAAAATTCCCCAAAGCGTTCAAAAGTTGCAGAAACAAAACTTGACTAGGGTAAGTGTGCTTGATATCATAGCAGTTTTGTTTCCTCACCTAGTAGTCAGCAGTATTGCAGAAAATCTTTTATTACAGTCTTATCTCTGATAGTGATGTGAGTGGCCAGGGCAGAGATCCTTCCAAGGAACTCTTGCCAGCTGTCACACTCCAAAACCTAATGTGCATCCCAGGGCAAAACCCTACACATTATGTCCAGCTGGTGGAGGCATGCCACGCTCTGAATTTTACTTCTTACTCACTTCTCCTTTGTTATGAATTAAATCCCTTGTTCATTGACAGCCTATAAAGAGAGTCAAATCTTTCTTCCTATTCTCCTCCCTGTTATTCTTGGAGGTTACTTCTGCTGACAGCTGAGTGTTTTGCATTTGTGGTCTGGAACTTTTTCTGTAATGTTAAAAAGTGAAAAGTGAAAGTGAAGTCGCTCAGTCGTGTCCGACTCTTTGCGACCCCATGGACTGTAGCCCACCAGGCTTCTCTGACCATGGGATTTTCCAGGCAAGAATATTGGAGTGGGTTGCCATTTCCTTCTCCAGGAGATCTTCCCGACCCAGGGATCAAACCTGGGTCTCCCACATTGTAGGCAGACGCTTTACTGTCTGAGCCACCAGGGAAGTTACACAGAATACATGCCTACCAGGCAAATCATATGTAGATGTCATTTTATAAAACTAACATTTGTCTACCACATATCTAGCAGCCTCACAATATTCTCCAGCAATAAATAAAGCTCATAAGCTAAAGCTTCCTACATCATCTGCCCTCAAACAACCCAAAGAACCTAAGACTAAAGCCAAATGATAACTGGCCCCCAAAATATTTCCATTCTATGACTTTTAGTATCACTAGTTTTATACACACATATGTGCATGTATTCATATGTGTTTATATGTATACATAGATAAGTATGTAAAAACATCCCTGCCAATCATGGCCTAAATGTTTAGAGCAAAGGACTACATATTCTGTTTTATTAACCACCATCTAAAAAAATCCCTTAACTGCCCAATTATTTACTCAGATAGTCTGAAAATTAGGCAAAATTTTCACTCTCTGCATAGTTAATCTTTTATAAAACATGCATAAATTATAGCTCATAGTATGATTTCAACTTTTTTAATATAAATGTGGTCATTCTATCTTGACACTTTTCCCATGTTCTTAGTAACTTATTTTTTAGCTATTACATAAATAGTCCACAGTCTGGATAGAGAAGATTCAACTCAGTAATTCCTCGGTTTAGGACATTTACATTGTTTCCAGTTGTTTCTCTTACAAATAGATCTGTATTGATTCTCATCACATACTTTTGTGCCCATGTGGGAATATGTGAGAGTTCTGGAAGTAGAATTTTTGGGTAGAAGATGTATATATATATTTTGAAAGTTAATACTAAATCTTTTTTCACAAAAACTGCCAGTTACATACATCTACCAACAACAGTGTGTAAAATAACTATTTCCTATATCTTTGTCAATAATTGGTAATACCTATCTTTTATTTTTCTCAGTTTTATTGTCAAAACATGGTGTTAAATTTTAGTATTCATGTCCCCGACCCTTTTGCTATTGACCCTATTTGTTTTTCTGTGCTTGCTTTGGGAATACATACAACATGTCTTCCCCTTATTTTGTTGTTAATTTACAAGAGCTGTTTATGTGTGATGGAGGTTAGTCTATTGACTAGTTATGTGTATTGGTACTATTTTCGCCAGTTTTATCACTTATCTTTTTTTATTATGTAAAATTTTACATTTTAATATAGTAAAATCAGTTCTGAGGTTTTTACTTTGCTTAGGTAGAAAAGTGTTGTGTTTTTTTTCTTGAGTCTGGATTCTGATTCTGTTGTGTCCTAACTGTTAATGCTATGTCTCCAAGGAGTGATAAAAAGGTACACCAAAATTTTTTTCCAGAGAAATTAGTGTGTTAAACTCATTACTGCCTCTGTACACAAAATTTATGTTGAAAAAAGGCAACTAATGACAAAAAGAAGCACAGCACTACTTTTCTTATTTCCTCCATTGTGAATTTTGAAGCTCTCTGTTTAATGGGTAAATAACCCTCTCTTTACCACCTTCTTGCACTTTTCTCTTGGATGTTGCCCTGAGCTTTGTATTACATGCTTCATGGAAAAGAGAAAAGGCCTTAGTGTCCCAGCTGATAGCTCTGGATATCTAGTGTCCTGGGGAGTCTGATCTGACATCCAAACACTGAGTCTCGGGACTTCCCTGGCAGTCCAGTGGTTAAAACTTCACCTACCAATACAAGGGGTGCATGCTTGATCCTTGGTCAGGTATCTAAGATCCCACATGCCTTGCAGCCAAGAAACCAAAATCTAAAACAGAAACAATATTGTAATAAATTCAATAAAGACTTTAAAGATGGTCTACATCAAAAAAACTTTAAATACCTTAAAAAAAAGAGCTGAATCTAGATTTGCCCAAAGGGACATTCACTGTAGCTGTTAGATCTTTTTTTAAAATTTATTTTATTGATGTATAATTGATTTACAGGGTTGTATTAATTTGTATTAAAGCTAATTGATGGTATTAATTGTATTAATGATATTTAATACATTAATATTTATATGTTGTTTATATTATTTAATGCAATTAATATATAATGTTATATATAATATTGTATTAAAGCAAATTGATTCAGTTATACACATGTACATTACTTTTCATATTCTTTTCCATTATGGTTTATCACAGGATTTTGAATTCTTAGCTATTGGATCTTCAACTGACTCAGAGGTGTAAGACTTTGGAACCAGCTGAGCCTGAGATTGAATTTCATTTCTATCCTTGTCTAGCTTTAAGACCTTGGACAAACAGCCTCTCTCAGCCTTGGTTTCCTCATCTGAATTGTGGATAGTAGCAGGATTGCATGGGAAGCACACTGACAAGAACATGTTTTGCACAGTGATTACATACAGTGACTTCTTTGGAAATGATGTTTGTTATATCTTTTCACAGAAGCTTTCATTCAAGTTAGCAATTATAATATTTTGTATGGAAAAAAAATAGCAACTTGTTCTTTTTATTAGGAGCTGATGGAGCTATATTTATTTGTTTTTAGACAGGGGCAAGTGTCCGAGTGGTGAATCAGCTGCTTACAGAGATGGATGGTCTGGAAACACGTCAGCAAGTTTTTATTATGGCAGCCACTAACAGACCAGGTAAGAAAGAAGAATATAAAACAGCTAAGTCTAAAAACTTCTAGCATTTACAAACAGTATAATTTACATACATCCTAGTAAAGAAAGATTAAGTTTGGGAAATCCCTTTTTGGTTCATAAGTTGGAATAAAGCTTCAGAAAGTGTTTAAGTCAGCTATAATTTTTTAAAAATGGGTGTATATATATGTGTGTGTGTGTGTGTGTAGTATTATTGCCTGGATTCTGTAAGATTTTTTTTCTGTGTTGGTGCACAGAAAGTTGTCTTGTTGGCAGAGAACACTTGTAACATGCACTTTGACTGTGAAGTATTATCAGGATTTATATCTTGTGGTTCCTCTCAAGCTTATAGGACACAGGAACCAGTCTCTTTTTCACTGTATCTGAAGGTTGAAGGTGGGTGTTTAAGATTTTATCCTAGAAGCTTATCCATATACCTGCACTTAACTCATGTTTTAAATTGTTAAAAAGCTTATGTATTCAAATTGCCAACATCCGATGGATCATCGAAAAAAGCAATAGAGTTCCAGAAAAACATCTATTTCTGCTTTATTGACTATGCCAAAGCCTTTGCTGTGTGGATCACAATAAACTGTGGGAAATTCTGAAAGAGATGGGAATAACAGACCACCTGACCTGCATCTTGAGAAATCTATATGCAGGTCAGGAAGCAACAGTTAGAACCAGACATGGAACAACAGACTGGTTCCAAATAGGAAAAGGAGTATGTCAAGGCTGTATATTGTCACCCTGCTTATTTAACTTACATGCAGAGTACATCATGAGAAATGCTAGGCTGGAGGAAGCACAAGCTGGAATCAAGATTGCTGGGAGAAATATCAATAACCTCAGATAGGCAGATGACACCACCCTTATGGCAGAAAGTGAAGAAGAGCTAAAGAGCCTCTTGATGAAAGTGAAAGAGGAGAGTGAAAAAGTTGGCTTAAAGCTCAACACTCAGAAAACTAAGATCATGGCATCTGGTCCCATCACTTCATGGCAGATAGATGGGGAAACAGTGGAAACAGTGGCTGACTTTATTTTTTGGGCTCCAAAATCACTGCAGATGGGTGATTGCAGCAATGAAATTAAAAGACGCTTACTCCTTGGAAGGAAAGTTATGACCAACCTAGACAGCATATTAAAAAGCAAAGACATTACTTTGCCAACAAAGGTCCATCTAGTCAAGGCTATGGTTTTTCCAGTGGTCATGTATGGATGTGAGAGTTGGACTGTAAAGAAAGCTGAGCGCCAAGGAATTGATGCTTTTGAACTGTGGTGTTGGAGAAGACTCTTGAGAGTCCCTTGGACTGCAAGGAGATCATTCCTGAGTGTTCATTGGAGGGACTGATGTTGAAGCTGAAACTCCAGTACTTTGGCCACCTGATGCGAAGAGCTGACTCATTGGAAAAGACCCTAATGCTGGGAAGGATTGAGGGCAGAAGGAGAAGGGAACGACAGAGGATGAGATGGTTGGATGGCATCATCGACTCTATGGACATGGGTTTGGATGGATTCCGGGAGTTGGTGATGGACAGGGAGGACTGGTATGCTGCAATTCATGGGGTTGCAAAGAGTCGGACACGACTGAGAGAGTGAACTGAACTCTGGAAAGGGCTTAGAAAAAGGCTCAAAACTTCAGAAATACTGAAGGTGGCTTATACTTTGGGTCCTAAATTGTTTTCATATTGTTTAATACTTCACCATCCATATGAGCCACTCTGTCATAGCTGCCCTGCACTGATGTTTCTAACTATGTCTGCCAGCAGTGACATGGGACTTTAACTGCTTAAAAGGATTTTTCAGTTTTCAAGCTGATACAATTTTTCATTTCTCATAAGTTAGTACGTACTTCATGAATTGTATACCATTTCATTTTAAAATGCAAAATTGAAAGGTGTTATGGTTTAACACCTTTGAATTAGACTCTTATCTTTGAATTAGAAATATTTTCTTTTAGTTCGGCAGAACTGGGTGTGAGTCCTGGCTGCAGCACTTCACATCTTACCAGCTCTTCTCTTTCAACCCTAACTAGTCTATACCAACTGAGTAGGTTATAGTTCGGTTCTGACACTAACCGCTTAGAGTTAGTGCCAGAACCTGCAAGTTAAGGGGTGAGGCATCTTGACGACTGCCCTACTTCAGATGCCAGCTGCATGTGGTGTCTCCAGGACACCTGGGCTTCTGACCAATAGACTTGGGGATACCCATAACTGCCCTCACGTTCAATAATTTGCTAGAAGGACTAACAAAATGAAGAAAAGCACTATACCTACAGTTCCAGTTTATTATAAAGGGTACACTTGGGGCTAGATCTCAGAGGTGGTATGGTTTCCAGGCCCTTTGTCCACGGAGTCAGGACACATCACCCTCCTGGCCCATCAGTGTGTTCATCGACCAGGAATCTCCCTCAAGTTTGATGTCCAGAGTTTTTATTGATTGACTCATCAGCCATGTGATTGAACTCAGTCTCCAGCCATGCCCTACCTCCCCAGATGTCTGGCTACAGGTTCCAACCCTCTATTCAGATGGTTAGTCATTCTGATAACCAGCCCCATCCTGAAGTTATATTGGGGCCAACCTTGACTCATCTCTTGAGCATAACAAAGACTTTCCTGTTGCACAGAAAACTCTAGCCAAGAACCAGAGGCAGCTACCACTGTACTTAATTCTTTACTGTACCACATTAATCCTGGGCATATATTACTTCATCTTGCTAACCAGTACTTATTCTTCTATAAAATGAGGATGATAATACCTAATAGGTAGTATTGTCACAAGGCTTAAGTGATGTTGATAATGTATGTATTGTAGTGTGTGGCAAGTAGCTGTTAAGTAATTATTATCATTGTCATAAGCACTTTAGGTATTGGCAGTAGGAACAGTCATTGGGTCATAAAATCAGAGTCATCTTAGAAGAAACCTTGAAGGTCTCAAATTTGAATAGCATCACATCCTACCTTTCCTGAGCAGCTGCAGATCTTTTCTAGCAGATGTCAAGAAGACAGTGTTTGGTCTGCCATAATAACCTATTCTGTCTTTAACTGCACTCAACATTTTTCATTCATGTTTATTGTAAACATCTTATCTTTTAGTTTAATCTCTCTAGATTAGAAAATAGTAGATCCTTCAGCATTACTTAAGTTTTGCTTAAATCCTTTCCTTCAAAAGGATTCAGGTACATTATCTTTCCTCATGTTTTTTTTTGCCTCCTCTGATCTCCTTATTCATCTTTGAACTGTTTCTCCAGATTCTCTCTAGTTGTAAAACCTGACAACTGAGTGTAGTAGTCTGTTGAGCTTAGCCAGTGAATGAAGGTTGAATCATCATGTGGCCCCTGTGTTTGTTCTTTCCAACGTCCTTGAGTATTGTCTTCCTCTCTACTGTACCTCACCCATCACTTCCTCCCCATTACACTGAGGAGCCACATAAATTTAAAAACAGATTTTCTGGGTCTCTTTGCTTGTATTGATGCTTATTCAGCAGTTCTGTTCCATTGTATTCTATCCTGTGACATTCTGTTTGGTTGTTTATAACTTGTTTCCTGGTTAGCTTTAAGAAATCCCCTCTTGCCTGATGTTCTGGTCAGCTATTGCTGCGTGACAAACTACTGCAATACTTAGTATCTTAAAATGCCCATTTTTGCATTGTTCATCATTTTGTAGGTCAGGAATTCAGGGAGGGCTTGTCCAGGTGGTTCATCTGTGATCCACATGCCACCAGCAGGCATGACTGGGCCAGAGAATCCCTTCCAAGGTGACTTCTCTACTCACATGTCTGGTGCCTTGGTGCTCCTTGGCATTATGCCTCCCTTCTCCCTCTGCAGTTGTCATCTTCCAAGGCTTTGCCATGGGCTTGACTTCTGTTAGCATGGCTTTCTGAGTATTCACCCTTCTTAGATGACAGCTGGATTCCAAGAGATAAAGGCAGAAGTTGCCATTCCTCTTGAAGGTAAGGCTCAGATTAGACAAATTCTCTTGGTCAGGACAGTGACAGGAAGAGCCGGATTCAAAGGGAGAGAAGTCGGAATGTAAAAACATGTAGTTATCTTTAATCCTTGTTATGTAAATTTTTCTTCCATCATATTCTTTGTATTATGGTGTAAGTTATACATTCACCCTTACGGTTTGATGTTGTATATGGATCAGTCATATCAGTATAGTTTTCTTTAATTTCAGAAGGTTTGCTCGTTCACTCATTTTTACAGAATTTTTATTATATGCCTGGTCCTACTGAGCTTTGGGAATTCCAGGGTTAACAATTCAGAAAACTGATTTGCCTGCATATGTTCTGATTTGCGGCTGAACAGGGAATAAGTAATAGGCAGTCCAATAAAACAGGGTAAGAGGATGGAGAATGTCTATTTTGGGGAAAGGAATGCTAACTTAGCTATCATGGTCCAGGAAGGCTTCTTCAGAAGAAGTGACCTATGAGCAGGAACCCAAATAATGTGAAGAATTGAGCCATACAGTAATCTGAGAGAAGGTATTCCAGCTAGAAAACAATAAGTGTAAAGGCCCTGAGGTGAGAACAAGTTTGGAGACCCAGCACAGCCAGTGTGTCTCAAGTGAAAAGACTTGGAGGTGGGGAAGTCAGTCATGGAGAGGAGCAAGGAGCCTTTTAGGCCACAGTATGGGGTGTGGGTTTTATTCTGCCATGAAGGTTTTTTGAATGGGGAATAATGTGATCTAGTTTTCTTTTTATAAAATATGTGACTTTTTTTTATTATTAACTTTGTATTTTGAAACATTTATAAACTCACAGGAAATCATAAAAAATAATGCACAGAAGTTCCATTTACCCAGTTGTTACATTTTACATAACTATGGTACAAAATCAAAACCAGGAAATAGACATTTGTGTAATTTTGTCTATTTCTGTGCTATTTTAGCACATGTGTGGATTCATGTAATCCCATTGCAGTCAACACAAGAACTGTTCCATCACCACACAGACCTCCTTCCTGCTGTCCCTTTATGGAAACAACCACCTCTCTCCCACCATCTCTAACTCAGGGCAACTGCTAGTCTGTTCTCCATCTCTATAACTGTATCACTTTAAGAATCTTATATGAAAGTAATCATACAAAATAAGACCTTTAGGTTGGCTTTATTCACCTATTCTAATGCCCTTGTTGTTCAGTTGCTTAGCCGTGTCTGACTCTTTGCAACCCAGTGGACTGCAGCACACCAGGCTTCCCTGTCCTTCACCATCTCCCAGAGTTTGCTCAAACTCATGTGCATTGAGTCGGTGATGCCATCCAACCATCTCATCTTCTGTGTCCCTCTTTTCTTCCTGCCTTCAATCTTTCCCAGCATTAGGATTCTTTTCTAGTGAGTGAACTCTTCACATCAGGTGGCAAAGTATGAGACTGACTGAAATTTTTGTATGTATCAATAGGCTGTTCCTTTTCAGTACTGAGTAATATTCTGTGGTGTGGAGGTAGGTCCTAGTTTGCTTAACCTTCTCTTGGGGACATTATGTTCGTTTCCAGTTTTTGAGTGCTTCATATAAAGCCGCCCTGAACACCTACATATAGGTTCTTGTGTGGATATAATTTGTTTCTTTGAAATAGATGCCTAGGAGCATGGTTGCTGGGTCGTATGATAAATATATGTTCATTTTTAAAGAGGTTGTCAGACTTCTTGAGTGACTGTGATTTCTGTCAATAACGCTAAGAGAGATTCAGTTTTTGTATCTTTGTCCTGGTCTGTAGCTTTTCGTCATCTTATTTCCTTTATACATTACTTTCTGAGGACCATGTCTAAAATCTGTTTTTCAAAACTATGCCGCAAAGATTATCTCCAGTGTTTTCTTCCAAAGTGCTATGGTTATGTTTCACACTTAAACCTGTGATCTATTGTTAGGTAACTTATGTGAGGCACAAAGTTTAGGTCAAAGGTGTTTTTTTCCCCTATGGTATCCAGTTGTTCCACCATCATTTGTTGAAAAGACTCCTTCCTTCACTGAGTCACTTTTACATCTTTTTCAAAAATAAGTTGGTCAGTGCTAACAATGAACAATTGGAGTTTGAAATTGAAAATACAATACCATTTACATCAGCACCAAAAAGAAAGAAAGAAAAACAGAGACTTAGGTATAAATTAATAAAATATGTACAAGATCTGTATGAAGCAAACAATGAAACTCTGATGGAAAAAAATCAAAGATCTGAATAAATAGAGAAATATCTCTTGGGTCTGATAGGAAAACTCAGTGTTGTCAAGATGTCAGTCTTTCCAGTTTGGTGTATAGATTCAAAGCAATCCTAGCAAGTTTTTTTTAAGAACGTTTATTTCTAAAGTTGATATTGAAGGGCAAAAGTTTATATTGTAAAGTTTATATGGAAGTGCAAGTTTATTCTAAAGTTTATATGAAAAGGCTGAAGTTTATATGGAAACACAAAAGGCTCAAAAGAGTGAGCACAGTATTAAAGGAGAGAGTAGGGACTTCCCTGGTGGTCCACTGGTTAAGAATTCACTTGCCAGTGTAAGGGATTCAGGTTCAGTCCCTGGTCCAGGAAGATTCCACATGCCTCTGGGATTGAAACCCGTAAACCACAACTACTGAAGCCCGTATGCTGTAGAGCCTGTGCTCTGAAACAGAAGAGGTCATGGCAGTTGAGAAGCCTGTGTACCACAATTGGAGAATAGCCCCTGCTTACCACAACTAAAAGCCTGTGTTTGGCAAAAAAGACCCAGCGCAGCCAAAATATAAAAAGTAAATAAAAATTTAAATAAATAAAGAGAATAAAATTGGAGGACTGGCACTGCCTAGCTTCAAGATTTATTATAAAGTTGTGATAATCAAGACAGTGTAGTACTGACGAAAAGATAAGATAAATCAATGGAACAGAACAGAAGCCAGAAATAGACCCACACAAATATAGGCGACTGATCTTTGACAAAGGAACAAAGACAGTATCCTAACAGAAAGGATAGTCTTTTCAACAAATGGAGCTGTAACAACTGTACACTCACATGCAAAAAAAAAACTAGACATAGATCTTACACCTTTCACAAAAATTAACTAAAAATGGTATTTTTAACCTTGGGGATCTGTAGCTAGAATTTAAGGGATCTAGGAACCTACATGGAGCTTCCCAGGTGGTACTAGTGGTAAAGAATCCACCTGCCAGGAGATTCAGGTTCAGTCCCTGGGTAGGAAGATCCCCTGGAGGAGGGCATGGCAGTCCACTCCAGTATTCTTACTTGGAGAATCCCATGGACAGAGGAGCCTGGCTAGCCACAGTCCATAGGGTCACAAAGGGTCACAAAGAGTCAGACATGACTGTGTGACTTAGCACGCATGCACTCGCATGCAGACATGAGCCTAAATGTGAAAAACTTTTTAATTTCACCAACCTCTAACTGAATTTTAGCATTTCCCTGAATTATGACCCCGTTGGTGACAAGACAGAGTGTACCTGCAACTGTGAACTCGTAGCTATTTCTCTGTCACCTTAAAAGTCTTTGCAGATATCACACAATACTGTTTATACCCATACTACTCCACAGTTTAATCAGACTTGCTGTTTAAGATATTAATAAGGAAGTACATGTATTATTATTCAAAATTTTGTTTTCATAACAGTTTGATAACTTTTAATACCATTGATTTCTTTGTAATCCTATGTATTTTGCTGTATGCATTAAAAGCATGTTTTTGACAAGGAGTCCATAAATTTCACTGTAGTCCTGAAGGAGTTCTTAACATAGAGATCATCTGAGTTAGAAGATCCATGGTCCAGGGGAGAATTGATGTGAGCTTGGTGGGAGAATTAAGAAGTGATCAGTGGGAGCTGACCCCACTTTGGGATATATTTTGAAGGTAAAACCAATAGAAAGTACTGTAATTACATGTGGATGTGAGAAAGAGAATAAACAAAGGTTACTATTAGATTTTTTCTACCTATAAGCTAGGTAAAAGGTTTGCTACTTGCTGAAATGGAGAGCACTTGGAGAGAAGTAAGTAGGTTTCTATTTTATTTTATATCAGTTTCTTTTGCTATCATACCTAAGCAATCATTGCCTATCCTAAGGTCACAGAGATTAACTCTTATGTTTTCTCGTAAGAGTTTTATACTTTAAGTGCTCACATTTAGGTCTTTGATCCATTTTGAGTTAATTTTTTGTCTGTTGTGAGAAAGTTGTTCATACTTTCGCAGGCTATTCATGTGTTTTACCCCCCCACACTCCAGTACTCTTGCCTGGAAAATCCCATGGATGGAGGAGCCTGGTAGGCTACAGTCCATGGGGTCGCTAAGAGTCGGACACGATTGAGCGACTTCACTTTCACTTTTCCCTTTCATGCACTGGAGAAGGAAATGGCAACCCACTCCAGTATTCTTGCCTGGAGAATCCTAGGGATGGCGGAGCCTGGTGAGCTGCCGTCCATGGGGTCGCACAGAGTCGGACACGACTGAAGCGACTTAGCAGCAGCAGCAGCATGTGTTTTACAGAGAAGGCAGTGGCACCCCACTCCAGTCCTCTTGCCTGGAAAATCCCATGGATGGAGGAGCCTGGTAGGCTGCAGTCCATGGGATTGCTAGGAGTCGGACACGATTGAGCGACTTCACTTTCACTTTTCACTTTCATGCCTTGGAGAAGGAAATGGCAACCCACTCCAGTACTCTTGCCTGGAGAATCCCAGGGATGGGGGCGCCTGGTGGGCGGCCGTCTCTGGGGTCGCACAGAGTGGGACACGACTGAAGCGACTTAGCAGCAGCAGCAGCAGCGGCATGTGTTTCAGGATCCTTTGTTGCAAAGACTATCTTTTTCCTATAGAATTGTCTTGGCAACATTGTTGAAAATTGAAAGTCCATTTGTAACAAAGTATTTTCTGTAAGTTGAAGGTTGCTACTGTTAGCTATTAAATTTTAGCTTTTTTTGAGTACTTAATAGAATAGCAGTTGCTTTTTGATCAACAGCTGAGGAAGAGTTTCTCCTGTTCTGTATCTGTTTCATTTGTAAGTGAATGGATTTTGTCCATAAATCTTTAGAATTGTTGATGACTTCTTCATTGCAAAGATAAGAGTTGTCCTTTTAGAAATCGAAGAAGCTAAGAATTGTTATCTTGAGTCTTCTTCTTTTTTTTTTTTTTTTTTTTTTATCTTGAGTCTTCTACTTAAAGTTCTGACACAGTTAGGTAAGGAACCATTTAGGAAGCTGTAAAAATAATCCAAGTAAAAGATGATAGTTTGAATCAGGTAATACTTGGGGGTAGAAAGAATCTGAATATGTTGTATCATAGAGTTGACAGGATTTGCTAATGGCTTGAATGCTAGATGTGCTAGATGTGGACGAATGGAATCCAGTATGACTCCCAAATTTTAGGCCTGAAAAACTGGAAGGATCAGTTGGCATTAACCAAGGTGGGAAGTGATGGGGAAAAATCCAAATCTTAGTCATCATTAAGATGCCTGTTAGTGCATCATACTCAACAGAATTGTTGAGTATGAACCAGCTTTTCTTTGAGAAATTATGTAATACATGAAATTTTATAAGAGCTTTTGATGGAGCATTGTTTAAATCATCTAAACCTCCCCCCCACGCACACTTTATGGCATATAAAGTACTCAGGATGCTTTTCACTGTAAATAAAATAAGTCAGTAAGAGTTTAAATTATTATTAAAGTCCTAAATTAAGAATCCTTTCTGAATACAATAGGGATGTTTATGTCAAGCTTTATTTTGAGACGTGCCGGTCTGGCTCTAAGATCTCCATTTGTGGGACTCCCCGGTGGTCCAGAGGTTCAGACTGTGCTCCCAGCGCATGAGATGCAGGTTCAGTCCCTGGTGAGGGAGCCAGAACCCACCTGCCTCAACTGAGGGTTTACATGCTGAAACTAAGACCTGGTGCAGCCAGAAAATAAACCTAAATAAATAAAAAATTTTAAAGATCTGCATTTTTATGTTTAAAATAAAAGATGTTTTCACCACATGGTATTGGCATAGACATAGACATATAGATCATTGGATTATAGAATCAAAACAGTGTTTCTACAAATATTTGGAAAATTGATTTCTTTTTTTAAAATAAAGCACAAAGGCACTGGTGGGAAAAGGATGACCTTTTCAGTAGTGATGGAACAATTGGATATCCATATGCAAAAAGAGTGAACTTTAATCCATACCTTTTATGACATGTAAAAATGAACTGAAATGATCAAAGACCAATGAAAATCCAAAGCTACAAGACTGCTAGAAGAAAACATAGGGTAAAATTTTTTCTACCTTGGATCAAGCAAAGATTTCGTAGAAGTGATACCAAAAGTGCAGTCTTTTGAACAAGTGGTTTAATTGAACTGCTCTTCAAAGGATGCCACTAAGAGAGTAAAAAGACCACAAACTGAAAGAAAATATTTGCAAAGTATGTTATTTGATAAAGGATATTTCATGAACTCAACAACATAACTCAAAACTCAACAGCAACAAAAGATATTAAAAATAGGCAAAAGATTTGTACAGACATCTCACCATAGAAAGTATACAGGTGACAAACATGAAAAGGTGCTCAATGTCATAAGTCATCAAGGAAATGCAGATTAAAGCTGCAATGAGGTATCACTGTGAACCTTAGAATGACTAAAATGAAAGAGACTCATTATAGGGCATTTCATGGACGCCGAGTCTGCGAGAGCATATGTGGGTGCCAGGCGGGAGGGGACCACGAAGAAGGTGTATGGATTTGAGCCTCGACTTTTCTAACCCAAGATCTAGAAATGGATTGTGATTCCTATCCATTAGACTGTAAAGTTATGTAGGTAATCTTGGAAACTATGATGACAACTGAATTGGAATGACCTTTAGGCTATTTTGGACCACTCCAAAGAATGTGGGTTGCTAGAAACCCTCCCAGCTTTGCTTTTGTTGAATTTGAAGATCCCCAAGATGCAGGGCTAGATGGGAGAACACTATGTGGCTGCCTAGTAAGATATCAAATGGTGAGAAAAAAATCAAAATCGTGGTCCACCGCCATTTCAAAAGGTCCTCGCCCTTGAAGTGGTTATTAAAGGAGGAGTCCTCCACCTTGCTTCCCATCTCCAAGATGGAGAAGCATCTCCCCTAGTCAGAGCAGGTCTCTTGAAAGAGATAGGAGAAGAGAGAGATTGCTGTCCTAGAAGGGAAATCCAAAACCATCCTGGTCTTTCTCTAGGTCTGGTAGCCAATGTAGGTCAAATGAAAGGAGATAGAAGACCAGTTTGCAAGAGGAGCAGTATACCGAAAATAACTTCTTTGACAGGAGTTTGTACAGAAAATTCAGGTTTTGTTTAAGACTTCATAAGCTTGATGCATTCTTAAGATGTTTTAGCTGTTCACATTTGTTTGTTTCTTGGAACAGTGACACATAAGAGTATAATTCTCTGCGGTTTGAAATGGATTGATTGAGGCATGTAGTATCAAGAATACTTTACAGTGTCCCCTGAAGCACAGTTGAATTTGCTTTGAATTTTAGTCTTGCATGGACTGGTGATGAACCTCTAACTCCTGTCCTGCTGAAGTGTGATGTTTATGGAAACAAAACTGGTAGAGACTGAAGACTTTTTCCATAGCTGGGATAAGGTATGCAGCTGTAGTTAAGCAAGCAGTCTTTAAGAGCTTCTCTGAACACAGGCAACAGGTAAAAATTAAAGCAGCACCCTTAAACTAGATTAGAGGTTTGAAATTGTTCGCACTGGACAAGAGGTTTTCCAGTTGGTGTGGAATCCTAGATATTTCAAGAAAGTTAGCTTGCCTTTGCTTTGGTCAGAAGTTCTGTATGTGATTCGCTGGTGGTGGGCTTCCCTGGTGGCTCAGGGGGTAAAGCATTTGCCTGCAATGCAGGAGACCTGGGTTTAACTCCTGGGTCAGGAAGATCCCCTGGAGAAGGAAATGGCAACCCACTCCAGTACTCTTGCCTGGAAAATGCCATGAACGGAGGAGCCTGGTAAGTTACAGTCCATGGGGTTGCAAAGAGTTGGACATGACTGAGCAACTAATGCTTTATATGATTGCTAGTAAGCTACAGTCCATGGGGCTGCAAAGAGTTGGACATGACTGAGCAGCTAATGCTTTCATGTGATTGCTGTATATGAATCAGTTCAGTTGCTCAGTTGTGTCTGACTCTTTGCGAGCCCATGGACTGCAGCATGCCAGGCTTCCCTTTCCATTACCAACTTCCAGAGCTTGTTCCAACTCATGTCCATTGAGTAGGTGATGCCATCCAACCATCTAATCCTCTGTCGTTCCCTTCTCCTCCCACCTTCAGTCTTTCCCAGCATTGGAGTCTTTCCAGTGAATCAATTCTTTGCATCAGGTGGCCAAAATATTAGAGTTTCAGCTACAGCATCAGTCCCTCCAGTGAATATTCAGTACTGATTTCCTTTAGGATTGACTGGTTTGATCTCCTAGCAGTCCAAGGGACTCTGAAGAGTCTTCTGGTCCAACACCACAGTTTAAAAACATCAATTGTTTGGCGCTCAGCTTTCTTTATAGTCCAGTTCTCACATCCTTACATGACTACTGGAAAAACCATAGCTTTGACTAGATGGACCTTTGTCAGCAAAGTAATGTGTCTGCTTTTTAATATGCTGTCTAGGTTGTTCATAGCTTTACTTCCAAGGAGCAAGCATCTTTTTATTTCATGGCTGCAGTCACCATCTGCAGTGATTTTGGAGCCCCCAAAAAATAAAGTCTGTCAGTGTTTCCATTGTTTCTCCATCTATTTGCTATGAAGTGGGACCAAATGCCATGATCTTCGTTTTTTGAATGTTGAGTTTTCAGCCAGCTTTTTCACTCTCGTCTTTCACTTTCATCAAGAGACTCTTTAGTTCTTCTTCGCTTTCTGCCATAAGAGTGGTGTCATCTATGTATCTGAAGTTATTAATATTTCTCCTGACAATCTTGATTCCAGCTTGTGCATCATCCAGCCCGGCATTTTGCATGATATACCCTGCATATAAGTTAAAGAAGCAGGGTGACAATATACAGCCTTGATGTACTCCTTTCCCGATTTGGAACCAGTCTGTTGTTCCATGTCCAGTTCTAACTGTTGCTTCTTGACCTGCATACAGATTTCTCAGGAGGCAGGTAAGGTAGTCTGGTATTCCTATCTCGAAGAATTTTCCACGGTTTGTTGTGACCCACACAGTCAAAGGCTTTGGCATAGTCAATAAAGCAGAAGTAGATGTTTTTCTAGAACTCGATTGCTTTTTCGATGATCCAACAGATGTTGGCAATTTGATCTCTGGTTCCTCTGTCTTTTCTAAATCCAGCTTGAACATCTGGAAGTTCATGGTTCACGTACTGTTGAAGCCTGGCTTGGAGAATTTTGAGCATTACTTTACTAGTGTGTGAGATGAGTACAATTGTGCTATAGCTTGAACATTCTTTGGCCTTGCCTTTCTTTGGGATTGGAATGAAAACGGACCTTTTCCAGTCCTGTGGCCACTGCTGAGTTTTCCAAATTTGCTGGCATACCGAGTGCAGCACTTTCACAGCATCATCTTTTAGGATTTGAAATAGCTCCACTGGAATTCCATCACTCCACTAGGTTTGTTCACAGTGATGCTTCCTAAGGCCCACTTAACTTCACATTCCAGGATGTCTGGCTCTAGGTAAGTGATCACATCATTGTGATTATCTGGATCATGATCTTTTTTGTATGGTTCTTCTGTGTATTCTTGCCACCTCTTCTTAATCTCTTCTGCTTCTGTTAGGTCCATACCATTTCTGTCCTTTATTGTGCACATCTTTGCATGAAATGTTCTCTTGGTATCACTTATATTCTTGAAGAGATCTCTAGTCTTTCCCATTTTATTGTTTTTCTCTATGTCTTTGCATTGATCACTGAGGAGGGCTTTCTTATCTCTCCTTGCTATTCTTTGGAACTGTACTTTCAAATGGGTTTATCTTTGCTTTTCTCCTTTGCCTTTCACTTCTTTTCTTTTCTCAGCTATTTGTAAGGCCTCCTCAGACAAGTATTTTGCCTTTTTGTGTCTCTTTTTTCTTGGGGATGGTCTTGATCACTGCCTCCTGTACAGTGTCATGAACCTCCATCCATATTTCTTCAGGCACTCTGTCAGATCTAATCCCTTGAATCTGTTTGTCACTTCCACTGTATAATTGTAAGGGATTTGATTTAGGTCATACCTGAGTGGTCTAGTGGTTTTCCCTACTTTCTACAATTTAAGTCTGAATTTGGCAATAAGGAGTTCATGATCTGAGCCACAGTCAGCACCCGGTCTTGTTTTTGCTGAGTGTATAGAGCTTCTCCATCTTTGGCTGCAAAGAATATAATCAATCTGATTTTGGTGTTGACCATCTGGTGATGTCCATGTGTAGAGTCTTCCCTTGTGTTGTTGGAAGCGGGTGTTTGCTATGACCAGTGCATTCTTTTGGCAAAACTCTAGTAGCCTTTGCCCTGCTTCATTCTGTACTCCAAGGCCAAAATTTGCCTGTTACTCCAGGTATCTCATGACTTCCTACTTTTGCATTGCAGTCCCCTTTAATGGAAAGGACATCTTTTTTGGGTGTTAGTTCTAGAAGATCTTATAGGTCTTCATGGAACTGTTCAGTTTGAGCTTCTTCAGCATCACTGGTTGGGCATAGACTTGGATTACTGTGATATTGAATGGTTTGCCTTGGAAACAAGCAGAGATCATTCTGTCATTTTTGAGATTTCACCCAAGTGCTGCATTTTGGACCTTTGTTGACTCTGATGGTTATTCCATTTCTTCTAAGGGATTCTTGCCCACAGTAGTAGATATAATGGTCATCTGAGTTAAATTCGCCCATTCCCATCCATTTTAGTTCCCTGATTCCTAAAATGTCGATGTTCACACTTTCCATCTCCTGTTTGAATCAGTTTAACTTGATTCATGGACCTAACCTAACATTCCAGGTTCCTGTGCAATGTTGTTCTTTACAGCATCGGACTTTACTTCCATCACCAGTCACATCCACAGTTGGGTGTTGCTTTCGCTTTGGCTCCGTCTCTTCATTCTTTCCAGTGTTATTTCTCCACTCTTCTTGAGTAGCATATTGGGCACCTACCGATCTGGGGATTCATCTTTCAGTGTCATTTCTTCTTGCTTTTTCATACCGTTCATGTCGTTCTAAAAGCAAGAATACTGGAGTGGTTTGCCATTGCCTCCTCCAGTGGACCACGTTTTGTCAGAATTTTCCACCATGACCCATCTGTCTTGGGTGGCCCTCCATGGCATGGTTCATATTCACTGAGTTAAGACAAGTTGGTTCGTAGTTTCACTGAGTTATGTGTATGAATACATAGCTCTTTGTAACATTCTTTATTTGGAAATTTGAGACTATTCAAGATATCTGTGGCATCCAGTTTAAGGGTAAATTGTAGAGCTGAACTTTGAGATACTGTGCAAGAATTTTTTCCATACTGTCATTTGTATTATGTTTTGTGAGAATTCTTGGGATTAAAGTTTTGGTTACAAATTGTTGTTTTACCTGAAAGCCTGTTTTTTCCTTAAAGAACTAAAATATTCTGAGCTTGGTATAAATCTTGGTATAACATTCCAATTGGAAGCCATACTTAACATATTTTCTTGTAAAGTGTTTTTAAAAATACAATATTAACATAATTGTGTAATAGTTGAACCCACTATTACCATAGTTCTTGTCCCATAGAAGGCAGTTGGTTACACAAATTTTATTTTGTAAAGAAACACAGTTGAGGGTTTTGAATTGAAGGAAGACTTTGGTTGTCTTACCTAAGTGATGGTACACTTTTGGAAGTAGAAACCAGTTCAAAGTTCATGATACTCAGTGAACAACGTTTTAAAATACAGCTACATGATACATTATAATTTGAAGTTTCCCTAAAAAAAGAAAAACTTTTATCATTAGTACGAAAACTTCCCACAAAGCTTTAAAAGTTGCTTCCATTTTATGTAATTTGAGATATTACATGGGAATTCTACATTGATCCATCGTGATGTAAAATGCACTTCATGACTCAAAAGTAACTGTGGAATTGAATATGGAGGCACACATAACCTTCCTCTTAGAAATGTACAGGAGTTGTAATTTCAAGTTTTTGTACAATTAGATTAAATCGTAATGCAACAACAACAAAAGATTAACTGTACTAAGAATTGACAGGGATACAGATATGAATATATTACTGTTGGCAATGTAAGATGGTACAGCTTTTTCGGAAAGCAGTTTGTTGATTTTTCAAAGTTAAATGTACACCTGCGGTGTGTTATTGCCATGCTGCTTTGCATCACATACGTAGGTATTTACTGAAGAGAAACAAAAGCATATACAAAGACTTGTACTTGAGTGGTCACAGCATCTCTATTTACAGTAGTCCAAAACTGGAAATGAACTAAATGTTTGTCAACAGAAGAATTAAAAAATAAATGTGGTATAGCCACACAATGGAATGCTGCTCAGCAATAAAAAAGTTAAACACTGATACATATGACAACTTAGGTGAATCTCGAAATAATTATGTTGAGTAAAAGAAAGCAGATAGTATATGCTGTGTGATTCCACTTACATAAAATTCAAGAAAATGCAAACTAATCCATTGTGATGAAACAAATCAGTGGCTGCCTAGGGTAAGGGGATTTAGGGAAGGACAAGAGAGAGAGGTTAAAAAGGAATCATCAGTAAAGTGCACTCCATTTTTAAAATGCAGTAGTTTCCTAAGACCAGAATGTTTTCAAACCTTTGCCCTGTAGAGTCAGGTGACCCTTAGGCTTGTCAGACACATGGTGGTGAAAGTGTTAGGCTTAATTCTGCAGAGTGGAATTAGGATTTGAGAGAATAGAATATGTATTTTAGGAAGATAACTCTGGCAGCACTGTAAGGGGCCCCAGGGAGAGGAAATTTAGAAAAGAACCCGTTAAGGGGACATTACATTTGGCCTTGACTGAGGGTCAAGGTAATAGGAAGCAGACTTGATAAAATTGATAGAATGTGTCACCAGTTAGAGGGAAGGGAGAAACCTGCCTGGTATTTGGGGGACAGGCAGGGGTCATCATATAAGATCGAGAATCCTGGAGGAAAACAGGTTTGGGGCAGGAAGAAGGTGGATAGACTTCACTTTCTTAAGGACGAGGAGAGTCTTTTAATTCTAAAAATAGTCTAATTTATCAGTTTTTTCTCTTAAAAAATGTACTCTTCCTTTCTCTCACGTTAATTATATTTTATAAAGATTTTATTTTATTTATTTAAGGCTTTTCCTCCCTTTGTCTCTAGATATCATTGACCCTGCAATCCTGCGCCCAGGCCGCCTGGACAAAACACTCTTTGTGGGTTTACCACCCCCAGCAGATCGTCTCGCCATCTTAAAAACTATCACAAAAGTGAGTAAAGGAAATGATAGATTTTTGTGTATGTTTCTGACATTTTAAATATAGGTAGGTTTAAATATTTGTCCAACCTGTATCTCCCAAAGGAGAAAGTGAACTATTATCTAGAATTTTTTTAATTAACTTTTATTGGACTGTAGTTGCTTTACAATGTTGTGTTTTTACTGTACAGCAAAGTGAATCGGCTATATGTATACATATATCTCCTCTTTTGGGGATTTCCTTCCCGTTTAGGTCAACACAGGATACTAGAGTTCCCTGTGCTATATAATACATTCTTCTTAGTTACCTATTTTGTACATAGTATCAGTAGTGTATACATATACGTCAATCCCAATCTCCCATTTCCTCCCACCACCTCTCTTTCCTCCTTGGCACCCATACATTTGTTCTCTACTACTTTTGCTTTGCAAATAAGATCATCTTTACCATTTTTCTAGATTCCACAATATGCATTAATATATGATATTTGTTTTTCTCTTTGTGACTTACTTCACTCTGTATGGCAGGTTTTAGGTTCATCCATTTCTCTACAAATGACCCAATTTCATTCCTTTTATGGCTGAGGAATATGCCATTGTATATGTGTCCACATCTTCTTTATCTGTTTCTCTGTTAATGGACATTTAGGTCATTTCCATGTCCTGGCTTTTGTAAATAGTGCTGCAATGAATATGGGGATGCTTGTGTCTTTTTGAATTATGGTTCTCTGCAGATATATGCCTGGTAATAAGGTTGCTGGGTCATTTTGTAGCTTTATTTTTAGCTTTTTAAAAACCCTCATACTGTTCTGCATAGTTGGCTGTATCAGTTTACATTTCCACCAGCAGTACACGAGGGTCACATTTCTTCACACCCTCTCCAGCATTGATTGTTTGTGACTTTGATGATGGCCATTTTGACTGGTGTGAGGTGATACATCATAGTTTTGATTTGCATTTCTCTTGTAAAAGTGGCAAGAATACACAGAACTATATTTAAAAAGTCTTAATGACCCAGATAACCACAATGGTGTGGTCACTCACCTAGAGCCAGACATCCTGGAGTGTAAAGTCAGGTGGGCCTGAGGAAGCATTACTATGAACAAAGCTAGTGTAGGTAATGGAATTCCAGCTGAGCCATTTCAGATCCTGAAAGATGATGGTTACAATGCTACACTCAATATGTCTGCAGTTTTGGAAAACTCAGCAGTGGCCACAGGACTGGAAAAAGGTCAGTTTTCATTCCAGTCCCAAAGAAGGGCGATGCCAAAGAATGCTCAAACTACACACAGTTGCACTTCTTTCACAAGCTAATAAGGTTATGCTCAAAATCCTTCAGGCTAAGCTTCAGCAGTATGTGAACTGAGAACTTCTAGATGTACAAGCTGGTTTTAGAAAAGGCTAAGGAACCAGAGATCAAGTTGCCAACATCCATTGGATCATAAGGCAAGGGAATTCCAGAAAAACATCTACTCTGCTTCATTGACTGTGCTAAAGCCTTTGACTCTGTGGATCACAACAAACTGTAAAATTCTTGAAGAGATGAGAATACCAGACCACCTTACCTATGTCCTGAGAAACCTGTATGTGCGTCAAGAAGCAGCACTTAGAACTGGACACAGAACAACAGACTGGTTCAGAATTGGGAAAGGAGTACAAGGCTGTATATTGTCACCCTGCTTACTTAACTTATATGCAGAATACATCATGAGAAATGCTGGACTGGATGAAGCACAAGCTGGAATCAAGATTACCAGATGAAATATCAGCAACCTCAGAAATGAAGATGATGTCACTCTAATGGCAGAAAATGAAGAGGAACTAAAGAGTTTCTTGATGAAGGTGAAAGAAGAGAGTAAAAAAGCTGACTTGAAACTCAACATTCAAAAAACTAAGATCCTGGCTTCTGATCCCATTACTTCACAGCAAATAGAAGGGGAAGAAGTAGAACCTGTGACAGATTTCATTTTCTTGGGCTCCAAAATCACTGCGGATGGTGACTGCAGCCATGAAATTAAAAGACACTTGCGTCTTGAAGGAAAGCTATGACAATCCTAGACAATGTATTAAATAGCAGAGACCTCACTTTGTTGACAAAGGTCTGTGTAGTCAAAGCTATGATTTTCTAGGAATCATGTATAGGTATGAGAGTTTGACCACAAAGAAGACTGAGCACCAAAGAGTTGATGCTTTCGAACTGTGGTGCTGAAGAAGACTCTTGAGAGTCCCCTGGACTCCAAAGAGATCAAACCAGTCAATCCTAAAGGAAATCAACCCTGAATATTCATTGGAAGGACTGATGCTGAATCTGAAGCTCCAGTACTTTGGCCACTTGATACAGAGAACTGACTCACTGAAATAGACTGTGATGCTGGGAAAGATTGAAGGCAAAAGGAGAAGATGGCAGCAGAGGATGAGATGGTTGGATAGCATCACCGACTCAGTGGACGTGAATTTGAGCAAACTCCAAGGGATAGTGAAAGACAAGAGAGCCTGCTGTGCTGTGGTCCATGGGGTCACGAAGAGCTGAACATGACTTAGTGACTGAGAACAGCACAATGAGGCCCCAGAAAGCTCCCTCCCTGCTTTCATCGTTTGATATTATAGCAAAAAGAAAGTCTGTGAACCAGAAAGTACCCTTCACCAGACACTGAACCTACTGGCATGGCTTAGAGTTGGACAAAGAGTCGGACATGACTTAGTGATTGAACAACAACAGACATGATTATCCAGGAATCTTGTTTTTCTGTTGATCCATCCTGGTCAAGAATGGGCTTGTTTGATGTTGATGTTCTATAAAAAAGTGTTTATGTTCAACAGAAGGCACCACTGCCTAGTTGTGAGCCCAGTCAACTCATAGCAATGCCATGGCCCACTTGCTGGATGTCAGGGCCTGCTTTTCTCTCTTGGTGGCTTTATATTTCCAGATTTTTCTATCATGCACATATAGCTGTATATTAGGGGGAAGGGTATGGAGAATTTTTTTCTAAACAAAATAGGGAAGGGCCTAGGATTTGCTAGAAAGCCTTTTTGGGCAGCTTCCATGCACAAAGTTGTGACTGTTGAAAGAAAATAAAAAGCAGAAGACTGATAAAAATCTGCACAACTTTGAAAGGAACTTTTGTGGGCTTGTGGTTTAGACTGTTAAAGTGTCGGTTCTCAACATCTGTCTATGCTAAAGGCTAAGGAGGGCTGTGGGCCATTTTTTCTTAGACTTGGTTTTTGTAGCAGTTATGAGTGTGTCGTGTTCTCAGACCACTCCACAGGAAGGGACCCGCTTGGGCCTGGGCAGCTGGGCACATTTTGTTGCCCTCTCAGGAGAGCTCCTTGCACTGCATTTCACATCCTTACCTCACTTTCCCCCCAGAGGCCTGGAATGTTTAAAGAGCTTTGTCGACGGCTAAAGCTGAAGCAGGGTACAGGAAGGGGAAGCAGAATCTCTAACTTCAGGGCAGAGTCCACAAGGCAGACCTCCTGTCCTTATAAAGACTCAGCCAAAAGTGAGGAAAATTGGCATTTTTAATGTATATCTCTCGGAGCCTAAGTTTCTTAAGAGAAAAGTGAGCAAAGACATACTGCTTCTTTATACTTTGTATTTGGTGATTCTGGTAATCATGTGGTAATGAGAGGCTTATCACTAAAAACCGCCTTGGACAAGTGGAGTTTTTTTCTTTCATAATTTCCATTTCTTCCCTATAAGTGTCATTGAAACTTACCCTTATCTCAGAAAGCCAGGTTCTTTGATGTCTGCCAAATGCTTTGAGATAATAATATGCAATCTTTAAAATGGTGATAAAAATCCCACTGAAAGACCCAAAATTTTCAGTGTTTTTAAAATGTGCTCCAGAAGACTAAAACGTATAAAACGTCTCACCTAGAAGTATAACTGTTAAATTTTCATGAGCTAAGATAAAAATATCTGATAGAATGATAAGTGATATTTATTAAACACTGTGTTCTAGGTACTTTACATATTCTGAATATGCCTAATCCTTGCAACTGCTTTTTGAACTGTGTGGGCTGAATATTTAAATGTTCAGATGAACATTATTTCCATTTTACTAATGAACTAACTATCTCTCAACAAGATACAGAGATGTGTGTTTCTTTTTCTTTTTTATTTTATTGAAGTATAGTTGAAGAGACCATCTCCAAAACTCTTCATTTTGCAGCCTAGAAATCTATCCCCATTAAACTCCCCATTCCACCCTCCCACCACCCCTTGGCAACCACCTACTTTCTGTCTCTATGAATTTGACTACTCTGTCAGCTTCCCTGGTGGCTCAGGTCACCTGCAATGCAGGAGACCCAAGTTCATTCCCTGGGTTGGGAAGATCCCCTGGAGAAGGAAATGGCAACCCACTCCAGTATGCTTGGAGAACCCCATGGACAGAGGAGCCTGGTGGGGTACAGTCCATGGGGTCACAAAAGTCAGATTCTTAAAAGAGACTGTTTTTCTTTTTCTAACAGTTCCTTTGACTCCGCTTTCTCTAGTCATGAAATTATTGAGACATCCATTAGAGCTTTATTAAGAGGGGCTTCCCTGTAGCTCAGATGGTAAAAGAATTTGCCTGCAATGCAGGAGCCCTGGGTTTGACCCTTGGGTTGGGAGGAGAAGGGAATGGCAACCCACTCAAGAGTACTTGGGAAATCCCATGGACAGAGGAGCCTGGTGGGCTGTAGAGTCCATCAGGTTGCACAGTCAGACACAACTGAGCATCTAGCACTTTCACACTTTCAAGAGATGATAAAATCAGTAGTGAAGAAGACTAGAATAAAAAGTTTTAAATATTTCATACATATATAAGTATAGTTTTAATAAATGAGTCTCTATAGTATTTACATATTTGGCTTTATAAGCTTACTAATATTCCACTTAAAATTTTTCTAATTGCTCCCACTTGACAGTAAATAGAATTGACCTTTCATTTTACTTCTTACTGAAAGTCAGAAACATTTCCACATTTCAGTTAGGAATAATTAGATTTTAATGATCCCAAGATTCCTCAGCCTGCATTTCTACTCATTGGAAAGTAATGTTGCTGTTGAAACTTTTAGAAGTATCTTATGTCGACCACACCACACACACCCCCAAAAAAGGACAATTTGTTACTTCTTTCCAATTGGTAATATATTGGGAGTTAATTTTTCTAAAAAAAAAAAAGTAATTTCCTAAGAACTAGAAAGTTTCTAAGAATCTTTTCTAAAAATTAATTATTTTTCTAAAATATTGCTTTTAGATAAGCATTTGTTTATTGTGTTCCTTTATATATTGAGCTTTCTCAAAATATTTAACTTAAAAGAGTGCCCTGAATATAGGAAATTGGCAATTGCTCCCAGTATGTAGTTGTGAGAAAAGTTTCTCCTCTAGGTTCTCATTAAGAAAGCACTCAGATGTGATAGATGTTTTTTACAATATCCCTGTCAAATAATAGCACAATAATAACACAATAAACACAATAATAAGCTTTTCAGTACTGAAGCTGGTGGTTGTCCTAGTGTAAGCTGAGGACATAACTAAAAACGGGTTCGTTAAAAACAACTTGATGAAAAATCAAAGACATGTATTCTGAGATGTGTGGGCCTCTATGAAAGTCCAGTTTGACCCAAGAATAGAATTTAGATATTGAGAAATATAAAAGAATTATCCTCAGGTATTCCTCCATGAATTGACTTCTTATGATTGAGTTTTTGATCAAAACAGGACAGTAGATAGTTTGAAGTAAAATTCTCTAGCAGTGCAGGGAACGTCCACATGCTGGGTGACAGTCAGGGTGCAGTTGATAGTTTCTCAGGAACATTAAAGACTCTCATAAGGGCTCATGCCTAATGAGGAAGCCTTTTGTCCCACCCCGTGCCTCCTCCTACGGTGGACTGGGACTCAACAAGGCAGTGTTCTCAGGCTTTCCCACTGCAGACATAGCTTGGAAAGTCCAAACATTTTTCTCCATCATGATAAATCCTTAGTACATGTTCATCATCAATATTTAAACGAGACTTCCCCTCCCTCTCTTAAATATAGCACCAAATTATCTCTATTTATCTGGTAATAAGATCCTGGGTTTTTTTGAGGGGATTCCCTGGTGGCCCAGTGGTAAGAACTTGGTGCTGCCATGGACTTGGGCTCAATCCCTCTTCTGGGAACCAAAATCCTGCCTCCTTGAATCCCTGCCCACCTCTGTCCCCTGACAAAATTGAAAACGTTGATATTAAAAGGAACCTTGAGGTCTCTTAGTCTGTCTAGTTTTACATAAAACCGGAGAGAGAAAGGAAAAAAGCACCAAAATTGTCTGCTGAGGTCACCCAGAGAGTTTATTTTCCCATGTTTATTTCACAGATCAGAGTGGATTGAACGGGAAACATAACTTTCTTGAATCTGTAATAGATGAACATTTGCATTTTATTGTATAATAGCAGCTAGCTGTTTATGTACAGTTTGTGAAATTCTTAAACATGCCCAGCTGCAGGGACAGCTGCTGAGCATGTGCTAAAGGAAGGTGATGGCTCAAGGTGCTGGGTCGTCTGACCCTCTGCTGGGAGCACCTGCTGAGCTAATATTTACACTTGAGGCTTAATGACATATATTTATTTGCTGTTTTCCTATATATATATTTCTTCTTAAACTGTGTCCATGTAATATTTGCTACAAAGGAAAGACAATATGTAGTGTAGATACAAGTTATGAATAAGAATAAATCAGAATAATAAAGCACATATAAGCCTACCATCTAACATCGTAAACTTTGTCACTAAAATCTGTTTTATTTGCCTCTGCAGTGTAAGTCACTAAAAATGTTATTAAATATGTACGGTATGCATGCAAAGTACCATGTTAAGTGTTGTTGAAATTTTGAGACTGTTCTGATACTTGTCATTTCTAGCATCTCTTGGTGTGAGCTGGAGGGGAGTTGGCATCAGAGTGAGGATTAAGTTTTAGATAAAGGGTTGGAAAAGAAGACATTGAGCACAGAGGTCTTTAGGCTTTTATTGTAGAGCAGTTTGCTGATTGTTCTCTCCTGGCCATGGTCAGTGTTATTTCTCCCTTCCAAGCCAACCTCACACTAAAACTAAGCTAACGTATACACATCAAAACTAATTATTGTTTGTGTATTTGCCATATTTAATCAGGTAAAGGAAATGTGATTCTTCACCTTTGGAAAGATTGAGGGTGGTGGGATTTGTTCTTGGTGCTTTGTTTTTTGGCTGTAGTACTTACACATTTTTCACACTTCACCAGCATAAATTGTTTGCCTTTGGCTTTCCCAAGTTTGGGATCTGCTTCTTAACTTCATTTCTCAAAACTGAAATTTGTAAAAATCTGTGGCACTAGTCTGGGAGTGAGTTATATTCATTCAGTCAAGCAGCTGTTACTATCTGTTTAGAACCTATTATGTGGGGAAATACTGATCTTTAAAGTCTCAACTAAAGTGGCTGTTTCTGTCTCACTTAGAATGGTACAAAACCCCCACTGGATGCAGATGTAAACTTGGAAGCAATTGCTGGTGACCTTCGCTGTGATTGTTACACGTAAGTATGTCAGTCTCGGATCACTTAATTCTCTGAGGCCCCATTTCCTCATGTGTAAAATGAGGGAGAGTGATAGCAAGAGGATTAAGTTAGGAGTCCTGTAAAGCACCCAGGGTCTGGCTCTTCCTCCTCCTTAGAGACAGGACCACCGATTTTGAGGCTCTGAGGAGTTCTCAGGAAATAGGGGAGTCCTCTCGTATGTCAACTGCTGGTGTTCAGTCACCCTGACCACCATCACTGCCCTTTACAACTTGTCTCTCTGTCCTTCCAGAATATTACAGGAGACATCTTATTACCAGCTACCAAATTACCTAGGTGCTTCAGCATTTAAAAGAAAATAATCTACAATCTTTTCAAGCCTCAGAATGCATTTTTTATAGCTCACCTATTAATATCCACACAGTCTATATGAAAACGGGAGGTCAGATATTTCTACTTTCATAGTTTGTAGTGGTTATGAGTTTTTGTTGTTTTCTTCATTATCACAAAATTTCATTATATTAACGTTCCCAGTTGTGGCTCACAGGGAAGAAAATGAAATTCACATTTAACAGGGCACATCTCTCCCTCCGTTTTTGTTTTTGTTTTTTTATTAGGGGGTGAACCTCAAAGCACGTGGGATCTTACTTCCCCAAGCAGGGATCGAACCCATGCTCCCTGCTGTGGAAACATGGAGTTTTAACCACTAGACCACCAGGGAGTTCTCCTCTGGCTTATTTTTAAAGCCCTGTTGATTGTCCACAATATACTTGGTGCTCCTAATGTTCCTCTAGCTCAAGGCCAAATAGATGTGCTTTCTGAAGCTAAGTCAGTCAAGGAAGGTGGTGTTTTAATCTTCAAGGTCTTCTAGAGTCTGTTGTTCACAGTGTAAATTTATATCCAAAGAACATAGCTACCGGTACTGATACAAGCACTCGGTTCTTTCCGGTTCTGGTTGAAGAATTTCACAAAACTGTCTCATGAGATGATTACACTTGAAACCATGCTACTCTCTTTTAGGGAGTGTGGCCAGGATCCAAAGTCTAATTTCCAGTTTTTTCATACATAAACATCTTAGGGATCTGAGTCTTTATCTTTGTTCTGCTACCACAATCCCAGTGCGCCTGAGAGATTTGCTACACTCCAGTCAGGACTCTTGTCTCACTTAAGAAAGCAGTGACTGTCTCAGAAGGGGAAATGGTCAGTCCCAGGCCATGGTGTTGAAGGGCCTGTGTAAAAGCCCTGCATTACCTTTAAGGAGAATGTACCTTTTCCCCTCGTTGGGAATCAAATGTATGCCAGTCTATAGTTAATGAACTTACTGCTAAAGAAAATAGAACTTAAGTGAGTAGTTTACATATTTGAGTGCTAAATCTGAAATGATTTTCAGTTGATAACAGAGATAATTTTGATACAGAACTGACCCTGGGCCAATATTTTGGATTATACAACATAGGAGGTCATTTATTAAATGGGTCATGGTTAAACTTGAATGGTATATGTTTTGGGTTTTGATACGACTGTCATCACAGGGACTGTATAATACTGCAGCCCTCAGCTACTTGTTAGCATTAGTTAATGGTGTCTCTGCACCAGTGTTGATGTAACATATGGGGTTTCCCTGATGTCTCAGACAGTAAAGAATCTGCCTGAATGCAAGAGACCTGGGTTCGAGCCCTGGTTCGAAAAGATGCCCTGGAGAAAGGAATGGCAACCCACTCTGGTATTCTTGTCTGAAGAATTTTATGGACAGAGGAGCCTGGTGGGCTACAATCCATGGTGTCACATAGAGTTGGACACGACTGAGTGACTAACACTTTCACGCTTTTCACAAAGAAATGAATACCCTAGCATGTTAAATAATATTACAAACCTAACACCTAACCAGCAGAAACATTGAGTTCAGTTAATAATTTAAACTAAATTTAGTAATATTGGGTATATGGATTATCAGTGTTATATATTCAATAAGTTTGTCTAGAGATGAGGATTTTTTTTTTTAAAGATGAGGTTGAAGCTCTTTCTCAAAGAATCTCTAAGAATCCTGTTAAAGATGTAATGTATTGAAACACCAGTCAACCCCAACATCTTTCACTGAATGCAAGAACCATGCTGATTCAGCATATTATTACACAGACCAATTAAATGAAGGCTTGTTAGTTCTTGTCATATTTTAAGTAATTTATGATTTGTCAGTTCAGCTTGAGCTTGAATCAAGTGCATCAAACACTTCAGCCTTTGTATTTTCCTTTTTTGAACTAGGGGTCATAAATGACTTTTTATATAAGCTTAGTTTAGACGTTAGGTAATATACTAATGGTATATACTTGTAATGGGCCAGTTAGTACTTTAGCATGAGCCTTGTGAATAAAATTTTACAGTAAATAATATGTAAGTTGCTTTCTTCTAACTGTTTTAGACTTTTTATATTAACGTTACTGTCTGTAAGGAATATTTGACTCCCTGCATGTTTCCTTCATAATTTCCTTTCTTCTAAAACTTAGAAGTATTTTGAGTAAAAACTAAAAGCTCTTTCCTAGTGACCATGATTGGTTTATCCCACCTTTACTGGTCAGTTTCTTTCCTGAATGTTTAATATGTGACTTAAAAGGAAATTACAGGACTTCCCTGGTGATCCAGTCCAGACTTCACCTTCCAATGCAGGGGGCACAGATTCAATCCCTGATCAAGCAACCAAGATCCCACATGCTTCTTGGCCAAAAAACCAAAACGTAAAACAGAAGCAATATTATCACAAATTCAATAAAGACTTTCAAAAAATACATTTATAGAAATAAGGAAATTGCTTTCAGACTTTTTTCTGGGCTTTTGCACAGTGTCTAAGAATAAATGAATTAAGAGCTCTTCTCTTATTTCAGGGGTGCAGATCTCTCTGCTTTGGTACGGGAGGCTTCTATTTGTGCCCTGAAGCAGGAAATGGCAAGACAGAAGAGTGGAAGTGAAAAAGGTACAGTTCTCTCCAAAATCTCTCAGTCCTAGTTAATTATCACTCTGGGTACCTAATGCCACTGTTAACCTGGAAAATGACCATTTTCTAGCATCTATCATCTGTGATATTAAAACTGACATTTTTCTGAGGAGACCTTTAGCAGCCGTTCTGGAATGTTATGTAACCTCTGTAGCTGACAACTATAATAATAGCAGTTACTTGGTGCCTTATACAATGTATTCTGTCTTTGCTTATCATCATATGAGAATGTTTAGAGTAAGACTCGTAGCTACATATACTGTTTTCATCATGAGTTTGGTCTGTTTATCAGTCCTGGAAAACCTCCTCATTCTTTTGTTAGGGTGATACCTACTGCTAAAATGTAACCTAATCTGAAGAGCCTAGAAAACACAGAAGAAAAGAAAATTGAAATGACTTTCCATATACTTACACTTTCTTTTGGGACATCTCAGCAGCTTTGCACTGTTCTTCGCATTTGACAGTGTGTTTGAGAATACCATTTGGGTGTGTGTAGACGAAAATGATTCATTTGTGACCTGCAGTCTGACTGCCAAGTAGAGAAATAGCCTCTGCTTTGCTTGGTTCCTGGGAGAATTGTTTGATCGGTTGCAGTGTGTGGCCATCTTTGGACATATATATTTGGTAGTGTCAAATACCTTCTTCAGAAAGACCTTCCTGTTCCTCAAAACTTGAACTTTCATCTCAAGTTCAAACCTGTATTGATCTCCTTTTATTCACTAGATTTCACAGAAGATGTTTCTTCATTTGTGTTTATTTCATTTAATCTTTTCCCTTTTTCTTTGGCTACCAGGAATCTTGGAGCTAACTTTGGGTTACAGTTACAGCAGCATATGCTTAGCTTAGGTTTATCAACACACATATCTTCTTTTTTTAAAATTTTTAATTAATTAGGCCTTTTAAAAAATTTACTTATTTTTAGATAATTGCTTTATAATATTGTATTGATTTCTAGCATACATCATCATGAATCAGCCATCAGTATACATATATCCCTTCCCTCTTGAACCTTCTTCCTTCCTCCTACCCCATCCCACTGGTCCAGGTTGTCTCAGAGCCTTGGTTTGAGTTCCCTCAGTCATATAGCAAATTCCCACTGGCTACCTATTTTACATATGGTAATATATGTGTTTCTATGTTACTCTCTCCATTTGCCCCACCCTCTCCTTCCCCCACCCCCTTTTTTTGTGTTTAACAAACATTTATAAGGGGGGAAGATGCTCCAGACTAAGAAGTGAACCACTCTTATATACACAAACATTTATTAAGGCAAAATGTACCCTACGGGACCAGGAAAGTCTAACCTGCCATAGAAATCAGACAGGTGAAATACAGTATAATAGAAACAAACATGTTCTCTTTTCCATAGAACCAAGTTGAGGGATGCTGGTAAACTTAAATGCATATATAAAGGCTCCCAGACCAATCTGCTGTCTAAATGCCTTCCAAAGTACCATTTCAGAGACAAGAAGGAGGGATTTAGAGGGGACAGTCTTTGAATCACCATTTTGCCTTCAATTCTTTGCTCCAGTGACTTCTGAAAGTTTGGCATATTGGGGGTCTTCAAATTTAAAAGACATGCCAAAGCTTGACTAGTGCAATCTAAGAAAAATGGTATAAATTCCAAATGCCTGTGCCGTTTTCTATAGTTTCCAGCATTCTGCCTTAAAAATTTATCAGATTTAAAACTTAAGCCACTTTCCGTAGATGGTAAAATTTTAGGAAAAAGCATTGTCCAAAATGTGAATTAATTAAGGTAACACTAAAATCATATACCCCAAATTCAAGTCTAATGCCATTTTGTTGTTCTGGGTTACTTGGTGTGTAGGAGGATGTATGCAGATATTAACTTTATTTTTGAACAAACTTGAAAATTTTCCAGTGTGATTCTGTCTTGCAGTTTCCTCAGTATACGTTCAGGAATCTCCCTCTTTGAGATTAAATTCTACCGACCACCAACATGGTCCTATTAAAAATAGGTCTCCGTCCATCATCCCCCTCCACCATGGTCTAAAAAATGTTCCATCTTCCATAGTTTGGGGCTTGATACAGCCAGAGCTGTAAATAAGTATACTTTACCTTTGCTGATTTCCATATTTCAGCTTAATACAAACAGGAGTCATGGCATTGACTGACCTCTTCTCTGTACAGCATTACTTTTGCACTTATTCCACTACTATTCTATTTTCCTCAGTATTAAGATTTATGTGCTTAAATATTTGAACACTATGCATAAGAGCAAGACTTTCAGTAAGAAGTATTAAGTTGGAAAAAAAAGTAATGAACCTGAAAAACTAGATGTTATCTTGTTTTTAAAGAAAGAAGGCTGAATTCCCTGGTTTCAAAATTAAAATTTGACTCTAGTTTAAAACGTAAAAAGAAAGACCATTGATGTACTTCTTTGTGTCAAATTTCACTTAAACTTTAAAATACCAGTGCAGAACAGAAAGAAAGAACTGAAAAGAAAGGATAGAAACATAAGCCACCAATTATTATTTAGGAGTAGATATGACTTCAACCAAAATCAAAAGTATATCAGGAATTGGCCTCTTTTAGGGTCCTTTAACGGAGAAGGCACCAGCGGCCCACTCTAGTACTCTTGCCTGGAAAAATCCCATGGACGGAGGAGCCTGGTGGGCTGCAGTCCATCGGGTCACTAAGAGTCAGACACGACTGAGCGACTTCACTTTCACTTTTCACTTTCATGCATTGGAGAAGAAAATGGCAACCCACTCCAGTGTTCTTGCCTGGAGAATCCCAGGGACGGGGGAGCCTGGTGGGCTGCTGTCTATGGGGTCGCGCAGAGTCAGACACGACTGAAACGACTTAGCAGCAGGGTCCTTTAAAAAAAATCTGTCATTTGGAATAGCCACTGCACATTAACTTTGAAATTTCTTTAAATAAGTTAGTATTGTTGTCTAGCTATGTGATATTTTTCAGAGTAATTTTACTAGGAAGTAATTGGATATCATTTGGTACCTTCACATAGGACACTGACATGGAATAACAAGTTGACAGGTGGAAAAGGGGAAGAAGGAAGACCCACAAAGTATAAAGTGAATTATAATGTGTAAAAACTTTTTAAAAAGTAGGGCTGAAGAATTTGAAGCCATAAGAACAAGCTCTGTGTATGTGTATACATATAGATCTAAAAAACAGTTTTATATCTTTAAAATTAGAATGTTATCTTATTTTATATGTACAGCATGCAAAATGCTTTGTAAGAGTAGAATGTATACAATAATATAAATTTTCACAGTTTTCTAGTAAATGACTGTTCTGGATCAAAAAATTAACATTCCAAACCCTTTGATCCAATGTTTATTTTTTGTTTCCAGCATTACAATTTGCTATAATTCATAAACTTTAAGTTTCTAGACACTGACCTAGGTCCTTAAGCACTCACTTACCCAGCCAAGAGATTATTCACCCAGCCATCACTCTTGCTTGGACAATGCTTACTGGTACCTGGACAATTTAAAGTCTATATGAATTGTTTTGATCAATGAAGACACAGCTGTAGCTTTGCACTAAGTTTTCAGTTGCTGAATTACGTGTTTTTTCACCTTGATACCTTATGATCATTAGAAAGCTACTTACTTACCTAATGTTGTAATCACACACTGTGCTAACTCCCCATTTGTATCTACAAGAAACTTGTTAAAAACACACTGTTGACTATGATACATTACAGAATCATGGCCACAAGTTTCTGCAAATGAGGTTTACTTCTCTCAAATCAAGAAATATTCCACAGTTCAGATTTTCATAAGTAGTGCTTCTTTTAAAATAAAATCAAACATGTTGTCCTATCTGTAAAATTATATTTCTAGTCCACTTTACAGAATGTTAAAATGCTTATAAATGCATTGTATGCTGTGTGCTCAGTCACTCAGTTGTGTCCGATTCTTTGCAACCCCGTGGATCTGTCCATGGAATTTTCCAATCAGGAATACTGGAGTGGGTTGCCATTTCCTCCTCCAAGGTCTCTCTCCAACCCAGAGATTGAACCGGCATCTCTTGCATCCCCTGCATTGGCAGGCAGATTCTTTTTATCTCCTAGTAAAAAACGAAAACCAGTCATCACACTGGGCCATGGAGCCATCTAGGGCTATTTTATATTTCCTACCATTAGAAAAATTGAACTAAATAAGGAAAAAAAGCAAAAGGGAGAAAAGAAATTTTACAAAATGGCAACAAGCATGACCTAAAAAAAAAAAGAGTGTACTAAAATATCTTCCTTCAATTCGGTAACAAAGCCCTTTCTGGAATGAACATTTATGGATAACTAGGTTAGCAGAGTGTTCCTCTTAGTGCTCAGGGCAAAAATACAAGGTATGTTGAAATAGCTTCTACCTTTGTATAAGGAAAGACAGACTTTGAAACAGAGTGACTTTTAAAAACCACAAACCTATATTTAGCCAGAATGTTCAAGATTGAGAGGTTTGATGGAAGGAAATCTTCACTGGCAACAAAATTAAAAATCATAATCTTATGAATGCCAATTGTTTTTACCAATGTGAAGAAAGGAAGCCTGATTGCAAGGTACAATACACACTGACAATCTAAAATGAGAAATTGTGAATGATTCAAGTAACTAAAATGTTTCATTTTGAAACACTCAAAGTATGATTTCCAAATTGTTTGAACTTGTACCATGTCTCTTAGAAGTAAAAACGTTGCTTTAGTCCTGTGGACTGTTGAATTGCCCTTTAAATAAATACTGCTTCCATCTAAAAAAAAAAAAAAGAAACGGCTTCTGAATAGCATGGACTTCTTCATTGTGGAAAAATAGCCTTGGCAAACTTGTTTCCAAGGCTCCCTCCAAGGAGATTGATTCATCCCATCAAGTCTATAGTATCTCCAGATCTGCACGTCAGACTCCAGAAGTCTATCTACTTCAGCTCCAAACATTTTCTCCACGCTTAAGCAAAAAAGTCTAGTTCTGTCAGAGTTTTCACGTCTTGAATTTCTCATAGCATTTATTCAAAATCTTGTTTTTCCAAATATCTTGTTAATATCTCATCCATTGAGATCTACTCCTTCCTTAAAGCTTACTTTCCCTAATCCCATCCTTTACTGATGATGGGTTGTTCTCCAGGAGGTCAGTAAGCTTCTGTACTTGTTCTGGCTGGCTGGATTGCCCTAAGAGTGCTTCTGTGTTAGTGTAGGTGAGGAATGCTGCTGCTGCTGCTGCTTAGTCGCTGTTGTGTCC
Source organism: Okapia johnstoni (assembly GCA_024291935.2). NCBI lineage: Eukaryota > Metazoa > Chordata > Mammalia > Artiodactyla > Giraffidae > Okapia > Okapia johnstoni. The sequence continues at coordinate 49,978,664 of CM044322.1, forward strand.
GACTCTTTGCGACCCTGTGGATTGTAGCCTGCTAGGATCCTCTCTCCATGGGGATTCTCCAGGCAAGAATACTGGAGTGGGTTGCCATGCCCTCCTCCAGGGGATCTTCCCAGCTCAGGGATCGATCCCAAGTCTCCCACATTTCAGGCGGATTCTTTACTGTTTGAGCCACCAGGGAAGCCCTAGGAATGCTGAGACCATGTCTGATAAGATGCCATCACACAAGAACCTAGGCTGTCATACGTGGATAGCCTGCCGCAGAAGTAAGGCCCATACAAGTGGCTGCTCTTGTCACCCCCAATACTGCTGCCATATCCTCCAATAGTGTTACATAGACTGAATACTATCCAATATTGATGCCTACGCCACTGCAGGCAGCCTCAGCAGACCCAAAAAATCAACACACTTATCTTAATCATGAAGTCCCTGAGTTTTTTGGTTGTTTAATTTGAAGATTCAGTTATCTGAACTTCTTTTATGTAAGCTATTTTAAGTTTGTTTTTAAAGTGAGTGGGATATAATTCACAAAATTAGACTGTCATGTAAAAAATCCTTATGTGGTAGTAAGCTGCCTGAGAGCTGAATATGATAACTATCTTTGAATTTGTTTGTCACTAAAAATTAGCAGGCCTATGCATATGTATTGACTGCTCCTAATAACTCTGATGGGATGTCTTTTTATAAATACGTGTAACAGATTCTGACATCCCTGCTTTGCTGCAGTTTGCATTTCCAGCTGCCTGTCCTTCAGGGACTTTGCATTGATATCTTACTGAACCTGAAATCAGTAATTCCATTCAACTTCCATTTGACGTGTTCAGCTACACATTGTATTTTACTTTTAGATAAATACACTTTCTTAATTTCTATATAGTACTATTTTAAGTATAAATTGTCATCACATAAGTTGTCATATAATTGTAAGCAAAGCCTTACTTAATTAACATTGAGTTACTAGATTTCTCTTACCATGTGTTGACATAACCTTATAAGGAATTAAAGCACCCTTCTATTCCAGTGTTGTCATATGATCTATATTTATTATGTATTATGATATAACTCCATACATCCGATTATGTGTATGTACTCTTAAATAATATGGAATTCCATTTTCCATTCTTAGTTAAATTAATTTGAATTATCTTGAAAGAGAACAATTCTGACTCTTCTTCATGAACATTGCCATTAAGTTAAACAATACAAAGATAATGGGGTTATCTGTTAATGAGTGATAGTTCTCTTTGGGTGTTAACTACATTAAAATATGATGAGCCAGAGAGTGGGAAAAATGGGGAGATAATGATCAGAGGGTACAAATTTCCTGCTATATGATGAATAAATTCTGAGGATCCCATGTACTAATCAGTAGTGTGTTATATACAGTTAATCTGGGTTTGAATTGTGCAGATCCACTTAGACATGTGGATTTTTTTCAGTCAATATGTAGTACAGCAGTACATGATCCATGCTTGGTTGAATCTACAGAAAAAGAACTGTGTATAAAGTTATACACAGATTTTTGACTGAGGGCCACTACTCCTAACCTTCACATTGTTCAACGGTCAGCTGAACTTGAAAGCTGTTCAGAGGGTAGATCTTGATAATTATCACCACAAAAATAAATAAAAAGGTGATCATGAGGGGCTGGAGGTGTTAACTAACCTTATTGTAGTAACCATTTTGCAATAGAATCTTAGTTAAGCTGAGGGGAACACAAAGTAACAGAACATATGAACCATTTATCTTTTTTAAGGATAAGAATCTCTTTTTCTAATTAAATATGGACAAAGCACTTTTCAATATAATTTGTTCCATAATAAACTTTTTATTGCTGGGGGGAAAAAAAAAGACTATGCTGTTAAAATATATGACATAACTTAAGCATTTATGGAAAATTAAATCTGGTTAGGTATATGTAAATTAAATGAAAAACTGACTGTAACTTTGATGAGCAGAATATATCTGGCTTGAACATTGCTCTGAAGAAGAACAGAGCCAGTGTCATTAATTGCCTCAGTGTTCCCCTTGAATGCTTGTAAATCTCTCGAGAAATTTAGTTATAAATCACAGTTAGCTTACTACACCCAAATATTATGTATGTTCATGCATTTGCTCCACAGGTGAACTGAAGATTAGTCAGAAGCACTTTGAAGAAGCTTTCAAGAAAGTAAAATCATCTGTATCAAAAGAGGTAAGCAATGCTCTTAAAGGTAGAAGAGCAATTAGAATTGAGAGTAGGAAGTATGAATTCATGACAGAAAGCAAAATGGTTGCCTCTGAGAGAGTGTTCTTGAGAGACTGTAATTTTGAATGTTTCTGGAGACTAAACACAGAGAGAAAATGACCTCATGTATGGTTTCATAATCTCAGAATTTTTAATCGTTCTCATTCAAGTATTATTTGACCTGTATCACCCTTTACACTTACCCATAGTTTCAGTAAAGTAAAAATACCTACACTGTAAGGTCAGAGAAGAGTTAAAAATCACTCAGACTTGTCCTTACAAAAAATGCTGGATTTTACTGTATTTATTTCTTACTGTGTTGAGGTATTCTGTCTGTAATAAGTTAAAATGTTTGCTGTTAAGTGAAGTGAGGTTACTGTGACACAAAAGAGTTTGCAGGGAAATACCCAACCCAAAGAAATGTCTGAATTGAACACTGGATATCTTAGGGCTTCCTTCATAGCTCAGTTGGTAAATCATCTACCTGCAGTGCAGGAGACCTGAGTTCTATTCCTGGGTCGGGAAGATCCCCTGGAGAAGGAAATGGCAACCCACTCCAGTATTCTTGCCTGGAGAATCCCATGGACAGAGGAGCGTGGCAGGCTACAGTCCACGGGATCGCAAGAGTTGGACACGACTTAGCGACTAAACCACCTATCTTGAATGGATATCTTTTGTTTCTGGACTTCTAGAAGTCCAATTTGCCTTAGCCATGTGATTCTGTTTATTGACTATACTTAAAATTCCTCTAAATCATTATCCATTTATTACCCCTGGCTCAGTATTTCTTAAGATTATTGATTGAAAACACTCAAGTCCAAGTTCAAACAGTTATGTGAGATGGGTTGCTGTGTTCCAGTGCCCCCAGTCCTGGTGTAAATACTCTTATTTGACCATCTTACCACTTTTAACTAAAGTAATCAGTTAAGGAGTTTGGGCTGGTGATGGTGTCTTTTAAGTATATAGCTTACTTCTTCTTCAGCTAAAGTCTAGTCTGCTGAACCTGGCCTGGGTCTTTTACCATATGTGGAGAAATGAAAGTCTGCTTTGACCTCTCAGGCATTTTGTACACTAGAGGAAATGTTTTTATTTCATTGCCTGTCTTTGAATAAGATAGTCTTATTAATTAAAAATCAAACAGTTTTACAGTTAATCTTACTAGCACTTTTCGTTCTGATCAACAAGAAAGTAGTGATGTAAGTGTCCCCCCCAAAGATTTAGTCATTAAAAAGCAAATCTTCCTTATGTTTACTACCTGTAATCAGGGTTTTGATTTGAGGCTTTTCAAGAATCAGGACATACTGGCATAGCTCCACATTTGTCGCTCTCATCCTGTAACCTTACTTTTTTAAAACTGAAATTTTATTTATCTTTGTAATGCACAAATACAGTTCTGTGCATGTGCATGTTAACTTGCTTCAGTCGTATCCGACTCTGTACAACCCCATGGACTGTAGCCCGCCAGGCTCCTCTGTCCATGGGGATTCTCCAGGCAAGAATAGTGGAGTGGTTGCCATGCCCTCCTCCAGGGAATCTTCCCGACCCAGGGATCGAACCCACGTCTCTTATGTCTCCTGCATTGGCAGGCAGGTTCTTTACCACTAATGCCATCTGGGAAATCCTATAGTTCTGTAAGTTTTGGCAAACTTAAATGGTACCTCAGTCAATATAGAGAACATTCTCATCACTTCAGAAAGCTCCTGTGTTCCTTTGTAGTTGTCAGTCCCTTTACAAATGCTGTACCAAGTAACCCCTAATCTGACTTCTGTCGTCATGCTCTAACTTCGCCTGTTTTGGAACTTTATGTAAATAGAATCATATTGATATACTCAATATATATTTGTCTGGCTTCTTTTGCTCAATGTAATGTTGCAGAGATTCATCCACATTGCTGTTTTCCAGTAGTTTGATCCATTCTCTTGCTGAGTAGTTTTCCATTATATGAATATACTGCAGTTTGTGTATCCTTTCCCCTGCTGGTGGGCACTTGGGTTTTTTCCAGTTTTTGGCTTCCTCAGATAATAGTGTGTCAGAGAGAGAGAGAACAAGAACATGTGTTTTTATTTCTCTTGAGTAAATAACTAGGAGAGGAATTGCTGGATCTTGTGGTGAGTATATGTTTAACTTTATAGGAAACTGACAACCTTCTTTCCAAGTGACTGTAATACCATTTTGCATTTTGTGAGCATTCCAGTTAGCCCACACTGTCACCAACACTTGAGTATTTTCAGTCTTTTAATTTTAGCTATTCTACTGGATGTGAAATAGTATCCTGTTGTGGTCTAAATTTGTTTTCCTAATGACTAAAATGTTGAGCATTTTTTCATAGGCTTATTGATCATTTGGATATCTTATTTTGTGTCCTCATCTTTTACTCTTAAAACATTGAGTTGTTTTCTTATTATTGTGCAAATTCTTAGTTTATCTTGGCTTAAAGCCTTTTATGAGATACACATATTTTTTTTTCTGAAATATCTGTAGGATTTATTTTGGAGTATAGTTAATTTAAAATGTGTTTCAAGATATATATAGCAAAATGAATCAGTTATGTATATATATCTCCACTTTTTTTTTTCTAGTTTTTTTTCCTCATATAGGTCATTACAGAACACTTGAGTGGAGTTCTCTGTGCTGCACAGTAGGCCCTTATTAGTTTCTATGTTGTATGTAGTAGTGTGTGCTGTGTCAGTCCCAGTCTCCAAATTTATCCCTCCCTCCCTCTTTTCCCCTTGGTAACCATAAATTTGTTTTCTGTATCTGTGACTCTATTTCTGTTTTATAAACAAGTTCATTTGTACCATTTTTTTTTTAGATTCCACATATAAGTAGTATATTTGTCTTTCTCTTTCTAACCTACTTTACCTACTATAATAACCTCTAGGTTCATCCATGTTGCTGCAAATGACATTATTTTGTTCTTTTTTTATGGCTGAATAATACAGATGTGCGTATTGAGGATATTTTGTCCTAATTTGGTTTTTTGTTCTTTTTTTTAATTTTCTAAAGGCATCTTTTGAAGAACAGGAGTTTTTAATTTGTATGAAATTCAATTTTTTTTTAATAATTTATGTTTTTCTGTCATAAGAAATCTTGATTATCCTAAGTTTATGAAAATTTTCTCCTTTGCTTTTCTCTAGTAGTTTTATAGTTTTATCTTTTACATTTAAAACTATGATCCATTACAGACTAATTTTTTTAATTTAAAGTGAGATAGAGAAGTCATGATTATTTTTTCCCATGCAGCTATCTAGTTACTGTGGTCCTGTTGGTTGAAAATACTTTCCTTTCATTGAATTATCATGCCCTCTTTTTGAAAACCAATTGATCATATATGCATGAATTTATTTCTTCACTCTTTTTTTCTGTTCCACTGGTCTTTATATCCATTTTATGCCACTGTATATTTTTTGCCACTCTCTTGATTATTTTACATCAGTTTTTAATTTTTATTTATTTTCTGGCCACAGCATGTGGGATCTTAGCTCCCCAACCAGGATCAAACCTGTGCTGCCTGCAGTGGAAATTTAGATTCTTAATCACCAGACTGCTGGGGACATCCCCTTGATTATTTACAGATTAGATATGGTAATCTTGAAGTCAGCTAGTGTAAGTCATTCAGATTTGTTCTTTTTTTCCCCGAAAATTGTTTTATCCATTTTAGTCTCTTTGCTTTCCCGTATAAAATTTGCAATCAGTTTATCAATTTCTGCAAAAGAAACTTTGGGATTTTGAATGGATTTGCATTGAATCTGTAGATTCAATCAGTTGGGAAAGCAGAGGTATTAAAAATACTGAGTTTTTCAATCAGTGAACTTAGTATATCTGTTCATTTATTTAGATCCTTTTATTTCTTTTATATAAATTTATTCATTTTTTAAAAATTCACTTATTAGAGCCATTTGAGCTCTCCCAGTAATGTTTTGCATTTTCAGGATGCAAATTTTTCAGGATGTACATTTTTCATCAAGTTTATTCCTAAGTAATTTATAATTTTTTATAATGTTTTTTAAAATATTATTCTCTAATTGCTACTAGTATATAGAAGTTCATTTGGTCTTTATGTATTGGCCTGGGATAGCTCTACATTTGTCACTCTTTTACCTTCTTTACCTCTAAAAAAATTACTTCAGTTTTCTAGACTAAAAAAATGAAATCATCTTGTTTGTATTTGCCTGCTCTAATTTTGAAAAGCTTCCATGTTCAATGTTCTTACATTTAAGAGTTACATTTATATTTTGCAGTTATAATTAAGTAATTGTATTAGAGTTGGCTATACAAATGTCACGCAGAGTTTGAAAATTGCTTGCTTGACCTATCCTTAAATTGGGCCACATTTTCATCCTTGCATCTGTGATAATTAAGGAGTAAATCATATTTTGTTACCTTTTCTGAAACTCTGCTGGTAAATTTGAAACCAGTGGATGTTATGTTTGGGTGGGTTGGGGAGGTGCTCAGTCTCTGCTTTCTGGTTCTCGTCCTTCACAGTCCACAGCTGTACCAGAGAACATCTTCCTTCCTTAAATTGTTTTTAGTTGAAGTACAGTTGATTTACAAAGTTGTGTTAGTTTCTGGTGTACAGCAAAGTTGAATCAGATATACATTTATTTATATTATATATGTGTATCTATATATATACTTTCATATTATTTTCGTTATTAAGATATTAAATATAGTTCCCGTGCTATACAGTAGGGTCTTCTTTATCTAGTTTATGTAATTATTTTGGCCGAGCTGTGACGCTTGCAGGATCTTAGTTCCTTAACCAGGGATTGAACCCCAGGCCCCTGGCAGTGAAAACTTGGAGCCATATCTATTGGACCTCTGGGGAATTTCCTATCTCTTTTATATATAATCGTTTGTATCTGCTAATCATGAACTCCTAATATATCTCTTCCCCAGCCCCTTTCCCCTTTGGTAGCCATAAGTTTGTTTTCTATGTCTGTGAGTCTGTTTTGTAAATAAATTCATTTATGTCATGTTTTAGATTCTACATATAAGTAATTTCATGTGGTATTTTTCTCTTTGTCTGACTTAGTTCACTTAGTATGATAATCTCAGTCTGTGCATGTTGCTGCAAATGGGCATTATCTCATTCTTCCAGAAGGGTGCCCAGGAGTGGGATTGCTGGATATATGACCACTCTATTTTTGGGAAACCTTCTTCTTCTGATTTAGGAGAAGTCAGTTGAAATTAGAGGAGTTGGATAGTCAAACAAAATCCGTTTGAAAAATCAAACCAAAAGACAGGTGTGGCATTTATTGATACATTTCTGAATGTAGGATTGAGCGGCTCATTTGTAAGCCACCTCTTTCTACTTTTAATATTAGGGTTCCTTTAGTTGTAAATGACAGAAACCCAACTCGGTAAGTGGAAATAAAGAGGAATCCATTCCACATATAAGGAAGTTGAGAGTACTGCTGGCTTCAGGCATGCTGGATCCAGAAACTTGATTGCTTCATTTCTTGGGGGAGAAGGCTACCTGCAGGCCCAGACATACAGGCTACTTGTTTATTAAGCCCCATAGCAAGAGAATTTCCTGATAGCTCCAACAGGAGAGTTTCAGGGAACCTGTGATTGGTCCAGCTCAGGTTGGAGCCCAAGGCAAAACTAATCACTATGACTAGCTCGAAAGTTAGATACTCTGGCCAGGTGGAATGTAAGCGGTAGCGTAGTTTTTCTAAAGATCATGACTTCAGGCCCTACGATAAAAAGCTGTAGATAAGACACTGGCATCAAGTTATTGACTTAGTGGCGGACTTAAGTCTTTTCACACTGAAAGAGAATCTACTAGGCTTGTTAAACACGAAAGGAACACTTAATTACATTTTATATTTTAACCTTTCAGACATACTTAGAGAGATAGCAGTTGCTTTGAAGTGGGTTAACATTAAATAAATGATTGGGAGATGTTGAAAAAGGAAAAAGAAAAAGGAGAACGGGTGTGCACATTCTGTCCCACAGTCCACAGAGCTGGTCTGTGTAGTTCGGAAATGTTCAGCCTTTTCTCATGCTACCTGCTAGCTGTTCTCTGCCCTGCTAGCTGGTGCCTTCTCTTCCCTTGAAGCAGTCGGCTCCCTGGTGCCACATGGTTTTTAGTTTGAGGTTGGAAAACAACAGTGTGTGAAGTGGATTTGGTGTCCAGCAATTGGCTAACATGATAGTAGGGTCTGGTTTAGAGGCCAGACTCAGAAACTTGTCACCTGACCCAATAAATCCTCATAACCAGCTGAGGGTGAGATGTGAACAGTTTGCAAACATTCCTTCTGAGTCTCTGCCTGTATTCCTCATTCATTACTACTTCATTGCTACCAAACTTTTAGGCTCCTTCTGAAGAGACCACCTGCCCAGTCCTAGTTTCTCATGAGAGGCCACGTCCTATTGTGGTCCTAAGAAGACTGAATAGATTGGCAATTCATTATGACAGATACCCCAACTTAGAAGATTGGACTCTTTTTGACAGTTTCTTCTTAGTCAGCTGTTACTTTCTTCCCTGAATGAAGCCATTGTCCAATATGTGTCACTTCACAGGCTTATAAAGCATAACTTACTTTGTTGGTTTGTTTTTTTCAGTAATAACTGCTCACCAGAGACCTGAGCCTGGGTTAACATCAGTAAATGTTGAGACCTTGAAATTGTTTTCCCAGCTATGTATTATCTCAAATGTAGTTAGTCTTTTCCTTCTGCCTACTCTGACACTGATCAACTGTCAGGAAGGAAACCTCAGTCAAACATAAATTAGGTATTTTTTTCCTTCCTCTTCTATTAAAACCACACCATAGACACTCTCCTGTTTTATTAACTCATTGGTTTAGTGTTTTTCACACCCACTGGTTGGCACACTTTGATTCTCTTCTTCACGCTCAGGATTATATGGTTCATCCATTTGCTTGATCAAGTCTATCACACTGAGAGAAAAACTTCCCAAGTAGAGTTGCTCTTGCCTCTAACTGGGTATTGAGTTGCCTGAGATCCCATCCTTTCATCCATCCAGAAACATATATATCATGTGCCTACCATACCCATGCCAGGCTTTGTGCTAGACTCACAAGATATAAAATTGCATAAGACATGGGTTAGGAACCATTTTGAGCAATTAAAGAGTTGTAAACACTACCATAGATGTGTACATAAAATATATATTAACCTGATCACTCAGATTCCTTCAGTGTTAGAAAATAGTTTGCAAGAAGGTATCAGCACAGTGTGACAAAGACAGTGTGACTAATTTTATTACTAACATATCTGAACCAGTAGTTCCACACACTGTATAGTTTTTTTATCCTCTGAAGAACATCCACAGGAAGGCTACATGTGTGTCCCAGTGATACTACTTGATTCCCGTATATTCTCTTTAATACTTTTGATGGTCATAAACCTTAAAACTTTCAAATATTTAATTGCTGAAAACTACCCTAGTGAATCATAAGCTATCACTTCTCTTTTGGAGATAGGCATAGTATGAATTTTGAATAAATAATAAATAAAAGAGATGACCAAGCAGATTATTACTTTGTGAGATCTTTCAAAAAATTAAGGCACAACAATTAAGGTAAGGTAAAGAGACAGCTTTCCTTGTTTGGCATCATAACTGGCCCTTATGAAACTAATAATGATTGCTTGTGGGGAGAGAAACTGGGTGACTGGAGGACATAAGTTTGAAAATTGACCTTTGGTCTTAACTTGAATTTTGAACCATGTAAATGTATTACCTAATTTAAAAACTTAAATACTAAAAAAATAATAATTTAAAAGATCTTGAGGACCAAAGTAGTGATAGTTATTTCTGGAAATTAAAGATTACTTTTTATTTTTTTCTGCTGGTCTGTATTTTCTAATATTTCTACAGTATTTTATAATTTAAAACATTATTATTAAAAAGGGAATCACTTTAACCTGGCTGTAAACACAGCATGCTTAAAATGTCTTTGTTGTTCAGTCCTGTTCGACTCTTCGTGACCCCATAGACTGTAGCACACCAGGCCTCCCTGTCCCCCACCATCTTCTAAAGTTTGCCCAAGTTTGTGTTTATTGCATTGGTGATGCTGTCTAGCCATCTCATCCTCTGATGCCCTCTTCTCCTTCTGCCCTCAATCTTACCCAGCATCAGGGACTTTTCCAGCGAGTTGTCTGTAATTCCAGCATCAGTCCTTCCAGTGAATATTCAGGGTTGATCTCCCTTAAGATTGAATGTTTTTACTACACCTTTATTGTTTAGCAATGAGTTGAAATACCAAGGCCCTCTTATCCTACTTCAGAGTTAATTCAGAATTTCACTAATACCTGTTTTATATTCACTGTTGACACTGTTTGAGAGCTACTTGCCAGGAGTTGGTCCAAGGGTTACAACATGGTGTTCTCACTGCCATGGGCCCAGGTTTAATCCCTGGACTTAAGATCCTGCAAGTTGCATAGTGCGAAAAAAAAAGAGAGAGGTACTTGAAAAAAATCACTGAAATAAATATATAGAATTTTTTTTTTTTAATTAATCTTTACATGGTCTTCCTTCTGTACATGTCTGTGTCTTACTCCTCTTCTTATGAGGACACCAGATCGTATTGGATGTACTAAAGCCCACCCTAATGACTTCATTTTAACTTAAATCGCTTTAAGACCCTCATTTCCAAATCCAGTCACACTCTGAGGTACTGGAGGTGAGGACTTCAACATCTGAATTTTGGGGAACACAGTTCAGCTCATTTCAGTGTCTAGCTCCGTGTTCTGTCCTCTCCTCTCCTCTCAGGATCAAGCAATGTATGAGGCTCTGCAGTGGTCCCTCAGCCGGTGACTTCTCCAGCAGCGAGCCTTCCGGGAGTCCAGTGCCTCGAGATGCCAGAGATGCCCACATGCTCTGAGCTGCCCAATTTCAACTTGACACTTGTGGTCTCACATAAGTGTTTTATCCTCAAATTAATGATGCCGAGTCAAAGCTGAAGATTCTTCCCATCCGGACAACCTCATACGGAAACACCCTACCTCCTGTTTAAGGGGAAAAAAAAAAATTGTCAAGATAAAATAACAGATGACCTTTTTAAAATAAAATGTTTATTTTGAAACAACCTCGACTGTACTACAGAAAAGTTGCAATTACAGTAAAAAGAACTTCCCCCCCAAAACCATCTGAGGGTGCTTGCCAACCTGATGCCTGATCACCCGTAAATACTTTATATTTCCTGCACAGCAGGATAGTCCCCTACATAACCAACCATCCACATCAGATCAACCATGTCTGCTGTGATACTTCCCTACCAAATCCTCCAGCTCCATTCAGGTTTCCCCAGTTGTCCCGATAAAGTCCTTTATAACAAAGGAATCTAGTTTAGAATTAGCTATTGAAACTCATTGCTTTTCTTTTCTTTTGGGGGTTGTTGCACTGGGTCTTTGTTGCTGCATGCAGGCTTTCTCCAGTTGTGGCAAGTAGGGGCTACTCTTCCTTGTTGTGTGCGGGCTTCTCATGGCAGCCACTTCTCTTGTTGCTGAGCACAGGCTCTAGTTGCCCCGTAGCATGTGGGATCTTCCCCGAACCAGGGATCAAACCTGTGTCTCTGACATTGGCAGGCAGATTCTTAACCACTGAACCACCAGAGAAATCCTGCTATTTTCCTTAAAGTCTAGAACAGCTCCTGTCTTAACTTTTGACACTTTTGAAGGTTATCAGCCAGTTACTTTGTAAAATGTCTTCAATGTGAGTTTGTCTAATGTTTCCTCATAATTAAATGCAAGCTTGTACATCTTTGGCAGGAATAAATGTCATGAAGTGATGGTCTTCTCACTGCATCCTGTCAGGTAAGTGCAGTTTGGGTTTGCTCCATTACTAGTGATGTTCACTTTGATCACTTAAGAGGGTTCTGCCAAGCTTCTTACACTATAAAGTTACTCTCATCAAACTCAGGTATTGCTATTGTTTTAGTGTGTTATCTTTTACTCTTATCATGCGATGTTCAAATTGTCCCAGATTCAGTCAGTTGGGAACCCCTTCACATTTGCCTGTGTGCACTTTTGACAAGTCTCTAGCTGATAATTTCAGAAGGGTTTGTGTCATGTTTTTTCTCATTCCCGATTTACAGTGCTGCTCACAGTGTTTTCTGAGATTGTGTAGGTGGCTTTGGTTACCTACTTTCTCCCCTTCCAAATTTTCTATTCCACCTGACTCTACAGAAGTGTTTATGCTGCTTTAAAACATGTGTTGATAAAATGAAGAAAATAGTAATAGATCAAAGCAAGTCAGGTAAGTAAGGCACAGTCCTTTTTTTTTCAAGAGTTCACAACCGAATATAGGCTTCTAACCAGAGTATCACAATACCCAAGGGAGGGGCATGAAAAGGAGGGTGCTGTAGGACCCCAGAGGAAGAACACCAAAAGAAACAGCAAATCAGGATCATGTCTTCAGCATAGATGATTAAGAATAAAAGTTAAAAAGTGTAGGCCAGAAGGTCTTAAAGAGTTATGTAATTTGAGTAATAGATTTGATTGGGCTTGATGTCAGCCAACTCAAGAGAGAAACGCAGTCTGGTGTCATATATGTAATATAAGAGATAGTGAAGATTGTCTTGACAATTGAATTTTCTTGACAATTTCTAGACAAGTAGGTCTAAAGTACTGAAATTTCTGGTTGTTTAGCTTATCCTAAATGTCAAGTGTTGACTGCATCACAGGTTAGGCTGCATTTGTCCATCAGCTGTGATGGAGGTTGGACAGCAGGGAGTTTTTGGGCAGGAAGTTAACCAACTAATGTCACAGAGAATATTGCCAACACTCTCCATAAGGAAGGAAAGATAACGTGTTCTAAGCACCATCTGTGTGCTGGACAGTGTTGTATTGTGTTAATTCTCCCAACTCTTACTCCCCATACAATAGGGATCGAATAGCATCATCATTTTATTAAAAAGAAGAGCTTCTTCACAGTCACCTGCTGTATATACATGCGTGTATATGGAACGGTCTGAATTCTGGTTCACAGCTGTCCAGCTTTTCTTTCTCTTGAGAAAAAGTTCCAGTCCTGTGTTAGGAAACATCTGGAGTTGTATCCTCTGTTCTAGCATTGTGAAAGATTCAGCAATCTCATTAAATGCTTTGTGTTGCACATTGATAACATAATGGTAAACTCGGAACTTACTGCCTAATTTGGTATGTATAGTAGAAATAGCCAATTGTCCCATAATATCCATTCTTCCCTTCTTCCTTTAAGTAGGAAGGGTTCTTGCTGCCAGGAGAGTGACTATGTTCTGTCTAGTGTAATATGAACACCGGTGATGACCTCAGTTCTGGTCACTTAAAAAGAAGAGGTTTGAACTGCAAACCTATCATTAACTGGGGGCAGTCTGCCTTGAACTAAGTGCATCTTAGCCCATAGGCAGACTCTGGAAATGTCCTCAGAAACCACACCTGGTTTAAAAAAGAAAACACTGCTTGCCCATTTAATTCTAGTTCTCCCTTTCCTAGGCTGGAATGATGAGGTGAAGATGAACTGGCTCTGACCATATAAATGGGGACATTCTAGGAGGTGACAGAACCATAAGACATAAGAAATTAAGGTCTCTGAGCACTTGTTGGGCAGTTTTCTCAGCACTCAAGGCTCATTTAGCCTGAACTTTTATGTGTGACCTTTATCTTGCTTAAGCCAGTTAAATTTTTGTCTCTGTTATAGCAGCCAGACTAATATCGAAGTTAATAGCACGTTGAGACAAGTAAGGAGGAAGTTAGTTGCAAAACAGCGTGCAAATGGCTGTGAAGGGATGAGAATAGATGCTGTTAGGAGGAGCACAGAGGAAAGGCAGCTGGTTCATCATGGGGTAAGGGAAAATTCTCCAAAGAAAATGATGCCTCAGCTGAGTCCTGAAGGCTTGAGAGGGAAATACAGGAAGAGAATAAATGATCTGACAGACGGTAGAAACCTCTAGATGGGAGAGGAGCTGATATCTGGGAAACTGATTCTCCTGTTCATCCATCAAAGTTGTGTTTACAAGAGGATGTTACTTCCAAAAGCTGAAATAGTTAGAAAGCACTTAGTTATGTGTTAGGCACAGTCTTCAGTCATTGTTTATATCTCTCACTGTTGAACTCAGAACTGAATGGATTTGGATGTATTTTTGCACCAGTCAGTTCCAAAGCCTAGAGGCCAGGTAGATTTGGGATAAAATGGAGCCGCACATCATTCAGTTGCTATCCTTAACTCCATTGCTTTAGCTCCGTGAGACCTATGCTTGTCGCTGGCATCAGCATTTTTAATTTTCAACTTATTTTTTATAAAATAAGGACAACAAATTCAATTAAATACATAGGCATTATAGTTGGCTGACTTTAAGTCTCCTGCTAAGTTTCATGAGGGGAGGGATCCTGTCAGTCTTGTCTCCTTAGCATGCAGCCCAGTGCCTGGATCACAGGAAGCATCTAATAAATATTAAATGTTCTTAGGCAACAGGACTGTCAAAATTAGACACCATGCCCAGCCTCTCCCTCTGTGGGAGAACTGTAAGTGTTGATTCATTGGGTAATGGAAACCTCACTGTGTCATATGAAAAAAAGATGAACAAGTGAATAACCTATAACCAACAGTTTCACTCTAACACGTATATCCAAAACAGAAATGCATACACCAAGGTAGCAAAATTCATAATTGACCAAAAATGGAAACCTAAGTATCCATCCATAGTAGAGTGGATAAACATGGTATCTTCATGCACTAGAATACTACACAGTGATGATGAACTATACACAACAACGCAGATGATTCTCACAGATACTGAGTGGAAGAAGCCTGTCCTGAAATCATCTTGTGCAGTTCTACTTATTAATATATAACATTCAAAAAGGCAGCTGGTCCATGCCATTAGAAGTCAGGCTTACGGTTAATATTAGAGGGCAGTGCCTGGAAGAAGCACCAAGTGGTGTGGCCTCTAGGTTGCTGGCCACACCCTTCTGGATCTGATGACAGTTTCCTGTGTGTGTTTTCTTAGTGATGATTCATTGCTCCATATGCTTATCATAGCTTTTTTTTGTAAGTATGTTCACTTCAGTTAAAAAGTTTTTTTAAAAAAGCTTATGAAGATTTATCTATAATTTACAATTTCATCTGATTTTATTTATAATAAACATTTCAAAAATTTAAAAGGATAGGAGTAGCAGTATTAAAAATGTAGGTTATTTAAAGGTAAAGAACCACATAGAGCCCAGTATACTTGAAGAAAAGCCAGCCACATGTTTCTTTTTCCCCTAAAACACCAGGCATGTTGCTCATACTGTTCTTTCAGCTGGTTAGAGTTAAGAACTTGAGGTTAAAGAGGTAAGTGGGAGTGGAATTTGGTTGTTTAAATTACCCCAGGTCTAATGTCTCTCTCTCCACCTGGGAGAATGTGAGCTTCAAGGATGTCTGTAGCCATCAAGGTTGTCTGGACAAATGCTGCCTTCTGGAATGTTTCCTTAGATGGCATGTTGGCCATGCAGTCTGGTCCCACTGCCAGGTAAGCTTTGCCCCTAAGAGTGGGAGAGCGGGAGGAATTTGGCAAAGATGGTTCCAAAGAGCTCTTTCTTAGGTGTGCAGGTGAACAATCCACATTACATCACAGACAAGGATGTTCTATTTTCCAAGACTGCAGTAAGCCTCAAGATGGAGAAACAACAGTTCCTTCCTTTTCTTTTGTGCCCCACCTCTGCACTGAAACACCTTCTCTGCCTCCCACAGTCCTCATCACCCAGGCCAGAAGGGTGAAAGTCATCTTGAGTACTACTGATCAGTGATCAGTCATTTATTATTTTACAGAAGTTTTTTTCTCACAGACACTGACCTAGTTCAAGCTGTACCTTTCATATGTTTACTTTGACCTAATTAATCTGCTCTTCCAAACTCTTACTAAAACCAGGATTGCTGTCAGAAGATACTTATTCATTATGTCACTTTTCAGCTTAGCATCCTCCTGTGGCCTAAACTCATTGGTCTAATTAATTATGCATGGACCTTTGCAGTCAGTACACCTCTGACACCCATCCAACCTCCTCTCCCCTGACTGGATTCATTGCCATTCCAGTAGAACAACGTATTGTTTCACATCTCAGCCTTGGCTCACGAGGTTCCCATTACCTGGCAAATCCTTCCACCTAAACACATGACCCTCTTCCAGGCTTGAAACACTCCTATTGAGAAGCCTTGCCCAGTCCCTCACTCTGCTTTTTGCTCACTGTTCCGACCTAGACTCTATGCTTTAAGTACTAGATTCTTAGTGGCAGGGTCCTTAATTTACTTTTGCATTACAGCACTTGACACATAATAAGCTTTTTAATAGCACAGTTGAATCACTTTGCTCTATGGCACAAAGCTCTGTTAACAGTGGGGAGAATTGGTGGAGATTTTATGTTGTTTTCACCTGAGGAATCTACCAGACTGGAATTGCATGGCTCATGGCTCTCTGAAGAGAAATCAGCAAAGTTTTGGAGGTGTGGCTTCCTCTGGCATTTAGTTATTGCTTGTCAGAAGTCCTTTTAGCAATACTTCTCCATGGCTAAGGAACCCCTCTAGGTGTGCTCAAGGCATTCGGAAGAAACTATTTCTAAGAGCTTGCTCTACATAAGTATTCTCTCTCTAAAGCAGAAATCTTTAAAGAAGAGATTATATATATTTATTACAACCGAGATGCTAATTACCTTCTTTACACAGGAAAACCTGCTCTCCTACTCTGGCTGACTGAATGAGCCTGATAAATGGACAATGGATCTTCTTTACAGACTCCAGGAAGTTCTTCTAGCTTGAACTTTCTCAAAACTAATATTACAGAAAGCTAAATGAGCTTCACAGTAACTGAGGCCTTTAAAAGTGGAGATACCAGGTGGCAGAAATAGCTTAATTCAGGGAACTGGAGAATCGCTGTTTTGCAGTATAAGAAAGTCTGGGCTCAGTGGTAAAGAATCCACCTGCCAAGCAGGAGATGTGGGTTTGATCCCTGGCTTGGGAAGATCCCCTGGAGAAGGAAAGGCAACCCACTCCAGTAATTTTGTGTGGGAAATCCTATGGATGGGTGAGCCTGGTGGGTTACAGTCCATAGGGTCACAAAAGAGTCAGACTTAACAACTAAGCAACAAGCAAATTAATTAATTCAACACTTTTTGTAACATCTATTTCATATCTGCTTTTGCTTTTATTCATTTGCCTCCTTCATTATTCTCAGCTCACTTAGAACTTGGATGTTGGAGCAACAGATTTTCTGACCCTTTTTGTCAAACTCAATTTGTAGTCCCACTTGGATTCATTTATTAAAAATGAAATTATTTGTGCCACTTTAATTTTGCATGGCAGAGGTTTAGAGCACTTTGATAAACAAAATATCACAGGCTTTGTTGTTACTGCCATTGGCATGGGATGAGGAAAGAAGAGGAAGGTGGACTTAAATTACTTTACTGACACATTAAAACTGAGACACATGGTATCTTCATTTTATATTGAGAAAACTGAGGCTCAGAGGGGCTTCCCAGGTGACAATAGTGATAACCCTCCGGCCAATGCAGGAGACATAAGAGACGTGGATTTGATCCCTAGGTTGGGAAGATCCCTGGAGAAGGGCACAGCAACTCACTCCAGTATTCCTATTCCTGCCTGGAGAATCCCATGGACAGAGGAGCCTGGCTGGCTACGGTCCATTGGGTTACAAAGAATCAAACACAACTGCAGCAAATTAGCATGAGGCTCAGAGAGGTTGAACAACTTATCATGGTTCTCAGCTAATAACTTATTATCTGGAAAAACTGAACTCGAAAGTGTCTTACCTTTAAAGACTTTGGCCTTCTCCTACATCTTACTGGCTTTGGGGGGCAGAAAATGGACTTCTGTGTCATTAACTAGTGTGAGTTTTAATAATAATATTCTTTATTAAATAGTGAATAACTTTTTTTCCCCCTTGAACTCAAGCAGCTAGTATCAGAAACCTCTGTACACTCTTGTGTTGTTGGACAACAACACAAGAGAAGACTTTACACATGGACATCACCAGATGGTCAACACCGAAATCAGATTGATTATATTCTTTGCAGCCAAAGATGGAGAAGCTCTATACACTCAGCAAAGACAAGACTGGGAGTGGACTGTGACTCAGATCATGAACTCCTTATTACCAAATTCAGACTTAAATTGAAGAAAGTAGGGAAAACCACTAGACCATTCAGGTATGACCTAAATCAGATCCCTTATGATTATACAATGCAAGTGAGAAATAGATTTAAGGGACTAGATCTGATAGAGTGCCTGACGATCTATGGACGGAGGTTCGTGACATTGTACAGGAGAGAGGGATCAAGACCATGGAAAAGAAATGCAAAAAAGCAAAATGGCTGTCTGAGGAGGCCTTACAAATAGCTGTGAAAAGAAGAGAAGCAAAAAGCAAAGGAGGAAAGGAAAGATTCCCATTTGAATGCAGAGTTCCAAAGAATAGCAAGGAGAGATAAGAAAGCCTTCCTCAGCGAAAAAATAGAGGAAAACATCAGAATGGGAAAGACTACAGATCTCTTCAAGAAAATTAGATACCAAGGGAACATTTCATGCAAAGATGAGCTCGATAAAGGACAGAAATGGCATGGACCTAACAGAAGCAGAAGACATTAAGAAGAGGTGGCAAGAATACACAGAAGAACTGTACAAAAAAAGATCTTCACGACCTAGATAATCATGATGGTGTGATCACTCACCTAGAGCCAGACATCGTGGAATGTGAAGTCAAGTGGGCCTTAGAAAGCATCACTACGAACAAAGATAGTGGAGGTGATGGAGTTCCAGTGGAGCTATTTCAAATCCTAAAAGATGATGCTGTGAAAGTGCTGCACTCAATATGTCAGCAAATTTGGAAAACTCAGCAGTGGCCACAGGACTGGAAAAGGTCCATTTTCATTCCAATCCCAAAGAAAGGCAATGCCAAAGAATGCTCAAACTACTGCACAATTGCACTCATCTCACACACCAGTAAAGTAATGCTCAAAATTCTCCAAGCCAGGCTTCAGCAATACGTGAACCATGAACTTCCAGATGTTCAAGCTGGTTTTAGAAAAGGCAGAGGAACCAGAGATCTAATTGCCAATATCTGCTGGATCATCGAAAAAGCACGAGAGTTCCAGAAAAACATCTATTTCTGCTTTATTGACTATGCCAAAGCCTTTGACTGTGTGGATCACAATAAACTGTGGAAAGTTCTTCAAGGATGGGAATACCAGACCACCTGACCTGCCTCTTGAGAAACCTGTATGCAGGTCAGGAAGCAACAGTTAGAACTGGACATGGAACAACAGACTGGTTCCAAATAGGAAAAGGAGTACGTCAAGGCTGTATGTTGTCACCCTGCTTATTTAACTTATATGCAGAGTACATCATGAGAAATGCTGGGTTGGAAGAAGCACAAGCTGGAATCAAGATTACTGGGAGAAATATCAATAACCTCAGATATGCAGATGACACCACCTTTATGACAGAAAGTGAAGAGAAACTAAAAAGCCTCTTGATGAAGGTGAAAGAGGAGAGTGAAAAAGTTGGCTTAAAGCTCAACACTCAGAAAACTAAGATCATGGCATCTGGTCCCATCACTTCATGGCAAATAGATGGGGAAACAGTGGAAACAGTGTCAGACTTTATTTTTGGGGGCTCCAAAATCACTGCTGACGGTGATTGCAGCCATGAAATTAAAAGATGCTTACTTCTTGGAAGGAAAGTTATGACCAACCCATATAGCGTGTTAAAAAGCAAAGGCATTACTTTGCCAACAAAGGTCCATCTAGTCAAGGCTATGGTTTTTCCAGTAGTCATGTATGGATGTGAGAGTTGGACTGTGAAGAAAGCTGAGCACCGAAGAATTGATGCTTTTGAACTGTGGTGTTGGAGAAGACTTTTTTTTTTTTTTTTTTTTTGCTGTAATTTCTGTTATTTTTATTGCAACATTTCATTCGGTTGTATACCTTCACATCAACTAGATTAAGTACAGTGTAAGAAAAAACTATCATGTGACTAAACAATTTTCTACATTCTGTTTTCCAGATTAAAAATGGCCAGAAAAAAGTAGGTGACTGACCATATTATTTTTATTTAGCCTGTCCAGTTGTTACTTATTGTTAGATAATTCAGTCTCAAATTGTACAGAGAGAATGGCACAGGTTGGGAAGAAACAGACAACACATACGTGAGTAAACTTTATTACTTTTCCAGAAAATACTTTCAATAAGTTGGTAATGTAGCAACAAACAGTACACCTTTGAAATTTTAAAGTAATCTTCAATGATGTTGATCAGGAAATTCTTTCATGGATGGGATTACTTCTCCAGTCTCCAGAATTGTATCACCTGGAAATATTCTGGGCTTCTTTTCAACGATGGTATATGGTTTTGTAGTCTCATGATACTTGAGGTAATAATAATCCAGACAGGAATAAGCACATGAGTAAAAGCAAAGATACTGTGTTCGGTATGTCTTATAGATCACGTTCTTCCAGAGAGCTCCGTCTTGCAAAAATTTATTCCAGAATTGCTCCACAGGCGACACCCTCCGCGGAGGCAGCACCGGTTCCCGGGGGCTCAGCTCCTGATCTTTCAGCCATCGCCTTCTCAGCTCTCGCAGCTGCTGCAGCCGCAGTTTCTCGTCGGGCGTATACCCTGACATGTCGCTGCTGGTACCAAGGCAGCAGGAGACGGCGCGCTGGAGAAGACTCTTGAGAATCCCTTGGACTGTAAGAAGACCCAACCAGTCCATCCTAAAGGAGATCAGTCCTGGGTTTTCATTGGAAGGACTGATGTTGAAGCTGAAAACTCCAATACTTTGGCCACCTCATGCAGAGTTGACTCAGGAAAAGACTCTGATGCTGGGAAGGGTTGGAGGCAGGAGGAGAAGGGGACGATGGAGGATGAGATGGCTGGATGGCATCACCGACTTGATGGACATGAGTTTGGGTAAACTCCAGGAGTTGGCGATGGACAGGGAGGCCTGGCATGCTGCGATTCATGGGGTCGCAAAGAGTTGGACGCAACTGAACTTAACTGTACACTCTTGCCACTCAGAAAACTCATATAAGATTGTAGCAAACAAGCTTCGAAGTGAGTATTTGTTGGTCAGTTGCTAAGTCATGTCTGACTCTTTGTAACTCCATGATGAACTGCAGCATGCCATTCTTCCTTGTCCTTCACTGTCTCCCTGAGTGTGCTCATATTCATATCCACTGCATCAGTGATGCCATCCAACCATCTCATCCTCTTTCGCCCCCTTCTCCTCTTGCCCTCAATCTTTCCCATCATCAGGGTCTTCTCTAGTGAGTTGGCTCTTCGCATGAGGTGGCCAAAGTATTGGAGCTGCAGCTTCAGCCTCAGTCCAGCCAATGAATACTCAGGGTAGATTTCCTTTAGTATTGACTGGGTAGATCTCTTTGCAGTCCAAGTGACTCTCCAGAGTCTTCTCCAGCACCACAGTTCAAAAGCATCAGTTCTTTGGTGCTTAGCCATCCTTATGATCCAATTCCCACATCCATACATGACTAATGGAAAAAACATAGCTGTGAATATATGGACTTTTGTTGGTAAAGTAATGGCTCTGCTTTTTAATATGCTGTCGAGCTTGGTCAAAGCTTTTCTTCCAAGGAGGAAATGTCTTTTAATTTCATGGCTCTAGTCACAATCCACAGTGACTTTGAAGCCCAAGAAAATGAAATCTGTCACTGTTTCCACTTGTTCCCCATCTATTTGCCATGAAGTGATGGGACTGGATACCATGATCTTAGTTTTCTGAATGTTGATTTTTATGCCAGCTTTTTCACTTTCCTCTTTCACTTTCATCAAGAGGCTCTTTAGTTCCTCTTCACTTTCTGCCGTTAAAGTGGCATCATCTGCATATTTGAGATTGTTGGTATTTCTCACAGTAATCTTGATTCTATCTTGTGATTCATCCAGCCCAGCATTGGCATTTTGCATGATGTACTCTGCGTATCAGTTAAATAAGCAGGGTGACAATATACAGCCTTGACGTATTGCTTTCCCAATTTTGAACCAGTCGGTGGTTCTGTGTCTTGTCTTAACTCTTGCTTCTTGTCCTGCATACAGGTTTCTCAGGAGGCAGATAAGGTGGTCTAGTATTCCCATCTTTTTAAGAATTTTCCACAGTTTGTTGTGATCCACATAGTCAAAGGCTTTAGCATAGTCAATGAAGCAGAAGTAGATGTTTTTTGGAATTCCCTTGCTTTTTCTGTGATCCAACAGATGTTGGCAGTTTGCTCTCTGGTTCCTCTGCCTTTTCTAAATCCAGCTTGAACATCTGAAACTTCTCAGTTCACGTTCTGCTGAAACCTAGCTTGAAGGATTTTGAGCATAATCTTGCTAGCATGTGAAATGAGTGCAATTGTACGGTAATTTGGACATTCTTTGGCGTTGTCTTTCTTGGGAACTGCAGTGTAAACACCTTTTCCAATTCTGTGGCCACTGCTGAGTTTTCCAATTTGCTGGCATATTGGGTGCAGCACTTTAGCAGCAGCATCTTTTAGATTTGAATTAGCTCAGCTGGAATTCCATCACCTCCACTAACTTTGTTTGTAGTGATGCTTCCTAAGGCTCACTTGACTTTACACTCCCTTGGTGAGTGACCACACCATCCTGGTTATCTGGGTCATTAAGAGACTTTTTTGTACAGTTCTGTGTATTCTTGCCACCTTTCTTAATCTCTTCTGCTTCTGTTAGGTCCGTGCTGTTTCTGTCCTTTATTGTGCTGATATTTGCGTGAAATAGCTCCTTGGTATCTCTAATTTTCTTGAAGAGATCTCTAGTCTTGTTTTTCTCTGTTTTGTTGTTTCCCTCTGTTACTTTGCATTGTTCAGTTAAGAGAAATTGTCCTTGCTATTCTCTGGAACTCTGCATTCAGATGGGTATATCTTTCCCTTCCTCCTTTGCCTTTCTCTTCTCTTCTTTTCTCAGCTATTTGTAGGGCCTCCTCAGGCAACCACTTTGCCTTCTTGCATTTCTTTTTCTTGGGGATGGTTTTAGTCACCACCTCCTGTACAATGGTACGAACCTCTGTCCATAGTTCTTCAGGTACTCTGTCTGTATAGTGACTGTATCGGGTCCTTTTCAGGAGTTAACTGTTGGTCAAGCTCTAAACTGCAAATTGTAAGCACAAAGGTAAAAACGAGAGGAGTGAGGATATAGCTCAGTGTGTGATTTCACTGTTCACCATGGAAATATTTAAATATATGCATAAAAAAATCATTGTTCTACCAAATGAAATTGTCATTTTTATAGGTTAAAAAGATCAAATGTACCAATGCCACGTGGTTCAACTAAATAGAATGATTCCCATGTGCCCCATCACCCAGCTTCACCAATGATCACCTCACGCTCAATCAAATTTTCATCTGTTCTTTCCCTTGCTACTCCCCACCCTGAATAATTGTGAAGGAAGTCTGAGACAACCTATCATTTAATTCATATATATACATAAATGCCACATGTAAGTTATATATATATATATATATATAAAATCATACATACATTTATTTTTGCCTGTGCCATGCAGCATCTTAATTCCCCAATCAGAGCTGGAACCTGTGGACCAGGAATTGATCCTGCATCGCTTGCAGTGGAAGCTTTGTAGACTTAACCACTGGACCACCAGGGAGGTACTGCTCCTGTATATTTTAAATAGTGATTTTTAAATGGGTAGGCTGGAGGCAGAAAAGTCATTGGAATGTCCCTGACGCTGGGAAAGATTGAGGGCAGAAGGAGAAGAGAGCATCAGAGGATGAGATGGCTGGATGGCATCACCGATGCAATGGACATGAACGTGGGCAAACTTTGGGAGACGGAGCAGGACAGGGAGGTCTGGCGTGCTGCAGTCCATGGGGTCGCAAAGAGCCGGACAGGACTGGGTGACTGAACAACAAGAGGGTGTAGGCAGAGAAATAGCTCTTACTCTCCAGCCTCAGGGGTAAAAGATTTAAGAAAATGGACAAATGTTTAACTCTAGGGATGTTAGACAATGCTCAAGTCCCTCCTTAGGCATAATCGGAAACCACTGTTTGCATTGTGCTTTTCAAATTCCATTGAATTCTGGAGAACAATGGTTATTTCTCCACATCTCCAGGGATCTCAGGTCCTCTAGCAGCATTACCATTTGGGTTTTATCTTGCTGATTATTACCTCCAGTTTACTTACAGCCTCCTTCTCAAGATTATTGAATTGTCATGCTACAAAAGGCCTTTGAATCCTCTGTCAGTGTTTCTCAATTCTGGATGACAGAAAAATCAACTGAGGCTTTTAGAAAGTACATTATCTGCCTGTCTCCCAAGTCAATATAAATAAAAGCAAAAATAATCAAATGGGACCTATCAAACTTACAAACTGTTGCACAGCAAAGGAAACCATTAAAACGAAAGCCTGCAGCGTGGGAGAAAATATTTGCAAATGATACCACAGATAAGGAACTTAATTTCCAAAATATACAAGCAGCTCATACAATTCAAAACAGAACAAAACAAAACCCTAACACTCCAACCAAAAATCGGCAGAAGACCTAAACAGACACTTCTCCAAAGAAGACATACAGCTGGCCAATAGGCACATGAAAAGATGCTCATCGCTAATTATTAGATGCAAATCAAAACTACAATGAGGTAACATCTCACACCAGACACAGTGGCCATCATTAAAAAAATCTACAGGGAGTTCCCTGGCAGTGCAGTGGTTAGGACTTCACCTTCCATCGGAGGATTCAATCCCTGGTCAGGGAGTTAGGATCACACATGGATCTTGGCCAAAAAGAAACAGAATACAAAAAAAAAAAAAAAAAAGAAAGAAACAGAATACAAAGCAGGAACAATATGGTAACAAATTCAATACAATTCTCTTTAAAAATAGTCTACATCACACAAAAAAATTACAAATAATAAATGCTGGAGAGGATGTGAAGAAAGGGGACCCCTCTTACTGTTGTTGGCAATATAAATTGGTACAACCACTATGGCAAACAGAATGGAGGTTCCTCAAGAAACTAAAAATGGAGTTGCCATATGGTCTTGCAATCCCACTCCTAGGCATATATCCAGACAAAACTGTGATTTGAAAAGATAACGTGCACCCTATTGTTCATAGCAACCCTATTTACAATGGCCCAGACATGGAAGCAACCTAGATGTCCATTGACAGATGAATGGATAAAGAAGAAGTGGTACATATAAACAATGGAATAGTACTCAGCCGTAAGAAAGAATGAAATGCCACTTGCAGCCACACAGATGGACCTAGAAATTATCATACTAAGTGAAGTAAGAAAGACATACTATATGCTATCACTTATATGTGGTATCTAGCATACAACACAAATGGACATATCTACAAAACAGAAATAGGCTCACACACATAGAGAACAGACTTGTGGTTGCCAAGGTGGAGGGAAGAGAAGGATTGGAAGTTTGGGACTAGCAGATGCAAACTTATATATAGGATGGATAAACAACAAGGTCCTACTGTATTGCACAGGGAACCATATTCAGTATCCTGTGACAAACCATGATGGAAAATATGAAAAAGAATATATATAACTGAATCATTTTGTAATACAACAGAAATTAACACAACTTTGTAAATCAAGTTTACTTCAATAAATGTTTTTTAAAAAATGCAACCTGGGCCTCACTGCAGTCCTATTGAATCAGAGTCCCTGGGTGGGGCTTGGGGAGCTGCAACTTGGATCTCCCTAGGTGATTTTTTTTTTTACTTGCAATATAGTTGACATACAATATTATGTTAGTTTCAGGTATAGAATATAGTACATTAACATTTATATACATTATGAATTAGTCACCACAGTGTCTAGCCAGCATCTGTCACCATACAAAATTATTATAATATTATTGACTGCTTCTATATTGTATGCTTCCCTAGTGGTTCAGTGGTAAAGAACTCGCCTACCAATGCAGGAGACACAGGTTCGATCCCTGGGTCAGGAAGATCCCCTGGAGAAGGAGATGGCAACCCATTCCAGTATTATTGCTTGGAAAGTCCCATGGACAGAGGAGCCTGGCAGGCCACGGTCCATAGGGTCGCAAAAAAATCGGACACGACTGAGCAACTAAACAACACATGACCAGGTAAAGCCTCAGTCGTGTTGAAAACGAGAGAAGACTAAAGTGAGTTCTGCCAACCGTGGCTTTCTGCTGACCTTGACCAAGCAAACAAGCTGGCCTCGGAGAGCAAACGTACCATCCAGACGTGCCCACCACCCTCCTCAAGGTGAAGTCTGGAGAGTTACCAACCCAGGGATGGCTTTGGTGCCACAGTTTCCCCCTCCTATTTCTTTCCTTCACCTTTAGCCAAATCCACGCAGATAGCTGTGGGCTGAGCTGACACATGACAAAATTTGCCCCAGTGGAAGTTCACACATTCCTTTCATACAGTGCAAGAGAGCGGGAGAGGCTTTTCAGGTCAAGAGGGTGTGCCGGGCAGGGAGCTCACGTGATTAGCAGTGAAGGGGCTGAGGGACAGATACTAGGAACCCTCTTTCCCGCTGCTCAGCATGTGACAAAGCTGGAAAAGGAGGAAGACTTTTGGGTTTACGTGAGGTCTCAAATCTTGAAGAATCCTAAATTTGTTTGCATTTTGGAACCCGTAACAGTTTCTGTTGCTAGATGAAAATCAAGTTCATTTAAGGTGAGTCTAATGATTGAATTTTCATTGGCATCAGGGCACAGTAACTATAGTAGTTTGCAGTCCATAGTCCACTCATAACTCGAAATCAGAAACTGAAAGGCAGTCATGTAAGTGGGAGGAGAGATTTTGTTAATTTGTTCAACAAATATTTCTTGACTGATGACTGAGAGCAGGTTTGGTGCTAGTTGTGGACAGTACAGCTCAGCCTGGAGCAAAACCCAAGTCATTCCTCTGAGAGGTGTGGGGAGGTAAAAAGGCAGAGTTGATAAGTCCAGGTGTTGTCCAGTCACTTAGTCGTGTCCAACTCTTTGCGATCCCATGGACTGCAGCACCCCAGGCTTCCCTGTCCTTCACCATCTCCCGGAAGGAGAGATGCTTGCTCAAACTCATGTCCATTGGGTCAGTGATGTCATCCAAACATCTCATCCTCTGTCGACCCCTTCTCCTGCCTTCAATCTTTCCCAGCATCAGGGTCTTTTGCAGTGAGCCAGCTCTTCACATTAGGTGGCCAAAGTATTGGAGTTTCAGCTTCAACATTAGTCCTTCCAATGAATATTCAGGACTGATTTCCTTTAGGATTGACTGGTTTGATCTCCTTGCAGTCCAAGGGACTCTCAAGAGTCTTCTCCAAAACCACAGTTCAAAAGCATCCATTCTGCAGTGCTCAGCCTTCTTTATAGTCCAACTCTCACATCCATAGATGACTACTGGAAAAACCATAGCTTTGACTAAATGGACCTTTGTTGGTAAAGTAACGTGTCTGCTTTTTAATACACTATCTGTCATAGCTTATCTTCCAAGAGCAAGTGTCTTAATTTCATGGCTGCAGTCACCGTCCACAGTGATTTTGGACCCCAAGAAAATGAAATCTGTCACTGTTTCTGTTGTTTCCCCTTCTGTTTGCCATGAAATGATGGAATGGGAGGCCATGCTCTTAGTTTTTTGAATGTTGAGTTTTAAGCCAGCTTTTTCACTCTCCTCTTTGACCTTCATCAAGAGGCGCTTTAACTCCTCTTCACTTAGTGCCATAAGGGTGGTGCCATCTGCATATCTGAGGTTGTTGGTATTTCTCCCAGCAATCTTGATTCTGGCTTGTGCTTCATCCACCCTGGCATTTTGCATGATGTACTCTGCATATAAGTTAAATAAGAAGAGTGACAATATACAGCCTTGACGTACTCCTTTCCCAATTTGGAACCAGTCCATTGTTCTCTGTCCAATTCTAACTGTTGCTTCTTGACCTGGATATATGTTTCTCAGGAGGCAGGTTAAGTGATCTAGTATTTCCATCTCTTTTAAGAATTTTCCACAGTTCGTTGTGATCTACCCACACAGTCAAAGGCTTTATAGCATACTCAATGAAGAGAAGTAGATGTTTTTTTGAATTCTCTTGCTGTTTCTATGATCCAACCAACGGATGTTGGTAGTTTGATCTCTGGTTCCTCTGCCTTTTCTAAATCCAGCTTGTACATCTGGAAGTTCTTGGTCACATACTGTTGAAGACTAGCTTGAAGGATTTTGAACATTACTTTGCTAGCATGTGAAATGGATGCAGTTGTTTGGTAGTGTGAACATTCTTTGGCATTGCCTTTCTTTGGGATTGGAATGAAAACTGACCTTTTCCAGTCCTGTGGCCACTGCTGAGTTTTCCAAATTTGCTGGCATATTGAGTGCAGTACTTTCACAGCGTCATCTTTCAGGATTTGAAATATCTCAACTGGAATTCCATCACCTCCACTAGCTTTGCTTGTAGTGATGCTTCCTAAGGCCCACTTGACTTCGTATTCCAGGATGTCTGGCTCTAGGTGAGTGATCACACCGTCGTGGTTATCTGGGTCATAAAGATCATTTTTGTATAGTTCTTCTGTGTATTCTTGCCACCTCTTCTTAATATCGTCTGCTTCTGTTAGGTCCATACTGTTTCTGTCCTTTGTTATAGCCCATCTTTGCATGAAAAGTTCCCTTGGTATCTCTAATTTTCTTGAAGAGATCTCTAGTCTTTCCCATTCTATTGTTTTTTTCTATTTCTTTGCTTTGTTCACTGAGGAAGGCTTTCTTATCTCTCCTTGCTATTCTTTGGAACTCTGCATTCAGATGGATATATCTTTCCTTTTCTCCTTTGCCTTTCGCTTCTTTTCTTTTCTCAGCTATTTGTAGCTGTGGCCTCCTCAGGCAACCATTTTGCCTTTTTGCATTTCTTTTCCTTGGGGATGGTTTTGATCACCACTTCCTGTATAGTATTATGAACTTCTGTTCATAGTTCTTCAGGTACTCTATCTATCAGATCTAATCCCTTGAATCTATTTGTTACTTTCACTATATAAGGGATTTGATTTAGGTCATACCTGAATGGCCTAGTGATTTTCCTTACTTTTTCAATTTAAGTCTGAATTTTACAATAGGAGTTTGTGATCTGAGCCACAGTCAGTTCCTGGTCTTGATTTTGCTGACTGTATAGAGCTTCTCCATCTTTGGCTGCAAAGAATATAATCAGTTTGACTTCAGTATTGATCCTCTGGTGATGTTCATGTGTAGAGTACCAAGTACATGTGGGCTTATGCACACACACATCAAATAGAACGAGAGGTAAGTGCTGCTAAGAAAAAGGAGGGAAGGGGCAGAGCCCAGTTTGTGGGTCTGTGGGTCAGTGGTTGTTTTACGTCAATGAGTGGGAACAGAAAGTGAGAGAGAGGCAGGCAGACTTTGGGGGAAAGGGTGCTGGACCACTGCCATTTGTCAGCAGCTCCTTATTCTTCCCCATGAGGCCTCGGAACCTAAACTCCCATCAGTCAAAGGCATTTACTCCCCACCAGGCCACTGTGCCTTCACTTTCTACCTACATCTTCATTTGACCTACACACAACATAGTGACCCCTGGGCAGCCTCTTCCTGCTGGATGTGCGGCCCCTCAGATACTTTTCTAGCCTCCTAACAGGCCAGGTTGGTGGTCTCGTCTTGTTCTGTCCTCCTCACTCTCCAGGATAGCGCATGACTGCATTGCTGCTGTCTCAAGCTCCATCTGTGGCATGAATGACCCGTAACCTCTGCAGGGAAGGAAGTGTGCAGAGCTGTCATACCTGGACTCCTGTGGCCTCAAGGGTCATTACCTTGAGGCTGAGGGGCAGTGAGGGGGCTGCCTTCCCAGGTTTTAGCTCATTCACTTCTCCCTGTAGCCCTGGGAGGATGGTGTGTCTATTATCCTCAGTTTGCAGATGAAGGAAATTACCCACGGCTAGAGGCAGAGTTGGGCAAGTCTTATCCACAAAGAAAATCCCTTTCTTTAAGTAAACAAAGCACAATTATAGAAAGTTCAAAGATCTAGGGTTTAAATAATGCCCCGAGTGTAGTCACAAGGCAAAAATTGGTGACTCAGGAAAGGAGAGAGGGCTTAAGTACTCTTAAGTACTGCCTGTGGGTTGGCACAAAAAAGATTACTTGTGAGGAGCCTAGATAGAATGACCAACTTAGGTATGGGAGAGCCATTTAATACACCTATTATAGCTTTGTTCATTTACCTTTCTGTTGCTAAAGGAATTTGTAAAAAATTACAGAAAGTTATAAAAAGTCATCCAGAATCAGAAGAATGTCCACAAACTGACCACACACCCCACAACTCCCCTCCCTTACCCTCCTTAAAAACCTTTCCCTTAAAAAAAAAAAAAAAAAAAAAAAACCTTTCCCTGAAAGCCTTCGAGGAGTTCAGTCCCTTTGAGCACTCGCCACCTGGACTCCTTGCTTGCTGCCTGCAATAAATGCTGCACTTTCCCTTCACCACAGCCTGGTGTCCGTAAATCGGCTTTTTTGGATGAGTGGACCTGAATTTGTTTCGGTAACAGTGCCTTTCTCCATGTATCCCAAATGTCCTTGAAAGCCAGTTAAAAATAAGAGAGAATAAGTCTAACCAGTCAATTTACATACTTATTATTCAAGGAAAGTTTAGTGAGCCCTGCCAGGCTCTGTTAGAGAGTTGGGGATGGGCTAGCAAACAAATATGGCCCTTTCTCTCCCAGAGCCCATGTGATGGTTCATGACTGAAGCAAGCACATATCTGGATGGGACAACTGTGGTAGCAATACGTACCTGGAAGGAAATAAGTTGAGAATGGGCAGGGGCAGATCCCAGTTGTGGATTGTTTGGATTTTTTTAAAAAGATTTATTTATTTATGGGCCGTGGTGGGCCTCCATTGCTGAACAAGGGCTTTGTCTAGTTGTGGTGAGGGAGACTACTCTTTATTGTGGTCCATGGGCTTCTCAATGCAGTAGCTTCTCTTGTTGCAAAGCATGGGTTCTAGGATGTCTGGACTTCAGGAGTTGAGGCACATGGGTTCAGTCGTTGTGGCTCCCGGGCTTGATTGCTATTCAGCATGTGGAATCTTCCCAGACCAGGGATCGAACCAGTGTCCCTTGCATTGCAAGGCAGATTATTAACTACTGGGCCACCAGGGAAGCCCCAGATCCCAGTTTTGTGGAGCCTGAAGCTTATCTGAGGGCCATCTTTTAGAAAAAGAATACATGAGCTATTAATTTTCCAGGGCTGTCATAAATGAAGTATCACAAACTGGAGGATTCAACAGTAATTCTCTCAGTTCTGGAGGCTAGAAATCCAAGGTAGGGTTGGTTCCTTCTGAGGACTCTGAAGGCAGGTCTGTTCCAGCCCTCTTTGGCTCATCCTTGGCTTGTAGATGACACACCACTCCATCCTCCACCTTCCCATGGTGGTGGTCCTGCCCTGACATCTTCCTGTAAGTCTTGTTGGATTAGGAACATGACTTTGCCTTTTTGTTTTTAATTTTATATTGGAGTAGAGTTAATTAACAATGTTGTGTTAGTTTCAACTGTACAGGAAAGTGATTCTGTTATACATGTATCTAGTCTTTTTCAAATTCTTTTCCCATTTAGGTTATTACAGAATATTGAGCAGATTTCCCTGAACTACACAGTGGGTCCTTGTTGGCCATCTATTTTATGCATAGTAGGGTGTACAGGCAAGCCCAAACTCCCTTTTTAATTGTGCATACCCACCCCAACCCCACCAGCATCACCTGATCTTAACTAATCACATCCAATGACCCTACATCCAATAAGATCTCATTCTGAAATAGGCAGCCTTCAGCATGTCTTCTGTGGGGGACAAAATTCAATCCCAACACAAGGCTAGGGCTTTTCCCAGGGCTTATAGGGCCCTGTGCCAACGAGGAGCTCTGAGGCATAGCTTCTTCAGTGTGGCAGCAGCTGTCCCCCTGGGGTGCAGGTAAGAAATGGCGTGACAAGGGTGGGCACACCATCCCTGGGGTGGAGGGGACACGGCAGACCCATCACTGCTCCTCCTGTCCTCTCCTGGAGGTCCCAGTCCATCTTTTGCCAGAAGTCCTTCCTGGGTTTCTCAAGGGCTTCCTCTGTCCCCACACCCAGCAGCCTTGAAGTGGCCCTAGGAGAAACCATCAAGCAAAGAGGGACAGGGGTTGGTGAATGGACCCCCTCAGCCTCCTCCTCCCTCAGAGGGACTTTTTAAAAAATCTTTTATTGTGAGTGCAGATGCAGAAAAACACACCGAAGAAATCGAGGGCTTCGTGGGTTACTCTAAGGCAGACACCCTATGACCTCTGGAGGACTGTTCTCAGGTGTGACCCGTCCAGTCTCACCAAGGCGAGACTTTTCTGACTCACTTCTCCATTGCCTCATTGTGCTCCTGGGACCACCTTCCAGAGAAGTGGCTTGCACCAGGTTGTCTCTGAATCAGTTTTTGGTGAAACGCAAAGCAGGCAGTTGGTAAGGAGAGGCTTCTTTAGAGAGATGGCATCTGCAGTGGGACCTGGGTGTTGAAAGGACATTGGCCATGCAGGAATGTGGCCTTGTGTTTCAGGTAGTGTGGGGGGTGGCAGCCCAGGGAGGCCCCAGGAGAATGGGCCTAGGTGCCCAGGCAACAGAAAGAAGCCTGCTATGTGGCTGTGACACAGGCACAGAAGAGGCAGCAGAAGCCTGGAGATCCTGTGTGTGTGTGTGTGTGTGTGTGTGTGTGTGTATGCACGTATTTGAGTTGTGTGGGTGGTGGGGCGAGGGCCCTGTGGGGAGAGGCCCTGCCTCCTTCCCTACCCCTGCCATCCAACCTGCACGTCCACAAGTGCACACATCAGAAACAGAGCTTTGAAAACCCAATTTCATGTGCTCATTCACAAGTATTTATTCAAATCAGGTTATTAGAAACCAGATCATCTCCCCATGAGCCACACTAAGTGTGGAGATACCTGAATCACCAGGATGCAGCCTCAACTGTGCTGTTCTGGCTACTAATGGAGACACAACTGTGCTTGCCCAACTGCAGGCCTGGAGCTGGAATGCCCCTTCCTTGGGGTGAGTCTCTCCAGCAAAAGGGGAGTGAGTCAGTGTATGGAGAGCTGCCCCCACCTGAGGCTGGGGTGGGTGTGGCTCCCCCTCTAATGAATACCTGTCTTTGTTACTCTACTGTGAAACAGGCCTTCCATGTCGTGTGGTTTGACATGCACAGTGAAAGATTTTGCTGGAAAAAAAAAAAACCGCTCAAGTCAAACTCACAGAGACAGAAAGTAGAACGACAGATGCTAGCAGCTGGGGGAGGGAGACTTGTTCTGTGGCTATAGAATTTCAGTTTTGTAAGGTGAAACAGTTCTGGAGACTGGTTGTACAGTGATGTGAATGTTGTCTTTGTTCAATCTCCAAGTCATGTCTGACTCTTTGTGACCTCATAGACTGCACCTTGCCTGGCCTCCCTGTCCCTCACCATCTCTCAGAGTTTGCCCAAGTTCATATCCATTGAATCCATGATGCCATCCAACCATCTCATCCTCTGTCACCCTCTTCTCCTTGTGCCTTCAATCTTTCCCAGCATCAGGGTCTTTTCCAATGAGTTGGCTCTTCACATCAGGTGGCCAAAATATTGGAGCTTCAGCTTCAGCATCAGTCCTTCCAATGAATATTCAGGGTTGATTTCCTTCAGGATTAACTGATTTGATCTCTTTGCTGTCCAAGGGACTCTCAAGAGTCTCCAACACCACAGTTCAAAATCATCAGTTTTTCAGCACTCTACCTTCTTTATGGTCCAACTTTCACATCCGTACATGACTACTGAAAAGACCATAGCCTTGACTATACGGACCTTTGTCTGCAAAGTCCTGTTTAGGTTTGTCATCGCTTTTGTTCCAAGAAGCAATCGTCTTCTAATTTCATGGCTGCAGTCACCATCCGTGGTGATTTTAGAGACCAAGAAGAGGAAATCTGTCACAGCTTCACCTTTTCTGCTTCTATTTGCCATGAAGTAATGTTGACTCATTGGAAAAGACCCTAATGCTGGGAAGGATTGGGAGCAGGAGGAGAAGGGGACGACAGAGGATGAGATGGTTGGATGGCATCACTGACTCGATAGACATGGGTTTGGGTAAACTCCGGGAGTTGGTGATGGACAGGGAGGCCTGGCGTGCTGTGATTCGTGGGGTTGCAAGGAGTCGGACACGACTGAGCGACTGAACTGAACTGAACTGAATGGGGCTGGATGCCATGATCTTAGTTTTTTTAATATTGCATTTTAAGCCACCCTTTTCACTCTCCTCTTTCACTCTCATTAAGAGGCTCACAGTGATGTGAATGTACTTAATAATATTTAAGGATGGTTAATTTGGGGGCATCTCGCCTTCTGAGATGGCCCACACTCTGTGGAATGCATGTCTCTCTAAGTAAATCCACTTCTAACCTATCATAAAAAAAAAAAAAGAATGATTAATATGGGTAAATTTTGTTATGTGTATTTTACCACAATTAAAAAAAAAAATTCTAGGACTTCCCTGGTGGTACAGTGGATAGGAATCCACCTGCCAATGCAGGGGACACGAGTTCAATCCCTGGTCCGGGAAGATCCCACATGCCACGGAGCAACTGAGCCCGTGTGCCACAGCTACTGAGCCTGTGCTCTAGAGGCTGGAAGCACAACTACCAAGCCCATGCGCTGCAAGTACTGAAGCCAGCGCACCCTAGAGCCTGTGCTCCGCAACAAGAGAAGCCACCACAGTGAGACACCTACACACTCCAACTAGTGAGTAGCCCCTGCTCGCCGCAACTAGAGAAAGCCTGCCCATAGCAACAAGGACCCAGTGCAACCAAAAGATAAACAGATAAAATAAATATCTTTCTAAAAATTCTAGGGACTTCCCTGGTGATCGAGTGGCTAAGACTCCACGCTCCCCATGCAGGGGGCCCAGGTTCCATCCCTGGTCAGAGAACTAGATCCTACATGCCCCAACTGAAAGATTGCATGTGCTGCAATTAAGACCCAGCACAGCCAAATAAATAATTTTTTAAAAATTCCTGAAAAAGCCCAAATATCAGACCATAGCTTAGGCAGCGGTCATTAATTGCTCTGGGTTGGAAGTTTTCTGACAATGCTTTTGGTTTCTGGCACTGTTCCAGGTGACCCATTCCAGCACCGTGATGTTCCTAGGGGCAGTAGTCATCATTCCTAGTGACAGTGTCTTACATATTTGATCTCCACAATCCAGCCCAACAGCCCAAGAGGTAGATCAAAAGATAAAGAAACCAGCTCTGAGAAGTTAGTGAACTGGCTCCAGGCACACAGGTAGTGAAGATCCTGTTTTCTTCCTCACTGCTGTGACTTTTCTCCAAAAGTCACAGAACATGGGTGACTCAGTCAAGATCCCTTTCCAGGTTCCCCCTCACAGGTCCGTGCTCTGTCCTAGGCCCTGGCTACTAGGGTTTACAGCTGAGGCTTATTAAGTAGCTGACAATTGTGCTCCTGTCAGGAAAAGGAGTCACCATTTTGAGGAGTTCACAGCGTCCATCTGTCCACCTTCCTTTCTTGTTGGCAAATCAGGCCCAGGTTTTGCCTGCTTTTGCTGGAGCATCTAAACTGGTCTTTGTAGGACTGATTATTTAGAAAATCATAACTGCTGAGAAAGCTCTTAAATATGTGTGGTTAAGTGTGAGCTCCAGGCCACAGGCTCCTGTTCTGACTTTTGCTTAAGTACCCTGTGACCTAGGACATGTGGAAATAGCTTGAGGAGTTTACAGGCTATACCTTCCCCCACTCCCAGCCTTCCTCATGCCACCCTGTCACTGAGCCTGCTGCCCAAATTCCTGGGAGTGTCGAAATTGATACTATCTTAAAAAAAACTTCACATCTTACACTAATTAGTCAGGGCTCTGAATTCACCAGTAATGTTCACTGTAAAGTCCAAATGCAAAAGTCATGAACTTTGATTTTTAATTTTCATTTTTTGGCCATGCTGATCGACATGTAGGAAATTCCCTAATCAGGGATCGAATTCTCACTTTCTGGGCCTTAACCACTGAACCACCAGGGAAGTCCCAGAAGTCATGGACTTTCAATTTAGACACTGGATTCAGGCTGACTGTGGCTTTAGACAAGTTACTTATTCTTTCCTATTCATTCATTTCTTGACTGAGAAATGAGACTGATGCCAGCGTAAAGCAGAAGATATTAAGA
Organism: Okapia johnstoni; assembly: GCA_024291935.2. Lineage (NCBI taxonomy): Eukaryota > Metazoa > Chordata > Mammalia > Artiodactyla > Giraffidae > Okapia > Okapia johnstoni. The sequence continues at coordinate 50,015,014 of CM044322.1, forward strand.
AGCAGTGGCAAGAATACACAGAAGAACTATACAGAAGAGATCTTAATGACCCAGATAACCACGATGGTGTGATCACTCACCTAGAGGCAGATATCCTGGAGTGTGATGTCAAGTGGGCCTTAGGAAGCATCACTAAAACTAGTGGAGGTGATGAAATTCCAGCTGAGCTATTTCAGATCCTAAAAGACGATGCTGTTAAAGTACTGCATTCAATATGCCAGCAAATTTGGAAAACTCAGCAGTGGCCACAAGACTGGAAAAGGTCAAAATTCATTCCAGTCCCAAAGAAAGGCAATGCCAAAGAATGTTCAAACTGCTGCACAGTTGCACTCATTTCACATGCTAGCAAAGCAATGCTCAAAATCCTTCAAGCGAGGCTTCAACAGTATGTGAACCAAGAACTTCCAGATGTACAAACTGGATTTAGAAAAGGCAGAGGAACCAGAGAGCAAATTGCCAACATCTGTTGGATCATAGAAAAAGCAAGAGAATTCTAGTAAAACATCTACTTCTGCTTTATTGACTATGCCAAAGCCTTTGATTGTGTGGATCACAACAAACTGTGGAAAATTCTTAAAGAGATGGGAATAACAGACCACCTTACCTGCCTCCTGAGAAACCTGTATGCAGGTCAAGAAGCAACAGTTAGAACCAGACATGGAACAACAGACTGGTTCCAAATTGGTAAAAGAATATGTCAAGGCTGTATATTGTCACCCTGCTTATTTAACTTCTGTGCAGAGTACATCATGTGAAATGCTGGGCTGAATGAAGCACAAGCTGGAATCAAGATTGCCAGGAGAAATATCAGTAACCTCAAATATGCAGGTAGCCCTTAAGGCACAAGTGAAGTGGAATTAAAGAGGCTCTTGATGAAGGTGAAAGAGGAGAGTGAAAAAGTTGGCTTAAAACTCAGCATTCAAAAACTAAGATAATGGCATCCAGTCCCATCACTTCACGGCAAATAGATGGGGAAACAATGGAACCAGTGAGAGACTTTATATTCTTGGGATCAAGAATCACTGCAGATGGTGACTGCAGCCATGAAATTAAAAGACGCTTACTCCTTGGAAGAAAAGCTATGACAAACCTAGACAGCATATTAAAAAGCAGAGACATTACTTTGCCAACAGAAGTTCATCTAGTCAAAGCTATGGTTTTTCCAGTAGTCATGTGTGGATGTGAGAGCTGGACCATAAAGAAGGCTGAGCACCAAAGAATTGATGCTTTTGAACTGTGGTGTTGGAGAAGACTCTTGGGAGTCCTTTGAACAGCAAAGAAATCAAACCAGTCAATCTTAAAGGAAATCAGTCCTGAATATTCATTGGAAGGACTGAGGCTGAAGCTGAAGCTCCAAACTTTGACCACCTGATATGAAGAGCTGACCTACTGGAAAAGACCCTGGTGCTGGGGAAAATTGAGGGCAGGAGGAGAAGGGGACAGCAGAGGATGAGATGGTTGGATGGCATCACTGACTCAATGGACATGAGTTTGAGCAAGCTCTGGAAGATGATGAAGGACAGGGAAGCCTGTCGTGCTGCAGTCCATAGGGTCGCAAAGAGTTGGATACAGCTGAGCAACTGAACAACAACAGCAACAACCAACATAAAGATTAATAGTGCATGAAGAGACTGGTCTAGTGCTTGGCACATGGCAGGAGCCCCATCAGTATTGTCAGCCCCCCCAGTTAGGATTCTCTGGGAGCATGTATGCTTATGGCCCTTATATCCTTAGAAATAGTTTGGCTTCTTACCATATAATTCTGTGAAGAGGATTAAAGTTCTTCCTACACGCTTGCTTACATAATTAGTTTTCTCCGCAAACTTTTCCAGGCCAGCCAGATCCAAATGCATGTGGAGCAATGTCACTTTTCCCCTAGAAGGGCAACCATGGGCCTGAGTTGGTAGCAGAGACAGCTGGTGATATTGTTAGCTCTTTCTCCCTGGAATGTGGGGAGGGGATTGGGGCATGGGTGGGTTTTAGCCCTCTAGGGTGGAGCATTCAGAAATTCTAGGATTCCAAACTGGATGGCACTATATATACCCCAACACCTTTGCTTCACATGGGAACAAACAGATTCTTCAGAGAGAAGTTAGTAACTGAAGGGAGGTGTCCTCCTGTGCTGGCCAGGGCTTGGGCAGGGAGCAAGCTCATTAACATCTGGGTTGTGGGAGATCAAGCTGGCCAACCCAACCTGAAGCAAGTTACTTAACTTCTTTGATTCTCAGTTTCCTCCTCCTGTAAATGCAAGTAAGATTAGGGACTATAATCAAGTGATTTAAAAAGAGATAATGGTGCTAAATGGAAATAAGATAGTGACTATCCTAATCCGACAAAGGTCCGTCTAGTCAAAGCTATGGTTTTTCCAGTAGTCATATATGGATGTGAGAGTTGGACCCTAAAGAAAGCTGAGCACTGAAGAATGGATGCTTTTGAGCTGTGGTGTTGGAGAAGACTCTTGAGTGTCCCTTAGACTGCAAGGAGATCCAACCAGTCCATCCTAAAGGAAATTAGTCCTGAATATTTATTGGAAGGGCTGAAGCTGAAACTCCAATACTTTGGCCACCTGATGTGAAGAATGGACTCATTTGAAAAGACCCTGATGCTGGGAAAAATTAAAGGCAGGAGGTGAAGGGGAGCACAGAGGATGAGATATTTGGATGGTATCACCGACTCAATGGACATGAGTTTGAGCAGGCTCCAGGAGATGTTGATGGATGGGGAAGCCTGGCGTGCTGCAGTTCATGGGGTCACAAAGAGTCGGACACGACTGAGCAACTGAGTTGAACTATCCTAACACGTGATTACTCTTGTCTCTGATCCTTTAAGAAAGGAAATAACAAAGCTAGCGAACAGATGAGTGAGACCATCAGAGCGCATCTGGCGTGGTGCCCCCACTGCCTCCCAGGGAGCCTGGCCTGTGAGCTCAGGGGTGGCAAAATCCCACACGTACTTGGAAAAATCTGACTCTACAGAGGAAGAGAATCAGGGACTCTGGATCAGTCAGCTAAATGCCAACTCAGTTCCCAAAGGACTACGGAGATTTTCAAAATCTGCCTTTTCCTCTGGTCAAGCCCCTCCTTCTGGTGGAAACAAACAGCTCTGGTCAAACTATTTTCAGATCCAGCTTGTTTGATGGCCCCAGGGACTCGGGCCCCAGAGGGAGTCAGGAACTCAGAAAGGAAAGAAAGAAATCTTCAGAAATTTGATGACGCTGTCATTCAGACTTGATTTTTGGTGAATTCTCTTGCTTTCACTTAACTGTTTTTGAGAAGGTAGCAGGAGATGAAAAGATTGCTTTCATGAAATTGAGGGATGGCAGAATTTGAACTGGAAACTGCAACTGTTTTCAACTCTAAAAGTCCTCAAAGTGGGGGCATCGTGGGTGAGCTACCAGGCTTATTTATGCATCTGTGAAGAGAAAGCAGCCACACCAGCCAAGGAGCACTCAGAGGATGGGGTGTGTGCCAAACAAATGAAACACACAGGGCTTAGAAGCCCGGCTTGCTAGGCTAGCACTTTTTTAGTCGACGCTAAACCAAAAAAACATGGAAAGGAGACATGAAAGTACTTTCACTCAAGGCAACAACAGAAAAGAACTACTTTCTCACACATTTAAGGCCCAGCCTGGAGGGGAAACCAACTGTCATGATGTGTGTTTATTAAGTCAGCTATGCTGCTGCTGTTGCTAAGTCGCTTCAGTCGTGTCCGACTCCATAGACGGCAGCCCACCAGGCTCCACCATCCCTGGGATTCTCCAGGCAAGAACACTGGAGTGGGTTGCCATTGCCTTCTCCAATGCATGAAAGGGAAAAGTGCAAGTGAAGTCGCTCGGTCGTGTCTGACTCTTAGCGACCCCATGGACTGTAGCCTACCAGGCTCCTCCGTCCATGGGATTTTCCAGGCAAGAGTACTGGAGTGGGGTGCCATTGCCTTTTCCTAAGGCAGCTATACTCCAATAAAAATTTTAAAAGTAAAATTTGCTTGCAAAATTGTGATGAAAAAAAGTTGTGTGGTTATGGCTTAGATCAGACTGCTGTTCGGGAGGGTTGGAACCCCAACCTAACCCCCACAAAGTGCCAATAAAAAAAAAATCTCAACTACTAATTGGGAGGGAAATTTGAGGCTTAAACCACAACCAAACCAATGAATGTCCCCCGCCCCTGCCTTTTTTTTTTTTTTACTAATAAAGGGTTACTCTGGTTCTGAGGGTCTGTTCCTGCAGTCCTGGATAATAACCTCACAGGGAAGGGATATTAATGGCCCTCCTTGGATTAGCAACTTGCTGACCTACAAGGATTTAGAACCCAACATCAAGGGCAGCTCCATCCCTCCAGGTCTTTTTCACAATGCAACTATTCTGTGCCTTTGCTGAGGATTGCAAATACAGGAATGTATGCCTAGTAACACGGAATGCACTCTTAATTCTACAAATGCTGCTTGGGTTTCTTCAGGTTCTGCTTTTCAAAGAAAATTCTAGGTGTGTACCCTGGATTACAGAAGGGGTCCGTTATAGAGAAACCCCTCAAACACGTCCTTACCTCCTCTTTTTGATCTGTGTGTGCCAGTTCACACACGCCTGTTACAGCGGCCACCTTCTGAGTGGCAGGGATATATTTCTTTGTCAGCATCTGAAAGCTTTCCTCTTGCTGGGTCCAGTTATTGGCCTCAGGAGCCATCTGCCAATCTGGATTAAATTTAACAAAAACAAAACTCCATTTTCAGATGACGCTCCGCATTCTTCTTCTTCCTCTAACATGTCATTCATTTTTCAACCAAAAAGTACCTGCATGTCCCTCTGTTGTCAAATTCTACTCCTTTCCCCACTGTCTGGGTTGTCACCACACCCCTTTCTGCTAATCCCCACCACAGACCTCGCCCACAGCCCAGTGGGGATCTCTGACTTTGATGTCTTTAGGCCTCAGCTGCTCCTTTTCTTCCACTCTGAGCACCCCCCGCCCACATTGCAGGTGCTACCCCCGTCCTTATCCTGTTTCAGAATCACTACACGAAGAGGGTCTCAGGGTTTTTGTGCTTTTGGGTTTCTGCAGGTACAATTTTGTCAGGACCTTCCCAGCCCAAGGATCAGACTCCCCTTGCTTCATTCCAAATGACTAAGGCTTCTGGAAGGTTTCCCTAAGAAAACACATTTTTTTTTTCCCCTTATCCAAACAGATCTTCCAAGTCAGCTGGCGAGTGGAACAGCAGCAACAGCCCAGGCTTGGACAGTCACACAGTGCTCACAGTGCTCACAGTGCTCACCTCAGGCTAATCTCTTGGAACCTCCCTGTCTTCATGGGAATTTACAGGGGATGGAATCTGCCTCCCCAGGCCAATATGGATTAACACGATAGCCTGTGGGGATGGTCTGGCAGAGTTTAGACACCTGATCCATGATACTGTTGGGTGCCCACAATTCAGTTCCAGCCACATCGTGACTGTCCTATTTTTTTTTTAATATTTATTTATGTATTTGGCTGTCCCCGGTCTTCATTGCGGCACAGGGACCTCTCATCTTCGTTGCAGCCTTTGGGATCTTTGATCTTCCATGTGACGTTCGAGATCATTAGTTGTGGCATGCGGAATCTAGTTCCCCAACCAGGGACTGAACTCATGCCCCCTGCATTGGGAGCACAGAGTCTTAGCCACAGTACCACCACAGAAGTCCCGTGACTCTCCTAGTTAAGGCATTGAGTTCTTTATTACTGAATTCTTTTTTTTCCCCAACTTTTATTAGAGTATAGTTGATTTACAATTTTGTTAGTTTCAGGTGTGTGCAGCAAAGTCAATCAGTCATGTATATATGGATATGTATATATATATATATACTCATTTTCTTTCAGATTCTTATCCCATATAGATTATTACAGAATACTGAATAAAGTTCCCTGTGCTATACAGTAGGTCCTTGTTAGTAACCTATTGTATATATGTTTATGTGTGTGCTCAGTTATGTCCGATTCTTTGTGGCCCCATGGACTGTAGCCCACCAGGCTCCTCTCTGTCCATAGAATTTTCCAAGTAAGAATACTGGAATGGGTTGCCATTTCCTACTCCAGGGAATCTTCCTGAAGCAGGGATTGAAACCAAATCTCTTGTGTCTCCTGCCTTGGCAGGCAGATTCTTTACCACTGTTCCATTTGGGAAGCCCCTATTTTAAAATATATAATAGTGTGTATATGTTAATCCCAATCTACTTTATTACTTCCTCCTACATTTCCCCTTTGGTAACCATAGGTTTGATTTTGAGATCTGTTTTGATTTTGAGTTTGTTTCTGTTTTGTAATAAAGTTCACTTGTATTTTTTATTAGCTTTCACATATAAGTGATATCATATGATGCTGGTCTTTCTCTGGCCAAGTACCTGTAGAATGAATGTGCTTAGTCAATCAGTTGTGTCCAACTCTTGGCGACCCACCAGGCTCCTCTGTCTATGGGATTCTGCAGGCAAGAATACTGGAATGGGTTGCCATGCCCTCCTCCAGGGTATCTTTCCAACCCTGGGATCAAACCCAGGTCTCCGGCACTTTAGGTGGATTCTTTACCATCTGAGCCACTAGGGAAGCCCCCAGAATGAATAAGTAAGTTCGTTTTTACTTAAGATTTTAACCATAGTGTTTCATATAAGAATTTAGATGGCTTCTTTGCTCAGCTTCTGGAAAAATGCTCAGTCTTACCAAGGAAGCTAAGGCAGTGTTGGAGTAAAGCCCTCGTTTCTGGTGCTCAGTGCACCTGGCAGTCATCCACTTGGCACTCACCCCTCCATGGCCTCCATCTCTGAGCTCACGTGCATCTACCCAACCATCATCCTGTGCAAGGATGAGGTGCCAATCACGTAGAGTATGGTCAACACCCTCATTATAGCAGCCAGTGTGAACGTCAAGCCTTTCTGGCCAGGTTTGTTTGCAAAGGCCCTGGCCAGTGTCAACATTGAGACTCTTATCTACGACACAGGGCTGGTGGCCCGGCCCCAACAGGAGGTTCTGCCCCTACAGAGGACAAAGTGGGAGCAAGAAGACTCTGAGGAGTCTGAAGATGACATAGCATTTGGTCTTTTGATTAAATCTCTGGTGTAATATTTCTATTTTGTAATGTTCAATCAAAAGCTGACCTCTTAGAAAAATAAAAAAGAATTTTTGATTGTCAAAGGTCAAAACCCCCCAGAAATATAGCCAAAACTGCTGGCACACAGGAAAGGGTCCACCTGGCAGTGGAATGAACGTGCATTTGATAACACATGGGAACATGTGTTCCTTCCTGCTCCCACTACAGGACTAGGCTCATTAGATAAGCCCCGTGAAGCTCGGTAGAGTCTGGGTTCTCTAGTCACTGTCTCAATTTCACATCCTGTCTCTAAGTGTGACCTTGTGCCAGTTACTTAATCTCTCTGAGGCTCAGTCTTCTCATGTATAAAATGAAGATATTAACAATACTAACTGCTTCCCTGGTAGCTCAGATGGTAAAGAGTCTGCCTGCAATGCAGGAGACCAGGTTCGATCCCTTGGTCGGGCAGATCTCCTGGAGAAGGAAATGCCAACCCACTCCAGTATTCTTGCCTGGAGAATTTCATGGACAGAGGAGCCTGGTGGGCTACATTCCATGGGGTTGCAAAGAGTCAGACACGACTAACACTTTTAACTTTTTTTCTTCCTACGTCACAGTCATGTTGAGAATGAAATAAGATAATTAATTAAAAACTTTAGTCCAGGGCTAGTGAATAATAGAATTCTCAATAAATGTCCACTGTGTTCAGTATACCACACTCAAAAGTTACCCAAATGCCCTCCATCTTTTACTTTGCTTCTGTTTTCAATGAAAAGCTTCTGAAGTTTTAATAACCTCTATTGGTCTCCATTCATCAAGCACTGCAAGCCAATCACTGACCCTGCTAGACTTGGGCAACAGAGATATAAAAGATCATCCCAGCCCTTAAGTTACAGCCTCAGGGGGAAAACAAACTGTGCATTTAAATAGTATTTAATAGTATTTAAAGTGTGTATTTAAATAGTGGTAAGCACAAATGTTGGAAGAGGGTGTTTGCTATGACCAATGCATTCTCTTGGCAGAACTCTATTAAGCCTTTGCCCTGCTTCATTCTGTACTCCAAGGCCAAATTTGCCCGTTACTCCAGGTGTTTCTTGACTTCCTACTTTTGCATTCTAGTCCCCTATACTGAAAAGGACATCTTTTGGGGGTGTTAATTCTAGAAGGCCTTGTAGGTCTTCACAGAACTGTTCAACTTCAGCTTCTTCGGCATTATTGGTAGGGGCATAGACTTGGATTACCGTGATATTGAACGGTTTGCCTTGGAAACAAACAGAGGTCATTCTGTTATTATTGAGACTGCATCCAAGTACTGCATTTTGGACTCTTTTGTTGATTATGATGGCTACTCCATTTCTTCTATGGGATTCTTGCCCACAGTAGTAGATATAATGGTCATCTGAGTTAAATTCACCCATTCCAGTCCATTTTAGTTCGCTGATTCCTAAAATGTCGACGTCCACTCTTGCCATCTCCTGTTTGATCACTTCCAATTTGCCTTGATTCATGGACCTAACATTCCAGGTTCCTATGCAATATTGCTCTTTACAGCATAGGACCTTGCTTCCATCACCAGTCACATCCACAACTGGGTGTTGTTTGCTTTGGCTCCATCTCTTCATTCTTCCTGGAGTTATTTCTCCACTGATCTCTAGTAGCATATTGGGTGCCTACCAACCTGGGGAGTCCAGAACAGTCTCCTGTGGGGTCACTGTTCCTTTCTCCTGGGTCCTGGTGAACAAGGTTCTGTTGTGCCCTCCAAGTGTCTATTTCCTAGTACTGTGTAAGTTCTGGCAGCTCTATGGTAGGGTTAATGGTGACCTCCTCCAAGACGACTTATGCCATACCCACACCCAGAGCCCTTGTCCCTGCGGCAGACCACTGCCGACCCGTACCTCCACAGAAGCTCAAACACAGTTCTGTCTCAGTCTCTCTGGGTCCTGGTGTGCACAAGGTTTGTTTGAGCCCTCTGAGCCTCTCTGGCAGAAACGGGGTTTGATTCTTAACACGAATTCGCCCCTCCTACCATCTTGCTGGGGCTTCTCCTTTGGCCTTGGACGTGGGTTATCTCCTCACAGCCGCTCCAGTGCCTACCGTCTGTCATAGCAAACACCCTCTTCCAACAACACAAGGGAAGACTCTACACATGGACATCACCAGATGGTCAACACCAAAATCGGATTGATTATATTCTTTGCAGCCAAAGATGGGGAAGCTCTATACATTCAGCAAAAACAAGACCCAGCGCTGACTGTGGCTCAGATCATGAACTGCTTATTGCCAAATTCAGACTTAAATTGAAGAAAGTAGGGAAAACCACTAGGCCATTCAGGTATGACCTAAAACAAATCCCTTATGATTATACAGTGGAAGTGAGAAATAGATTCAAGGGATTAGATCTGATAGACAGAGTGCCTGATGAACTATGGACGGAGGTTCATGACATTGTACAAGAGACAGGGATCAAGACCATCCACAAGAAAAAAAATGTAAAAAAGCAAAATGGCTGTCTGAGGAGGCCTTACACATAGCTGGGAAAAGAAGAGAAGCAAAAAGCAAAGGAGAAAAGGAAAGATATACCCATTTGAATGCAGAGTTCCAAATAATAGCAAGGAGAGATAAGAAAGCCTTCCTCAGCGATCAATGCAAAGAAACAGAGGAAACAACAGAATGGGAAAGACTAGAGATCTCTTCAAGAGAATTAGAGATACCAAGGGAACATTTCATGCAAAGATGGGCTCAATAAAGGAAAGAAATGGTATGGACCTAACAGAAGCAGAAGATATGACGAAGAGGTGGCAAGAATACACAGAACTGTACAAAAAAGATCTTCACGACCCAGAAAATCACGATGGTGTGATCACTCACCTACAGCCAGACATCCTGGAATGTGAAGTCAGGTGGGCCTTAGGAAGCATCACTACGAACAAAGCTAGTGGAGGTGTTGGAATTCAGTTGAGATATTTCAAATCCTAAAAGATGATGCTGTGAAAGTGCTGTAATCAATGTCAGCAAATTTGGAAAACTCAGCAGTGGCCACAGGACTGGAAAAAGTCAGTTTTCATTCTAATCCCAAAGAAAGGCAATGCCAAAGAATGCTCAAACTACCACATGATTGCACTCATCTCACACGGTAGTAAAGTAATGCTCAAAATTCTCCAAGCCAGGCTTTAGCAATACGTGAACCATGAACTTCCAGATGTTCAAGCTGGTTTTAGAAAAGGCAGAGGAACCAGAGATCAAATTGCCAACATCCACTGGATCATTGAAAAAGCACGAGTTCAAAAAAAACATCTATTTCTGCTTTATTGACTATGCCAAAGCCTTTGACTGTGTGGATCACAATAAACTGTGGAAAATTCTTCAAGTGATGGGAATACCAGACCACCTGACCTTGAGAAATCTGTATGCAGGTCAGGAAGCAACAATTAGAACTGGACATGGAACAACAGACTGGTTCCAAATAGGGCAAGAAGTATGTGAAGGCTGTATATTGTCACCCTGCTTATTTAACTTATATGCAGAGTACATCATGAGAAATACTGGGCTGGATGAAGCACAAGCTGGAATCAAGACTGCCGGGAGAAATATCAATAACCTCAGATATGCAGATGACACCACCCTTATGGCAGAAAGTGAAGAAGAACTAAAGAGCCTCTTGATAAAAATGAAAGAGGAGAGTGAAAAAGTTGGCTTAAAAATCAACATTCAGAAAACAAAGCTCATGGCATCCGGTCCCATCACTTCATGGCAAATAAATGGGTAAACAATGGAAACAGTGACAGACTTTATTTTGGGGGGCTCCAAAATCACTGCAGATGGTGATTGCAGCCATGAAATAAAAAGATGCTTACTCTCTGGAAGAAAAGTTATGACCAACCTAGCCAGCATATTAAAAAGCAGAGACATTACTTTGCCAACAAAGGTCCATCAAGGCTATGGTTTTTCCAGTAGTCATGTATGGATGTGAGAGTTGGGACTATAAAGAAAGCTGAGCGCCGAAAAATTGATGCTTTTGAACTGTGGTGTTGGAGAAGACTCTTGAGAGTCCCTTGGACTGCAAGGAGATCCAAGCAGTCCATCCTAAAGGAAATCAGTCCTGAGTATTCATTGGAAGGACTGATGCTGAAGCTGAAACTCCAATACTCTGGCTACCTGATGTGAAGAGCTGACTCATTTGAAAAGACCCTGATGCTGGGAAAGATTGAAGGCAAGAGAAGGGGACGACAGAGGATGAGGTGGTTGGATAGCACCACCAACTCAATGGACACGAGTTTGAGTAAACTCCAGGAGTTGGTGATGGACAGGGAGGCCTGCTGCAGTCATTGGCCTCGCAGAGAGTTGGACACGACTGAGCAACTGGACTGAACTGAAGCACAAATGAGGTAAGCACTAGTTGGAGAGTCCAAAAGTGGCACCTGACCTGATGGGGAAGGGTGGTGGGCTACTGAATACTGGTGTGAGCCTGAAGGACAAGCTACACAGGCCAGGAAGGCAGAAAGGGAATCTAGGCAGAAGGGTGAATGTGGGCAAAGCCACAGAACCTTGTCTCAGGACCTGTCCTTGCGCCTTCAAGGCTGTGCAGCCCAGCCTTCCTATGCCCTTCCCCTACCGCCGATTTCTCCGTCTCTCTTTGGAAAAGTCACTGCCAGTGACAGAAGGAACGGCCATAGTTGGCAGATGGGAGCCAGACTGGCCCAGGGATGCTAGGAGGCTGAAACCTCCACCAAACAAGAAGAGGTGCGCAAGCAGAATCAACAGGTTTGCGGAAGGACAATGGGGCACCCCCTCTACTGACTCAGCAGGAAGTGGAACCGACAGGACTGACCTGGCAGGAGATCTAGGGGCTTTCAGCACTGGTCTGGCACTGCCACCTGTGGCAGCTGCAGCCAGAGTTGTGTATGCAAGGGGAGTGGAGGGTTCAGGGAGAACCTAGGGCCCAATTAGCGTCACACCTATCAGTAGGTTTTACCAGATACTTTTACTTGACTCAGCATGTACATCTGAATTGTAAAGTTGGTTCTATTATGACTCTAAACGTGTACATGTGTACTTTGTCCCCCAAAATTAGGTCTGTGAAAAATCAATCTATTTGAGGGTGAGTATTGTGCTTTTCACCACCAGTAGGCAAAAGTGTAATACAGCTGGGAATTACACAAGTGGGAATTTTATAGTATCTCGTCTTCAGTACACCTGAGGTTGGTGTTGTGTACAAATTGTAGACTATTTGACTTCTTTGATACTGAAGATTACTTTTAAAATAGTTCACTGTATTACAATAAATTTACCCGAGTGACATGTTTCAGGTCGCCAGGAACGCCAGCCTAATAACCCCCTATAGTGGCTACTTGACACCAGCCATCTACCATCAGACCTAACCAGTTTTTGCTGAAATGAAATGACATAAAACTATCAGTAAAGCTACTTCTAATCTGAAAGTCCACACAGAAAAGGAAGTTGAGTTGTTGGACATGGTTGAATTCAATAATGTCCTTACCTATGAGTAAGCTTGTGCTGGACTCAGTGAGTTCACCCCAGTCTCTGGTTATAGTCAATTAAAAAAAAGAGTGATAAACACTATTTATTGTGATTAATAGCTCAGTTTATTAGCTATTTTAATAAAGTAAATCCTTATAGTGAAAACAACATAATAGAAATAGCTTTTTAAAAGCTTTTTTTATGATATGCTTACAAAGGGTCAGACCTAAGTGAAAACATCCACCACAGTGGTAATATAATGAGTAAAGCTGAACACTGAGCAGACAGACTGACTCTTTAAAGCCAGATTAGCTTCTTGACACCATGAAGATCATACTCTGAATTTGTATGAGGGCAGCTTCTAAACATAGTTGGTCTTAATTTAATAATGCAAAAATCCCACTTTCTCAGTTATGATCAAGTTTCAGAGAGGAGTTCCTTTGGTCTTAATGACATTTACTCCTGAACCTCATTGCCTTTCCGATGCCTCTTCATTCTCGAATAGGGACTTATTGTATCATCCGTCACAAAATCATACAATACTTTTATCCAGGAATTGTAGTGGGGGAGGTTGTCATAGTACTCAGCAGCTATTTTCCTCACCTAGAAGGGAAAAAATACAGCAAGATGAATAATGGGTGTTAACAGAGTCCTATTAAAGATGACAGATGGATGTCTAACGTGCACACTCAGAAAATAAACCATGAGACTTTCTCCTACCCCCCTCTCAAATAAATAAGTAACAGCAGCAGCTTTGGGAATTCTAAACAGAAGCAGTTTACATTTTGGGAATAAACCATCCTTGACCCTCTAGGATTACTGACTGACTCCAACAAGCTCTGAGGGATTAATTTACTTGTAAATTTACTTGTAGTTTACTAGCTTACTTGTAAATGTGGCACTTGCCATCTTTTAACAACAAATACTTGCAATCCAATCAACTTGATGTTTTTTAAATGTCATACTGAATGACTGCATTGCAGGGTTTAAAGGCACCACTTGAGGCTGACATTAAGGAACCTGCCTGCAAATACTGATCAATTATTGTGGCATGCCAGTTAGAAATTAATCCTTATCAAGTGTACAATTCAGCCACCTCAAGTTGAGAATGTCTTTTTAAAAAAATGACTATTGCCAGTGTGATTAGCAAGCAAGACTAGTTAGGGCAGAGTAAATACTGTGATTTCAACAAATGTGATTGCAGTGATGGTTGTAAGGCTCTACACAATCTAAAAACCACTGAATTGTACATTTTAAGTGTATGAATTGTATTTATGAGTTACATTTCAATAGAGATGTTGAAAGAAACCTTATTATGCATATCTATTAACTAACCATGTGATCGTTACATGCAACATAATTACTGCAACACAGCTATTGCAGAACAAGGTACTTTTTGGTATACACCATAGAACAGGCAGGAAAGGAAGACCAGAGAACTTTGAGAATGTCTGTTAGTTCAGCTATGCGTGGAATGGAGCAGGAAATAAATTCTCACTGATGAACCATGAGCAGGTAACGTTTGAGCTGAACTAAGCTTTCAGTTTACGGACTGCTCAAGAAAATTACAAGTCAAAATATGTGGCTTATGTTGGAAAAAGTGAATTATTTTGTTCAAAGGTAACCAGCTTTCTCCTTAAACCATGTCATGTCCAACTCTTTTTGTGACCCCATGGACTGTAGCCCACCAAGCTCCTCTGTCCATGAGATTTCCCAGGCAAGAATACTGGAGTGGGTTGACATTTCCTTCTCCAGGGGATCTTCCTGACCCAGGGATTGAAACTGTGTCTCCTACATTGCAGGCAGATTCTTTACCACTGAGACACCTGAGAAGCCCCAATCTCTTAAAAATACAAAAATGTACTTTCCTAGGCAGGGAAGAGGTGAGCAAAGGTGGGCACACTTTCCAACCAAAATGACAAAGCAGCCACACCGGCATATCACACCAGGTTCAAAACTGTCTTCAGCCAGCTGTGTGGTGATTTCCCCCATTTTATTATGAAAAACGCAAAACTGACAGAAAAGTTGAAAGAACAACAAAACCAACACCCATATGCTGTTCACTTAGGTCCACCAATTAACACTATGCCACAGCCACTTTCTCTCTCTCTCTCCATGTATGATAAAGACCACATACTTTGCTCTTTGCTGAAAGAGAAGTTGCAGATGTTATGTACAAACTTACCCTGAATATTTCACCCTAAATATTCAACACATATCTCCTAAGAAAAAGGTATCTGATCAGTTGTGTCCGAGTCTTTGCAACCCCATGGACTGGGGCCTGCCAGCCTCCTCTGTCCATAGGATTTTCCCAGCAAGAATACTGGGATGGGTTGCCATTTCCTCCTCCTGGGGATCTTCCCAACCCAGGGATCGAACCTGCATCTCCTGCACTGGCAGGTGGATTCTCTACCACTTAGCCACCTGGGAGGCCCAAGAACAAGGACATCTCCCAACAAAACCATAATACCATTCAACACTCAAGAAACTTAACACTGACACAGTATTATCTACTATGTGGTTCATATTCAAAACTTCCCCACTAACTCAATGTCCTTTCTAGATTTTTCTTTCCTCAACTAGTAATCCGATCAATAATCAAATGTTATATTTAGTTGTCATGTTGTATGCAAGTTTGTAAACAGTCAACAGTTAAAAAAACTTACGAGGAAATCTATAAAATTTGGGTGAGTAGATATGCTAGCATAAAATATCTGGTTATGGTTTCCTTAATATCACAGCTAAAAAAATAAAAAAATCAAGAAAAACTGATACATCTCATACAACATCCCCTTTTTAGAATTACAGAAACATTTTTTGGTAATGGAATTGTAAAAGCTATCCATTCTGAGGATGAAAAGTCTAATAAGAGAAGTCATCAGAAATATAACTGAAGTTTGGAGAGGATTATCCTTTGGGGAAGGATGAAAGGATGAGTGTCAATATGCTGCCTTTCATTTACTCCACAAGCAGGAAGACAAAAATCTACTGTGACGGAAAACGGATGCTCCCTGCCTGTGGGAAGTCTGCACCACTGGAAACTGACATTCACTTATTTTGCAGAGCAATTATGCAGGGTATCTGTATTTCACAATAAACCAACACAAACTTTAACAAAGTGTATTCAGTTTAACAGTGATAATGGTCTTGTAAATTTTTGCTGCCTCCACAGAGGGAATTTCATTTTCCATATCTGAATTACTTTACATGTCAGTTGATTCTACAGACCCCCTAACATTCTAAACCTTATGCATCAGCACAAGGCTTAGGGATCCAGGACAGTGAGCTCTGTAAAATTAGGCTGCCCAACTCAGGACTTTTAAGACTCTTGCTGTTTTCTTTGATGAACTGCCTAGATGGACAAAATATACTACATTTTAAATAAGCAAGTCAAGGCTAACTGTGGTCGCAGAACCATCAGAAATTAGAACATGTATAAAATCCTTTACTTACCAGGGGAAGGCTTTTTCCGGGAATGTTGGGAAAGTCGTGGTGTTCATTATGGTAACCCACATTGAAGGTGAGTAAATTCAGAGGCCCATAATATGAGTAAGTTTCATGTCCCTTTAAGAACATATAATGTTCAGCTATAAAATGTCCAGAAATCGGGTGCAAACCTAGGCCAAGTAAGGAGGCTGCCAACATGTAGACTAAAGATTTAACTCCCCAAACATAGTAAATCACAATATCAAAAGTGATCTGGATCACAGTATTGATTATTTCCAGATGAGAGATTGGCTTGGGGTTGATGAACAGAGGTCGAAAAGCATAAAAGAGAGGCTGAAGGATGACCCATATAAACTTTCTGAAAGTAGTACAGAAGAACCAGCCTTCAAAGTCGGTTGGAATGTCCACATCGATGCCGTCGCCTCCGAGGTATCGATGATGATCCATGTGATATCTCTTAAAGGAAATTGAATAAGGGACACCAATAGGGAGATTGGCAAATATTCCAAACCAACGATTCCACATGGCTTTGCAATGGCCAAAGGCACTGTTGTGGGAAACTTCATGAATAGCCAGAGTCATTGAATGATTAATACAGCTGCCAAAGGCATATGCCCAAAACAGGACCCATTTCCAGTCTAAGTCCTTTACTAAGTAAAATGCAACAAACTGAGTGAGAACCATCATAATTACAATCCATATCAAGTTGGAATCAGGTTTCATCAAGGATTTTATCTCTGGATACTTTGCTGTAAAGAAAAAACAAACAAACAAAAAATCACAGACTGAGAAAAGTGCATAACAGTTTTGCAATTAAACTAACATCAATTTACACATCAGTTAATTTTTTCCAAATCATCATATGCTCTCTTTGAGACTATTAAATATTCATCTACTACAGGGAAGGGGTATATTGTTTTTTAAAAATGGGTATATTTTGATGTGGACAATTTTTAATGTCTTTATTGAATTTGTTACAATAACATTTCTGTTTCATCTTAGCTCTCTAACTAGGGATGGAACCAACACCCCCTGCACTGGAACTTTTTTTTTTTTCTTTAAATAGAGTATGCATGGGTGCTAAGCTGCTTCTGACTCTTTGCAACTCTGGACTGTAGCCTGCCAGGCTCCTCTGTCCAAGGGATTTCCCAGGCAAGGATACTGGAGTGGTTTGCCATGCCCTCCTCCAGGGTGGAAGGTGAAATCTTAACCACTAGACTGCCAGGGAAGTCCCGGGAAGAAGTATATTCTAACAGTAAAGTTACTAAATATCATGTCACAACAAATTTGAGAATTTTTGTAGGAAAAAATGAGCCTCAAAATCTAGACCCTCCCTACATTAACAGAAAGATAGTCACAACATGAATAAATGTTATCTAGTTCCCTTTTCACTCTTACAAATTTTTGTATGTTAAATTTGTAAGTTTTTCAAAAGTGGCAATCATAGTCTGATAAACTGATGTATCTGACTCAGGTTTTATAATTTCCTTATACTAAGTCACTTCTACTTGCCAGTTTGTTGTAACTTCTAACCATTTCCGTATTTTCAGACATTTAGATGTATACATTTCTGCCAATGTAGACTTCTTCTAGTTATCTCAAATTAGTGTAAATTCTAAAGGACTCTATTGATTCACAATGCCTCTTTCCTTCCTTCTGCATTAGAACTGAACAATGCTAATTTGTGTTAGATTATTATTTGTTGACTTCACATGTAAATATCTAACCAAGTATTATGGAATATGCTAGTAATAAAAACCTGCATTTCAGGGAAGTATCGCCTAGAGGCAAATGTAGATTCTTCTTCGTATCCTGCCACTCCAGATAATGGAAGCCCAGATACACACTTTGGTTTTGTGGGTTGGCAAGTATGTTGGCAAGTGGTTTGGCAAGTCATGGCATCTGGTCCCATCACTTCATGGGAAATAGATGAGGAAACAGTGGAAACAGTGTCAGACTTATTTTTTTGAGCTCCAGAATCACTGCTGATGGTGATTACAGCCATGAAATTAAAAGACGCTTAGTCCTTGGAAGGAAGGTTATGGCCAACCTAGATAGCATATTTAAAAGCAGAGACATGACTTTGCCAACAAAAGTCCGTCTAGTCAAGGCTATGGTTTTTCCAGTGGTCATGTATGGATGTGAGAGTTGGACGGTGAAGAAAGCTGAGCGCCGCAGAATTGATGCTTTTGAACTGTGGTGTTGGAGAAGACTCTTGAGAGTCCCTTGGACTGCAAGGAGATCCAATCAATCCATCCTAAAGGAGATCAGTCCTGGGTGTTCATTGGAAGGACTGATGTTGAAGCTGAAACTCCAATACTTTGGCCACCTCATGCGAAGAGTTGACTCATTAGAAAAGACCCTGATGCTGGGTAGGATTGGGGGCAGGAGAAGAAGGGGACGACGGAGGATGAGATGGTTGGATGGCATCACCAACTCGATGGACATGGGTTTGGGTAGACTCCAGGAGTTGGTGATGGACAGGGAGGCCTGGCGTGCTGCAATTCATGGGGTCGCAAAGAGTCGGACACGACTGAGCGACTGAACTGAACTGAAGTATGTTTGACCCAGCACAGCAAAAAGAAGAGGAGCAGCTTCACCTTCTTTTCTCTAAAAGTGAAATGAAGAATTCTAGCTTAAAATGCAGGACAGGAAGGTAAGTCCAGTTTCATATGTATAAGGGTCAGGTTAATTCAAGGTAATTCTTCTTGTTCCTGTCCTTTCCCGTCTCCTATCCCTAACTTCTCATCTTTCCTGCTGTTAGTCCATCTCATCAGTGTTAACAATTTTGTAGGCAATAGGTCAAAAGAAGTAATCTTATGGGTTTGAGTCTAAAACTAATTACCCTGGGATAAATGAAAAGCGCAAATAAGTCTTTCATTTAAATATGGGCACTTCCAACAGTTTCCAACAGTTGTTCAAACATAAAATAACAAAGTATTCTGTTCATTGGTAAATAAGTAATAATTCTTTTGTATTAAAATGTGTTATTTCTTTTTAGAGCTCCAGCATTTTTAGTTTAAATAAAATTTGATTAAATGGACACATCTGACAAAAGATAGAGGATAACACACATTTTGCAGGTGTAATAGTATATAAAAATCAACACTAGGATGCCAATATAATTAAACAGGGGAAAGAATAGTCTTTTCAACAAATGGTGCTGGAACAACTGGTCATCCACATGTAAAAGAATAAAACTGGACCTCTCTCTTACACCATACACAAAAATTACTCGGCTACAAAAAGGAATGGAGTACTGATACATGCTACAACATGAGTGAACCTTGAAAACATCATGCTAAGTGAAAGAAGTCAGTCACAAAAGACCAAGTATTATGACCTCATTCATAAGAAATGTCCAGAATAGAAAAATCTACAGAAAGATTAGTGTTTGCCCAGGACTGGGAAGTGTGAGTGAAGGATATACTCAATGCTAATGAGTATAGGGTTTCTTCTTGGGGTGACAAGAACTTTCTAATTAGATGGTAGTAATAGTTTAAAACTATGAATATATTAAAAAAAAAAAACAACAACACCCCACTGAATTGTACACTTTTTAACAGGTGAGCTTTTGGTATTTTGCTAGCGATCTAGTGGTTAAGACTCTGCGCTTCCAATGCAGGGGGCTCAAGTTCCATCTCTGGTCAGAGAACTAAGATCCCACATGCTGTGCAGCAAGGGCAAAAACAAAAAAGGAGAGGGGGAGCCTGAACTTTACAGTTTTTGAATTTTATCTTAATAAGACAGTTAAAAAAAAAGTCTCCCAGTAGAAATACAGCAGTAAAAGGAACATTTCTTGCAATTATATGACCTACTAATAATCGTCCTTTCCCTGATAGCTCAGATGTTAAAGAATCCGCCTGCAATGCAGGAGATCCCAGTTCGATTCCTGGGTTGGGAAGATCCGCTGGAGAAGGGATAGGCTAACCACTCCAGTATTCTGGCCTGGAGAATTCCATGGACTATACAGTCCATGCAGTCAAAAAGAGTCAGACACGACTGAGCGATCACTTTCACTGTCTGATGACTCAGTGCTTTACAAACAGAAAAAAAGAATCTGCCTGTCAATGCAGCAGGAAATGTAGGTTCAATCCCTGGGTGGGGAAGATGTCCTGAAGAAGGAAATGGCAAACCACTCCAGTAAGCTTGCTTGGGAAATCCCATGCACAGAGGAGCCTGGTGGGCTACAGTCCATGGGGTTGCAGCGAGTGGGACATGACTGAGCGACTAAACAATAGTAATGGTCCAATCAATAGCTTTCATTAGTTTTGTACATAAATTTTGTAAATTTAGTGTATGGATGTTGGCTGTTATCATATCCATGTTCTCTTGTGCCTCCCTCCCTGTTACAACCTGACACATTTCAAAAATATCTCACCATTTAAATATAATTTAAACAAATTTCCAGATTCTTATCTTTTCTGAGGTTATTCCATCTCCACCACTGAAATGGAACACTGAGCAGTATTTACACTTGCAGGGAAAATGATTGGTATCTTCATCAGGAAATATTGTAGTCCTTTTACTTTCCAAGTGAAATGGTCCAGTGATAATAAGTTTGTGGAAAAAAGGTTTATGTTGAGATAAGCATGGACAAACACCTTTTCACTTCCTTAATTTTCTGAATATTAAACAGATAGCTAAATTCCGGTATTCAGGAGTTGGTTTTTACAGGGTGGAGACCAGATTATTCTTATTCGTGTATTGATTAGGCATAGATTAAAATGTACTATTAGCCATCTCTTATGTGTGGTTTGCAAAATACACATTTTGATTAAAAATAGTAAACAAAGCATCCAAGAACCAAAGTCTCTTAAAGGGGTAGCCTTAATAGCAACTATAAATGTTCAAGCTCCCAGCTTATTGATTCGATTTTTAAAAATCCATTTCAATGGGATCTACTAATGCCTTTTTTTTTCACAATTTATAAATTTATTTAACAGAGTAGAGTCCCTAGTGTCAGAAGAATATGGGTTTAAATCTAGATTCATCCATTTATTAGTTATATGACCACGGGTTACCCAACTCAGGTTCCATTGTTTGCTAATACTTGAGAAACAAGTATTGGTTGGAAAGGAACAGTTGCTTTATTCAGGAGGCCGGCAATCTGGAGAAGGCAAACTGGTGTTCAACAGCCAACTCAACAGCCTGCTCGACTATGGAAGTTTTTAAAGGTCTAATTCCTTTCCTTTTGTGAAAACATGACATTTCTACTTTACTCCAAAAAAGAGCAGGGACTTGCCTTTTCTTTTCACTTGGCGAATGGATGCTGACAAGAAAAACTAGGGGGATCCTTTGTCTGAGAAAGAATTCCTCCTATTCAACTTGCCACCCATTAGTTTCCAGATTTTCAAAACAAAAGCAAACGTTGTGGTAGAATCTAACCCAGATCGGAATGCCCCTAACAGTTTGTTATTCACTCCTACCACATCTTTAAATTAGGGGTAACATCGACCTAGTCACTAGGAAGATTAAATTGGGTAATGTTTGTAAAGCACTCAACACAATACCTAACACAACCCTGGGAGAGATGAGAGAATTCTCTATATAATATAGAAGCAGCAAACAGCTGAGCGCCTGACACCTCCAGAGAGTTGTTAGGGCCTAGTTTAACCTGGTGTAAAGGCCCTAAATTAGCAGTCAGGAAACCAGAAGGCTAATCTTGGCAAGTCTTCCATACTTAGCCTTTTCGTCCAAAAAAACTGGGATGGATGAAAAATATACATGAATCTGCCCCTCTTGCATCCCAGCCTTATTTGTGAGGATCCATGAGATCAGCGTGAACACCCCAAGACTCAGGCCCTGGAAAGGTTACCCTCCCGGTCCGAAAGGCCCCTGGGGGCAAACGGGTCGAACACCACCGGCCCCATCCCTGGGCCCAAGGCTGCAGGCACCGGCGCCGGGATCGCTAGCGGGCGTCGGCCAGCGTCCGCGCGCCCCGCGTGTGGGCCTCTAGATGCTCCGGGACCACGCCCTGCCTCGCACACGCTCTCAGCCTGGCTTCGCCCGGGGCCGCCGGGCAGAGGACGAAGGGAGAGGAAGAGAAAGAGGCGGGGGAGGGGGGACGGAGAAGGGGGAAGGGAGAGGAGGTCACTGCGCCCACTGGCAGCACGAGTATCTCCGGGCGAGAGGACCTACCCGAGCGCGGTCTGGCCGAGCGGACCCGGCTGTAAGCAAACCCTGTCCTCGAACGGACGCCCGCGCTCGGGGACGCGCCTGTGCCTTCCCCGCCGAAGGTCCGGGGCCGCGCGGCCGGGCGGGGGGGCGCGGGGGGATCCCTCCCTCACGAGCCCGGCCGGAGCCCGGGAGGGCCGGCCCCGCCGCGCGGGCCCGGGCGGCGGGGGGACGCGGCCGGGAGCGGGCTCTTAACGGGCCTCGGGCGAGCAGGGGCTGCCGCGGGGAAGGCGCGTCCAGGTGGCGGGAGGCCGCGCACGCACATAACGGGGCGCGGGCCCGAGCCTCACCCAGGATCTCCTGGCGTCGAGTGGCGTGCGGCTGATCGGTGTAGACCCACTCGAAGTCTTCCCGCGAAACGCGGTTCCCCATGGCGGCGGCGGCGGCGGGCTCTCGCTCCTATCCACTCTCCTCTCGGGCGGAGGCGAAAGCGAAGGCTGCCGCTCCGCGACTCGTGTCAGCCGGCGGCGGAGGGGCGGGAGAGGAGACGCAGGCCGGGCGGAGTCCCGAGGCCCCGCCCCCGGCCTGGAGGTGGGTGGGGTGGGGCGGGCGCCCCCTCCGCGGGGCGGGATTCCGTTGCTCCGCGGCGCTTGTTTCTGCTTTTTCTGTGACTCGGCGACGGACCGGGATGCCGAGTTCCTGCAAGTCCCAGCTTCCTGAGGCCTGTCCTGCGCGGTGCTGGTGCCCGAGCCCGGGAAAAGGTGAAAAAGGCAGGAAAGGTCTCAAGTGAAATGAGACTGCGCTTTAGCGCCTCGCGGGGAGGCTGGAGCTTGAGCCCAAGAATCCTTGGTCAGTGATCAGTGGCAACTTGCCCAAGTCTTGTTTAATTTTGAAAAGCAAATTATTTACTGAGCTGTTTTTGGCTGCCTCCTGGAAATAATACCTCAGGAAAAAATGCGGAGCGTGTGGTGATTAAGAGCTAATTAAGAAAAGGGAAATCACTGTCGTTGAGAGTGAAAAATCATGAGGAATTTGTTGTTCTGCCTGAATTATTCTAGTGTGACCATTTCTCTTATAAGTTCATTGCTCAAGCTTACATCTGTCACAGGTTGTTTGAACCACCGCCTCTTCCTGAAAGAGAAGACATTTTGTCTCAAAATTTAGTTACCGCTTCTCCAATAAAAAGGAAACTGACTAAGATTACAAAAAGGAAGATAACCAACAGGATATTCTCGGTAAAACATCACATACACACATGCGCACAACCACAACCAAGTGTGATCAAATACCTAGAACCAAATGGTAATGTATAGAAAATAGAACAGAGGAGGAGCATGTTAAACTACACCTCAGAGATAGAATCAGCAAGATCTTGACTGTGGGAAATTCTGTAGGACAACATCCTGAATAATAAGTAAAATGCAAGGGAAACAAAGAAAAGAGGGAAAACCGACAGATTAAAAGGGCTGCAAAAAACATCAATCAATTGCAATTTATTGATTTTGTATTTTAAGTCTTTTACAAACTGTATTTACAGCATTTTAGGTTTTTTTGTGTGTGTGTGTGGCTGTTCTGGGTCTTCTTTACTTTGCGAGCTCTTCTCTAGTTGCAGTGAGCAGGCTTCTCATTGTGGTGGCTTCTCTTGTTTCAGAGAACAGGCCCCAGGGCCCCCGGGGCTTCAGTAATCGCCACTCCTCAGCTGTAGAACACAGGCTCAATAGTTCTGGCAAGGGCTTAGTTGCTGCGAGGCATGTGGGATCTTCCTGGATCAGAGACAGAACCTGTGTCTCCAGCCTTGGCAGGTGGATTCTTTGCCACGGAGCCGCCAGGGAAGCCCACAGCTTATTCATCTTATTTAGATTGTGATTCAAATTGTGAAAAGTTTTAAAAATTGACATACGATCATTTAATTCAGATTATTGATTAGATATGTGATATTGAGGAGTTGTTAATTTAACTGTGATAACGGTGTTATATTATGGTTACAGTTTTTTTCTTTATGGTTACAGTTTTATTTTGTTTTTTTAAGTCCATATCTGTTAGTGTTTCATACCAGAGGGAAAAACCTCGAACAAACTAAAACAAACAAATAATGGTGCATGCAGTTAACCATACAGTGTTATACTATGCCTCACTAAAAATAAATGAGGAAGGTCTTTATGGGTTCATATGAATTAATCTTCAAAATATACCGTTAAATGCAAAACACTGAGCAGGAGCGGGGAGTGTATACATAATGCATATATAATATGTTTTTCCTTGGGTATGCACAAAATAGGTTTAGAAAGACACTCAAGAAATGATTATATTTTAGGAGAGTATGTGGGAATCTGAGGGAAAGGGTTGGGAGGGAATATTTTCACTTAGTTCTTTTACATTTGAATTGAATGTGGATTTTGACATTATAAAGAAAAGGAGAACTCAGTTATAGGACTTTTGTGGGGAATAGCAAATATTTTAGTTACACATAGGCATGCACATGCACTCAGCAGTGGCCACAGAACTGGAAAAGATCAGTTTTCATTCCAGTCCCAAAGAAAGGCAATGCCAAAGAATGTTCAAACTACCACACAATTGCACTCATCTCACATGCTAGCAAAATAATGCTCAAAATCCTTCAAGCTAGGCTTCAACTTGTGACCAAGAACTTCCAGATGTACAAGCTGGATTTAGAAAAAGCAGAGGAACCAGAGATCAAATTACCGACATCCATTGGATCATTGAAAAGGCAAGAGACTTCCAGAAAAACATCTACTTCTGCTTTATTGACTATGCCAAAGCCTTTGACTGTGTGGATTACAACAAACTATGGAAAATTCTTAAAGAGATGGGAATACCATACCACCTGATCTGCCTCTTGAGAAATGTGTATGCAGGTTAGGAAGCAACAATTAGAACTGGACATGGAACAACAGACTGGTTCCAAATAGGGAAAGGAATATGTCAAGGCTGTATATTGTCACCCTGCTTATTTAACTTATATGCAGAGTACATCATGCAAAATGCTGAGCTGGATGAAGCACAAGCTGGAATCAAGATTGCTGGGAGAAATACCAATAACTTCAGATATGCAGATGATACCACCTTTATGGCAGAAAGTGAAGAAGAACTAAAGAGCCTCTTAATGAAAGTGAAAGAGGAGAGTGAAAAAGTTGACTTAAAACTCAACATTCAGAAAACTAAGATCATGGCATCTGGTCCAATCACTTCATGGCAAATAGATGGAGAAACAATGGAAACAGTGAGAGACTTTATTTTCTTGGGCTCTAATATCACTGCAGATGGTGACTGCAGCCATGAAATTAAAAGACTCTTGCTTCTTAGAAGAAAAGCTAAGACCAACCTAGACAGCGTATTAAACCGCAGAGACATTACTTTGCTTGTAACAAAGGTTCATCTAGTCAAAGCTATGGTTTTTCCGGTAGTCATGTATGGATGTGAGAGCTGGACTATAGAGAAAGCTGAAAATCGAGGAATGGATGCTTTTGAACTGCGATGTTGGAAAAGACTCTTGAGAGTCTCTTGGACAGCAAGCAGATCCAACCAATCCATTGTAAAGGAAATCAGTCCTGAGTATTTGTTGGAAGTACTGATGCTGAAGCTGAAACTCCAATACTTTGGCCACCTGATGCGGAGAACTGACTCATTTGAAAAGACCCTGATGCTGGGAAAGATTGAAGGTGGGAGGAGAAGGGGATGACAGAGGGTGAGATGGTTGGATGGCATCACCAACTCGATGGACATGAAATTGAGTAAGCTCTGGGAGTTGGTGATGGACAGGGAGGCCTGGTGTGCTGCAGTCCCTGGGGTCGCAAAGAGTCGAAAAGGACTGAGCGACTGAACTGAACTGATGCACATACATACATGTTTCTTTAGTTTGGGCTTTTAAAAGATCTTGTGTTGTCTTACTTTCATACCTTTTTCTTACTTAAAAAAATTCTGGATGTCTTTTGCTGTGGGTCATATATACTTGTACACTCTTTAAAAGATTTATTTATTTATTTAGTTTTGATTACACTGGGTCTCAGTTGCTGCACACGGGCTTTCTCTAGTTGCAGCAAGTGGGAGCTGCTGTCTGGTTAGTGCTCAGGCTTCTCATTGAGGTGGTTTCTCTTGTTGTTCTTCTCTTGTGTTCTCTTAGAACAGTGGCTCTAGACCACAGGGGCTTCAGTAGTTGCCACTCCCAGCCTCACAACTGGCTCAACAGTTGTGTCTCGCAGGCGCTTTGTTGCTCTGCGGCAAGTGGAATCTTCCTAGACCAGGGATTGAACCGGTGTCCTCTGCATTGCAAGGTGGATTCTTAACCACTGGACCACCAGGGAAGCCCTCCTCTTCTTACTCTTGCCAGGCAGTTTGTCTTAATCACACCAGACATTCTAGAAAGGCACTACTATCCAGTCTGCTCTCAAAAGTTGTGGGTAAATCCCAATAGCTCCTGATGATTATTGGGAAATGTCAGACAATGTAGTTTCAGAAGAGGATAACCATATTTTTGAAATCAAGGTGTTCTTCCATTTGAACTTTTCAGTTTCCATTTTTAAAAACATTTTAATGGGAATTCATTTTTAAACATTGAAGCATAATTGATTTACAATATTGTTGGTTTATTTCAGTTTACAATATTGTTTGTTGTACAACAAAATGATTCAGCTATATATATTTATCAGACTATTTTCCCTTATAAGTTATGACAAGATATTGAACATAGTTCCCTATGTACATTCTTTTTCTAAAAATATCTATTTATTTATTTGGCTATCCTGGGTCTTAGTTGTGGCACGAAGAATCTTTGATCTTCATTGCAACATGCAAATTCTTAGTTGCAGCAAGTGGGATCTGATTCCCTGACAAGGAAGCCTGCATTGGGAGCATGGAGTCTTAGCCACTGGACCACTAGGGAAATCCCCCTTGTGTAAATTGTTGTTGAGTATCTGTTTTATATATAGTAGTATGTGTTAATCCCATACTCCTAATTTATCCTCCCTCCACTTTACCCTTTGGTAACCACAAGTTTGTTTTCTGTGCTACGAGTCTGTTTCTGTTTTGTTAATAGATTCATTTGTACTATTTTTTAGAATCCACATTTAAGTGATATCATATAATATTAGTCTTTCTCTTTCTGACTTACTTCACTTAGCATGATAATTTTTGTTGCATGATAATATCATGTTGCAAATGCAATATTTCATTCTTTTTTTTTATGGCTGAGTCTTATCCCTTCGCATATAAATACCACACCTTGTTTATCCATTTATCTGTTGATGGATAATTTGCTTCCATGTCTTAGCTATCGTACATGGTGCTGCTGTGAACATTTGGGTACATGTATCTTTTTGAATTAGAGCTTTCATCTTTAATGGATATATGCCCAGGAGTGGGCTTGTTGGATCAAATGGTAGCTTTATTTTTAATTTTTTTTAAGGAACCTCCACACTGTTATCCATTGTGACTATAAAAATTTGCATTCCCACCAACAATGTAGAAGGATTCCCTTTTCTCTACACTCTCTCCAACATTTATTATTTGTAGACTTATTGATGATTGCCATTCTTATTGGTGTGAGGTTATACCTCATTGTAGTTTTGATTTGCAATTCTCTAATAATTAGCAACATTGAGCATTTTTTCATGTCTCTGTAAGTTAATCTGTATGTCTTCTTTGGAGAAATACCTATTTATGTCTTCTGCCCATTTTTTGATTGTGTGTTTTTTTTAATATTGAGTTATATGAGCTGTTTGTATATTTTGGAAATTAACCACTTGTTGGTCGTATTATTTGCAAATATTTTCTCTCATTCCGTAGGTTGTCTTTTTGTTTTTTTGATGGTTTCCTTTGCTTTTAAGTTTGATTAGGTTCCATTTATTTATTTTTGTTTTTGTTTATTTGCCTTGGGAGACTGCTCTAAGAAAATATTGCTATGATCTGTGTCTGAGAATGTTTTACCTATGTTCTCCTCCTAGGAGTTTTATGTTCTTATATTTAGGTCTTTAAACTGTTTTGAGTTTATTTTTGTGTATGATATGAGGAAATGTTCTAATTTGGGTAATTCATCTTTTAAGACTACAGCTGACCCTTGAACAACATGAATTTGAACCTTAATCGTAATAATAACCATTCTCTGCTCTGCTGGCCTCATTGGTGTGTCTGGTGCTGCATCATGTTCTCCTACTTACTGCTGCTATCTTTATTCCCACAATGCTCTCCAGTCTGAGTCAGTCCCTCAAGCCTCTCTTCCCAGGCTCCAAGTTTCTTCCAACCATAACCTTCACAAGGCTTATGAAAGTGAAAGTTGCTAAGTCGTGTCCAACTCTTTGTGACCCCATGGACTATAGCCTGCCAGGCTCCTCTGTCCATGGAATTCTCCAGGTCAGAATACTGGAGTGGATAGCTGTTCCCTTCTCCAGGGGATCTTCCCAACCAGGGATTGGACCCAGGTCTCCCACATTGCAGGTGGATTCTTTACCATCTGTGCCACCAGGGAAGCCCCACACAAGGCTTATGGACCTCACTTTTTTGGAGTTATGATATATCAGCTGATTTCCTTATCTCTGAGGTGTTGTTTGTACAAGATTCTGTGTTTGCCCTCAGGCCCGTTGGATTTAGATTTTCCCTTAATGTTTACTAAACTTCTGTTGAACCATCATGCTGAAAGCAAGCCCTCCCTATGACACTTCAGTCTCCCTGATTATACCAGACAAGCTTACAATCATGCCTTTTTCCTGTCTTCTCTCAACTTACCTGAAATGCAAGAGTAGTGGAAAAGCAAATTAAAGGAGAAAACTATATGATAAGCTCAAAAGAAGCAGAAAAAAGATTTGATACAGTTCATGTCTATTGGCAACATCAATATAGAAAAACCAGTTGAAATGAGTTATTTAAATAGGAGAATTTAGCAAAACTGGTAAATAGAAAATCAATGTACAAAAATCTTTCAGTTTTTGAAGTATGATTGACATGTAACATTATATTAGTTTCAGGTGTACCACATGATGATTTGGTATTTGTATGTATTGCAATATGATCACCACAATAGGTCTAGTTAGCATCCATCAGCATATATAATTACAGAATTTTCTTCTTGTGATGAGAACTTTTAAGATTTGCTCCCTTAACAACTTTTCAAATATGCATTATTAACTATAACCATGCTGTACATTATATTCCAATGACTTATTTCTTATAACTGGAAGCCTGTACCTTTTGACTCCCTTCAAATCTTCTGTGTTTTTGTACACAGTAACAACCAGTTAAACAATGCAGTCAAATAGAAAGATACATTTATAACATAAAAAAGGACCTAAAAGCAAATCTAACAAAAGATATATAAGATCTTTAAAAGAAAATATTAACATTTTATTGAAAGACATTAAAGACAAATTGTGAAATAGGCTCATAGATTGAAAGACTAAATACAACAAAGATGTCAATTATTCCCACTCCTACAATTGATCTACAAATTCAATGTAGTTTTATTCAAAATTAGGTTTTGGTGGAACTTGATAAATTTATATTAAATTTATGTAGAAGAGTAAAAGGGTCAAGAATAGCCAAAACATATCTATAAAAGAACAGGTAAGAGAACTTAATTCACTAGCTGAAAAATTCTTATAAAGCTTTAATATAAAGTTTGAAGATAGCATATTAATAATATAGTGTTGTATAATATAGATAGCATAGTAATAATTTAGGGATAAATAATATAATAATGAGACAGAATAGAGGGTACAGAAATAAATCCTATCAGTATAGAGATATAAGATCAGTGAGGAAAAGGGAAAATTTTCAGTAAAAATAGTGCTGGGATAATTGATTATCAATATGAGAAAACATGAGATTGAACCTACCTCATATTTTGCACTAAAATTAGTTCAGTGTATCTTATAGACTTAAAAGTGGAAGGTTAAACTAAGAAGATTTTGAATAAAAGATATTTAGGGAGGTGTAGGAAGTGATTTCTTAAAAGAAGATGCAAAAAGCATAAACCATCAAGAAAACATATTTTAAAAGTAGACTACTTCATTAACTCTAGAAACTGTTCATCAGAAGTCATCATGAAGGGCTTCCACGGTGGCTCAGTGGTGAAGAGTCTGCCTGCCAGTGCAGGAGATGGGGTTTTGGTTCCTGATCTTCGAAGATCCCACATGCTGAGGAGTAGCTAAGCCCATGCCCCGCAACTACTGAGCCTTGTGTTCTAAAGCCTGGGAGCTGAAACTACAAAGCCCATGTGCCGCAACTACTGAAGTCCACATGCTCTACAGCAAGAGAGCCTACTGCTGTGAGAAGCCCATGCACCACAACTAGATAGGAGCCCCTGCTCACCACAACTAGAGAAAAGCCTGCACAGCAACGAAGACCGAGTACAGCCGAAAATAAATAATAAAATAGAATTATTTTAGAAAAGTCATCATGAAGAGTGAAAAGACAAACCATAAACTGAGAGAAGAGATTTCCAACACATAACAAACAATAAAGGACTAGTATAAAATACATACTTTAATATAAAATATGTAAAGAACTCTGAAGAATTAAAAAGAAAAAAGGAGGGGAGACTATAAGATAAAAAAGTAAAAACTAAGACTTCAACAGAAAAGGAAGCATTAGTGTATCAGAGTCTAATCTGACATGCAGATACCATGTCAAGTATTTACAGCAGAGGGAATTTAGCATAGGGCACTAGTTATACAGGTGATGGAGGAGTTGAGAGGCAAAGCGAATAGTGAGGACAATGTGGGAATCTATTCCCGTTCCCTCAGCTGGAAGGAGACAAAGGTAGGAGAAAGTGTTCTAGGGCCCCCAAAGGTAGTATTACCCAATGGAAGCTGAAATCGCAGTGAGCATGTCTGGAAAGAGCTCAAGCCACAATCACAGCAGGCAAAGCCCAGGGTAGAGAAGGGAGGGGAGACCTCCTTGGCTTCACCTTTCTGTCTTCAAGTGTCCTCCCCTCAGTGTCTCCTATTAACCAAACTCAGCCAGAATCCGGTTGACATGAGAGCCCATGGCACGAGCCCCTCTACAGTGCACTGCAGGAAAACATGAGGAGTGGATCTGAGGGCAGACAGGCGTAAACTAACACAAATGACCCAGGATGAAGTGAAAAATGTCCAACCTTATTATATCAGTGACATCCAATTAAAATCCACAGTAAGATACCATTTTAGAAGTTCTCACTCCCAGCCAAACAACTACAACTGGTGGATGTTTTAGAGAACAACAGCTATTTAAAGTCCGTGGAAATTGTCCTAAGGACATACAGCAAATAAAATATTTATTCAAAAAGATCTACTAAATTTCAGCAAAAACAGCAAAATGTCTACAGCACTTGAATGATGACCTGCTTTTACTCCCATCAACCCAATCTCAGTGTAACAGATGCACCTCCCCAGGCAGCTGTGGCCAAGAAGATAAGGTTCCCTATTCCCAAGCTCCCAGTAAAGGGCTATGGTGTCGTTCTAGGAGGGACAGGTTGCCAGCATTTCTCATGCTCCCACTTCAACTCCCTCACCACAGTTCCATGTTGCAGAGGCTAAATTCCAGGAGAAATGAAGCCAGGACGTCAAGAGTCCATTCATCCACTTGCCATCTCATGGAGTGGGAGCTCTACAACAACTGTGGCAGACTAAGAATACTGGGCTCTCAATCATCCTCACATCAACTCGTTTGTATCCCTGGAAAAGGGCTCACATTCAACTGAATCAGATTGTGGAGCAACTTATGCTCGAGGACATTGTCAATAAGAATAGAGTTATCAGCCAGCAATTAGAGAAACCTAACAGCTGGGTGTGATACCAAAAGAAGCAGCCACCACATCAGGGAAAGGTATAATCAAAAAGTGCCCTGCTGGACATCCCTGGTGGAAGAGTGGATAAGAATTCACCTGCCAATGCAGGAAACATGGGTTCAGTCCCTGGTTTGGGAAGATCTCACATGCCATGGAGCAACTAAGCCCATGTGCCACAATTGCTGAGCCCATGCTCTAGAGCCTATGCTCTGAAACAAAAGAAACTACAGCAAGGCAAAGGCTGTACACCACAACAAAGAGTAGCTCCTGCTCGCTACAATTGGAGAAAGCCCGCACACAGCAACGAAGACCCAGTGCAGCCAAAATGAAAAAAATAATTTTTTTAAAAGTATCTTGCTAATCACTGAGTGACTGCACAACCTCAGGGCAATGCCCCATGGTGAGCAACATTAAGGCCTTCACAATGATAGAGAAATAGAATTCACTAAAATAGTCCAGCTAAGGGACTTCCCTGCGTTCCCAATGCAGGGGACCTGAGTTCCATCTCATCAGAGAATTAGGTCCCACATGCTGTAACTAAGAGTTTGAATGCCACAGCTGCAATTAAAATATCCCAACTGCTGCAGCCAAGACCTGATGCAGCCAAATAAATAAATATTAAAAAAAAGAAAAAGTCCAACTAATTCACTTAACAAACAAACAGCTACCACAGCAAACTCTGAGGGGTAGGGGGAGGAGAAATCAGTATTGAGAGTTGCTACAATTTATTACCTAAGCTGTCCAATTTTCAAAATTAAAAAAAGACAAAGAAGACATGCAAAGAAAGTGAGTGTGATCCATAAAAGGGGAAAAAGCAAATGACAGAAATTGTCTGTGACGGCCCAGACTGAACAACACTTCACAGCTGTGACAATAAATATGCTCAAACAACTAAAGAAAACTGTGCTTAAAGAGGTAAAGGAAGGTGTGATGAAAATATCTCATCGCATAGAGAATATAAATGAAGAGACAGAAATTATAAAAAAGAACTAAAGGGAAAGTCTGAAGTTGGTAAGTGTAAGACCTGAAATGAAAACTGCACTAAAGAGGCTCAACAGTTGATTTCAACTGACAGGAGAAAAATCTGTTAAATTTGTAGATAGAGATGATACGATCCGAAAAATAGAATTGGTTTTTTTTAATGAAGAAAAATGTGAAGATACAGGGCAAATGCCATGGAAACGTGAAGATGGACATCTACAAGCTGAGGATAGAGTTCTAGAGCAAATCCTTCCATCACAGCAAAAGGAATCATCCTTGCCAACAGCTTGATCTCAAAGTGTTAGCCTGTAGAACTGTGAAATAGTAAATTTCTGTTGATTAAGTTTCCCAGTCGATAAGTTTGCAGTAGAAGCTAATACAGGCACCAATCTGTCATCTGCTGCTAATCTCTCCAAAGTGAGTCTGAAAAATGTTTTAGCATAAACTTTGATTCAGCAATAGGAGTGAGCTTTCAATTAAGAAAACTGTAGAACCTGTTCAGGTTGGTCTTTTTCTTTTTAATTTGTCTGAATCTTTGTCTTTAGTTGCGCCAAGTGGGACCTAGTTCTCTGACCAGGGATTGAACCCGGGTCCCCTGCATTGCAAGCATGGAATCCAAACCACCAGATCACCAGGGAAGTCCCTCAGGTTGGTCTTTGAAGTCATGTCCCCATAAGCAAAAGTGCTGACCTACGATGGGTTCATGCACAGAACATACAGAACAGAATTGCTTGCATCTTATTTCACCTATGACACTATTTGGAAAATAGGTAAAATGATACTTTTCTGTAGAAAAAACACTTCAGAAGAAGCTACTCTTGTGGCAAATTGCTGAAGGAGTAGACTGGGGGGAAAGGTCATTGTATTTCCCAAATGTATTTCTTTCTGTCAACCCTAGAGGTATTGAAGAGACACCGATTGTAAATTATAGTAAAACATCAGTGTGTCAGGAGGCAATCTGTGGGAAAGCTCTGCAAGCATGACTCTTCCTCGAATGCAAGTAGACTTTCACTTGCTTCTGCTGAAAGTTGCCAGCCGCCTTCGCTCCCTGATAGTCTGGTGCCAAGAAAAATACACATGCGTTTTCAGTGTACGCAGAAATCTATGTGAAGTCTCTGCTCATCTGCAGACGTGGGATCAGAGAGAGGAATTCAAACTTGTGGAATGTGTGATCGATTTTGTGAGAACCCTCTCAAGCAACAAGTTTAAAAGCATAATCCTAAGTATATTAATGTTGGATACAAATTTGACTTTTCCTTTCGTTTTGGTGCTTTATTAGAGCCTCCAAAACTGTGAATAGGAGGGTGTCAGGTGCTCCATGTCAGTCATGCTCAAAGATGATGCAAAGAGCAAAGACTAGAAAGAAGTGTCCTGGACTTCAGACTTCTGATAAGAGATACGTCACATGCTCCCCCACGTTGTTATGTATGAGGAAACTAATGCCTGCCAAGGATAAATTTTGCTATTATTAGCGTATCACCCCCCACCCAAGTTGTCTGTAAGAAGAAGCAAAGAGAATAATCAAGAAAGATAATAGAGAGGATTTCTTGGGTGGTCCTGTGGTCCAATGCAGGGGCCCAGGTTCAATCCCTGCTCAGGGTACTAGATCCCATATGCTGCAACTAAAAGACCCTGAGTGACACAACTAAGACCCAGCTCAATTAAGTAAATAAATTTTTTTTTTAAGTAATAGAACTTCTTAAATTTCTCTCAGTTCAGTCGCTCAGTCGTGTCCGACTCTTTGCAACCCCATGAATTGCAGCACGCCAGGCCTCCCTGTCCATCACCAACTCCTGGAGTCTACCCAAACCCATGTCCATCGAGTCGGTGATGCCATCTAACCATCTCATCCTCTGTCGTCCCCTTCTCCTCCCGCTCCCAATCCTACCCAGCATCTGGGTCTTTTCCAGTGAGTCAACCCTTCGCATGAGGTGGCCAAAGTATTGGAGTTTCAGCTTCAACATCAGACCTTCCAATGAACACCCAGGATTGATCTCTTTTAGGATGGATTGATTGGATCGCCTTGCAGTCCAAGGGACTCTCAAGAGTCTTCTCCAACACCACAGTTCAAAAGCATCAATTCTTCGGCATCAGCCTTCTTCACCGTCCAACTCTCACATCCATACATGACCACTGGAAAATCAAATTGCCAATATCCGCTGGATCATCGAAAAAGCAAGAGAGTTCCAGAAAAACATCTATTTCTGCTTTATTGACTATGCCAAAGCCTTTGACTGTGTGGATCACCATAAACTGTGGAAAATTCTGAAAGAGATGGGAATACCAGACCATCTGACCTGTCTCTTGAGAAACCTGTATGCAGGTCAGGAAGCAACAGTTAGAACTGGACATGGAACAACAGACTGGTTCCAAATAGGAAAAGGAGTACGTCAAGGCTGTATATTGTCACCCTGCTTATTTAACTTATATGCAGAGTACATCATGAGAAACGCTGGGCTGGAAGAAAACACAAGCTGGAATCAAGATTGCCAGGAGAAATATCAATAACCTCAGATGTGCGGATGACACCACCCTTATGGCAGAAAGTGAAGAAGAACTAAAGAGCCTCTTGATGAAAGTGAAAGAGGAGAGTGAAAAAGTTGGCTTAAAGCTCAACGTTCAGAAAACTAAGATCATGGCGTCTGGTCCCATCACTTCATGGGAAATAGATGGGGAAACAGTGGAAACAGTGTCAGACTTTATTTTTTCGGGCTCCAGAATCACTGCTGATGGTGACTGCAGCCATGAAATTAAAAGATGCTTACTCCTTGGAAGGAAGGTTATGGCCAACCTAGATAGCATATTTAAAAGCAGAGACATTACTTTGCCAACAAAAGTCCGTCTAGTCAAGGCTATGGTTTTTCCAGTGGTCATGTTTTTCCAGTAACTTTCTTTAGAGTGAGTTAATGGTAGTGGGCTGGGCTTTCCTTCTCTGGTGCACGAACCAACCACATGCTTTGCTGAAAAAAAGCATTGTCACTTTGTAAATCCTGGCCAAATGAGAGTTTCATGAAACCACCCCTAGAACTTGACTTTTGTGTCTGGGGACACACAAGGGCTAGTCCCTGTCTTGGGCCTGACAATACCTAAAGGTGAGAGGTGCTTAGGAGCTGTCTGTGGACAGAAGGTCTCTGCAGGTAGTGGCTTTGCCAGCAGGTAAATCAGGTGAAATGGGTCAGAGTATAACATTTGACAAGGGCTGGATTTGTACCTTCATGGTTGCTGGCGTGGCAGAGGAAAACTGTACGAGTAGTCTGGGGCTCTGTCCTTTTAAAAAAACCTGCCTATCACCCCCTCGCCTTCTCCCACCTTCCTCACCCTCCTCTCCCCCAGGTTAGATGCCACAGAATCCTGCAAGAGGGGGGCAGAGGAAAAGCCAGGAAGAAATATCCTCCTCCCTACCTTTCTCCTCTGTAAACATCTAAGCCTAAATCAGGCCTGACCGGTAGAAAGAGGAAAGAAGCTTTTAGTCCAGTGAGACAATATCATGTTTACCTGGATCAGACTGGAGTTTTAAATACCCAGAGAAAGGGAGTTAATTTGTTAGTGATCAAGAGAAACTGAAAGACTCTGGGCTCTGCCTGAGACTTCATCTGAGTCAGAATTCAGCAGAACAGTGTAAAGGGCAGCTATGAAAGAAAACATATTATCTGCTCCTGTCAGCACTCTTCCACGTCCAGCTCCTCCGAAAGCAGTTGCGCTCTGATGACTCTTGCATCCTCCAGTGTCTCTGGTTGATGAGAAACGAACATCATGACTTGGAAAAGGGGTAAAGGGCAAAGACTAAAAAGAAACGTCCTGGACTTCAGATTCCCCGATGAGAAATATGTCACATGTTCCCCATGTTGTTTTGTATGAGGAAGCTAATGCCCGGAATTGTAAGTGGTGCATCTTAGATCACACAGCTTACAAAATGGCAGTAGCTCAGCTGGTAAAGAATCTGCCTGCAATGCAGGAGACCCTGGTTTTATTCCTGGAAGATCTTCTCCCTTTAATTCCTAGAAGATTTGTCGGGAAGATCTGCTGGAGAAGGGATAGGCTACCCACTCCAGTATTCTTGGTCTTCCCTGGTGGCTCAGCTGGTGAAGAATCTGCCTGCAATGTGGGAGACCTGGGTTCAACCCCTGGGTTGGGAAGATCCCCTGGAGAAGGGAACGGCTACCCACTCCAGTATGCTGGCCTGGAGAATTCCATGGACTGTATAGTCCATGGGGTTGCAGAGTTGGACAGGACTGAGTGATCTCCACTTTCACTTTCAAGAAGGAACCAAGGCTATCTGGCTTCAAATCCTGAATGGAAAAGGGAATGATCTGGAAGGGATTTGCACTGTGAGGATGGCGGGGCTCAAGACCCTGTGAACACCACGAACCTGTGACAGAACAGTGCACAGGGTGAAGCAGTTGCCAACCATACCCATGAGTGGAGGAAATGGTGTGTAGCTTTTATTCTTTCCAAGTTTGGATTTTGCAGACTGAGTGACTGTTTTGTTTATTTGTAATAAATATACAGGGGTCTTAGAGCTTTTCAATGCTTTGAATTTTCTAGAAAACACAGGCTGTTTTCTAGGCTTTTATTGATATAATGCATATCCAAAATAAAACCATAAAAGGCTCATGCCTTCCTAAAGATACTATGTTTCTGGTCCACTGATGCCTGGAGAGGTATTAGAATTGGTACAGACCATTTCAGAAAAAAAAATAGGAAGAAAGAAAAAGAGGAAAGAGTTTTCACATTATTGCCCATAAAATGTACAGAACCTGAACATGAACATACAGAAATTATTTCTTCTGGCAGATGTGTAAAGGAGCTTCTTTTCTGACACCAAATTGAGAGGCTTTTTTTTTCTCCTGACATGAAATAGGTGGAGTCTTTTCCAACATCATGTCTTCAACTTGCTGACATGACCTACCGAGAATTAGCATCAGATTCCACAGATTTAAAGGTTCAGTCCCCTCAGTGGTCCTCCATTTCAGGTGTCAATCGCAAGTCCTGGGCCTCATGAATGTTTGACCAAGCCCAGCTATAAGTTGGGTGTTCCCATAGCCTCTCCTCAGGTTTGATAATTTGCTAGAATAACTCACAGAACTCAGGAAAGCGCTTTACTTTTCTTTTTTGAGGGGCTGCACTGGGTCTTCGTTGTGGCTTGTGGGGGTTTCTCCTGTTGCCAGGCATAGGCTCTAGAGTACTCAGGCTCTTTCATTGAGGTGCGTTCAGCTTAGTTGCTCTGTGGCATGTGGGATCTTAGTTCTCTGACTAGGGATTGAGGCTGAAAATTCTAACTCTCTAATCATGCCCTGGCCTTTCTGGTGACAATGCCGCATCCTGAAGCCATCTATAGCCCTGCCAAGAAATGCTTCATTAGAGAGAGAAAAAAAAAATACACCAGATGACTCAAGGAATTCCAAGCCATTTAGGAGCTCTATGTCAAGAACCAAGAATAAAGATCAAGTTTATATATTTCCTATTGTATCACAGGAACAGGTACGGCTTAGCTGCTCTTGCTGAAAAAATATTCTCCACATTAAACATTTAGAGAGACATATACCCTCCCTCAGTCCTGAAAAGGATGCTATTTACCCATACCTATCAGGCTCAGGAGGTACAAGTGCTCTAATAATTTTTTAAAAACTTTTTCTTATAGCCCTCCTGCCCCAGATTATTTTATGTATGTATGTATGTATTTGGCTGCATTGGGTCTTAGTTGTGGCATGCAGGATCTTTATTGCATCATGCAAGATCTTTTCTGCATTTACAATGGAGAAAAGACAATCTCTTTAACAAGTGGTGCTAGGAAAACTGGTCAACTACCTGGAAAAGAATGAAACTAGAACATTTTCTAATACCATACACAAAAATAAACTCAAAATGGATTAAAGATCTAAATGTAAGACCAGAAACTATAAAACTCCTAGAGGAAAACAAACATAGGCATAACACTCTCTGACATAAATCACAGCAAGATCCTTTATGACCCACCTCCCAGAGTAATGGAAATAAAAGCAAAAATAAACAAAAGGGACCTAATTAAACTTAAAAGCTTTTGCACAAAGAAGGAAACTATAAGCAAGGTGAAAAGACAGCTTTCAGAATGGAAGAAAATAATAGCAAATGAAGCAACTGACAATTAATCTCCAAAATATACAAGCAGCTCATACAGCTCAATACCAGAAAAATAAATGACCCAATCAAAAAATGGGCCAAAGAACTAAACAGACATTTCTCCAAAGAAGACATACAGATGGCTAACAAACACATGAAAACATGCTCAACATCACTCATTATCAGAGAAATGCAAATCAAAACCACAATGAGGTACCATTTCACGCCAGTCAGAATGGCTGCTATCCAAAAGTCTACAAGCAATAAATGCTGGAGAGGGTGTGGAGAAAAGGGAACCCTCTTACACTTTTGGTGGAAACTCAAACTAGTACAGCCACTATGGAGAACAGTGAGGCGATTCCTTAAAAAACTGGAAATAGAACTGCCATGCGAACCAGCAACCCCACTGCTGGGCATACACACTGAGGAAACCAGAATTAAAAGAGACATGTGTACCCCAATGTTCATTGCAGCAGTGTTTACAATAGCTAGGACATGGAAGCAACCTAGATATCCATCAGCAGACGAATGGATAGTAAAGTTGTGGTACATACACACAATGGAATATTACGTTGGATGAAACTGGAGGCTATTATACAGAGTGAAGTAAGTCAGAAAGAAAAACACCAACACAGTATATTAACGCATATATATGGAATTTAGAAAGATGGTAATGACGACCCTATGTGCAAGACAGCAAAAGAGACACAGGAATAAAGAACAGACTTTTGGACTCTGTGGGAGAAGGCGAGGGCAGGATGATTTGAGAGAACAGCACTGAAACATGTATATTACCATATGTGAAATAGATGACCAATCTAAGTTCGATGCATGAAACAGGTGCACTGGGACAGCACAGAGGGATGGGAGGGGGTTTGGAATGGGGGGACACATGTACACCTGTGGCTGATTCATGTCAACGTATGGCAAAAACCAGCACAATATTGTAAACTAATTAGCCTCCAATTAAAATAAATAAATTTAAAAAACCTTTTTAAAATAGCCCTCCTAAAAAAAATAAAATAAAATAAAATAGCCCTCCTGCCCCAGATTATTTTATGTATGTATGTATATATGTATATATATATTTGGCTGCATTGGGTCTTACTTGTGGCATGCAGGATCTTTATTCCATCATGCAGGGTCTTTCACTGTGGCACGCCTGCTCTATAAGTTGTGGCTCTTGAACTTAGTTGCTCTTCGACATCGAACCCAAGGCCCCTGCATTAGAAGGTGGATTCTTAACCACCAGACCACCAGCGAAGTCTCTGCTCTAATAATTTTTGAATGCATTTCTGGTGACATGTTTTGAAATGACTTTGATTATAATAGAAGCTTCTCTTCATAGCCAACCAACCTGTTATTTGAAAAACATGTTAAGTCTTGTGCAAAAAACTCTTTTCATCATCTTATCATCTTACAGAAAACAATTGATATAAACAGTAATTCCTTAAAACCACAAATTTTGAGGTTCATAATCTTTGGGAACAAGAGCAGACAATGTACTCAGGCACCATTCCTTTCCCTGGGCTTGCCCTTGAAACCATTCATCTATGCTGTGTGGTCAGATAAGGGAATCAACTAACTTTATATAACCTTTGCTAATTTAAGCTGAGATTTGTCCTACTGATAAACAAAGATATTCTGGAGTCCCTGGTGAGATGAATAACCACCTTTCCCAGTGGCCACTGGCTTCTGTTTGTCTATTCTTTTTCCCTAGGCAGTTATTTTGTCAAATTATGTATTTAAGCCAAAGAATTGCCCCTCCTTCCCTATGTGAAAGTCTGACTAAAAAGGGAGCCGCTGTGGTTAAAGTTTAAATGTTGACCAGATGTAGAGACAGAAAAAATAATAGACTTTAACAGAGGCAAAGGAAGACAAGAATGGGGAGTTATTTTTTAATGAGTACAGAGTTTCTCTCTGGGCTGATAAATGGATAGCAGTGATGGTTGTATAACATTGTGTATATACATAATGCCACTAAATTGTACAGTTAAATATGGCTAGAATGGTAAATTTTATGTATATTTTATGACAATAAAAATGAATAGGGCCTCAGAGAAATATGGGACACCATAAGCTCATCAACATACATGTACTGGAAATACCAGAAGGGGAGGAGAAGTAGGAAAAAGTTAAAAAAAAAAAGCTGAAAACTACCCAAATTTGATGAAAAACAAAGAAATCTAAGCTCAATGGACTCCAAGCAGAATGAACACAAAGCAAAGAGATCCTGACCCAGGCACATCACAGTAAAAATGCTAAAAGACAAAGAGAAAACCTTGAAAGAGCAAGAGAAAAATCACATAAAAGGAGACCCCAAAGGATTAACAATTGACTCCTCATCAGAAACAATGGGGACAAGAAGGCAGCGGGATAGCATATTCCAATTGCTGGGGAAAAACACTGTTAAGCAAGAACTAGATCCCGGGGACTTCCCTGGTGGTCCAGTGGTTGAGAATTTGCCTTGCCATGTGAGGGACTTGGATTTGGTCCCCACTCAAGGAGTTAAGATCCCACATCGCTGTTGGTCAGCTATGCCTGGTGCTGCAACTACTGAGCCCATGCATCACAACTAGAGAATTCACGCACTGAAATGGAAGATCCCGAGTGATGCAACTAAGATCCCACGCAGCCTAATAAATACATAAATAAATAAATCAATATTAAATAGAAAAGAAGGTCCCGCATACCACACTAAGGGAACCTGCGGGTCACAGCAAAGATCAAAGACCTTTGCAACTAAAACCTGGCCCGGCCAGATAAATAAATATTAAAACAACAACAACAAAAAGCCCAGATCCCACATGCCACAGCTAAGAGTTTGCATGCCACAACTAAAAAGATTATGAATGCCACAGCTAAGGTCTGGCACAGCCAAATAACTAAAAATAAATAAATAAATATTTTTTAAAAACTGTCTTTCAAAAGTGAAGACATAATGTAGAGGTTTTCAGGTAAACAAAAACTGAGAGAATTGCTGCTCAAAGAGCCACTTGCTAAGAAGTATGGAAAGAAGTTCTTTAGGCTAAGAGCAAAAGATCTCAGAATGTAACTCAAGTCCACATGAAAAGATAAATAGCACCAGTATATGCCAAGTAATGATGAAAGAGAGCATAAATGCTTGTTTTCCTTTCTCCTCTTAACTAATTTTAAAAGCAATTGTGTGTGTGTGTGTGTGTGCGTATGTATTATATATATGTAAATTGTATTATTGGGCCTATAGCATATACAAATGTAAAA
Organism: Okapia johnstoni; assembly: GCA_024291935.2. Lineage (NCBI taxonomy): Eukaryota > Metazoa > Chordata > Mammalia > Artiodactyla > Giraffidae > Okapia > Okapia johnstoni. The sequence continues at coordinate 50,057,201 of CM044322.1, forward strand.
TATTTGACAACAACAGCACAGAAGATACGATGGGAGCAAAGCTGCCTTGGAGTAAGGAAATGACACCAGATGATAACTCAGTTCCACAGACGCAAAGGAAGAGAACTAGAAATGGTAAATAAGGAGGCTAGTATAGCAAACTTTATATGTACTTTCCTTTCAGTTTTTTTATAAGGCATAAAACTATATAAAGTAACAATTATAAACAGTGTATTTTTTTGATTTGTAATGTATATAGATGTAATAGTGTTTAACAATAATATTAGGTTGGTGCAAATGTAATTGCAGTTTTGGACCATGAATTTTAAATCACTATAACTAGGCTCATTATAACACATCTTTATTAATCAAAATAGGAATCATTACAATCAACACATTTTTGCCAATGAGAAGTAAGTTTGTTTATTCCTGTGGCATAAAAATCCATGCATTTTCTGCATCCTGGTGGTTGTGGAAGCAATTTTCCTTCCAAAAAGTTGTCAATATGCTTGAAGAAGTAGTAGTTGGTTGGCGAGAGGGCAGGTGAATATGGCAGATGAGGCAAAACTTCGTAGCACAATTTGTTCAACTTTTGAAGCGTTGGTTGTTGTAACATGAGGTCAGATTTGTCATGGAGAAGAATTTGGCCCTTTCTGTTGACCAATGCCGACTGCAGGCATTGCAGTTTTCAGTATACCTCATTGATTTGCTGAGCACACTTCTCAGATGTAATGGTTTCACTGGGATTCAGAAAGCTGTAGTGGATCAGACCAGCAGCAGACCACCAAACAGTGACCATGACCTTTTTTTGGTGCAAGTTTGGCTTTCGGAAGTGCTTTGGAGTTTCTTCTTGGTCTAGCCACTTAGCTGGTCATTGCTGGTTGTCATATAAAATTCACTTTTTGTCGCATGTCACAATCTGATTGAGAAATGGTTTGTTGTTGTTGTGTAGAATAAGAGAAGACGACACTTCAAAATGACAATGTTTTTGATTTGTGCTCAGCCATGAGGTACCTATTTATCAAGCTTTTTCACCTTTCCAGTTTGCTTCAAATGCCAAACAACCCATTGAATGGCCAACTTTGAGTTCTTCGGCAACTTCTGGTGTAGCTGTAAGAGAATCAGCTTCAGTGATGGCTTTGTCAACTTCTGATGGCGGGCCACTATGCTCCTCCTTTTCAAGGCTCTGCACTGTACATTTGTTAGCAGTTCTTGGGCCAAATGCGTTATTGAAGTTGCAAGTTGTCTCTACTGCTTTATGACCCATTTTGAACTCAAATAAGAAAATGCCTTGAATTTACTTTTTGTCTAATATCATTTCCATGGTTTAAAATAAATATAAAATAAACAGCAAGTCATTAGCAAAAAAGAGAAGTGCACATTAAAATGATGTATAACATAACCACATTTATTTAAGAATGTGTTTCAATATCAAATGGCAAAGTTCAACAGAGCAAGAACTGCAATTACTTTTGTACCAACCTACCAGCACGAAATGGAGGTAAAGGAAATAGCTATATATTTCTACATCTTACTGGAGTTAAATTAGAATAAGTTTAAAATATTCTAATTAGTTAAGTTCTAGTGCATCCACAAGGAACATAACAAAAACACACAGTGAAAAACTTAATGGAATTAAAATTTTACATAAGAAGATATTCATTTAATGCAAAAGAAAGCAATAAAAGAGGAATAGTGTGAAAAAAGAGATGGAACATACAGAAAGCAAAAATAAAAAAGCAAACATAAATCCAAGCATACCAATAATAATATTAAATGTGAATGGATTAAAAAGCCCAATCAAAAGGTAGAGATTGACAGATTAGATTTTTTTTAAAAAAAGATCCAATTACATGGTGACCACAGGAGACACACTTCAGATTTAGAGATACAAATAATGGAAATAAAAGAATGAAAAAAGATATGTGTGCAAACAGCAATCATAAGAAAGCTGGACACAATAGACTTAAAAAAATTGTTACTAGAGTTAAAGAGGGACTTTTTTTTTTTAATGGGACATTTTATAAGGATTAAAAGGTTAATCCATTAGGACATCCATCTAAGAACACAGCCCCGAAATACATGCAGTGAAACGGATAAAATTGAAGGGACAAACAGAAACTCAGTAATAATAGCTGATCAAGATGACAATACCCCACTTCCAATAATGGATAGAACAACTACACAGATGTTCCACGAGGTAATAGAAGAACTGAAAACAATTTAAACCCACTAGACCTCAAAATCCGCAGAACACTCCATGAAAAACAGTAGAATACACATTCTTCTCAAGTGCAGTGAAAACATCCTTTAAGATATACCACGTTTTAGGTCATAAAGCAAGCCTCAAAATGTTTGTAAGGATCACAACATGCTAAATAAGTTTCCTGACCACAATCGAACGAATTAAAGTCAAAAGTAGAAATTTGGGTAATTCACATATGTTCTGGCTATTAATTCCTTATCAGATATATGCATTGCAAGTATTTATTCCCATTCTGTGGGATGACTTTTTAAAAAAATATTTATTTATTTGGCTGTGTCAGGTCTCAGCTGTGGCACGTGCAGTCTTCATTATGTCTTGCGGGATCTTTTGTTGTGGTGCAAAGACTCTCTAGTTGTGGAACGTGAGCTCTGGCACGTGAGGGCTCAGTAGTTGTGGAGCTTGGGCTTAATTACCCCGAGGTATGTGGGATCTTAGTTCCCTGACCAGGGATCGAACTGGAGCCCCTGGCATTGCAAAGCGGATTGTTGACCACCAGGGAAGTCCCCAGTACTAGCATTTATTTTTTTTTAATTTAATTTTTATTTTATATTGAGGTTTAGTTTTACAATGTTATGTTAGTTTCAGGTGTCCAGCAAAGTGATTCAGTTATCTATTTATGTATATGTATGTCCATACATATATCCATTCTTTTTCAGATTCTTTTCCCATATAGATTATTATAGACTATTGAGTAGAGTTTCAGTGCTATACAGGAGATCCTTGTTGATTATTTTATATATGGTAGTGTGTACACATTAATCCCAAATCTTTTTTTAAAATTTTATTTTTATTTTTTTAACACCAAAAACATTTTGTCTTGGGTATGAATGGATACATGTATGTATGGCTAATTCCCTTTGCTATTCACCTGAAACTATTGTTAATTGGCTATACCCCAATCCCAAACTCTCAATTTATTCCCCCACCTTTCCCTTTTGGTAGCCATAAGTTTGTTTGTGAAGTCTGTGATAGATTAGTTCTTTTTTCTTTTTTTCAATTTTAAATAGTTTATTTATATTAAAAATAATTATTTATGTATTTTTGGCTGCACTGGGTCTTCGTTGCTTTGTGTGGACTTCTCATTGTGATGGCTTCTCTTATTGTGGAGCACAACAAGGCACGAGGGCTTCAGTAGTCGCAGCTCACGAGCTCAGTAGCTGTGGAGCTTTGTTGCTCTGTGGCATGTGGAACCTTCCCAGACCAGGGATTGAACCCACGTCCCCCGTATTAGGCAGGCGGATTCTTATCCACTGCACCACCAGGGAAATCCCTTTGAGCATCTCTAAGAAAGTTATTTTAAAATGTCTATCTAGTATATCTGCCATTAGGCCTTTTTAAGGGACAGTTCTGTTGATTTATATTTTCCTCTTTAATGGGCTGTAAGTATAAGACGAGATGGCCGGATGGCATCACCGACTCGATGGACATGGGTTTGGGTGGACTCAGGGAGTTGGTGATGGACAGGGAGTCGCAGAGTTGGACACGACTGAGCGACTGAACTGAACTGAACTGAAGTATAAGCTTATACTTTTAAGTATACTTATATCCTGTTTCTTTGTATGCCTTGTGGGCTTTTGTTGTTGCTGCCGAAAACTAGATATTTGAATCTAATAATGCGGTAACTCTGGGAATCAATTGTTTTTATATGTTTATTTTGATTGTGGTAGGCTCTCTCTGTGCTGAGGCTCTGGCTGAGGTGTAAACTTAATGTCCTTTCAGATCTTTATTTGAGCCTTTCCCTCGGCATACCTTGTCACTTTCTAATTTTCTCTGTACATATAGAGGTTGTTAAATGTCTTAGTCTTTAATGTGTGGCTTTTAGACAGTAACAGAGAGAAAGATGAAGGAGTGTTGGGGAAAGGAGTGCTGGCTTTTTAAATCTCAGGGCTTCCCTTGTGACTTAGACAGTAAAGAATCTGCCTGCAATGTGAGAGACTGGGTTTGATTCCTGGGTCGGGAAGATTTCCCGGAGAAGGGAATGGCTACACACTCACTCCACTATTCTTGCCTGGAGAATTCCATGGACAGAGGAGCCTGGCGGGCTACAGTCTATGGGGTCGCAAAGAGTCGGACAAGACTGAATGACTAACACTTTCACTTATACTTCAGAAGACGCTTCAGCTGGTTGGGGAGAGGCTTGCAACAATGGAGGGAGGTACCACAATGGCTTCCCACCATCTTAATCTGCACTCCTGTGATTAGAAGCAGCAATCAGTGAGCAGAGCACAGATTCCGAATATGGGCGGGACAGGGCTCCTTTTTGCCCAGCATAGGACCTTGTCTATTGCCCAAATCAATAAATCTCCAGGGTTCCAAAGTAATTACATCAGACAGGTTCTGCCAGTATAATTTTTTTCTAGGTGGGGAGACAGATTCTTGGTTCCTCCTTCTCCTACTCCACTCTTCTCAGAGTCCTTTGGATTTTTGTACTGACTGTCTGAGGTAGAAAGTATTTTACAGATGATGAAACTGAGCTTCAGAGGTATTAACTACCCAAGCTTGTATTACATAACTCATAACAGGTCTAGCTGGGAATAGGAGCCCACTAATTCTGGTTCCACAGCTTGTATGCTTGATGCTAAATTGTGTCTCAAGGTGAAGGAAGTTCTGAAGAAGCTCCTCTCTTTATTCTACCAGGTGCAGCTCAAGGTCCTCCTTCCTTTTCAGGTCTATCAGCCCAAGGTGGAGAAGGAGGAGGGCTGCCAGACTGGTTTCTCTCCCATGGCTCTCAAGGAAGTACTGCTGTTGTTCAGTCACTCAGCTGTGTCTGACTCACTGCGACTTCATGGACTGCAGGACGCCAGGCTTCCCTGTCCTTCACTATCTCCCAGAGTTTGCTCAGATTCATGTCCATCAAGTCGATGATGCCATCCAACCATCTCATCCTCTGTCGTCCCATTCTCCTGCCCCCAGTCTTTCCCAACATCAGAGTTTTTTCCAATGAGTCAGCTCTTCTCATCAGGTGGCCAAAGTATTGAAGCTTCAGCCTCAGTCCTTCCAATGAATATTCAGGATTAGTTTCTTTTAGGATTGACTGGTTTGATCTCCTTTCTGTCTGTCCAAGAGACTCTCAAGGGTCTTCTCCAGCACCGTAATTCAAAAGCATCAATTCTTCGGCACTCAGTCTTCTTTATGGTACAACTTTCAGTACATGACTACTGGAAAATCCATAGCTTTGACTATATGGATCTTTGTTGGCAAAGTGATGGCACTGTGGGGAAGTGCAAAAAGTCCTGTGAAATATTATAAATATTGAAAGTGAAAGCTTTTAAATATTAAAAATAAACTTCTCCAGGAGGCTAGAAAGGCTGTAATAACAAATTGTTTTCTGTGGTTAAAAAAAAATTAAATATGCTTAAAGTAAGACTTAAAGGAAATACATGTCACCGATGCAATATATATTCTATACTTCTGTTTCCTTAGTCATATCTATTGCTCTGTATAAACCACTATTTATTATTAATTACCTGCTTATTATGCGCTGAGCACTGTTAACCCCTTGACATTCATTCCTTTATTATCCTCTTGTAAGTAAGACGCTGGCTTCCCTGGTAGCTCAGCTGGTAAAAGAATCCACCTGCAATACAGGAGACCCTGGTTCAATTCCTGGGTGGGGAAGATCCCCTGGAGAAGGGATAGGCTACCTATTTCACTGTTCTTGGGCTTCACTAGTGACTCAGACAGTAAAGAATCCGCATGCGGGAGACCTGGATTGGGAAGATCCCCTGGAGAAGGGCGTGGCAATCCACTCCAGTATTCTTGCCTGGAGAATCTCCATGGACAGAGGAGCCTGGTGGGCTACAGTCCATGGGGTTGCAAAGAGTTGGACACTACTGAGTGACTACGCACAGCACAAGGAAGGCACAAACTGCATTTGCTTTGGGAATGAAAGGCTTCTGCTGTGGCAGCACCTAGGGTTATAGAACCTGGATATCTAGAGAGCTAAGGCACTTTCTTGTAAGCTTGTTGCAACCCTTCAAAGGAAGAACAAGCATTTTAGGTCCCCTTCCCTTCTTCCCTCTCCCCATCTTCTGTTTAGCCTTGAAGTTTTAGCAGAAGTTTTCCCTGTGTCTTAAGACAAAGACACACCTTAGGTCATCCCTGGAGCCAGTATTACTATTTACACTGCTGCTTCAGATTCCAAGTAGAAACTGACTTTTGTTCCATGCAAAAAACCCAAGGAAAAAGAATTGAAGGAAACGTAAGAGTTGAGGAAGTTGAAAGCTCTTTGGTTGAATATTTTTCTATGAACAAAATTGACTGAATTTGGGGAAGTTCATCCTTGATTTGTATTCCCTTTCCAGTCGTAATTTGGACTTTGTGCTCAAACATCCACATTGTTTTTTTCTCCTTACAATTTCCTATAATTTTGCTTTCAGGAAATGACTCACCAATACCAGAACAACACAAGCAAGTTAAAACCTTTTCTGGATGAAAGAATCACCTTTAATGGATCCTCTAAGTGTTGTTTCAGGAATTAACACGGGAAAGGTCATAAAGAGACATCCTTTTATTTTTAAAGCAACAATACTGGTGAAGTTCTTGGTTTCCCAAAATGTGCTTTTTACACAACTGAACCACCTGAGGGCTACAAAGAATTCCATCCCGATCCACTCTCTGAAGACAGGGAGATACACAAGTTGTCTTTATTTTTCTAGGTTTCTATGATAGCTTGATGACTAGAATGCAGTGATGGTGTTGGGGTAACTGGTAACACTGCTGTTATCCTCATCTTTCAGCATAAATTCATCTGTGATCTCTTTTCTGAACATCTAAGTTATGAACAAAGTAGGTAAAGTGTGTCTCAAAGAGTGTGTTTCCAGTCATTTTGTTTTGTTTCTAGTAATTCCTTATCAGTTACATCTTTGTGAAACAGAGGTAAAATTGATTTGTATGGTTTTATTTCATTGAAATTTTGAACATTTAGTTTTGGAGCTGAAAGGAAATTTGAAAAGAGAACTAGTCTTCTTCCCTGGCAGGGCAAGAGGATTGGTATCTCTTCTTTTGTATTGATTGGTAGCCAACTTTATGATAAAGTGACTGCGTTAGTGGCCTCTTGACCACATCTGTTGCCAGGACTGCCTGTTTACGATTATGGGTTCTCAGAAGTTGGACACGACTGAGCAACTAAGCACACACACACAGAAGCCTTAAAAATATTTTTTTTACCCATATGCCTAATGTAAATCCATTGCCAAGAAACTTCAGGACAAAAGTTGCCTCCTTAAAGCCTAGTCTTTCCATGATTTTAAGCTTTGTATATTACTCTTAACATTAGTGATTTTGGCATAGACTGCTTCTGGTTGATGTATGAAATCTATATATTTACTGAATTTGAAGAATTAATGTAACCTAGAGTCCCACAGCTCCCACACATTTTAGAATGTAGTAGTGTAGCAAGAATACATAAGCTTCGGAGGCAGGGTTCAAATCACACTTAGGTGACATTGTGGCTATGTTGTTTAACCTGAGTTTAACTTCCTTATAGACAGTAAAACCTGCTTTATAAAACAGCAGCTGTGTTGTGCTTAGGCGCTCAGTCGTGTTCGACTCTGTGGCCCTGTGGACTATAGCCCACCAGGCTCCTCTGTCCCTGGGAATTCTCCAGGCAAGAATACTGGAGTGGGTTGCCATGCCCTTCTCCAGGAGATCTTCCCAACCCAGGGATCGAATTCAGATCTCCCACATTGCAGGCAGATTCTTTACCATCTGAACCACCAAGGAAGCCCAAGAATACTGGAGTGGGTAGCCTATTCCTTCTCCAGGGGATGGATCTTCCCTACCCGGGAATTGAACTGGGGTCTCCTACATTGCAGGTGGATTCTTTTACCAGCTGAGCTACCAGGGAAGCACTTATAAAGTGGCTGTGAGGATTAAAACAACAAAATAAACTGCTTTTAAGAGGTGGTAGCTATTAAGATGGCGTTTAAGATGGCTCCGTAATCTTCTGTGTATGAAATACAAAGAAAACAAGTAGCACTGGTAACAACACATTTATTTATGTACCCTGTTGTGTGACCGGGAGGTGTTTTTCACTTTCCAGTAATTAAATTAGGTTATAACAATTAAAATTCCAGAAGATAAACTACTGTAATTTATTGTTGCTCATGACCATAAGTAAACAGACATGGCACGACATAAAGGAATTTTAAACGCGTCTAACTTTAGGTATAGCTTTGAATACGGACCAGTATCTACTTTGGCAATGGACCTAATAGATTACCAGTATGCTTCTAAATCTCATGGTTCTCTTCAGACACAACAGGAAAAATTTCAATTTTTGACGTTTGAATTTCAGAAATTTAACAAAGATTCTTAGGAAGCTGGAAAAGGCCATTACTTAAGCCTATCATATTTATCACAAATATAAACATATTGCTATTAAAAATAAACTCATGGTAGGCAGCAGTCAACCAATTGCTAATTTCATTTTGTAGATTATATAGTGTTTCTTGAAAATAATTCACCTCAAGATGGCAGGCTACAGAGCTTTTTGAAGTAGTTCTTACTTATTAACCTTTTGAGGACTAGCGAAAGAAATTCAGATCCCAAGCCAAACCACTGAATGTATTGGATTTTACATTAGGAACAGCCATTTTCAAGAGACTGCATTGTACGAGGCAGAATGTCTTTATTCCTGGCTTCAAATCTTACTTACAACGTATGATTATTCTAAAGAAGGTTTGATAAATGTTAACAAATGGGTACTCATTGCTAGAGCAGGATATTAAGAATGTGCTGATCACCAAGTATGAGATTTTAAATTAAAATTATATACTGTTGGAAATAAGATAGGGAGTTCCTAGATCCTAGAAAATATGGCTAAGGAAATAGAGAACTCAAAAGAGGAATCTACCTCCAAGAAACTACTTCAGTATAGTAAAATAGAATTAAGTGCCCTGTCTCAGGAAACAGTCATTAATAAGGAACAACTGGGACATCACACATCATTTCTTTGGAGATTAAAGTGCAGGCTATGAAATGGCATATAAAATAATGCATAAAATAGTGCAATCTTAAGGTGCCATTATTTTTATTACACATAGCCTATGTTCATATGTCCATTTTCTCTCAAAAATCCAGCTGTAGTGACACCTTTTAGCTTATTTAGGCATTACATATACTCTGTCTTACCCACCTTAGGGGCTACATAGACTATTTTAACAAGTAGAATAACAGCGCATCTATCTTGAAACTACTAAATAGAGATTAAGGCAAGCCCCTGTAAAGTTCAGTACTTCAAAAACATGTTTTACCAAAAAAAAAAAAAAAATGTTGCTTCCAAAATTGGTGGCTTTAGACCTGATGGCACCCCAAGTTTTTAAAACAGTATGATTACTCTGATTACATTTGTGTTTGCCCTTATTTCCAGGCTCTGTACATCAAAAGAGGAGCTTGAAAAACAACAGGTTCTATATCCTCATGTTGTAAAATAATACATAGTTCAGTATATGTGAAAACCAAGTCAAGTCCACGTGGGAAACAAGCAGAGACTCCTGTGGGGGGTGAGGGGGAGGCAGTCCTTTCCATTTTTCATCCGCCCTTCTACATTTTATCTACGTCTGTAGTGTTGTGATCAATTTGTAAGTGGGACAACTTTAAGTATCCTCTGAAAGACCAGCCAAGGAAGATAATGGGAATACTTTATGAAATGTCCTAATATTTAACGTATTAACATACAGTATTAACATACAGCATTTAAATTACTGACCTACAATCCAGAGCAGGATAGTTCTCTCTTGGGTTGCTAACTTACAATTTTCCTGTAACATATGTCAGTTTTAGGTGATGGAAATACTTTGTGATTTGCTGACACTTAAAATACCATTATACTACCCAAATGCAAGTATAACAGCTATCAAACTGGCCAAGGCAATATCCTAACGTATTTTACTAGTTAAGATTTAAGATTTACAACAACTGTAGTGCTTTATTTCCTACTGTTACGCCACGTTCACCCATTAACAAGTGCAACTCATTAAATTTATGGGCAGATGATTACAAGTGTATATTGTAGAAATTTGGATTTTGAAACAGAAAATCCATCTTTTAATAGTGTGAATGTTTATTATGGAAGCCAAATATTCATGTTAACTAAGACTGTAGATACATTTAGGGTATCTAGATGGCGTTTAAAAAGAAACCCAGGAAACTTTAAAGAATTCATTATTAAAAAAGATCATCTGAGGTTATATCCCTTTGATGCATAAAGATCATACTTTATAAACCTGTAAACATGTACTTTGTTACTTAAAAACACGTTCGTATTACCAGGAAAGCAGACTATTAAAGGCCATGAGTAAGTATTCCAGTAGGCCTCCTCCAGAGTTGTGATAATATGGCTAAATCCTATGACTAAACAAGTGAGACCTGCTGAGAAAATGAGTTCCAGACAGGGACTTTTATGGATGATCTTGGCTGACAAATGTTTTTTGGAAATTGTTTATTTTAAAATTACCTTCCCAACAAACCATGAAAACACTTGGATGTTATTTTATGGTTTTTCATTGAAAACATAACTACATTGTAAATGGAGTTTTAATATTAGACAAAGAATTGATCAAAATCTAAGGACACTATTATGTAAGGACAATATTAAAAATGGATAAGAAATTTCATTTGGTGAGGTTAATCTCAAGGATGCATAACCGTATCATGTTGGACGGATTAAAAAAAGGTAGTGACCTTGTGCTTTTCTTCAACTAAGGTACTTACCAAAACCTTAGGTTTTATACAGGTGTCAAACTCCCACCTGGAAAGGGATAGTATTCTATATTACACCTAAGTTTACCTTAAATAACTGAAGCCCAAAGCAACAGTTGTTTAACTTAACAGTCAAATAATGACTACATAATTTAGTACATTAAAATAAAACTAGACAGTAATAGTTGACTGTTTCAAAAATACACAGCTGGGGAAAATAATCACTGTACAGTTGTTAAAGTGACCACTTAGAAGGTTGACAGTGCAAGACATGCTTTTCCAGTTACAAGCTCAAAACAGGAGTGCAAACGAAATTAAAGCTTTTGTTGAAAGTTGAAGGATAAGGAAAGCCTGAAATTAATACTAAAAAGCTTCCCTCAGGTCACCTCCCAGAAATGAAACAATCAAAATGCTTTTTCATAGTACAATTTTCTTCAATGAACTGTTTTTCAATGGCAAAACAACTGCATCCCATAAGTTGGGTTCCCTACTCACACCACTGGTCATGGCCACACTGGATCAATGGGCATACACAGTGGTGAGTAAAGAATAGTACTAGTTACCAGAGGTCTGATATCAACATAAAGAATTTGGGGTTCTGTCTTAGCCAGTGTACCTGAACCCTACAGAGAAGAGCTAAAGCAGCGGGCTTTAATACTCTCTTATTCTGTAAAACTGGAGGACAAATGGACATACAAATACCACTCCCCCTCAACCCACCGAAGCAAGCTGGAGTGGTGGAAGATGTTAAGTGCTTAAATGAACTAAGACACTGCTCTAAAAAGTGGAGAAGTATAGAGGTTCAAGATCAATACCAGTGCAAGAGCTTTTTTAAGTGAGTTGACTAGGCAATGCATGCATGCATCCATGCAAATGTAGGTCATGGCCCCAAAAGAGAACTAAAAACATGTATATAACAACTGGATAAGTCCCTTGCCAGTAGTTTATAAAAATATATAGTCAATACTGTAGAGGCCCCTTCTACAGTCAATACTATGGAAGTCCGTTTTAGTTACCCATTACTCCAATACCAAAAAGCATTTACTACTTTTCAGACATTCCAGACAAAGGTCACTTATAACAAAAAGTCAACTTTTTTTTTTTTAAAAACAAGATACTGTCCATTTAAAAAGTAGGTCTTTTCTTTCAAGTGAACAGGACATTTTCTGTATTAAACTTAGTTTCTAGTCTGTCAAGACTGGTTTAAGATCCTTACGTAATGTGCATATATGCAGAAACAAATTTGCTTTAAACATTATCTGCACAAAAAAAAAAAAGATTAACTTCTCAAAACATGATAGAATAGGTCTGGTTAGTACAAATCTATTGCAAAGTAAAAAGTTTCTGTGCATCAGTTCAACAAGGAGAAGCAGGAAAAAAAAAAACGTCCCAACCATGAGAGTTCAAGTTTAAGTTGTGTTCTGAAAGCCTAGAGCTGAGGGACACCATGTCACGCAGTGTCCAGATACGCAGAACTGGTTAAGCTACAAAGCCAGGTCTTCCTCTGGAGTTAGAAGCACATTCCGATTTACTTTCTATTCCGGAGACGTTTAGATTTCCTAAGAGAGTCTATGGCTTCTGTGGCCTTTTTTCGTTTCCGAGGAGACTCTTCATTCTGCCCAGACCCTGAGGAGTTTCCCACTGCACTTTCCATTACTTCTCGCAATTTGCGCTCCAGCTCTGCCAACCGTGCATTCTGTTCACCTATGATCTGGGTCTGCTCTAGCAGTTTCTGGTCCTGGTCTTGAAGTTGTTTCTGCTGTTCTTGCACTTTGGTGCGAAGCTCAGAAATTTCACGCCTGAGAACAGTCACCCCAGCACCATTTGTCTTAACCTGCTGCTGGAGTTTGGTAACCTCTTGTCTTGAAGGGTTTTGCTTGGAGAAGAGTTGCATTGTAGTCAAGGCTGCAGAAGGTCCTGGAACTGTGGAGAAATGGTTTAAAATGGTCAATCACTTCAATGGCTCACCACCAGTAATACTTTATTAATGAGACTTCTTCAAAAATAGAATGTCCTTAGTAACATCACCTCTGCAGATTTCTTCTTTGCAATCTACTTGGTCTAATGAATTAATCAAATACTTTGTCTTAACTATAAATGAGTCTGAATTCTGATTCTCATGTTCATGTGGCAATATGTGTATTGCCAGCAAAAGCAAAGAGTGTCCAGGGGTAATAACTTGGAATTAAAAATATTATAAAACTTTTTTAGAACATAGTTAAGAAAATATAAATGTAAAATTAGAGTAGAATTACTTTCTATTTTATTACACATAATGAAACATAAATATCTGAGTCAGAAGTACAGACCTATTAGGTTCTTAAGTCCTCTCTGCACTTAGTTGAATGTTTGGTCTCAACATTAGCCAAAAAATTAGGATACCATCAAAAAGGGTTATATCACACTTGATGACCAGGAAGAACTTCTGACATGATGTAGGAAGTCTTTGGAACTTTTCTGTTTTAGGAATAACAATGTACCATGGGGATAAAAATCACTATTTTAAACTAATAACCTGCTTTTTTTAAAACCTTATCTCTGAAGCTTTTCTAAAAGAACCATATGGATCCATCTGCACCCTAAAACCCATCTTGCTAATTTTCTCCTCATACATTTAAATAACCAGAATATTTTCCTTGACTGATACACTGTTCTTTCTCAGCTTACCTTTAGCCAACTAACAAGGCTCAGATCAGTTCTCACCTCTTGTGAAGTCTCAATCAGACCAGCCAACAATGATCTTATCTTCCTTAAGATTTTCTCTCTACTCATTTGGCATGTAAATGGACACTCCTTTAAACTATTCTCTTGCCTGCAATAATTTGAGTCATGATTACATCTTACCCTAGGAAATAATAAGATTCTTGAGAGCAGACACCATGTATTATACTTCTTTTTAGTCTCCATAGTACACAGTATAGTGCTGTCCGCATAATAAGGACTCAATAAGTAATAGATATATTAATGATGAGATGCCATAAGCTTTATTATTAAATTACAGACAGCACTCACTGTACTGAATACTCCAGGGAGATAACTAATCTGAACGAAACAAATGTTTTACTAAAAACTGCTCTAACAAATTTATGCCCAGTTAAAAGTTGTGGATATGTACAAAGATTCAGCCACAAGATTGTTCTTAAGTGTGGTTCAAATACTGAAAAACCTGGAGACAAATGTGCATAACAGCAGTGGATGAACTACGTTAAGATATGGTCTGTAATCTAATCTGTCATTAAAAATGATGCTGCAGATACACAGTTACAGACTCAGAAAAGTTCAAGATACACAGTTAAGTGGGAGAAAAAAAGGCAAGTTACAAACCTATGTATGAACATGACTATAAAGTATTATAAACAAAAGATAGTACTATAAACAAAAGAAAGTATTATAAACAAAAGATACCTGGAGGAGAGCCCATGAGTCTTCCAGACACATCTGATCCTGGTAATTTCCTCTTTAGAATTGGAACAATCTTTTCATCAAAGTATTCCATTGCCATGGAGGAAATATCCCTTAACTCTTGAAGTACTTCATGAGCTCGCTGAGGGGCTCTGGTAGAATTGACATATCTCAACACACGATAAATCTCATCAATCACCTAAAATAATGAGCTCTCATTAGCACTTTATTGATTTATTTTTTTTTTAAAGAAAATAGGTAAACAGGGAGTAAGGTGACTACTTGTTTTGCAAATTCCACAGAGATCTACAGGGTGACTTAACTGATATACTGACCACTGGTAACATTACCACCTGTAACACCTGGCTTTTGGCTTGTTATAATATTATATATGTTTCATATTTATATTTATTAAGCATACCTACTGTTCTGGGGCTAAAAAAAATTACCTAATATTTATATATAACTACAAAATGGTTAATTACAAAATATACACTTATATACTTTAGTAGTAGTCCTTCATATTACTAGTCTGTCACATTCTACTACATAGAATCTACTAGTGATAGGGTATTAACCGACCCATAGTTATGCTACATGTGTGTTATAAATAAGAAAAGTACTGCAACACTCCAGTATTATTTGATGTTGTCCTCAGTGCTAGTACATTCCACCTACAGGTACAAAGTAACCCTCAGCTATCTGACCTAAAGCAGACCCTCTCTCTCTTTGTTGCTCAGGGCTTTGCACATTGTGATCTCTTTTCTGTCATGTTCTCCCTGCATATCTCCCCTACCTTCTCCAGGCCCAAATTTCTTATTCACACTTGAGGTCTCAGTTACACTTTCTCAGAGTAAGTAGTCTTTTCTGAATCCTCTTTCAGTTTATGTTAACACCTTCATCAAATCCTTTATTTTTTCTTCAGAATACACATTACAAGGTTTAAGTACTACCATTTTCTGTTAATTTCTTCTTCCCATAACATAGTAAGCTCAATGAGAGAAGAGACCATACCTAGTTTCCACTGTCAGATCCCCACAGCCTAGCAGTATCTGACACCCTAATCAACGTTCATTAAATGAGTGATAAAGATGGTCAAATAACATAAACTGCCTAATATTGACACATCTAAATAAAAATATTTAGGGACAAGCCACAAGGTTAAAGTCAATACAAGAATATGATTTTTAGAGGCTAGATTTTGTTTTGAATACAAAGGTCATTGTTAACAGAATTTTTACTGAGAGGATAAATGGACCAAGTTAAGTTTATGTACATAAATACTGGTAGACAGAAGAATATTTACAGTATGTTTGACCTAGACTAGAAATGACTGTTACAATGACTCAAGCATGAATAAGACACACATCTTAACCTATGCAAGATGACTTAGTGAAAGACCCATAAACAGCCAAGACTAGTTCAAACTGAGTAAGTTCAATGTACAAGCAAAGCATTGTGTGAAAAAGGAAGTAGACAGGGATAAGATTTGTTTGAGGACTGAGTAGGCCTAATGAAGGACTTGGCAATGAGAAATAAGCAGAATTTCAATGAGAAGAGAAGTGTGAGCAGGAGGAGGGTGTACATGACTAAAGGAGGAGTGCTGCAGTGAGGAGTTGGCTAGGAAATCGAAATGTATGCAGTGTTATTAGGTACCATGGGCTTCCCTGGTAGCTCAGTCGGTCAAGAATTTGCCTGAAATGTGGGAGAGACCAGGGTTCGAACCCTGGGTTGGGAAGATTCCCTGGAGAAGGATATGACAAACCACTCCAGTATTCTGGCCTGGAGAATCCCGTGGACAGAGGAGCCTGGGAGGCTACAGTCCATGGGGTCGCAAAGAGTCAGACACGACTGAGCAACTAACACTTTATTATGTACCATGCATTTATTCTAGGTTTTTAAAATAAATTTATTATGTAGTGAATCCTCTTCCATAACCCTGATTCTGCAGAATTAATTTCATATCAAAATATCACATAGGGATTACTAATACCAAATGACATCTGTAAACCAAAATGTGAAATATTCTTACCTACCATATTCAGCCTTCTAAATACAGTGTGAAAGCAAGGTGTATCTCTTTCCCTTTGCCCAAGTGTTCTATTAGGAAATTTAGTGTTTTTAAATCTTACTACATACAGGTTATTTTAATTAAGTGGACTCATCCAATCCATGTTTTCAATAAAATTAAAAACATTTTTTTTCCTGTGTCCAAAAGTTACAAGTAAAGGACAAGGTGAAGAAAAAAGACAGCATGTTAGAACCAAACTGCTTCTAGCATTCAGAGTCATCAGTGGTTGAAATGGTTGTAGAGCTACATGTTAAGAAAAGCATAGCATTTACCTAATTTTTAAAATATTTCACTTTCTGAATAGGTTTAATCACTTTCTGAAAATTACTTTAGCAACAAGAATGTAATGGTTTGAGTCTTGTATCCAGTGTAAACACCACAGGTCTTAGGCAGGTCACTGAAACTCTTTAATGGCTATTTATAAACTTTTCAAGTAATATGCCACATGCTGAATACTAGAGGTAATTAATACTTGTGAAAAATATTTTTAAGTTTTAAGAAAGAATGGTAAGCAACCAAATGTGAACAACTATCACATTCCCAGCACATATAGTTACTCTATCATGATGTTTAAATTGGCACAGTAATAAATGACATATTATGAACATCATTTAAGGCTTTCAACTATTATAGATGAGAGAATTTCTATCTTATTTAATCTACTGTTTAGCAAACAAAGTAGTGCAAGTGAGTGAAAGTCACTCAGTTGTGTCTGACTCTTTGGGACTCCATGGACTATACAGTCCATGAAATTCTCTAGGCCAGAATACTGGAGTGAGTAACTGTTCCCTTCTCCATGGGATCTTCCCATCCCAGAGATTGAACCCAGGTCTCCCGCATCGCAGGAGGATTCTTTACCAGCTGAGCCACCAGGGAAGCCCAAGAATACTGGAGTGGGTAGCCTATCCCTTCTCCAGCGGGTCTTCCTGACACAGGAATTGAACTGGGGTCTCCTGCATTGCAGGCAGATTCTTTTAACCAGCTGAGCTGCCAGAGACACCCTTAGCAAACAAAGCTCCCATTAGAATATTGAACCTTGTATGTTCTCATTTTCTGTTTCTTTTTGTTCTACTTGCTGATGTGCTCAGTCATTGCCGACTCTTTATGACCCCATGAACTGTAGCCTACCAGGTTCCTCTGTCCGTGGAATTTTCCAGGCAAGAATACTTGAGTGGGTTGCCATTTCCTTCTCTTTGCTCCACTTGAGATTTCCTTAATTTTCCTCTCACTTTTTTTTCTTCCATATTTGTGAATAATTCTTTATATGGCATGCGTTTGTCTGTATTTTTCTTATTAATATTTCTTAGACTATTAGTCACAGTTTGGTCAAGTTTTATATCCTTGTATTGCTTTCTCAAAGGTCTTTTTTTCTCCATTTGTTTTACTTTGTGTTTCTTATTAGCCTGGTGATTCTCTACTCCTTGTTTATATTTAAAAATGCAGCACATAAAAAGCTGATCAGATCTCCTAGTTAGCCAAACTGGTGGGAAAGGTGGAGTTTAGCAGTGTAAGAACAGGGACCTAAAAAATGCAATGAAAATAGATTAATTCTTTTTTCATTTTAAAGGTTCAATGACTGCATGTATTTACTTGAGGACCAGAAAAATGAAAGGAGGAAATGCTTCTAAGCAAGAGTTATTTTTAAGAATGTCTTCACACTAAAACCAATTTTAAAAGAAACAAAAATACAACATTCTGGAAACATTAGATAAACTCAAACTGAAGGGTATTTATTCCTCAAAATAACTGACCTATATGACCTTCAAAAACTTGAAGCCCAAGAAACACAAAGTATAGGGAATTATTCCACATTAAAGAGGATTAACAAATTCATGTGTGATCTTGATTGGATTCTGGACTCAGAAATAAGAATAGCTAGGAAAACTATTATTGGGATAAGAAATGAAACTCAAATATGGACTGCTGATCAGTGTATTGGATCAATGTTAAATTCCATGAGCTTGTTACCTGTACTGTGGTTAAGTAAGAAAATGTCCTAGTTCTTAGGGAATACACTGAAATATTTCAGAATATATGGTCACAGTATCTCCAAGTTTTCTTCAAATGGTTCAGAAAAATAAAACACATATGCAGAGAGAGAACAAAAGCAAATGAGACAAAAGGTAAATAATTGCTGATCTGGATAAAAGACATATGGGAATTCCTTGTCATCTTTTTTGCAATTTTTATGTAAATGTGAAATTTCATCAAAAGAAGGTTTACCCCTCAAAAAAATAATAAGGAAAGTGACTATCATCAGTTTTTTTTTTCTCACCAAAAACATTATTAAAAACAAACCAGCAATACAAAATCTGTAGATTTTAAGTTCTTTCAGGGAAATCTAGCTTCATGGCGATCATTTATACTGTGAAAGCACTGACTTTTGGAGACTACTGTATTTCAATAAGCACAAAAGGGTTACTGGGGCTGTTAGTAACGATGAAGAAAAGTATTCATGTCTTTTTTCATTACTGTATATCCTGGAATGGTTAGTTGGCCTCTGCTCCATGTGTTTTTCAGTTTGTGTGAACTGCTGATACTGACCAAGAACTTACTATAAATAAGGTTTTATTGGAACATGAGCACACCCCTTCATTTACCACATGGAGAACCATGGCTGTTTCTCAGTTGAGAAACAGACCACAACATGACATAGACCACACGGTCCACAAAGTCAAGAATATTTATTATCTGGCCCTTTACAGAAAAGTTTGCTGATCCTTCCCAGAGCTCATAGTGGCAAAGTCCCAACCAGTCTGAATTCTTTAGACAGATCTTCTTTAAATGCCTTTGTTCTTAGTACGGTTTCCTTGTCAAGAGACTCCATTTTAAAACCCTCTCGTGAATAAGCCTTAGATTTTCACTGGGTAGAAGGGCAATGATCTAGCTTGTTTCAAGATGGAGAGGGGACCTGCAGATTTAAGTCATTCCTAAATATAGATTCTCAACCAACCTTTCTGTTTTAGCCCCATTTTCAGAAGTGCTTTCAACTCTAGAATTTTTTAGAGGTTCAGCTGTGCATACTACATTGACTTCCAGCTTCCCCCACTGCCAGATTAGGAATTAACTTCCTCAGTTCTTCTAAGTCAGTTATCATTTGTTCATCTACTTTCCAGCTTCCAAAATTCTGCTGCTACTGTCTACTCTCTTGACCTCCTTTTCATGGGGCTTTATCTTTTCTTCCTTTTAAAAATTACATCATTTACTCTACTCCACTGAGTTGAGTATGGGGAGAAGTTAAGAGGTAAACATACATTTATTCTATCTTCATCCTACCATTTAATTTTACAAACGAACTTGATTGTTCTTTTAGAAAATAATTAAAAAAAATTTTTTTCTCCTAACTGTTAGTTAGTTTAAAGGTCCAAAATTCTGGTATATATATCAGGCAATCTAATTTAAATGAATGTTGCTATTACCCAGATTCATTTAAGTAACTTGTGAAAACTAATTTGTGAAATGAACCCCAGGAGCAAGATGCTGGGGAAACCAAGAATAAACTACTATAGAAATCATATATCAAATAAAGATTATACGCTAAACTGAAAGAAAAGTATTTCATAGAATATATCTTCACTTAAGGATGTGAAACTTAATGTCATATCCTTATCTTCTGAAGACAGAAAATGAAAGTTTAAGGATGAGAAAGTTCAAAAAGAACAATGATAAAACAACCCAAATATT
Source organism: Okapia johnstoni (assembly GCA_024291935.2). Classification (NCBI taxonomy): domain Eukaryota; kingdom Metazoa; phylum Chordata; class Mammalia; order Artiodactyla; family Giraffidae; genus Okapia; species Okapia johnstoni. The sequence continues at coordinate 50,077,306 of CM044322.1, forward strand.
GCAAACTATGTTAAGTCAGCAGTTTAGACTTAGCCTAAGTAAGCTCAAAAGTACCAGCTACATAAAAACAGCTTCCTAGTGGCTCAGATGGTAAAGCGTCTGGCTGCAAAGCAGAAGACCCGGGTTCGATCTCCTCTGGGTTGGGAAGATCCCCTGGAGAAGGAAATGACAGCCCACTGCATGCAGTACTCTTGCCTGGAAAATTCCATGGGTGGAGGAGCCTGGTAGGTTACAGTCCATGGGGTCGCAAAGAGTCAGACACGACTGAGCGACTTCACTTTCACATAAAAATAAAAAGTAGTAATCTAAGTATACAGTGTTGATTTAGGCAAAATATAAGCTATAAAGATGACAGAACAAGCCAAAGTGATAATCAAAACAAAAATTATTTGTTTTTTGGGAGTTGTTTTTCCAGTTCAGACTTGTAGGAGAAAAATAAATTAGGATAAGATCTTGTGAAGAAATGGGTAATATTAAGGAAAACTGGAAGACTTTTCCACTGCAGGTAAGCTAAAGGTCTCAGTTAAGAAGCAAATGCCCAAGGGGATACACATACACTTCAAAACTGAAAACATCCTCCACTGCTACCACCTCAGTTGGTACTAGAATTAAAAGAGAAAACAAGTGGTTTCCAAAAAAATAGCAAGACTCAACTGAATTTAACCTCATTTGTTTAGACACTAAATATCATCATTTCAATCACATGATCTTGATCAACCAGAACAAGAGGGAGACAACTTCTGTAAAGCTTAGGTGCTAAAATACGTTTGGCTTTGCAGGCCATATGGACTTTGCTGCAAGCTATTCAGCTCCATTAACAATAAATGGTTGAATTGTCTCTGAGGTTATGAAACTTAGAGAGGTGTCTTAAATATTCATAATCTTAACATTATGAGATATGCAATAAAAACTATGAGGCTATAGGAGACAACCTATTCTAGTTCAGTGAACATCAAGAATTAAGACCTATGAATTACACCTGGATAAAATCTGGCCTAAGAATTAGAATCTAAAGTTTCTAACTGGTCACCTTTTTACAGAAAAGCATCAGTAGCTAGTATGAGGAAAGTGAGCTATACCAAAGAATACTTTAAATAAGAAACAGGACTCCTCTGGCTCCCAACAAACATTATAGAACATTGAAAATGAAGAAAGTAATAAAATATTGCCAATGTTAATTATCAGTGGAAATAACAAAAAGAGAGCATTCAAATTTTACTAAGTATTAATTAGTTCCAACCATGTTAAGGGAACCTTTTGCGAGTAGCAGCTAAGTAGCAAAATGATCTTTAATTCTACCTCCATCTCTTCCACATGAAAAGATACTGAAGTTATTTCCCTCTGAATTTACACTCAATTCAAGAAGCAAGGTATTAGTGAAGGTGTGAGCAGCATGTTGAATTCTGGGTTCTTTATTAACTTAGCCAGTAAATACACCACAATAAACTTATTTCTGTGTTAAACAGCACTATTACTTAGTCCAGCTGCTGCTGCTGCTATATAGTAATTATCTATTCTTGTCGAATCTGGAAGTTTGTAAGTTTTTTTTTTTTTTTTTTTTTTGGTAAGTTGTTTTCAAGAAACATTTCTCAAACAAAACAAAACCAACTTGTCTCTCCCAACCTCCCTCCCTAAAATGGTAACAATCTTGAAGGCAGAGACAATACCTATTCTTGCTCATTGCTGTTATCTCTGGCATCTTTACAAAAAGTAAAAGCTTAAAAAATTTTTCTTTGAGTATGAACCCTTAAAAAGCTTTCCTGAAGAATAGTAGGGCTTCTATAGCATATTTCATAATCATAATTTTAAGTATACAGGTCACATAAATGATATATATTTATATAAGTTATTGCACAGAAGCTAAACAAATCCATTCCTAGAAACTTACTCAAAGAAGTAGCAATGGGACTTCCCTGGCAATTCACTGGTTAAGACTCTGCACTCCCAAAGCAGGGGGCATGGGCTCGATCCCTGCTCAGGAAACTAAATAAGATCCCGCATGCCTCACGCAGTGGCCAAAATTAAAAAAAAAAAAAAAAAAAGTCAAAAGCCCACAGTTATCTGTACAACTTACCCTTTAATATTGCGACTACTGAATTCACAGATGACCAAAGAAGTAGGAGTGATTCTGTCATTTAAAAAAAATCACTTTGTAACTTCATAGTAATTTAAAGTTTACACAGTCCAATCCAGCTGTTACTAAGTAAGCAATTCTATTTTACCTTTCCTGGGATGAAGCAACAGAGATTGGAGTCCACATACTTCATGAAAGTCATATTTAATAATGACAGCCTTGTTTCAACAGCAGCGAGGATGTCTGCGTGCCGAGCTAATGAATGGTTTCTCCTTTCTGACTCTCTCCTACCAAAAAAAAAGTAACCATTAAAAGAAGTACTGTGGACTAAAATGCTAACCAAACAAATTATCTTAATGTAAGCCTAACATTTACATGTTAATTTAGAAATCTACAACTGGGTCATAACTTAACTGCAAGAATAAATGAATAACTATGTTTAGAAATCCTTGCTAAGGATCAATCCAATATTTATTGATGAAACATTTGAAAAAAATTTTTTTGTTTTGCCCTTTGGCTATATGGATTCCCTAGTGGCTCAGTTGGTAAAGAATCTGCCTGTAATGCAGGAGACTCAGGTTTGATACCTGGGTTGGGAAAATTCCCTGGAGAAAGAAATGGCAACCCACTCCAGTACTCTTGCCTGGAGAAGTCCATGCACAGAGAAGCTGGGCAGGCTGCAGTCCATGGAATCGCAAAGAGTTGGACATGACTGCAACTAACTTTTACTTTCACTTGGCTGTATCAAGCTCAAGCCTAATGGCTATTAGAATCAGAGAAATTAGATAAATGAAAGAAGTATACATGGACATAAAGACAAGAGACCATATATTTTTGCTCTAATATCAGCTCATTTTAACTTTTCAAAAGTTTTGAGACATAATTCACATATAATTCAATTTCCAAGGGTACCATTTAGTGATTTTTAGTATATTCACACTTGGGTACCCATCACTACCATCTCATTTCAGAACATTTTCATTATCATAAAAAGAAAGCCTGTAACCATTATTAATTACTCTCATTATCCAGTCCTTGGCAACAACTAATTTACCGTTTCTATGGATTTGCTTATTCGGGACACTTCAGATAACTCGAATACTAACAGTTTATGTGTTTTGTGTCTATCTTCTTTTACTTGGCATGTTTTCAAGGTTTATCCATGTAGAAGGAAGTCTCAGTAGTTCTTCATTCCTTTTTATTGCTGAATATTATTCTATTATATGGACATACCATAATTTTGATTATCCATTCATCTGTTGCTGGACTCTTGGGTTGTTTTCACTTTTTGGCTATGATGAATAATGCTGCTATGAATATCTGTGTACTTTGTGTAGACATAGTTTCATTTCTCCTGAGTATATACAGCAGTGAAACGTAGTATACAGCAGTGAAACTGCTGCATCATTTGGTAACTCTGTATTTTATTTTTTGAGAAACTGTTTTGTAAAGTGGCTGCACCATTTCATTATCCCACCAGTAATATGTGAAAGTTCCAATTTGTCCATCTCCCTCCCAACATTTCTCCTTTTAAATTTTAGCCATCCATCCTGGTGGGTGTTCACTGGTATCCCATAGTATTTTTATTTGCAATGCCCTGATGACTAATGATGTTTGGCCTTTAGTACCTCTTCTTTGGAGAAATTTCTATCAAATTCTTTGCCCATTTTCAAATTGGGGTTATTTACCTTTTTATTGCTTATGCCTTAAAAAAATATTCTGGTCACACCAGGAAAATGTGGGATCTTAATTCCTGGACCAGGGGTTGAACCTGTGCCCCTTGCATTGGAAGTGTGGAATCTTAACCACTGGCCACAAGGGAAGTCCCCCTTTTTACTGTTGAGTAGTAAGAGTTCCTAATATAATCTGGATGCATTCCTATAACAGATATACGGGCTGCAAATGTCTTGTCCCATTCTGTGGCTGTTTTTATTTTCTGGATGGTATCCTTTGAGGCACAGAAATTTTAAATTTTGATGAATTCTAGTTTGTCTACTTTTTTCTTTTGTTACTTGTCCTTTTGGTGTTGTATCTAAAGAACCTAATCCAAGTTTTCTTCTCAAGGTTTTATAATATAGCACTGATATTTATACTTAAGCCTATAATTCATTTTCAGCTAATTTTTGTATATGGTTTGAGAAATGTCTTCAACTTCATTCTTTTGTCCCAGCATCAGTTGTTGAAAACACTATTTCTTCCTCATTGAATTTTCTTGGCATTCTTATTGAAAATCAATTGACAAAAAGTGTAAAGGTTCACTTTCCAGACTATTCCATTGATCTGTATGTCTATTTTTATGCTAGCACCAGACTGACTATTGTAGCTAAAGCTTTGAAACTGGGAAATGGTAGTTTTCCAATTTTGTTCTTTTTCAAGATTGTTTTGATTATTCTGAGTCTTTTGCATTTCCATAGGAATTATAGGATCAGTCTGTCAATTTCTACAAAAAGACAGCTAGGATTCTGATAGGGGTTGCTCTGTGTGCTAACTTGCTTCAGTCACGTCTGGCTCTTTGCAACCCCATGGACTGTAGCCTGCCAAGCTCCTCTGTCCATGGGATTCTCCAGGCAAGAATACTAGAGTGGGTTGCCATGCCCTTCTCCAGGTGATCTTCCCAAATCAGGGATCAAACCCGTATCTCTTATGTCTCCTGCACTGGCATGAGGGTTCTTTACCACTAGTGCCACCTGGAAAGCCCACGGATTGCACTGAATATATATATATATATATATATATTTGGGGAATACTGCCATTTTAATGGGCTTCCCAGATGACTCAGCGGTAACGAATCTGCCTGCAACGCAGGAGACATAGGAGACGCAGGTTCAATCCCTGGCCATCTTAAAATGAAATCTTCCAATCCATGATCACAGAATGCCTTTCCGTTTATTTAAGTCTTTAATGTCTTTTAACAGTGCTTTCTGGTTTCTAATAAACAAGTTTTGTACTTCTTTTGTTATATATATATTACTATCAATGCTATTGTAAATGGAATTGTCTCCATTTTTGGATTGTTCATCGCTAGTGCATAGCATTATACAATTGATTTTTGTATACTAATCTTTTATCTAGTATCCTTGCTGAACTTGTTTTTAGCTCTGATAAGTCATCAGTGTATTTTATATACAGTATCATGTGTATACAAGATCATGTTATCTGTGAATAGAGATTTATTTCTCCCTTTCAATCTGGATGCCTTTTACTTCATTTTCTTGCCTAAATGCCCTTGCTCAAACTAATATGTTGAACAGATATGGCGAGGGTGAACAAACCGTAATAAAATCATTTATTGTGATCTGTGTATACTTTGCTACAAAAACTTAGAAACCATTTAACATGTAAACCCTTACTTAAAGATTAAAAAAAATAATAATAATCAAGAAACAAATAAAATCCCCATTTGTAGAATTACTGCCACTGCTAACCATAACATACCTTGGGAGTTGTGCTTTAACTTGTTTCTGACATAGATTATGGTACCTTTCCACCTTTAGAAATCCCTGATTCAACATTCTCTGGCAGACCAAGTCCATTCTTTTACAAACCTATGGGAAGACAGAATGAGAAAGAATTTTAAAAAGTAAAAACTTCAGAAAATGTCTGTGGTAACCTAAATAGAGACGAAATCTAACAAGGGGATATATATATGTATATATATAACTAATTCACTTTGCTGTGCAGCAGAAACTAACACAACATTGTTAAGCAACTATACTCCAATAAAAATTAATAAAGGGACTTCCCTGGTAATCCAGTCGTTAAGACTCCATCCATGCTTCCAATGTAAGGTGTGTGCGTTCAACCCTCGGTCAGGGAACTAAGATCCCAGATGCTGTATGGTGCAGCCAAAAAAGTATACAGAAATTAATTTAAAAAAAAAAAAATTGGTAACAATTAACTTAGACTCATTAACTGATGATTCCAAGTTCTCTGTGCTAGAATTGTTCTCCAGTTTGCTATCTGAATCTTTGAATCAGTATATGTAAATTTCTCACTGTAACCTGCAATACTACATTTAAAAATTAATATTATATGTAAGCAAGGAACAATTTACTTTTTTAAAAAAAGAATATTATATTTGACTTTTTTTGGCTGTGCAACATGGTTTGCAGGATCTTAGTTCCCCGACCAGGGATCAAACTCATGGCTCATGCAGTGGAAGCTCGGAGTTCCACTTGACTTCTTTACTTTCGGTATCTGTTGAATGTTCTGAATGTATCCCCACTATTATGGTCAAAGTCTATAATTCTAAAGATCATTAAAACAAAATATTTGAAGGCTTTGAATGGTTTGAAACAAAATTCTTCTCTAGCCAAAAATACACATTCAAACTTCAGTCTAACCCCTCACAAAGTTTTTATCATTACCAGAATGAAAGTTTTAAGTCATTTCTTCCAGTGACTTGGATGAAGTATGACAGTTTATAATGGCCAAAGCCTATACTAGATACTGTCATATCCTTCAAAATATTTTAACATGTATAGCAGAAACTTAACTTTAAAAATGGTATCTTTATACAATAAAAGCATAGGATCTGAAGTCAGAACACCTAAATTTGAGTCCAGGCATTTAATGTTCTTGGGCAAGTCAGTTTCTTTTTGAAAGCCTGAATCAGACATCTGTAAAATATGGACAGTACCTCATACACAGGGATATCATTAGGATTAAAAGAAATAGACACTAAATCATGGTAAACTATAAATCGCTATATAAAAGTTGCTTAAAAAATTTTGTTAACAATTTTAACTTTACCACTAATTTGAAAACTTTGCTTCATATACTTAGTGCTTATAGTTCTGAAATATCCCAGTATCTTTCTTATCTTAATGAAACCTACCACACAAAATATGTTTGTTGTTTGTTTCCTGAGTATTTTGCATTGACTCAGAGGTATCAACGTGGACCTTAATTCTCACTGTATAGGTGTGGATGTTGAAAGCACAATGCTGAGATAAAACTGAGATAAATCTACATCAAGGCTAAGTCAATTAGGCAAATGCTGTCTTAACGCTTCTTTCTATCTCTCATAGCACCCAAACACAAATGCTTGTAAAAATACTTGCTAAAACCAAATACTGATGAAACTCAAAAGTTGCTTTCTCCTGAGATTATACAGATAAAAATTCTGGTAAACTGGGCTGAGCCGATGAAGGTTTTGATACTCTAATACTAAATACTAGCCATTCCCTATATAATAGTATGCCAGATGAAAGGTATGAAGGTAAACAGTTCTTGTCAATTTCAAAGTAGATGAAAACATAATAAAGTACTGATACTTTACTGATAGAGTAATTCTAATAAGTCATATTTTAAAATACAGTGGAATCTATTTCTAATTGAATAAGTTATAAATATTTGTTCAGTGTCTACTGAAAAAATAATAATAAGCCCAATATGTACTGATACAAATGTTTCTAAAACAAAATATTTAATGAGTACATTTACAAATCTCTTTAATCTAGTTTAGGTCTAGTAGTTTAATAGAAATAAGTGAATTTTCATATCTGCTTCTTTTCCATTTATCTATTGAGGTATTCTTACCTAAGAAAATTCTAGAAAACACAATATACAAATGCACATTTCATTAGCTGTATGATGATACCATCACATGTCACAGAACTACTGGAAAACTCCACTGGACCTTTGTGAAAGAATGAGAGTAAAAAATGCAAACCATGCCTTAGTACAGTAATGAAAATATTTTAGATTATACAGACTCCCTGAGTCTTGGGAATCCTTCTGGTAAACCTGGACCGCATTTGAGAACCACATTGCCATAAACAATGGTACTGAACTTTGTGTGAGGAAAAAAGAAACTTTTATCATGTTACTGGAAGAAGGAAAAGAAAGTATGTCTTTGTGTGTATGATGAGGGGATATAAAGCTGGGTAAATTCTCATCTGTCATAGGAGAAAATCAGTCAGTTCAGTCACTCAGTTGTGTCCGAACGTCAACAGATATTATCAAGTAGAAAAAAAAAAAAAAAACCACCCAAAGACTTCAAAATGAACTCTGAAGAATAAAAACTGGGGATTTCACTGTTGCTAAAACTATTTAATGTGAGGCACCCTCTAACACAACTTTGTAGAAAAATACTCTTTTGATCTGTGGACTCTATAACCTCTCTGATATTTTGATAATTTCTGAGTTGAATAATGGAACTAAACCCACTGTGGTAATGATTTCCTAATTTTTTTTTAAGTCAAATCATTATTCCGTACATCTTAAAACTTATACAGTGCTATATATCAATGCCATCTCTATAAAACTGAAAAAAAAAAGTTTATTTACAAAGTAAAAAATTAAAGTCAGGTGGCTAAGTGGTAAAGAATCCGCTTGCAGCAGGCACATGAGCGGCAGGTTCAATCCCTGGGTTGGGAAGATTTCCTGGAGGGCATGACAACCCACGCCGGTATTCTTGTTTGGAGGATCCCATGGATAGAGGAGCCTGGAAGGCTACAGTCCGTAGTGCTGCACAGAGCAGGACACAACTGAAGTGACTTAGCACACAGCACACTGCTGTAATAACTTTCAAGGTACTTTCTAAATTATTTCACTATTCTAGAATTTTGCTGCACTAAATCTAGCTAAATACTCAATTTAGGAATCTTTTAATAATCTAGAAATGCAATGGAATGAGTACTGACTAGTCTGAGTAATTTGCTATAAATAAATAACCAGGTAAGGTCAACCAAGGAAGACTTAACGTGCTCCTAGGCTTTCAAAGAAGAAAGGACAAGGACTGCTAAGTTAATGCTGATGGAACAAAGGCACAAAGCCTGGAATGAATAAACCATTAGCAAACTACTTCTGAAGACAGATCAGATATGTAAGCAAAGCTGAGAGGAATACAATCTTCCATGCTTTGATCAGGAAAATCAGATAGTAATGAGAAATAAATTTAAAAGGAAAAAGAGCATCCATTTTGGAAGAGCCTGGTATTGGGACCTGGTCATTTTCCGTAAGCAACTATAATGTTACGACTAAAGATAAGGTTCTGGAAATATCACATGAAGATAGCTGAAACTACTGCAGATGAATCCCAAATAAAGAGGTAAAAGACAAGAAAAAAGACTTATAAATGAGTCTTAACTGACCATTCTAATTAAAAGCTGGTAAAAAGATCAGAAAATATACATCTGAAACAAATACTGTAAGTCAACTACACTTCAATTTAAAAAAAAAATCAAAAAAATAGGAGGTAACAAAGACAAACTAGAATAGCACCACAAAAACCAAAAAGATCTGAAGCATTAGTTGGTATTATAGGAAAAGAACAGTATTTAATGTAATATTCTTTCTTTCATAAATGTTTTTTATAAGCATTGACTGACCAATAGTATAAAAACAAAGACACCATAGAGCATATAACTATCTTTCGTTTAGGATTCAGAAGGAAGCAAAGTGACCTCTGGAAAAACAGAAATATATTAATTTTCCCCAAGGTGAGCAGTATAATTGTAACTGCTGTCAATGCATATTAACTTTCAAAACAAAATTACCTTATTTAAAGTGTAGCTCTACATTTGGGGTTACTTTACTTAATTCACAAGCCTACAGAAAAGAAATATCATTTCCCCAGTTATTAAAATAAAACAAAAATCCTAGCAGTTTGGCAATTTACTCAGGACAGAAAAATTCTATAATCTAATATACAAAGATGATGACTATGTCAAAAACGATCAATGTATTTAGAGATTAGTAAAATACATACTATATAAACAAAAGGTAACTAATGGAGTAAGTATACAATAGAGACATTTAAAACTTGCCCCTCTGTTATTTGCTGTTCTAGTATGAAGAACAGATTTCTTTTCTTTGTTAATTATTTCAAGATTTAAAATGCCATGTTTATTCTTTTTACCATTTTCTAACAAGTGATCAAAAATAAAAATTTTTCTTCACTTGTATTTAGAAATCTTTTTCAATTTGTTGTGCCACTATGGCCCTTCTTAAAAAGGCAAGACACATACCTTAAATCCATGAAATCCACAATTTTCTTGTTAAACCTAATCTCTAATATAAATCTTGGTTGATTCTAAGATGTATATTTTTCATCTTTTAACATTTGACAGTGGAAATGATCTTACAATATATATTATAACTGCCGATCATTTCTTTCTCAGATATCTTAGATGCCTTAAAATACACTGGGTTTCTTTGATTTTAAGATGCTGTGGAGACTTTAAGATATGCTTTCAACTTAATAAAAAAAAAATTTTTTTTAAGTACCACCATAATAATATAATTTGATCAAGAGGCATGATCATTTCAAAAATGATAAAATATGAAACTATATCTTAGAATCAAGGCAATATTGTAATGGAATCACATTTTTAATGTACTACTCATTTCATTCTCTACAGTTCTCAAATGAACTGAATAGTCAGTGTGTGCATGCTAAGTCGCTTCAGTCGTGTCTGACTCTTTGTGACCCCACAGACTGTAGCACGCCAGGCTCCTCTGTCCATGGGATTCTCCAGGCAAGAATATTGGAGTGGGTTTGCCATGCCCTCCTCCAGAGGATCTTCCTGCCCAGGAACCAAACCTGTGTCTCTTATGTCTCCTGCACTGGCATGAGGGTTCTTTACCACTAGTGCCACCTGGAAAGCCAATAGTTTCCCCCAATTAATAAGGAAGCTATTATCTAAAATTAGGCTGCTTATTAGACCCTTGACCTGAAAGGGACATAAGACACCAGAACCTACCCTTTCTTTTTGCAATGAGAAAACTGAGGCCTTAGGAACTTATATGACTTGTTCAAGGTCATCCAATCGTTAAGGGCAAAAAGTGAAATTAAGAATTTGGGTCTTCCAGCAAATAGTTATTCATATACATACACACACACACGTGTATCATTCTAATATGGACTTTAATATGGATTACTCTCAGTTTCCTCATTTTTTCATACTGGCTACACATTTCAAGGGTTAGCAAAGTGCCTAGGATGGCACCTCAATAAAAGCCAAGCTATTGGGGGGGGGGGGGACAATCCAGGTCTTCTGATCTGTGTATTTCCTCCCCTAATTTTATTTATTTTTGGCTGTGCTGGGTTGCACCAGCTTTTCTCCAGTTGCAGCAAGCAGGGACTACTCTCTTGTTGGGGAGCATGGGCTTCAGGGTGCTTGGACTTCAGTGGCTGCAGTTCCTGGGCTCTAGAGCACAGGCTCAGTAGTTGTGGTACAAGGGCTTAGGTGCTCTGAGGCATGTGGGATCTTCCTGGACTAGGGGTTGAACCTGTGTCTCCTGCATTGGCAGGCGGATTCTCTACCTCTGAGCCACCAGGGAAGCCCTGATTTGTGTCTTGTTAAATTTAGTGATCAGTAGCTATGTAGATTGAAATGTTTGTCCTAATTATTCTCAACTGACTAGGGTCTCTAATACTCTACTGCTATAGAAACCGTTGGCACGAGTCTAGAGAGCAGGGCTTTAGTGGGGGCGGTTTTTGCCACACTACTAAAGTTTTGCAATGGCGCTAGACCAAGATCTTCCTACAATCCTCTCAATCAGACAAATCTTCTGTGCAGAATATCTGACAGCCATCTGGGCTGGATTCTTTAGAAAGTCATGAAAGAATGAAAACAGTGAAAAGGCGGGAGAAATATTCCAGATTAAAGAGACTAATGCTTTATTAGATTTAAGAACCTTAAATGCCTCCCCAACCCCTCTCCAAGCTATCAAAACACATTTTGGGGACAACTGAGAAACCTGAATATAAAATGTAATATTAAATACCTTGGAAGTGATGATATTGTGATTATATAGAAGTATTTTAGGGGTAAAATGTCATTGTATTTGTACCTTACTTTCAAATGGTGAATGAGCATACAAGATAAAGTAAACGTGGCAAGAAGTTAATGAGGGGTGCATGAGTGCTCAGTTGTGTCCAACTCTATGTCATCCCATGGACAGAGGTGATAAAATCATTTAAAAAATGAACAATGAATGAGCCAGTCCTATACAACTTCCCATTTCTTTCACAAGAACACTTTAATCTTTTATAAGAAAAAATTCTATCCTCTTGGTATGGACCATTTAAGATACAATACTATATACAGAGACAGAGTTAATTCTCAATTGTCGGTAAAATTACAACAAATTGAAAATTCCCTGGGTGTCCCTCCTAAATATGCACTTGGAAAGAAAATATAAATTTAATATTAGCCTGAACAAAACAATTAGGATAATTACGTATCTTTTTTTTTTTTTTCCTACTGGGAATGTTTTTCCATCTTTACTGACTGGATGAAAATTCATGACCCTGAGGAAGCCTCTGCTGATTAACCTCAACATTCTTGTATTTACCACCATGCATTTGTTATCATTGGTCTTTGTAAATGTGCTCAAGGAAGGTGTGTACATTCTGTTTCAGTGATGACATTGTGGACAGGGTTACTGATTGGACACCTTTGAGAATCTGTAGGAGTGAAGTATTCCCAAAATATAATTTCCCACCTATACTTAAGAACTTGTTAATAAAATAAATAACCTGATGATGACATGGTAGGGGAAAAAAAAACCCAGCAGTACAGACAGTGTATTTTCTATAATACAGCAATACAGAGCAATGGTTCTCAAAGCATGGTCTAGGGACCCTTGGGGTTCCCAAGATCCTTTCAAGAGTTTGTGAAGCTAAATCATTTTCATAATACTAAGATGCTATTTGCCATTTTCCTGCTTATTCTCTCACAAGACACAGCAGAATGTGTATGGCAACATGACATGTGATGACAGCTAATGGAATTATGCATTGTGCATTCTTGTGTATTTTAGAATTTTCAAAGGTAAGCAATTTGGGTCCTCAATAACTTTTAAGAGTGTAAAGGTGTCCTGAGACAAAATTGAGAACTACTGATATAGAGAAAGAGATAATAAGGAAGACATCTTGCCTACTTAAAAAAAAAAAACGGTAATACTTTCCCATTTTCCTTCATATTTTCTACCAGTCAACCCTCTCTACAACTGAACTTTTCAAACACATTTGAAGAAAAGATGTGAAAGGAACTATAAATGAGTAATAGATTTAACTAGCTAGAGTGCACTAGAGAAATATCCTGGGACAAAAACATAGATTTATGTATTTTGTTGTCAAATGGAAAATTTCATTCCAGATAATAAGCATGACACTTGAACTTTTAATCAAATCTGTCCTGAACCACTAATAGAATTCCATTAAATTTACAAGAGCTCCACTAGAACCACAGAGGAAAAATCTATAGGATCTCTTTATAAAAGTGGCAGTCCACTGGGCTGCCAGGGAATTCCCTAAGACAACTTTGAAAAAGCCTTCCATACTTATTTTTTTCAGTGAGAACTCTGTACTCACAAGTCAACGTTATATGTTCCAACTTGGCTGTGATCTGCTCTGCAACCAGGTGCAGGACCTTCCTTAACCTTTGCCACTTGCTTCAAAAATTCTCATACCTGTGAAGGGGGCCTTATGTGACAGACTAATGCTGCACCAGCACAAATTGATGTGATTTACTGGAAAACAACTCAAAGCACACGTTTTGTCACTTTAAAAGGTATCTTCATCTAAATAATTTTAAATATATTAGAGAAGTTAAATATTTAAAGAACTATTTTTATGTAACCAGGATTTCCAAGTTCCAGGTACATTTTGGGAGCACTAGTCAACGGCAGAAAAAAACAAAACAAAATCCAGTTCAATAAGGGATCTGGCCATTCCTTTGGAAATCGCCAGACTGGAGAGTCAAATTTCAATTATTTGTGGCAACAGGAAGCAAAGATAATTGGAAAATGTTATTTTAGCAACTTGGGACAAATCATATAAAGAAAATACATAGTAGTAAGTACATGGACCCTGCACCTGTCCTCTAATTTAGGTGTTAACAATAGTTATGACTGAGGTCCTAATGTGTGTGCTCAGTCGTGTCTGACTCTTTGCCACCCTTTAAACTGTAGCCTGCTAGGCTCTTCTGTCCATGGGGTTTTTTTGGGCAAGAACATTGGAGTGGTTGCCACTTCCTCCTCCAGGAGATCATCCATGACCCAAGGACTGAACCTGAGTCTCTTGTGTCTCCTGCACTGCAGGTGGATTCTGTACCACTGAGCCATCTGGGAAGCCCAAGGTTCTAACAGGGCAAGTAAGCTGAAGGAAGAAAAAAAGATGCACCTGACAAATAGGTAAACTAGCTCATCAACTACTGAACGGTTGACATTTAGCTTTATGGAAACTAATTCTGTTCTTAATTAATATCACTCTTCTAAGTATACCCAACCTTAACTCTAGTCAAAAAAATACTTGACAATAAAAGAAACTATGTAATTTATGTGCCAGACAGCAGCATACACACTGGTATTGATTTTCTCACAAACAGTCTGTTAGGTATAAATGGTCACTTAAATTCGAAAAGGCATGTAAAGCCCATACTATGCACTATTGCTAGACTGCCAATTTCATTAACGACCACAATTAAATTAATGCTGACACCTAGTGGCAAGAATCTTTCATGTTACTTGAATTGCACCTTATGACATATGAACCAAAGAATTTAAAACCAAAGACATTTCCAAATCGCCACAAAAGATTACCCACTTAATCTAAGAATTATCCATTAACCTTCAGTAAAGAAAGGAATAAGAAATAGTTCCCCATTACTAAAACAGAGAAAAAATCATCTTTAAGAAGTAAAACTGGGAGCTGAATCTTTTTAGGGGAGTGGTAAGGGACTCCTTATGAAAAAATCTCTGAAACTACAAATTTGTATCTTTAAAATACTAGAATAGATGACTGCTTAAAAATAAGAATGCAGCTGAGTATTTCACTTGAAAGAGATGTCATTTACTAATAAATCGTGGGATGTGTTTTTAACTCTGTCCCCTAGGATAGGCTGGTTTTCTCCCCTTTACGAATGTTTTTAATTTTTAAAGAAGTAAAATGACCAACAAATGAACACTGCCCCCCCGCCCCAGTTTTTCTCAATACTTATAAAACAGAACGGTGAACATTCCAAGCTTTACAAAGGCATTTGTCTGGCTGAAAGGCTCAATTCAAATGTCATGTCCAATTTCCAGGCAACAGGAATGTATACCATGAATTCTGATCAAATATCATTCTTTAAAAAAAAATCGAAGGAATAGTTAGGATTCTACAAGAAATTCTAGGATAACATGTTTTGGAAATTAAGGGACAATCATTTTGAAATATTACTTTTCAAATGAATTTTCTATCCCGCAGACTGGCATGGTTGATGTGCTGTGTTGACAAGAAAATAAATGGTTCACCAGTTTGAATATTTAATAGCCTCCTTTAAAAAATATGCTTGCATCTCAAAAATACAATTATAATCAATTTTAAATTGAAGGTGTAAATCTAAAATAGGGTATATTGATTATTAAGAAAATGCTATACACAGCACATTCAGATATGTCTTTGTCCTCTTAAAAACAACCCCGACCACATATTTAGCTTCTACACAGAAACGGTTTGTAATCATTTCAAAATGTCCACCTTCTTCAATTTCCTTAGCACTTAAAGATAAATTCACTGAGGAAGCAAAATAACCGACTGAACTAAGATATTCACTGAGCCTTCAGTGAAGCCTCTGGGATGAAGAAAATCCCAAAGGCAAATTCATTTATT
This sequence comes from Okapia johnstoni, assembly GCA_024291935.2. Classification (NCBI taxonomy): domain Eukaryota; kingdom Metazoa; phylum Chordata; class Mammalia; order Artiodactyla; family Giraffidae; genus Okapia; species Okapia johnstoni. The sequence continues at coordinate 50,092,986 of CM044322.1, forward strand.
TTCATTAACCCATGGACAGAATTACTGTGATTTTAAGGTATAAAACCTATCCTAAAGCTGGCGGGTGGGCGTAAATCACTAGTTAGAAAATGAAACGCAGGAGAGGAAACCTTCTCCAGGGGCAAGGTGCTTCACTATGGGGTGGGGAGTGTCAGGGGTGAGGCAAAGCCCGATAGTCACTTCTCAGGATTGCCTTCATTGGTCAACCAAGGCGCTGGGGTTGAGGTTATCAAAACGAGTTTGAATTCCTCCAAACCTCTACTGGCTTTTGGGAGGACTGACCGATCCGACTTTATCTTTTCCAACAAGGAAACTTGGGTGGTAGGGCGAACAATACGTTATTCTCATAGACAAACCAAACCTAGCCGGGATGATTTCGCCTACTTCGGAGTGCTCGCCCCCAACTCCAGCCTGGGGTTGGAAGGTGATATACAAAAGGCAGGTGGTGAGACTCCCTCCGGCGTCCACGCTCAGGCCGGACAGAGGTTGGAGGCCCAGCTCTTGCTGCCCCTGCCCATGGCCCCGCTTCCGGGTCGGGGGCACAGAGCCCCCGAGCCCCCCAGCCCCCCAAAGCCAAGCTCCCGCAGGCAGTCGCCCCCACTCCCCATGCAAGGGCGGAATCTGGACAAGCCCCGCGGGCCAGCCCCAAGAGAGACTTCGGGGCGGGAGGGGTGCGCTTGGTGCTTTAGCGGCGGCTGCAGCTCGCCAGGGGCTCCCTCCCCGGGGAACGCTCTTTCCCCTTTCGGGCCCTCCCCAGACCTCGGCTTTCGGAGAGGGCGGCAAGGGTCCCCAGGGGGCCTCACCAGACGGAGCTGGCTAATTTCGTCGTAGGACATAAAGCTGAGGATGTTCTCGATGGCTACGATGGGCAGCGCCACCAGCGTGTTGTTTTGAGGGAGCTGGTCCGGAGCCAGCGCCGGGGCTGGAGGCGCCTGGGACCCCGGCTGCGGGGGCTGGGGCGGGGGGGGGTGGGGGCAGTCGCTGGGTAGAGGGCGATGGCCGAAGGGGAGCCGCCGTCGCCGTGACCGCCGCCTCCTTCCTCAGCCATCCGCTCCTCCGACGCTGCCGCCATCTTGGGGGTTTGATTCCTTCCCCCCACTGCAAGGGGAACAGGGACACTTCCGGTGCGTCACTTCCTTCTCTTGAGCTGCCGGGAGGGGCACCTGGAGGAGGGGGAGGAGCCTATAGGATGACAGGCAGAGAGAGATACTGTGATGCTAGTTCAAGTGGGAAAGAGAGATCACGTAAACCCCTGGAAAGGTGGTCACTATAAGCCCTTTCATCTAAGATTGGAAACGACTTGAGGGCAGGGGAACCTTGTCTGAAATTAACTTCACCGTGCAATTTTTCCTAAAGTGCTTCCCTGATAAAGGGAGATAAAAATAATCTTAACTAGTAAGTGTAGTAAGATCATGGCATCTGGTCCCATCACTTCATGGCAAATACATGGGGAGACAATGGAAACAGTGACAGACTTTATTTTCTTGGGCTCCAAAATCACCGAGGACAGTGACTGCGGCCATGAAATTAAAAGGCATTTACTCCTTGGAAAAATAGCTGTGACAAAACTAGACAGTGTGTTGAAAAGCAGAGTCAGACTTTGCTGACAAAGGTCCAAATAGTCAAAGCTATGGTTTTTGTGGTAGTCATGCATGGATGTGAGAGTTGGACCATAAAGAAGACTGAGTGCCGAAGAATTGATGCCTTTGAACTGTGGTGTTGGAGAAGATTCTTGAGAGTCCCTTGCACTGCAAGGAGATCAAACCAGTCAATTCTAAAGGAAATCAACCCCAAATATTCAGTGGAAGGACTGAAGCTGAAGCTCCAATAATACTTTGGCCACCTGATGCGAAGAGCCGACTCATTAGAAAAGACCCTGATGCTGGGAAAGATTGAAGGCAGGAGGAGAAAGAGGACGAGATGGTTGGATGGCATCATGGACTCAGTGGACATGAGTTTGAGCAAACTCAGGGAGATAGTGAAGGACAGGGAAGTCTGGTGTGCTGAAGTCCATGGAGTCACAAAGAGTTGGATATGACTGAGTGGCTGAACAACAATAGTTAAGTGTAGATGAAACAATGTAGAATATCGTCCTTTTTCAAGAACCATACTAATGATTGATTTAGGCAAAAAGGAATGAAGGATTGATTCAAGCCGCCATATGAATGAGCCTTAAAAATGTTTTCAATTAAAGAAGCAAGACCCAAAGGACAACATATTGTATGAATCCATTAATATGAGATGCCTGAAATAGCCTAAACAATAAAGACAGAAAGTAGATTAATAGTTCTCAGAGGCTGGAAACAGCAGAGAAAAGGGGAATGACTGCTAAGGGTGTAGGGTTTTTTTCTGGGGCAATGAAAATGTTCTGGAATTAGACAATGGTGATGGGTACACCTCTTAATCGTACACTTTAAAATAGTGAATTTTGGGACTTCCTTGGTGGTCCAGTGGTTAAGAATCCACCTTCCAATGCAGGCGACTCGGGTTCCATCCCTGGTCAGGGAACTGAGATCCTACATGCTTGAGAAACTAAGCCTGTATGCTTCAATCATGGAGCTTGTGCACTCTGGAGCCGCGTGCCACAACTAAAGCCCAGTGCCACAGTGAAAGAGCTTGTATTCTAACAACCCAGCCAAATAAAAGAAAAAATAAATATTTTTAAAAATAGTGAACTTTATAATATGTGAATTATATCTCCATAAAAAATTGATTTAGGCAAGAATCATCAAAAGATGCTAAAATGAGAAAGTGAGGGTGTGATCTGGAAAATAATATTTGCACAGATTCAAAATAACCCCCACAAATTAATGATCAATTACAAGACAAAAAGAAGTTTGCAATAGAGAGATTTGGTGGACGCCACCATAACCAAATGATCAAAATTAACTTCACGAGTTATGAGTGGAAATGACATCATGTAGCTCCTGATATGATAGATTGAAAAGGACATAGCATAATGCGATATTCCTACCAAAAATGCATAACCTGTATTTGAGGTAGACAAATCTAGGTAACTACCCCATAATCTTTTTAAAATTTTATTTATTTATTTTTATTTTTGGTTGTGCTGGGTCTTTGTTGCTGCTCATGGGATTTCTCTAGTTGTGACAGACGGAGACTACTCTTTAGTTGTGGTGTGAGGGCTTCTCATTGAGGTGGCTTTTATTGCAGAGCACAAACTCCAAAGCTCGAGGGCTTCAGTAGTTGCCCCATGATGACATGTGGAATCTTCCTCGACCAAAGATCGAGACCATGTCCTCTGCATTGGTAGGCGGATTCTTAACCACCAGACTACCAGGTAAGTCCCCCCATAATCTTGAAAACGATTACTGTCATGAAAGGCAAAGACTATGAATTTGTACCAGATTAAAAGAGACTAAAGCAACAAGACAACTAAATGCATGGGTGATCCTGGACTGGATCATGGATTAGGAAGAACAGTAGTGAGAATTGGCAAAAATTGTAATTTTTAATTGTATTTAAATTTTAATTGTTATCATATTGTGTTTAAATTGTGATCATATTAAGTTTCATATTACTATGAAACTTAATGTAATCATATTAAGTTTCCAGATTTAGATAATTTTATCATGGCCTTGTAAGAGAATGTCCTTCTTCTTAGGAAATACACATTGAAATATTTAGGGGTAAATGGGTCACGATGTCTCTGTTTGCTCTTCAGTGGTTCAATATGTAGATAGAGAATGAGATGAATAAAGCAAATATGATAAACGTTGACACTTGGTGAATTTGGATGAAGAGCATACAAGAGTTTGTACTAAGTTTTTTTTTTTTTAACCTTCCAATTTTCTGGAGATATAGTTGACATATATCACTGTTTAAGTTTAATGTGTACAGCATAATGACTTGACTTATATACATCATGAAATGATAATCACAAATTTAGTGAACATCCAGCATCTCATGTAGGTACAAAATGAAAGAAATAGAAAAATTTTTTCTTGTGGTGAGAACTCTTAGGATTTACTCTCTTAACAACTTTCATATATAACCTATGTGCCTGCTCAGTTGCTTCAGTCGTGTCTTGCTCTTTGTGACCCTATGGACTGTAGCCTGCCAGGCTCCTCTATCCAAGGGATTCTCTGTGAGTGAAAGTCACTCAGTCGTGTCTGACTTTTTGTGACCCCATGGACTGACTATACAGTCCATGGAATTCTCCAGGCCAGAATACTGGAGTGGGTAGCCTTTCCCTTCTCCAGGGGATCTTCCCAACCCAAGGATTGAACCCAGGTCTCCCACATTGCAGGTGGATTCTTAACCAGCTGAGCCATGAGAGAAGCCCAAGAATACTGGAGTGGGTAGCCTATTCCTCCTCCGGGGGATCTTCCTGACCCAGGGATTGAACCCACGTTTCCTGCATTGGCAGGCAGATTCTTTACTAGTGAGCCACCTTGGAAGCCCATCCTTGTAATAGCCTATGACAAAGATAAAGGTGCAAAAATCACTGGATTTTGAAGCTTTCTCTTTTTTGGGGGGGTCTTAGTCTTAAAATCTCCAATATATCTTTTGTTTTTCAGCTTTGGTTTGGAATCTAATTGTTGCATGGTAGAAACAGCAGAGAAAGCCAGGCATGACTAAGGGTTTGGGTTGAAATGGACATGTGGAAAGCCTTCCTGCTCCCTTATCTCTCCACATGTGGTCAGCTAGTTAACATCTAGGGCAGGCTGACCCCTGAGCTAAACAGCAAAATAAAACTTTGGAAACAATTTAAACCACTTCCTGCCAGTAAGCCCACTTAAATTATCCTCTGTTTATGTATATTGGATCTGTGCCCCTATATTTCTTACATCTTTTTTTTAAGTGAAAATTTCAAAATAAATGATTGCTTTGTTTCAATTATTGAAACCAATGCTTGTTTTGAAGACGTTTCCTGATCAAAACAAATATTTGTAACTAAAACAAATATTTGAACTTTTAGGAGTTCTGAGTTGTAAGTGTGGTTTTTACACCACCAGCAGGATTTTTACACCATTGCAGGAGGATGATCTCAAGTACAGGATGGACCTATGCATTTTTGGATCTCTGTGTTTCTAGTTTCATTATTTATACCTTCCTTTTTATCTCACAAAATTAATCTGAGGCTGAGTGGAGACAGCAAATGGGTGAGCTTTTGAATTCCTTAGGTTAAAGACATTCAAGTCAATTTAACATGAGACAGTTACTGTATAGACAGCATATTAAAAAGCAGAGACATTGCTTTGTCAACAAAGGTCCATCTAGTCAAGGCTATGGTTTTCGCATTAGTCATGTATGGATGTGAGAGTTGGACTATAAAGAAAGCTGAGAGCCGAAGAATTGATGCTTTTGAACTGTGGTATTGGAGAAGACTCTTGAGACTCCCTTGGACTGCAAGGAGATCCAACCAATCTATCCTATAGGAAATCAGTGCTGAATATTCATTGGAAGGATTGATATTGAAGCTGAAACTCTAATACTTTGGCCACCTGATGCGAAGAGCTGACTCATTTGAAAAGACCCTGATGCTGGGAAAGATTGAGGGCAGGAGGAGAAGGGGACGACAGAGGATGAGATGGTTGGATGGCATCACTGACTCAGTGGACATGAGTTTGGGTAGGCTCCGGGAGTTGGTGATGGACAGGGAGGCCTGGCATGCTGTGGTTCATGGGGTTGCAAAGAGTTGGACATGACTGAACTACTGAACTGAACTGATCTGATCCTGGCCCCTGTCATCCATCTGCCTTCCTGGTTAAGGTGTGTGTTAGGGGATAGGATTGGGTTGGGTGCAGTGAAGTAAGGTAGGGGCTAAGCTGTTCAATGGTACCTTCACAAGATGGACTTTACAATGAAAAGAGTAAATTAGACCCAGACATTGTATTTCCTATCTGTTAGCAGATTTGTAACTTATAAAATAGACTAAATAAAAAGAGGTTTGAGAGTTTCAATGGATTCTGATTAGCCATATATACTTTTTCCTTTTTAACTACAGAAAAAAGCATATAACGCAAAACTTACAACCTTAACCATTTCTAAAAGTAATGTTAAGTATAGTTACATGGTTGTGCAATCAATCTCTGGAAAACTTTCATCCTGCAAAACTGAAACCCTGTGCTCATTAAACACCAACTCCCCATTCTTCCCTGCCCTCAGCCCTTGGCAGCCTCCATGCTACTTTCTATTTCAATGAATTTGACTACTTATATAAATGGAATTATTCCATTTATCTTTTTGTGACTAGTTTATTTCACTTAACATAATATCCTCAAGTTTCATCCATGTTGTAGCATGTGTCAGAGTTTCTTTCCTTTTAAGACCGTATAATATTCTATCATATGTATGTACTAGATTTTGTTTATCCATCAGTGGACACTTGAGTTGCTTCCACCTCTTGGCTATTGTAAATAATGCTGCTATAAACATGGGTGTGCAAATATTTCTTCATGATTCTGCTCCCAGTTCTTCTGGATATGTGCTCAGAAGTGGGATTGCTGGATCGTATAGTATTTTCATTTTTAATTTTTTGAGGAACTACCACCCTGTTTTCCATAGCAGCAACACTATTTTGCGTCACCAACAACAGTGCACAGGGGTTTCAATTTCTCCATACTTTTGCCAACACTTGTAATTTTGTGTTTTTTTGATAGTAGCCACCCTAATGAGTGTGAGGTGATATCGCCTCAGGGTTTTATTTTTCATTTCCCTAATTATTAGTGATATCGAGCATATGCTTGTTGGCTATTTGTAGATCATCCCTGGAGAAATGTCTATTCAAGTCTTTGCTCAGTTTTTAATTGTTTTTGTTGTTGAGTTGTAGGAGTTCTTTATATTCTAGATATTAGCAACATGCAAATACGTTCTCCCATTCTATTGGTTGTCTTTTCACTCTACCGATTGTGTCCTTAGATGCACAAAGGTTTTTGAGTTTGATGCAGTCCTCTTTATTTTTTTTTTCTTTTGTTGCCTGTGCTTTTAGTGTCATATACAAGAAATCATTGCCAGCCAAATCCAATGTCACGAACCTATTGTTTATTTATTTTTTTTTAAGGAGAGATACAATTTTAGAACTTACATTTAGGTATATGATCTATTCAGAGTTAATTTGAGCTTCTCTGGTGGCTCAGTCCGTAAAGAGTCTGCCTGCAATTCAAGAGACCCCAGTCCGATGCCTGGATCAGGAAGATTCCCTGGAGAAGGAAATTGCTACCCTCTCCATGGGAAATCCCATGGACAGAGGAAACTGGCGATAGTCCATGGGGTCATAAGAGTCAGACATAACTTTAGCAACTAAACCACCAGAAGGTAAGGGTCAAACTTCTCTGATCCTTTGCATAGATATCCAGTTTCCCTAGTTCATTTTTGAAGAGCCTGTCTTTCCTCCATTAAATAACCTTGGCATCCTTGTCATAGATTTTTCAATCACATATAATAAGTGGGCTTATTGCTGGGCTGTCTAATCTATTCCTTTGGTCTATATATCTGTCTTTATGCTAGTAACACCCAGTTTTGATTGCTATAACTTTATAATAAATTTTGAAATCAAAAAGTGTAATACCTCCAACATTACTCTTTAACTGTGTCTTTTAAGACACATTTTTAGACTAGATGAGCAGTTTCCTGTCACAGCTCATGTCTGAAATTCTATCATTAGATGCATTCTTTTAAATTTAAAGCTTTAGCTCTAGGGGAAGATGGTTCACTAAATTTTCAATTCATCAAGTGTTTATTGGTTGCTAGATGGATAAGGCACTAGGGAGATACTAAGATAAATAATGTTTCACATCCTTGAGAGAATGTGAATCTGACTGTAATATTGGTTACCACATGGATCTGCTGAACTGATTCCATTGGCCTGGCTGACTGGACCAGTGTCTCCTTATTTCTTCATATATAGTGTTTCTAAAGTTATATAGATCTTCCCAGGTGGCACTAGTGGTAAAGAACCTACCTGCCAATGCAGAAGATGTAAGAGATACATAGTCAGTCCCTGGGTGGGGAAGATCCCTGGAAGGAGGGCATGGCAACCCACTCAAGTATTCTTGCCTGGAGAATCTGGTTTACAGAGGAGCCTGGCAGGCTACGGTCCATAGGGAAGCAAAGAGTCGGACACAACTGAAGTGATTTAGCACAAAGTTGTATATTTGGAAAGAAAAGGTGAATTTCATGGAGTATTTTTCATACAAAGAGGTTCAGCTAACTGTGTTCTCTCCTGTCATTAGAAAAGTATATAAACAAAAATTCTGGGAACATGTAAGTAGGTAGTTAATCCAATTTAAAGAATCAAGGAAAGCTTCACAAAGATTACATTTCACCTTTACCTAGAAAGATGAGGGTATTGGAATACTTGTGGAAGCTTTCTAAATTAAAAAGTGAATAAAGTTATCTGGCTGTTGTTCAGTTGCTAAGTTGTGTCCAACTCTTTGCAACCCCATGGACCACAGTACGCCAGGCACCCTTCTCCATCACTATATCCCAGAATTTGCTCAAATTCATGTCCATTGAATTGGTGATGTTATCTATCTATCTATCATCCTCTGCTGCCCCCTTCTCCTTTTGCCTTCAATCTTTCCCGTCAGGGTCTTTTCCAGGCTCTTCACATCAGTTGACCAAAGTATTGGAGCTTCAGCTTCAGCATCAGTCCCTCCAGTGAATATTCAGGCTTGATTTCCTTTAGGATTGACTGGTTTGATCTCCTTGCAGTCCAACAGACTCTCAAGAGTCTTCTCTAGCACCGCAGTTTGAAAGCATCAGTTCTTCTGCACTCAGTCTATTTTATGGTCCAACTCTCATATCCGTACATGACTACTGGAAAAACCATAGCTTTGACTATACAGGCCTTTGTCAGCAAAGTGATACCTCTGCTTTTTAATGTGCTGTCTAGGTTTGTCATAAGCTTCCTTCCAAGGAAAGGAGCAAGCGTCTTTTAATTTCATGGCTGCAGTCACCATCCACACTGATTTTGGAGCCCAAGAACATAAAATCTGAACATGCATGTTCAGTGTGTTTGACTCTTTGTGACCCCATGGGCTGTAGCCCATCAGGCTCCTCTGCCCACGGGATTTCCCAGACAAGAATACTGGAGTGGATTGCCGTTTCCTTCTCTGGGGGATCTTCCTGACCCAGGGATTGAACCCACATCTCCTGAGTCTCCTGCATTGGCAGGTGAATTCTTTACCACTTGAGTCACCTGGGAAGAGTGAAGAATGGCACGAGGACATTTCAAGCAAGAGGAACAGTAAGAGCAAATAAATGAACTATGTAAACACCCAGAAGATCAAAAAAATGCAGGTGAGTACAGGATTTTGGACTTTAATTCTGTAGACCAGTGGGGATCCTTTTTGTTCTTAATTTTTTTTAAATTCTTGTGTCAGTTATCAATTTATTGCCTCTGAGCTCTGAATTAACACTTTTTGTCTGCCTTGTGAATATTTTTTCTTTCCTGGAGAGATGTTGCAGCAGAAAAGGGTTTTCTTACTGGTTCCTGTGAGCTTGCTTGACAGGCTCCTACAGTAAGCATGTGGGTGGCTTCTCCTTCACCAGCTCCTAAACAGTGTATTAGTTAGCAGCACCCTGTGATCAGCAGCTCTCCTTGGCACCTCCTCCTCCCTTGGTGGTTTTGTATTTAAGTGCCTCTGGTCTCCCTCCTGGAGAACAGTTTTCTCTTTCAGTAAGTTCAAGAGGGTGGGTTGTTTCCAGCAACTTTTGTCAGCATAACACGACACAACAGCAACTTTTCTGCTGTCCTATGAACCACAGCTATGCCCTCCCACAAAGTCAGGGTCTCAGCCCTTGAGGAGCCTCTTCCTTCAATGTTGTATCTTAGTTCAAAGAATATGGCTGCTCCTTATATTTGCCATGTCTGTATTCTTTAGAGTTCTGTTTACTGCTTATTAGCCAACCTCCTAAAGTAGTGAAATTGATTTTTTATGATGGATATCTTTCGAGAATCCTAATACAGAGAACAGATAAAAGCAGATCTTTTCTAATCGAAGCCAAGTGGGAAGACCCAAGACTCATTTCATTCAGTCTTTCTTTTGTTCCCTGAGGAAACTTATCAAAACCTACTACTCTACAAATACTTGAAAACTATTGCTGTGTACAATTGGGAGAAATCTTGAGTTGGAGAAATGACTTGATCAGTGGTGTGTTTCAGGAAAATGATTCTAGTAATAATAGACTAGATTGGAAGGCAGAGAGTTGGTAGGTAGTGATGCCTATTAGGAGAATAGAGTGGTAGTTACAGAAAAATAAGATTTGGGGACTGAAATAGAGCAAAGACTTTTGGATGGAAAAGAGAAATGCACAGAAACTTTAAAATTGCCAAAAATGAAAAAAAAAACTGACACTACTTAATGACAGGATGTTGGAAATCATGTACTTGAAAAAGATGTTAAAAGATGACACTGTTACACAAACTCAGCAATGGGATGACTGGATGGGCCGTTAATGAACATTAGGACTATCGGGAAAGGCTTAGGATGGGGGTGGGAGGAGAGAAAATGAGTTTGATTTGGGGCCTATTGAGGTTAAATGCCTATGAGGCACCCAGAGAATGATAACAGCTCTAATTCTTTGACACTTACCATGTGCCAATGACTCTTGCAGGTGTTCTAATTTTCTTTATGCTCTATTTTTAAATGTATCAGGATTTTGTTTTAATCAGGTACAGGAGAAGGCAATGGCACCCCACTCCAGTACTCTTGCCTGGAAAATCCCATGGACGGAGGAGCCTGGTGGGCTGCGGTCCATGGGATCGCTAAGAGTCGGACAAGACTGAGCGTCTTCACTTTCACTTTTCACTTTCATGCATTGGAGAAGGAAATGGCAACCCACTCCAGTGTTCTTGCCTGGAGAATCCCAGGGACGGGGGAGTCTGGTGGGCTGCCATCTATGGGGTCACACAGAGTCGGATACGACTGAAGCGACTTAGCAGCAGCAGCAGCAGTAAGATGACAGACTCAAAGACAACTACTCTGAAAGGAAAGTTTATCACTTACAATTCCTGAGAGGAAGAGGCACACCACACACACGCAGACACACACTCCTCCCTCCCCCCACTCCATGTGAAGTCACATGGGGAAGCATCATGGTCAGTTATCAGATGGAAGGAACAGAGAGGAAGGTATGGCCACAGCCTTTATTGTGTTTTTTGTAGGATGGAATGGGTGAAGCAAGGTAGGCAAGTTGACGAAGTTTAGGATTGGATAGCTTGAATAATTTCAGCAGACTCTGGGCTCCTGGGTCATCTCTGGTTCCACTGTACTTTTCTCTGAAATGGTTTATGGCAAGGGTATAGTGTTCCAAACTACCAGAGGCTAATAAAAGGAGTTGAACTCTGAATTGGTCAGTGTGCATATCAAAGGCATGTTCAAAGACCAGTTGTTTTCTGGGGGAGAATGGATACATGTATATGTATGGCTGAGTCCCTTCGCTGTTCACCTGAAACTATCACAACATTGTTAATTGACTGTACCCCAATACAAAATAAAAAGCTTAAAGTTTGGGGGAAAAAAAAAAGACAAGTTGTTTGCTATCTCAGGGAATATGCTAACCCTGGGAGGATCAGTCCTTGAAATACCCCAAGATGTCAAAGCATTGTAAGATACAGAAAATAAAAAAAATGATCAATACATTCTCTCTTATCTCTCTTCCTCTCCCAGTGATCTTATCTTCCATTCTATCACAGCTACTTACTCTCATAGTCATGTAGTAGACTATGTCATTATCAGTGACTGCAATTTTTTCTACCTGTTTCAAGCATCCCAATCTCTGGCCATCTCTTCCTGTCTTTGCCTCTCACTGCCTCTAATACCTTAGTGTTAAGAATCCTCTGAACCCACTGGGGCCTACCTCCATTGATCACACTAGTTTTTTCCTGTTCCTCATCCTTCTCATAACATCTCTTCCTGCCTAACTCTGCTAAAATTCCACTGATAGTCATGATCTTTACTCCCTTGTAGAAATCCTCTACTCTCTCGCTGTTTCTTGCTTTATTATGTGTGCTTGTGCATGCTCAGTCACTTCAGTCGTGTCTGACTCTTTGAGACCTTGTAGACTGTAAACCTGACAGACTCCTCTGTCCATAGTATTCTCCAGGAAAAAATACTGAAGTAGATTGCCATGCTCTCTTTCAGTGCTTTATCATACTTCTGGATAACTATGGTTTCAGTTCAGTTCAGTCACTCAGTCGTGTCTAACTGTTTGTGACCCCATGGACTGCAGCACACCAGGCCTCCCTGTCTATCACCAACTCCCGGAGTTTACCCAAACTCATGTCCATTGAGTCAGTGATGCCATCCAACCATCTCATCCTCTGTTGTCCCCTTCTCCTCCTGCCTTCAATCTTTCCCAGCATCAGGGTCTTTTCAAATGAGTCAGCTCTTCATATCAGGTGGCCAAAGTATTAGCGTTTCAGCTTCAGCATCAATCCTTCCAATGAATATCCAGCACTGATTTCCTTTAGGATGGACTGGTTGAATCTCCTTGAAGTCCAAGGGACTCTCAAAAGTCTTCTCCAACACCACAGTTGGAGAAGCATCAATTCTTTGGCGCTCAGCTTTCTTTATAGTCCAACTCTAACATCCATACATGACTACTGGAAAAACCAAAGCCTTGACTAGATGGACCTTTGTTAGCAAAGTAATGTCTCTGCTTTTTAATATGCTGTCTAGGTTGGTCATAACTTTCCTTCCAAGGAGTAAGCATCTTTTAATTTCTTGGCTGTAGTCACCATCTGCAGTGATTTTGGAGCCTCCCAAAATAAAGTCTGCCACTGTTTCCACTATGTGCCCATCTATTTGCCATGAAGTGATGGGACCAGATGCCATGATCTTAGTTTTCTGAATGTTGAGCTTTAAGCCAACTTTTTCACTCTCCTCTTTCACTTTCATCAAGAAGCTCTTTAGTTCTTCTTCACTTTCTGCCATAAGGGTGGTGTCTTCTGCATATCTGAGGTTATTGATATTTCTCCCAGCAATCTTGATTCCAGCTTGTGCTTTATTCAGCCCAGAGTTTCTCATGATGTACTCTTCATATAAGTTAAATAAACAGGGTGACAGTTTATAATATGGTTAAAGTGTGGTTAGATCCAGTTCTCTACTTACTCCTGCCTGTATTAGAGAACTGAATGTGACTGCCAAAAACGAAAACAAAACCCGCAAAAAACTAACCATGCTGATTGTTCTTACTTTAAATTCATGATCATGACTCTCAAATGGACCTTCCTGCTGCTCTGCAATCACTGTACATTTTCCAAGTTCACTTCCTCTACTGTTTTTCTAATGATTATTTCATACCATCTCCTCTCTTCTCTAACTTTCATTACTTTTCCACCTCCCCATCTACATTCAGTTATTGATCTGACGTCTAATTGCTTCATTGACAAAGAGGACGCAATCAGAGGAGGACTTCTACAAACTCTCATTTCACACGTACCCACTGACCTGTACCTAATCATGTACTCTGACTTTCTTTTGTTACTTTGGATGAATTTTCTGTCTTTATTTTTTATTATTTAGCCATGCTCCATGGCATGTGAAATCTTAGTTGCCTGACCAGGGATCAAACCCGTGCCCCCTGCATTGAAAGCAGGGATTCTTAACCACTGGACAACCAGGGCAGTTCCTGGATGAATTTTCTAGTTCCCAGCGAGGGCTAACCTTTCTGCTTGCATAGTAGATCCTGCCTTCCCTCCTCTACTCAAAGAATCACTCCAGCAATTTTTCTTTCTATTAAATTTTTCTTTTAATAGAATAGAAAAATTTACTTGGTATTTACCTCTTTATTTGGTGTTTCTCCTCACCATACATACATGCCATTAATTTTCCCAACTTAAAAACAAACAAACAAAAACTCTTGACCTCACATTAACTTGAGGTAATTTGACCTTCCAGTTACTACTCCATCTCGCCCCTTCCTTTCACAGTAAAACTTCCCTAAAGATTTGGCCACATTTGCTACCTCTAATTTCTCTTCTCTCATTCTGTCTTGAATCCCCTGCAATCAGAGTTTTACCCTAGCCACATCTTCAATATTGCTCTTTAATAAGATCTGTGGGAGCTACTCATTGGTAAATCTAATGGCCAACTGTTAGTTCTCATCTTATTTGACTTGTCAGGGACATTTGTGACAGTTAGTCATTCTACCCTTTTTAAAATACTTTCGGCATCTGGCTTTCAGCTTGTATGTCATCCTGATTTTTCTTCTACCCAACTAGTCTCTTCTTTTGTTCTCTCTTCATTTCTCTGATATCTTAACATTGGGATGCCCTAGGGCTCAGCCCTTGACCATCTCTTTATTCTTATATTCACTCCCTAGGTAGTCTCAGCTAGTACCTTTTTTAAAAAAAGTATTTATTTGGCTGCGTTGGTCTTATTTTTATTTGTTTGGCTTGCAGCATGTGAACTCTTAATTGTGGCATGTGGGATCTAATTCCCTGATCGGGGTCAAACTTGGGCCCCCTGCCTTGGGAACATGGAGTCTTAGCCACTGGACCACCAGGGAAGCCCCTGGATGGTCATCTTGTTGTATCCTCAGATGGTGGAGAGCAGAGGGAGTTAGCTATCTTGTTTCCCTAATAAGAAAACAAGTCTCATCATGGGACTCCATCTTCTTGACTTCATAGTTCACCTCTTCACATAAGTGGATTTGCCATAAAACAAAGGAAGTTTAAATGTCAGGCTCTTTCACTTCCTATAGTCCCTTTATCTCACATTCAGATGAAGTTTTAATGAAGGATGGTGAGAGATGGTGAGTTGATAGCGGGACAGCTGGATATTTGAATCTCAATGTTCCAATTAAGTGTTGGGACAGCTAGGCACGATCTGCCCCCATCTCTTGTTGCTACGGATCAGCATGTCTCAGAAGTGGGGCCAGAAACTTGCATCTGAAGAATCTGGAGGATTTGTTAAAAATGACGTTTCTTAGGCCTTATCCAAAATCTACCAAATCAGAGACTCTGAAACTCTTCACTGTAAATAAGCTCCACAGCTATTCCTTAGACATGGTATAGGGTTGGCTTTTCTGTGTTTATGTGTTTCCCCATTCCTTCTCCCATGGCACAGTCTATGAGGAAGCTGATGTTTTTAGATTGCTTAATTGTGTACTCAAGTTCATAGTATTGTTAGAACTCAGATTTTCTCATCAGTTAACTATTCTAGAATTTTTCTTTTTTCTTGCTTTCAGGCACTGGCCCAAGAATGTGATTTTCGTTTGAGCAGAATAGGTCATCCTACTTTTTTGATAAATAAATACTTTTGATTTTTTTCCCCCATAAATTTGGATTTGTGATTCTTTTCAAACATATTGCCTCATTTATGCCTTGAATAGCTAGAATCGTGCATTAGCAGAGTAGATGTGAGCAAATATCCAGTGAACAAGATTAGATGACCATGATGCACAGTAGAGCGATGTTTATGTTTATTAGTCATTGAAATGAAACGGGGGAGTCAGCTCTTGAAGGTCTGTGGGGGTTGGGCAATGGTAGAGGCATTGTCACCCACGTGAGCCACAGCAGTCAGACGTTTGAAGGAAATTATTCCCCCAGTCAGATCCTCATCTTCAAAACTTCAGGATCGAAAATGGTTCTGATTCAAGCTAAATAGAGACTCCTGCCTACAGAGGCTTCAAAAGAAATGATGGTCCATGACTCACTAATAACTGCTTCATATTTTCCTAGGCTTCATTGAAATGTCACCATGGTTTGGAGTCCCAAACCCTAAGCAACAAGCTAAAATGATTCTGACGCTTAAAAAAAAAAAAAAGCTGGCAACCTTTGGATGGAAACACCACATACAGCATTTCAAATGTCTTGATTGTCCTCTGGTCATTGTCCCATACCCACCGGAGGGGACACGTGTGAGGGCATAGGTATGGTGGACAGTTGTGCAGCAGAGCCAGATTAGGAAGTGAGGGCGGAGTTAAGGAGCAAAGCCAATGTACTGCCTGTCAGAAAAGAAGATGCCGAGAGCTGAGAGGGTGGATGGCAGAATTGGAGGCACAGAATGGTAGTCAACAGTCAAGAACTTATCAAACAAAAGGAGATGGCAAGAGCTGCAGACTAGGGGTGCCTGACATATTTCTGAGTCTGGTGGGGTCTGAACTAACAGTTGTGGTTCAGATCCCATCTGCTTGATTCAAATACATCTCAGACAGCAGAAGGCCAGTGAGAAGGGCTTTTTTTTTTTTTTTTAAGAAGTGGATTTATTTAGAGGGAAACACACTCCACAGACAAAGTATTGGCCATATCAGAAGGTGAGAGTGGCCAGAGGGACTTTTTAAACAAAAATGATAAAAGTAGAGTTGATTTATGATGTTGTGTTAGTTTCTGTTCTACAGCAGAATGATTCAGTTATACATATGCATATATACATATATTCCTTTTCATATTCTTTTCCATTATGGTTTATCATAGGCTATTGAATATCCTGTGCTGTGTAGTAGTACCTTGTTGTTTATCCGTCCTACATACAATAGTTTGCATCGGCTAAGTCCAAACTCCCAATCCATCCCTCCCTTGCCTCCTCCTTGGATCTGTTCTCCTCAAATCTCCTCCTCCTCCTCAAATCTACTCTCTATGTCTGTGAGTCTGTTTCTGTCTTGTAGATAGGTTAATTTGTGTCATATTTTAGATTCCACAAGTAAGTGAAATCATAAGATATTTTTCTTTCTCTCTCTGACTTACTTCACTTAGTATGATAATCTCTAAGTCCATCCATGTTGCTGCAAATGACATTATTTCATTATTTTAAAATTTCTGTGTAGTATTTCACTGTATATATGTTTTCTATCTTCTTTTTTTAATTTATTTTTTAATTGAAGGATAATTGCTTTACAGAATTTCGCTGTTTTCTGTCAGCATGAATCAGCCATAGGTATACATATATCCCCTACGTGACCTGGGTCCTATCTTCTTTATCCATTCATCTGTCAATGGACATTTAGGTTGTTTCCATGTCTTGGCTATTGTAAATAGTGCTGCTATGAACACTGAAATGCATGTGTCTTTTCTAAGTATGGTTTTCTCCTGATATGTGTCTGGGAGTGAGATTGCAGGATCATATGGCAACTCTTTTTTAAATTTTTTGAGAAACTGTCATACTCTTTTCCAGTTGGCTGCACCAACTTACATTCCCACTAACAATATAGGAGGGTTCCCCTTTCTCTACACCCTGATAAGGGGTTTTAAAGAACTGGATTCCTGCCCTCCTGCTCAAATTCTGAGCTTTGTTGTCTCTGAAGGAATTAAGACATTGTTACCTCTTTGAAAGTTTCTTTATCGTTGCCCTGTTACAAAATGTCAAGTGCATGCAGGTAACTAAAGTCCTTGAGCATCATTCAGATGTCCTTTGTGTATTGGTCATCTCTTAGGTTGACCCAAGTATAGTGTCAGGGGCTGGGATGAAGGATAAAGGGCTTAGGAGAAACTGCCCCCAAGGATGAGTGGTCAGGAATCCACTATCTCAAGGGGCTTGGCAAACTGGGCCACAACATTCTTATCAGAGGATATTTTGTCTGGTGAGTTGGGGCGATACTAGGCAGAACTAAGAAGTAGTTGTAAGTTCTGGGATATCATCTCAGAGAGCAGGAGGTGAGGGAGGAGGGTGGTGAGAGGAAAGCTCATATCGGAATCTCTATAACTGAGCTAATGTTCTAAGCTGGACTCTGACACTAAGTGCGAACTTGCAGAGTTAAATGTGAAACCATGGTTGGCAGAGACCTAATCTCACAGGTGGGACCAGCACTGTGAACAGTAGGAGAAGGCCAGAAGTTCAGTCCAGCAAAGAGCATTTAGGAACTCTGCTGCCTTCACCATCAGAATTGGGCTATTGTCTAAGAAAAAGAGTCTGCTACATTCAAGGACCTGGCCCCTGAGCCATTTGACCTGTTTTGGCCTTTGTTTTCTTCTTTCTTTCTTTTTTTGGCTGTGCTGGGTCTTTGTTGTTGCACTTGGGCTTTTTGTAGTTGCAGCAAGTGGGGAGTGTTCTCTAGTTGCAGTTTGTGGACTTTCCATTGTGGTGGCTTCTCTTGTTGCAGAGCATGGGCTCTAGGGCATGAGGGCTTCAGTAGTTGCAGCACGCAGCTTTAGTTGCCCTGAGGCATGTGAAATCTTCCAGGACTAGGCATCAAACCCATGTCCCCTGCATTGGCAGGTGGTCTCTTATCCACTGTGCCACCAGGAAAGTCCCTGTCCTTTGTTCTTTCTCTTGACTCCCCTGTTATACATCCATAGTTCACTTGACAAGCTCTTAAGACACCCTTCCACGTTGTCACATGTTGGGGATGAGTATATGAACAACCCCCCTCCCCCTTGGGAACATCTTCCCAGCATTTAGCCTAGTGAAACTGGAGCTGGGCCCTTGGATAGGATCTGCACCACCTGGGCCTCTTACCCTTACCCTGGGCCAGGGGTGGGGAGGAAATGAGAAACGGGCACAAAGGAAGTTCTATTTTGTGTTTGTCTCTCTTTCCTCCTTGCGTTATTACCCTCTTCTTAAACTACCATCACAATCACTTAATACCCTAAAAAAAAACCCAAACTTCCTTTTCTCTGTTGTCAGACCTCATAAACAATATGGTGGTCTGCTTTCTGCCTGTAATTCACTGAGGACTCCAAGTCAGCCTCCACGTTTCTTTTCTGTTACCGTGTATTGCTTGAGAACATTGCTGCTTTGTGAGCTCTCAAAAAGTAGGTTAGGAGGCTAATTAAGATGGGTCACTGAGGTTCTTTAATAAGAGGGAATTCAGAGGAATGAGAAACATATACTTAAGGATAGGAGCAAACCAATTGGAGGGCTGAAAATGACATTTAATCTTTCAGGTCACAATGATGTCATTTGCTGCCCTAAATTAGTGGTTATCAGATCATTGTGCTTGTTAAAAATAAGGGTTCCTGGGTACTTCCTCTGGCGATTTGGAGTCAGAGGACTGGGATGGGTCCCGGGTATCTTCCTTAACAAGAACGCTGAGAAATTCTTGGACATCAGCAAGTTTGGAAGCCCTGTCTTCTAGTATCTATTACTGAACAGTCCCAGAAGATCTGAGGGTACACATGATTTTATTTTTGTATAAAAATTTTCTCATAAAATTTATTGATTCAACCTTAAAGAAAAGTTTGGAAACGTAAACTATCTCTATTTCTGTTATTCAAATGCAGTAGTTTCACCTCGTCAATTCCTTGTGTACTGCACTCACATTTTACATACTTGTAAACAAAAAACAAAGTACAGAAAGTTTTATTCGGCTGTTTTTTAGCAAAACATATCAGAAACACTTTTTTCCTTGATGCTATAGAAGGTTGGTAGTTATAATGTGAAATGTCTATAATTTATCTACTCATTTACCAAGTATTGGCCATTGCAGTTGTTTCTAACTTTTTATTTACATTATAGGTGATGTAGAAACATTTAGTGGATATAGCTTTTATTTTTTTACAAAAACTTTAGGATAGTTTCTTAAAGATACTATTGAATTTAAGTGTGGATATTGTAAGGTCAAAAGGTCACATATGAGACTATAAAATAGCTCCTCATTGGTTGAAACTGGTTAACTAGTTTCATGTTTAAAATGCTTGTGAACTTATGTCTCCACCTCTTTCTAATTGAAAGTAAATTTTCGACTATTTGTATAATAACTGTTTAGTGTGCACTTCCTATATTAGTTACTGTTCTAATCACAAGGCCATGGGGAGCAAGACAGAAGGGGTCCTTATGGAGCTCACTGTGGAGTAAGATAGACAGTAAATGGTTGTACGAATAAGGAGACAAGGTGACCTTAGATGGCAATGGCATAGAGTGTGACAAGATGGATGTGAACTGTAATTGGGATTGAACAGTTCAGCTGGGCGGTAATGGGGAAGTGAGGTTGAGTCATGACCTGAAAGACAAGACTGTGCTAGCCAAGCAAAGGATGCAAGCAAGAGAATGTCAGGCGAGAGAACTGCAAATGCAAATAACCCAGGGCCAGAAGGAACTCAGTGCTTCTGACAGAAATCCCGGTGGGTGGGTGATAGTGAGAAGGACAGTGACAAGTTGAGGAAAGATCACATAGACTCTTCTGGACCATGGGAATGAGACTGGATTTTATTCTAAGGGTTCCGGGAAGCTACTGTAGTCTTTTCAGTGGGAAGTAACATGTTCTGATTTGAAAAGGTCACTGGCTGCTGTGTGGAAATTGAATGGGAGAGGGTTTAGTGATGTGGGTGGAAAAATCAGGAGCTATTTTAATGTCATCCTTGTTAAATAGATAATTTTTTTTTTTAAAAGGAAACTACTGGGGAGTTTTGAGCTAGACGGTCATATGAGCTGCTATATTGTAAATGGATCATTCTGGCTACAGGGAAGCTCCAGGAAGCTACTGTAGTCTTTTTAGGGAAGAGAATAGGCATAGTTATAAGATCTGAGGGCAGGGGGTGGAAGCATGGAGACCAGTTAGGAGGTTCTCACATCAGGCAAGAGATGGTGGGGGCTTGGACCAGGGGGGAAGAAGGGAAGGTAGCTAGAAGAGATCAGATTTTGGATAAGCGCCTCCTGGCGAATCCCGAGGCTGCTCCCTCCCCTCGCCGCTCGAAAGGAGGCACCACGACCCCGCTGGGCTAACAGGCGAGACGGGCCGGGGTACCCGCCGCAAGCAACTCGAGAACGCACCGCCGCAAGTCAAGAAAACCCACGTGAGGCCACGCCCATTGCGTGAGGAGGCGCTTTTCCCTTGCAGGGCATTGAGAGCATACCCCGGCACCTCTCCCGGCTCAGAACGGGGCTTGACTCCTTGTGGGCGACACCAGGTGTCCCCCGAGATACCCGGGCCAACCTGCCAAGAAGGCGGGGCTTCCCGCCACACCGCGAGAACGTCCCCTGGGCCCCCCTCCCTGCGAGACGGGGCCCTTTGGATCGGCAGCGAGTCGAGAGCCATCCTGACTTCTCTCTGGCACTGGAAAGGAGGCTGGACTCCCTCTAGGCGCCCCCAGAGGTTCCCCGAGATTCCCGTGTCCCCAGGTGAGCGGAACCCTGAGTCTCCAGACGCAGCTCGAGAGAACAAAGAAAATACGGATAAAATACAGAGAGAAGTCAAAGATGACAGCAAGATCCAAACAAATGAAAGAATGAAGACATTTCCTGAGATGGGAACACTGGGAGGAAGGTTAGGGTGAAAAGAATTAAGAGTTCTGTTTTGAACCTACTAAGTTTTCTTTTAAAATCAGCTTTATAGAGGTATGATTTGCATGTGGTAAAGTGCACACATTTTTTTAAATTTAAATATGATAACATAATTTTATTTCCAAATGTTAAACAAATCTTGAAACAAGCCAAAGTTTTTGTGATATAACATCCTTTTACCTAGATTCAAGCAATTTATATTTTATTTAGGTTTTTTAAAAAATTGTATTTATTTATTTTAATTGGACGCTAATTACTTTACAATATTGTGATGGTTTTTGCCATACATCGACATGAATCAGTCATGGGTGTACATGTGTCCCCCCATCATGAACCCCTCTTCCCACCTCCCTCCTCGCTTCATCCCTCCGGATTGTCCCAGAGCACCAACTTTGAGTGCCCTTCTTCATGCATTGAACTTGCACTGGTCTTCTATTTCACATATGGTAATATACGTGTTTCAGTGCTATTCTCTCATATCGTCCCACCCTTGCCTTCTCCCACAGAGTCCAAAAGTCTGTTCTTTACATCTTTGTCTCTTTTGCTGTCTTGCATATAAGATTGTCATTACAGTCTTTCTAAATTCCATATATATGCATTAATATACTGCGTTGGTGTTTCTCTTTCTGACTTACTTCACTCTGTATAATAGACTTCAGTTTCATCCATCTCATTAGAACTGACTCAAATGCATTTTTTTTATAGCTGAGTAATATTCCATTGCGTATATGTACCACAACTTCGTTATCCATTTGTCTGCTGATGGACATCTAGGTTGTTTCCATATTCTAGTTATTATAAACAGTGCTGCAATGTCTCTCTCAGTTCTGGTTTCCTTGATGTGTATGCCCAGCAGTGGGATTGCTGGGTTGTATGGCAGTTTTATTTCCAGTTTTTTAAGGAATCTCCACACTGTTCTCCATAGTGGCTCTACTAGTTTGCATTCCCACCAACAGTGTAAGAGGGTTTCCTTTTCCCCATACATTCTCCAGCATTTATTGTTTGTAGACTTTTTGATGGCAGCCATTCTGACTGGTATGAGATGGTACCTCATTGTGGTTTTGATTTGCATTTCTCTAATAATGAGTGATGTTGAGCATCTTTTCATGTATTTGCTAGCCATCTGTATGTCTTCTTTGGAGAAATGTCTGTTTAGTTCTTTGGCCCATTTTTTGATTAGGGTGTTTATTTTTCTGGTATTGAGCTGTATGAGCTGCTTGTATATTTTGGAGATTAATTCTTTGTCAGTTGTTTCATTTGTTATTATTTTCTTTCTTTCTTAAGGCTGCCTTTTCACCTTGCTTATAGTTTCCTTTGTTGTGCAAAAGCTTTTAAGTTTAATTAGGTCCCTTTTGTTTATTTTTGCTTTTATTTCCATTACTCTGGGAGGTGGGTCATAGAGGCTCTTGCTCTAATTTATGTCAGAGAGTGTTCTGCCTATGGTTTCCTCTAAGGGTTTTATAGTTTCTGGTCTCACATTTAGATCTTTAATCCATTTTGAGTTTACTTTTGTGTATGGTGTTAGAAAGTGTTCTAGTTTCATTCTTTTCCAGGTAGTTGACCAGTTTTCCCAGCACCACTTGTTAAAGAGATTGTCTTTTTTCCATTGTATATTTTTGCCTCCTTTGTCAAAGATAAGGTGTCCATAGGTGTGTGGATTTATCTCTGGGCTTTCTATTTTGTTCCATTGATCTGTATTTCTGTTTGTGTCAGTACCATACTGTCTTAATGACTGTAGCTTTGTAGTATAGTCTGAAGTCAGGCAGGTTGATAAGTGCACACATTTTAAAAAACATTTATTTTTATTTATTTGGCTCCTCCAGGTCCTTTGTTGCAGCATGCAGGATTTAGTTCCCTAACCAGGGATCGAATCTGGGTCTCTGCATTGGGAGTGAGGACTCTTAGCCACTGGACCACCAGAGGAGTCCCAAAGTGCACACATTTTGATGAGTTATGTCAAATGTACATAAGTAATACCACAATCAAGATATAGAATATTTTCTGAAATTTCATATGAAAATACTGTACTTTAAAACTGGTTTTCTCTCCAAAATGGTATAACTTCTTACAAATAATTTTAAAACATAAAAATTAAAAGTTATTTCAGAACACCAAAAAGTCAGGGCAAAGATATAACAGAATTGGCAAGTTTATAACTACATATGATATATTTGGTTTATAATGTTTTTGTAGTGTTTAGCTTTTAAGCATTTATTTCACACTCATTTGTATTAAGTGCATACGCCTGGGAAACACTGCTGATCAAGATTCATAGGTTTCCTGCCTTCATTAGTCTATGGTCAAGCAGGAAAGAGAATTACCAAAAAAGTTTTATAAATATAACTAGGGGAAGTAGGTGATGTAAGTAAAAAGGGAAGAAACACCCTGAAACAAAAAAGCAAGCGTGTGTTTATACTAATTAAGAAATAAATTTGACTGACACCATAAAATATCTAGAAGAAAACAGAGAATTAAGCTCTTGTGATATCAGTCTTGGCAATGATTTTTTAGAATTGACACCAAAAGCAAGCACAACAAAAGCAGGGGAGGGGGGGAGGGGGACTACATCAAACTGCAAAGTTTCTGCCCAGCAAAGGAAAGTGAAAGTGAAAGTTGCTCAGTTGTGTCTGGAATTCTCCAGGCCAGAATACTGGAGTGGGTAGCCTTTCCCTTCTCCAGGGGATCTTCCCAACCCAGGTCTCCTGCATTGCAGGCAGATTCTTCACCAGCTGAGCCACAAGGGAAGCCCAAGAATACTGGAGCCTATGCCTTCTTCAGTGAATCTTCCCGACCCAGGAATCGAACCGGGGTCTTGTGCTTTGCAGGCAGATTCTTTAACAACTGAACTATCAGGGAAGCCCCACAGCAAAGGAAAGCATCTACAAAATGAAAACGCAACCTATCAAATGGGAGAAAATCTTTGCAAATCATACATCTGTTCTTGCTGTTCGTAGCTAAGTCGTGTCTGACTCTTTGCAACCCCATGGACTGCAGCACCAGAAGCAGAAGATATTAAGAGGAGGTGGCAAGAATACACAGAACTGTATCAAAAAGATCTTCACGAACCAGATAATCACGATGGTGTGATCACTCACCTAGAGCCAGACATCCTGGAATGCGAAGTCAAGTGGACCTTAGGAAGCATCACTACGAACAAAGCTAGTGGACATGATGGAATTCCAGCTGAGCTATTTCAAATCCTAAAAGATGATGCTGTGAAAGTGATGGACTCAATATGCCAGCAAATTTGGAAAACTCAGCAGTGGCCACAGGACTGGAAAAGGTCAGTTTTCATTCCAATCTCAAAGAAAGGCAATGCCCAAGAATGCTCAAACTACCACACAATCGCACTCATCTCACATGCTAGTAAAGTAATGCTCAAAATTCTCCAAGCCAGGCTTCAACAATATGTGAACCGTGAACTTCCAGATGTTTAAGCTGAATTTAGAAAAGGCAGAGGAACCAGAGATCAAATTGCCAATATCTGCTGGATCATCGAAAAAGCAAGAGAGTTCCAGAAAAACATCTATTTCTGCTTTATTGACTATGCCAAAGCCTTTGACTGTGTGGATCACAATAAACTGTGGAAAATTCTGAAAGAGATGGGAATACCATACCACTTGACCTGCCTCTTGAGAAACCTGTATGCAGGTCAGGAAGCAACAGTTAGAACTGGACATAGAACTACAGGCTGGTTCCAAATAGGGAAAGGAGTACATCAAGGCTGTACGTTGTCACCCTGCTTATTTAACTTGTATGCAGAGTACATCATGAGAAACGCTGGGCTGGATGAAGCCCAAGATGGGATCAAGATTGCCGGGAGAAATATCAATAACCTCAGATATGCAGATGACATCACCCTTGTGGCAGAAAGCAAAGAACTAAACAGCCTCTTGATGAAAGTGAAAGAGGAGAGTGAAAAAGTAGGCTTAAAGCTCAACATTCAGAAAACTAAGATCATGGCATCCAGTCCCATCACTTCATGGGAAATAGATGGGGAAACAGTGGAAACAGGGGCTGACTTTATTTTGGGGGATTACAAAACCACTGCAGATGGTGACTGCAGCCAGGAAATTAAAAGACGCTTACTCCTTGCAAGAAAAATTATGACCAACCTCGACAGCATATTAAAAAGCAGAGACATTATTTTGCCAACAAGGTCCGTCTAGCCAAGACTTTGGTTTTTCCAGTGGTTATGTATGGATGTGAGAGTTGGACTATAAAGAAAGCTGAGTGCCGAAGAATTGATACTTTTGCGCTGTGGTGTTGGAGAAGACTCTTGAGAGTCCCTTGGACTGCAAGGAGATCCAACCAGTCCATCCTAAAGGAAATCAGTGCTGGATATTCATTGGAAGGACTGATGTTGACGCTGAAACTCTAATACTTTGGCCACCTGATATGAAGAGCCAACTCATTTGAAAAGACCCCGATGCTGGGAAAGATTGAAGGCAGGAGGAGAAGGGGACAACAGAGGGTGAGATGGTTGGATGGCATCACCGACTCGATGGACATGAGTTTGAGCAAGCTCCAGGAGATGGTGAAGGACAGGGAAGCCTGGCGTGCTGCAGTCCATGGGGTCACAAAGATTTGGACATGACTGAGCAACTGAAGAAGAACAACAACAGCAACAGCTTTCTTATGGTCCAACTCCATGCATGACTATTGGAAAAGCCATAGCTTTGACTAGATGGACCTTTGTTGGTAAAGTAACGTCTCTGCTTTTAATACACTGTCTAGGTTTGTCATAGCTTTTCTTCCAAGGAGCAAGCGTCTTTTAATTTCATGGCTGCAGTCATTGTCTGCCGTGATTTTGGAGCCCAAGAAAATAAAGTCTGTCACTGTTGCCATTGTTTCGCCATTTAAATGCATGAATTTATGGAACTGGATGCCCTGAGCTTTGTTTTTGAATGTTGAGTTTTAAGCCAGCTTTTTCACTCTTCTCTTTCACTTTCATCAAGAGGCTCTTTAGTTCCTCTTCGCTTTCTGCTAAAAGGGTGATGTCATCTGCATATATGAGGTTATTGATATTTCTCCTGACAATCTTAATTCCAGGTTTTGTTTCATCCAGCCTGGCATGTCACATGATGTACTCTGCATATAAGTTAAATAAACAGGATGACAATATAGAGCCTTGATGTACTCCTTTCCCTATTTTGAACCAGTATGCTGTTCATACATCTGATAAGTGGTTAATATTCAAAGTATATAAAGAGTTCATAGAACTCAATAGAAAATATAGCATATAAAGAATTCATACAACTCAATAGCAAAAAAAAAAAAAAAACCCAAAACCCCAAATAATCCAATTAAAAAATGGGCAGAGTAAATGAGTAGGCTTTTATTTTTGCCCAAAGAAGACATCAGTTCAGTTCAGCTCAGTCGCTCAGTCATGTCTGACTCTTTGTGACCCCATGGACTGCCCCATGCCAGGCTTCCCTGTCCATAGATGGCCAATAGGTACAGGAAAATATGCTCAACATCACAAACCGTTAGAGAAATATGAATCAAAACCACCATACGATGTCACCTTACACCTGTCAGAATAGCTGTCATCAAAAAGACAAGAAGTAACAAGTGTTGGTGAGGATGTGGAGAAAAGTCACCTCTACTGCACCATTGGTGGGAATGTAACTTGATGCAGCCACTATGAAAAACAGTATGGAGGTTCCTCAAATCA
Source organism: Okapia johnstoni (assembly GCA_024291935.2). Classification (NCBI taxonomy): domain Eukaryota; kingdom Metazoa; phylum Chordata; class Mammalia; order Artiodactyla; family Giraffidae; genus Okapia; species Okapia johnstoni. The sequence goes on from CM044322.1 coordinate 50,119,794, forward strand.
TTAAATATAGAACTATCCAATAATTCAGCAATTTCACTTCTGACTGTTCAGCCAAAGAAAATGAAAATACTAGTTCAAAATGATATATCCTCTCCCATGTGTTTTGCAGCTATTTTTTTTTAAAATAGCCAAGATAAGGAATACTAGTGTCTACTGATGAAGTGTTGTTAGTTGCTCAGTATGTCCAACTCTTTGTGACCCCATGGACTGTAGCTCACCACGCCCCTCGTTCCATGGGGTTCTCCAGTCAGTAATACTGGATCGGGTTGCCATGCCCTTCTCCAGGGTATCTTCCTGACCCAGGGGTCAAACCTGGGTCTCCTGCTTTGCTGCCAGATTCTTTACTGTGTGAGCCACCAGGGAAGCCTTACTGATAAATGAATGGATAAACAAAATGTAGTACAAGAATACCTTGTTTTATTGGACTTTGCTTTATTGTGCTTCACAGCTACTGCATTTTTTCCCATAAATAGAAGGTTTGTGGCAACTCTGCACTGTCAGATGATGGTTAGCATTTTTGATCAGTGAGGTATTTTTGTTTGTTTGTTCATTTATTTATTTGGCCAGATGTTAGTTGGGGTGTGCAGGATCTTTTTTTTTTTTTTTCCTAGTTGCAGCATGTGGGATCTTTAGTTGCAGGCCAGAGATTGAACCTAGGCCCCCTGCATTGGCAGCATGAAGTCACAGCCACTGGACCACCTGGGAAGTCCCAGTGAAGTATTTTTTAGTTAAAGTAATAAAGGTACTGAACATTTTCATCACCCCCAAAGATTCCCTTGTACCCCTTCCCAGTCAATCCCCACTCCTCATGCCCCTTGCTCTAGGCAACCACTGAGATGCATTCTATCATGACACATTGGATTTTTTTTTTTTGTTTGTCCTGTAGGTTTGTGTAAATGGAATCATAAGCCCTGGGCAGAGGAAGATGAATCAGACATGGTCCACTGTCTGGCACAAGGTTTCTCAACTTTTAGTCTGTGTCCTCTTTGATAACGATGAAAATATCAGATCCTGTCCTGATTTGCAGGGTAAGTCTATAGCGAGGCATGACCCCTGTCTCCTGCTTTCTTATGACTGTGAGAAACGCTGCTTCTTTGTATTCTCTGCAGCCAAGAAGACCTTGTTGAGCATTATTTTCAGATGTATCAAAAATGTATCGAAAAGGAAAAACTTCCCTTTTTTCCAATGTAAAATTATATTGCAACATTATAATGTGATTTTAAATTACATAGTTCACCTCTCCAAATTTTGAGAAGTTCCCATCTTGGGGGTGGGGTAGAAGAAGAGAATGGTCCTTACTTTTGAGAATCACTTGTCTATTTTTCCTTTTTTTTTCCTGGCTATGGGGGCAGCTTGTAGGATCTTAGTTCCTCAACCAGGGACTGAACCCGGTCCATGGCAGTGGGCTTCTCAGATGGTGCTAGTTATAAGGAACCCACCTGCCAACGCAGGAGATGTAAGAGATACAGGTTCAATCCCTGGGGCAGGAATGGCAACCCACTCCAGTATTCTTGCTTGGAGAATCCCATGGACAAAGGAGCCTGGCAGGCTACAGTCCATAGTGTTGCAAAGAGTTGGAAACAACTGAGGCGACTTGGCATGCATGCATGCACGGCAGTGAAAGCGCAGAGTCCTACCCGCTTAACTGACAGAGAAGTCCCATCACTTGTCTGTTCTAACAATCACATGGAAATTAGATGACTAACCATTGGCATTGATCTGCCAGAGGACATTCTGGAAGAGTTGTACAGCCTTTTGCCTCATCCTGCCTCATTTAAAAGCTTGGCCTTTTATGGGTGCCAAACATTTAATGATCACACACCAAAACAATTATTCATATCTTTGTTTTATTTCCCTTGGCTTCCTGATATTATTTTTAATAGTTCTTCCATAATCACGTAATAGCTCATTTATAAGGTCATTGGGATCCAGGAAATAATGAGCATTCAAATAGGTTTACCAGAGACTTCAGGTAGTTACACAGGCAGGACATTCCCAGCTGGGCTGTTGTGGGATTTAGTTTTTATAGCAAAGAAGTTACAAAGTATCATATTGCAGCTGCAGAAGAAGAATGTATACCTTTTGGAATCTAATGTGTTCTAATAGAACATTGAAATTCTAACTAGTGGGAGGGCAGCTTACAGGGCAGTAGCTGTGGAGGAGGGTTAGTTTGTCAAAAGGAAAGAAGCAGTTGATTTATTTAGGGAATAAGTAAATGTTGTTTAGGAACATCCTCCTTTTCTTCCTCCTCCTCCTTTATCACAGTAATTGTCAGAATGACTTTGTACTAGGTTTTCATTTTCAGCCCAAGATTTTATAGTTTTTTCACTAATGTTCAAATTACCAAAGAGCGGGTATTAGAGTAGGAGGAATAAAAAAAAAAATATTGAGGAAGGAAAAAAAAGAGAGAAGCTAGACATTGATTCGTTTTTCTAGTGACTATAAAATCTGTGCCTGTGTTGAGCCATCAGCAGGGAGCTGGATAACATTATTTTAGTTCCTATAGATGTTTCTGTGGCTGTTGATGACTATATCACACACTGTTTCCTTTGTGAGAGCCTGCAGGAAAAAGGTTTTCTCTGGTTTTAACCGGGAATGGTTGTTCTTTTCCTGTGCAACAGATTGCCTTAAATTTCTGAGACTACTGCGCATCATGTAATTGATCACATTTTTTTCTTCCATTCTAGAATCTTGAGCTCAGAATTTGTGACTCCCAGTGGCTCTACCCAGTGAATAAGCCCTCCTAGCTTCCTTCTACTTTTTATACCCTGCTTGTCTCTTCATTCTGATTTCCTCACTTGATTTTATTTTATTACAGGATGCTGTAGGAGTATTGAGACACGCTGTATCCTTTTTGAAAACAATGGCCTATAAGTAAACTAATTAAAAACTTGAGGGGGAGAAATGCTTTGCTAGTAAGGGACCTTGTGCAGTTGTCTTGTGGTTTTGCAATTTGAGTTTTTATTGAAAGTGTTACTGTTTTAAGGCACTGGTTCTGGACTCTGGCCACTGGGGTACTTCCTGTTTGATCTAAGGGAAGTCATTTAACTTCTTTATGCCAGTAGTTTTCTGCTTAAGCTGATTCATCTAAATTTTTTTTCATTTACTATTATTATTCAGGAAACCATTTGTTTGCTTTAATCTTCTAGGTTCTCTGTGTCCAGGGCATCACTGTCTTTTAGTCACAACATAATCAGTGTATTAGTTATGTGCACTCTTATGTAACAAATTATCCCCAAATTTAGCAAATTAAAACAATACATATTTATTATTTTATAGTTACTGAGAGTCAGGAATCTCTGATGGACTTCACTGGTCCTCTGCTTCAGACTTTCTTACAAGGCAGAAATCAGGGTGTTATCTGAAGGCTCAACTGGGGAGGCATCAGGTTCCAACCTCACACACCTGGTTGTTGTTCTTTTGGGCTTTTCTGAAAAATTGAAATATAACTGACCTACAATTTTGCATTAGTTTCAGGTGTGCAGCAAAATGATTATGATCATATATCTATATCTATGTCTATCTGTCTTTTCTTTTTATTCTTTTCCATTATAGGTTGTTACTGAATATAGTTCTCTGTGCTATATGGTAAATCCTCGTGGTTTATTTTATATATGGTAGTGTGTATCTGCCAATCCCATACTCCTAATTTATCCCTTTCCATCTTTCCCCTTTGGTAACCATAAGTTTATTTTCTATGTCTGTGAGTCTGTCTGTTTATGTTTGTAAATAAGTTCAGTTATATTACTTTTTAGAGTTCACATGTAAGTGATATCATATAGTATTTGTCCAACTCTGTCTGATTTGCTTTAGTTAGTATGATACTCTCTAGACCCATCCATGTTGCTGCAAATGGCATTATTTCATTCTCTTGTATGGCCAAGTAATATTCCATTATATACATATGTACACATTTTTTTAAACCAGTCGTATGTTGGTGGGCACTTGAATTGTTTCTATGTCTTGAATATTGTGAATAATGCTGCTGTGAGCACTGAAGTGCACGTATCCTTCCAAATTAGAGTTGTAGTCTTTTTCCAGATATACATCCAGGAGTGGGATTGCTTAATCATATGGTAGCTCCATTTTTAGTTTCTTAAGGAACCTCCATACCACTTTCCATAGTGGCTGCACCAATTTACATTCCTCCCAACACTGTACGGAGGGTTCCCTTTTCTCCACACCCTCTCCAAGTCTACATTTATTATTTGTAGACTTTTTGATGATGGCCATGGCTCACTGTAGTTTTGATATGCATTTCTCTAATAATGTGGATACAGTTCTTCAAGGCTCGTTGGACTGAGGCCTCCCTCAGTACTTTGCCATTTGCTTAATCACAACCAGTAATAGGGAATTCCCTGGTGGTCCAGTGGCTAAGATTTCGCACTACTTAGGCCTAGGGGGCCTAGGGTCAATCCCTGGTCAGGGAACTAGATCCCACATGCTGCAACAAAGAGTTTGCATGCCCCAACGAAAGATCCTGCCTGCCACAACTAACAAAAAAAAAAGGATCCTGCATGCCACAATGAAGGTCATAGATCCCATGTGCTGCCACTAAGACCCAGTACAGCTAAATAAATAAATATTTTTTTAAAAACCCAGTAATAGAGTTGTTCTGCTAGCAAGATGAAAGTCACAATCTTTTGTAACCTAATGTATAATACTCTGTCTGATCTTTTTTCCTGTTTCCTGGAAGATAACCTTTAAAGCCTTGGAATTTCCTGAGTTATAGAAATGTCTTTGTTATTCATGGTGGGACCCTTGACCATACCTGAGTTCATGAGGTGACTCAGGATGGAAAGTCAGATTAGAGGGTTCGAACTTTCAGCTCAACCTCTAGGGAGACAAAGGGGTTGGAAACTGAGTTCAGCTGATGATTAGATCAACCCAGCACAGGCAATGAAATACCAATAAAAACTTTGGCAACTGAAGCTCAGTGAGCTTCCTTGTTAGTGAACACCTTGATGAACCAAGAGGTTACTGTGTCCTGATTCTATAGGGAGAGAACATGAGAGCTCTGCATCTGGGACCCTCCCCCAACTTTGCTCTGTATGTCTCTGCATTTGCCTGGTCCTCATTTGTATGCTTTGCAGTAAAACTGTAATTGTAAGTAGAGCACTTCCCTGAGTGCTGTGAGTTGTTCTAATGAATTGTTGAACCTGAGAGGGTCTTGTGAATCCTAGGATCTGGAGCCAGTTGCTCAGAAGGATCAGTGGCTTGGGGATGCCCAAACTTGTGACTGCATCTAAAGTGTAGACAATCTCGTTGGGGTCTGTGCCCTTAAATCTGTGGACTCTGCAGTCACGCCAGGTGGTTAGTGTCAGATTGCATTGCAGTATTGCACCTAATCATGAAATGACATCCCATCACTTTTGCTATATTCTGTTGCTTAAAAGCAGTCGGAAGGTTCAGCCCACACTGGAAGGGAGAGGGCTGCATAAGCATGTGAACCCCAGGAGGCAGAGAACATTGGCAGCCTTGCCAGAAGTTTTTGATCACAGTCAGTGTAACCCACAAAGTAAGGTTACTTGTCTTAGAACATCTTGATTGATTAGATGCACATGAAGTCATGGATTGTGAAATTTTAATGCTGGAAAGGACCTTAGGTATTGTCTAGTCTAGTTCAACCTTCTTGTTTTACAGATGAGAAAAATCAGGCTTAGTGTATGTAGGTGTCTTGCTTGAGAGCATGCAATGAGCCAATGTCAAGGTCAGGACAAGAACTCAATGCTCTTTTCCCAATACCATGGTAAATTATTTAATCTAGCCAATACGTAAATCAAAACTGCTATAGATAAATGTGTGTGCTTAGTCACTCTGTCATGTCTAACTCTTTGTGACCGCATGAACTGTAGCCCTCCAGGCTCCTCTGCCCATGGAATTTTCCAGGCAAGAATACTGGAGTGAGTTGCCATTTCCTCCTCCAGAGCTATAGATAAATAGTTATATTGATTAAAACACATTCACAAAGTTTATGGACTCCTTAGCCAAGACAGAAAACTCCAAAGATGAGAAGATTCAGGTAGGGCCAAAGATTTTGAAAAAGGCAAAGATTTTTTAACTGGCAAAGATTTTAACTGACAGAAAATTGAAAAAAACTCTTTGTTTCCAGGACATGATGCTGTGATTTAAAAAAAAAATTAGACAATTGAATTAAGAAGGAAGCAAATAAAATGTAGAAGCAAAAAGGAAATTAAGCTTCAGACTCACAGTTCACAGTATTAGTCATGTTCTCTAGACTGGTCCATACGTGAATTCAGCTTCTTGATTAGTGTCATGATCAGTGGCAGGGGAGTTCTAGAACCTGTACTGAAATGAATGTTGCACAGCTCACAACATGCTAGCAGAAATTGTATGACATGCTGAAGTGGTTTGACTTTAAATAAGACGGGCAGAAAAAATGCTATTAGGACATAATAAAGAAGCTAATTGTGCTTCTCTAATTGGGTTTACAAAATAGTTTCAATTCTGACCTCTGATCAGGTTGCCAGGAAATAGCAGATTTTGGTATTGCAGGATTTGGAGGGAGTGGGCAGGAAGCAATGGTCTGCTTCATCTTCAGCAAAGGCACAGGGCAGCTCACACAGTCAAGATAAAATTCAAACAGTAGTTCAGGACTAACAGGGGCTTTGGCTTCCAAAGGCATTTTTGGAAGAAAGGACTTCTTATAGCAGAGTGTAGTCATGTCACTGATCATAAAAAATGTCACTAACCCTATCATCTTTGCCAATAAGACTTTGCCCTTTGGTTTGTAATTCACAACTGATACTCCCAGCAGTGTTATCTCTCTTACCACACTCAAAGTGAATCCTTTGTCCCATTCCAACAAAGTTACTCAGAGTTCCTCAGTCAGGGAACCTAATCTCCTATGGGGTTCACCTATGGCGGTTGTTCCCAATCTCAGGGCCTTAGACCAGTACCTCCTGTCAGATTGGTGGCAGCATTAGATTAGAAATAAAGTGCACAATAAATGTAATGAGCTTGAATCATCCTGAAACCAGCCCTCTCATCCCCAGTCCATGGAAAAATTGTCTTCCATGAAATTGGTTCCTGGTGCCAAAAAGGTTGGGGACCGCTGACCTACGACCACTATGCCACCTATGACATTTTTGCCCTTATGTCGAATCCTCCTATAATGCAGGAGACCCCCGGTTTAATTCCTGGGTCGGGAAGATTCGCTGGAGAAGGGATAAGCTACCCACTCCAGTATTTTTGGGCTTCCCTTGTGGCTCAGCTGGTGAAGAATCTGCCTGCAATGCAGGAGACTTGGGTTGGGAAGATCCCCTGGAGAAGGGAAAGGCTACCCACTCCAGTATTCTGGCCTGGAGAATTCCATGGACTGTATAGTCCACGGGGTCACAAAGTGTTGGACATGACTAAGTGACTTTTACTTTCACATTCCCTATTCCATCTAAATCTTCCTCATTTTTCTGGACCAGGTAAAGTCTCCTCTCTCTGGGAAAACTTCACATATGACTCCACTTTATCACTGAACAAAAGGCTAGCATTGTGCTAAGTGCTTTATAATATTAATTCAATCCTTACAATAGCTTTTAGAGGTAAAGCCTATTGTTACTGTCAACTGAAGGCTCAGGGAGAGGAGCATTTCAAAAAGAAAAGAAAAAATTCACTTACAAAGAATGCAGGAGAGGCAAACTTAAGCAGGTCTGGCTCAGCAAACCCAAACACAGGATTTAAAGGGATAAAACCTAAAAGTTACCAAGGTTACCAAGATTACATATCTGTTGACTATATAAAAACAACTTTCTTGCATGATTATCATATTCTCAAAAGTTATGATCTCTCTTCAGACAATAGCATTGCATGAAATGAGATAATATCACTTTTTTAAAGGGGGCTTATGGAAAATATTCAAGATTTTGTTATCTGGGGCAGAATCAGACTTATTTTTGGTTTATCTCAGATTCAAAGTGGTTTTTGTTCATCTGAGTATGGAATGTAAAGTATAGAATCATGTTGAAAACAAGGTAAATTATCAATTTTTTGCTTCTGCGTTATCCCCCATCCCAACCTTGGCTCATTGCAGATCAGGAAACTGAGGCAAACAGAGGTAAAGTCACTTGTTTCTGGTTGTAGGGGTGGCAGATGGGGGAGTGGATTTGAATACAGGTGGCCAGGTTCTGCTGGGTAACGATACCTGCCCATTCTCAAGGGTACCTCCCTCCCCATTCTCAAGGGTAGCTCCTTCCTCGGAAATTTACTAGCTACTTCCTGCCTGTCATTTAATGATGCATGTGTGTGTTAGTCCCTCAGTCGTGTCCGACTCTTTGCAACTGCGTGGGGTGTAGCCCGCCAGGTTCCTCCATCCATGGGATTTCTCCAGTTAAGAATATTGGAGTGGGTTGCCATTTCCTTCTCCAGGGGATCTTCCTGACCCAGGGATTGAACGTGGGTCTCCTGCATTGCAGGCAGACTCTTTACTGTCTGAACCACCAGGCAAGCCCTTAATGATGCATGACCCTATACTATTATTTCATTTTGCGTATGTGATTGTCTTCTTTCTACACTGGCCTGAAGGAGCCTTACTAGCTGGGATTTTGTGATGCTGGAATTTGATAGCACTACACACACACAGCTGTTGCTCTATAAATATTCAAGAATGGGTGAATAACCTCTGGGCCCATTTCCACTTGTAAAAATCGGTGGGTGACTGCTCATTATTTATCAAACCTATTCATGCTCAGGGTTTTTGGAAATATATGCAGCATTATTTTGAACAAATAATTTGAGCAAAATTTTGAAAATTTGAGCAAAATTTTGAAAATTGAGATTTATGTGAGGATCCAGAAAGATCTCCTTTAGGCTTGGGAATGCTAAAACTCAAGTTATTTTTCTTCCCATTTACATTGAAATACTTACCAGGACTTCTGAAATGTCATTGAAGGTCAAAATTTGAGGTTGCCACAGAGAGCTGCCACCATCCAGGGACATGGTTTCAGTCAGTCCCCATAGCAGTGACCGAGGAGAAATGGCTTAATCTTCCTAGGCTCTCATTCCCTATAACACAAGCTTAAGAACCCATCAGTATAATGATCTCCCCAAAGAGCTGAGGTGAGAAATGTCAGAAATAAGCTTTTCAAGAGAAAGAGATTCACAATAATAAACTTTTTCTAAAAAGCCATCAATATACTTAACAGGCTAGAGAAAGAACCATCTTTCCTTTTCCAGTGAAAAATAACGTGTTCTTAGCATTATCAAGAGCTGATTGCTGGTTAGTTGTTCTGTATTCATGGGTTATTTTATGACAGCATTTTAAACTCTTGTAATAAATGGTTTCTATCAAAAAGCTTGGCACATCCTCATATCACAGAGTTATCGCCGGTGATGCAACCTTCATCTCTGTAGCCTGAAAAAAAAATCTAACTTCCTCTAAGTATTTACATAGTGCATAGTATTCTTTACTTTGCAAAATGTTGGCTTCAAAATGCATACTTTGGATGTCATTCTTTTGACACAGAGAATTTCATAATGTTATTTTAACATACCAGGGTATGGTACTCCTTTTCCCCTTGGATAATTTTTTTCCCCAGTCAGTAGAAATCCCTTTTTATGAGAAGTAAAGAAAACCACACACACTATTTAGTTTCTCTCTGAGCATATTATAGTAGCATGCTACGTAATTTTTTTAATAAGCTAGATTCTAAGTAACATACAACCAAACAAAAAGGAAACTAATTATGGTACAAGAATGACCTCTCTAAGGAAGCCACAAAAACACGCCATTCTTCTACTTAGAGGTAAGTCAAGAGATGTGGCATTGTCAGCCAGTGAAAGAGTTGTTCTAGCCTTGGGCAATTATTGAAATTGTTCTGCTTTGCCATTGACTATTGGTTTGGGCTTTTATTTTTCTTTATTTTTTCTCTTTCTCTTTGACTAGTTCAACTTCAAGGGAACTATTTCATGTTCCTCTATCCCATGATCAAAAATTCCCCCAAATGTTCTTGGAACTAGGGTCTTTCGAGGCTGGGTTTTTTGGCTGCCTTCAGTCCTAGCTTGTTGAGTGTCTAGGCTCTGTTCAGTTTTACCACCAGCCATTTGATTATGGCTCAAGCTACTCCATGGAAAAGGTCTGATGAGCCAGGACACCGCACACAGTGGGACACAGCATGAGCACCTACAGCGAAGTTCAGTGGCAGGTGTTCCTTTCTGTCTTCTTGTAGCACATCCAGGCCTGGCCTAATCTCTTTGGCCACAATAACTCAGGCCTGGCCAGAGTACTTTCTTCGTTTGTTCAGGGATGGGTATACATCTCAAGCAAGGATAATCTGAGTCTTTCCCAGGATTCTTCTCTTGAGCCAGGAAAGAAGACTTATCCCTTATTCTGAATCCCAATGTGGAGAAACCTCCTCCTATAGTAGGAGAGAATAAGACCAACTCACAGAGGGAATCTGCAGATAGAGGAAGAGGTTGCTAGTTGATAACTCTCTCTGTAGTTGAGACCTATTCCACTCCTGGACACCTGTCAGCCAATAAATCCCCATTTCTGCTAGCTGGTTGGAACTGGAAACCTCTCATTTGCAACAAGTTGAGTCATGATGAATGGGGGAATTAAGACAGATATTGTCTCAGCTTTGGTAGAGCTTACTGTCTAGTGGGAGAGTTCTAGAAATTGGAATACATGTGCTGAATGTTTCAATGGTGTGTGAGAGGAACTCCCAGTAGGGGAAACCACCCTGGTTTAGGAGGTCAGGGGGTGTTTTGCACAACCACATCCTGAAGCATGTGCAGAAATTAGGCAGGGGAAAAGGGGCAAGAGTGTGAAAGCTCAGTGGAAAGACAGCGGGGTAAAATGGAGAAAACGTTTTCATATGGAGGGAAATGAAGCTGAAGAGGCTGTTGAAAAATATATAGTTCCTATCAGATTACTTGGTATTTTGCTAAAACAATGAAAGGCTGTTAAAACATGTCATCAGGGCAGTGATCTGATCAGACTGATCTTCTAGTTTAGAAAGGGCCATGCAGCCGCTCTGTAGAGGGTAGACTAGAAGGGACCAAAGCTGGAGGCAGGAAGGCTGTTGCAGGAGCCTGGGAGAGTGAAGCAGTTTGCCTTGTTTGGACAGCAGGAATGGGGCTGGAGAAAAGTGAATAAAATCGAGAAGGTGAAACTGACCATCCTTGGTGACTGACCTCTGTCCTCTTTCTTTCAAATCCGATTATATGTTCAAGTGGTGGTCCTTGAATTCCTTTGCTTCACTTCTGGTTCCTTTCCACTTGGCTTTGAAGTATTGGATGAGTCCTGTTCCCTTTTCACTCATCATCGAAGGATTTTCTTAGCAAAGCTAAACGGCTTTTTCAATTCCCTTTTTTTCCCCTTCATTTATTCATTCTGATTTCAAGTAGTTTTTATTTTTATTACAGTTTCTGTGCACATAAAGAATCAAATCTTCAGGGCTTGTGACAAAAAATACTGCTTTCTTCTGCATCCTGTTTCTTTCCTTAGAGGCAACAACCTTCAAATCTTCAAGCTGCTTCTTTTAATATGTATCTTCCTGTCTCTGCATGTTGTCATTCAAGGTACTGTTTATATTGTTATTTCTTGGTATTTCCATTTTAGACATTATCTGTTGATTCCTTCCGTGAAAGGTAAAGATTTAATTCTCTTTCACCACTGCCCTCCGCTACCATATACATACACACACACACACACACATATGTACTTACATATATACATGTATATCCCATCACCCCATCCCATCTAGGTTAGAGGATGATTCTGTGTGTTCACTATTGTAACTGCTGCTAAGTTGCTGCAGTCGTGTCCGACTCTGTGCGACCCCATAGACGGCAGCCCACCAGGCTCCGCCGTCCCTGGGGTTCTCCAGGCAAGAGTACTGGAGTGGGGTGCCATTTCCTTCCCCAGTGCATGAAAGGGAAAAGTGAAAGTGAAGTCGCTCAGTCGTGTCTGACTCTTAGCGACCCCATGGGCTGCAGCCCACCAGGCTTCTCCATCCATGGGATTTTCCAGGCAAGAGTACTGGAGTGGGGTGCCATTGCCTTCTCCGACTCTTGTAACTACATAAATACTATTCACAGATGGACCAGGTAGCATACTATGATTATTTAACCCTTTCTTGCAGAACTTTTTTATTTTCCCTGAGGTTAATAATAATTGTCTGTTAAAAAATTGTTGTTATTCCTTGGTTTTCTTTATACTTATAATAAATCAACCACAAATTTTCCACAATTGTCTAAATCTTCTCTTACCACTTGCAACCTCATCTGCCATTTTTATCTTCTTGAAGAATTCTTTCCCTGAGCTTTCCAACTTGCTCCTATCTGACTTGACTGCTCTCTGTGCTGGCTGCAAGTTGTTCTTCCTGGATTACCTCTTCACCATCATTCTAGGGAGATCCTTTGCTTTCCTCTTGAGTTGGAACTTCTGTTTCTTGTGACTTTTTCTCCCATGGTTGACTCCTTGTTTTGGTGGTGTTCATTCCTTCAGGAACTTTCTGAGAAACTGCAGATAGGAAGGAAAATTTAGGGCCCATTCATATCTAAAAATATCTTTATTTTACCTTTACATGTAGTTGATACATGAGATGGAATTTGGGGTTGAAAATCATTTTCCTTCTGAATTTTTAAAGCAATGCTCCATTTTCTTCTATTTTCTAGACATTCTGATTCCTGATTATACATGGCCTGTTTTATGAGATCTTTTATGAGTTCTCTTTGTCACCAGTGAACTGAAATGTCATGTTGATATGTTTTTCTGTGGTTCTATTTTCAGATATTGTGCTGGACATTGGATGAATGCTTTCTATCTAAAAACTTAAGCCTTTCAGTTCCAGGAAATTTTCTTGAATTATTTCTTTGAAGATTCCCTCTCTTCCATTTCCCCTGCCCCCATTCTTTCTTTATAGAAACTCTTACTATTCAAATATTAGACATTCTTGAATGATCTTTTTTATTTTCTTATCTCTACACTCATGTTTCCCATCTTTTGATCATTTTTCTCTACTTTCTGAGAAATTTCTTCAACTTGATCTTCTAAACCTTTTGAGATTTTCATTTCTGCTAATGGTCTCTAAATATTCTTATTTCATGAATGCAATATCTTCTTAACTTTATGAGGTTATTAATTATTGTTTTGCAATGTTTTATCTCAGCAGTTTTTGTTCCCTTTAAGTTTTATGTGTGTGTGTTTGTTGTGACCTGTTTTTCATGCTGGGGATTTTCCTCAGATGCATGGTGAGCCTTAAAAGTCTTCTTATATTTTAGAGAGTCACGCTTGCAGGTTGTTTGGAAGTTCTGAGTATGTGGGTGGGGCTTGCTTGTGGACTTCACCTATGATGATCTAGCTGAGGCATGTTTTTGAGGAACACAAGTCTGAATTCTTGGGTCTTTCCTCTTGGAGTAGTTGGATTCTTTTGAGAAGAAGCCGCTGACATTTTGTCTATAAGAATGATAAAATAAAAATGATACTGAGCTGAAAATATTCCCTTTAATCCTCTGAAAACAGTATACCAACCTTATATGGTGCCTTACTGTCCAGATAATACATCTCCTACTAATAGGGTGGGAAACGGGCAATCTATGAAAGTTAGATAGCAACTTTCATTCAATCAGCTGTTTGGGCCCACCTTCCTCCTCACTTCCAGTAGAACCTTAAGCCATCAATTCTGGAACCTTTTAGGACTTTGGGGGTACACATCAAACTGCATATTTCCCACTGCTGGCTTAGGATCTAGCTTTCTCTGATGCCCTGAACTACCACTTGTCCATCAGCTTTTCAGATGCCAAAATTTTACTACTGTCATGGCCTCTCCATTCTCTTTATGAGTTTGTGGCTTAAACCCTAAATCCCTATTTTGTTGATTTATTGGGGTTTTAAGAGGCAGTAAAAGTAAACACAGGGTTCAGTCTGACCTCTTAATTTTGAAGTCACTGAACTAGGCTTCCTAGTTAACTCTTTGCTTCACGGAACCTATTTCCTGTTTCATTTCCTTGAAGGTCCATTACTGATCCCTTTAGCCTTGAGATTTTGCTGTAGAATCTTTCAATACTAACTAGATGAAATACAGCAGAGGTAAACTTTAAGATTCTTCCTTGGAATAAAAATCCTAATTAAACATGGACTATAAGAGGTGTTGCTTAATGCCCATACACATGAAAAAGACTATAAGATCAGTGTAATTCAATAATGTGATATGACTGTTCTTCAAATGCTAATTGATACATGGGCTGCATTAACAGAAGTAGAATGCTCATAATAAGGGAGAGGAGATGCTCCTTCTCTCTTTGGTATTCATCTGTGGATGCTCTCATGTCCCCTACCATATCCTTTGAGAAAGATGATGACAGCACAGAACAGAATAAGACAAGAGTGAAATGTGTGGAGATGGGACTTGAAATCTCAGCAAACAAGGAATGCGTGAAACAACCAACAATGCTTAGTTTGAGGCAGAGAATGTAAGAAGGGAAATGCAAAGACCTGTCATGTGAATGGGGATTAAATTTGGATTATGGGAACTTCCTTGGTGGCCCAGTGGCTAAGACTCTGAGTTTTCAATGCAGGGGGTCCGGGTTGGATCCCTGGTCAGTTCTGTCAGTCAGTTCATTTACATCGTCATGTCCGACTCTTTGCTACCCCATGGACTTCAGCACACCAGGCTTCCCGGTCCATCACCAACTCCCGGAGCCTACTCAAACTCATGTCCATCGAGACAGTGATGCCATCCAGCCATCTCATCCTCTGTTGTCCCCTTCTCCCCCCACCTTCAATTTTTCCCAGCATCAGGGTCTTTTCCAACGAGTCAGTTCTTCGCATCATGTGGCTAAAGTATTGGAGCTTCAGCTTCAGCATCAGTCCTTTCAATGAATATTCAAGATTGATTTCCTTTAGGATTGACTGGTTTGATCTCCTTGCAGTCTGAGGGACTCTCAAGAGTCTTCTCCAACACCACAGTTCAAAAGCATCAATTCTTTGGTGCTCAGCTTTCTTTGTAATCCAACTCTCACATCCATACATGACTACTGGAAAAACCATAGTTTTGACTAGACAGACCTTTGTTGGCAAAGTGATGTTTCTGTTTTTAATACACTGTCTAGGTTGGTCATAGTTTTTCTTCCAAGGAGCAAGCATCTTTTAATTTCATGGCTGCAGTCACCATCTGCAGTGATTTTGGACCCCAAAAAAATAGTCTCTCACTGTTTCCATTGTTTCTCCATCTATTTGCCATGAGGTGATGGGACCAGATGCCATGATCTTAGTTTTCTGAATGTTGAGTTTTAAGCCAGCTTTTTCACTCTCCTCTTTCACTTTCATCAAGAGACTCTTTAGATCTTCTTTGCTATCTGTCATAAGGGTGGTGTCATCTGCATATGAGGTTACTGATATTTCTCCCAGCAATCTGACTCTAGCTTGTGCTTCATCCAGCCTGGCATTCCAAATGATGTACTCTACATATAAGTTAAATAAACAGGGTGACAATATACAGCCTTGGCGTACTCCTTTCTCAATTTGGAACCAGCTTGTTGTTCCATGTCCAGTTCTAACTGTTGCTTCCTGACCTGCATCCAGATTTCTCAGGTCTGGTATTCCCATCTCTTTCAGAATTTTCCACAGTTTGTTGTGATCCACAGTCAAAGGCTTTGGCATAGTCAATAAAGCAGAAGTAGATGTTTTTCTGGAGCTCTCTTGCTTTTTCTATGATCCAATGGATGCTGGCAATTTGATCTCTTGTTCCTCTGCCTTTTCTAAATCCAGCTTGAACATCTGGAAGTTCATGGTTCATGTACTGTTGAAGCCTGGCTTGGAGAATTTTGAGCATTACTTTGCTAGCATGTGAGATGAGTGCAATTGTGCAGTAGTTTGAGCATTCTTGGGCATTGCCTTTCTTTGAGATTGGAATGAAAACTGACCTTTTCCAGTCCTGTGGCCACTGATGAGTTTTCCAAACTCCAACCTCTGATCCCTGGTCAGGGAACTAGATCCCACATGCTGCAATTAGACCCGGTACAGCCAAATAAATGAAAAAATAAATTTTTAAAATTTCAGATTATGTTGTCTAGGAGGAAGGATTTGGACTGAGGGTAGAAAATACAAAGAGAAAGGTGGCTGTTCAAGATAAAGATCTTTCTCTGGTTATGGCTTCATTGCCTGGTTTGCCCCTGATTCTGATAGGCCTCTTCTATGGTGTGAACATCTTCTTGTAGTTATTAAGCACGTAAAGATAGGAGAAACCATGTATGGGTAGGGAGGGAAAAAGGGGTAGGTATATGGGAACTCTCCGGACTAATCTGTTCAAGTTTTCTACACCCCTGAAACCATTCTAAAAACTGAAATATGCTGGAATTTTCCTAGTGGTCTGGTGGCTAAGACTCTGCCTCACAATGCAAGGGGACCGAGTTTAATCCCTGGTCAGGGGTCTAGATTCCAAATGCCGCACTAAAGATCCTGTATAGTGCAATGAAGATCAAATATCCTGTGTGTCACGACTAAGACTTGGTGCAGACAAATAAATATTTTTTTAAAACCCTAAGATTTGTTATTAAAAAAGGAAAATAAGACCTTTCTCCTGATAAGAGTTGTTGGAAAAGGGCATGGACTGGCTGGGGAGAGGCTGTCTTTTATGTCTTGAAAGGTATGGTTGAATTAAGAAGCTTCCAGGATCCTTTCCAGACTTGTGATTCTATCTCAAGGTCAAAGAATCATTCAGAACTGGAAGTGCTATAAATGTGGTTCAGAATCACCTTCCTTAACTTTTTAGACAAAGGAATTGAGAGCCAGCAGATGAGTGCCTGAGCAAGTCCTCAGTCAAGCCTTCTAATTCCCTACCTGGCATTTCTCCTGGTCTTCCAGACTACTTTTATTTTAAGAACCTTAACATATTTGAACATTTACAATAATAGCTTCCTCATGGAATGAAACTAATTTTATATACAATGTTTTTGTGTTTGTCGATGATAAAGTACTTTCCAGAATTTACGTACTTCATAGAGTCTCTCTCCCACTGTCAGCCCAGTAGCAATTCCCTGACTGTGTATTTTTTGCTGTGTAATCCAGGGTGCATTTTGAGGGCTAAACTCCCTGTTCTGTGATCTCGGTTTGAAAAGTCTATCTCTCATTAAAGTCCTGAATGAACCACATAGATATAATAAATGAAACCTAAGGCCTTACAGCAAGTCATATGTCCCCTCATTTGGACATTTGTATGATCACTGAATCCTTGGGTGGTCTGAGCTTATTTGTCATGAACTCTGGTCTTGACCATTTCAGTCTATGAACATCTCCATCCTTCCCAGACAGTAAGGACTGGCCTTCCAGGAACCCAACAATCAGAATTAAAAATCAGGTGGAAGGCAAGGATCTGCATGGGTAGAACTGATAGGTATTTAGTCAGACATGAGTGGGTCCCTGCATCGTTCTGGATGGAGTCAACTTCCCCTCCCCAACCTGCACCCTGGTGATCAAAACATTCCCAGAGATCCTCCCTTTTTTGTGGGCCAGGACTGCTAAATTTCCTGCTTTATCAGGACCAAACAAGATAAAACCCACCAGCACAGGTTGGTGGAGGTGCACCAAGACCTTAAAGTGACTCAAAGTAACCCGGGGCTCATCATGTCATGTTTGTAATAAAGTAGCATTGCAGTTTTTGACCACCTCCATGGCTTTCACTTGGGTGGTTATGGATAAATGCCCACATACGAGGAGAAAACATACAACCTAAAACTGTCAATCAACTTGTCAGTCAAATGACACAGTACAGAGGGAGGGATTTTCTACCACTCAGAGAAATCTACTCTACCCCCATTGCCAGTTGCCTTCTGGTATCCAGACAGCCTGTTCTCACCCTGTTTTGGGAATATACTTTCACTTTGCTTAATACAACTCTTGCTACTTGAAACTGCTCTAAGTGTCCCATCTGAATTCTTTCCCTCTAGAGGACAAAAACCAAGGAAATCACCATTCTGCCACTAACAGCACAAGTGTTAAGGAATATGCTGTTGCTGGAGGTCAAGAATAGATCAGGAAGCTGGGGGTTTGGCAAATCACAAGTTAAAGGATAGGCAAAGAGTCTCAAATCCAAGCACATTGGGACATCAGGCCCAAAGGCCAGCACTCAGAACTCTGTGATGGAAGCCTCCCCCTGGGGCAAATCAGAAATCTAGGTGTGTATGGGCGTAAGCTTGAAAGTCACTTGTCACTGTGACTACCTGGTCAGAGAGGGGATCAGATTCTTGGTAGGGTCTGCTGACAGAATTAGAGAATAGCTTTGAAAAGTGTCATACTTCCTTCTAACTGACTAAGGAAAAAAACTCTATGGTGATACTTACAATACGTGCTCAGTTGTGTCCGACTTTTTGTGACCTTTTGGACTGTAGCCCACCAGGCTCCTCTGTCCATGGGATTTTTCAGGCAATAATACTGGAATGGGTTGCTATTTCCTACTCCAGGGGATCTTCCTGACCCAGGGATTGAGCCCGTGTCTCCTGCGCTTCCCACATTGCTGGCAGATTCTATCTGTTGAGCCATCAGGGAAGCCCTGATACTCATAATACTTTGTGATTACAGAGTACTTCTTTTTGAAACACCATTTAATTCATTCCCTTAAATTTCAACTGGAGAAAGCAATTTCATTCTTGGAAAATAAAGGGCAGTTGTGACTTTAAATTCCTATGCTGCAGTTTTAGGAACAGATGGGGCAAAATTCAAAACAGCTTTTCCTGACCATCAGAAGTAAACGGACTATCAGAAGTAAACCAACACTCCTAGTAGCAAGGTCCTGTTTTTTATCTTCTCCTTTCTCTTTGTAGGTAAAAGCAGAATAGCACCAATCTTTTTGATTGGGCAAGGGTCAGGAGGTTACAGTAGAGAATAATAGTCAGTGAGTAACAAGGATAGACTAAACATTAATTCCTTCATGCACAGGATGGTGACCACAGATGAAATGCCCTGTAACCCATGACCAGGTCATGGAGTCATCCTAGCTTGAAATGACAGGCTTCCATTAAAGTAAATCACACAGTGATGAAAGGAGACCAAAAAAGCAGTACTGACCTTCTTATTTCTAAACTTTTCCATTTTCTTAGCTTAGGCTCATTTTAGGAAGTATAATTGTTCCTCTCGATCTAATCAAATAGGAGTTTCTTTTCTTACATTTTTGGCAAGACTTGAATATACTAACCTTATCCTAGGAGACTTCCTGATTATCTTTGAAATGAGAGAGGGAGGCAAACATAAGATAATTAAAAAGAAAAAACCCAGTGGTTGGAAAAAAATTTTAGAGATTATTTAATTGAACTCTGCTGAGTAGCAGCTTCACTTAAACCTGAACTATCTCAGGAAATGGAATTTATTTTCTTAAAAACTCTCAAGGAAAGACTTATAACCATTTTAGGCACTTAAGCAAGTACTTAAGGGTTAGGTTTCATTTAAGTTCATCCCCGTGTTTCTTGCTTCTATAAAGGATTAAACCCAGTCATAATCTGTAGAGCCCTTTTGGTTTTAAATGATTCCATAGGGAAATTAATTCTTAAAGGGGCAGCTACAAGTTGTCCTACTGTCCTGAAATTAGTACACTTTAAACACCAGCCCTAGGGCATTCATACAATGGGCATGGCAGGTTACAGATGAGGAAACTGAGGTGCAGAGAGCTCTGGTAACACTATTAGGCAGTCTTGCTTTTACAGCAAAGATAATTCTTTCTGGGTAAAGATTTGTCTAGACAGTGGTTTTTGTTAATGGAAAATGAGTTCAAGAATTTGCTCCTTGTGATCAGAATCTAAGCTGTCAACATTGGCAGTGATGAGTGAGGCTTGCTGTTCACTGTTGCTTGGAATAAATGAATATTTCAGGGAATTTTTCAAGATAAAGGTCAATAACTGACTTTGAAAAAATTTAGTAAAAAAAAAGGAAAATTGGCCTTAAATGTGATCAAATAGCAATGGAATTTTCAGACCAACTGCCTATATTTGGGATGGTTTAGTGGTTTGCTTAAGTTGTAACTTCCTTCTCATCTTCTTTTATCTTTTACTTCCTTTCAATGTGTGTGCTTAGTTGCTTAGTCGTGTCCGACTCCTCGTGACCCTTTGGACTGTAGCCTGCTAGCCTCCTCTGTCCACGGGGTTCTCCGGGCAAGAATACTGGAGTGGGTTGCCATTTCCTTCTCCTTTCAATATCTTCCCCAAAAGATGGTATGAGGAGACTTTCTGGGAGGTGAGAACATGTTCATTGTTTACTTTTGGCAATCTGTCTCTTACAGAGGGCTTCCCTGATAGCTCAGTTGGTAAAGAATCCACCTGCAATGCTGGAGACCTCAGTTCGATCCCTGGGTTGGGAAGATCCCCTGGAGAAGGGAATGGCTACCCACTCCAGTATTCTTGCCTGGAGAATTCCATGGACTGTATAGTCCATGGGGTCACAAAGAGTCGGACATGACTGAGCGACTTTCACTTTTCTTTTACAGAAGGTGCTTAGATTTTCTTTTAGGCTTCTAAAGTAATTGTCACCCATTATCTTTTTACTTTATTTTATTTTTAAATTTTATTGAAGTTTAGTTGATTTACAATTTGTGTTAATTTTTTCTGTACATCAAAGTGACTCAGTTATACGTGTGTGTATATATACATATCAGTTCAGTTCAGTCACTCAGTCGTGTCCGACTCTTTGCAACCCCATGAACTTTAGCACGCCAGGCTTCCCTGTCCATCACCAACTCCCGGAGTCTACTCAAACTCATGTCCATTGATTTAGTGATGCCATCCAGCCATCTCATCCTCTGTTGTCTCCTTCTCCTCTCACCTTCAATCTTTCCTAGCATCAGGGTCTTTTCCAATGAGTCAGTTCTTTGCATCAGGTGGCCAAAGTATTGAAGTTTCAGTTTCAGCATCAGTCCTTCCAATGAATATTCAAGACTGATTTCCTTTAGGATTGACTGGTTTGATCTTCTTGCAGTGCAAGGGACTCTCAGGAGTCTTCTCCAACACCACAGTGCAAAAGCATCAATTCTTCAGCGCTCAGCTTTCTTTATAGTTGAACACTCACATCCATACATGACTACTGGAAAAATCATAGCTTTGACTAGACAGACCTTTGTTGGCAAAATAATGTCTGTGCTTTTTAGTAGTTTTTCTTCCAAGGAGCAAGCATCTTTTAATTTCATGGCTGCAGTCACCATCTGCAGTGATTTTGGAGCCCCCCAAAATAAAGTCGGTCGCTGTTTCCACTGTTTCCCCATCTATTTGCCATGAAGTGATGGGACTGGATGCCATGATCTTAGTTTTCTGTATATTCTTTTCCATTATGGTTTGTCACAAAATATTGAATATAGCTCCCTGTGCTATACAGTAGGACCTTGTTGTTTAATAGTACTTAGCTTCTGCTAATCCTAAACTCCCATTCCTTCCCTCTCCTACCTCTCCTCCCTCTTGGCAATCACAAGTCTGTTCTCTGTATCTGTGAGTCTGCTTCTGTTTTGTAGATATGTTGAATTGTATTATATTTTAGATTCCACATATAAGTGATATTGTATATTTCTCTTTATCCTTCTGATTTATTTTGCTTTAGTACGATAATCTCCAGGTTTATCTATGTTGCTGCAATTGGCATTATTTCATTGTTTTTGGTGGCTGAGTAGTATTCCATTGTACATGTTTACCCCATCTTCTTTTATCCGTTCCTCTGTTGAAGGACATTTGAGTTGGTTCCTTGTCTTGGATACTGTCAATGGTGCTGTTATGAATATAGGGGTGCATGTATTTTTTCAAATTATAATTTTGTCGGAGTATATGCCCAGGAGTGGGATTGCTGGATCATACTCCATTATCCTTTTTTCTTGGCTGTGCTGGGTCTTTCTTGAGCCCCACAGGCTTTTTTCCTCTGGTTGTGGCACCCGTGGGCCTCTCTTGTTGCGATACCTGAGCTCTAGAGCATACGGGCTCAATAGATATGGTGGGCCGGCTCAGTGGCCCCGCGGCATGTGAGATCTTAGTTCCCAGATCTGGGATCGAACCCACGTCCTCTGCATTGGAAGGCAGATTTTTAACCGCTAGACCATCAGGGAAGTCCCTTTGGTAGAATGTCTTTTGATGTAGGTTTATTTTATGTTTTCCCACGGCTAGGTTCACGTTTGCCTTTTTTCGGCTAGAATAGTACGGAGGTGCCGCTGCACGCTACCAATTGCATGAAGTCAGGAAAACTCAGACTGTCAGTTTGTCCCACTAACTACTGGTGATGTCAACTACTTTCTGGTGTTTTGATCATTGACCAACACAGTAAACACTAAGGTAACAATGACTGATCAATATGTTGGAATCCGCTTAAGTGGAGGACTTCTTAGACTATTGTCATACGTTTTCTGAAGTTTTTTGTGTGTCTGTTTACAAGTTTCTCTTTGTACACACCTTCTGATTTTCAATTAGTTCAGAAAAAGCAAATAATTGTAGTACTGTAACAGGATGGATTTCAGGAAAGAGGATTTGAAACACTTTGAGGCTGGGAGAAGATCAACTAGAGGGTTGATGGGTTCCCCACCTTTGAGTGGAGAGGGTGTGCTCAGGTCCTGGGACTCATCAAAGCTCTGGATGGACCTGAAGAGTGGACCTGACTCCCCTCGCCCCGCTCTGCCACACACACACACTCACCTCTCCCAACTTCACGTCCTGTGTGACTGGTGCTTGCCATCCTGTTCATACTTCTGGATTTTACACAAGTGTGCCAGTTCAGGTGGATGAGAAGGGAAGGGACTGATGTTTATTGAGGTCCTGCTATAAGCCATGTACTTTCATGATGCAGAATAAAAAGCTGAGTCTTCGGGAAGTTGAGGTCAGTAGAAAGAGTAATCAAGCAAAAGCTAAGGTAGTCAGGTGTCAACATCCAGAAGTTCCTTTCCAGAGAGACTTTCCTCGTCTTTTTAAGGTCTGTCTTTCTTTCTTTTTTTTTTAAATTGACTGTATTGGGTATTCATTGCTGCTCCTGAACTTTCACGAGTTGCTGCAAGCAGGGGCAGGCAGCTCTTCGTTATGGTGTGCGGGCTTCTAATTGTGGTGGCTTCTCTTGTTGTGGAGCATGGGCTCTAGGTGTGTGGGCTCAGGAGTTGTGTATAACATCTTCCATCTGCTAATCCCAACCTCCCACTCCATCCATCTTCCCAACCCGCTCATAAAGTGTATTTATCTTTGAGAATCAAGTGCTACTTTATTATGTTTAATAATAAAATATATTGGTGTGTTTCTGGAGATGAATTAGAGAATGTGCTAGGGCAAAGGGGGTGGCTTTTTTGTTGTTAACTACTAAATCTCAATCACTCATATGCCGTAGTAATGTATCCTACATGTGGCATTTCCAGGGGAAAGATAATAGAGAGAGGTGTATTGATTGAGGGTGACAAAAGGTGTGATTGAGAACCCTGGTGAAGATGAGCGGAAGCAATGATTTGTAGGAAATAGTGATGCTAAACCAGGAGCCAGTAAGGTGCTTTTGTGCACATGGAAAGCTGACCAGAAAGTGGCGGTCAGTCCAAGTCCTACTTAGCTTGTCTTGCTACCTCTAAGGAGAAGGCAATGGCATCCCACTCCAGTCCTCTTGCCTGGAAAACCCCATGGACGGAGGAGCCTGGTAGGCTACAGCCCATGGGGTCGCTAAGAGTCGGACACGACTGAGCGATTTCACTTTCATTTTTCCCTTTCATGCACTGGAGAAGGAAATGGCAACCCACTCCAGTATTCTTGCCTGGAGAATCCCAGGGACGGGGGAGCCTGGTGGGCTGCCGTCTATGGGGTCGCACAGAGTCGGACACGACTGATGTGACTTAGCAGCAGCTACCTCTAACCTCCAGGAATCAACTGAAGTGTAATTTGCCAATGCAGCCACCAGGTGGCCATAAACTCCCTTGGGTGTGCACAGGCAGTTGTACTGCCCTTGGTGCCAAAGGTGGGACATCAATAACCCAACTGAGAAATTCTCTCCTCTGCTGGTACTGACCTATTGCTGTGCCCATCTGCTCCTCCCTGTTCAGTCGTAATGTCGACCAGATGGATGGACTCTGTCTTGAGACCTGAAGCAACTGTTCAACCGAAACCTAATGAAGACTTCTTTATAAATTGTTTCCACTCCTCCAAAATCATTTTAAAAAATCTTCGACAATTCCTCTACATAGGCTTATGTAATTATAACAAATGTTTATCTACTATTTTGTGTTCTGTTTTTAATTCATTGTTATTTCACATATTCGCATTAGTATTGTCTACATGCACACATTTTAGAAAGTTAAATATTGTCTCAGTGCATTTCACATGTTTTCACTATTATAAATAGCAGAAGTAAGAACATGAGCATTTTGATCCAAAGCAGAACTAAAGGATAAAAGAATGATTTTGCAATTCATTATAAGTGATTTTACAATTCATTACAATTTGTTATATATTGCCAGGTGACTTTACAGGAAAAAACTTTTTTCAAGTGTTGCTTTCCCTGAAGCCTCTAATTCCTGATAAAAAAAAGATAAGTTGCTGGTATCTTGAGAAGCTGAAAAATACTCCCTCGCCTTTCCTGCATTATGTATGACCTGCCACCTTCTCTATTCAATTGACTGTGAACTTGCTTCTTCTGAAAGATTTGGTAGGATAAGAAATGTATTTCAGCCGATACATATCAGCTTTGGGGAAAAGTGCTCAAACACTATTTGAATGATAGAACCATTTTGAAAGTTCCAGGTTTTCATCTTTGATAGTATGTTTTCTGCTTTGCCTGAATCTTTCCTTCTTTCTTTAGTAACATGAGTTGGCTTTCCCTGGCAATAATTACCTCTTTTCTACTTACCTGTCTGAAAATGACTCACCAGCTCTGACCACTCATCACAGGAAATCTGAGCACCAACATTATTTGTTTTTTTAAAATATTTTGTTGATGTTATGTTTTATACCTTATATTCCTGATTTTCAATTTTCATCAAAAGTTTTAAGTTGCATTTTTCTTAGGAAGAAGCTGTTTGAAATTAAATAATTCATTACTCTCAAATAGGTTAATAAAGTCCAAAAGTATTCATAGAATATAAGTAAAAAGAAAGTATCCACCCTTCACCAAGTCTCCCAATTTCTTTCCCCAGAACCAATCACTGTTCATGGGTTGTTGTTGTGTTTTTTTAAAAAAAATATTCCCCAGATATAGACAATGTATAAAAACATGTATATATTTATATTTATACATTTAAATGGGCTTCCCCGGTGGCTCAGGGGTAAAGAATCCGCCTGCAGTGAAGGAGACTTGGGCTCAATCTCTGGGTCGGAAGGATCCCCTGGAGGAGGAAATGGCAACCCACTCTAGTATTCTTGCTGAGAAAAATCCCATGGACAGAGGAGCCTGGCAGGCTACAGTTCATGGGATCACAGAGAGTCAGACATGACTGAGCACAGCACCGCAAGTCTGTGAGTAGCAAAACTATACATTTAAATATGTGCTTTTGTTTTTAAATACTGAGAATAACTACATACACATGATTTAGTTTCCTGCCTATTTTTAAATTTTATGCTATGTCTTGGAAATCTATCCATATCAAGATGTATGACCTGTCTCATTGTTTTAACAGCTGCAAGGTATTTCATTGCATGGTTATATCATAACTCATTCAACAGTCTCCTTTGGGTGTGCATTCATTTTATTTCCAAGCTTCTATTACTAAAGAATCTACCTGCAATGCAGGAGACCCCGGTTCGATTCCTGGGTCAGGAAGATCCACTGGCGAAGGAATAGGCTACCCACTCCAGTATTCTTGGGCTTCTCTTGTGGCTCAGCTGGTAAAGAATCCACCTGCAATGTGGGAGACCTGGGTTTGATCCCTGGTTTGGGAAGATCTCCTGGAGAAGGGAAAGGCTACCCACTCCAGTATTCTGGCCTGGAGAATTCCGTGAACTGTATGTATATCCATGGGGTGGAAAAGAGTCAGACATGGCTGAGAGACTTGTACTTTCATTACTATAGATAGTAGTGCAGTGAATATCCTGGTGTCTATGTTTTACATTCACTTGCAAGTTTAAATGTGTAGAAGAGGAATTACTGGGTTAGAGAGATGAATTTGAAATTTGGTCGCTATTTTCAGTTCCCCCCACCAGAGAATTTTTAATTTGCATATTTAACATTATAAGTAAGGTCAAGTAGCTTTTGATAAATTAAGAAGCCACCTGTTTTTTCTCCTCTGAGAAATATCTTTTGTTTTCTTTTTAAAACATAATTTTTTGGTGTGAAATTCACATAGCACAAAATTAACCATTTTAAGGTGAATAGTCCAGTGGCATTTGGTGTATTTCCAATATTGTGCAACCACCACCTCTGTCAAGTTCCAAAATGCTTTCGTCATCCTGGACAGAAGTCCCATACCCGGTAAGTAGCCACTCCTCACTCCCTTTTCCCCCAAGCAGTCCCTGGCAACCACTAGTCTGACTCCCGTTTATGGATTTATCTATTCTACATATCTCTTCTTGTTCTTTATGTTTCATTGGGTTTTCAAATTTAATATACAGGAATTCTTTAAATATTAAAGAAATTAGTTCTTTGTCTTATGCGTTATAAATATTTTCTTTCGTTTCTCACTTGTCTTTTGTCTTTGTCCGTCATATTTTCCTGCAGAATTTTTATCTATATGAAATTAAGTATGTGAAATTATTACCAAAAAGTGGGATCCGGCTGCTCACCACTCAAAAGCCAATAAACAAGCCAGGTTGGTGGGAAGGAAAGTTTGCTTTATTTCAGATGCTGGCAACTGGTGGGGAGGGTAGATGTCTGTCCAAAGGCCAACTGTCTGCCAATGACAATCGTGGGCCAAGAGCTCTTATAGGCTGAGGGAGGGGGCTACATGCAGAAACAGCACAGTCAGCTCTGACAGTTTTCTTGAAATCTGTCATTGGTGGTCTGACCAGCGTCATCTTGATTGCTTTAGGTACAGTTAATCATCACTTCCAGGGTCAGTTTGTTTCCATGTCTTTGAGGCCAGTTCTTGGAATTGTGGCAGCTTATGTCGTGGGTACAGCCTGGTCATCATGTAGTTAACTTCTCCACCTGGTGGGGTTTCAGTATCTATAAGACCAGCTCACAGGATATGGCGCAGAATATTATCTATGGCCCTTGAGAAGGAACTAAAGGTCCTTGACTTTGCTCAACGACTACATTATTATTGTTTGGTCTCCTTTGTTTTCCTTTGTTTCTGCATGTTTTCATGTCTCTGATTAAACTTATTCTTTGACTAAAGTTTTCCACAGCAAAATGCAGGCAGAGGACATGGCGGGCAAGGTCCTGCTTCGTTTCAAAATTAAAGTACCTATGTACATATATATGTATGTGTATTATGTATATCATGACCATTGAAATCTGACATCGCAAGTTTTTTCCCTGCCTTACCATTTTCTATTTTGTATCTCCTTTTTCCTACAGAAAATCCTGTTCCCTGAAACATCGGTAAATTTACTCATTACCCTACAATGCAAACAAAATAGCTTTGGCTATATCACCAATGCAACTACTAAAAATAAATCTATTAATTAAAAGTCAATGTTTCTAGTTCTTTTTGTCCTTAGAATATGTCCCGCTAATGATGTATTGTGTTAGTAATTACTTTCAATGCATTCCTTTCTCTGTGTCCAAAGGGATCACTTTTAACAGATGTAATTTAATTCATCAATCTTAAAAAAAAAAATGGCATCTGAGTTTTGTGTTGCACCCACTAAGGTTATGGAGAACTTTCCCGATGTTTCTTTAAGTACTTTTAATTTTTTATTTTGCATCCTACTGCTGCAAGGAACAAAATTTAATAGACTAGTAACAGAGGAAAAAGAGAATTTAAAAAACAATTGCTAATAGTGACAGAAAATGTATAGCCAAGGCAGACTTCTGGTCTTGCAGAAACCAATGTAGTGACGAAATGAGTGGAGCGTGGATCTAGGGTTGGGAACCAGATTCCCCCTGGAAGGAGAAGGGGCACAGGGAACAAGCCCTGTCCCAGGAATGGATCAGGCCTGGGAAATGTAGTGTCATTATCACACAGGTATGACTGTTAAGCATTCTGATGTATAAAAGGCTTTTTTTTTGAGGGGGTGGTGGGGAGAGAGGTGGGTGTGGTCGTCACTGATGGGAATCCAGCAGGTCACACTGGAGGCACCTCCGAAAGATCCCTAAGGCCAGGAGTCAACTCTGTCCTTGGTTTTTGGGTCCAGTACCCAGATTTTCTTTGGCCAGCCAGTGATAGGTTTATACTTGTTAAACATTATGTTGTTGTTGTTATATTTCAATAGGACAGTGCTGTCTACTCTCTCTCTCTCTCTTTTTTTTTTTTTTTTGCTTTTTTTTAATTACGTATAAAGCTTTATAGAAAGAACACATCTGAGTATCATTCTATTTGGTGATGACAGTTGAACAATACTCATAAACAATACTCATAAAACATAACTATTCTTGAGTAACTAATAATTATCAAAGATTGTAATTGGCTGGAGTTCTATCAATACATTTTTAGAGAGTGATACAATTAACATCACTGTGTGATGCTGATGGAGCTTAAAATAGATCAAGGGTTCATTACACAACTTACGATTGTTGTTATCAATCACATTTTGCTCTGTTAGGGTTTTGTTCCAACCTTGTGTATATTATAAACATAAACTTACTGTAAAACTTAAAAAAAAAAAAGACACATTGTGAAATTTTGAGTGAAGAATTTTTTGGTGAATTTTAAGCAGATACTTTACCCAATATATATAGTGTCTCAGAAGATGATAGTTCTTTGGAATATAGTTCTGATTCATATGATGTGACTATTAGACCCACAAAAAGACAGAAAGCCTTAGCGATTCATTTTGATAAGAAAAGTGAAAATGAAACTCATGGTCCTGGAGAAGACTTTACAGGTGTGTCAGGTGTAACTATTGAATGGAATAACCCACAAAGTGTTATGATATAGCAGAATTAATTAAATTAATTAATTGAACTAAATCAATTAATTAATATCTGGCCGACCAAAATAAAAATCGCCAGCCACAGGCATTAGTTTCTGCAAAAATCCCCCAGTCAATAATGAGTTAAACTGACAGTGGACTGACTTGTTCATTAGAATTCCAGCAAAATGGTTGCAACAAGGGTTTCCCTTTGCGGTGACCAAGATGCCTGAGTTTCCAAGCCTCGCCTACGGGAGCAGGGCCGTCATTTGTAGTAGAAGGGTGACCAGATTGTTAATCAGAAGGCTGTTTTCTGTGAACAGAGTATAGACAAGAAGGCATTCCACCTGTGGGGAGCGCTTCACCTATGTTCTTGTAAAGCCTGATGAAAAATCCCTTCTCTTCATCAGAAGATACTTCTCCGGTGACAAGGCTGTTGTCCAGTGACCCCAGAAGCAGGGTCTTGGATAGAAACAGATGCTATTGGTTTATTCTCTCTCCTTGAATCCATTCTTTTGTTCTCTCTCCCTGAATCCATTCTTTCTCCCTAAGTCACCTCCTCTCTGACACTTTCTTCT
Organism: Okapia johnstoni; assembly: GCA_024291935.2. Taxonomy (NCBI): domain Eukaryota; kingdom Metazoa; phylum Chordata; class Mammalia; order Artiodactyla; family Giraffidae; genus Okapia; species Okapia johnstoni. Next base: position 50,149,253 of record CM044322.1, read on the forward strand.
TTAGACGGTTTTAGTATCATTGATTGAAGCTAACATCAAGGGCTATTTCTGTCAGTCTGGCACATGATTCTGGAAAGCACATCAAGGTTTCCAGATTTGAGGGGTGGATTTCTGTCTCCGTTAATAGTGTTTGTTAGATCAGGAGTTTGGGAAGGATTTCAGCTACTCTGAATGTTTTTTCCGAGTTGACTAATCTGTTGTTTGTGTTGAGAAATCTACATGACTCTTTTTCCCAGCAGCCTTGACTATTCTCTCTGCAGCTCCAGTAAGAGGGGATAAGCCAGAGGGATGGAACATTCTGGCTTCTACACCAGCTCCTACAACACACCTTGGATTCACCTCCACTAATTTTCCATTTCTTCATCTGCAGGAGGAGTAGGTGGCTTTGGTACTAGGAGGCGTCCCACACATTTCTCTGGACCACTGTTTGCATTGTGTATCTTTAGCTCATGTTACTCTGGCCCTGTTCAGGGGCTCCCGATGAAATCCTAATCTTTGACACCTCTTCCAGCACCCGACTCCATTGTAGGGTTGTGTGTATATGTGAATGTTATGGTGGGAATACCCTTCTTCCCACTGCAACCCTCTCACAAGCACCAAGGAGGGCGCCTGCAGTGAACACTGAGGCAGAAGGTCTTTCAAGTAGAAATCCCAGGGCGGGGAAGGAGGTGCCGGTCACTGGATGAATGCCTTCAGGGTTGCTGGCAGGTTGCTACATGGATGAGGACCAGCGAGGATGAGTCATCTCAGGAAACATAATCCATGGGTGGAGATGGGAGGTAATGTCACACTGAGCACACTTGTTTTAGAGTTAACTTATTAGTATTGATCCCCAGGGATTTAAGCAAATCATTTACCTTTGTTTTTCTGGAAAATAAACATGGAAAACCTCATGTAATCACAAGAATGAGATTAAGGGTCGTTGACCCAAAGAAAATAGTGTTGATCTGTCTTCTTTGTGGCCTATCACTCTCCAGCTACCAAGACCCCAGGTGGGTCAAGATTATGTAGCAGAAAGAGTGGGATTTGACATCAAGCAGACCTGGGTTTTAATTACATTTCCACTTATCTGGCTCACATTACCATACCTTTTTGAGTGTTTGTTTTCTCTGTGAAATGGAAATCTAATAACTACTTCATGAAGTCATGAGAATTAAAAAAAATAATACCATAAAAGTTCTTGATAAACTATAAGTGCTCAAAAAATGAGAGCCCTCATTATTTGAAAGACCTAACGATGTCATTTTGTTCTTTTGGTCAGCTAGGAGAAAAGACATTTGGCAAAACTTAAGGTTTTAAAGTGAGAGACTTTATTTTTTTGAGCTCCAAAATCACTGCAGATGGTGACTGCAGCCGTGAAATTAAAAGACGCTTGCTTCTTGGAAGAAAAGTTATGACCAACCTAGACAGCATATTAAAAAGCAGAGACATTACTTTGCCAGCAAAGGTTCATCTAGTCAAAGTTATGGTTTTTCCAGTAGTCATGTATGGATGTGAGAGTTGGACTATAAAGAAAGCTGAGCGCCGAAGAATTGATACTTTTGAACTGTGGTGTTAGAGAAGACTCTTCAGAGTCCCTTGGACTGCAAGGAGATCCAAGCAGTCCATCCTAAAGGAAATCAGTCCTGAATATTCATTGGAAGGACTGATGCTGAAACTGAAACTCCAATACTTGTGCCACCTGATGCGAACGGACTCATTTGAAAAGAGCCTGATGCTGGGAAAGATTGAAGGCAGGAAGAGAAGGGGATGACAGAGGATGAGATGGTTGGATGGCATCACCGACTCAATGGACATGAGTTTGAGTAAACTCTGGGAGTTGGCGTTGGACAGGGAAGACTGACGTGCTGCAGTCCATGGGGTTGCAAAGAGTTGGACATGACTGAGCGACTGAACTGAACTGACTGAAGGTTTCATCTTTGATTCTACTAGATTCTTGAGGATTTGGTTTTGTTTTTATTTCCACACAATTGAGGTTAAGTTATAATACAATAGTTTTACTGGAGGCTTGGAAAACACACACTTTTTGTTCTTCTTGTTCTTTGTTTGCAGGTAAGAATAAAACAAAAATCTTGCATCTTCCTACCTAGGGAAGTAAACTCTTCACTGGTTCTAGTAGATTGTGAAAAGTCTGGTGCTGGATACATTAGTCATATATTAGAATTCCACTGGGCACAAGACAGTGGGCAAAGACCAGGGAGGATGTGACCACCACAGCCAAAGCCACCAATGTGGCCCATGGAAGTGTGTGGTATTTTAAGAGCTACTGGTACCATCTGGAGCTTTTTTCTGTACCCCCTCTCCTTTACACAAATAACAATTGGTATCTATGACTTAGTATTTTACGACAAAGAGCAATAGGATATAGGACATAAAACATGACATTAATTATGGTGTATGGCTCTATAGTTTTTATACATATAAATATTGATGTTAAAGTAAATGTTGGTCCGAGAACTGCACAAACTATACGTTTTTACTCCATAGTTGACTTTTCCGTCAATGACCCTCAGGTCTGAAGCCTTGGTATCCTCTTGGGCTCTTCTCTTTTTGTTCTCTTCACATCCCAAGGGTTTGGTCTACTGCTCAATTAGCCATGTAGTGTTTCTATCTCTTTCTCATCCACACTGCCAGCCTGGATGCAGCCCTCTTTACCTAGGTGTATTAGTGTGGGTTTTCCCCACAAAAGAGCCTGACATAAGCACCCGGATACAAGGAGCAGGAGTGAGGGGGAGGGAAGAGAGAGAGGGAGAGAGGGAAGGAAAGCCAATATTGGGGTGTGCTACTGAGGATCCAGATCGCTTTGAACAATGGAGATCTGATCCCACTAGGACCTTTTAGAGAGGTAGAGAGTAGCAACCAGAACAGTCCACCTAAAGGAGAGAAGACAGACGTTTATTCAAGGCTTCTGGGCCTGGTGGGCTCTCAGAGACTTATAGAAAGTCTGAAACAGTCCCCTGAAATTGTTACCGAAAGGTGCGCGGTCTGGCGGCTCACCACTCAAAAGCCAATAAGCAAGCCAGGTTGGTGGAAGGGAAAGTTTGCTGTATCTCAGATGTCAGTAACTGGGGAGGAGGATGGACATCTATCCAAAGGTGCACGCCACCCCTGACAAGCAGTGGGTGAGAGTTTTATAGGCTGAGGGAGGGGGCTACATGCAGAAACAATGCAGTCAGCTCTGAGAGTCATCTTGACATTGGTCATTGGTGGTCTGACCAGCATCATCTTGGTTGTTTTAGGTATAGTTAATCTCCAGTTCAGGGGCTTCCCTGGTAGCTCAGCTGGTAAAGAATCCACCTGCAATGCAGGAGACCCTGGTTCAATTCCTGGATTGGGAAGATCCGCTGGAAAAGGAATAGGCTACCCACTCCAGTATTCTTGGGCTTCCCCATTGGCTCAGATGGTAAAGAATCTGCCTGCAATGCGGGAGACGTGGGTTTGATCCCTTGGTTGGGAAGATCTCCTGGAGAATGGCATGGGAATCCACTTCAGTATTCTTGACTGGAGAATCCTTATGGACAGAGGATCCCGGTGGACTACAGTTCATGGGGTTGCAAAGAGTCGAACATGACACAGCACAGTTTTCAGTTCCAGGGTCCATATGTTCCCATCTCTTTGAGGCCAGTTCTTGGGATTGTGGCAGCTTATGTTGTGGGTACAATCTGGTCATCATGTAGTTAACTTCTTCCACCTGGGGTTTCAGTATCTATAAGACAGCTCATGGGATATGGCTCAGAATTTTATCTATTGCCCTTGAGAAGGAACTAAAGGTCCTTGGCTATGCTTAATGACCACATTATTATTATTTCATCATCATTATTATTATTATTTTGACTGTTTTCCTTTGTTTCTGCATGTTCTCATTTCTCTGATTAACCTTATTCTTTGACTAATGTTTTTCATAGACAAAAGGCAGGCATAGGACATAGGGCGGGGAGCTAGGCAAAGGCCATAGGGTCCTGATTCCATTTCAAAATCACAGGTGTGCTGAGGGGATGGAATGTGGGCCCCATGGTGTCTGGTTCTCTGGGCAACTGTGATAACTTCCTACTTCTGCATCTCTGCCTCCAGTCTACCCCTACCTGTGATATCAGCTTCATCTTCCTCAAGAACAGCGCTTATCATGTACTCCTCTGCTTGAATATCTTCAATATCTCCTTATGACATCTTGGAGAAAAGATAACCTTCTTGGGATGGCATTCTGGATCCCTGGAAACTGGCTGAAGACACTTCAACCTCACAGGAAACCTGGCAGCAGTGTTATCGGTGCCTCCTTGAAGACTTCCCGACATTTCCAGCTCTCACCTTTGGCCGTGCTCTGCCCTCTGCCTGGAGAAACTTTTCTTCTTCTTCTTGAGATTTTGAAATCCTATCTATCCTCAAAGGAAAGTTCAAATGTCACTGTATTAGTTTTCTATTGCTGTGTAACAAGCTACCATAAACTTATGGTTTAAACCAACAGCTGTGTATTACCTCGGTCAGAATTCTGAGCAGGCTCAACTGGATTCTCTGCTCAGGGTCTCACAAGATGGAAGCCAGGGTGTCAGCTGGAGTAGGCATTTACCTGGAGGCTCCCAGGTAGAATCTGTCTCCAGCTCATCCAGGTTGTTGACAGAATTCTGTTCTTTATGTTGTAGAAAGAAGATCATTTTTCTTGCTGGCTATTGGCTGGGGTTGCTCTGATCTCCTAGAGGTTGCTCTTGGCTCTTGCCACATGTCCTCCTCCATCTCAGCTACAGAAAACCTCCCTTGAGTCCCAAGTTGCCCTCATGTTCAAGTTTTCTTCTTCTAGAAGATTCATGTGATGAGACTGGGCCCACTTGGATAAGCTCCCTTTTGCCAAATAAAGTAACATGGTCACGGGAATGATATCTCAACATATCCACAGGTTCTGCCCATACTCAGAGGATGAAATTATAAAAGGGTGAGGATCACTGGGGTCATTCTTTAAATTTTTCCCATCATACCACCTCTTTGAGAAACCTCTTCTGATCCCTTCAAATGAGTGCCAGCCCCTCCCTCTGCACCTCACAGCGTTGGGACAATGAATTCACTGTCCGCACTGGAGTTACTATGACCTGTTTTCTTTCCACAGAAAATAAGAGCCCACTGGTCTTCCTTACCTCCTATTTGTCTTTCTTAGTCTTGGTTTTTCAAAGTTCCTGAATTATTTTTGTGCCAGAATGTATTTTGGTATTGTACTATATTTAAATACTGAAAGACACATGAAGGACTAAACCTTAAAATGCTAAAAAAAAAAAATGTACAGAGCCATGAAATAAATGAAGTTCTAAAGAAAAGGAAGTTCTAACATAATTTTTACAAGAGTTTTCCATGACCTTTTCAGTTATGTCTTCTTGGTGGGTTAAGTATGAAATACCCCTCTTTGCTTCTTTTATTGCTATTCCCTTAAATGCTAGAATGTTTTAATTAAGGTATTGATTTTCTTTTTATAAATAGTAAGCTGTATGTCCTAAAAAGAGTTGGAAATTTTAAATCCAGTCGAAGAGTCTGTCTTTTATTTGGTGTGTTTTACGATTTATATTTATCATGATTACTACTAGACACGTTGCTACCATCTAATTTTGTTTTCTTTTTCCTGCGCTTTTATTTACTACTTTTTTCCTTCTTTCCTGCCATCTATTGTGTTGATAAATTTTTCTTTATTCTTTTCCTTAGAACTACACCAGTTTGTTTATTTTTAAAAAGATTTATTTATTATTTTTTTGACTGTTGCTGCGTGTGGGCTTTCTCTAGTTGCGGTGTGCAGGCTTCTCATTGTGGTGGCATCTCTTGTTGTGGAGCACAGGCTCTAAGCGCTCGGGCTCAGTAGCTGTGGCCCATAGCTGCTCTGAGGTATGTGGCATCTTCCTAGACTAAGGATCAAACGGGTGTCCCCTCCATTGCAAGGCAGACTCTTAACCACTGGACCACAAGGGAAGCCTTCTTTATTCTTATAGCTCTGGGTGTAGTATTTTTGCGATGACCTTAATTTTTAACATGCATACCTAGTTTTTTTCCAATAAAGTTTGAAGTTAATAGGTGTTTTTATCCTCTTCTTGAATGAGGCAAGAAGGCACTTGAGTTTAGTGCCTAGATCCCCTGGAGAAGGGAATGACAACCCACTCCAGTATTCTTGTCTAGACAATTCCATGGATCGAGGAGCCTGGCAGGCTACAGTCCATGGGGTCACAAAGAGTTGGACATGACTGAGCAACTAACACTAAAACACTATATCACCTTCTTGAATGAGGCAAGAATTTAGTGCCTGTCAACTTCTTGCAAACTCTATACCTAGCCTGATATTGGTGTTTGTTTTAGTTCATGTTTAAACATGCAAAAACTATTTTTATTACTAGTAATGATTTAAATTTAGTTTTAGATTTAGCTGTATTACCATATACTACCAGTTTCTCCGTTCAGTCTTATTTTTTATTTTACTTTTTATGTTTTGGCCACCCTGTGTGGCATGTGGGATCTTAGTTCCCTGGCCCTAGGGCTTGAACCCACGCCCCCTGTGGTTACAAAGTCATAACCACTGGACTGCCAGGGAAGTCCCCATTCTTATTTTAATTTTCTACATCTTCCTTTATTCTTCTGCATCTTTTGAAAATTTTTCAGTGAGAATATTTAGGCAGTAAACTTTCTAAGTTATATATTTAAAAAATTTACTTATTTGTTTTGTGTCTTAATTTTTATAACACAAAATTTCAAACATGTACAAAGGCAGAGAGTTTTTTGTGTCATATTTCACTTGTTCATTACAACTTAAACAACTACCAATGCATGGCTAACATAATTTCATCTGTATGTCTTCACCCATTTCCACTGTCTACTCTTTCTTTTGAAGCAAAGTGCACGTTATTATCAAACTGAAGACAAACAGTAATTCCTTAGTATCATCAAATATCCAGTCAGTGTCTAAATTTCCCAATTTTCCCTTTTTTACTCTCTGTAGTTTGATACTCAAATCAGTATTCGTACATTACAATAGACTGATATGTCTCTTGTCTCGTTGATCTATAGGTTCTCCCCCTACCTTACCCTTTTTTCTCTACAGTGTATTTTTTTTTTAAGAAATAGCATTGTTTGACCTATAGTTTCTCATAGTCTGAATTTTGGTGATTGTGTTTCCTGGATGTCATCTAACCTGTTCTTTTGTCTCCTATATTTCCTGTAAACCAGTAGTTAGCTCAGAGGCTTGCTCTTCTAGGTGCAATTGATTTTAGCAAGGATTTATATGCAGAATATATAAGTAATTCTCAAAACAATAATACAAAAAAACCCCACCCAATTTAAAAATGGGTAAAAAATTTAAATAGGCACTTCACTAAAGAAGATATTTAGTTCGCAAATAGTACATGAAAAGATCCTCAATATTATTAGTCATTAGTATTTTAATTTTAAGTACAAGCAAATACCACAAGTTACCCCTATCTAATTAGTGGTCTAAATTAGAATGGCTAAAATGAAAAAGGTAGAACATGCCAAGTGTTGGTGAGGTTGTGGAGGAGTTAGAACTCTCGTACACTACCGGTGGAATGTAAGATGTTGCAACACTTTGGAAAGCAGTTTGGCACCTTTTAAAAAAAGTTAAGCATACATCTATTATATGACCAAGCCATTCCACTCCTAGTTATTTACCAGAAATAAAAACATGTGTCTATACAAAGACTTGTATACTAATGTTTGTAACAGCTTTATTTGTAATAGGCCCAAACTGGGAACAACCCAGATTTCCATTAACAGATTAATAGGTAAACAAATTGTGGTATAACCAGACAATGGAATATTACTAAACCAAAACCACAGCAAAAAATTAGGGTGAAACATTGATACACATAAAAGCATAGGTGAGGACTTCCCTGGTGGCATAGTGGAAGAGAATCTGCCTGCCAATGCTGATCGCTCGGGTTCGTTCCCTGGTCTGGGAAGATTACATGCACCTTGGAGCAACTAAAGCCTGTGTGCCACAACTATTGAGCCTGTGTGCTGCAACTATTGAAGCCTGTGCATCCTAGAGCCCGTGCGTGGGATAGGAGAAGCCACCAAAATGAGAAGCCCGCACTCTTCAATGAAGAATAGCCCTGGCTCACAGCAACTAGAGAAAGCCTGTCCGTAGCAAGGGAGACCCAGTGCAACCAAAAGTAAATAGACAAATAAATTTTTAAAAAGATGCTGCACCTTAAAAAAAAATAGGTGAATCTCAAAATAATTATTCTGAGTGATATCAGACCACTCCCCCAAAAGCACATACTGTATGATCCCATCTATAGATAAAATTCTAGAGAATGCAAACTAATCTACACTGACAGAAATCAGTCCGGTAGCCACATAGGGGTGAAGGGGGAAAGGAAGAGGAAGGAAGTAGAGATTATAAAGGGGCACAAAGAAACTTTTGAGTGTGATAGATATGTTTATTATCTTTTAAAAAGATGTTTTATTTTTACCTTTTTGGCTGCACCATGCAGCATGTGAGATCTTAGTTCCCTGACCAGGGATCAAACCTGCGTCCATTGCATTGGAGGTTTGGAGTCTCAGCCACTGGGTCTCCAGGGAAGTCCTATGTTTATTATCTTGATTGTGGTGACATTTTCAGAGATTTGCACATATGTTAAAATTCATGGATGGTACGCTGTAAATATTGCGGTTTTTAGTATGTCAATCAGATCTCAATATAACTGGCAGAATAGTGCCCGTCTCAGAACTAGTGAATATATTACATAGCAAAAAGTAATTAAAGCTGCATATAAAATTAAAGTTGCTAATAAACTGACCTTAGAATAGGGAAATTATCCTGGATTATGTGGATGGGCCCAATGAAATCACAGGGATCCTTAAAAGTGGCAACCCTTTAAATATTTGAAGACCCTTTCTTACCTTTTTACAATATTGTGGAAAATTTTAAACTTATACAAAAATGTAGAGGATATTATAGTGAATTCCCAGGTACCTATCACTTTTCTTTACCGATTATCTACTTCAGGCAAATCTCATTTCAATTATACTCTCATCTACTCCCCCCTAATTATTTGAAGCAAAAGTCAGATATCGTATCATTCTATCCTTATCTATTTCAACACGTATAATTAGAAGATAAGGAGTTAAAAAGATAGCCACAGTAGTATCATTATCATTCTTTTTCTTTTTTTAAAGACCTTTGGATATGAACCATTTTTTAAAGTCTTTATTGAATTTGTTACAACATTACTTCTGTTTCATGTTTTGGTTTTTTGGTGGTCCTGAGGTATGTGAGATCTTAGCCCCTCGATTGAATCCCATGCATTAGAAGGTGAAGTCTTAACCACCAGATCACCAGGCAAGTCCGTGTCACTCTTAAATCTGTAATGACCTCATGATATCATCAATTATCCAATAATGTATTCTTAAATGATAGTTTTGTTGGGCATATCACCTTTTTTGGGGAGGAAACAATTCGCATGAAGATTTTTTTTAGAACATCAGACACTCAGAAAAGGGATACCAGCTTCACCTCTAAGTTGCACATGTGACAAATTTTGTGCAAGTAATAGTGGAAAACACCTCACCTGGAAAGCTGAGGAGCTATGTTCACTTTGGCATATGGTAAAAAGTTTATTCAGACATGTGAAACAATCATGTTAAAATTTACTTTTTATTTTTAAAAATTCTTTTGAAGTAGTGATATTCAAATTTAAATCTAACTCCTTTACAGAGGTCATAGTTACATAAAATGTCATTTTTCATCCAATGAATGTTTAGTTTTGCAAATGTTTTATTATTGTTGTTGTTCAATGGCTAAGTCATGTCTCACTCTTTGGGACCACAAGAACTGCAGCACGCCAGGCTTCCCTGTCCTTCACTACCTCCCGGAATTTGCTCAAACTTATGTCCACTGAGTCAGTGATGCCATCCAACCATCTCATCCTCTGTGGTTTTATTCAGTTATAGCATTTGTTAATTCCATTTCTTATAATCTGATGGAAACCATTCGTAGGATCTGAAAACATTTACAAAGTGTTTCCACATCTGGTACAGATATTTTCCTGGGCTCCTCAGCCTCCAGAGGCACTCAAACTGTGATTTGATAAGAAATCTCTTATTCCCAGGGGCCATCTTGCAAACTACCAAGTCCTACACATCCTGACATGCCTCTTAGCTGCTGAGTCTCTGTGGGGTGCTCTCGTTGCCCCTAGATTACCTCCATCTGCAGTGCTGCTACTGATGCTGGGAGCATCTGTTTTTGCACAAACACCACACCCAGAGATTCTGCTTGCCCTCTCTGCAGCCCCTGCGTGGGGCAAGCACCTGTGCTTTGAGGTACAGCCAGCAAGCAGCTGGATGAGCTTATTCCCAACCTGCTTGTCACGTGCTTGGGTCTCAGGACAGAGCTGACCACGTCTCACACATCTTATCTTAATCTTGGGCCATGTTGATCATTGGGAACCAGGTTATCTTCTTTCCTTCTTCCAGGTGGCCAGTCTCCTCACTAGATTTTGCTCACTCACTTGTTCTTTCCTAAAGGCACCCTTTCCTTTTTTCCCACCTCTTCCAGCTGCTGGTTCTAGAGATGAATCAGTCATTTTGACCTAAACCTCATGTTTCTTGATGAGGTTTCATTTCATCTGTAGAGTCATATGGGCTTCCCTGGTTGCTCAACTGGTAAAGAATTTGCCTGCAATTCAGGAGACCCCAGTTTGATTCCTGGGTTGGGCAGATCCACTGGAGAAAGGATAGGCTACCCACTCCAGTATTCTTGGGCTTCCCTAGTGGTTTAGACAGTGAGAAATTCGCCTGCAATGCGGGAGACCTGGGTTCAACCCCTGGGTTGGGAAGGTCCCATGGAGAAGCAAATGGTTACCTACTCCAGTATTCTGGCCTGGAGAATTCCATGGACAGAGGAGTCTGGTGGGCTACAGTCCATGGGATCACAAAGAGTCAGACACGACTGAACGACTTTCATTTTTTATAGAGTAGTATCTGATCCCCATGGCAATCTCATGAAGTAGGAAAGGCAGGCACAATTATCTTCACTTAAAAACAAAACTGGGGTTTAGAAACAGTCAAGCAGGGCTTTGAGGGAGCATAAACCTGTGAAGGAACAACTGGAGTCAAACACTAGATAAGACTAGATAGCCACTTTGCTTGGGACATGAAGGGCCTGCGGAAGACAGTCACAGAACGGGTCCTCTGACCTGGAAGAGACATCTCTCAGACCCCCTGCCTCCCCCTCCAACCCTCCCCTCCCACCTCCACCCTGATAGAGACCTGCAGATCAGATTTCCCTGGAGGGTTTGTGGGTTTGCTCTGTAAAATGAGCAACAACAGCTGTGGTTGGGGAGGAGGTCTGATTTTGATATTATGTAAAAATATGTGTAGCCCCCTTATTGAATGCTTACTAAGGATCAGGTTCTCGTCTAAACCTTTTTTTTTCCCTTGGACTTCCCTGGTGGCTCAGACCGTAAAGCATCTGCCAACACTGCCGGAGACCTGGGTTCAATCCCTGGGTTGGGATGATCCCCTGGAGAGGGAAATGGCAACCCACTCCAGTACTCTTGCCTGGAAAATCCCATGGATGGAGGAGCCTGGTAGGCTACATGGGGTTGCAAAGAGTTGGACAAGACTGAGCGACTTCACTTTCTTTATTTAGTCTTTTTTTTTTTTTTTGGTTGTGCCTGATCTTGGCTGCAGCTTACAGGATCTAGTTCTTTGACCAAGGATTGAATTCCAGCCCTCTGGGTTGGGAGCTCGGAGTCTTGGCTGCTGGAACACCAGGGAAGTCCCTGAGCTAAATCTTTTGCATGTACTATCTCCCTTGATTTTCACAGTAACGTGAGAGCAAAATAATATTGTTCTCATCTTAAAGCTGAGAAAACTAAAGCTTCTAGAGGTTTCAATAACTTGTCTGATGCTGCACTGATAGTCAGTGTCAGAGATGGCTTCCAGTATGGTCCTGTGTGTGACACCGAGTCCATAATTCTGGTCACTCTGCTATGTTTTCTTACAGGAACTGAAGCCCCTAAACACAAAGTTGGCTTTATTCCAGAGGCAGTTAGGTAGACTCAGGCTGTCTCTAGTTAAAGAGACTACTTTTCCCTTGCTCTGTGGCTGAGAAACATTTGTGAGAGAACATTATGAGACTCAGTGGCTCTTAGATTTCTTAATGAATCAATCTTTTGCTGCACTGCAGTTCTTGGTACCCTGGAACCAACATGCTCAGTGGAGGTTTTCTTTTAGCTTGTTGAAATTTCTTCTATTTATGTTTATCCTGTGCGTGTGTGCTAAGTCTCTGCAGTCGTGTCTGACGCTTTGTGACCCTTTGGACTATAGCCTGCCAGGCTCCTCTGTGTGTGGGATTATCCAGGCAGGAATACTGGAGTGGGTTGTCATGCCTTCCTCCCAGGGACCTTCCCAACCCAAGGACTGAACTCTTGTCTCTTATGTCTCCTGCATTGGCAGGCAGGTTCTTTACTAGTAGATGTCGATTGCCCTATACCCCTTTGAAAACAAAAACACTTTTTCTCAGACTGACTTAAGATTCATGACTTAGGCTGTTGGTGTTAACCAGGAGGAGACATTTACTTGATTGCTGTCCATGCAAACATCTCTCGCTATCCTCGGGTTCAACCAGTTGTTGGTTACATAGGCCCAGCTTACTACTCAGCTTGGTGTTTAGATTCGACACATCTCCCCAGCGTTTCCCTTTCAAGTTGTCTTCTCTGAACCTTATCCCAGCCACAGACATCCCCAGAGATGATGGTGTCAACTCACCTTCTGCTTCTCAATGTAACTGTGAGGTCCCAGCTTTATCCCAACTTTGCTATCTGGGGGCATCCAGGCTGTTATCTGGTTCAACAAGTTCTATCAATGAACCCCAGGTCCAGGAAGGTACTCCTTGCTGGATGCAGGTGTGTTCTTGCCAGGACTCTTCACAAGAGTGGTTTATAAACCTTTTCATAGTCACCTAGAAATTTTGGTGACCTTCAATTTGGAGAGAGAATCTGCTAGTTAGTGGATACCTATGCATTTGTGTCCATATAAAGAACCAGATAAGCTGATCAAAAGTAGGCCTCAAATAATTCCAAGAGATGATGGAATCCTTCTTGAGGGTTTGCTGCATCATCCTGGTCCTAATGGCACATTTTAGTTTTTGCAGCCATGAGCTACTAACAAAAGTGACAGACCTCATGGGCTTCCTTGGTGATTCAGTTCAGTTCAGTTCAGTTGCTCAGTCGTGTCTGACTCTTTGTGACCCCATGAATTGCAGCACACCAGGTCTCCCTGTCCACCACCAACTCCCAGAGTTTACCCAAACCCATGTCCATCGAGTCAGTGATGCCATCCAACCATCTCATCCTCTGTTGTCCCCTTCTCCTCCTGCCCCTAATCCTTCCCAGCATTAGGGTCTTTTCCAGTGAGTCAACTCTTCGCATGAGGTGGCCAAAGTATTGGAGTTTCAGCTTCAACATCAGTCCTTCCAGTGAACACCCAGGACTGATCTCCCTTAGGATGGATTGATTGGATCTCCTTGCAGTCCAAGGGACTCTCAAGAGTCTTCTCCAACACCACAGTTCAAAAGCATCAATTCTGCGGCACTCAGCTTTCTTCACTGTCCAACTCTCACTTCCATACATGACCACTGGAAAAACCACAGTCTTGACTAGACGGACTTTTGTTGGCAAAGTAATGCCTCTGCTTTTAAATATGCTATCTAGGTTGGCCATAACCTTCCTTCCAAGGAGTAAGCGTCTTTTAATTTCATGGCTGCAATCACCATCAGCAGTGATTTTGGAGCCCCCCAAAATAAAGTCTGACATTGTTTCCACTATTTCCCCATCTATTTCCCATGAAGTGATGGGACCAGATGCCATGATCTTAGTTTTCTGAATGTTGAGCTTTAAGCCAACTTTTTCACTCTACTCTTTCACTTTCATCAAGAGGCTCTTTAGTTCTTCTTCACTTTCTTCCATAAGGGTGGTGTCATCTGCATATCTGAGGTTATTGATATTTCTCCTGGCAATCTTGATTCCAGCTTGGGTTTCTTCCAGCCCAGCGTTTCTCATGATGTACTCTGCATATAAGTTAAATAAGCAGGATGACAATAATACAGCCTTGATGTACTCCTTTTCCTATTTGGAACCAGTCTGTTGTTCCATGTCCAGTTCTAACTGTTGCTTCCTGACCTGTATACAGGTTTCTCAAGAGGCAGGTCAGGTGGTCTGGTATTCCTGGCTCTTTAAGAATTTTCCACAGTTTATGGTGATCCACACAGTCAAAGGCTTTGGCATAGTCAATAAAGCAGAAATAGATGTTTTTCTGGAACTCTCTTGCTTTTTTGATGATCCAGCGGATGTTGGCAATTTGATCTCTGGTTCCTCTGCCTTTTCTAAAACCAGCTTGAACAACTGGAAGTTCACGGTTCTCGTATTGCTGAAGCCTGGCTTGGAGAATTTTGAGCATTACTTAGCTAGAGTGTGACGTGAGTGTAATTGTGCGGTAGTTTGAGCATTATTTGGCATTGCCTTTCTTTGGGATTGGGATGAAAACTGACCTTTTCCAGTCCTGTGGCCACTGCTGAGTTTTCCAAATTTGCTGGCATATTGAGTGCAGCACTTTCACAGCATCATCTTTCAGGATTTGAAATAGCTCCACTGGAATTCCATCACCTCCACTAGCTTTGTTCATAGTGATGCTTTCTAAGGCCCACTTGACTTCACATTCCAGGATGTCTGGATCTAGGTGAGTGATCACACCATCATGATTATCTGGGTCGTGAAGATCTTTTTTGTACAGTTCTTCTGTGTATTCTTGCCACTTCTTCTTAATATCTTCTGCTTCTGTTAGGTCCATACCATTTCTGTCCTTTATCGAGCCCATCTTTGCATGAAATATTCCCTTGGTATCTCTACTTTTCTTGAAGAGATCTCTAGTCTTTCCCAATCTGTTGCTATCCTCTATTTCTTTGCATTGATTGTTGAGGAAGGCTTTCTTATCTCTCCCTGGTGGTTCAGTGGTTAAGAATCCCATGCCAATGCAGGGGATACAGGTTCAATCCTTTCAGGAAGACGCCACATGTCGCAGGGCAACTAAGCCCGTGAGCCACAACTACTGAGCCCGAGCTCTAGAGCCCATGCTCTGCAACAAGAGAAGCCACCACAGCGAGAAGCCCCCACAGCGAGAAGCCCACATACTGAAGCTAGAGAGTAGCCCTCACTCACCTCAACTAGAGAAAGTCCACGCACAGCAACGAAAACCCAGCACAGCCGAAAAACAGTGACAAAAAGCAGGCCCTGTTGGGGAACCCATGGCGTTGTAGCTGCTGCTGTTACTGCTGCCATGGTTGCTGCTCAGGTGTTCCTCCAAGGTTTCTTTACTTATGGTTAGAAGGGTAGGCTTTAATTCTGCTTCTGGCCAAGATGTAGTAATTGGTACTAGGCTAACCATCCTGCCATAAATAAGCATAAAACTAGGCAAAACATACACAGCAACTGTTTTCAGGCATTTAGCAACAGATACTATAAGACGGTGATTCTTGAGGACAAGGAAACTCCTGGAGTGAGCCCCACGTGCCCTGCATGTGTGCCTGCTAAGTTGTTTCAGTCGTGTCTGACTCTTTCAATTCTATGGACTGTGGCCCACCAGGCTCCTCTGTTCATGAGATTCTCCAGGCAAGAATATTGGAGTGGGTTGCATGCCCTCCTCCAGGCAATCTTCCAGACCCAGGGATTGAACCTGCGCCTCCTGCAGCTTCTGCATTGAAGCCGCTTCTTTACTACTGAGCCCCTGGGGAAGCCCTCATTTGCCCTGATCTGGGCAAATTGCACCTGGGAATAATTTGTATGGCATCAAGATAAAGAGCCAAAACAGAGTCTGGGGGTCCCTCTGAGGTGAGGAAGCAGAGATCAGAGTTTGGGGCTGTGAATGTGGCTTGAATCCATGGGCTGGGAGGCAGGAACCATGGGACATATACAGAGCCCAGAAATATACCCACACATATATAATTTGTTAATTTTTTACAGAAAAGCCAAAATAATCAAATGGGGAAAGGATAGTCTATTTCACTGTAGTGGACTGGATAGCCATATTAAAAAAAAGAACTTGAACTTTATTTTATAACATATACACAAAATAACAAATAGGTCATGGGCCTAAATGTAAAAAGTAAAATTATAAACTTTCTAGAAGCAAATATAGGAGAGAAATCTTTGAAAACTTGGGTTAAGCAAGATTTGTTAGGACACAAAAAGCACAAAACAAAAGCATGATAAATTGAACTTCATCAAAATTAGAATTTCTCCTCTTTGAAAGACACCATCAAGAAAATGAAATGACAAGCTACATAATGGGAGAAATAGTCTCAATGCACATGCCTGTCAAAGGGCATTTTCCCAGAATATACAAAAATCCTTACAACTCAATAATCATAAGCCAAACAGCCCAAGTAATGGACTAAAGACTTGGACAGATACTTCACAAAAGAAAATATGCACATGGCCAATAGCACAAGAAGATACTTACCATAAGTAACAAGGCAATATCAAGTATCCTTTTTTTAAAAAAATAATTTTATTTATTTATTTATTGGCTGTGCTGGGTCTTAATTGCAACGTGGACTTTTCTCTAGTTGCAGCTAGCGGGGGCTACTCTCTAATTGTGGCATGTGTGCTTCTCATTGTGGTGGCTTCTCTCATAGTGGAGCACTGGCTCCAGGGCACTCAGTTGCAGTAGTTGCAGCACGTGGATTCAGTAGTTTCAGCTCCCAAGCTCTAGAGCACAGGTTCAATAGTTGTGGTGCCTGGGATTAGTTGCTCCAAGGCATGTGGGATCTTCCTGGATCAGGGATTGAACCCGTGTCTCCTGCACTGGCAGATGGATTCTTTACCACAAAGCCAACAGAAGAGTCCAATACCAAGTATTCTCAAATATGTGGAGCAACTGGAACTCTCGTACCTTGTTGGCAGGAGTGTAAAATTGTCTAACTACTTTGGAAAAGGGTTTGGCAATTTTTTATAAAGGTAAACATACAGTAACAAAATGGCCTAGCAATCCTATTGCTAGATTTCTAGATATTTACCAAGATAAATGAAAATACATGCTCAGAAAAAGATTTATAAATTTTCACAGCAAGTTTAGTCATAATAGTCAGGTCATGATACAGCCCAAATATCAATCAAAGGATGAAGGGTTTGACAAATAATGAAATGCTACTCAGTACAACAAGAATGCACTATTAATACATGCAGTAACATGAAGGAACATCAGAAATATTATGCAGAGCAAAGGAAGTCAGACATGAAAAAGTCCAATGCTACCTCATTTTATTTCTCTAACCTTCTAAAACAAAGCCAAACTATCTTTTAGTATAAGAAAGTAGATTGGTGGTTTCTAGGTGTGGGAAGATTGATGCAGAGATATAAGAGGGGGGTGAAGAATTATTAACCTTGATTAGATGGCATTTAGCACAGTGGTAAAGAATTTGCCTGCTAATGCAAAAGACATGAGAGGCAGGTTTGATCCCTGGGCTGAGAAGATCCCCTAGAATAGGAAAAGGCAACCCACTCTAGTATTCTTGCCTGGAGAATTCCATGGACAGAGGAGTATGAAAGGCTACAGTCTATGGGGTCACAGAGTCTGATACAACTGAGCAACTGAGCACGTATGCATGCATGCACAAGAGTTTACACATTTGTCAAAACTAGAATGACTGCTCACTTAAGGTTTATGCAATACACTGGATGCAAATTATACCTCAATAAAGTCAATTAAAAAAATAAAGAGCACAGACCTAGCCCAGGTAAGGAGACCTTTGGCTGCTTCTCACTAATGAGTGACCTTGCACGAGTTACTTATCTAAGTCCAAACTTCTTTATCTGTAAACTGGACTATTAACAACATCAATTTCATAGGGTGGTGGTGAGAATTTCATAAGATATGATGTGTTGTTTTAGGATCTGGCATGAAACTTAAAATCAAAGTATTGGGCTGGCCAAAAAGTTTGTTTGGATTTTTCTGTAACAGCTTACAAAGAAAGCCCAGTGAAACTTTTGGCCAACTGGATAGTTCTTATTACTACTATTCATGGATTGTTTTTCCATGGATTTCCATTGTTTTTTCCCTAATCAAATCATGAAAGAATGTGGTTCATGATTCATCTCGTTTTTAGAAGGGCTGACTCTGTAGATCTCAGAGGAGATCTGTATCTTTGCCCACCACCCACAGATCACACAGGCAGAACATACAAATCACACCCTGGAAAAGCACCTTTTTTTAAATGCCAACTATCAGCAGGAAAATTGGGCTAATCTTTCTCCCCTGGCTGAGCTGGAATAGAATGTTCTGTGTACCTAGATACAGAGTAGAGGCCCAGCCCTTTAAAAGTAAGTGAGATTTCTTTGGGACACGGCTATGCCATTAAACCCAGGCTGACCTGCCTTAAAGTGGGCTTATTTGATCCAGCAAGGTGTTAGAAAACTTGTCGCTCTTGGATTCACAGGTGGTGTTTCATTTTGGTCAAGTTTTCTGTCCTCTTTGTCTGTGACAGCTTGCTTGGCAACTTGAGCCTCCCCTGCCCACAATTTGGCCCTCTGCCACTTACCCGATGATGACTACCTCAGCAACAACTCCTGTCTGAACCTACCACACTCTCCTGTATGTGCACTGGTTTAATCACATCTGACCAGCCAACCCTGCACGGTCTCCTGCAGAAATTCTCACCCAGATGGCTTCTGCCTGCCAAGGGCTCTTCTCTTGGAGCCTCCAGAAGTAGAGGCCCTCCAGACTGAGTACTTCTCTGCTGGCATCCGTGAGAAGCTGGAAGAATTTTGGACATTAACTTTATCTGAGCTTCTAATCTGAAGTATTAGAGCTGCCTCCCATTACCCCCAAGGGATTTCAGACTGCGATAAGAACTGTGAATGCATAATGGGCTGAGGTTAAGATTGGGGTTAGATGAAGCTGGGTTTGATACAGCTTGTGCAAGACAACGCCTTGTTTGTCTTCGGACCTACTCTCTGAGGGAAGCCTTTCTGCTTACGAGACTTCTATTCTGACTTTTGTATCCCGTGTTCTCCTTTTTCTTTGGATTTTCTTTGGGTTGTTCAAGTTAAAAACACACTTCTACCTGTTGATGACAACAGGTAGGACATTTGATTTGTTCCTTCAGGCAGTCAGTTTAGTGGTAGTGTGTGGGCTGTTGGCCGTAGGCAGAGCTAGATTTGACCATCCTTGTGTGTCTGTGCTGTTTATTGTCTGTATGACTTGGGGTAAGACCCTCTGCTCCAGCCTCTCTGGCTTTCCTCTTGCTCATCAAACGTGCCAGGCTCACTTCTCCCTCAGGGTCTTTGCAGGTGTTCTTTCCTCTGCCTGGGACCCTCTTCATTCAGATCTTCTGAGGATAGTTTCATTCCGATCTCAATTCAAACATCTTCAGACAGAACTTTCCTGACCACCATTTCTAAAGTGCCCACTCCACTCCAGTCACTGTTACATTGTCTTGTTTTAACTTCATCATAGCATCTGTCCTATTTACTTCTTTATCATCTGCCTCCTCCATTAGAACAAAAAAGTCTAGAGAGCAGAGCAGGAACTTTCTTTCCTATCACTGTATTTCTAGAGCTTAGAATTGTACTGCACAGGACTTCCCTGGTGGTGCAGCAGATAAGAGTCCACCTGCTGATACAGGGGACACAGGTTTGATCTCTGGTCTGGGAAGATTTCACATGCTGCAGGGCAGCTGGGCCTGTGTGCTACAACTGCTGAAGCCCACGTGCCTGGAGCCTGTGTTCTGCAACAAGAGAAACCACCACAATGAGAAGCAGGTGCACTGCATTGAAGAGTAGCCCCTACTCACAGCAAAGCCCCTGCAAAGCAATGAAGACCCAGTGCAGCCAAAAAAAAGAATTGTACCTGCACATACATAGTACACAAGAGAAGACTCTACACAAGGACATCATGAGATGGTCGATACTGAAATCAGATTGATTATATTCTTTGCAGCCAAAGATGGAAAAGCTCTATACAGTCAGCAAAAACAAGACCGGGAGCCGACCATCTTGAGATCATGGAAGAGATCATGAACTTCTTACTGCCAAATTCAGACTTAAATTGAAGAAAGTAGGGAAAACCACTAGACCATTCAGGTATGACCTAAATCATATCCCTTAACGATTATACAGTGGAAGTGAGAAATAGATTCAACGGATTAGATCTGATAGACAGAGTGCCTGAAGAACTATGGATGGAGGTTTGCGACATTGTACAGGAGGCAGGGATCAAGACCATCCCCAAGAAAAAGAAATGCAAAAAGGCAAAATGGTTGTCTGAGGAGGCCTTACAAGTAGCGATGAAAAGAAGAGAAATGAAAGGCAAAGGAGAAAAGGAAAGATAAATCCATTTGAATGCAGAGTTCCAAAGAATAGCAAGGAGAGATCAAAAAGCCTTCCTCAGTGATCAGTGCAAAGAAATAGAGGAAAACAATAGAATGGGAAAGACTAGAGATCTCTTCAAGAAAATGAGAGATACCAAGAGAATATTTCATGCAAAGATGGGCACAATAAAGGACAGAAATGGTATGGACCTAACAGAGGCAGAAGATATTAAGAAGCAGTGGCAAGAATACACAGAAGAACTATACAAAAAAGATCTTCATGACCCAGATAATCACAATGGTGTGATCACTCACCTAGAGCCAGACATCCTGGAATGCAAAGTCAAGTGGGCCTTAGGAAGCATCACTACGAACAAAGCTAGAGGAGGTGATGGAATTCCAGTGGAGCTATTTCAAATCCTCAAAGATGATGCTGTGAAAGTGATGCACTCAATATGTCAGCAAATTTGGAAAACTCAGCAGTGGCCACAAGACTGGAAAAGGTCAGTTTTCATCCCAATCCCAAAGAAAGGCAATGCCAAAGAATGCTCAAACTACCACACAGGTGTACTCATCTCACACGCTAGCAAAGTAATGCTCAAAATTCTCCAAGCCAGGCTTCAACAGTACGTGAACCATGAACTTCCAGATGTTCAAGCTGGATTTAGAAAAGGCAGAAGAACCAGAGATCAAATTGCCAACATCTGTTGGATGATCAAAAAAGCAAGAGAGTTCCAGAAAAACATCTACTTCTGCTTTATTGACTATGCCAAAGCCTTTGACTGTGTGGATCACAACAAACTGTGGAAAATTCTGAAAGAGATGGGGATAACAGACCACCTGACCTGCCTCCTGAGAAATCTGTATGCAGGTCAGGAAGCAACAGTTAGAACTGGACATGGAACAGCAGACTGTTTTCAAATTGGGAAAGGAGTATGTCAAGGCTATATATTGTCACCCTGCTTATTTAACTTATATGCAGAGTACATCATGAGAAATACTGGACTGGATGAAGCACAAGCTAGCATCCAAGTTTGCCAGGAAAAATATCAATAACCTCAGATATGCAGGTGACACCACCCTTATGGTAGAATGGGAAGAAGAACTAAAGAGCCTCTTGATGAAAGTAAAAGAGGAGAGTGAAAAAGCTGACTTGAAACTCAACATTCAAAAATGAAGATCATGGCATCTGGTCCCAACACTTCATGGGAAATAGATGGGGAAACAGTGGAAACAGTGGCTGACTTTATTTTGGGGTGGCTCCAAAATCACTGCAGATGGTGACTGCAGGTGTGAAATTAAAAGACGCTTACTCCTTGGAAGGAAAGTTATGACCAACCTAGACAGCATATTAAAAAGCAGAGACATTACTTTGTCAACAAAGGTCCGTCTAGTCAAAGCTATGGTTTTTCCAGTGGTCATGTTTGGATGTGAGAGTTGGACTATAAAGAAAGCTGAGTGTTGAAGAATTGATGCTTTTGAACTGTGGTATTGGCGAAGACTCTTGAGAGTCCCTTGGACTACAAGGAGGTCCAACCAGTCCATTCTAAAGGAAATCAGTCCTGAATATTCGTTGGAAGGACTGATGCTGAAGCTGAAGCTCCAGTACTTTGGGTACTTGATGTGAAGAACTAACTCATTTGAAAAGACCCTCATGCTGGGAAAGATTGACGGTGGGAGGAGAAGGGGAGAACAGAGGATAAGATGGTTGGATGGCATCACCAACTCAATGGACATGAGTTTGAATAAACTCTGGGAGTTGGTGATGGACAGGGAAGCCTGGTGTGCTGCAGTCCATGGGGTCGCAAAGAGTTGGACACGACTGAGCAACTGAAGTGAACTGAGCATTTAGTAAGTGCACTATAAATGGTGGACCTAGTTATTATAATTTCTCCCCACATTTCCCCCTTCACCAATTTCTAAGGGCCCAGATCAAGTCTATTGGTATATTTTATACTGCTATGCGCAAAGTAGACACTCCATATAACTTAGTTTAAATGAAGTAAAATTTACTATTTAACCAACGATTCAAATAAATGAAATAGAAAATACACCTCCTTCAGGTAAGTTCATCTTTTAGACTCAGCTCCTGAGCCCTTCTGTCTGAGAGTTTTCCAGACTTTCCTAACCTGGGAGCATCAGGGGATTAGGTAACAGTTCCCCATGCCAACTTCAACCAGAGCACCTGTGTGTTAGATTTCAAGCATGGCTCATAGGGATGCACATACTAGGCTGTATGTGCTCTGAGTCTTACTTACCTTTATATCCTCACTAGCTGGTCTGATGCCTCCAGGCACTCAGGGTAGAAGTGTTGAAGGAAAGGAGACCATAAAGGAAAGTACAATAGTGGTTAAGAATGCAGACTCTGGACTCAAGTACCTTGGCTCAAATCCTAGCTTCTGCAATGCACCCACTGTGAGGTTTCAGACAATTTACTTAAACTCTCTGGGTCTCAGGCTCCTTGTCCTTAAGGCAAGATAACAGAAGTACCAACATCACTCCAGTACTCTTGCCTGGAAAAATCCCATGGACGGAGGAGCCTGGCAGGCTACAGTCTGTGGGGTCACAAAGAGTTGGACATGACTGAGATGACTTAGCACACATGCAAAGGCATATTTAAATGGGCTAAGTCCATGGGGTCGCTAAGAGTCGGACACGACTGAGCGACTTCACTTTCACTTTTCACTTTCATGCTTTGGAGAAGGAAATGGCAACCCATTCCAGTGTTCTTGCCTGGAGAATCCCAGGGACGGCGAAGCCTGGTGGGTTGCCATCTATGGGGTCGCACAGAGTCGGACACGACTGAGGTGACTTAGCATGTGTAGCCTTCAGTTCTATACCTGTACCTCATTTCATTGTATCCTGTATCCCAGACAGTTCATGGCTCATAGCAGACATTCAGTAGTGTTTATTGAATTAAACAGAAAAGCTGTGTGTAAATTGAAAGTTAGGGATAAATGCCTACCGGTTCAGGAGACAAAAGAGACTCGGTTTGAACCCTGGGTCGAGAAGACCCCCTGGAGGAGGGAATGGCTACCCACTCCAGCATTCTTGCCTGGAGAATCCCATGGACAGAGGAGCCTGGCAGGCTACAGTCTGTGGGGTCACAAAGAGTTGGACATGACTGAGATGACTTAGCACACATGCAAAGGCATATTTAAATGGGCTACGAGAACTTGCTGTAGTTGGTCTTGCAAGCATGCCTTAACTGATTGAGTTTTTTCAATTGCATGTTTATTCTATTAGATGTGGTAAATGTGAAGTGAATTTGAGATGAGATTTCCACTTTTTCCCCAAACCAATTTATAAACACTTTCAGAGAATAAATTACTTAAAGAAAAAAAATAATCTTTAGTGCTTACAGCTTGGGGATTCATTAATTTGAAGTGAAAATTCTCTCTAACCACATAATACTCTCTTTTCTCAGTTTTATTGTCTTCTAAGTATACCTTCTCTGTGGGTCTTTTTTAAAGCTTCCTCTGGGCCTTAACAAGAGCAGTAAAAACTGAGTTCAGCCAAGACTTTTAGAAATGAATGTTCTCAACTGTCAATTAACAACTAACTTGAGTGTTGCAAATAATTGGTACTGAAACTGAGTTATGGACTTCACGTAAATGGGGTTTAAATGACAGTACAGAAAATCTAATTCATTTCTCATTCAATTGGTTATCTTTAGCTTTTGGGAAATAATTCATAGCAGCAACATGATTGCATTCATTCAATACTTAATTGACGATGAAACATTGTGTGCTAGGCTAAAAGGAATATCAAGAACTTTGAATTGGTCCTTTTCCCAAAGGAACTTTGGTCGTGTATCTGTAAAACCACAGTGTTTTTCATGGGCACTTTTGAAAAATATTTGAATAAATCCCAAATTTAAAAATAGTTTTAAACAAACCATTTAAAATGGTTTTAAATAGAACTGACTAGACCTCAGTTCATTCTGAGCTAACATAGTATATTTTAATAAAGACCAGGAGGAAATACATGTACTTTTCTCACAGTGAAATAAAAACCCCTTTGGACTGGGGAGAACAAAGCCACAGCAGGCTCTGTTGATGGCCAATGGCCTTGGTGACATCTCAGCACTTAAAAGTGTCCATTTCAGGCTAGACTTCTCTTGCTTGCTCACTAACTTTCTGAAATCTCATCAGGTGGACTGACTTTCTTTTCAAATGCTGTGTAGTAATTATCAATATAGTCCTTTACGGATGATGACATCATAGACAATCAGCAAAAGGGCAGGCACCTTTTCTGTTTTTCAGCAACAGGTTTTATTTAGTTCCATAGATCCTTTGACCCTGACTCAACTGGAACCTTTTATAGGCATTTATGAGATGGCTTTTTGGGGTGATGAGTATAACGTATGGCCATAGGATTGGAAAGCTGTACAGTTACGGAGTGAATTGTGTCATCCCTCCATCCATATTTTGAAGCACTGACATCCTCCCTTCCACCCTCCCACCTCCCCCAACACCCCCACCATGTGATGATATTTGAGGATGGGGCTTTGGGGAGATAATTAGGTTTAGCTCAAGTCTTGAAGGTGGAGCCCTCACGATGGGATTCTCACTCTTATAGGAAGAGACACCAGAGAGTTTGCTTCCTCTTTCTGTCTTTGCTGTGTGGGCATAAATGCTAAGACCGTAGTTTGCCAGCTAGGAAGAGGGCCCTTACCTGGAAACCAAACTGGCTGACACCTTGGTCTTGGACTTCCCAGCTTTCAGAACCATAAAAAAAAAAAAAGTAAACTCCTATAGTTTAAGCCACCTATTCTATGCTATTTTGTTATGGCAGCCTGAGCTGACTAACGCACTGGCTTTAATCACATGCCTTGCAGACAAATGAACAACTCATTCATTTATTCACTCTTTTGTTCATTCAAATATTCATTCTATTACTACGTACAGGGCCCTATTTTATGTACTGAAGAATCAGTGGTAAACAAGGATGAGTTGAAATTCCTTGTCTTGTGAGAGAGAAAGCATTAATTGAATGACACTCGAAATACAAATCATCTGAATATCCAGTGGTGACATGTGGCATAAAGGTGACGTCCTCGGAGTCATGCTGCCATATGTCCTGGAGGAAGCACAGAGGGTGAAAGGGACTGAAAAAGGATGGTGTGGCTGAGTCTCAGGGAGGGAGGGGACTGTGGTACCTGGTAAGGATAGGGGATGGGCGGGGACAATCAGGGCTTGAAGGCAATGTTAAGGAAAGACTTTAAGTAGGGCTGTCTATAATAAGACAAGTGAGAAATGGTGGTGGCTTTAACAGGGTGGTGGGTGGTGATGGAAAATGGGGAGTTTGAAGAAATGTTTAAGAAATAGAATGAACAGGGGACTTCCCTGGTGGTCAAGTGGTTAACAATCCATGCTTCCTTTGCAGGGGACATGGGTTTGATCCCTGGTTGGAGAATAAGATCCTACATGCCACATGGCATGGCCAAAAAAAAAAATCCGGAAAAGGAAATAGAGTGAACAGAGTTTGATGATTGAGTAAATGTTGGAGATAAGGAAGAAATAAAGTCAAGCATCATTCCTGAGTTATTGGCTTGAGAAAATGGATGAACACTTGTGCCATTCACAAAGACAGAACATACTGGGGAGAAAGACTACACCTTTGGCTTTAGACAAGTTGAGCTTGCAGTACTTTGAGACAGCCAAGAGGAAACATCTAATGGGCAGCTGGATATGACTGAATATAGATATTCAGCATTCTTCAGTAGAACTTTCTGTGATGATGGAACTATTCTGTATCTATACTGTTCACTATTTTAATCACTACTGGCCACTTACATTTGAATGAATTAAAGTTAAAATTTTAGTTTCTCAGTTGCACTAGCCACATTTCAAAAGCCCAGTAGCTATATATAGTTAGTGACTTTGTCATTGGATAGCTCAGTTCTAGAGCCCAGAGAAGCAGTCTGGTTTGGAAATACAAAAATTCACACTGTGTGTATATGAGGTTTAAGACTTGAGAATAAGATTGTCTAGGAAGAAGGCAGTCATTGAAAAAAGAAAACAGCTAGGATTGAGCCTTGAGGCCCTTCAACATGTAAAGGCTGGTAAGGAGGAAGGAACCTTCAAAAGACACAGAGAACAGACTTCCCTGACAGACCAGTGTTACAAGTTTGCCTTCCAATGCAGGGGGTACCAGTTCGATTCCTGGTCAGGGAGCTAAGATCCCACATCCCTCGTGGCCAAAAAACCAAAATGTAAAACAGAAGCAATATTGTAACAAATTCAATAAAGAATTTTAAAATTGTCCACATCAAGAAAAATCTTAAAAAAAAAAAAAGACAGAGAAGAAGCAGGGAGAGAATTAGGAGGAAAACTATGAGAACGCTGTCCTAAAAGGCAAGGGAGAGGGGGTATTTTGGGGTTTCTCTGGTGGCTCAGTGGTAAAGAATCTGCCTGCGATGCAGGAGTCACAGGAGACACAGGTTCGATCCCTGGGTTGGGGAGATCCCCTGGAGAAGATAATGGCTACCACTCCAGTATTCTTGCCTGGAGAATTCCATGGACAGAGGAACCTGGCAGGCTACATTCCATAGGGTCATAAAGAGTCAGACACAACTGAAGTGACTTAGCACGCAAAGGGGTGTTTTGAAAGGGAGAGAATGAGCCATGGCTCCGTGCTGGTGGAAGGTCAAGAAAGAGGAAGACTGAAAATGTTCATTGCATTAGTGGAATAGAGGTCACCAGCGACTGCAGCAAAAGCTGTTTCAGAAGAGGGATGGAGCTGGAAGGCAGACTGGGTGAGGGAGTGGGAGGTGAAGTATGGAAAGAGAAATGATAACAGAAGCTCAGAAACCTGGAGCTCCTAGTTCCATGACTTCCTTTAAGCAAGGAATTATTTAAACCAAATCAAGGTACACAGATATATGTCTTCAAAGCACTGAGTTTATCTCGCAAAGTTAACAATGGTGAATTTTTCTTCCATGGATTTGGGGAGGCTGTTTCTCCTTCCTACCCTATCTTAGAAAGAAGGTATGAGCTAGACCAAGCAAAAGCTGGCAGGCCATGTATGGAGTATTCTTTACCCTGATAGCAAGAGAAAGCAATGGAAGGGTTTTCTTAAATTTTTTTTTTTTTAACCCAGAATTTAGAGTAAACACAAGAAGACAGAAAAGTATAATTAACTTCAATGTGCATTTATCACTTGGCTCCAATGTTCTTCGACCCTGAACTCCATGTGCCCATCCACTTGGATTAAAGACTTTTAAGCATGAGAGTGACACGATTACACTTCTGTTACAAAGATCATTCTTATTGCTCTTAGAGCAGGAATGGCAAATTTCCTCTTTAAAGGGCCAGACAGTAAATATTTCAGGCTTCGCAGGCCATCCAGTCTCTACCACCACTACTCAACTCCCCTGTTGTGGTGTGAAAGCAGCCACAGAAAATATGTAAACAAAGAAGTGTGACTGTTTCCCAGTAAAACTGTTCTTAAGGACACTGAAATTTGAATTTTACATAATTTTTATGTGTCACAAAATGTTCTTCTTCTTTTGCTTCCTCCCCCATGCCCTGGGCATTAAAAAAAAAAAAATGTAAAAACCATTTTGCTCAGAGGCAATACAAAAACTGGTGGAGGACAGATTCGGCGAGTTATCTGCCAACTTCTAGGGTGGAGGATGGACTGGAGGGGACAGGGCAGAAAGACCTGCCTGAGGTTATTGCAGGAGTCAAGAAGGAAACCTCACTAAACCCAGCAGAGAGAAAAGAGAGCGTGGTGAACACTGACTTGTTTTGCCGCTTTTGTTTAGTTCGCTTAGTTGCTCAGTTGTGTCCGACTCTTTTGTGATCCCATGGACTACAGCCTGCCAGTCTCCTCTGTCCAAGGAATTTTCTAGGGAAACTAGAGTGGGTTGCCATTTCCTTCTTCAGGGGATCTTCCTGACCCAGGTGTCAAGTCCCCATCTCCTGCACTGGCAGGTGGATTCTTTACCACTGAATCACCAGGGAAGCCCAAACACTGATTAAGTACCATCAGTTTTACATTTATTGAGTAACTATTATGCCCTAGGCATAACATTAAGGCTGAAGATACACAGATTTGCCTCTGGGTAAATAGATGAATAGATTTTGCCACTGAATCTAGCTGGAGAGACAGATAGGTTTTTTCTATATCATGTGGTAAGTACAATAATACATAAATTTTATATATACATATATAGGGCTATGGAATATAGATGAGATATTGATTAATTCTGGTTGAGAAACAGCAAACATGCCTTGCAAGAATGACATTTAGGTAGGCACTTAAAAGGCTAGCAGAAGTAGGGGGAGGGGGGAGATAGTAAAGCAAAGAGAAAAGCATGGACGGTATCAAGGAGGCTTGAAACGGGAGCTTCTGCCCCATCTCTGTCTTTTGGTTACCGTTAATTTAAAGAGAATGCAGGAGAGAACCAGATAAACTTGATGGAGTATCTGAGGTTTCAAGAGAGAGCATAATTGGTGGAACATGAAATGGTCCCACATGATACATCCAGACCACAACTACATCTTCCACCTCCCTGATCACTCTCCTCCTTGCTCACTCAGGGCCAAGCACATTGGCCTTTGTTGCTCTTTCTTTAATTGCACACTCCTGCCTCAGGCTCTTTGTTCTTGCCATTTCCACTGTCTAGAGTCTGATTTCCTCCCTCACTTCATCCACCAGAGGCCTTTTCTGACCACCCTATCCAAAACAGACTTTACTCTCTTTTGCTGCTCCCCACCCCTGACCCAAAGCATTCATTATAACCTCATTCATTTATTGCCTAACTCCCTGACTTGAACACAAGCTTCATGAAGGCAGAGTCTTTGCTCTGTAGGCTGTTGTAGCTCTAGAGTCTAGAACAGTGCCTGGCAAAATACAGGCACACAGAGTATTTGTAAAGTGAATCCACAGGAACTTCCTTGGTGGTCCAGCGGCTAAGATTCTGCCCTTCAAATGCAGGGGGCCTGGGTTTCATCCCTGTTCAGGGAACTAGATTCCACATGCCGCAGCTAAAGAGTTCCTTTGCCTTCTGCCACTTAAGATCCTGCAAAGAAGATCAAGGATCCTGAGTGCTGCAACTAAGATCCAGTGCAGCCAAATAGAATAAATAATTTTTTTTTTTTATTAAAAGAAAAGAATCCACTGTAGGAGAGGGAAGGACAGGAAGAACACAGAGAAGGCCACAGGTTGGAGAAGAACACATAGTTTGGAGGCCATAGGTTGGAGGTGGAGAAAATGATATTGCAGGAGTGTAGTGCAAGCCCCACTAGCCTCTGTATCATTGGGTAAGGGGGGTGAGGGGGAGGGAAGCAAGGTTTGGGACACTGTGGGAAACGGGAAAGAAAGTAACATGGGGAGGAAGTCAGGAACACCAACATCTGAACTCAAGCCAAACAGGTAATTAATTGTACTGTGCCTGGGGGTGAGGTGAGATCCGAAGAGAGGACAGCTGCTCCCCACCCAGTGAGTGGTGATTTGATTTATCTTTCTCAGGGCTGAATGCACAATTCTCGAGTTGGGAGAACTGAGGATAGGTTCTCCAGGAATAAACAGGTGAGACTGGGCAGGAAGAAAGAGATGGAAGGAAGAAAACAGCTTATCTGAGAGCTCAATACGATGGCACAGAATTTGAACGAATGAAACCAAAGCACAGACAAGGTTTCTTTGGTTTCATGCTTCTATGCTAAAAAAAAAAAAAAGAGGAAAGAAAGAAAACAAAACAAAACCCTCAACCAGAAACATACCTGCTCTTTGGCAGCGGGGAATTCTCAATTGGCTGAAAGTGGGTTTCGGGACACACTGCCAGGTACTATCCTCTTTTCTTTCCTGTTCTTGGGAGAAACAAGCAGTGAAACATCCTGTTTGTGAAAAAAGGCAGTAAAGAAATAGACCCGGGCCATCGTATCCCAATTATTCTCTCCTTTCTTCTACTTTGGTTATTGTTTTATTAATAAGTCAGGGCTGCCAATGCTCCCTCCAAATATAATTTACTATTGTGTGTGACCAGTAACATACAATATCTTTTGGATATGAGGGAGAGATATTTCCTCATTGTCGAGAATGGGAGGTTTAGTGATTGATACCCAGAATTCGTTTTCTGGATGACCTAGATCATGGTTGTTTCTGAGGTTTTATTTATAGTTGTTTCTGATATTTCTTTGCATGCAAGAAAATAATGAAAGTCAGTGGAATACGAGATAGGTTTTTTTGGTTATATAGTCCCTGCGGGTTGCCAAAAGGCAGTCTTGGTTCCCACAAATGTGCTAAAATCCAGGACTAGGGCTTTTTTTAAATTAAGATTCTCAAATTTTTTAATTAAGATTCTCAAATTTAACGATTGCCGCTTCTTGCAACATGCTCCACTCAGGGTTTTCTCGGTCTCAGGTGGTAGCAACTTCCATTCTTCAGGACAAAAGCCTTGGACTTCTCTTTGACTTTTTACTCTCCTATTCCATATCTATCTTGTCACAAAATTCTATGAGTTTGGCCTTCAAAATACATCCCACATCTGACCACTTTTCACCATGTTCACCGTTACTGCCCAAGCCACTTTCATCTTTTTCTTGGATTATTGCAAGGTCTTCCTACAGGCTCTCTGCTAAACTTGCAGTCTGTTTACCACAGCAGCTAGTGTGATTCCATTAAAACAGAAGTCAGATCATGGTAGCCATTGGTTGAAATTTTTCCATGACTTACCACTTCACTCAGAGTAAGAGCCAAAGTTCTTATAACAGCCCATAAAGCTGTACATTATCTGGCTCCTTATTTCACTCTACCTCATCTTCTGCTTCTCTCCACCTTATCCAGTCCGGTCTAGCCATCCAGGCTTACTTGAGGGTCCTGGAAGCACCAAGTAGGCTCCCACCTCAAGGCCTTAGCACTGGCTGTTCCTCTGCTTGGAAGTCTTCATGAAGGCTGTAGTTCACTCCTTCAAGTCTGTGCTCACACATCATCTTTTCAGTGAGGTCTACCCCAACCACTTGATTTAAAATTTCACCTGCATGCCTCATCCCCTTAGCCCCTTAATTTTTGTCGTATAACTATATTTGGTCATTTTTTTTTTTTGGACTGGCTGAGATAATTGGTAATTTATGTAAGTATTAATTATTAATATACTCAGCTGATTTTACTGTCCACCTAATTTTGTTGTCTTCATTAATGTATCCCTGTACTTAGAAGAATACTCAGCATGTAGTAAGTATTAGACAAATATTTACTGAATGAAAGGATGAATTTCCTTTACAACTTAGGACAATCCTCTTAAAATAACTAGGCTTTAAACTAGATTTTTGGAGAATTTTCGATTCTAATTGAATTAGCCATAGTTTAATATATTAGTATTTACAGATACGTAGCTGGGATAAGAAGGCTAAGAGTATGATAATGGAGATTCTGGTCAGGGATATATTGGACTATAAGGCTCTTGAGAGTCCCTTGGACATCAAACCAGTCAATCCTAAAGGAAATCAACCCTGAGTATTCATTGGAAGGACTGATGCTGAAGCTGAAGCTCCAATATTTTGGCCTGATGTGAAGAGTCGACTCATTGGAAAAGGCCATGATACTGGGAAAGATTGAGGGCAGGAGGAGAAGGGGGCAACAGAGGATGAGATGGTTGGATGGCATCAACGGCTCGATGGATATGGGTTTGAGCAAACTCTGGGAGATGTTGAAGGACAGGGAAGCCTAGTGTGCTGCAACCCATGGGGTCCCACAGAGTTGGACACGACTGAGCGACTGAACAACAATACTGGACTAAGAAAGATCTGTCTATGTTTGAGCCTAGGTAAACCCCGGTGCTTTATTCCACTTAATCTCGCTCACAAGGACAATTTAAACAGAACTACAGGGACGGCGGAGCCTGGTGGGCTGCCGTCTATGGGGTCGCACAGAGTCGGACAGGACTGAAGCGACTTAGCAGCAGCAGCAGCACAGTTTCTTATAGTTAGGGTTCCAGGAATCTGTGTCCTTGGAAGGTGGAAGAAGGTGCCTAAACCAGCTCTGCTACTCTTGCAAAAGGAGCCACTGCAATACTAGGCCTTCACCTAGCTCCCTGCAAAGGGAGCAGAGTGTGTGGCCATTTCCGAGACTGTCCTGAGGGTGTAACAGCACTCTTCAGAGAGGGAATCCAGGACTTTCTAGAGCAGCAGAAAAAGAAGCTCCTCGGAAAGCTGCTTTATGCGCTTCAAACTTTTTTGGTTTTATTTACTTATTTTTATCGTGGTAAAACAAACAAAATTGATTTTAGTCATTTTTAAATGTTTGGGGTTTCGTTGTTTGTTTTTAGTTACAGAACGTCACACAGAGTTCTAAACCAGAGTTTGGGCGATGCAGAATAGAGGGAAGACGACAGCCCAGGGACTCCTCCACCAGGAACTCTCGGAATGCGCTGCCGGCTGAGACTGCCCAGACGATCTCCATCTTGCTGGGACCGGGCCGTCGCTGGAGCCTCCAGGGACATCGGCCGCTCCAGCCCCGCGGCTGCGTCCTCCCAGGAGGTACGGTCGCCTGGCTCGGGCCGGGCCCGGGGGCGGCGCCGCGAGGAGAAACCGTCCAGGTGCCGAGTTTCCGCCCGGGATTCAGCCCCCACGTCCCCCGCTTTCCCCCCACCCCGGCCCAGTTCGACACTGCGGGGAGGTGACGGCCGCAGCCCCGGGGCTCGTCCGGCGCTTTCCTTATTTTGTCTTCCAGAGGCGGCCTCACAGTCCCCGGCTCCGCCTGCGGGCGGACGCGCGCTCCTGTGGCTCCGCCGCGCGCGCCGCCCGGCAACTAGTCATCCCGGAGGCAAATAAAGGCGGCGCGGCCCCGCCGCCCCGGGCGCGCGCCCGCCCCCTGGGCTCCCT
The DNA here is from genome assembly GCA_024291935.2 of Okapia johnstoni. NCBI lineage: Eukaryota > Metazoa > Chordata > Mammalia > Artiodactyla > Giraffidae > Okapia > Okapia johnstoni. The sequence goes on from CM044322.1 coordinate 50,182,427, forward strand.
CCGGCCGCGGGCCCGCGCAGGCGCGCGCGGCTCTGTCCCCGCGGCCTCCCCTCCCCCACCCCGCCTCGCGCGCCGCGGGCGGGGCCCCCCGCGCGGGGGGCGGAGCTGGCGCGGGCTCGGCGGGGGCCAGGCCCGGGGATTAGTTGGTTTCGGAGCCGAGGAGGGAGCCCGGGCTGTGGCGATCGCGGAGCAGACAAAGCCACGTACGGGGGGTGGGCCCGGCCGGAGGTGGGCTCGGGGCTCGGTGGTGCCCCAGCCCGCACTGAGAGCTCTGGGGACCCGCACGCCGCCCCGCCACCCGCCGCCGCTTTGCAACAGGTCCGCCGCCTCCGGGCGGCCTCCCTCTGCGCTCCCCTCCCCCGCACCGTGCGACCCCCCAACCCCGGGGCGCCTCCGCTTGGCTCCGGGCCGTCATCTCGCCACCAGCTTCGATGCGGTTCGGGTCCAAAATGATGCCGGTAAGCGGACGGGCAGTAGGGGCCGAGACCGGAAGTGTGCGGGGTCGCGGGCAGGGGTCTGGTGCGCGCCTTCGTGCGGGTCCTGAGCAGAGCCCGGGGATGGAGGCGGCGGGGGGCTGAGTCCGCGTCGCGGGTGGTCCATGCATAGTTCACCTCCCGCGAGCGGCTCCATCCTCCAGACTCTCCACCCCAAGCTCCCGCGTGCGGGCGTGGGGAGACCCTCACCGCGGGGAGGGGTCCCAGCAACTGCTCCCGAGTCGGCGCGGCAGCCACTCTAAACTTTTCTTTTTCTCTCTGGCTGGGTTCTGACTTTTTTTTTGCAGTTCCTGAAGGTCACGAACAAGGGAATCGGGAATCTTATTTGCTTTGTCTTAAAAAAAACAAAAAACAAACAACTTCAAGTTGGCTTGAAATATACATACCGAAAAGCGTACCTTTGTTTTTAGTTGAATTTCGATCTTGATATCGATGATGGCCAACTCACTCTATTTTTATCTGGAAACTGATTTTAGTAAATGCAGCCTCAAAGTTTTTGATCGCAGTAAAAACGCATTTGCCTGGCTCCCACCGTTTCCACATCTTGTTTAGCGAGCCCTCGGAGAAGGTTAGTGAGTTCTTCATAGACTCAGTAGGCTTTCGACGTGTCCACCAGGCCACACAGGTGAACAGCAGGTTTGAGACGTTTGAAATGCCCTTTTTCTTCAACGGTCGCAGAAGCTGGAGGGTTGCAGTGGCTTATGCAGATTTCAGTAGTGTGTTTCCTCGAGGAAATTGTATGTACTTTACACTTCTGCCACTGAAGCAGGGTTATCTTGCAGTCGAGCGATGTTTTCGTATGGCTTCATTTGTGGAAACAAAGCAACAACTTTTCTTTTCTTTTATAGAGTCTGTGGAGTGAGGGAGGACAGATTTTGTGTATATGCAGTCACAGATGCAGAATATACTACCTTCTGGCCCCCTAGCTTGTGTTGTGGGAGGGTTTCTTAAACTTTCACATACTGGACACATTTGATTTATTGGTTTTGATAATGGAGTTTAGCTGGTTTGGGATATTTTATCCTGCCTAGATTCAGAGAATTTGGAAGTGTTAATAGTATTATGTGTCCTTTTCTAGTTTGATAACTGGTTATGAAGTTAGGTTTGTGATGTGAATGACCAATATTTAAAGTACGGAGAAGGGTGAGGGATTTTGTCATTAAGATGTTTTATTCCTTGGATTTACATTTCTTTGCCTAAAAATAACTTTTGCAGTTTGTGAATTTTTCCTAAAAATAGGAGCAAGACAACAAGTGTTAGTTGTTGCAATATAATTTCTTTCTTAAAGATCAGTTGTATGTTAAGGTATTCTTTGGCCTTTCTTAATGCTTATGAAAGTTTTCCTTCTCCCAACTACATACCAGATCATCACAATGTATAGAAAGTTATATAGCTCTTTAGGCTATTGCCTTTCCTAACGTCAGTAGAATCTTTTAAAAAAAGATTTATTTGTTTTAGACTGTGCCGGGTCTTCCTTGCTGCCCGTGGACTTTGTCTAGTTGCTGGGAGCGAGGGCCACTCTTCGTTGTGGTGCACAGGCTTCTCATTGCAGTGGCTTCTCTTGTTGTGGAGCACAGGCCCTAGAGTGGTGCCTCAGTAGTTGTGGCACACGGACTTTGCTGCTGCTTGGCATGTGGGATCTTCCTGGACCAGGGATCGAACCCGTGCCCCCTGAATGGCAGGCAGATTCTTACCCGTTGGACCACCAAGGAAACCCTGTCAGTAGAATCTAACAAGACTCATTATGATGTGGTGGCTTGTGCAGTATTTGCTCAGCTCCTACCTTTGTGACCATAGCCTTTTTTCTTTTTTAGTGATTTATTTCACCATCTGTAAAATGGGGATTTTAGTAGTAGTACCTAGCTTTACGATGGTTGTGAGGATTACAGTTATTGTTTATGAAACAGTTAGTGCCTCCTTGCCTCTCTTGGGATAGTTGCTAGGTAAGAACTTCTCCTGAATTTGCAGTATTGGTTAGGTTAAACTGGAGATTCTTATACTTGCAACACATAAAAAATATGAAACAAGATTTCATTTATTAACCTCATGTTATATCTTTATCCTGTAATATTTGGGATATTTGAAAATAAGATTGTTTTCTTAAATATCTCTCTTCTCTTTAGCTTTTAATATGGATTTTTATTCCATCATCAAGTGAGGTTTTGAATTTATTACTTTGAAAAGCTCTAACTAATTTATAAGAAAAAGCAGGTTGCTTAATAGGGAAAAATGGATAGTCTCAGAATGTAGACAATTACCCTGATATGCTTTCTTGTTGGGGTGAAATGTACATAACATAAAAATGACAGTTTTAACCATTTTTAAATGTATAGTTCTGTGACATGAAGAATACATTTTTTAAATTGCTTTTACAGGAATGCTGGAGATAACAACTTACTATTTAGACTGCATTATATTAAAGTTGTGCAAATAAATTGTGTTCATGTATTTTCTCACCAAATGGTAGAGAATCAAGTGAATTTCTTTCATGTGGGACATGAAGTGATAATTGGATCCCAAACCAGAAGGGGATGATGCATTTTAGTAGGCTAACTAAAAATAAGTAGGCAAGTACTGAGAATCACAGTAGAGATAATGATAGGGTACTGCAGAAAAGGGTGTAATAATTACACTCATTTTCGGATACCTGCCATAGTTGGTATGTCTGGTTCTGTGATATTTCCACAACTTGGTGAGGAGAAACTGATTACTCCTTCCTACTTGACACCGTATCTTTTTCTTCATTAAAGAAACGGTCATTTGTAGTTTGACAGTATGGCTGTTTAATGAGCCATTCTCATGTTGTATTTATCAACTAAAGGGAAATCATCATTAAAAGCAACATTTCTCAGCTGTTTAAAATTATATCAGATATCTTTTTTCATTACTTTTCATTTTGTGAAGCGTTGTATTCAAACAAGAATATTTTTATGAAAGAGCTTAGCTAACTCTAAAAGCATTCACTGTTCTTTTTAGATACAGTTTTATAAAAATTTCTGTTTGTACCTGCTGCTGAAAGGTAAATGAAAAAAACCTGCTCACAAAACCACACACCGTGTTCCACAGTGCCATGTGGAAGGCCAGAGGACTTGAATTTGCCTGTCTCAGTGGTTGATGTCATATATGTGGCATTTATATTCAGCTGTGATAGAAAATGAACTGTATCTGTGCTGTCCAGTGTGGTAGCCACCAGCAACCTGCAGCTACTGCACTTAAAATGGGACTAATGAGACCAAGGAATTGAATTTTAAAAAAATATTTAATTATAATTACATCTAAATAGCCGCGTATGCCTGGTGGCCACTGACTGTATCAACAGGGCAGTCAGTTTGATGAAGGGGCACAAAGGAGCATTTTACATTTGAACCCCATATTTGCAGCTTCATATTTACATTAATACTTTAAATGAAACTGTAATGGGTCGTTTATCCCTAATGACTTGGAGAATGGGTTTTCCCGTTATTTAATTTAGTGTTCTGTTTAAATGAATTTCATCACATAGCCCTAATATGAATAATATTTTCGAGAAAATAATAGCTTATTTTAAAGAGCTCAGTTGAACTAATCATGATTTATTTTTAGGTTTATGGCATTTTATCTTTCGATGCTACAGAGGTATCATAATTATGCCTAGCTATTTCATTATGCTGTGAAATATCGTCTGATTGTTGGAACTTATAATTTTGGAAGTCTGGGACCAAAAAAATGGGATATTGCAGTAGCTCCTTTAGAAGTCTGATTCTTGGTCAGTCAGATTTATGTATTTCTAAAGGCAGCTTAGTCAGTTCCCCAGCCTGAGAGCTTAACTTCTGCTGAAATACTTGTATTATTTTCATGTATTAAAGTATTATTTGTATTATATACTGGTTTTATTTGCACATACTTTCCCAAACTGAAAGTGTGTTTTGAAATGACAAGCCTTTCAAGTTGTAGCATCAGATCATTGTATTATTATGATTATACCATGTTCTGAAAGAATTCCTGTTTGTTGTTGAAAAGTAATGTAGTCCATTAGCTTAGGTTTTATTGCAGAATAAAGTTTAAGGTAGGTTCTCTATAGAACTATAATTCTCAAAGGCTGTTAAACAAATCATCTATTTAAAAGAAAATGTGCAAAGTATCTCACATTTCCTGCGTTGTAGTGAAATTTGTTTCTTGTGACTTCTGCTACACTAATTAAAAGCCAAAATGTATTTAACAATTTCTGTATTTTTACCTGCTTCAGAGAAACTGGATTTAGACTTTATAAAGAACTGTAGCACAATCATACACCTGCTTAGATTTTAAAAATTAACTTAGAATTTATCTGAGAGGGACACAGAGGATCATTTATTCATACACTGCTTCTAGGAGGAACTTTCTCTCCCTCTTCACGTTCCCTGCCCCCCCGGCAGCAGATGGTAAAAACAAGAAAACAAAACCTCTCTTTTCTGGAGCTTTTAAGGAACACTGTAGACCTTTATCTCTTGGTAATCTACCATAGTGTGTGAGACTTCTTAAAAAGTCTTTCCAAAGTGAACTTAACACTGAGCCATTCTTGCAGCTCATGTGAGGTCCAGCCTCTTTCTAGCTCAAATAGGGTAACAGCATACCAATACATGTTGGTATAATTTCCTTCATGTACCATAAACCTCTGAATCAACCTGAATATTCATTGGAAGGGCTGATGGTGAAGCTCCAATACTTTGGCTACCTGATGTGAAGAGCCAACTCATTGGAAAAGACCCGGATGCTGGGATAGATTGAGGGCAGGAGGAGAAGGGGACAACAGAGGATGAGATGGTTGTATGGCATCATCGACTCAATGGACATGAGTTTGAGCAAACTCCGATGGTGAAGGACAGGGAAGCCTGGCGTGCTGCAGTCCAGGGGGTTGCAGAGCTAGACGCGACTGAGCGATTAAACAACATCAACACTGTAAACCTCTCACCAGCCTTTTCTACTTACAAGTACCGCAAAGAGCATGAAGAGTGGGATAGAAGAATTCAGGAATCTAGAGTGTTCTTTTCAGCTCATGCCACTTTTTCAAGTCAGACATTATTTAAATACTTCTCTTTTTTCACAGTACTGAAGCAGGTACTGAACAGAACATTTTCTTTTAATCAAATGTCATTGAGAAAAGCAAACACAGATGACAGACTTACGCTGGAGTGATAGGTGTGACAGTAAAATTTTTCATCTTGTTGGGGAGAGCTGAGAAGTCTTAGCCATTAGGAGAGCCTTCAGGAGCACTGAGCATTAAGGACACAGTGATTCTTAAAATGTTCTGCATGCTCTCTTATCAGAGGAAAACTCTCTTATCAAAGAAATGCAAATTCTCAACATAGTTAGAGCCTGTGTCGGAAAGTAGCTTCACAGACTCTGCGAATGTGGCCATTTTTAGCTTTTTTCTGCTTAAAATTTATCCAAAAACAAATGATTCATTTGGTTAATGTTACCAGATTTTCCTTGAAAATCTTCACAGGACCAATAAGTACTGAATTTTCCCTTTTGAAATGCATACTTCAATGGTTGTTCTAGAAACAGATTTATGACTTAGTACTATTTATTTAAGTTTCAAACATTTCAACCAGAAATCCTTAAGACACAAGTTTAGAAAAGTAATAGAAAACCATAAGGAGTAAACTATTGTAAAATATGACTTTAAACTACTAGTAGTAACAATAAGAAATGGTCCTTAAAGTGTACTAATCTTCCATAGTGGAAAGAATAATTTCTCTGTCAACCAGTACGGTAGAAAGCCCTGTGCTTTCATTTCCCACCCAGGGTGGAGAGGGAGCTTCTGCTGGAACCCCTTGTGTGCCCAACACCTGCTCCTCTGTTGGGCTGCTCATCTCAGATAATCTCGTTTTGACCCTGTAAAGCAAGGCTTCCCCCTTCTCATATAACAGATAAAGAATTTGAAGCCCAGAGGGTTTTAGTAATTTACCCTGGGTCACTTGGCAGAAATGAGATGCGAACCAGGTCCACCTATGAAGAAATGCTCTAGAATGTCTCTGTATACTTATCAAGACAGTAGTCATGGTATTCTTTTGGCTAATGACAACTTCAAATACTGCTTTACGGAGCATAACTATAATTATTTTTGACTTAGAAAGAGGAAAACAGAGCTATCTTCCCATATGTAAATCCAGACTGGGTGAGAAGATTGGTAAATGCTCCTCTTATCAAGTTTTGATTGATGTGGAGCTGACCTCACCCTGTGCAAAGGAAATGGCTCAGTGACTATTATTTTTTTCTACCTTTAATGCTTCTATAGAGATCTCGGCTCTTTCACATCAGCTGGGAAAGAGAAGGGGTGTAATGATTCCTTTTTTTTTCCTCTTCTTTCTTTAAAACAATTGCCTTTTGTCTGAGGGGTATTGGATAATCTTGCTTTTGATGGTATGTTTAAACAGGGTGTGAGAGTTGTGAGGTAGGAGAGTAAGGGTCAGAGTGGCATAGGTGGTTGAGAGCCACGGAGGGCAGGGAACTAGAGAGTCTGCTGTGAGGTTGCCGTCCTTGTTGTGCAGTCGTTTCTAGGGGCTTGAGAGGTGAATCTGTGACTTGGAGGAATGCTCACTGCTGGCGGAATCTCCTGATGAGGGCAAGTGACAGCATCTCCCCTTGCTGCCCCAGGGTGGTGTGTACAGTGAAGAAGAGTGATTCCATTTATTCAGATGAATTTATTGGAAATAAACTGGAGACTGGTATGGAATGAAATCACATTAAATCACCAATCTTCATTGTTCCTCATTAACCTGCTGATTGTTTTTGGATGGCCTTTTGGGGACAACATCTGTTCGACACGTGTGTAGTGAACATCCACAATATTGCAGACACTGTTCTAAGTGCCATGGATACAGGAAAGAAGATGACAGTTTTCAAGGAACATACCTTTCCTGAAGCTTAGTGGGAGGCTTGGAGTGGGGAGGATATGGAAAGTAGAAACAAATCCAAAGGAGAGTTATGTAGGATTTAAACAGCATCATGTAACTAGGATGGCTGCTGCAGATTGGTGGTCAGGGAAGTGACCTCTTGGCTGAGACCTCTGCAGATTTGTGGGAGGAGCAAAAAGCTATGACAAACCTAGACAGCATATTAAAAAGCAGAGACATTACTTTGCTGGCAAGAGTCCATATAGTCAAAGCTATGGTTTTTCCAATAGTCATGTATGGATGTGAGAGTTGGACCATGATGAAGGCTGAGTGCTAAAGAATTGATGCTTTTGAACTGTGATATTGGAGAAGACTTGAGAGTCCCTTGGACTACACGGAGATCCAACCAGTCAATCCTAAAGGATTGACCTTTTATCAACCCTGGGTGTTCATTGGAAGGACTGATGCTGAAGCTGAAGCTCCAATACTTTGGCCACCTGATGTGAAGAGCTGACTCATTTGAAAAGACCCTGATGCTGGGAAAGATTGAGGGCAGGAGGAGAAGGGGATGACAGAGGATGAGATGGATAGATGGTATCATCGACTCAACGGACATGAGTTTGAACAAACCCCGAGAGATAGTGATAGGGAAGCCTGGTGTGCTGCAGCCCATGGGTTGCAGAGTTGGACATGAACAACTCTTAATGAGTGAACAACAACAACAGCAACATATCAAGTAGGCAGAATTCCCAGGGGCTGGTGCAAAGGCCTGGAGGAAGCAAGGGGGACTTTGAGGCTGGAGCTTAGTGGTTGCGAGCGAGTGACTGGAGTGGAGGTAGAGAAGTGAAGCGTGTAGGCTTTCCTGGGCCGGGGCGAAGAGTTTAGTTGGCAGGGGAAGGGATGTGACATCCCCTGGAAAAGTTCTAAGGAGTAAAAGTGACATAAATGGAGAGATTAGAAAAGATGCCCCCATTGCTGTGTGAGAACAGATTGTGGAGGTGCCACAGCCAAAGAACTGGGAAAGGTGAGGGGAGCCTGACAGCCCTCGTGGTAGGAAGACAACAGAAAACCACCAAAGATGGATAAAAGCTTTATCATATACTGTGAGGGCCCAGGAGTTAGTGTGAACTCACTGTGAACTCAGTCCATGCAGTGTGTGACTTGCTGTAGGCGTTCAAAAGCCCCAGGGATGAGAGAAGGGTTGATCTTACCCCAGGGTTGGGCATAAGATCAGGACAGGGATGGGCAGGGTTACTCCACGTCCATAAGCTCCTCCGGTGGGACTCAAAAGAAACCTTCTTACATCCTTAGAGATCTCTGCAGAGCTTGAGAGAAAGCCTTCTGTCACTGAGCAGGCACATCAGGTTTCTTGCAGATGCCTTAACCCTGCAAGTATTTTACAATAACCGTGCCTTCCACCCTGTGATCATCTACATTGGAAGCTTCAAGTGCTTTCACCTACAAGTTCCTTCACCTTTTTTTTTTTTAATCAGTGGTAATCTTCATTTTATTGACAGATACAAAACAGCAGGTGACCTAGGAAATTGAAATCAGAGCTGACTTAAATTTTAGAAAGGGTCTCTTCCTGCCTATGTTTTTCTGTACCACAGCAATATCTAGTTAACTGCTAGCTATTGATAATTTGTGATGTGTAGGTTATTACTGGGCTTCCCTGGTGGCTCCGATGGTTAAGAATCTGCTTGCAGTAGGGAGACCTGGGTTCGATTCCTGGGTTGGGAAGATCCCCTGGAAGAGGGCATGGCAACCCACTCCAGTATCCTTGCCTGGAGAATCCCCAGTGACAGAGGAGCCTGGTGGGCTACAGTCCATGGAGTCGCAGGGAGTCAGACACAACTTATCAACTAAGCACAGCACAGGTTATTATTATTATTATTTTTCTTGTAATTTGTTGATCTGGAATGGGGGACTATTTTGGATACTAATTTTATTTTAAAGTTAGATAGAATCCTCTCTCTGGTAGGTTTTGATTGCTGCTTTCAGTCGCTAAGAGACCTGGATGTTACCTTGCATTCCATCTGTTCTTTCATCTTCCATGATGGTTTCATCACTATGTCCCGGACTCCTCCTCCCTAGCCCCTGGTGCTCTTCTTCTGTGTTACCCCTCCCTGCCTGGACAGGGTGATCCTCTCCTTAATAGTCTTTTTACTTTTACTGTCCTTCACCCTGTCAGCCCATCTCCACACTATCTCCACGGTGATCTGAGACAGCATCTGTCACTTCCCCCGTCCAGAATTCTTCAAGCCTGACTTGTATTACCTATAGCATACCAACATAAACTCCTTAGCCAGATCCAAAGTTTCTTTATCATCTGGCCCAGTGGATTTCAGCCTTTTTTGTGTCCAGATACACTTGTAGAATATTTGGCCTCTCCGTGGGGAAGGGAAGTGATCGAAAGATTCAAAGCATGGAGCAAGTCAGCACTTCACACCCAGCACCCGCCGCGGAGGGAAAGTACGCAGTGTGTGTGCTTCATGCCTGGCAGAAGGGCAGCCCCCCTTCGCCCTGCTCCGCCGGCCTTCCTTCAGGATGGCAGGGCAGTTGGGGAAGATCTGCTCACTGCCTCCTTCATGCTCCCAAGGGGCCCTGTGTTAGGACTATTTGTGGGGCCTGATGATCCATTTTCCTCGCGCTCACAGTGAGTTGCACCTTCTTGTATATTGACGTCCATCACCTGCTCTACGCCGTCCGACCGGGCCATAATTGTCAATGTAAAATGAGTCGCGTATGTCCCGAGTTTCTGCGACACAGCTGTGACTCAGGGGTTGAGAGGTGACCTGTTCCTTCTGTTTGTCCTCCCACCTTCCTGTTTAAGCAGTTAAGGGCTGCAGTGACGACAGCACTCGGGTTTCCTCGAACCGCTGTGCCTTTACGCGTGCCATTTTTCTGCCTGGACGGCCCTCTTCCTGCTTGTCTGACTCATCCTCCCCTTTTCGGTTCAGTAGTATTCCTTGAGAGGGGTGTTTTTTTTTTTCCTGTTCTCACTGGACGTCATCTGAACCTCCACCAGGAAGTTCTCCGGTTGTGTCACATGTTCGCGGGGCCCTTGTGGTGCTTTGTGCTCCGTGTGCGGCTTGAGGGTGTGACCCATCCTCTCGTCTTTGTGTTTTGAACACTGAGCACAGTGTTTGACACACAGTGGCATTTAATAAATGTTGTTCGGGGGAATGAATGTTCTTATTTTTAATTTTCCTTGGGGAGGGTAGTGCTTGCCCATTTAAATATATGTCCATTGTTGGGAGAAATTTCACAGAGGTGAAATCTTTGAACAGAGAGGACCACTTCCATAGCAGACTGCCAGGTAGAAATGAAAGAACTAGAAGCAGTGGATTGGTTGTGCTCAGGCCATCATGAATGGATCTTAAAAAAACGGTGCTTACAGGGAACTCTACTCTAGGAAACTTTTTCCGTAGGTCTGTAATGAGCTATATGGAAAAAGAATCTCATAAAGAGTGGATCTATGTAATATGTATAACAGATTCACTTTGCTGTACACCTGAAACTAACACAGCATGGGAAATCAACTGTATTCCAATAAACATTGTTAAAAAATACAATACTTAGTTACTAAAAGCAGAAGATAGAATGAAGTCTGTAACAATGCCTTTGTGTAAAGTAAGACATGATTCTAAGACAGCAGTGCTCAGCTTAGAAGAAAGCTTTGACTATACGGACCTGTCTCTGCTTTTTAATATACTGTCTAGGTTTGTATAAGGCAACATGAAGCTTATACAGAAGGGTTGAGGTAGAGATGGAGAATTAACTAGTTGAATATATTTCTTTTATTTTGTTATTTGTTTATGGCAGACATTGAAAGCAGAGTAGCTTCAAGTGAGCTACTTTGGTAGATATTTTGGAATTTGAAATCTTGCCTAAATCAGGCTGGCATAGTTGAAAAGGAGAGAAAAGATTTCTTAGGTTATCCTGAAGTAAGCAGAATGCTTTGTTTTCTTCCCTTGAGACATGGTCTGGCTCTGAGAAAACTCACTTTGAAGTTACACTGCGAGTTCACATGTAAACGCTTCTTATGCTTGATGACGTGAACACACTGTTCACATCTGTTTCCTGTTCACATTCCTGTTGTACGGGGAACTTTGAGTCTCTGAGCCACAGTATCGGTTCAGTTGAACAATCACATATTCAGGTTTGCTGTGTGTCAGATACTGAGATTGTGTTTTTCGGGAGAGGAGAAAAACTGGGAGGAAGCATTTGAGGACCAGAACTTCTGTACCAAAGGAATTTATAGACCAGTAAGACAGATAAGACCGGGATCCAGACGACTATGGTGTGAACAGTCGTCTGAGAAGCAGAGAGAAAGCTTCCTTCTGGCTGGAGGTGCATGTCTGTGGGACGGACAGGGCTGGAGGCAATTTTATGGTTTTGAATTATTCCAGAAAGCTTTTCTAGCTTTCTCATTTGGTGATTTAAGGCTGTGACTATGGAGCAGATAACTTCTATGTTTTAGGTCTTTATATTTCTTTTTTTTTTTTAATTTAAAAAGTCTGTGAAGTTTAGATTGTCACTGGGTTAACCATTGACATTTTAACAGTTAATATACACTATACAGGTTATCTGTATATATATACTATACTATGCATAGTATATACACTATACTATGCACTGCTGTTATCTATTGGTGAAAGAACTAATGCTGTAGTTCATTTACCCAGAAATTTAGTTTCATGTTACATCTCTGCTTATAAGCCCCAATGCAGTGGTTCTCAAACTTCAGTGGGATTGCTGGGCCCTACCCCAAGGGGGTCTAGGTGGGGGCCTGAGACTGTTTCTGGCAAGTTCCCAGGTGATGTTGATACATCAACATCATGGTCTGGGGACCATGCTTTGAGAACTCCTCTAGTGATGTCCCTTATTCTTCAGCCTGCATCCCTTATACTTGACCTCAAGGCCCTTCATCAGTTGTCCGTCCTTGTTCAAATGTGCCTAGATTCCTGATACACTGGCCTTCTTAGTGGTCACGGCACAGACCAAGCCTGTTCCCATCTCAGGGTTGTTGCCTGGAATGTCTTCCCTGGATGTTTCAAGAGGCCGGCTCCTTCAGCCTCAGTTCAGCTGTTCCTCCCCAGACGCCTCCCTCAACTGTGGTTAGCAGGACGTCCTGCCATCACCTGCATCTTTCTCTGTCACAGCACATTTTATTATGCTCATTTGTCTTTTGTCAGTCTCTTCTCCGCCCTGAAGCATGCTGCCTTTCCCACCACTGTGTTCCCAGTGTGACATAGGTCCTCAGTAAATCCCAGTGGATGGGTGAAGTAAAGATGTTGAAACCAGCAAGATGGGATTGAGAGGAAACCGAACCATGAGCTCCTTTTGAATGACTGACGTTAATGAGAGAAGACTCTATGTCTCAGGGGAGGTGACTGTTCTTTGCTTCTGTAGATAAAGTGGTTATGTAATCAGACATCTAAAACCAGCTATTTTTCAGTATGTAATGAATTTTTTTCCTGCTATTAAAATAACCACTTCATATTTACTGTGTCATTTTTCTCAGAATAGTAGTTGTCTCAGAAAATGATTGTGTACTCTAGATGATCCTGAATGAATGGCTAGGAAATACCCTGTGTGGTGAACTTTTTTAACGGTTCAAATTTGTGTCATTGATTTCTAGATTCTGCTCATTTGTTCTAGTGACCAAAGAAATAGTTTGTGATATAAAGAAATCTTTGAATATGATTTTATGTTTTTTCTTTCTTTTAAATGAATCCTTTCTATTTTAAAATTTTATTTATTTAATTTTATTTAAAAAACTTCTTGGCCACAGCATGTGACATGTAGGATCTTAGTTCCCTGATGAGAGCTGGAACCAGTGTCCCCTGCTGTGGAAGCATGGAGTCTTTTTTTCTTTTTAATTTTTTAATTGGAGGAAAATTGCTTTACAATGTTGTTGGTTTCTGCCATAGAACAACACAAATCAGCCATAATTATACATATATCACCTCCCTCTTGAGTCATCCTCCTCTCCCCGCATCCCATCCCTCTAGGTCATCACAGAGCACCAGGCTGGGCTCCCTCTGTTACATATAACAACTTTTCACCAGCTATCTGTCTTACACATGATAGTGTATATATGTCGATGCGGCTTTCTCTGTTCGTCCCACTCTCTCTCCCCTACTGTGTCCATGAATCCATTCTCTGTGTCTCCTCCATTCCTTCCCTGTGGGTAGGTTCATCAATACTATTTTTCTAGATTCCATATATATGTATTGATATGCAATATTTGTTTTTCTTTTTCTGACTTACTTCACTTTGTATAACAGGCTCTAGGTTCATCCACTTCGCTAGAACTGACTCAAAGTGGTTCTTTCTATGGCCGAGTGTAATATTCCATTTTATATATGTACGACATCTTCTTCATCATTCATCTGTAGAAGCACAGCTAAGTTGAGAATTGTGGAATCTTAACTACTGAACTGACCGGGAAGTCCCAGATTTTTCAAATAACTCACATGTCTGATAGAAACTGATGGGGTGATGTTTAAAATATTCCATGAGCAAAATGCAGTACATTTAGTGAATACGTGTTATACTTCGTGTAGAAGTAGGTTTAAATATCATTGATCTTTAATGGAACATTAGTAGATGTAACTCATGGTAATTGATGAAGATTTTATAAAGCAGTTTAATGGCCTCAGGAGTAAACTCTGGGCAGGAGAGATGGCTCATAATAAGCCTTTGTAACCAGCGATCATCAGATAGCTGTAGCAAGGTTGGACCGATCATCAGGGAGGCTGGAGAGTGTCTCTGAGGGAAAGGACTCAAAGACTTAGTGTCCCTGCTGCTCCTGAGGGAGATGTCACGGAACCCCTGTCGGATGTCCACTGAACTACTGGGGAGAGGTAGCAGGGTCGTCCAGGCTGGGGTGACTGGGAAGCACACCCCCTGCAGAAGGAGGGCAGCCCAGCCCACCCCTGGGATGGAGCATGTCCAAGTCAGGGAGCCAAGCAAGCCACCCTGTGTTCTTGGTTCGTGGCCCCTGGAGCAAGGTTACTACGGGAACAGACAGCGAGGTCTCTGAGGAGCAGGAGGCTGAGAATGCTGGAAGATTGGAATGATCTGCATCTCATTTCTAACCCCCTTCTCGGGTTGGAAGCCATCGTTGGGCTGAATGGCTGAATGGCTCTGTATGTTTGAGAGACTGAAAGAAGGTTTGGTTGTTGTTGCTGTTTCTTAACCCCTTTCTATGTATCTTAGTGTTAAGAGAGGTGTTTTTCTTGACCAAGTTGTAGGAAGCCTAGTAGCAGCATCCTCTTCTAGAAGATAGTCTGGGGTCTTCCTTCCTTCATTACATTTCTGTCTCCATAGAGGAATTATTAAATACAAAAATCATCTTGACTTTTCTCTAATCTCACTGCTAGCATTATTATCTGATTGTCCCTATGGTGAGTTTCCTGTGAGTTGTAAGATTGGGGAAGATTTATGTCACTCTTTTTATAGATTGTTCATTTTTCTCTAAAGGACAAATTTTTTTCTCATATATGAATAAATATATATGTATATTTTTTTTCATTAGGTAAACCTAAGTGATTTGAGATTTTATAAATCAAAACTCTGAAGCTTTTATTGCAAAGCTTAAATTCCTTTCTATGACAGGGAACATCCTAAACTTTTAGTTCTATTTTTCTTTCTGTGAAACTTTACATGGTTTTTCAGTCAAAGGAATAAATTTAGCCTCTGACACAAAGTAAATTTCTTGTAAATGCCCTGGTCAGTTTTTTTTTTTTAATTTCCTCTTGGAAAAGTCTTCCAAATTTTAATCTGAAATAATTCCTCTTTGAAATGAGTCATCCTTGTATTAATAGCATAACTTTATAGTTACAGTGCATACATGTCCTGTTAAAATGGAACTCTTAAAAATAAATCTTTGATCTCTTCTTTTTAAATGAAAATTGTCTGTGACTTTGGATTTTTGGAAGGGCAAGCCTTCTTCAGACATGACTTGGGCATGAATTACAGTGCAGAGTATGTGGGGAGGCCTGGTACAACTTAATGTAATGGTGTTTGATCTTTCCCCGAATCTTTCTCTTCAGATTGATTACTTTAAGAATCAAATCTTACTATTTTTAGGGAAATATTTTCACATTATCACAGTTTGTATTGTGTTATGTATACTTTTAAATTGTACATTATTGTAAAACTATATTAACGTTAATATTTAAACAAGTTTAAAGTGACATCTACACCCGATCGCCTAATACCAGGTTTCTCTTATGTATTCTGTACAAGACGGTTCCTGTGTCCATATGTTTAATTTTTATTTTTTGGCTGCGCCGTGCAGCAGGTGAGATTTTAGTCCCCTAACTGGGAATCAAACTTGTGCCCCCTGCAGTGGAAGTGGAGTGTTAACCACTGGACCACCAGGGAAGTCCTATCCATATGTTTTAAATGGTTAAAATATACAACTTAATAGTACTATTTTGTAACCTTATCTTACCATTTTCTAACACTATACTTACAGTAGTTGGTACCTGGGTCATAGTCCCTCCAGCAACTGTATTTTGTCTTACCCTCCCATGCTTAACTTATTGGGTGTTAGTTTCCTATCTTACTGTTTATAGCTCTAACACCACAGTGAAAATCTTCAGCCATTTACAGTTTTTCTTCATTTCAGTTATTTCTATAAGGGTAAATCATGGGGTATACGTATATTTACGGGTTTTGATAACATGATACACTTTACTTTCCAAGTGGGATTTTTAACAATTTTTAGTACCATCATTATATCTTTGAATGAATCAGTCTCATCTCTGTTGGATCTTACCTTTTAATCACAGGCTAATTTAATAGTTGTAAGTGATGCCTCATTGTTTTAATTTACATTTATCCTTCCTACTCCGTGTTTCACCTTTCATATTGCCCTATGGTCTGTCTGTGAGAGCCTCTGCTCCTAAGTATATGTTAGATTTGATGCTTACTGTTTTTTAAAAACATGAAGTTCTTGATGTGCAAGTTGAGAAGAAGTGAACAGTTCATGTCTCTGTCAATGAGAAGGGCTGACCTGGTATCAGGGGAAGGAAAGCCATCTCTTCTGTTCTGTCCAAGCTAGACTCTGAGCATTTTCAGATGCCCCAGCAGTTTATCATCCCCATAGCCGCAGGTTCAGCTGTAAAAGCTGATGTGTTGTTTTGATCTGATGATTGCTGTGCTTGTGATGAAAATAACTTACGTCACAAGTTCCCAGGAACACATTTGTGAGTCAGTGAGAATAACCAAGTTTCTCACAGTAGCCTCCCAGGCGATCTGACTCCAGGAAACTCCATTCTCCTTTCTTCCTTATGGGAAAGGAGCTGAGGGAGTCATCTGTTTTCTTGAGAATATGGTGTTTTCAGAAATCTTAAAGAGTAAGGAAAAGATGGCATTTTTAGAAGTAAGGTTACTATAGATTATTATTTTTCTTTTTTATTATTTCTTTATGCATGCATGCTTGCTAAGCCGTTTCAGTCGTGTCCAACTCTTTGCGACCCTATGGACCGTAACCCGCCAGGCTCCTCTGTCCGTGGGATTCTCCAGGCAAGAATACTAGAGTGGGTTGCCATTTCCTACTCCAGGGGATTGTCCCTACCCAGGGATCCAACCTAACTCTCGTCTGTCTCCTGCATTGGTAGGCAGGTTCTTTAGCACTGGTGCCACCTGGGAAGCCCAGAATTTCTTTCTTTATGCTTACCATTAATTTATGCCTATTGGCTGAAACCTCAGTTTGCCTCAGATCACATTCATCTTTCTCCTTTCTGAATTTTCATTTTACTTACAGCCTCATTCATATAATTTGGTACTAAGTTGTTCTTAATTTGCTATTAAGTTTTTTTCATGAGTAAATGTTGTTTCCCTTAAGATATTTTTGTATCTCTCACAGTAAGCATGTAGTGGGCATTTAAAATTGTGATATAATTCACATACCATAAAATCCACCCTATAAAGTATATAATTCAGTGGTTTTTTTTTTTTTTTTTTTTAGTATATTCACAGTGTTAACCACCAGTAATTCCAGAACATTTTCATCACCTTAGAGAAAAACATCCTGTAGGATCACACGGTATTCCCCTCCCCCCAACCCTTGGTAAACATTAATCTACTTTTAGTCTCTATGGATTTGAATATGGTGGTGTTTCTTTTTGTGCCTGACTTCTGTCACTTAGTATAGTGTTCTCAGAGTTCATCTATGTGTAGTATGCATCAGTACCTCATTCCTTTTATGGCTGAATAATAGTTCATTCTAATGCAGTGGATGTTTAAGATGTATTTCTTTTACGCGTGTGTGTGTATGTATGTGTATATATTTGCAGGCTCAGTAATTGCAGCACACAGGCTTAGTTGCCTCACAGCACTTAGTTCCCTGACTAGGGATCAAACCCGTGTCCCCGGCACTGGAAGGTGGATTCTTAACCATAGGACCACCAGAGAAGTTCCAAGATATATTTCTTGATTGTTAGGTTTTAGTCCCTGGCTAAAGTTGAGGCAGTATGGTGACCCTAGAAACTAACATTGTCAGACAGATATTTGCCATATATATCACATAGCAAGGACCAGGTAATAAAAATGTTTGCCTTATTAATTTAATTATTGATTCTTTATCAGTTTTATTATCCAAGTCATTCTAGAAAGTTTAAGCATAGATAAGTCCCCCCAAATTCATTTCATAATCTTACCACCAAACATTACTACTGTTAATTTGGTGAGGTCTTTTTTTGTTTGTTTGTACTACATGTCTGTGTATACATACTGTATTTTTCCATTTGTATAGTGGGATATGCTGAGTGCTGTTTTGTAACAAAACAGTACATACCTGACACATTCTTGAAAGTTTTGCTTTATGTGCTTTTTCCTTCTGAAACGTTTTGGTATTAGACACTGAAAAGGTCTAAGATTTAGCCGTTTTATTTTTTATCATTAAAGATCATGAATTTTTGGCCAAAATTATTGTTTTCAGAAGGACTTAGTTGATAGAGTAGGTTAAATATTTTTTCTTCAGTAAGTTTTCAACATGCTGATAAAACTGCTTCATCAAAATGAAATAAAAACAGCTTCATCTTTTGTTTTATTTTTTAGGGAATTAAATTACACTTTGAAGAGTGATCTTTTGTAGCACAGTCCACTTATGAAACAAAGATAAAAAGAAAGTACAGTATAAAGAGCCTGTGTGCCTACTTTTTCTCAGGTTAGCATGATAGGTTAGTTTAGCCTTTTCTTCTGACTTGACTCTCTTTTCTTTATATTTTTTAAAAAAAATACTCTTTCCCACGATGGTTTATCCCAGGAGATTGGATATAGTTCCCTGTGCTGTAAGGAGGACCTTGTTGTCCATCCCTAAGTGTGATAGTTGCATCTACTGACCCCGAACTCCCAGTCCATCTGTCTCCTCCCACCCAACTTAGTAACAACATCTTTTTATGTTGTTGTTCCTCTTCCAAATAAAATAAGAAGAAGGGAAAAGATATTCATTGAGAAAATGCCTGATTTACTTCCTCTGTAAAATTTGAAACAACTGTGAATGATCACAATAAAGCCCATAATTGTGGGCAGATTATAATGAAAAGATTTTAAATTATAAGTGATATATAAATGCAAGGGGACATACTTAGTGTCTATAAATTTAAGGTGGGTGAAATGAATTTAAACTGTTTATTTCAAGTGATGTGATGCCTTTTTGTTCTAATGGAAATTTTCTAGGGGGAAATGTGGCAGGTATAGGTCTCATGGCCACCAGGAGCAGCTGGGGCTGGTGGGTGGCCCCTCTCTCCCACCTCTTCCCTGGGATGGTCAGGAAGACACCTGCCCTCAGCTGTCACACAGTCACGGCTCAAAGCCACCTCTTCCAGCTGTATTGTTGTCACTGTGCTGTGGTGTCCAATTAAGAAATTGTCAAACTTGATAAACTATCTTTGTAACCTAAAAAGTAAGATAATCACTTTGACAGCAAAGAAAGTCAGTGAAAATGGGACTGTGCTGGTTTGGCCAAGCTGAGCATGAAGCATTTGTGGGTTCTCCAGACATAGATTGCCACTGGGCAGTGAGTACTGGTCTAGGAATAGACAGTGACTAGAGATACAGAGTCAGCATTATCAACACCATTCTCCTCTTGACCAAACCAGTCCATCCATTAAAATGTTCTGTAAAAACTCCATGTTGAAATAAAGAAGAAACAAAGCACCGCTTTTACTTTGTCTTCTTCCATCTGTGGCTCCATATTCTCCACCTTTCCTTTTTTTTGATTGCATCATGCAGTATATGGGATCTTAGTTCCCCGACCAGGGATTGACGTGCCCCCTACATTGAAAGTGCTGAGTTTTAACCACTGGCCTGCCAGGGAAGTCCCTGTTTTCTCCATCTTTCTGTTCTGAGTCTCTGCATCCTTCCCTTGGGCTCTTAGCCTGTCTCAAACAGGCCTTTGACCTCATTCCTCAGACAGCACTGGTCAAGGCATCCAGCAACCTCCGTCTTGCCCAGCCTGGAGAACTGGCCTCATTCTCATTTCTAAGATTGCTAAGCTTTATTTGACTTAATTGAGACACTGCTTTACATGGTCTCTGGTATTCCACACTCCTTTGTGTTTCTTTCCATTTTTTTATGGATGGATCTTTTCTAATCCTTTACTGGGTCCTTGTCCTCTATGGGACTTCTGGACGAGGCCCCAGTCCTGTGGGCCCTTCCCTAATCTGTTCCTCCTTCCTCACAGTAAATGACACCACTGTTGACTCTGTTGCTTAGACACCAAATCCACGTTCATTCAATTTCTATGGTTGCATCCCACATTCGGTCCATTAGGCAAGTCTTGTTGACTCTACCTTCAAAATATAATCCCAGTCCAGCCATTTTTCACCACTTGCTGTTACCTGCAGTCTGTGCTACCATTATATCTCATTTTATGTGCTGCGTGTGTGCGTGCTAAGTCCCTTCAGTTGTGTCCGACTCTGCCACCCTATGGACTGTATCCCACCAGGCTCCTCTGTCTGTGGGATTCTCCAGACAAGAATACTGGAGTCAGTTGCCATACCCTCCTCTAGGGGATCTTCCTGATCCAGGGATCAAACCCATATCCTTATGTCTCCCGTGCTGGTAGGTGGGTTCTTTACTGCTGAGCCATCAGTGAAGCCCCTTTATGTGCTACATTTCCTCTTAATTGGTCTTCCATGCCTGCCTCTCTGTGGTCTGTTCATATAGTAGCCAGAGTAATTTTTTTTAAAAAATGACTTCAATACTCTGTTCAAAATCCTCCAGTGACTTCTTTTTTAAAAAACTGAGATATGATTTACATACCACCATTTTGAAGTATCCAATTGAGTGAATTTTAGTATGTTTACAAGGTGGTACAGCTATCACCACTAATTCCAGAACATTCTCATCACCTCAAAAAGAAGCTCTGTACTTGTTAGCAGTCAGTCCCCCAGCCCATGGCGACCACTAATCTAATCTTTTTTTGTCTCTAATGATTTGCCTCCAATGGCCTCTTAGATTAAAATCCAGAGCCCCCAACTAAAAAAAAAAATAAATAAAATAAAGAACATATTGTAAAAAAAAAAATAAATAAAATAAAATAAAATAAAATAAAAGCAAAGGAAAAAAAAAAAAAAAAAAAATCCAGATTCCTTGCTCCGGCCTTGGTCTTTGAACAATGGTTCTTGGCTTGCGGTTTCCAGAGCCGCAGTATCAGCATCTCAAGGGAGCTTCTTAGAAATGCAGAATCTGTCCCCACCCCTGGTCTACTGAATCAGAATCTCTGAGGGTGGGGCCTTACCAGCTGTGATTAATGACCCTCTGTCTGCACCTCAGCTTGAGGACTTGTGGCTTCTATGCGTGATCTAGTCTCTTTGAGTTAATCTCCTATAATCTTTTCCTCTTGCTCACTCTGTCAGAGTGACCTTCTCTTCCACAAATGTGACAAGCTTGATTCCTCCTCAGGGCCTTGACGTTTGTTCTTCCCTCTGCTTGGGCTATTTTTTTTCCTGCACATTGTGTTCTCATTCTGTTTAGATTGTGGCTCAAGAGGCCTCTCTCGCCATAGGGAGGTTGAAGTCATTGCGTTTGATGATGGAGCAGGGAAGCATCTTTTTGCTTGCCTGTCTCCACCCTGCTTTGTGCCCCAGGAAGTTGACTTCTATAAAGGCATCAATAGCCTCCTTTTCCATCCAAGTTCTAGTTGGGTTTGTCCAGTGAGGAGTGGTAGGATGGATGACCTAAGAAGGAGGGAGCCAGGTTGGGGTATTTATCCCCTGGGCTGGCTGTGTCCCTCTCCACACAGCACTCTCTGTCTCTGTCTCTTGTTCTGTACCACGTGTGCTGTAATGGCTACTTAATAAAGATTGTGTCTACGTTAGAACTTAAACCATAAAATAGATAGCCTATAAATCTTGCATGAATAAAAAGGATGTCAAAACAGAAGTAGGATGACATAGCATGATACAAACGGAAGAGGAGAGGACACTAACTTCTGTCAGTGTGTAGAGCTGTGCTGTATACTTTCTGCTCTCCCATCCGTCAATACCTGTGGGAAACTTACTGTGAAAATAAATCAGAGGTGAATTTATCAAGTGCAGTAATAGCTGTGGTATTTATTCATTCCTAAGCACACACTTATTCTGTGTTTGTTACAAATCAGGCACAGTTCAAGGTGCTAAGGATGCCATATTGAACAAACAAAACCCTGGACTTCATGGAGCGTCTATTCTGTCAGGGAAGACAGTAAAAGCAAGTGAAATAAATATAATACATGGTATGTTGGTCACCGTGCCAGGGAGAGAGAGAGAGTGGGGAAGTACCTGTGTGTGCATGTGCATATGTGGGTGCACACATGTGCGTGTTGAGGGTGGTGGTGGGATTTTAGGCAGGATGACCAGGAAAAGCCTCCCCGGGCAGGAATCGGTTGCATCAAGACCCAGGGAGATGAGCAGCAGGCCGTGCTGGCACACAGGGAAGAACATTTGTCGGGGAAGGTCATCAAGAAGATGTGACCACAGGCTCGACCTGCAGGCTGACCCAGGTACTTGGAGACCGTTCACCCACTTTCCTGTCCTTGGAATGTGCCTTCCGCCTGCCTGCTGTCCCAAGCTCAAGCTGCCTGAGGACGCAGGCTGGAGACTGAACCCAGGAGGAGTCTCTCCATAAGATTTTAACATTCTGTTGGGCAAGGGTCAGGGAGCCACTGGCCCTGCAGCCCCCAAGACCAGTATCCTGAGCAAGCTGCCTTGCTTACTGAAGGGCCAGCTGCCAGTCCCGAGTGGGCTGCCTTCCTTCTGTCTCTCCCTGCCCTCCATGCCTGGCGCCAGTTTCCGAGTCCACCCCGGAAGCTCCAAAGAGGTTTTGAGCCAACAACATGGCAGGCAGGATGCACAGGCTCCAGGGGGTGGGCGGCAAGGAGGATGCTGGTGGAGCAGAGCGTGGAGAGAGTTAGAAGGCGGTGAGGACTGGAGTGGGGCCAGGTGATCCCAGGTCAGCTCATCCAAATGAAACTCTTGCTTTTCTCTCCTCCCCTGCCTGCTGCTACCATAATCTCAGAGTAGAGCAAGCCTGGTTTTCCTCCTGAATTTGCTGTGAGTTGTTCAGTTCACACCCACCCCAATGCACTGCATCTCCCTCCCCCACATTTAGTCACCAGATCCAGTCTTTCTGTTGGATCTGTTCTTTCCCCCTCTGTCCGTTGCCTTCATTCAGGTCCTCACTTCTCAACTGAATTGCTAACTTCCAGGTTGTGGACTGTTGTGAAGAAGTTGGCTCTTGCTGTGACACCCAATAAACACCCGAACTAAATGGCAGCTCTCAGGGAACTTAGGACTCTTATTTTGAAGATGAGGAGGCTGGGATTCAGAGAGGTGACCTTACTTCCCTAATAATGATTAACAAGTCTGGGGTAAGAACCCAGATCTCCCACCTGGGCGTCAGAAGCAGCTCACATTGCTGGCCTGGCCTCAGAGCACTCAGCCCAGAACAGTCACCACAGAGCTGTCTTCAGGCGTGTCTGAATGGGGTCCACTCACCACTCACACCAGTATTAATCCTGTGGGGTCTTGGGGGGAAAGTGCGGTGATCTTAGAACACGTTTCTCATCATTCGTATCTGTAATTTGCACTTTTAAATAAATGAAGCCGTTGTTTTCTAGGAAGTAAAACACCAGATCTCTATTCAAGTTTGGTTGTGTGCTTAGTCGCTCAGTCATGTCCGACTCTTTGCGACCCCATGGACTGTAGCCCGCCTGGCTCCTCTGTCCCTGGGGATTCTCCAGGCAAGAATACTGGAGTGGATTGCCATTTTCTCCTCCAGGGTATCTTCCTGACCCAGGGATCGAACTCTCATCTCCTGTGTCTCCTGCATTGAAGGCAGATTCTTTACCTGCTGAGCCATTGGGGAAGCCCGTTTTGTGTATATATAGTATGTTAAATATTCCTATAATTTGATAAATGCCTCTCAGTCTCATATTTACAATGAAAACAGTTCCTATGTTTGAAGTGTTAAACTTCAGAGAAAGTTCTGATGTGGGTAGGGAGTATCGAGGAGGAGTACTCTTTAATACTAAAGTGTAAATTATGTATCTCCCTGGTTACATGTGCTGTATATGTATCCAGAGTCGTACCAGGGTGGAAACCTGTGTTCATTTTGTGTAACAGTTTTAAAGTGCTGCCTTGTTGGCTGAGTTGAGGAGTAAAACTATGTATCTTTATGTAGCACAGTTTATCAGAATGTGAAGAACCTTTTACAGTTAGCTTGAAAGCTTCTGAGCTCATGCTGACAAGTTCTACAGGTCTGTTTTCATACATTTTATTTTTTTGATAGCATCCACTTTAAAATTTGTTTCTGAGTTGCCTTCTAGCTGTAATGGGTTCCTGTCTGTGTTTTCCAATTTTGGGGGTTACTTTCTGTGTTATACATGTTTGTGTGAGTTAAGAGCTTCAGTTGTAGAAAGTGGAGACATGGCTTACCTTGAGAAAACATAGTTTTACTGCAGGGAGGAGCAGGGAAGCCCCCTGGGGCAGAACCCACTGACCCAGTGGGCCTCCGTCTCTTGGGCATGTCGTCTTCTCCCCTTACTCAAACCAGATCCTTGAGGCACCTGGTCTGCTGTTTTAGCCAGTTTCCATCATCATCCCTGATCAGGTGCTGCCTCTCTCCCCGCTCCCCCCCCTCCCCGCCTTAAAAAAGAAGAGCCTAATGCAACTCTCACTTCTGGGGTAATGGGAGAGAGGTTTATGCTGGGTGAGACACCGTGTGACTGAGGGCAGGCACGGTGGCTTGTATGATGTTCTTGTGTCATTGTGATCACAGGGCAGATCCTACTCATTCTGCCTTTAAAAGAAAAACAAATTATTTGTTTGTTTGGCTGCTCCAGTTCTTAGTTGCAGCGCAGGGGATCTCCATCTTGTTTTCAGCGTGCAAGATCTCTGGTTGTGGCATGTGAACTCTTTATTTGTAGTATGTGGGATCTAGTTCCCTGACCAGGGATTGAACCCAGGACCCCTGCATTGAGAGCTTGGAGTGTTAGCCACTAGACCACCAGGGAAATCCCCTTCTGTTTTGTTATAGCCTTAAAACCCAAACTCCTGCAGTGTTTGACTTAGTCTCATTAATTCTTTTTACAGAATGTATACAAGTTAATGTTTCAAAGCCTTTGCATTCTCTTTCTTTGATAAGAATTATTTTCACAGAATATAAAGCTCACCGTGGAATTACACTTTCAAATTGTCTGGGTTTTGTTTGCTGGTTTTTATCCCAATACACATTAATCTGCCCAGAGTAAGTCTTCACTGAATGAATGAGCTTGGGGGTTTGCTGACTTGTGTTGTCATCAAAAATTTGTTTGTTAATTTGCTCAGTTTTCTTCAGTGCTAGGGATTAACAACGGTTGTTTTTTGTTTGGTTGATTTTTTTTTTGTTTTGTTATTTGATAGGTGTGAACACTTGAATTCTTTAGTAGCAGTGTTTTTAAGCTACAGTATCTGTTTTTACCGGGAGGAAGACTGAGTTTTAGATCTAAATCTTCTGGTCTGAGTGTTTATGTACAAGGTCATATCAGTTTTAGCACGACAGCCATTCATTTCTACTTACACCTTATAGATGAAGACTTAAGCTTTTTAAAAATAATTTTATTTATTTATTTTTATTTTTGGCTGTGCTGGGTCTTTGTTGCTGCATGGGCTTTTCTCTAGTTGCAGCAAGCAGGGGTCACTCTCGAGTTGCCATGTGTGGGCTTCTCACTGGGGTGGCTTCTCTTGTTGTGGAGCATGGGCTCTAGGGTGTGTGGGCTTCCGTAGTTGTGGCCTGTGGGCTCTGGAACACAGGCTCAATAGTTACGTGTGGGCTTAGTTGCTCCGAGGCATGTGGGATCTTCCTGGATCAGGGATTGAACCTGTGTCTCCTGTATTTAACAGGTGGATTCTTTACCCCTGAGCCATCACTGACTTATGCTGTAAAGTATGTATCTATTCTGATTAAAACATCTTAGATTTGAAAATATAATTATTTGAACAGGTGATACATGTACGTGCTATAAATATTAGATATCCCTCTGAGTTCTTTCCCCTTTTCCCATCCCCACCTTCAGCAGCAACACATTTTGTTCTTGTATCCTTCCCAAAAGAGACTTTGCTCAATTAAGCATGTATTTGTGTGATCATCATCTCCTGATCATTCTCACAGGGCTAATGGGAGAATCTCTTTGTGGTGTGGGTCTGGCACATCATGCTAAGAACTACAGAAGTCTTGGTAAACAAATGACATAAATAAAATGTCAGAGGAAGATTTAACTTGACCTTTTGTGTGCACTGATCCCTTTACTGTGCTCTGGGGATCCCCAAGGGTTCTGCAGGCACCGCTGATGGAGGGAGGGCAGGGGCCCATCAGCCAAGCCCCGGGCCCCTCTCCACCTTGGGTCGGGGGACTTCAGTTAAGACAGTCAGGGAAAGGAATCTAAGATAAGTGAGATGCGACCAGCGCCAGTGTAGGCGGTACTAATAACCCTTGTATTTCTTCTTCTGTTTCCAGATGTTTCTTACTGTGTACCTCAGCAACAATGAGCAGCACTTCACAGAAGTCCCTGTCACTCCGGAAACCATCTGCAGAGATGTAGTGGACTTGTGCAAAGAACCTGGCGAGAGTGATTGCCACCTGGCTGAAGTGTGGTGTGGCTCTGGTACATCTTCTTCAGCCGTGCTGTCTTTATTATCATCAGTTCTAGAGAGGGCAGTGTGTGCCTCTCATGTTTATCCATGGAGAAACTGGAGAATAGGGTGTCTATGAGAGATAGTGCTTTCAGTCCAGTTTTGTTGCCTCCTCCAAAGTCTTTTTTTTAATATTTATTTTGACTACGCTGGGTCCCAGTGTGACACTTGGGATCTTTAGTTGTGGCATTCGAACTCTTAGTTGTGGCATGTGGGATCTAGCTCCCTGACCAGGGAAGGAATCTGGGCCCTCCGTATTGGGAGCATGGAGTCGTAGCCGTTGAACCACCTGGGAAGTTCCTCCAAAGTCCTCTTGCTATTTTCTTTTTCTGTAGCACATCATAGACACTATAGTATTAAAGGTCAAAGGATAGGCAGCTGACACATGGGGTGGAAGCTTCTGGGGGTGTTAGGGTAAAATGTATTGTGCTCAGAAGTGTTTTTGTATGCTTAGGTGGTTTCACTTAATTAGAAATTTGAGGCATTCTGAGCCATTCTGATTGTTTTGCCATTTCTGAGTTTTTGGAGGTTTTTGGGGAGAGCTCTTCAGTATTGAGTTACTGTGGTGGCAGGAGGCAGTGGTGAAATCATAGTCATTATTTTAAGCCTTGAAATCGATCCCTTACTTAGTTCTTTGGAGCCCTGAAATGGGACGGCCTGGTTTCTTTTTTGGCCCCTTAGGAGTTGATGGATGAGGGAGTGATTTTTCGTGAGTTCTGCTCTATTCTTGTACAGCTTGGACGAGCCCTTACTGCTTCCTTTTTCTCCCCTTTGGGTGCAGTTTGTCTAAATGCAAGTTTCCCACTGTGTTCACTGCAGTCACACCATTCATGGGTGTGACTTCAGCTAATACTCCCTGCTTCCCAGGCGAGTCTTCTTGTTCCTCTTCAGTTGATTTTCCTACAGCTGGGTGTTCAGGAAGACTTCACTCTCCCTGAGCTGGTTACTTCACATAGGAACTAAATTAGACCATTTTCATAAAGCAACCCAAGTGATCCTTTCTGTAAAAAAAACAAAATTTATTTGACTGTGCCGGGTCTTGGTTCGATCATGTGGGCTCTTCCTTCGATCTTCCTTGTGGCATGCAAGATCTTTGAGATTTTTTCAGCACATGGGATCTAGTTCCCTGACCAGGGATTGGACCCAGGCCTTCTACATTGGGAGCGTGGAGTCTTGGCCACTGGGACCACCAGAAAAGTCCCCCTAAGTGATCCTTATTAAATGAAAATTTGATAGTTTGACTTTCTTGTTTTCCACTTTTTTATTCTACTTAGGATAAAATCCAAAGTCTTGATTTTAGATTGTGAGGTCTTTGATGTCATCTGGTACCATTTTCCTCCTTGCTCACCTCCTGCAGCTTTTTTATGTTCCCGGATAAATAATGCTGTTTTCCACCTCAGAGCCACTGGTGCCAACTGCTCCTACTGCACTCCCAGATTTTGTTGTTGCTGGTTCCTTCTGGTCATTTGGATCGCAGCTAACACGTTACCCCTCCAGAGATGCTTTTCCTGAGCTTCCCACTAAAGCAGGCACGAGGTTCTCTATTGCATCATCCCGGTTTGATCCTGTGCGTGAGACGTGTCCGTCTGGTTTTTGTGTATGTGTTTATTAATCTGCCGCCTCTTTAATCCCCACAGCCTCACACACATACACGAGAATGTAAACTCCTTAAGAGTGGAGACCTGCTTGTCTCGTTCCTTGCTGTGCCCCAGCTCAGAGGGAGTGCTCAGTAAATATTTACTGAAAGAATAAACGAGCTTCTAGCTGCTCTGGTGGCCTCCCTGCATTCTGCAAATAACTTGCCTGAAGTGATTGAGACCATGCACAGTGAGCTTCCTCAGTCTCCTCCCCCGGTGCTTACCTCAGGTTCCTCTGGATGTGTGCCTACCCTTCTTTCTGACTTGCTTCCTTTGCCAAGGCTCACCCTCTCCCTTGAAACTCTTAATTCCACTGTTTCCCTTTTTCTTTCTAGTATCTTGCTCACTTGAGTTCAGTAGCCCTTGCTATTTAATGAGGATGTTTAAAGGATTTTCTTTCTTCTAATTTTTTTAATTAAAAATAAAAAGAGAGAGACCACACATGAATGGATTCTTTATTGTAAGGCAAATAATATAGATGGAATGGAAATCTCTCCCACAAGCCCATCTTGTGTCACTTGATTTGTAATTGCTTATAATTTTAGCAGATAACTTTTCAGACTTTTCTCTGCAATGTAACTGTAGAAATAGTTTTCTGTCATCTCTTTATTTTTTCTTTATGTAACAGTATCATACATCTCACTATCTGTAATTTATCATTTTACCTTACAGTATAGCTTGGAGGTCTTTTCTGATTAGCTTGTGTAAATCTACATCATTGTTTTTAATTATCATAATTTTCAATAGTATTACGCACAAACTGCAGTTGATCTAACCATTTCTTTATTCACTAACATTTCAATTAATTCTCTTGTTTCTATAAATGCTGCAGTAGAAGGCCTTGTAGGAGCCTCTTGATCACGTGTAAGCATTTCTCTAGGGTAGATAACCAAGAAATAGGATTGTTTGTTTAAAGGTTCACACATTTTAAATTTGAATATATTTCACCAAATTTCCCTCAGCAAACGCTGTAGAAATTCACACTTCTACCAGTTATTTCTAAAAGTATCCCTCATCAAAAAAAGTTACTAATACAATAAAATTCTTACTTTTGCTAAGCTGATGCTGAAGTTGCTCATTTTTAATTTGTCTACTGGCCACTTGGATTTCCATTAAAAAAAAAAAAAAAGATTGTTTCATCATAGTCTTTGCTCATGTCTCTTTTAACTTTTTGCCCTTTTCCTTCTTGATTTGTAGGTGTTACAGAAAAACACAACTCTTCTAGAACTCAGGCCTAGTTGTATGTTGTTTAAAAAAGTCTTTTCTTTATGTCAAGGCTGGAAACATAGTCTCCTGTTGTTTTGTACCATTAAGTTTTAAAGTTTTTTCCCTTCCCTTCCCAGCCTTCCCATCTTCTTTCTCATTAATTTTTCGGACTAGTGTGAATTAGAGATCTAATATTTTTTCCTCCAGGTGGATAGTGAATTTTTTAAAGTATCTTATTGAAGACGCTTGGTTTTTTCCTTACTGATGTGAAACTTCACTTCATATTCTTGTTATATCTCATAGGAAGTATGTTTCTATAAGCTTCAGCCAGTTACTTTTATTTTTTTCTTCTATTTATGATAGGACCAAATAGTTTTTTTAATTTTATTTTTCTTAGTTTTTAAATTATGCAGATATGATCACTTGTTTACAGAGACTTGGAAAATACAGAACAAAGTTACATATAGTTCCACTATATATTGCAATCATTTTTTTTAGTAAGTAAATTAAAATTTTTAGTTGGAGTTTCAATATCAAACTCTCAAAAATTAATAAAATAAATATACAGAGAAGTAGAAGGATATAGTAGGCCTGAAAAGTACTATGAACCAATTCAAGATAATTAAGATTTATACAATTTTTACACAGCAGTAGCATACTCTTAAGTTCCCATAGACTATAAACTAGGAGACACTGGAATATATCCAGTGACATGTGACCAGAGGCAAAAATTTGATGAAGACCAAATAGTTTTAATTTACTCTAGTTTTATAATAGATTAGGTATCTGTAAAGGCAACTGCTTATTTCATTGTGCTCCTGTACTATTCTTGTGTATTTTCTTTTTCAGATATGTTCTAGAATTACCTTGAAAGGCTCCATGAAAAGTTCTTTGGGGATTTTGATTGGTTGCAGCGAATTCATAATTGATTTGATTGGTGTTTGTATGATGTTGTGATTAAGAGCAAGGTCTTGGGTAGCAACATCTTGTTTCTTTTATTTACTAGCTTTATAACATCAGACAAGATACTTAACCTCTATAATCCTTAGGTGCTTTTCCTACAGAATTGGGATAATGAATTAACCTATTGCACAGGATTGTGTGAGAATCCTGGGAGCTGACATTTGAAGGGGGCTTAGCATAGCCGCTGGCACATTTAGTGTTCACACTAAACAAGTAATAGCTGTTATGTTTTCAACTCCTCCTTTTTTTGCTGCAACTTGTCCAAGATGTCCCATTTTAGAAATAGTAAATATGTTACTTCCACTTTGTTAGCTTCTCAAGTTTCCCATTTCCTCTAACTGTCTTTTAAAATATGTAGCTTTGGGGACTTCCCTGGCAGTCCAGTGGTGAAGACTGTGCTTCCAACGCAGGGGACACAGGTTCAATCCCTGTGTCGGGAGCTAAGATCCCACATGCCGCGTGGTCAAAAAGTAAAAATTTAAAAAACAGTAGCTTTTATTTGTCATCTCCATTTCCTTACTCCCCTCTGGTTTATTTGCTGAGAGAACATATCTTGGATTCATGTTGTTTGCTAGGAACTATGCTTGATTGTAAGGAAGAGAGAGATGAAAGTGTGCTGTTCAAGTTAAATCAGGAATCAGCAGACATTTCTCTCATACAGAGTGATGACTTCAGGAATAGATGGAGGTGCTCCATCTGCAGAAGGAGAAGAGGGTACTGGGGACAGTTCTCAGTGCTGGGAATGGCCTGTTAAGTCACACAGGCGTGGATGCCAGGACAAGGAAGGGGGGTCGTTGGAGCATGGGGTAAATGGGCGGCTATGAGAACCTTTGAAGTGTATTTCAGCTTGTGCTGGCCTAAGCCTGATATATGCATTTCATCACTGTAGGCCATTAGGACCTTAGCTGCTAGACCTAGAAGGTCCACACTCAGCATGGACTGGAAGTCACTTCATTTCTTTTGAAATAAAGTGTGTGTGTGTGTGTGTGTGTGTGTGTGTGTGTGTGTGTGTGTGTGTGTGTGTTTGTGAGATTTTTGTTTTTGTGAAGAGGTGGAGGGTCTGCATGGAGTGGAAGTCACTTCATTTCTTTTGGAATAAAGTGTGTGTGTGTGTGAGAGAGAGATTTTTGTTTTTGTGAGAAGGTGGAGGGTCTGCATGGAGTGGAAGTCACTTCATTTCTTTTGAAATAAAGTGTGTGTGTGTGTGTGTGTGTGTGTGTGTGTGTGTGTGTGATTTTTGTTTTTGTGAGGAGGTGGAAGGTCTGCCCAGAATTTCTTTCAGGAAGGTATCTGCTCAGCTCCTGGTGTTTCCTCTTGGGGGAGTCTTGGTTAGACTTTCTCTGGTTTAGAGAAGAGGGTATCTGTGTCTACTCATTACGTCATGTTACTGTAAATAGAACCAGAGCTGTACTTTGTTGCCACCAAGCCGATTAAGTTCAGGAGTTAGTTCACAGAATTGGCTGCTGAATCCTTGGCTGCTCCCTTCTGTGCCCGTGTTGTTTATTTAAGGCACTCAGATAGTGTCCTTGATTACTGACAAGTGCATTGAATTTTTTGGGGGGGCCACTGCAGCAGCATTCTTACATTCAAAATGATTAACTTCTTTGATTTTAAACCGTTGGCATCCTCAAAACAGTATATTTGGTTTTTATGTCCACATTCCTTAAGACTGGAAGGTTACAGTTCCCACGTAGTAGAGTATTTAGCTATGCCTCTTTCTTTTTTGTCTCAAGGAGTATTTTCCAGGCAGTAAACAGACTTTTGTTTGGAAATGCATGTGTATGATTTTTTTTTTAAAAAAGCGTGGTTTGTAAAATTGTCAAAAAAAGAAATCCCCAATAGAAAGACAAGGCTATTTAGAAAGTTGTTTTTAAGTTTTCTTTTGTATACTTGAGAATCATAGAACCGTTAGAGTTAAAAGAGACCTCAGAGACCATCCTATGGAATAGATGACAGGAACTTTGGAACCTGCAGAGCTTCACGGCCTGCCTGGAACTAGTGAGGGGCCCCTGAATCCGACTCCTGAGCTCTTGCCAGTGGCCCTGACCCAGTCCTGTTCCTACCCCCATATTCCACCCAGCTTTGACCCTGATTATGTGGGTGGTAAGCTGGTGATACTTCATTTTCTAAGGGTTCTTTTTTTTTTTTTAAAGATCCTGGATAGTATTTTCTGCATTCATAATGCATAATTTGTATGAAGGGTAGACAGTAAGTGATGTGTTGCCAGGTAACATGATTTGTACATGATTTGTTTGTTTCTTTTAGAACGTCCAGTTGCCGATAATGAGCGAATGTTCGACGTCCTGCAGCGGTTTGGAAGTCAGAGGAGTGAAGTTCGGTTCTTCCTTCGCCACGAACGCCCTCCTGGTAGAGATGTTGGTAGGTAGCATCCTGTTGATCATGACAAAGATTTGGACTTTAGTTTCATGCTCGGAAGAGGTGACCTGTGATCAGGAGCAGGCAGTTTGATGGATGAGTGAGCAAGAAGCCAGGGGGAACAGTGAGGATAGCCCTCTCTCCCAAGCCCTGACTCTATAGGGTGGGCAGAAAAGGGGGCGGTTCTGTTTGTTGTGTTTTGTTGGAAGATGGAAAAAGTCTGATGATAGTTTTTTTTTTTATGTTTTATTTTTTGGCTGCACCACATGGCATGTGGAATCTTAGTTCCCACATCAGGGATCAATCCCGTGCCCCCTGCCTTGAAAACACAGAGTCTTAACCACCAGACCACCAAGGAAGTCCCCTGACTACAGCTCTTAATATGGGCGGGAAGGAAAGGAGTCAGTAGAGCAGGAGCTTGAAATACAAGGAAGAAGGGAATGCTCGATGGGCAGGTTAGCCAAGGGGAATTTCGGGGGTGAGGGGGTCGAGGGGTGAGATAGGAGGGTAAGGGAAGGGTGTGTTCCATTTTAACAGGGTGGAAGGGAAGCTTCGCAGAGGCAGTAAATGTGTGCTGTCTGTGGGAGCAGTGGGAGGGGCTTCTCATCTGAAAACATTTGTTTTCTCTGAGGGAGGAGGCCCTGGTGGAGAATAGGAGAGAGTGCGGCCAGGGAAGCTGGCAGGCCGGGGCCCCTAGAGGACAGTGGAGATTAGACAGCAGGAGACCATGGGTGATTTTGCTGCAGTGGTGCTCTGCAGCCCAGAGGGTTGTAAGAGAAGATGGTTGGATTGACCCAAGGTTGGAGTTTGGCCAGACAAATTCAGTGGAAAGTCGGTGAGACAAGGAAAAAGAGGATGTTGGCGAGGTGGCATTCAAGCCGAGATGGGGATGAAGTGAAGGCGGAGGGTCTGCAGGGAAAGAAACCGCAAGTTTCAGGTTATTGAACAGATGTAGCGAGAAGTAATTGCAGTCAAAAATTAAGAAGTTTGAATTTAACATGTCAGGAGTAGAGCACTTCTAGATAATGTAGTCTTGTATTGGGCCATGAAATAAGCCTGAATTAGAGAGGAGACAGGAAGCTGTGGGTCTGAGAGGCGAGCTTTTAGATGGTGAGGTCATCCAAAATGAAGGGGGGACGTGGGCAAAGAGAACAGGGGGTCAGGTGGTCACGTCTGCTGTGACTGAGGGTTGTGATCAGATTTTCTAGATGATAGTAAGCAGAGGGTAGAAGTTGATAAGTGGAGATCAGAACTAGTGGGCTGAAAGCAGCACTAGACATTGAGAACACAGTCACATCTGTGACTCTGGAGGTCTCTTAGAATGTAGGAGAGAAAACAGTTTCAAGTCTTGAGATTTGTAGGGAAGCCTTTGTTCTCAGTGGAAACCCATTGGTTGGAGCAGGGTTACTAGGTGTTTCTAAAAATGTTGGGACTCTTAAAATGGAAAGTTGAAGGGTTGTGACTTTAATATATGTTGAAAAATTCTTGGGAGTAAGAATGTCGATAACAGAGGGCAATTATTACATGTTATAGAATCTCAGTTTTATTCCTTTAGGACAGATGTCCACGTGGCAGCCATTAGGCATTATCAGAGGTGTGGGAGACCCCAGAATTGACTTAGTCTGGCCTCTTCTGCTCTATAGATGAGAAACACTGATATTTAAGGGTTAGATGACTTGTCAGAGGCCACATACCAGGAGGCAGAGCCAGGAGGGGAACCTGAGTCTCCTTATCCTGGCTGGTTCCTCGGCCTTTGAGCTTCACTGTGTTTGTAATTCTATTTTAAATAAACATGCATTTTTTTCCCCCAAAGCTGCCTTCTTTTTTTGTGGTTTTGACATCTGCATCTTATTTTTATTCTGTTCTTTATTTACATTATTGCATATCTATCCTTTTAATCAATTAGTTGAATTTTCTCTCTTCATCTGTTAGTTCAAATATCTTCCTCTATGGTACCTGGTAAATTATTAAATAGCTTCTCAATAGTGCAATATGCAGTTTCAGTGTGTCTGTAATATGAGAAATACAATCTGAAGATAAAGGTGCTGTTTTTACATTGTTGCAAAACACCAGTGCCACATAGTGTCAAAACTGGGATAAAACAGGATTGCTGTTTAGTGTCAACCTTTGTGGTTGTAGACGTCTAGATTACAGATTAAGAGACTGTTACTGTATTCTTTTTCTGGTTTAACTAGGACCTGTGACCCAGAATGTATATGACTTTTTTTTTTTTTTTGGCCCACACCATGCAGCATGCGGGATCTTAAGTTCCTCAACCAGAGGTCAAACCCATTCCCCCTTCAGTGAAAGCACTGAGTCTTAACCTCTGGACCACCACCATGGAAATCCATTACCTTTTTCTCTTTTTTTAAAATATGACATTATTTTCAAAGCTCTTGCTTTTTATTCTAACTATGTGACTGAACATGCCAGTTCAGTTGCTCTCTGTTGGAGGCAGCAAAGAAAGCAATTATTCCTGAATGATAGATTTTTTTTTTTCTTGCAGAAATATTGTGACAGGTACTTGAGCTATTTTGCCAGAAAATTGAACAGTTTTAAAAGTAAAGCTGAGAAAACGTTGGAATTAGGTATAAGTGTGGTACGTGGCTCTGAGGATAGACATGTTTATTTACTTATTTGTGGGAATTTGTGCCAAGCTTCCAGGCAGGTACAACGAACATTTGATTCAGAAGAAATTTTAATCTAAATCTTCTTGGGAAATAGTTTAGTATTTTTTCTCTAACATCTAGGAAGTACAGTTATAAGCTTAATTTCATGTATTTAAGAAACTCTCTTTGACATTTTGCAATTTATCAGTTTAAGTTAAAACTATTTTCTCATCATGATACATTAAGCGACACTGAGAGACATATACTTGGACCTGAAAAGTTCTTTTTACCCAAAAAAGCAGAATGTACAATGTTTTCCAACTAGTACTTTCCCACGCTAAGAAAATGAAATTTTTTTACTTAAATGGGGAAGTACTTGCTAGTACTTAGGAATTACCACAAAATTCAAAACACTACTTGTTCTGTTTCAATTGCTTCCTTCCCGTGGAAGTTACAAACATTTTAATGAGTACAAGGGTGGGTTGATTAATTTTCACCTACTTCTTTCAGTGAGACTATTCCCAATTTTATTTCTGAGTAGCTAAATGGAGAACTGGGAACAGACACTGTAGGCAAATGGTATGATTGACCCATAATAAGAAGTATATTTATTGTCTTAATTTTTCTCCTTTAGCACCGGACTCATGCAGCTTTTCTAGGGAATGGTTAGCATGTGACATTTTCTAGTGCTGACCATTCACTGTTCCAAGTAAAGTTTTCTAGAACAGGTTGAATCTGTGAGACCTTAACTTCACTGGTATTAGAAAGTATTGGTATTTTAAGTATATTTTCAACTTAAAGTATTAGAGAGCATTAATAACATAACTGAGAAATGAACCGGTACTTAAAATATCCATCACCTCTAGTGTTTTAATGCTTACTCTCTGAATTTTGTGCTTAGTGAGTGGACCAAGGTCTCAGGATCCAAGTTTAAAAAGAAATGGTGTGAAAGTTCCAGGTGAACATCGAAGAAAGGAGAATGGCGTAAGTGATCATTGTTACCCATTCTGTGTTTGGACCACAGTGATGCTGCTTTTTTTAATTTTTAAATCTCATTCACTGTTACTTTTTTATTCAGTAGGCGATTAAGGGCAGCCCTTTTTTAAAGCCTTATTTTAAGTTTATTTCATGAAAGTGATTAATGATCTCTATGGTTGAAATATCCAACAACCTTAGATATGCAGATGATACCATTCTAATGGCAGAAAGTGAAGAGGAACTAAAGAGCCTCTTGATGAGGGTGAAAGAGGAGAGTGAAAAAGCTGGCTTGAAACTCAACATTCAAAAAACGAAGATCTTGGCATCTGGGCCCATCACTTCATGGCAAATAGAAAGGAAAAACATGGAAGCAGTGACAGATTTTATTTTCTTGGACTCCAAAATCACTGCGGATGGTGACTTCAGCCATGAAATTAAAGGACGCTTGCTCCTTGGAAGGAAAGCTGTGACAAGCTTAGACAGCAGTTTAAAAAAGCAGAGACATCACTTTGGTGACAAATGTCCATATAGTCAAAGCTGTAGTTCTTCCAGTAGTCATGTTTGGATGGGAGAGTTGAACCATGAAGAAAACTGAGTGCCAAAGAATTGATGCTTTTGAACTGTGGTGCTAGAGAAGACTCTTGAGAGTCCCTTGGACAGCAAGGAGATCAAACCAGTCAATCCTAAGGGAAATCAACCCTGAATATTCACTGGAGGGACTGATGCTGAAGCTGAAGCTCCAGTACTTTGGCCACCTGATGCGAAGAGCTGACTCACTGGAAAAGACCCTGATGCTGAGAATGAAGGCAAAAGGAGAAAGGGTGGCAGAGGATCAGATGGTTACATAGCATCACTGACTCAATGGACATGAATTTTAACAAACTCTGGAAGATAGTGTAGGACAGAAGCCTGAAGTGCTGAAATCCATAGGGTTGCAAAGAGACACGACTTCATGACTGAACAACAACATGACTGTTGAAAGAAGCCAGATGCTGGATATATCACAAATACGGAACAAGTATTGAATAAGTTTGAGGAAGTATTTGTTTTTTTGGTGATTTTATTTGTTGCTGTTATTGCTTTTAGTATTAATGATATATTAGTGCTCTTGCTATTGCATATGAATTTCAGCAGGTGTCTTTGGGACTCCTTGTAGACATTTTCTTTTCAGAGCTTAGAATTTTTAACCTTGCTAGGGATTAGCTGAATTACCTCTCCAACCCACACTGCTTTTATTCCATCTTCCCCAAATTCTTCCTGTTTCTCTTCTTTGATTTCATAGTTATCTTAGTGATGAAAGGCTGATAGGAGGTTATCAAAAATGGTCTGACCGTTAACGAGATTTCAGTGCATCTTGACACAATGTATCTTTCCCCATCACTGGATTTTTATTTTTTTTTAATGATTTATTTATTTTTTGGCCTCGCCATGAGCCATGCAAAATTGTAGTTCTCCAACTAGGAATCAAACCCATGCAGTGGTAGCTTGGAGTCTTAACCACTGGACTGCCAGGGAAGTCCCATCACTGTTTCTTTTTTTTTATTTTTTTTAAATTATGAAAGTATTATAACACTTAAACAAATTTTTTTTTAATTTATTTATTGGCCATTCTGGGTCTTTGTTGCTGCTTGGGCTTTTCTCTCATTGCAGCAAGTAGGGGTTCCTCTCTAGTTGCATTGTGTGGGCTTTTCATTGTAGTGACTTCTCTTGTTGCAGAGCATGGGCTTTAGGGCCCACAGGCTTCAGTAGTTTCAGTTCCAAGGTTCTAGGGCACAGACTCAATAATATATGTGGCGTATGGGCTTAGTTGCTCCGCAGCATGTGGGATCTTCCTGGACCAGGGGGATCAAACCTGTATCTCCTGCATTGGCAGGTGGATTCTTCACTACTAAGCCACCAGGGAAGCCCCTTTCGCTGGGTTTTTAAATAACATCTTTATTAACATATAATTGACATATAATAAACTACACATTAGGGCTTCTCTGGTGGCTCAGATGGTAAAGAATATGCCTGCAGTGTGTGAGACCTGGGTTCATTCAATCCCTGGGTCGGGAAGATCCCTGGGAGAAGGGAATGGCAACTCCTCCAGAGTTCTTGCCTGGAGAATTGCATGGACAGAGGAGCCTGGTGGGCTATGTGGGGTCACAAAGAGTTGGACATGACTAAGTGATTAATACAACACAACAACAAACAAGCCATTCACATGTTGGGTATACATTTTGATAAGTTTTGACATGTGTACACCTCTGAAGCTGTCACCATAATCAAGATAATGAACATATTCGATCACCCCCCCAAAAAAAGTTTCCTTAAATTCTTTTGTAATTGTTCCTTCTTGCCTCCCTTCCCATCCTCAGGGAACTGCTAGCCGGTTTGCTGTCTGTCACCGTAGATTAGTTCTGTTTTCCAGAATCTAGGATAAGTGGAGTCATCCAGTATATACTCTTTCTGTCTGAATTTGCTCACAATAAATAGTTTGAAGTTTATTCATTTTGTTGTATATCAGTAGTTGATTCTTTTTTATTGCTGAGAGATATTCTGTTGTCTGGTTATACCACTCCTTATCGATTCATCTGTTGATGGACATTTTGACTGTTTCCAGTTATTCTATATCACGCTGTGATGAGAACTTGGGTATACATCTTTGTATGGACATAGGCTTTTACTAATATTTCTCTTAAGTAAATACTTAGGAGTAAAATGGTTGGTTCATATGTTAACTTTTTAAGAAGCTGTCAGACTGATTTCCAAAGTGATTGTTTTATTTTATAGTCCTCATCAGAGAGGTCTAGTTTTTCCACATCCTTGCCAACATTGGTATGGTCAGTCCTTTTAATTTTGGCTCCTGCTAGGTGTGTGGTGGTAGTACATTCTGGTTTTATTTTGTATTTCTCTGATAGCTAATGGTATTGGGCATCTATCATGTGCTTATTTGCCATTCATATATTGTCTTCAGTGAAGTATTAGTATTTGTTCACTTCTTTTTTTTTAAATCATGTTGCAGGGCTTTCGGGATCTCAGTTTCCCAACCAGGTTTTGAATCCAGGCCATGGCAGTGAAATAACTGAATCCTAACCTTTAGACCATTAGGGAACTTCCTGTTTACCTCTTTTGCTTAGCTTTTTCTTGATTGGGTTGTTTGCTCCCTTGTTATTGAGTTTAAGAGTTCTTTATCTATGCTGGCTCCAAGGTTTTTTATTAGATAATTGGCAAATGTTTTTCCCAGTCTATGACTTCAACACAGTATAATTAATCAACTTAGAAGTTTTAGGTCTTGCATCTGAGTTTAGGATCCATTTTGAATTAACATTTGCATGTATTGTGAGAGAAGTGCATTTTGTTTATTGTGTATGGATATCCAGTTGTACAAGCAGTATTTGTTGAAAAGACTATTCTTTCTCTACTCAATTGCCTTTTCTCTTAAATCAATTACCCAGTGTATGTGTGGATCTGTTTTTGTACTCTGTCTTCTGTTTCATTGATCTATTTATCTAACATGATATCAGTAACACAATGTATTGATTACTAAAACATGATTAGTCTTGAAGTCAGGCAGTGTATGTTTCCTGATTCTTCTTTTCGAAGTTGTTTTAGCTATTCTATATCATTTGCACTTCCATATGAAATTGTAGAATTTGCCAATCGATTTATTTAAAAAAAAAGCTGCTGGGATTTGGGTTGGTATTCTGTTGACTCTGTAGGTCAGTATGGGAAATATTGCCGTCTTGACAATATTGAGCTTTTTAGTTCACAAGCACTACAGTGTACCTCCCCAAATAGGTCTTCTCTCTCAGCCATGTTTTGAAGTTTTCAGTGTCAGGCATGAGCATCTGTCAGATTTATCCCTAAGTGCTTCATGGTTTTTATGCTAATGTTAATGATAATAAAAATTTCTTTTTTTAGTTTCTGATTGTCGCTAATATATAGAAATATAGTTGATTTTGGCATATTGATGTTTTTTCCTGCATTCTTGCTAAATAACTTATTAGTTCTGCTAGCTTTTTATAGATTCCATAGAATTTTCTTCATAGGTGATTATGTTTTCTTTGAGTAAAGACAGAAAATTTTCCCTTTGCAATCTGAATACAGTTTCTTTCTTCCTACCTTCCTTTCTTTCTAGCCAGAACCTCTTAGGACCATGTTGAATGGATGTTTAGGGAGTATAGTAGACATCTTGCTTTGTCTCTGAAGACCTACTGTATCTTGAATTTTTTAAATTCCAGTGTTACGTTTTTTTAAAGGGTGTTTTGATGACTGTATTCTAAGTTTGCTGCCAATACCCCAACATCATGTTTGATATGGTCAAACACTGCCTTCCTAATTTACGTTAACTACAGAACAAGGTGTTTCCAAATTGTTCCATTTGTGTCAGTACTGAAACTATTTAATTTAAATTTACAACTTAAAAGAATGTATATCATTATGTTTTAAATCTTATTAAGTCAATATGGAATATTAACATAAAAATTAATGACTTCTTTAATATGATGGGAGAAAAATAGCCAAATAATTTTGTCATGATTGCATGATTTGAGGGAGGAGTCTCCATAATCATTTTATACTGAGTTGGATTATTTCCACTTTTTTTGGTAGGTTAATAGTCCTAGAATGGATCTGACACTTGCTGAACTTCAGGAAATGGCATCCCGCCAGCAGCAACAGATTGAGGCCCAGCAACAAATGCTGGCCACTAAGGTAATGGCCATGTTTTCAGAGACCTAACAGGCCACTCCCGTTCATGTGTAAGTTAAGCTGTTTACATTCCACCCTTGCTGGTAAGCTGGTTCCCTCACAGATACGAGTTGATAACATCAGCCCGACAGGTATCTGCCATGTGGTGCTTGCTTCTCTTCACTGTAGTGTTTTGTAGAAATCCTGAAATCATTCAGTTGTTTTAGATCCTCCTCGCCCTGATCCTGATCAAAGTTAACCACGCTATGCTGAGTGTCAGTAAAACAGGGAAGGCGTAAAGAGCCTTTCAGCTTTGCTTGCAGGCACTAGTCTGGGCTGACTTCATCTTGAATCAGGAGGAAATTCAAAGTCTCCTCATGCTCACCTGTCCCCAGCTGCTGCTTGGCACTGATAACAGGCTACTTGCCTCTACTTGGGGACATTCTCCACCCACATATTAAACCTTGTCCTCTCCTCGAACAGAGAAAATATGGGAAGTTTCTCCCTTACTCTCAAAACCAGTCTTCATGTGGCTGCTCCTGCCAACCTTGGGCTAATAGTCTAAATCAGATGTCGTCAGACTTTCTGAAGGGCCGAAATATTTTAGGCTTTGCAGGCTGTGCAGTCTCAGCTCTGCATTTGTGGCTGGAAAGCAGCCATAAACAATAGGTAAATGAATGGATGTGGCTGTATGCCAAGAGAACTTTGCTTACAAACACAGACAACAGGCTGTATAGTCTGTCAGCCCTGGTCCAAACACTCAGTATCTTCGCCGACCAGTCTTTGAGGGTCTGTAAGTTCACTGACACTGGGGTGGACACCTGAGGGTTTGAGTAGCAAGGTCCCCAGCATGGCTCTGAAGTGATGGCCAGGGATTCTTCAGTGTCATTCTCAGCATGCACTGTGGCCTTCCCTGTAATATTTCTTAGGGTTCCTATGCATCCTTTTCTTTTCTCACACTTAAAATATGTATTGAAGTTACAAATCAAACTTTTCCATATGGTTCCCAAGTAGAAAACAATGTTTAAAGGTATTCAACAGCTGTGTTTTTATACATCACAGGGTTATTGGCACCAAATGTATCTATGCATCCTTTTCTACTTTTGATGCTAGACGCCAGCTTTTTCAAAATCCTGTGTATCGTTGCTTCTCATACTTTAACGTGCGTATGAATCACCTAGGGATTTTGTTAAAAATGCATGTTCTGATTCAATAGGTGTGGGTTGGAGGTCTGACATTTTGCATTTCTAATGCGATCCCATGTGGTGCTGATGCAGCATTCCTTGAGTAGCAAGGACATGAATTCAAATAAAAAAATTCGATTGTTAACAGAATAAATCTTTAAAATCAAGGTCTTATTTTGAAACTATCTGTGTTCTTGTATGTGTTAGCCATACAAATCTGAGAAGTTTACCCTTGA
This sequence comes from Okapia johnstoni, assembly GCA_024291935.2. Classification (NCBI taxonomy): domain Eukaryota; kingdom Metazoa; phylum Chordata; class Mammalia; order Artiodactyla; family Giraffidae; genus Okapia; species Okapia johnstoni. The sequence goes on from CM044322.1 coordinate 50,224,813, forward strand.
GTATAAATTGTGTGGCTCTGTTATCCTCAGTTGAAATTTCAGATATAATAGGAATAAAATTGTAAGTTGCGTAATTGCAGTTTTCTAAAGGTGTTCTTTAGAAAGTACTTCTTTGGCTCTTTTCTAAGTGTACCGAGTGTGCCCTAACTATGTAAGACGCTATTCACAGAGGTTTCCATTGCGCGCTGCACTGAATCCTCACTGCAGCCCTAGAGGGACTAATGCTCATCTCATTTTATGGGTGAAGATACAGACTTGTGGACTCAATGAGGTTACGTAATTTGCCCCAAAGTCTCATAGCTAATAAGTGGCAGAGCTTGAGTCTGAATCCAAATTTAACTTCAAAGTGTGTCGTTTAATAACTTTTTTTTTACCGCCTCCCATCTCTGCATGAGCTCCTTCTTAAAATTAATGGCTGCAGCTCATGAAAACTAGTTCACACATCACTGCTTGCTTGCTGCAAAAGGACCACTTGGATAACAGTACTGATTCCTGATCTTACCGCCTTGAGTAGATTCTAGGGTTGAGCTCGGGAGCGTCTGTTTTCACAAACTCCCCAGGTGGTTCTGATGGCAGCGTGAGGACAGATGGTAAGACCAGAGCAATGCCACAGATGCACGTCAGTCTGGGCATCTCAGGTTGTGATTGTAGGTTAGTGGTCTGCTGTTTAAAATGACATGTCTGATGATGGCTTATATCTTTAGGAACAGCGCTTGAAGTTTTTGAAACAGCAAGATCAGCGTCAACAGCAACAAGCTGCTGAACAAGAAAAGCTTAAGAGGCTCAAAGAAATAGCTGAGAATCAGGAAGCGAAGCTAAAAAAAGTGAGAGCACTTAAAGGCCACGTGGAACAGAAGAGGCTAAGCAATGGGAAACTTGGTAAGTTGCTCCCAGTCAGTTTACTTCAGTGCTAAATTCCACAAACTGTTTCGTATAGAAAAACACTTGTGTAGGAAATTTGTATAAATTTGTACTAAGTAAGAGGACTAAGATGAGACTTTGTATGTAGGTCACTTTAAAAGGATTTTTTGGGAAAAGTATAATTCACTGCAGTTTTGAAGCTGCTGGTTCCCCTGAATTGAATTCAGCTATTGAGTGTTTTAGACAAGGTTCCTTTTTGGAAAACAGAGTAGTAGTTTTTTTTCTCTCTCTTTCTAAATAATTTTTTGACTGAAGGTTCAATGAAGGCAAGGATTTTTATTCATATTAATAGCTCCATTGATTATAATACCATTATAATTAAAACTTCAGTGATTTGGTTAATAGATGTCTTTGTTGATTTCAGTTGCTTATAAAGGAATTGGTTGGTTCTAGGACATTTCTGAAAATTTCCTTTGCTTTTTATGAAAAAGTTTATGGTACATCTTAGGTTGCCTGGGAAGCGATCTCTTCTCATTTTTCTTTTCAACAATTGTTGCTTTTCTCATTCTTACTTTAGTGGAGGAAATTGAACAGATGAATAGTTTGTTCCAGCAAAAGCAGAGGGAGCTTGTTCTGGCTGTGTCAAAAGTAGAGGAACTTACGAGACAACTGGAGATGCTGAAGAACGGCAGGATTGACGGTCACCATGACAACCAGTCCGCGGTGGCCGAGCTCGATCGGCTCTACAAGGAGCTTCAGGTACACAGTGGCCTCTTGTGATATTTCAGTGGCACCTCCCCTCCAGCACCATAGCATTGTCCACTTACAGGGCAGGAAGTCCTGGATTTCCACCTCTTTTCCTTAAAGGGGTGGGGACAGGGAGGAAGACCTAAACTCCACAGAACCCAGAATAAACTTTATGATACCTCAAACAGGAAACTGGAGGCATTCATTGTGACCACAGCCGGTGGTCTAACACTTCATTTTAAACCGTGAGATGAGAAGTGTGGAGGGACCTTACATTTTTAGAAATTATATAATAGTGAACCGTGTGATTATCTGTTTGAGAAATTTTTCTGCCTACTCCTTGGCTACCTTTTTCTCCCCTAATTTTATTCAGTTAAGAAACAAACTGAACCAGGAGCAGAATGCCAAGCTGCAGCAACAGAGGGAGTGTTTGAATAAGCGCAATTCAGAAGTGGCGGTGATGGACAAGCGTGTTAATGAGCTCAGGGACCGGCTGTGGAAGAAGAAGGCGGCCCTGCAGCAGAAAGAGAACCTTCCAGTAAGTGTGCGGTTGGCCTGGGCCGGGAGGAGGGGACAGACCCATCCCAGTGAGGTCAGTGCTTGCATATTTCAGAAACAGTGCTGGGCGCATCCTCGGAAGAGACAGGGCCTGTGGCTCCTTGAAAGAGAGTCCGCTCTTCTTGTACTTTTAATATTATCCCCTCCGTAGCTCTGCTCTTCTTTCTAATTCTTGTAATGAAGTGTGGGTGAGACTTCACCCGGGGCTGTTTTTGTCTGGGGACGTTTCTTGTACCCTCGATGGCTAGATCCTGAAAGTGCTGGATTTTAGCAGATAAAATGATCACAGTGTCACGGGCTTTTCTGAGTTGGATCTGGCCTGACTTGCAATACTTAAGGCCCTGTGCTTTCTCTGAATAAGGTCTCGTCTGATGGACACGTGCCCCAGCCGGGGGCGTCGGGGCCGAGTCGTGTGGCGGCGGTAGGTCCCTACATCCAGTCGTCGACTATGCCCCGGATCCCATCGCGGCCCGAACTTCTGGTGAAGCCAGCCCTGCCCGACGGGCCCGGGGCCACGCAGGCTTCCGAGGGGCCCATGAAAGTGCAGACGCTGCCTAACATGAGATCTGGGGCTGCTTCGCAAGCAAAAGGTAAAACCAGGCACTTCCTAGTCCTTCCACGGCCTAGCTGCTCCCCCCTCACTGTGATTTTCCCTCAAGTTTGAGTTTTATTTATTTATTTTTGTATACCTTTCTTTTATTTGTGCTTCATAGCAAGTCTTTTTTTTTTTTTAATTTAGATTTTTTTCCCCCCAAGTTTTGAGTTTTAAAAGGTGTCTTCCTATTTATTCCTTGTTCATGTTGAAATTCTAAAAACATCGTTGTGTTCTTTGGGGTTAGGAAATGATAATTTTCTTAATGCTCCATAAGATAGGTCTGCTCAGAAAATGAAATAAAACATCAGGTTTTTGAAAACCTTAAAAATTGGTTTGAATTCCTACTCATTAATAAAGAAATTTTGATCTGATGTTAACAACTTGAGAACTTTCCCTGTTGTATAAAAAGGCCAGATATGTGTTAGTGGTGACATCTCCACAGACTGTAAGGTGGTGGGTCCACTCTGTTGATGGTTGGTGTTTACTATTCGTATGTGCTTCTGCGTGAGAATTTGCCTATGGATAATGTTTAGAATAAAGTGAACACTGGCAGATAAAAGTGAAGGTAAAAGGTGGGAGGTTCAAAAGGGAGGGACTATTGTATACCTACCTATGGCTGATTCATGTTGAAGTTTGACAGGAGACAACAAAATTCTGTAAAGCAATTATCCTTCAATTAAAAAAAAATAATTTTTTTTAAAAAGTGAAGGTAATAGAGGCTCCGTGTGTTAGTGACCTTTGTTTTCTGTGTGTGGTCCTCAGATATTTTGGAGGGTGGGGATGCACACCAGAGTTTTCTGTTAATAAAAGAAAATGAAAGAGTTGTAGGAAAAGCTGGGTGAAAATATCCTTTAATGAGCTTAATATTCAGGAGAAAAAAATAGAATTGTGTTTTTTCCCTAGCCATTATCATGTGTAAATAATAGCTAACTTTAAAATTATTTACCATTTTGCTGTCATTACCACTCTGATGCAGTAGTGCTACGTAGTCTGGGTTTTATTGTAGAAAGGATTACTTCTGTAAAAGAAAAGCTGTGGCTTTGAAACTTAAATGCCAGTGTAGAAAACACTTGAATATTTTGATTTATCCAAGACGGTGGTCAGAGTCATAGGCTGAAAGCCTGCGTTTTTGCTTTCGTTTTGCATACATCACTTGTGGTGGTTATGTAAGACACACCAGCGAGCCCTTGGTTTGCTAAATTGGAAGTCATTTTCTGGGTGTGATGGTGATGTTTTCTTACCGTGTGATAAGTCGAGTCCTTGCTGCTTCAAGCAGACTTTGTGTTGATCGTGATTATTTTAAGTAAGCGAGAACACTCTTAGGCTGTTAATACAAGTATAAAATCTGATGTTTCCAAGTAAGTTTACTGGGCTTGTTGTGAGTCTGAGATTTTAACCGATTTTTAGAGATTAAGGGCTTTCCTTGTGGCTCAGCTGGTAAAGAATCTGCCTAAAATGCGGGAGCCCTGGGTTCGATCCCTGGGTTGGGAAGATCCCCTGGAGAAGGGAAAGGCTACCCACTCCAGTATTCTGGCCTGGAGAATTCCATGGACTGTATATGTATAGTCCATGGGGTCGCAAAGAGTCAGACACAACTGAGCGACTTTGACTTTCACGAGATTAAATGTCTTTGCTTCAAAGGGAACCGTTAAAAATCTCCTTAGCCTGCCGGGTTATTGTAGCTACTTTTCTGTGTTCTAGGCTCTAAAATCCATCTGCTTGGCCCTGACTGGACTTCTCCGAATACAGATCTTTTCTCTAGCCAAACCTCTGCCTCTGTATCTAAAAGCTCCGGGAACGTTCCAGACCAAGGTAGAGGTTTACTTGTGCTGTTCCTGAGTAATCTCTTTTGGCCATCTGAGGGCTCTAAGTATTCTTTTTTAGATAGCTACTTTCTAGTGTGTTAAAACCAGGGACCGTGTTTATTTCCAGAACAGCTTCCTTTAGCCAGGGAATTAAGGTACTAGCATTGTAGTGTGGGGTTATTCCTTAATCGACTTAATTTAAAAATAGAGCATTTAATGACTATAGGATTTCAAAGCGATTGTGGAGAGAATAACGTGAATAAGAAATTTTTATCACGAGCAGTTTGATTTTTAGAGTGATTTTTTTTTTTTCCTGTCTTCTTCAGTGGATGATGGAGAGGTTCCGTTGAGGGAGAAGGAGAAGAAAGTGCGTCCCTTTTCGATGTTCGACACCGTGGACCAGTCTGCCGCCCCACCTGCCTTCGGTACCCTGAGGAAGAACCAGAGCAGTGAAGACATCTTGCGGGATGCTCAGGTATGTGAGAACGTCCCAGTTTTAGCATTTAATGGTAATTCTTTGTGCATTTTTTAAAAGATAAAGTATTAATATGAGGGAGAATAAAAAAACAAAGTCTGGAAGATTAGAAAATATAACTGCATTCTGTTATTTTCAGTTCTGTTACTTGAGTGTATTTGTGGTCTCCCATCATACAGGAGGAACATGACTGACTGGCTTGTGGGTCTTATTTTGTGTGACTCTCTAAAAAATACAAGTGCATTAAATAACATTGTGTTCACACTGCTTAGTTATGTTGTCTCTTTAAAATTTGTGGCTAAGGCAATATCAAGCAATTTAATGGTTAATCTTCCATAACCGTTAGAATTCCAACCTTTGACAAACAGGCTGTGGCTGTGTGATCCAGTTAGGAGTTTTTTTTTTCCTTTTTACAACACGGCCCAGATTGCATGAAGTTCCATTGAACAGGAATAGTTTTCAGTTATTGGTGCCATCCGTGAATATGTAAAATGGCAAATAAGGTTTTCAAGTGGACACTTAAACAGTTGCCCCAGTAGGAAGGGGTGACTCGGAGGAAGTCGTGCCAGGTAGGAATTGTATTGCATTACTGAAGGTTCTTTTACCTGTGATTAAACTCAGAGATTTAAAACTTTTTAATGACCTTTCAATGTAGAGCTAGTCTTTTTGGTCTATATTGACACTTGTAAAACTTAGGTTATCTAGAACATTCCATGTACCCAGTTATACAGTATTTTAACTGGATGTATGTGTGTGTTTATAGGCTGCAAATAAAAATGTGGCTAAGGTACCACCTCCTGTCCCATCAAAACCAAAACAGATAAATTTGCCTTATTTTGGACAAACTAACCAGTCACCATCCGACATGAAGCCAGATGGAACTGCTCCGCAGTTGTCAGCAGCTGTTACATCCATGGGAGGTAAACCCAAACCCACAGTGCAGCAGCAGAGGGTCCTGCTGGCCCCTGGCGGGCCTTCAGTGGGCCCAGCAGACCAGACCCTTCCTCCAGGTTCTAAGCAAGAGAGTCCCCCTGCTGCCGCTGTCCGACCCTTCACGCCTCAGCCTTCCAAGGACGCCCTCCTTCCACCCTTCAGAAAACCCCAGACAGTGGCCGCCAGCTCCATATACTCCATGTACACACAGCACCAGGCTCCTGGGAAGAACTTCCAACAGGCTGTGCAGAGCGCGCTGACCAAGCCCCATCCCCGAGCACCCCACTTTCCAAGCGGTAAGATTCTGGGTCTCATCTTCACCTGCATGGATGTGTTTCTATCCTTTGGCAGAGCTGCCCTCTCTCTGTAAACAGCAAGGTGACTTGTACCTGCTTTGACTGATGCTTTTGTCCTAAGAGTTTTATTTCAGTATGGCTTCTGTTCTGCATAGGGCTTCCCTGGTGGCTCAGACGGTACAGAATCTGCCTGCAAAGCAGGAGACCCGGGTTTGATCCCTGGGTTGGAAAGATCCCCTGGAGAAGGGCATGGCTACCCACTCCAGTATTCTGGCCTGGAGAATTCCCATGGACAGGGGAGCCTGGTGGGTTACAGTCCATGGGGTCGCGAAGAGTCAGACACAACTGAGCGACTGACTTCACTTTCACTTTTTTTCCTGTTCTGCATGCGAAGTTTAAAGGAGTTTGTGCTAAATGCCAACTGTTGTGGTAGCTGAAAATGATAGGTAGATAAAATAAAATATGAGTAAAATGAAATAGATAAGTAAAACCTGTAGGGATGACATCATCTCCTGTGTTGAATTTCCCATGTGTGTTTGTTTCCTGTTCACGGACAAGCCCCTTGGTGAGTGGGGAAGAGTGCCTGTGGGTAATTACCGTGCAGAAGGCTGTGTCTTCGCTCAAGGTCTGACCAGACGTTCTTGGGGCATAGAGGATTGGACAGCTGCCTCTGTGAATGGCTTTTTTCTTTTTTAATGCTCTCTACTATATTTTAAGTTGTTCTAATGAGGACACAGCTACTACTTAAATATAAAACATCAAAAGATTACTTTGTGTTCAATGTACATAGTCTGGTCACTTGTTGGGTCCTTTCTAAGAGTCATTACTTTATGGAACTAAAATAGAATTCGATATGTTTTAAATGGATGAAAAGGCTTTCTAATTATGAAATAAGCATGTAATTATGGCCCCAAATGTCGTGGAAGTAATTACACAGCAGAGAATTTGTATACATACTGCATCTTTCTCTTTTCATGAGTCTTTGGTGTGAACTGAGGCTGGTAGGCTGCTGTCTATGGGGTCGCACGGAGTCAGACACGACTGAAGCGACTTAGCAGCAGCAGCAGCAGCAGCAGCCCATGTAATGATTTGGGAATTAGATAATGATGATAGAATGTCTAAGGGGACTAGTTTTGGTAAATACAGGTGGTTATTAATAATTTTGTGAGCCAGATGATTTCTCACATTGATTTACTTTTGAAAACTGTAAAAGATGGGATCACTCATGTTTGGTTTCAATTTGGACACATGAAAGGATCACCAATTTTCATTGATTCTAAATCCTCTTCACAGTTTGCCATTTTATTTATTTATGTATTTTACATTTCAACGTTTTACATGTGGATGCTCTGTAAGTGGTTTCTCACGATTGTACTTGGCAGCATTTTCTTATTGATACATAAAATAATGGGGCCTGTTTACAATCAGTGAGGGTTTTGATCCTACTGTAAATGTATTGTGCAATGGTGGAAACCTTGCTCTGTTATTTTTAAAAATTAGTTGTATGAAGGGTATTTATGTAATAACTATGAAATTAAAAGAGGCTTTAATTATTGTTACTTCTGTCTGTCATTTGCTAGTTTTGTTTAATATTAATCAAAGCTTTTTTTTTTCCCCCCCAATTCCAATTAGTGTATGGCAAGCCTGTGATTGCTGCTGCTCAGAACCAACAGCAGCTCCCAGAGAACGTTTATTCCAATAACCAGGGCAAACCTGGCAGCCCAGAACCCGAAACAGAGCCTGTTTCTTCAGTTCAGGAGACCCACGAAAACGAAAGGATTCCTCGGCCGCTCAGCCCGACCAAATTACTGCCTTTCCTATCTCATCCTTACCGAAACCAGAGTGATGCTGACCTAGAAGCCCTACGAAAGAAACTGTCGAACGCCCCCCGGCCGCTGAAGAAACGCAGCTCTATTACAGAACCCGAGGGTCCTAATGGGCCGAATATTCAGAAACTTCTGTATCAGAGGACCACCATCGCCGCCATGGAGACCATTTCTGTCCCAGCTTACCCATCCAAGTCTGCTTCTGGGACTGCCAGCCCGGAAAGCCCTCTGGAGATCCAGAATCCATATTTGCCTGTGGAGCCAGAGAAGGAGGTGGTCCCTCTGGTTCCTGAGCCGGCGTCCCCGGAGGAGGCTGGGAGCGCCAGTACAGAGAGCAGTGACGTGCCAGCTCCTTCTGCAGGCCTCGAGTATGTGCCTGAAGGAGTCCCAGACAGCAGCCCGAATTTCCAGAACACCGTGGAAGAACCAAACCCAGAGGCTCCCCCTCTGCTGGAAGTGTACCTGGAGGAATACCCACCCTATCCACCCCCACCATACCCATCTGGGGAACCAGAGGGCCCAGGAGAAGACTCTGTGAGCTTGCGTCCACCTGAGATCACCGGGCAGGTTTCTTTGCCTCCTGTAAGTAAAACTTATCATTGCAGAAAGCTTTTATCTTGTCACAGCCTTCTCCGTGGCTGATGGTCACAACTCAGCAAAACACCAGCGAGTACTTATAACCATTCACAAAAGATGATCTGTGTTTAAACTGCTGATTGTAACAGATGTCTTCAACAACTTGCCTTTTATTTTGCAATTCTCTTGGCACAGAGTGGATCTTATAAATGTCATCAAAATGCAGTATATTCGGTATCATGAACATTTTCACTTTTTAGGAAGAACCCCTTTCTTTATGAAGGAAACAAAAGTTTTGTTCTTATACCTATAAATACCACGTCTGCTGTTTCTTCTGTAGCTGGTGTTGCATATTAGGGAAGCCACACTGGGAGTGAGAAGACTGCATTTGGAATTTTTGATCATTAGTTTAGCTCTGTGAAATAAGGCAGATGGTTTACCTTCTCGTTGGTGACATCACTCTTTCAAACTTTTCTTTTTCTAGCATTGAAATATATTTCCAGTGTCATATTTAGGTGGAACCTCAAACTTCCAACATTGATAAAATTGGAATGGTTCTGGAAGAAGTGGGTTCTGGTTGAATTGGGGCCTAGAAGAGAGTGGGGTAGACAATCTTTAGCCTCATCCTCACCTTCAGCCTGGTTTGAAGTCTCTGGGTATTGTGGTGATCCCTCAGATTTCCTTGTGCTCTGACTTTAGGTTATTCTGTTTCAGGAATTGTAATTGGTCTGTTCACATTTTCTATTTCTTCCTGGTTCAGCCTTGGAAGATTGTACCTTTCTAAGAATTTGTCCATTTCTTCCAGGTTGTCCATATTATTGGCATGAGTTTGTAGTAGTCTGTTAAGGTCCTTGGTATTTTTGCAGTGTCATTGGTAACTTTTCGTCTTTCGTTTCTAATTTTATTGATTTGCGCCCTGTCCCTTTTTTCTTGATGAGTCTGGCTAAAAGGTTTATCAATTTAACCTTTTCGAAGAACCAGCTTTTGGTTTCATTCATCTTATCTGTTGTTTTCTTTGTCTCTATTTCATTCATTTCTGCTCTAATCTTTGTGATTCCTTTTGCTGACTTAGGGTTTTGTTTGTTCTTCTTTCTCTAGTTGCATTAGATATAAGATTAGGTTGTTTATTTGAGGTTTTTCTTGTTTCCTGGGGTAAGTGTGTAAAGCTCCCTCTTAGATTTGCTTTTGTGCATCCCATACATTTTAGATGACATGAAGCTATTCTAAAGCTTTGTATGTTTTGACTTGGGCATGTCTCCCGGACTCCTTCCAAATATTAAGCTTTTCTTTGGAAGTTTATTATGCCTCTTTGAAGTAGAGAGAAGATCAAAACCCTAAAATGTCTTTAAAGTCAGTTTTTTCAGAGTTTAATTTGAAGTCAATTTTATTTCAGTAGGAATGCAAGCTGTGAATTTTAAAAACCTGGGCAAAGGCAACATAGCATATTATAAAGATTTCTAAAAAACTGCTTTAGGGACCTTCCTGGCGATCCAGTGGTTAAGACTCCTCGCTTCCATACAAGAGGCATGGGTTTTTGATCCCTTGTTGGGGAACTAGGATCCACATGCCACGTGGCCAAAAAAATTTAAATCAATAAATATTGCTAAAGCTTTTTTTTTTGTTTTGTTAAAGTGTTTTATACATTTGATCCCTTATTACATCTTCAGATGTGGCAATATTCAAAAATAATGATTATTCAAAGTTGCTTTAGCTACTAGTTTACAGTCAACATTTGTTTAAAAGTTTTAGATAGTGAACATTGAATTGTAAGGGGAAATGTTTTAGAATAGAACTTAATACTTTAACAACTTTGTGCTTCTAAGTTCTGAGGCGTGATTCTCTTAGTGTTAAACATGCGAGATTCTGTTATTCTCTTCCTAGGAAAGCGATTTATAAAGTTTTTCCTTCTTAGCTCGTGTTAAGTAGAAGCCTTTATCTTGTACTTTTGTTTGAAAGTGGATATGACTATACTATTTATGAGTTGTATTATCGCTGCCATGTAATATTTACACTTCTTTTTTTTCAAGAGATAGCATTTTAGCCACTGCACATTTGTGAAATATATTGATTGCTACTTAATGTTTTTCAAAACTCAGTAGTTTTCCACATCTGAAATAAAAGAAAGAGAAATGTGGTCGGTCTGTCATACCCTAGGAAATGTTTCTACTCTGTTGGTTGTGTTTAAGAAACCTATCTTAGAGAGAATGTTAGATCTGGTTACCTAATTTTTTTAAGCCTGATGTATTAAAATGTAGAGAAGATTAAGACTGGTAGGATTCTCCCCTGGTTTATCTAAGTCAGGCTGATCTTTATATTTTTCCTTATAATATACTTTCCCCTCCAACCCCACAAGAGGCTTTATGCTGTGAAATGGTTAAAAGAAAGGGTTTTGAAGAAGCCTGATTACTTGGATTTGATTCCATCTCTGACTGATGTTTACTGGCTGTGTGCCTCAATTTCCTTATCTGTAAAATGGGATAATAAAGTTTTCGTGAAGAATAAAGGAATAATCATTCAATAAATGTCAGCTATCACAATTTAGAGTTTGTGCTCTTGCCTGGATTAATCATGTGGGGTTTGCTCTACTATATAAGGTAATTTAAAGACCAGTCTTGCCTAATTTTGATCCTCGACAAATATCCAGCCTGCTTTACAGATTTTACTCTTAGCCCAGTGTTACCCAAATGTGATTTCACTAAGTTTTAAAGAGTTAAGTTCTTCCCTCTCTGTTATGTGCATATATAAATATTAAGCTATGTATTATGATTTATATACTTTCTAGCATAATGTTACACTTTAATAAAATGTGCTAAATATATATATTTTAAAGTTCTTTTTACTAACTCAGCTGAGGTGTTATTTCTCTCCTTTTTATTGTGTTTCGGTCTCTTAAATCTTCCGTATGTTTCTTCTGCAGGGCAAAAGGACAAACTTGCGTAAAACTGGTTCTGAGCGGATTGCTCATGGAATGAGGGTGAAATTCAATCCCCTTGCTTTGCTTCTAGATTCCTCTTTGGAGGGAGAATTTGACCTTGTACAGAGAATTATTTATGAGGTATGATTGAATTAGTTAATTTCATAAATATGACCTTGTATTTTGTTTTAAAGCTCTGATCAGAAAGCTACTGTAGTTTATGCTGTTTTCTCTTTTGGGAGTTGGGTTTGTTGAGAGGAACTCTTGAACATGCCCCACAACCAGCTTCTCTGTTTTAAGAGTGTGGCTGTAACAATTTCAATAATGTGGACAGTTTTCTCTGGGGTTACTTTGCTTTCCCAGGGAGATCATGACCCTCCTTTAAAAACTGTTCATGTATGGATTTGTACTCTGCAGTAGTTTCAATTGTGGTCCCTACTTTTCAGAAGCCTGCTATTTAAAATATTTTTAGTTTGACTTTTCTTCCTCTTTATGGCAAATGTGACTTCTGCTTAGACACTAATTTGTGGTGGGAAGTTGGAGGATAAATAAACAAAAATGACTGTAAGGTTATAGTTTCTGGGACTTTTTCAGTTTTTAAAAAACCTTTTTATAGTGAGTGCCTACTTAATGTCTATCTTACTTCTAGAACTGTCCTTGGTACAGTTTTTTTGGCTTCTGTAGGTTTTAATTATGATTTTCTTAAAACTAATAGTTGATCGTTCAGGCAACAAGAAATTTGAGTAACAGTCACCCTTCTTATTGACATTATAGGTTGATGACCCAAGCCTGCCTAATGATGAAGGTATTACAGCTCTTCACAATGCTGTGTGTGCAGGTCACACCGAAATTGTGAAATTCCTGGTACAGTTTGGTGTAAATGTCAATGCTGCTGACAGTGATGGATGGTAAGATTTTCTTTTAAACTCCACTCTGGCTTCAGTTGTATCTGCTGTGTAGGCAGCAGAGGAGCAGTGTTGTAGGTGCTTCTGGAAGGCAAAGAAGTATGTCAGTGCACGTCCTCACGCTGTTTATAATCTAGAAGGAGAGACGTGGGAGATGCTTTCAAGGAATTAATATGTCCTCATGTTAACAGTCCTCTCCCTCCCATTCTGGAAGCAGAGGGAGTTCTAGAAGTTTAGTAGTTAAATAATAAAAATAAGAAATGTCCCAAGGTGGTACACAGTTCACTGGCATGTTTCAGCAGATCTAAGAAATGCTGATTTAAGCAGATTTCTTCCACCTCCCTGAAACTACCATATGTCTCTTAAGAGGGGATCATATTGAATAATTTGTAACCTTTCCCAAATATTTTTGACTGTGGAATCCATTTCTCATGGAGCATTTTGTGGAACTGGTTTGTGGATAAAACCCAGGAGATACTATTGCAAATGATGAATATTATTGTTCATAAGATAATACATTATTATTAACTAATAATATCAAAGGCCCAAATAAGTTACTGTCACTCCTGATAACTGTAGTTATCAGGATAACTGAATGGATAGTAAATTTTGTATTTCATTTTTTGAAAAAATAAAATTTTAAATTATGACATGCTTTTTTGGAAAAAATAACAAAAATTTACTTCTTTCTATATGGAAAATTTTTTTAAGTTGTAAATCACACCGTGTTTACTCAAGTATTTTAATTTTATAGGCTGTTTTTTCTCTTGATATGGAAATAATTGTAATATCAAATTTACATGTATACACATAAGTTGCAGATACCCATATTCATAGATTCGAAAAAGCCTCTTCTCCTACCACTTGGCTGTGACTCGTTTACTGTGACTGTCTCCTTGTTAGACATTTAAATTGTTTTACCAGTTTTTTGTTTTGTTATAAATGGTACTCTGAGAAGCATTTTGGTTGCAGTTTAAAAAAATCAATATGTATAAAATATGAGCCCGATATGGAAACATGCAAAAATAGAGAAATGAGGAAAACAAGCCATGTGTACCCCACCATCAGTATTTTAATGTATTTCCTTCAAGCTCATTTATGAATGGGTACATAAATGTATATATAGCTTTTTATGTCTCTCTCTCTTTTTTTTTTTAGTTTAGCTCTCAGTAGAGTTTTGCTTTTTTTTAAATTGAGATATAGTTGAGTTACAATATTATATTAGTTCCAGGTGTATAGCATAGGGATTCAAAGGTTTATTAGGTTACACTCTGCTTATAGTTATTTTTAAAATATTGGCTCTATTTCCTGTGCTGTAGCGTACTTATTTTATAGAGAGTAGCTTGTCTCTCTGTCCCTTATCCTTGTCTTGCTGTCTTCCTCGCTGCTCTCCCCTCACTGGTAACCGCTAGTTTGCCCTCTGTATCTGTGAGTCTGCATGTTTTCTTCTATTCATTTCTTTGTGTAATTTTTTAGATTCTGCATATAAGTGGTAACATGTCGTATTTGTCTTTTTTATGCCTGCTCTTTTAGTTTAACTTTATAACATAAGCAAAACAAATTCTTAATGTGTCATAATGCCTTTGTTTTCCTAATATTGGGAGTTTAGATTACGTATAATTGTTCACTATTAAAAATCTATAGTAATATTCACCAAGCTATTGAACACAGTGTTTGGGATGGGTGATAGGAAATAAGTTTCTCTTCTGAAAGGCCCAAAGGGAATAAAATGAAGAGGGGAGGGAAGAAGAGGGTAAAGAAGTGACATCTCATGTACTTCAGGGCCTGATTAATGTCCTCAAGCCTATCTTCTGAGTTTGGGCGGTGGTCCTGACTCTTCCACCTTTACTGTAAATCTGGAGTCATTTATGATACATTACAAAACATTGGAGATGCTAAAGAAGATTCTTTGTCATGGTATTCGTAAGTATCTGCTCACCAGAGATTGAAATGTGTATATTACAGTCATTTTTTCTGGTCCAAATTGGATTGGCAATTTTTTTTTTTCCCAATGAAGTTTTAGTAAGGATTTTAAGTGTTGGATGAAGGGAGTTCTTTAGGTGCAACTTAGTTCCTTCAAAAGGGATCTTTAAAGGTGCATGTTTTGAGGAAAGGCCTGTTATTTAAAGAATTATAACCTCCAATGTGGCAGAAATAATTAGACTGGATGCTCCAGAGCGTGGAGCTAAATACATTTTATCCTGCTTTGGATTATTAGACAAATTCCATGTCCTTTCACTCCTGTGCTTGATTCCTCTCAGCTGCTGTGCTACCCTGGCCCCAGTATAGTCCAGCACTCTGACATTTACCTTTATGGCTCTGTAATTCTCAGATGCGCTCAGATATCTGTTTAACCGATTTTCAAAAATCTGTGTGAAAGGTTTTCAGAAGTAGCTTGGTAGATGACAGACTTGAGAACCCTCTTTACAGATACTCTATCATAGCAATTGTCATTCAGTTTAGGAAGCCATCTCCAGCCCTTGCTGTGTCCTTCTCCACAGGACCCCGCTGCATTGCGCTGCCTCCTGTAACAACGTCCAGGTGTGTAAGTTCTTGGTGGAGTCAGGAGCCGCTGTGTTTGCCATGACCTACAGTGACATGCAGACGGCTGCCGATAAGTGCGAGGAGATGGAAGAAGGCTACACCCAGTGCTCGCAATTTCTGTATGGTATGGAGCAACTAGATATACATGTATTGATTACTGCATTCGTGTATCCTGTATCTCTAGGGTATCATTTGATAAGTGTTATTATTATTATGGGGTTCCCTGATAGCTCAGTTGGTAAAGAATCCGCCTGCAATGTAGGAGACCCTGGTTTGGTTCCTGGGTTGGGAAGATCTGCTGGAGAAGGGATAGGCTACCCACTCCAGTATTCTTGGGCTTCCCTTGTGGCTCAGCTGGTAAAGAATCCGTCTGCAATTCGGGAAACCTGGGTTCGATCCCTGGGCTTGGGAATATCCCCTGGAGAAGGGAAAGGCTACACACTCCAGTATTCTGGCCTGGAGAATTCCATGGATTGTATAGTCCATGGGGTCACAGAGTCAGACACGACTGATCGACTTTCACTTATTATTTGGGAAAGCATTTTGTGTTGGTACATTGTCCTGGGCATTGAAAATAGGGCAGCCTTGATCTCAAATGTGAATGCATCTTTTATGTGTGTGTGTCTGTTGTGTGTGTGTGTGTGTGTGTGTGTGTGTGTGTCTAGAAGCAGCTATTGTCAGGGACATCTTTACCAACAAAGACAGTGATGCAGCATTGCATCTAGCGGGATTAATAGCTTTTGGCCATCAAAAGATCCTCTAGTAAGACCTCAGTACTTGGCAAATGATGCTGTATCTTTGCACATAAGTACACAGAACTCTCTTCCCCCCTTCTAAGATGATCAAGAGAAATGCATTGTTGGAATAAGAATCCAACTGATTTAAGTTTTCCTGCTAAATCAGACTTGTCACAAAGTAGACCACATATACTTCAGAGCTAATTTTTTGACTCTCTTGTTCTCTTATTTTTGAGTTTACGATTCTAATGGATAATAACATCAGTGCTGTACCCAGAGAAAAATGGACTTGAAGTTTTAGATGGATGTTCGTTGGCATTGTTATTTACAGGGAAAATTTTTTTTTTTTTTTAATTTAAAAATCTTAGAAGTTGAGGTTAGTATTTGTTTGTAGACCAGCTTGAGAGGAAGGGAGAAGAGATAAAGACAGACAAATGGGGCAGCAGGTCCCAGGACCCCGAACCATTCAAGCATCAGACATGGGAAAATGCCCAAAGTGAAACGTCTTCTCTGGCTCTTCTCAGCGTGTCACTAGGCTTGTTTTCAGGCTCTAGGAGAGAAGGGAGGGAGTCAGAGGAAGAACCACAGACTGCAGGTTTCTCTTCTTTATCTCTCAGCTCTTAGTTTTTATTGTTGGTATTATGATCATTTACTGTTTATGTTCTGAACTCTAGATTGAAGAATAATTTTGATATATTATTATATTTAAAAATCCGTGTTATGTAACATGTATTTTGTTTTATTAAAAACATATATTAAAAAATATAGCTCATATTGGTGATTGAGCTATATTTAAGTAAGGAATGTGATTTTTAAAAACATTTAAGGACATTTGACCAGAAATTTTAAAAATTTGTGAAATGTATCGTGGATACTGAGAGCATTTCTGATGTGTATTTTAAATACTGATGCTACTAGACTGAACACAGTGTTTCCCAGGTATCCAGCCTGGGAAACAGAGCCTGAGCTCTCTCAGCCATCAGCGGGGCCCTGTCCTGACATAGCCCCTCTCACATCTTTGGTGACTGCCCCCTGGAATTGATAACAATAGTTGTATTGCCTCTGTATGACTCCTATAGCTAATATCGTTTATCTGCCCGTTTTTGACCTTTATATAGAATAAACCATACTAGTGATGCCCTGGCTTCTTTTTTCATTCACTGTGGCTTGTGAGATTCATTGGTGGTGTTGCCTGTAGCTGACGTCTCTTTTCACTGTGCTGCTGTTCCATTCTGGGACTCTACCACAAGTTATATTTCCATTTTACTTTGGGCGGACGTTGGGTTGTTTTCCCGCTTCGTTCCTCCCTCCCTCCCTCTCTCTTCCTTGCTTCCTTCCTTCCGCCCTGGTGACCATTTTTGTCCTCATCTCCTGGTGTCCCTAGAAGTAGTTGCCAGGTCACATGGAGGCCTGTCAAGCAGAGTGTTCCCTCTGCTCCGTGTTCTCTTTACCCTTCGGTGGGTTTGGAATCCTATCCCACTGTGGCTTTAGTTTGCATTTCCCAAATTACCAGAGAGGTGGAGCATGTTTTTAGGCCCTCAGAAACTGTTTAAACCAATAATTTGTAACTCTTAGTTTGATAAACAATGAGAAATTGTCTTTCGTGTCTAATGATTTCCTCGAATTGAGACTCAAGTTGTTATTTTGAGTGCATCATTCCATCCCAAACAGATAACAAATATGGCCCGCTTTAAAACTTAGTGGAATCATGGTTGTATCAAGGCTTACTGTCCTTGTGAATCTCTCATATTTTGCATGTCTTATATAAGCAGGAAAGTTGGAAATTGACTTGTCCCCATGAGTAGAAACCTGACCCTCTAGATAGGCAGAGCCTTCTTTTGGAAAAGAATGATTTAATTTCTAGTTTTGCCCAGAGTGAGAGACAAGTAGCATGTGTTACATCATTAATTGACACAAGAAAAATAAGTTTATAATTAATAATTTAGGTTCACATAAGTTGAAAGACCTGACTATTCATAAGCAAGCAGCTATTTTCCTGGCTTTTGTAAAGAAGTGAAAATAATAATGAAGTCTGCCTTGCTCAGGAGATTGTTGTCTAATTCCTCTTCCCCTTCCCCTGTGTTGCCTGCCTGTTGATGATGTGACTCCTTATTAGCGTCACCTTAGAGGATAGGGAGGTATAAATGCAGAAAGATGAAACCTGCAGTCCTAGTTCGTCTGCAAATCTGTTACCTCTGGTAAAAAGTGAGCATTTGGGGATTTTTTTTCCTTCGCCCAGTTGTGGACTTCAGTGACTTTTAGAATTCTGATTCTCATTCCTTTCAAGTTGACTATACATAGACTTTTATATCCTAATACCTGTCCCTATTTCTGCATTCTAACATTTTATACATATTTTTCTTCCATCTTTGCTTATTTGGAAATTGATAGAAACCACTTTAACAGGCACAACACTCTGATCTTTTTTCTTCCTGCTTGAAGTTTTAGGTAGAGAACAAAAATGATCCCAGAGTTCCTTGGTCATTACACTTAGTGAGTCTGCTAAAATTTGACAGATGTCTCATTCACTTTTTTAATATTCTGGACTTGAACAGTTGTTTTCTTCATTCCTGGATTTGTAATTGTTTTTGTATTCTGAGTGAGAGTAGTTTTGAGAGCTGCTTATAAAGTGTTGGTTAGTTTTAGAGCTGGTTTAAAGCTAATAATAGCATACATTAACTTGTCATTTATATGTTCCTTCTACCGTGCTGGCCTTCCTCTCCTTCCCTAGTCCCCAGGAAGTTTATTTATTGAATGTTTAATGTAGTAGTTCCTCCCATTCCAGCAGCTCCCCATTATTTCTCATTTAGTTTCATGGAGCTGCAGGTCCTGAGCGTGGTATCCTGAGTTACTTACTCTGTGCTGTATCTTACATGATTTTAGGAGTTCAGGAGAAAATGGGCATAATGAACAAAGGGGTCATTTACGCGCTTTGGGACTATGAACCTCAGAATGACGATGAGCTGCCCATGAAAGAAGGAGACTGCATGACAATCGTGCGCAGGGAAGACGAAGATGAGATTGAATGGTGGTGGGCCCGCCTGAACGACAAGGAAGGATACGTTCCACGCAACTTGCTGGGAGTGAGTGAATGATGTCTAAACTGCCGTGTACTGTGGATTCAGTGCAGCCTGCTGCCCTTTGTTAATGAGAAGTGGAATTTAACATTTTTGGTAGTCTTAAATTTAGACCCAGAACCTCATTTCCAGTGATTCCTATTATGATCAATAGCATATTTACAGGTTTACCAGCCCCTAGAAGTCTGGGGTTCTGTCTTCATTTATAAATAGAGTGAAGATAATTGACAATGTGATAGGAATTGAGCTTATGAAATTTGAAATAAATTTTGGATTTAAGTCTGGATTTGTGACTCTGCTAGAGAGTCTGAACAGGGCACCAGAGGCAAAATTCTTTGTTCTTGCTCTACTGTTGAATTTTTTTTCATATAAACCAAGAAAGTAATCAAATTATACCAGCACATATAAACCAATAACATATCTATATTAGTCTGAAGGGGCTACTCTCTTCCAGCAAACATTCTGGGGGTATTTTCAGGGAAAGGCTAGTATAGTTGGGCGGAGTCTAATGTAAAGCAAATGGGAGATATGTTTATTGTATTTTCATCATTTGTCAGGCCAGCATGGTCTGTGCCTGCAGAGAGCTTCTGCCCAGCTTGAGGTCCTAAACCAGGGAGCATCTAGGAGTGTCCCTCTGCCCGGGCCTCACTCTCTGGGGAGATGGCTAGAATGACTCCAGTGTTGGAATCTGGAACTTGGATTCTGGCCCATGTCTCCTCATTCTGACTCATTCTTCTTTGTTGTTTGATGTACAGTATAAATGACTTCATACATCTTGACTCCCTCATAGCTCAGTTGGTAAATAATCCACCTGCAATGCAGGAGACCCTGGTTTGATTCCTGGGTCAGGAAGATCCACTGGAGAAGGGATAGGCTACCCATCCAGTATTCTTGGGCTTCCCTTGTGGCTCAGCTGGTAAAGAATCCGCCTGCAATGCAGGAGACCTGGGTTCGGTCCCTGGGTCGGGAAGATCCCCTGGAGAAGGGAAAGGCTACCCACTCTAGTATTCTGACCTGGAGAATTCCATGGACTGTATAGTCCATGGGGTCGCAAAGAGTCGGACACGACTGAGCGACCTTCACTTTCACTTTCATCTTGACTCCTATCTTCCTGGGAGCAAAATTTATTATTAAGGAAACACTTGGGGTTTGGATAATATTTATTCATCTGATCTTAATGAAAATGGAAAAAAACAAAACAAGCCATGGAGCCCTTTAAAAAAGCTTTTCAAATTACCAGGCGAAAGTAGAAATACAGAGATGCTTCTCTTTCGAGCCCTCCTGTGCGCTTCCACAAAGACTTCAGCGCCAGAGAAGCATAATCTCTTGCATGCAGCCACTCACTTTCCTTCTTTAATGAACACCAAGAGCAAACGTGTACTTTTACTTCTTATAGTTTCTTGGGGAAAGCTCTGCCTCTTAGAGGTAGTTGCTTATTTGGTTTTTACTTTAATTTTCTAACAGAGAGGTCCGGTGGTTACTGAAACGTGGGGAGAAGCATTCGTTCCCAAGTGTGGAAGCACTTGGTCAGAGACCAAGCTCTCCTCCTGTGTGTCGCTTTCAAAGGTTCTGAAATCAGTGGACTGGATTGAAGATTTTCATTTTAATCCAACATTTAAATATTCTTAGTCCTTTGGAAATCTTTTCCTGGGTAGAAGTGGCCTCTACACAACTTCCTTGGGTTTCTTTTGAAGTTTTTTAAAAAAGGAAATTGCCTAAATTTTTAGTCAGAGGCTCACAAGTTTTGAAAATTGTATTGGCCAAGTATCTTTCCTCACAGAGAAAAGCAGTCCTTGATATAACATTGATCCCTCAGTTAACTTTTCAGTTTTGGCTTGAAGTCCGACTCGATTTTCTTTTTTTCCCCTTTGTCTGGAGGAGGAGAAGGCGGGAGGAGGAAGGGTTTTGTTTTGTTTGCCAGTTGAATGACTAGTTTGACTTGCTCTTGGCTTCATGAACTTTCCTTCCCAGCTCTTGCTATGGAAAACACAAAAGCAAAGATCCTAAAACAAAAAACTCCACTTATCCTCCCTCAAAGCTATAGACTTTTAGTCGGTGGAATTTTGTTTGTGACAGTCTCCAGTCCCTTGACACCATGTGACGTCCATTGTGCATAAAGTTAAAAGAGACTTTTCAACTCCTTATCTTTTCCCTCAGGACAGAAGTTCTCGGTGTTGGAGTTTATAGCATATTGCAAGTCACTTCTAGTCCTTTGTGGTCCTTGTTGGACTTGATTTACAGTTCAGTGGGCTGCGTAGAGGAAGTTAATGCTCTGAGCCATCCCAGATTTTATATCTCTGCACCAGGGGTGTTCCTGTTGAGGGAACCCCTATAACAACAAGAGTTATTCAGCTACTCTGGTTGCTTCACATGTCATAGAGTCCTTTCTTTGGTTTAATTTCTCTCCTGTGACATCAATGTCCACACCCCCCCCCCCCCCAAAATTTCTTGAAGGTGTGTTATACTCCCATGTCTGTGCATATGTAAATGTTTTAAAAATTCTTTTAACAGCTATACCCAAGAATTAAACCAAGACAAAGGAGCTTGGCCTGAGACTTTGCAGATGTTTAGTTCATGAAGAATTAATCTCTGTTACCACTGAGAATGAACAGTACGATCATTTGTGGCAGAAATTTCTCAAGACTCATTTTAATGACAGAGTAACTTGAAAGCCATGAAGAAGGAACTCTGGAAGCACATGAAGGCTTGGAGCAGCCACTGTTGCCGAAGGATGCTCAGCTCGATGGAGCAGAGCTTGGCAGGAAGCTGATGCACCACGCTGGGCAAGGTGCCCTGTGTTGTACTGTGAAAGATACATGGTGACAATCCTGCTCTCTGCAAGAAATGGGACCACTTATTGGACTACTGGGAGGTCAGCTTCATGGCCTGCTTCCATTGGTGTTTTTCAGCACCTGCCACATCCCTGTCCTCCCACCAGAAGGACCAGTGCCACCATGGTGCCATCTCTGATTGTCCCCCAGAACAGCAGACCTGTGGGGAACTTGCATGGAGGCTCAAAGGTGCCGCACACTGTGTATTGTCTGTGAAGAACTGTTTGATGGTTGTCAGTGAGCAATAACTTGATGGTATGATTCCTTGTAGCACCGTATCTTTGAAATATTGAAACCACACTACACTGCAGGTAGATTTAGATTCTTGTTTTTAGGCTGAGATTTGAATCTGTATTTATTGTCTTTTGTATCTCAGAAATTAGAGACTTGCTATAGACTTACTCATATTTGTCAAGATCATAGTTGACTTTAAAAACAACTGTAATAAAATTAAACTTTTTGACTCTAAGCTTTTTACTGGCTTTAGTTTTTTATGTCATTAACAGCTTTGTTTCAAGTTCCTAAGTCATTGGAATATACTCTGCTGAAAAATAGTATTTCTTTACCAGCCATGTGATTAAATGTAAGTGTTTCTTTGCTCAGTTTTGCAATTTGTGATTTTTGTGGTGGTCTTTGATATAGAATTAAGACTTTTTACAAAAGATCTTAGAGGCCACGGTGATATAAACTTGTACCTTTACCTAGAGCTTCTGACAGGCTGTTTGTGTCCTCATTTTATTTCAGATTCTTCATATGATTATATACGTTGAGTATATACGTTGAGGATGTAAAGTTAGTATACGTTGAGTTACAGGATGTAAAGTTATGTAGACCCAGCCTGCACATTAATATGTTACCAAGTTCGTGAATTGTTTGGGACCTCCTTTTGCTTAGTAAAACTGTTTCATTTATTAGAAGATACAGGTGAGAAAACCAGTGGTCACGTTGCCTTAGATATTTTTACGAGTAGTAAATTCTAGCAGGAAAGGAAGGTAGACAGCCGAACCTACTGTGCCTTTCAGACTAACAGCGATTAGAGAAAACGTGGATGAAATGTCAGAGGACCTGTGTAGTAGACAAAATTCTGAAGATGCCCCTCCAGTCCCCCGTATTCTTGTCCTGTTGTGTTGTGGACTGAGTATTTGTGTCCCCCTAAAATTCATGTCGACGCCATAACCCCCAGTATGATAGTATTTGGAGGTGAGGCCTTTGGGAGGTGATTAGGTTTACATGAGGGTGGGGCTGCATGAAATTAGTGTCCTGATAAGAGGAAAAGTCTAGTATACTCTGTGAGGATACCCCAAGAAGGCTGCCATTCTCACTAGACACTGAATCTGCTGGCACCTTGGTCTAGGATGTCCCAGCCTCCAGAACCATGAGAAATAAATGTTGTTTAAGCTACATAGTCTGTGGTATTTTTTTATAGCAGCTTGAGACACCTGGTTATTTAATCAAGCACTAATCTAGGTACTGCCGAGAAGGATTTTTCAGATTTAAATTAAATTTACTAATCAACTGACATGACAATAGGGAGATTATCCTAGATTATCTCAGGGGGCCCAACGTGAGCAGCTATGTGTTCATAGGATTTGACTTTGGGAAGTGGTGATCATCAAAAGAGGTCAGGCCAGTAGCCAGTGAGTGTCGTTTACCTCTCTCCTAGTCATCTTTCCCGTCCACCATTCCTCAAGGATCCCCAGCAGTTGACCAGGGGTTTAGCTGCATGCCTTCCCAGATCTCTCTTGCTCCCTCCACCAAAGGGGCACGCGGGTGGCAGGCACAGCACGAAACTGCCAGTGCCTCTTCAGGAGACCAAGAAGCAGCAGACATTGGAGCTAACTTTAGGGTCAATTATCACAGCTTCTGAATTGGATTTTTACAAAGTTTTACCCTTCCATGAAATGGTAGATCAGCAGGCCCCTCCTCCCAATACAGGCATTTTTGGAGGGAGAGAGTGCGCCTTGTTGGAGTGGGATGGGCTGTGACTGGGGGGTGCTCGCTGCTGCGCCTCTCCAGGAAGAACAGCACCCACGTGGGATTGCCTGGGCGACTCTTTATTGAACAGTACACTTGGAAGAAGATAAGGCAACAAGGCAGTATTTGTATAACGTCACTAGCATTTTCCCCAAGGTAAAGGCAGGAAACAAGCTCAGGTGGTTTCCCTGGGGGTTTCTACGAGACGTCCCCCCAGTCCATGCATGGACGCTAGCGGGGAAATTCGGGAAGGTTTGAGCAGGCAGCGAGCAGCTGTGCTGTCTTCCATCACAGTGGGCTTGTGGACAGATGCCCAGTTTGGGTGAGTGCTTCAGCTGAGCCAGAGTAGCGTCCTTTTGGTATCGTAACGCTCAGTGTGTTAAGACCAGATGTGCTCCAGCACTTGAGTTAAGACATGCTGGTTAACCAATCAATGTTATATAAAATCTGTCTCTTACTTAACCCAGTGACTGAGATGTGCTTCTCACCTGGCCTCTTGAGATGCCTTCATGATGCATCGTATTTTTCTATTTTACTCAAGGGCAATGGGAATCCCTGGACAGCTATTTGGTAGATGTCACAGCTGCATTTTTAAATTGAAGTTGCTTTAACTATTGCTGGCAAGGACGTTGTGTCCTTTGAGGTTGACTGAATGTTCAATTAAGCTCAGCTGTTAAACACTTCCCTGCATTTTTTCCTGATTTAATATTGCTCTAAACAGGAAAGGGTATAAAAGTAAAAAGTGTATACTATATACAGATGGAAGGTTTTCTCTAAGTTTGTCAAGGGTTAAGCGACTCGCATTTAGTATGATTATATGCAAATCTTTTACTTTGGTATCTGCACATTCTGCTTTCTCAAGTTGACAGTATCATTTTCAGCTCTAATCATCAGTTTAAGTAAATGTTCCCATAATTTCAAGATCTAGATAAAAAGTTTCTCCGTGGAGGCTTAGTCCTCAGCTGATTTTCTTTCATGAGAAGTCTTCAGGAAGATTGGTTATCACTTCAAAGTACTGAAAAACACAGCCACTGTGAGGAAGGGAAGAAAAAAAAATCAGGGATCACTTTTTAAACTCAAAGGGTGTAGATTATTTTGAAAGATTGACTGTTGCACCAGAAAAGCTGATTAAGGGTTAAGATATGACTGCACTAACTCACAGTTTTTCTACCTGATTTCTAGAGTCTAGCTTTTTACAGGGCAGTAAAAAGTGGTTATTTGAATCAGGTGGTCACGAATCGAATTACAGGGTTGACTGAAACACATGAAACCTGAAACTTGGACACTTGAATTAGCATTTCCACCTCTCTGCCTCAGAGTGTCACATCAGAGGTTAGCTTGGGGTGTGGACAAACCCTTAAACTAGTGGTTTCCAACCTTAGTTCTATATTGGAGGAATCTGGGAACTTTACACCAGATTCTAATGAAATTAAGTCTGGAATGGGCCTGGACATCAGGACTTTTTGAAGCTTCCCAGGTCTAGCTTGCAGGCAAGGTTGACCATCATGGCAAATCAAACGGGAGATCTTCCTGCTATTACTGCCTTAGCAAAAAAAAAAAAAAAAAAAAGAGTGTGGGGAACTCCAGGGACCTGTAAAAGGAAAGACTTAGGATGGAAAGCCAGTGGGTAAGATGCTTCTCAGAGGAAATGGGGATGGTGGTGTGAGTAGGCTGGTTGTAGGGAATGGTGGCAGCTGGGGAGGAATAAGATTTCCATCGAGAATGATAAAGGGGGCTACAGTTGCGAACTTCACACGTGGCATGTTTAGGGCCCAACTGGAATGCCTCTACCTTAACTGCAGTCTCAGGGGAGGGTTATTTCCTGGGCTACATGAGTTTCAAGCAAATTAGTTCTTTGGAACCAGCTAAAATGTATCTGTAGTTGGCTCCTGTTACTTTAAAATGCATAATAGCAGACTGAAAGAGTCATTTAGTTGCTGGGTTCCTCCAGAGTTCTAAATTCAAGGAAAGAAGTGCCAGTCCCTCATCCCTCCACCCCACCCCCTGTCCTTCTTGCCACTCTGCTCCTCTCTGGCCCATGGGATCAGGTCATCCCCACTCAGCACTGGTCATGCCACCCCGCCCTCTGTAGGCAGCCCTCGCTGCTCCAAGCTCAGCTCCCCCTTGGACAGAGGAAAAGCAGGCTGGGGTCCCTGTGAGGATGAAAGTAACCCCAGTGACCTCCTTCTTTGAAGTGAGAGTACTTTCTGTCTTTGGATGACAGAACATTTTGTGCTTTGCTTTCTGTGGAACTGGTGTACCAACTGAATTTGGATTGGTGATCATTTTATAGGTGGCTGTCACTGGGATTCCAGACCAGATGAACACAAGTATTACATATGGCAAGCTTATTCACTATTGTTAGTTTTACTTTAAGGGCAGAGGAAGTGGAGAAAAGTAATTTGCTCAGAAAGTCCTTTTAAGCAGAACTAAGAATGACAGATCTTCCTAAGACCCACTTAACTTTCGGCCAAAGGACTTCTATGCATAAGCACCTTCTCCCATGCATGCTAATTTGCAGGTCATTTTTCTAAGAGGCATTCTGCAGCCACCCTCTCCTTATTCTAACTTTGTGGTATTCTCAAGGCAAAGCTGATGGGAGGAGGAGCCAGGTGTATTTTCTTGGATTGGAGAATCAATAGGTAGTTGGGAACAACCAAACAGAAGTGTACTTTGGGATCTCATAAGCATTTACAGCCTGTCCCTGACAGACCAAAAGCTCCAGGCCTCTGTCGCCCGGATAACAGCCCTTCTCCCCTAGGAGTCGGGACTGGGAGGCTGCTGACTTACAGAGATAAGGTCGAGCTGGATCATTCCAGTATTCTCGGGGTCCAGCTGCTTAAATATCCCTGAGGAGGCAAAAGAGGATGTCGCATAAATGAGTGAGCTGAAACAAAGATCACATTATCCTCTTCCCCGGGCTGGCAGCCGATTTCATCGAACGTCACAGCTATGATTTCTTCCCGCTATCCCCAGATAAAAGGAGTTTCGTTCTCAGCTGAACAGACTCGTCTCTGGCTCAGGTTGTTTCACCCATGAGGAAAAGTAGGCTGCTTTCCTGCCGAGAGAACTGAAATGAGTCTTTTCGCCCAATGGGCACTTACTGAATAGTGTCTCCAGTCGAATCAAACACCGGACAAAATTGTCAAAATCGATGATGAGCTCATCATCTGCGAACCGGGCGACGATCACTTGGTGGAGCTGACAGGGCATCTTGAAACCTGAAATTAAATGAATAAACAAACTGATGGTGAGGTGTTCGATTGCACCCCTGGGCTCTGTGCATGGGCTGTGGACACGGCAGGGCAGTTTAGATGACAGTTGTCATTGCTTTGGTCCCCTTGGCTGCCCTGTTGTGAGACTGTTTATTTTGCAAACCCAGTGCCTCTGCCGTTGCTGGATGGATGTGCAGAAACTGTTCATGCTAAACCAGTATTAATTCTCCCTTTTTCCATAGTAGTATTTTTTTTTTTTTTAATTTGGCTGCGCTGGGTCTTAGCTGCAGCACACAGGATCTTTGTTGCCCCATGCAGGATCTTTCATTTGGGGCACACAGGCTCTTGAGTTGCAGCATGTGGGCTCTAGTTCCCTGACCAGGGATTGAACCTGGGCCCCCTGCATTGGGAGTGTGGAGTCTTAATCACTGGACCACCAAGGAGGTCTCCCATAGTAGTAGAATTTTTAACAGGTCATGGCTGCCTAGAATTCAGGCTACACTTCTCAGTTTCCCTTGCAGTCCTCTGAGGCCTTGTGAGTAAGCCCTGGTGCTGGGATTTGTGTACAGAGTGACGTGTGCCCTTAAAGGCAAGGAGACTGGGACTTCCCTGGTGGTCCACTGGTTAAGAATCCACCTTGCAATGCAGGGGACACACATTCATGCCTGGTTGTGGAACTAAGATCCCACATGCCTTGGGGCAACTGAGCCCGCACACCACGAACTACTGAGTCCACATAACATGACGAAAGATCTCACATGACGCAAGGAAGATCACAAGCAGCCAGATAATAAATACTTTATATATGTATGTGTGTGTGTGCTTACTCGCTCAGTCATGTCCAACTCTTTGCAACCCTATGGACTGTAGCCTACCAGGCTCTTCTGTTCATGGGGATTCTCCAGGCAAGAGTACTGGAGTGGGTTGCCATGCCCTCCTCCAGGGAATCTTCCTAACCCAGGGATTGAACCCAGGTCTCCAGCATTGCAGGTGGATTCTTTACTGTCTGAGCCACTAGGGAAGCCCATGAGTATGGACTGGGTAGCCTATCCCTTCTCCAGGGGTTCTTCCCCAACCCAGGAATCAAACTGAGGTCTCCTGCATTGCAGGTGGATTCTTTACCACCTGAGCTAACAGGGAAACCCATATATATATAAAGACAAGGAGACTGTCTTTCCCTCCTTCTGTCAGCCTGTTGCTAGCATGTGGCTTTGGCAAGCTGTCCTGGTCCTGCAGATACAAGCAATGCTCTGCAGGCTGGTAACACAATATGACAGTGGGAACCTGGATCCCTGATAGCAGGAGACACTATCCTGGCCTTGGACAGCTTGGGCTTGAATTGCTACGTGAGAGAACAGTGTATGTTGTTCAAACTACTTACTTGGGGGTCTCTGCTGCAGTATTATCCCATTGAATGAACAACTTCATGTTGTCATATCTGTCCCCACACCAGTCTCCCACTCTGCAGGTCTCCCACAGCTCGTGTCCTTTTTTTATGGACATCACATTCTGCTAGGGACTCACTCAAGGGTGGAGCTGGACACCCCACTTCTGCTGGACCAGCTCTGCACCTGAACGGAGTGGGGAGTGGGGGCGGTGGGTCTGTTGAGAACTGGCTTTGCCTGAAACCCACCAGGGCCCTCAGAGGGAAATGGGATTCAAGAAGCCTTAGCAAGCAGACACATCCTGGACTCCATTTCATTTTACCAATTTGTTTTTAAAAGGTGAATGAAAAGGATGTGTTTGTATTGAACCAGCACCTACTTTATTTCATAGTTTACCAAGCTTTGTATCATATAGTCTAAGTTTTCTCATGTTCTACAGATAAAAGAAAGAAAATACAGTGAGGAAGTATTACCTGCTTCTTCTAATGCTTTCCGCATCTCATAGGAGTTCATGGTTCCAGACCGGTCCACATCGATTTCCCGGTAAATTTTCTGGAACATGCAAAACAGAAAATCATGACCTGAAAGGCAGCAAGTTACCTCTGTGCTGTGTGCTAAGTGGGGCCTGGGGTTTTTCCAGCTCTGTGCCTCTACTTTGGCCTTGGAAAAATCATCCACGTTTCAGCCTTAGATAGTATTTTGCCTCTTTGTGTGAGCTGGATTATAAATAAGCCCATCAAATCACCTAGGCGACTACGTGAGCCCTGTTACTATTTTCTGTAATCTTTGCACTTGAGCTGTCAGAAACCCAAACTACAAGGGATTACAGTTAAACAAACCTTTTCAGGATGTTTGATGGTGGCTTTTAGAAGACCCCGTTTCCAGTCCGTAAGGCAGGAAGTATACCAGTTAATTTGCCCTGACCTGTTTGCACCCATTCTGAGTTCCATCACGGTCACAATCCCCTCCCCTCGGAGATGTTCTTCCACCATCCTGACACAGACCCACCACCCCTGCTGCCCGGCCCTCATGGGCTCTCACTTGGTATTTCTGAATCTTCGTCCAGAGAATGTAGAACTCCTTCAGACCCAGTTTGCCACTCCCATCCGACTGCCTTCAGTTAAGGAAAGCTCCCAGAGTCTGGGTCCACACGGGCTGAGTCACCTCGTCTGTCCTCTCCCCTGGGGAGTCTGGTAACCCCAGTCATCCATGAGGAGCTCTCGCAGAAGGCCCTTTTCCACTCTTCACACTGGCTAAACCTCCATCTAAGGGCTGGTGGACGGGCCCAGTAGAGATGTGCAGGCCCCCCTGACTCTGCATGCTGACTGGTCTGGGGGTGGTCTGCTGAAGGCCCCAGGTCCTGCTAGCAGTGAGCCATCAGATGATATGCAGAGGCTTCAGGTGGCTTTTAATGGCCTGGCCCTTGCCCATTTGGGGAGAATTATTATTTCTAAGAGGCCTTTTGTGATGGGAGCTCACAGCAGGTGCCAAGAGCCCACCAGATGAAACTTCACAGAAGCTTAGACCATCCAGGCCACTCCTGCCCAGCACCTCCCAGGAAGCAGGAGGGACACTGGACGGGTGATGAGTTGGCCTTGGGGCCAGGTGGTGGCCTAGGAAGGGGCCAGAGCAAAGAGGAAGGACTGTGCTCTTGTTGGGGGGTGGGGGCGATCTTAGGAAGAAAAACCATGCCTGGGGAAACATTCACATCAGAAATACCATGGTTTAGGGACTATTCCCCTAGAGGTAACAGGTCCAAACTGCCCTGGGCAGGCGACGGTAGGTATGCTGTCTGGCACTTCCTGCAAGAGCCCAGGAACCGCTCAGCCTGTGGTGGGGGTGGTGGGAGGGGGGTGCTGGGGGATGTGGCATCTTGCATTTCCTCATTTGAAGTTCCCCGAATTTCCCCAGCGAGAGAGG
Source organism: Okapia johnstoni (assembly GCA_024291935.2). Lineage (NCBI taxonomy): Eukaryota > Metazoa > Chordata > Mammalia > Artiodactyla > Giraffidae > Okapia > Okapia johnstoni. The sequence goes on from CM044322.1 coordinate 50,254,987, forward strand.
TCAGTGCTGACGACAGTCCTATACCTCAGCCAGCGGAGACAGCTGGCTGCTGTGAGGGGAAGGAAGCATGTGTTTGAATCTTCCCGGAGTGGAGTTTCACACTCCCCCAGCCTGTCCTCGGGGCCTGTTAAAGGATACATCAAGCATGTCCACCATGATTTTGCAAGTCTCGATGCTGAAGCCGTCGGACTTGATATCTTGGCCTAGGAGACAAAAGAAGTGTGAGAGGAGCATCTTGTGGAGCAGTGCTGTTCAACATGACCTTCTAGGAGGAAAAGGAAATCCTGTATCTGCACCCCTGATATGGGATCCACTTGGGCATGCTAAGTCGTTGTCACGTCTGACTCTTTGTGACCCCGTGGACTGTAGCCCACCAGGCTCCTCTGTCCATGAGATTTTCCTGGCAAGAATACTGGAGTGGGTTGCCATTTCTTCCTCCAAGGGATCTTCCCCACCCAGGGACCGAACCCAGTGTCTCTTGCGTCTCCTGCATTGCAGGTGGATTCTTTACTGCTGAGCCACTGGAGAAGCCACTTAAGTTATTTTAAACAGCCACATGAGGCTGATGGCCACAATACTGGGACAGTGCAAAGATGTGTTACCTTTTTCTGACTTCTCTGTAAATTAGCCATGGGGCACTCAGGATTTTAATAAGAGCTTTCTAAAAAAAATTGTTAAAAAAATTTTTTGACTGTGCCGCATGGCATGTGGGATCTTAGTTCCCTGACCAGGGGAACCTTGCCCCCTGCATTGGAAGGTGGAGTCTTAACCACAGGACCGCCAAGGAGGGCCAAGTGTTTTTTAAATAAATAACAGGGTGATAAGGGTCTGGGCCTTTAAGTGCAAAGCCACCTGTGGATAGATCCGGAGGCCCCATGTGTTCATTCTAGGCTGGGCCCTGAAAAGGAAGATGTTTACTTAACTATCTCTCTGCAGGCATTCAGGGATCCTCTGTGTCCCCAGCTGGGTGGGAATTGAGGGCTGGAGCCTGTATTCTCCTGGGTGAGTCACTTGCAATGTGAGTCCCATGTACTTGGTGGTCAGTAGGTGGAGCGAGCACCTTGTCACAGATGTGAGTCTTCCCACAGCCTTCAGCGGAGCCCAACCCTTTTGCCATGAAAGGTTAGGACCCAACTTGTCTCAAAGCTGCCCTTCTGGGCACTGACCCCTTCTCTGTGTGGGCATGAGACTGTTCGTGGGGCCCTTGGGCAGAAGGAGGAGTCACCAGGCATTGCTTGGGGGAAGGTACCGAGCTCTGAGGTTCGGGGGAGGCCACTGCTGTGCCCCCAACAAAGAGCAGCTGAATCCGAGCTGGCCTGACCCCTCCCCTCCCCACATCTGTGCAGAAACAATGAGGCTCAGTGTCCCTGGGCTCAGGACGGCCACACAGCTGAAGAGCCCGTGACCTCACTTGTGCCTGGCAGCCTTGAGGGTAAACACCATTTTCTCGTCACCCCCAGATCAGAGGAGGGGGGCCTAGGACTGGGACGCGTCTTGGTGAAGCCCTGCCCTGGCCCAGCCATTCTGGCCGATCGACCCCCTAACTGCAGCTCCTCAAATCACAGAGGCTCAAAAGCAGCCATTTGTTCCAAGGCCACAGATGGTTCCCATGAAGGGTGTGTTGTTCGCATCCACTATGATGGAAGACCCTGCTGGCCTAGAACCTTCTTTGGCTTCCAGAGGAGGATTTTCATCTCTTGGGGTTGAGCCAGAGTGAAGTCCCCAGGACTTCTGGAGACAATCCCCAGACTGACACTCGGACCTGACAACATACTCACTTGTTCCTGATTTGGCCTGAGAACTCCTGATACTCTACAGACCCTGCTCAGTGGACTGCTGTCTTATCAAAGCAGTATAGTTCTCGTGATAACTTGAGGGGGAAATGCCTCTATGTGTATTTGTGTGTGTGAGTGTGCGCACACACGTGCACACTTTCTCCCTAACCTCTGTAGTGGTGATCAACACTGGGGAGGTGGACCACCCACCCCTTGTTATTTTTTGCTTGCATGCGTGCTAACTCGTGTCCAACTCTGTGTGACCCTATGGACTGTGGCCTGCCAGGCTCCTCTGTCTATGGGATTCTCCAGGCAAGAATACTGGAGTGGGTTGCCATGCATCGAACCGGTGTCTCTTATGTCTCCTGCATAAGCACGTGGGTTTTTTACCACTAGAGTCACCTGGGAAGTCCTAGTTTTTGCCTAAGAAACAGTTAAACCTGAAAGGGTATGTGAGAACCATGACTCTCTAGCTCCTTGTCAAGCTTCCACCCACTTCTGTCCATTCTTTGTGGAAGCCCAGGCTGAAAGCAGCCATTTGGGCAGCCTTGAAGCCACTTGCCTGGCCCACTGGGTCAACTGAAGTGACATTTCTCCCAGTAAGAACTGGCCCGACCAGGTGCACTTAAACACACATTTGGGAGATGAGCCTTTTTAATGCCATACCCTTAGTTTGAGTGAAAGAGAGATCATGCATTTGTCCATCCTGGCTAATCAGTGAGCTAGTGCCACTCGGTCAGTCATTCCCCACTGAACACAGTGAGGAGTCCAGCAGCGGGGAGTGCTTTCTGGCTCCCTTCGTCTGGACTGACTCACTCTTTCTTATCAATTAATCATGGTAACAGCCACCATTTACAGAGCCCAGACTTGGTGCTACGCAGCTCCTACATGTCATCTCAGTCACTCTGAAGAGATATGTTCCTATTTTGCAGATAAAGAAACGAGAGTCAGGGAGGTTACCTAATTTCCTTTAGACCGCAGAGCTAGTAAGTCATGGAAACCTGGATATGACTTTTGACCTCCAGACTCCAGAAACATTTGCCTTTTTAGGCCAAGCCATGTGGCATGTGGGATCTTAGTTCCCTGACCAGGGATGGGAACCTATGCCCACTGCATTGGGAGTGAGGAGTCTTAACCACTGGATCATCAGGAAAGTCCTATCTTTGCCCTTTTTTTTTTTTTAATCACATTGAGTAGAATCTCCTTCATCCAGTTTTCTTTGTTGGTGGTGGCAGTATTTGAGCAGGAGTGGGAATGATGGTTCAGCCATCACAGTAGCTGAGATGGGAAAGGGAAGGATCCCCGTGTCCCCTCATATTGCAGGAGGATGAGCAGGATAAGGGATTTGCAAGGAGGGGATACTCACGCTTTGCTAGCACTCTTCTCAGGATTGTCTGCAACTCAAAGGCAGAAATCTCTGCATCCTGTGGACACACAACCAGAGTGTCATTACCAGCTCCCCTGGGCTGCGTGTAGCACAGAGCAGCAGGTGTGTAATCGGCGTCTGCTCCAGCAGAGCCCTGCGAGGTGCATTAAATCTGGGGTCTATGCGTGCGCATTTCTGTTTTTTAAAGATGCTAATGTTTTACTTTATTTTTAAAGCATTTAATTTTTTGTTTATTCATTTATTTTTTTGGCCTTGCTATGTGGCCTGAGGGATCTTAGTTCCTCAACCAGGGATCGAACCCGTGCTCCCCTGCAGTGGAAGCTTGGAGTCTTAACCACTGGACCACCAGGGAGGTCCCGCATATGCATTTCTAACAAGCCCCCAGGAGATGATGCTGCCGCCCCCAGATGGTACTATGAGGAGCACAGCCACAGCCTGAATTTTAGTTAGTGTTTCAATGTGCAATATTAAAACAGGCAGAGTTCATTCACCATCGCTTTGCTGTAGAGAACGTAAAGAATAAATCCTCCACTCTATCCATGTTTGTGGTCTTTAGACTCAGTTCTTTATACTATTCCTCTCACACAGCATGCCTTCCTCTCCCTTTAAAACCCAGACCTGGCTTCCTGTAGCGTTAGTTGGAACCAGCTGTCTCCAAGAACTGGTCCAGCTCTTTCTCTGTGGACCCTGATGCCAGAGCTCCTCAGGAGTGGTGTGGGTGCCTCTGTTCACGTACACATATTGTGTTACTGGGGGACAAGACCTATTATTTGAGACTTAGGTTGACATTGTGCCCTCGTGGGGGGGGTGTGTGTGTGTTGGTGTGTGTGATTCAATTAGTGGGGAAATACATCTCTGTGATGCTCCTTCCATTAGAAACCAGGAGGCATGCAGGAGCAGGGGGTGCCTGCTTCAGCTCTGATGAGGAGGCCTAGGCAACTCGACAGTGGACATTGGCAAGAGCTAGCGTTCCCCATATATGGAGGAGAATGACATGTTTTGAAGTTGTTGGAACAAGAGGCCCATTAACTTTGTAGTGGACAGAAGCCCAAGTGAGAGATTTCTTTTTAAAGAACAGGGAAGTCTGGTACTCTGTTGCTTACATCCTTGAGACTAAAGACCCTCCATCTCCCCAAATGTTTTTGTCGGAATCAAGCAGAAGGGGCCAAGTTCCACGCCTTGGTCACAGTGGCAGAGAGCAAACGACACAGCCACAGGAGAGGCCCGGAGTCCTCAGGTAGGAGGATCTCATCGAGAGCTGACCGGACAGCGGAAGCCCCTGGCGACTGATGCGCAAAAAGATTCTAGGGAGGCCGTTAGCAAGGAATCTCAGCGGAAACCTCAGTTACATTTGCAACTCTTCTTTGCTTTTGTTCTGTTTGTTTTTTGTTTCTGCTCCCCGCTTAAATGGAAGTCTCCTTGAGGACAAAGACTGTCTCTTCTTTGGCATCAAAGCAGGGCACATAACAGGGACCTGGGGACCACTCACCTCTCCGGCCAGCTGGGCAAACAGTCTCCTGAATCCATCATCGATGTCATCCTCGCTGATGTCAATCTGGAAGGCGAGGGAGGCCCAGGAGTGAGACAGGGTGACCAGCAGATGTCTGCTCTTCCTTCCAGGGTGGCCTCCCCTCCCCGCTCAGGAACCCTCTCTCCCTCTCTTGGGCCTGAATTCTAAGGTTACTGGGATTGAGATTAAGGACAGGTGAGGAATTAATAAAAGAATTTTTTTCCAGTTAGAACCCACGAGAGGAAATATATATACTATGTGAGAGGGAGTGACACTCTCATTTCTCACATAGACTGATTTTCCGACATTCCACTAAAATGGACTTTTATGATCTAATTAATGAGTGCTCAGAAGCATAAAGACTAGCTGGCATGTTCTGGAAGGACGCTGATCACATCGAGAGCACAGACATGAGGCCGCTGGAAACTGTTCTGTGTCTCACTGAGGACAGGTGACGAGCATGGAGCCCCGGCAGCTGAGAGGAGCAGAGTCCTCGAGCCACAGCGGGCATCAGGACGGCCAGAAGACCGCTCCTTCCTGTTGTGCTCCTCCACCAGGGCCAAGTCTGAAAGGCCTGAGCCGTAGCCCTCAAAGCCCTCAGGACTTACCCAGAAGCACAACTCTGGGGACTCTAGGGAACCTGAGAAATCTTGTGTAGCACTTTTGTTTTATCGATGAGAAAACTGAGGTCCAGAAAGGGGAGTGACAAGACAGCCCACTGCTCAGAGCAGCTAGGGGGTCCCATTCTCCGTGGCACCCATGCGTGTGGGCTATGCCCAGGGCACCGCCCAGGCCCCACGTGGCGACCAGAGCCGGTGCAGGAGGCACCCTCAGACTCCCAGGCCAGGGCTGCACCCCAGTTTCACACTGTGCTCCTGAAGTCCCAGGGGCCTCCGAAACCCCTGGGGTTATTTTCTGCTCCTCTCCTCTTGGGCTGTGTGGGACAGAGGGCATGAATTCAAACAGTTACAGTACCTCGTCAAGGTTGGCCTCGATTTCATCATCGACAACTCTAGAAACAGAAGGAAGGCATGTGTTACTGCAGAGGGAGTGGGCAGAAATCCCTGCCCTAAAATGGAACTGGGATATTACACCCAGCATGGGGTGGGCACAGGGGGTTTCTCGGCATCCCACGTTTCTATGACAACACATCCCAAAATTTCAGCAGAAATTAAAGTGGAAACGATCTAAAAAAGTGTCATCACCAAAAAATCTTGGAGCATCAGAATGTTTTTGGTCCTTAGTTTTTGGTCTTCATTGAAGAGCATAGGCTTCCCATGTACTACAGCGGTGGTGCTTGGGCCTGGAGAACAGCTTTTAGGTTCCCTTGGAAACACTCTTTGCCATTGTAAATCTTCACACTGAGATTCAGCAATACCGTGCTGCCTACTTGCTCTGCCAAGGGCGAGAGGAGGCAGGCAGCCGGGGAGGCCTGGGGATTTCAAATGAAACTCGGGCCCTGGCTGGTTTATCCTACACACAGGCCTGTGTGCAGGGCTGGGTCCTTCTGCTCCACAGTGAGGGAAGTTAAGCTCAGGAGGGTCTCCCTCAGGCCCCTGGGACCTCAAACTAGACCACCAAGAGTCCCATCTCCTGTGCTGATGCCTCACAGAAGGAAGGATGCGGGACTTCTTGGTGCTGACAGTTGGAATCAGGATTAATATTCTGGGACAAGAAGGTGGACACCTTTGAGGGGTGGGGTGTCCCCTTGGGGGAGGGAGCTTCCCAGGAGATGGCAGAGTTGGTGGCCGTGGGGGGGTGGTGGTGAGGTTTCCCCGGGAGGGGACTGAGGTTGACACAGGATCGTGTCATTTCAATGCCACTGGGTCATGTCCCCATTTCCTTGTCAGTAGGGACCACAGACCAAACACCAGGCCAGCTCCGAGGATCCTAGGAGCTGAGCAAGGCCCCCCCACCTCCATGGCGAGCTTGAGCAGAGGAAGGGAGCCATTCAGAGGCAGGAAAGCTGCAGCCGTGGCAGTGATGTTACCTGTTCAAAGCTCTGACACTTTCCCTCACCTTAACAGCACCCCGGTTTCCTCAAGGGAAATTCCTTCTTTACTGTGCACTGTCTTGGAGCCCAGGCCATCATCCTTGGGCCTCCTGCCTGCTGCCCTCCCCCTCTAGGCAGTTTCTAGAGCCCATCCGAAGGAGACACTCTGCTGAGTCTCGACCTTGAGCACATGATTACATTGCATGCAGTCAAGGGCCGAGCTGAACAGACACAGTTGGGCAGCAGCTGGAGCAGAAGAAGCCACTAGAATTGAGGCTGTACCGACAGTGGCGTCAACTAAAAAAGATCCTGGACAGCTGGGCTCCAGTGAGGAAGGGGGAACGCCTAGAGACCTAGTGACTGCCGCAGGGAGACTTACTCACACCCTCGGCTCTGCCAGGCGGGCAGACTGGGAACACAAGGATCCCACCAGCACTGCCCCAACTGGTGGACATTCAGAGACACGGCTGTGAAGTTAGGTTCTGTGATTGGCTCTGCCACCACCCCGGGTGTTACAGAAAAAGAAACTGACGTTCAGAGGAATGAGATTGTTCCAGGCAGGCCAGGAACAAGGGGCAGGGAGGAGGAGGGCTGAACGACCTACTGGTAGTCAGCTTTCTTCTCGGAAAAGACGCGGATGCAGAAGTCACCATCCTTGTTGGGCTCGAACGTGGAGGGCACGACGATGTACTCCCCGGGGGGCAGCTTGAAGCGGTTGAGCACCTCCCGCAGGTTGATGAAGGTGTCCGACCGCTCCCGCGCTCTGGTTGTCAGGAAGAAGTTTTTGCTGAGGTGGATGTTTGTCTGTCCAGTCAACTGGTGAAGAAAAAGGAGCACGTGGGAGTGGATGGAGGGAAGGGCTCCAAGCACCGCCCTCTCCACTGGTTGAGATAAGAGGATCACTGCCACAACGCTGGAGCATCACAGATAAAAAGCAAACCTTCCAGCCCAAACAGCAACTCAGAGACACACGTAATAGGGGGTCCCACATTCACCCACTGTCTGCAGACACCCCATCTCTCTGCTCGGACAGAGGTCCTCGGCCTTCCTCCAATGACTCGGGGACATTAGAGTCCCCATGGCTGGGATCCTCTTGGTTCTGTGTGGTGTAGACACACTGACACAAGCAGACAGGACCTGGGTGAGGAGGGGGCCCAGCCCCCAAACCCGGGGTATCAGTCTGTCCACAGCATCCACAGAGACCCAGGATGCCACCAACTGCTCTGCCTTGTTTGTGTTGACTCAAATAACCGTGGCCTTCAAAGACACACACTGCAACTGTGCATCTCATCAGCTCACTGAGGCCTAACTGTGGGCCTGTTAAGTGCTCTCACATATCTCAATGCATCCCAACAATCTGGCGAGGTGGATGGTGGATCAGTTTTACTGACGAAGAAACTGAAGTTCAGAAAGGATGGGTAAATTGTCCAAGGTCACACAGCCTGCAAGTGGCAGAGCTGGGAACGGGGTCCAGGCCTCTTGCTGTGTTCCCCCATCTTCTTATAATACCACTTGTAGGGCTCATCATTTCTCTTTAGGCCAGTTTTTTGTTGTTGTTGTTTTGGTCATGCCATGAGGCAGGCGGTATCTTAGTTCCCTGACCAGGGATTGAACTTGCACCCCCTGCACTGGCAGTGCAGAGTCCTAACCACTGGATGGCCAGGGAAGTCCCTCTAGCCTGTTTCAGGAGCACTACAGAACCCCGAGAAGTGTCTCCCACAGTCCCAGGAGCAAGAAACCTCCACCCAGGACTAAACATGTTCGACTCTGTCGGCCTCGGCGAGAAAGTACGTTCCAAGGGGGCTGTCCTGGACCCCTCCCCATGTGCTTAGACCCTGAGACCTGGGACCTGAGCAACCTCACCAGGGCTCAGGGGAGTGGGGGTGGACATTCACTCTTCATAGACACCAGCCCCTGCCCAGGCTTCACGAGACCCCAGCAGTCTAAGCCTTTTCCTTGTTGGTGAACCTGAGCTCCGAGGATGGGGGGTGTTGTGTGCCAGACGTACCTCCTCTGGAACCTGCAAATAAAGAAAGCATGCGTAATTCAGACTCTGGAAGAGCTCCGTAAAGAAATGTCACCACTGAGATGGTCTCCTTTGTTACCTTACTCCTTCTGTAGGCTTAGCAATAATAACTAAGTCATCAAAATAATTATTTTCCAAGGAACTCAAAGCATTCTCACATTTTAAAAAAATTAAAAAAAAATTCTTAGGACTTGGCAATAATGAAGATGAGCCCTTAGCACCATTCCTAATTTATAGAGCATGAAACCGAGGCCTAGAGCTGTTAGGTGACTAAGATTACCCAGCTGCCTGTAGCAAAGCCTACACCCCGCCTCCCGCCAGGGAAAACAGAGCTGAGCTGCTGGAAGAAGCAGCAGGCTGTGCTCTGGCTAGCATATGTCAGTTCTAGGCTCCTGTTGGCCACATCCATCTGTATTTCCTCAAGTAAGTCACTTCCCTTTCTGGCCTCAGTTTCCTTACCTCTAAAATGGGACCAAATGACCCCCCGGGTCCTTCTCAGCTCTCGCAGCCCATGGCTAGATTTCCTAGCCTGTGAGTGGTGGGGGTAGGGTGGCCTGTGTGTCAGAATTCAGTCTGCATTTTTCTGCTGGTTATTCTGTCCCAGCTCTGAAGTCCTCAGCTCCTACTTCAGAGACTGAGGAGCTTGGAATCGTGTGCATTTTTAGCAAAGATGGTGTTTGCCCAGCTCCACCTGTTGGTGGATGAGAAGGTAGATTGTTGCCCTGATGAGTGAAGTGAGCAGAGAGCCTTCTCTCCAACACCGCACCTGACTCCCACGTGCTGTGCTGGGAGCCCGGCTCTTGGGGTATGGTAGGAACCCTGATTTGCAATATTTGCTAATTTCTACAGTATAAATACTGCCCACTCCTTGCTAAGGTCATTTTTGGGCTGCCAGCGTGACTTCACTGAAAGGTGGGGCCGGGAAGAGTGGGCCAGCTCCAGCACATCACCAGGGACCCCCATCACACCGATGTGCACCCCATTTCAACGGCTCTGAAGTCCTCTTTTCACTCTTCTCCCACTGTTCACCCCAGGCTGGGAGAAACTCTTCTCTGTGCTGTAGAAAGGAGTGGGGGGGGGCATGCAGTAGTGGTAATGACATGGCTGCTCTCTGACTGTGGCTGAGCTGGGCTTTGGTTTATTTTGCAAAGTCCCAGATGAAAGGACACGGGCGCAGTCAGCATGCCTGTGTGGGGCCTAGGCTCCACCTGCGGAGCCCTGGTTGGAGCCTACAACCAACTAACTGCTCCCCTGCCCAGCGCTCTGCCATGAGAGCAGACACTCTGTGGACTTGGACCAGAGAGGCACCTGCTGGCTCAGTTCTTGCCCTCACGCTGGTGCCTGGTGTAGTTCTATATGCTCTGTCCTCAGTTCACATCTGTTTGATTTACTGGAGGTTGATGACCAACCAGAGTGCCAGGCCTGGGGATGTGAGAAGGGCCACGGAGGCCATTTGATAGCGTGGGACCTCTGGAAGCTGGCTGCAGGGGAAGGGGGCCTCCGGCGACACAGACCAACTGCAGGGACCTCCCTGCATGACTTCTCCTAAGACTGGCTTGGACCCTGGCTTTGGTTTTCCTTGGCCAAGCTTCTGGTTTGGGGCCCCCTCTCCAGGTCTGCCTCTGGTGTTGGCAGAGGCTGAGAAGAGCCGCGAAGGAAGGGAAGGCGGAGCCCCGCCCCCGCGGACGCCCCGCCCCCATACCTCGTAGATGCCGAAGCCAATGGTATGCATGTCCTCGCCCATCTTCCTCTGCCGCCGCCGGTGCTTCTGGATGAGGCCCACCAGGAAGGTGCAGCCGCTCTCCCCGTCCTCCTGGTCCTCGTCCTCTTCCTCCAGCTTGATCAGGTACTGAGGATTCATCCAGAACGTGTCTGCAGACAGCGAGGGGCGGGGTCAGTCACCCAACACACAATACAAGGGACACGGGCCCGGCAGGTGTGTATGGGGGGGGGGGGCTGCTGGGAGTGGGGTGAGGGTCAGGGGAAGATGGCAGAGGAATCAGAGACCAGGGCTGGTGAGCAGCCCATCTGGGCAGAAATAGGCCACGGAGCAGTAGAGGGCTGGGGGCTTGTCTGAACCTCATGGGAACCTAAATTAGAGACTCCCTTTGCAGTTCTCTCTTGCTTTTCCTCAAGCTGGCTGGGCTTGAGGGGGGTGGGCGTGCATTTCTCACCCTGGAACAGGGTGGTCAGAGCTGCGGCCCAGATCTCCTTCGGCTCAGCTGCAACATCCCCTACTTTATCGTCCCTTCACCAAGCTCTAACTTGGGAGTCAGAGATGGCTCAGATGGCATGGCTAGGGAGACTTGGAGACTAGCTCTGCAGCCCCCTCAATGAACTAAGGGCCAGGAACATCCTGTGCACAATCTCAGCCTCTTGTTCTGTGTCCCTGTCCTCCTGGGACTGTGCCCTTGCCCACTCCCATGGTGCTGGAAAGAGCTGAGATTCATTCATTTTAAGGATAATTAATGTGATCGCCTCCCCTTCCTCGATGGGATAATATTTGGATTCTGGAAATAAAGGCATCATCTAGTATGGGTTAGTCGCTCAGTCGTGTTTGACTCTTTGCGACCCCAGGGACTGTATGTCATCAGGCTCCTCTGTCCATGGGATTCTCCAGGCAAGAATACTGGGTGGGTTGCCATTGCCTTCTGCAATCATTTAGTATAGGGCTTGGCAAACTATGGCTCTATGAGCTGCTGGCTGCCTGTTTTTACAAATAAAGTCTTATGAACACAGCCACATCCATTCATTTAAGTATGGCTGCCTTTGGGCTACAGCAACAGTTGATAGTTGCCATAGAGACTGGGTGGCTCACAGAGCCAGGTATCAACTATCTGTTCCTCAAGAGAGAATTTACCAACCCCTGAAATAAGGGGTAGAAGATAGTCTTGTCTGAGGCAGAGGACAGTCCCAGAACCTCTGGAACTTGCTTGGTGGCTGCATACATGAGGTGAAGGATTAAAAGCACCAGAGCTACAGGCACCATCTAGTCCCGGTCTGACTACTTGCTCTGTGGCCCGACCATGCCACTCAGAGCCTCGGTTTCTTCATCTGTAACAGAGAATCCATATATGACCATGACTTGCCACCGCAGTGCTTAAAGGCTGACTCCACAGCCAGACTGCTTGGGTTCTTAACCCCAGGCACAGTCAAGGCTGTGTGGCCTTAGGCAAATCATTTAACTTCGCCAAGCCTCAGTCCCCTCATCTTAAAGATGGAGATGATAATAAAATGCCTGCCTCAGAAGTCTGCTGTGAAGACTAGCGCCCAATGTATATTCCACAATCGGCAGATGTCATCATGATGAGATAGTTTCTGAGGGTGAGAGGGCAGAGGAGGACTGGGTCATTGAGGCGGAAGAGTCAAGGGAATTGACAAAGGATGAACCTGTAGAGGAATCCTCACCCCCACCCACCTCCTCTGAGCAGGGCCCCATCAGCATTGGCTGAGTGAACTGGGCACAAGAGGGTTGCCAGGCAACAACCAGGGCCTGGATGTGCAGAGACCCAGTGGGTGAGAACCTCTGCTGGGCTAAGTTGCTTGGGCTTTGGGTGGATAAAGTAGCCTATGGGCATGAAGTGGGGTTAGTGCTACCTCAGTGTGAGGTCACGGCATCAGGGAATCTAGGGCCTGGAGAGGAATCACAGACTCAGCATGTCTTGGGTTCTGCCCAGGCATGTAGAAAGGTGAGTGCAGAAGGGAAGGGGCTGAGGGGACCAAGAGGGTGTTGAGATGGAGACTCAGGAAGAAAAGACAGAGGGTGCCAGTGGTAGGAGCAGCCAGGCTGGAGTGCAGCACCCCAGGGTAAGGTGGGGGGGTGCTCACTCGGGTAGTTCCTGCAGCCGCCCGCAGTGGAGCCCCGTCTCCAGTTCCCATCCATCTTGGTGAGTTTCCATTTCTTGTAGGTGTCACTGGTGAGTGTGTCAGGGGTTAGGTTGCAGATTTCCAGGCGGGAATAGTGTCTCAGGAAGTCGCTGAAAGACATCCTGCAAAAGCAAGGACGCGTGACCCAGGTTACCAGAGGATGCACTGGCAAGCCTGGACCTTCCACCCAAGGCCAGACTAGGACGCAGTTAGGGCAGCCAGGGGATAGCATGTCAGGGCCGCATGGCCACTAGGTCCACCATCAGAAGGCGCCAGTTCCAGTCCTGGTGCTGCCACCTTCCAGCTGGTAATCTAGAACAAGTTACTTAAGCCTCTCTGAAACTCAGAACTCTCATCTGTAGAAACAGGGGTATCAAATGAGACAAAATATGGACGCTCAGTTGGTAAGATGCCAGGACTGTACAGATGTCGGTGGTCTCAGAGCAGCACAGACACAGATGCTCGGGCCCATCCCTGTTCTCCCAGGGACCTGTTTCTTGAGGCTTTGGGAAGATTCTCTAGGAACTTGTTAGGAGTGAAGTCCACCTTTCCCCTCTTTTCTCTTGGGACCTGAACACTCCTGCAGGAATTCTTAGCCTTCTCTGCTAAGCTGCTCAGCTTTAAAACCCGATTGTTGAGATGGACAAATTGAAGAGGTTCAGGAATTTTTTTGTTCAAGGTCTCACAGTGAATTTAAAACAACAAACCCCTGATCCCACGCTCCTGTGCCCTCCACACAATAATCTCACTCAATTTCTAGTAAAGATCAGTCACCTTTTTTCTTAAAGCCCAAGAATCTTACCAGAATTCCCCGTCCTCATGCCGTCTGGTCAGCCTTTCCCTCACCTCTGGGTCGATCGTGTTCCAGTTTGGGCAGCTGGAAAACCAAGTGATGGGAGAGACATTAGAAACTAGTGTGGAGCAATGACTTCTCCCCAAATTGCTCCAAATTTGAGGACTAGGGACATGCTCTCTCATCTGAAGGCCCAGACCCCAGTAAGGAAGGGAAGTGACGCCCAGGTGGCTGAGAGGTACTGGGCAGCAGGATGAGAGGATACCTTATCCTGGAAGATAAGATGGCAAGGAAGATTCCAGGAAATGAACACAGCCCCATCAGATAGACGTGAAGTAGCATCAATGACCCAAGCTGAGAAAGGCTTGGCAGCTCTTTTAAGGGGTGACTGGAAATCCAATGGAGGGGGGCAGGGCTGCTCATCTTGGCCTCTGCAGCTGACCTGCAGGCCCTGGTGGGTGTCTCTCTGCCACAGCAGAGGCTGCCTGGGAATCCGCCAGGGAAAAGGTGGAATTGTAGGTGCTGGGCTGTGGAGGAGGATGGGGAGACAGGAGCAGAGGAAGACCAGGAGAGGGGCTCACGGGAGATTTCACCCCAGAATTGAAGGTTGAATAGGCCAACCAAGAACCCTGGATGTCAACAGAGGGACTTCTATTGGCACAATGTTTACATCCTTGGGATAGAATGAGTGCTTGGAGGAGGAAAGGTGTGTCTTTTCCCTGAAGATCCAATAGCAGAGTGACTCTGAGCCAGGGAAGGGGTGAACCATGAGCTGATGAAAGGATGAGCGTCCCAGGAGCTTGGGCCTTGTAAAGGCAGCCAGGTGGCTGGAGTGTTCTGGTTAAGAGTCCTGAGGGGCCACCAGCCCATAGGTCCCACTCAGGGTAGGGGACCCCTGTGCTCTGGGAACTTTATTCTCAGCACAGCCGCCGTGCACTCTCTCCTCAGTTCCCCTCCCAGAGCTTCCTGGACAGACACCCCCGACCCAGACCCCCACCACCCTCCTCACTTGTCATTCCACTTCCCGGTCCACTCCACCTCTCCCCAGGGATTCCGGATGCGGATCAGCTTCTGCAGGCTTCCTCTGCTTTCCACCTGAAGGACGGGTGGGTGAAGAGGAGAGAGATGCTGAGTTCAAGCAGGCTTGGGAGGTTCGCCGGCCCAAAGCCCCTTTCTCCATGAGGCAGGAATGGGAGCTATGTTAGAAGGGGGATCACAAAAGGGAGAAGGGATTGACCCCTAGACCCTCGCTGCTGCTCAGCTTGTGGCAGCTCCCGGGATCTAGCCCTCAGAGGACCAGGGCTCTTCAACCTCTGTTGTGAGCCTGAGGCACAAATACCCTTGTTCTGGGCTCTGCACTGACACGTCACCTCTGAACCTCTGTTCAGCTGACTGTAAGAGGATGTATTTTTTGTCACAGGAGCTCCGTCAAATAAACACCGGTGACGACAAGCAAATGCGGTACATGGATCTTAACTAAACCTTGGACTGAGGGCATTGAGGGGGCTATAAAAGACATTTTGGAGCAATTGGGGGGAATGTTTATATGGACTATTTATTGCATCACATTATTGAATTAATGTTTATTTCTTCAGCATGAAAACAGTACTGGGATTATGTAAGACAGTGTCCCTATGGGCAGGAGATAAATACTGAAGTGTCAGGAGCGAGTGAAGTGTTGGGACATTTGCGATTTCCTTCCAAATGGCTCAGAAAGAAAGTACACACTAAGCGATGAAACAGATGTGGAAAATCTTAACCATTGTTGAATTCAGGGAAATAGCATTTGAATGTTTACTGTATGATTCTCTCAGCTTTTCTGTAGACGTTAAATTTTTCAAAATACAAAGATGTGGGGAGTTGAATAAAACAACGATTCAAGGTTAAGAAGAAAAAACTGCACTGGGTATGTCAGAAGATCTGGTATCTAGTCTTCATTCGGTGATTGCTGCTACTGCTGCTGCTAAGTCGCTTCAGTCGTGTCTGACTCTGTGCGACCCCATAGATGGCAGCCCACCAGGCTCCCCCGTCCCTGAGATTCTCCAGGCAAGAATACTGGAGTGGGTTGCCATTTCCTTCTCCAGTGCATGAAAGTGAAAAGTGAAAGTGAAATCGCTCAGTGGTGTCTGACTCTTAGCGTCTCCATGGACTGCAGCCTACCAGGCTCCTCTGTCCATGGGATTTTCCAGGCAAGAGTACTGGAGTGGGGTGCCATTGCCTTCTCTGCATTCGGTGATTAGAAGATGGCTACTTAACAATATTTATAGTAATGATAATAACAGCAAAGTCAAGGAGAGCGATTTGTTTATACACAACTTGTCAGGCAGTCTGAGCGCTTTATAAATATTAACTCGTTTGAGTCATCTCAACAATCTTACAGTGGGTATCACTGTATTATTGTTTATAATTCAACTTTGAGGAAACTGGGGAGTAGAAGAGAGTTTAAACACTTGCCCAGGCCACACAGCGGGCAAGGGGCAGAGTCAGATTTGAACACTAACTGGGGCACCGATGCTTTTGTGAGATCAAATGTGAAAGCACTTTAAAGAGGCTGGAACGCTACACTGATGCAGTGTCGTGTTTAGCTGGTCCGGAGAAGGGAGGCTATTCTGGAACTTGGTGGCAGGGCGCCTGGCCCCACTCGCGGCCAGCAGAGGGCAGCGGGCGGCCGGCGGCGCTGGGGAGGGCCGCCCGTCCTGGGCCCTGAACTTCAGCAACGCGGGGCTGCTGGGCAAGGACCCGGAACGCGGGGCCCCACCTTCGGCAAGCAGGCAAAAATGTGGTTCTGCCATCGGGTGAGGGAGGGAAAGATCCCCAGGAATGCCTGCCGGGCGTTACCTCCTCGGCGCCGGTCACCGAGTACGCGTGCCCCTTCACCAGCTTCTGGAACGTGATGGCCTCCGAGTCCGCCGCGCTGGTGATCTGCAAACGCGGGAGAATCAGCCCGGCCTCCGCATCCCCCCTTCTCCCTCCTTCCCTCCCTCGCTCGGGTCCTACCGCAGGGCTAGGGGCCTGGGCGGTGGGTGAGAGAGCCGCCCCGCTCCCACCCAGAGCCCTCCCGCCGTTATTTACAAGCAGCCCTGGGGGGCGCCGCACTTGGGCTCGTGTGTGTGCCCCGCGCAGTCACAAATTCCCGCAGGAAAAGGGCACGCCTTGCAGAGGGCGCTCAGGACACACACCTGGGCGGCCCAGATGAGCTGGGTCTCCGGAAACCGCGCGGGTCGCCCTGCCCCGCCCCGCTGCAGCGTTTACACGAGGGCAGTCCTCCGCTTCTGCCAGACTTCAGAATTGGGTCTGTCTATTAAAGCTTCCCCAGGGATCCCATTTCCCATCTGTTGTGATGGAGGTGGTTATTTTCGTCTGAGTCAACGAGAAGGGCTGCTAGTAGAAAGGCTCTCTGCCTGGACATGGTCTGCAGAGAAGGTTTGCAAATCCCTGCCTAGAGTCGCACATAGACTTGGACCCCCCAGAGCCAGGCTTCTTACGCCTGATCCCAGAGCAACCAGCTCCTCCTGCTTAGGACCGGGCTGGGCCGTTGGGCACCAGCAAAGCCTGGCGGCTCCTTGTGGACAGGATGTCGCACCCACTTCCCTTCCTCTGGAGAGGTGGGCCAGCAAGGCTAGCATGAGGGGATGGTTCCTCCCTGTGCCTCCTCAAGTCTTCCTACAGGTCTGCTAACCCTGCACCAGTTGCGGGGAGGCTGCTGGGCTCTGGGCACAGGTCCTGCAGGTGGGCCGAAGGTGAATGGGGCGGTGCTGCCTTTGGGCCCAGCAGATGGCAGGGGACTCTCAAGGAAGCTGTGGTCTGTGTGGTGAGTCACAGGAGGCTGAGGGTTGTACGTGGGCTGGAGAGAGAACGGCTGGAGGCTGGAGTCACCATTTGGGCGCCAGTTGTACCCCCTGCCAGCCTGACTGTTGCCTAGCCACCCCGGCGCTCCAGGTGATGTGCTATATGGTGGACAAAGGATGGGCTAGTCGTGTGGGGAGTAGGGGCAGTGGGTCTCTTTGGTCACTGTTGGAAGCTCACTTCTGCTAGAGCAGATTGCGATGCAGCTGGGGAGGGAGGCCTGGACTTACATCGATGGAGCAGCCCAGGAGAGAGCCTTTCTGCAGAGCCTTCTGGATGATCCTGAACAGGTTGGGAGGGGCCTTCCTCAACTCATACCACTCGGCGATGCCTCCAGTGAAGTCCTCGAAGCCCTCAGTGGTGGCGCCCCCCGAAAGTGCTTCATAACACCCATTGATCCTGCGGGAAGGGGAGAGACACTGTGGCCACCAGAGTTGAAACTTCTGCTTCTCAAAGTGTCCTGCCCGCCCCCTACTCAGGCCTTTTTTGTTGGATGCTCCAGGGACCCTCTGCTCAGTCTCTCCTTGGTTTGTCTTCAGCTCGCGGTGCCCATGAGGGCAGGTGACTGTCCCTGTGGTTACCACTGCCTGGTACTGTATGAAGTTTTTGGAAAAGTCTCATAGAACCTTAGAGCTGGAAGGACCTGGATGTTTATCTGGCCAACCTCCTGTATTGATTCTCTCTGCATCCTGGCAGGAAAGGGGTCTACTAAATTGGCTATTTGGCGGTTATAGCTTAAAAGGGGACAGCACTTCAGTAATGAAAGCAGCTTCCCTGAGCATCCTCAGCACTGTCTTAGGAGGCACTGGTCGCTCCTGAGGGTGCCCTGGTCGCAACGTTGGTGCCCTGTGGCTTCCCTAACTCTACTGTTTGTGTGTAGACTTAGCAGCATTTCAGGCCCCAGCTTCTCACAGCTGGTGTCTAACTCCTGGCCCTCCTCCCTGGCAGGTGCTGGAAGGAACAGAAATCCTCCTGATGCCTGAGAGCTGCTCATTTTTCCAGAGGGAGCCCAGGCAGCAGGGCCAGGACCGGGCACACTCTGGAGGGGGATGGATGGATGGGGGTGGGGGTTGGGTTCCTGATGAGAGCAGGCAGTGCTGAGCACTGGACAAGGCAGCCTGTGGGGGATGCAGCTGGGAGGGCTGGGGAAAACCATTTCTAATCAGTGTATTGTGTATTCTGGGCAAATTTCCATAATTTTCATACCTCTGCAATGGACTGATTTGCCCATTTGGCAATAACTCTGCTGCATTTAGCTGACAAAAATGTAACATGACCTGCCAAGGAAGTAGAAGTCCTCAAGGCCAGCACAATCAGTACCGTGACGTGTTCCTGTGCATTTGGTGAAAACTGGCAGTAGCCATGTGCATTATCTCCTCGAATTTCGAGCCCAATTTTGTCCAGAGTAGTCCTTCTGTAGTATAGGAGTTTTTTTTGAAATCGACTTTCAATAGTTTCTGTCTTTTCCAGAAAGCAGGGCAACTGGGGGCAGGCTGGCAGGGGGCAGGGCACGGGCACTTACTTGGCGTAGGCCTTCTCCAGCAGCGCACTCCAGAACTCACTGCCCTCTGCCGAGTGCACGAAAAGCAGCTCCCCGTCCTTGGTGGGCAGCCTGTCATCCACCACCACCTCCACCCACTCGCCGTACTGCCAGAACTGCGGGCCAGGGAGGGAAAGGGGTGGCCTGGAGAAGGAGCCGGTGGCAGATGGCAGCCTGGGGGTCCTTCCCACCCCGAGAGCCTCAGCTGCACCTGGCTCCTCCCGGCCTGGGCCCCTGGGTGTAGACTCCATGAGCCCATCCTGGGAAGAGGTGCTCCCTCTAGCCCTCTTCCTGCAGGTACATCTGCACTGAGAAACCAAGGACACACGCTTGCCCCTCCCTCCAAGGCCACACCCTCCCCTCCCGCCTTCTGCTCTGCACCTTATACTTTAAAAAATACTATTTCTCATTTACCAGCATAGTAGGAGGACAGTGAGTCATACCTTAACATTTTGTCTCAGATCCTAAATAGCACACTTTTAAAAAAACTTAGGAACCACTTCCTGAGAACCCTGTCCTACCGCCCTCCTCGCCATTGCTGTCCTTACAGGGTCCCAGGTCGGTGGCAGGCCAGGGAGCTTCCTGCTGTTTCTCAGTGTCCTTCACAGAAGAGTATTGTTCTCGGCCCCTAGCATCTTCTCCTGGCCCCCAGGACCTGTTCGAATTGTGTTGTTGCAGAAGACTCTTAAGAGTCCTTTGGACAGCAAGGAGCTCAATCCAGTCAATTCTAAAGGAAATCAACCCTGAATATTCACTGGAAGGACTGATGCTGAAGCTGAAGCTCTAATACTTTGGCCACCTGATGTGAAGAGATGACTCACTGGAAAAGACCCTGATGCTGGGAAGGATTGAAGGCAGAAGGAGAAGGGGACAACAGAGGATGAGATGGTTGGATGGCATCACCAACTCCATGGACATGAGTTTGGGTAAACTCCGGGAGCTAGTGGTGGACAGAGAGGCCTGGTGTGCTGCGGTTCATGGGGTCGCGAAGAGTTGGACATGACTGAGCAACTGAACAACAACAACCAGGATCTGTTGAGAAGCTTGAGCCAACTATTAAGTTACCTGGAAGTGGAAGATCCCCGCATAGTTCTCCTGGAAGCTCTGGTCCAGGGGGACGACTCGAGCCAGGATTTCTTCATTCAAAGTGAGGGAGGCAATGGCTGCCAGCAGCCAGCAGTCACCTGTGAACACAGCACAAGGAACTCTCATCAGAGGGGTCTCAGTGCCGAGAGGATGTTAAACAGCTTGTTACCGTCTCTGGTGCTGGAAGCCTAAGGCCAACCTGGCCCAGATGTTCCAGCTGGTCCTCATGTGAGGGGTATGGAGGAAAGCTGGGGTGATGCTTTGAGGGGACTGCTGATGGAGAGATGTTTTTGTTGTGATAGCAGTTGGGTGGAGATGGGAGAATTCATTCCCTTGAAAGACGTAGACCCTGTGATGGCTAGACTGTGTCCTCATAGCCGGCTCCGTGCTTGGTCCACTGGAGGTGCTCAGCAGTGAGCATGTGTGCAGTGAGGACACCAACCTGGTAGAAGAGGCTGCTGAGAACACAGGCTTCAAAGGTAACATTGAGTGACAGGAAGAAAACATCGTGATGGATAAGAAGGGACTGAATATCATGCATCTTCTCCTGGGAAAAGGATGTAGAGGCAAGGGAGGAGAGGCCAGCAGGAGGCCCGATGGATGCAAATACAAGGGCCTAAGTCTGAGAAGGGAGAAGGCAATGGCACCCCACTCCAGTACTCTTGCCTGGAAAATCCCATGGACGGAGGAGCCTGGTAGGCTGCAGTCCATGGGGTCGCTAAGAATTGGACACGACTGAGCGACTTCACTTTCATTTTTCACTTTCATGCACTGGAGAAGGAAATGGCAACCCACTCCAGTGTTCTTGCCTGGAGAATCCCAGGGACGGCGGAGCCTGCTGGGCTGCCATCTATGGGGTCGCACAGAGTCGGACACGACTGAGGTGACTTAGCAGTAGCAGTAGCAAGTCTGAGAAGGCACCTTAGGCTGGGCTGTCTCCGAGGATGGACAAGGATGTATGAAGCCCTCTGCAGGGGGTGTGGGCACCATGCATGGGGAGTAAGGATGGGGACAGCCAGATGGGCAGCTAGTCTGGCAGCCTGGCCTTGGTCTCAATGCACTCCTCTCTGATACATGGATAATTAATGAGGTATAATGAGAGCACGTGTGTAAAGTGTGCACTCATTTCACGTGGTCAGAAGCAAGCTGGTGGCGGGGAGGGGTCATGTTTTCCACTAGACAAAAGGTCCGACTGATGGAGGCTCTGGGGCAAGGATGAGGAAGTTTACTCCCTTCTTAAGGAATGTGCACTTTCCTACAATTTCCCATGACAATAATCGGAAATAGCCTCAGAGGAGTTTGATTTCCATGGCTGGGTTTATTTTTATTAATTGGCAGACCTATTAAAAGTGTCATGGGCTTCCACGTGGCACTAGTAATAAAGAATCTGTCTGCCAATGCAGAAGATGCAAGAGACATGGGTTTGATCCCTGGGTCAGGAAGGTCCCCTGGAGGAGGAAATGGCAACCCACTCCAGTATTTCTTGCCTGGAAAATCCCATGAACGGGGAGCCTGGAGGGCTACAGTCCATGGGGTCGCAAAGAGTTGGACATGACCTAGCATGTGGGCGTGTGCACACATACACACACACATTAAAAGTGCCACTGAAGTTCACCGTGACCTCTGATTTCTGCAGACTATTTGGTGTCCTGGTTGTTCTTGAACTGGATTGTCCTGCTAACACTTAGCAATGATGCTGTGTGAGTAGCTCTGAGGCCTCTGTGTGCTCATGACAACCCTGTGGAAAGAGGGGGCCCACTCCTCCCTATTCAGTCAATCAGTAACCAAAGGAAGTTAAGTCACTTTGCTCCTCCGGTTGGGCGGGTGCAGCGGGTTCTCTGTAGTTTCCCACTCGGTGGCCGTTGCTCCCCTTCTGGCCCCACCGATGACCCTCTGAGAAGCGAGCCTCCCTGCCTCCTCCCTGCCTGTGAGGTTTGGGTGGCACGGACTCTGCACCCAGGTGGAAGGTAGGTGGGTCTCTAGCAAATAGGCAGCACGTTCCCTGGCTTCAGTGGTTGGCTCGGGGAAGGTGCTGTAACCCAGCCAGAGCCAGGAGGTACGAGACCTCTCCTGGGGTTTGGGGAAGAGTGGACAGGTTCCTTCTTCTACTTCACTGGCTCTACAATGATGTGTGGTCTACTGCTGCCAAAGCCATCTTGCAGCCAACTCAGAGGAAGAGGGGCTGAAAGGTGGAGAGAGAAACCAGGCCCTGGTGTTATCACTGGATAGCTCCCTGGATCAAACTATACCTGAAGCTGTACTACTTGGACTTCTATTACATGAACTGATCATGTCCCTATTTCCTTACCCATTAGCCAGGGCTACAAGTTCCTGCCACTTGACTGCAAGGGGTACATGGACACTAGCCACTACTTATGAGGCCTTCTCATGTGCCAGTCACTGTTCTAAGAGATGCAGGTTTATCATCTTATTTATTTCTCACAGAAGCTCTATGATGGTGCTGCTACCATCTCCATGTTAAAGCTAAGGATAACAAGGCTTAGGAGGTTAAATGCACTGCCAACTGTGAAACACTACAAGGAAGAGTTTAGAAGGTATATCTGTCAGATCTCAGAAGACAACTTTTGGGTCAACTAAATCTTTATATAAACCAAACTAGAGACTCTTTGACACACTTAGAATAGGATCTTGCAGAAAAACTTGGCGTTGAGAGGTTTATCTGCTGGCCGTGGGGAGGAGCCCCTGATTAGTGGGGACGGAACTCTACGTAGAGGAGCTTTCCTGGCCTGATTCCATATGCTGCCAGACAGGAACAAGATCGTCATTAAAACAAACAACATTCAGCCTTTTCTGAGAACCCACCCTTCTCTCAGGCTTTATCATATTATTGTTCCTAGAGGATGACGTCACCAGGTGTCAGCTGCTCTCAGAGTCAAGAGGTCCTCCTTTTCAATCTACTCCCCCTCCTCCAAGCCAGACCTTCTCCTGACTCTATAGTCCTTCTCTGAGAACCTGGAGATGCCTGTGATTCTTATCTTTCTTGAGGTTATTTGAGATTTTCTAGGAATCTTGGGAAAGGATTTGGCTCTCTCTGAACACATGGAGGCAGACAGCCTTGCGGATAACATGGGCCCAAGTGTAGGAATTTCAGTGGCATTTGTCCTGAAACCAGTTATTCCCATAGTTCCTGTGGATCCACCGTAAAATCCCTGAGCATCCTCAGAAGAGCTTCCCTACCTGTCTGACTCTGGAGGGGCCCTCTGAACGCCCTCCTGGTTCTGTTTCCCTAGGTACCAACAGGAGGATGGCCTTTACCTTATGCATTTGTGTAGGCATCACACTGGTGTGTGTCTGCAGGACCATTCGGTTGCTTTTTAGCGCTTGGAGATCACAGCTGACAATGCTACTACTCAGGGGACAGTGACTGAATGCGTGAAGGACTGGATTTAGGTAGTGGTGCCATTTCCTTTTTTTTTTTTTTTTTTTTTTCCTTTTTGTGGGTCATCCATCTAAGTTAGTGCTGGCCACACACCTCTCTCAGATTACTGCTCACCACCAGACCTGGATGCTCTTGCCACATCCCAGAAATCGGTGGCCATGCCTCATGGTATCCTGTTTTTTTTCCTTCAAGTCCTAGAATGTTTTTCCTGATCACTCTGGGAGGAGTAAGACCTCATCTCCCCTGGCCCTTCAGAGAAGATTGCTTTTTTGATCCTTTCCTGTTCCAATCTAACTTGTTTCCTCTGATTACAAATTCTAGGCATTATAATCCTAGAATGTTTCCTAGATGACAAAACTGTCCAAGAGGCAGTTTAGAGATTTAAAATACTTTAAGAGATTAAGTTACTTGCTTGAGATTGCAGGTCCTGGAAAGGGCAGAGCAGGGACCAGAGTCTGGACTCTTTTGCTTCCGCCAAAAGAAATGAGAGAAATAACAAGTAGCTAATATTTTGCATGATATTTTGGAGTTTACAAAATCATGGTTTACATTTTATTTGATCCTTACAGATATCTTTTGAGATGATTGTCCTTACAGTATTACTAATCACCTTTTCTGGATGAAGCTCAGGAAGTCTGTGTTCTACCCAGTTGACAGGTCTTACATGCAAATCGTCTGAATCCACACCCTGGGTTTTGTTTAAAAAACATACCTTGCAAAAGACTTCCTTTGGTTAAGAGCATCTGACTCTTATAACTAGGGAAAGAACCCACTAGGAAAATCCAACTGCAATTCAAATTTAAAACTCAGTGGTAGGGGCTTCCCTGGCAGTCCAATGGTTAAAACTTTGCCTTCCAGTGCAGCAGGTGTGGGACCAATCCCTGATCAGTGAGATAAGATCCCACATGCCTTGCAGCCAAAAACAGAAACAATATTGTAATGAATTCAATAAAGACTTTAAAAATGGTCCGTATCAAAAACATCTTTAAAAAACCCCCAAAACTAAGGGGTGACAAGCAGCAGCTTCCTGAAATCCTAAATTGCATGTTAATATCCCAAAATCCTTTGCTCAGAAATATTAAAACATGTCACCTATTCAATGCAATGCAGTTCCCTAAGGCAAAAGGAGGATGGCCTGTCATTGCACAGCCAAGCCCCTAGCACTAAGATCACAGCACAAGCAAGGGGAAACAAGAGTTAGATGCATTTTATGGTCAAAGGTCAAAGCTTTTCATATATACACACATATAAGCGGCTCTATGTCTTATTTCTAATAAGGTAGAAACATTTGAAATCCTATTTTATAATAGTATACTTTTATATTATTTTGTACTTCTGAGTTCTTAACTGCGCCCCTTACCACATTCAGCAAAATATTTTTAACAAAGTTGGGAAGCTCCCTTACAAAACCTATTTTTTTTTTTTTTTTTTGCCATACAGCAAATTCCCTTTGGCTATCTATTTTACATATGGTAATATAGGTTTCCATGTTACTCTTTCCATACATCTTACCCTCTCCTCCCCTCTCCCCATGTCCATAAGTCTATTCTCTATGTCTGTTTCTCCACTGTTGCCCTGTAAATAAATTCTTCAGTACCATTTTTCTAGATTCCGTATAGATGTGTGTGTGTTAGAATACGGTATTTATCTTTCTCTTTCTGACTCACTTCACTCTGTATAATAGGTTCTAGGTTCATCCACTTCATTAGAATGGCCCTCATCAAAACCTATTTTTAAAGTTTATTTAATATCTGTTCATATAAGCTTTCTCAGTAACAAAATCTGAAAACCAATGGTTATAGCAGTTTACATTCATGAAGACTTACTATGTGCCAGGCCCTGTGCTAAAATGCTTTACATGTACTGTGAGCAAAAACAGCATCACCTGTCACTTCGGTAAACAAAGAATGTTGTTGGTCCAGTAGTTAAGAATCTGCCTGCCAGTGTGGGGGACATGGATTCGATCCCTGGTCCAGGAAGATCCTACGTGCCGCGAGGCAATTAAGCCCAGCCACAACTGCTGAAGCTTTTGCTCTCGAGTCCATTCTCTGCAACAAGAGAACCTACCACAAGGAGAAGCCCGCACAGCGCAACTAGAGAAAACTCTCACACAGCAATGAAGACCCAATGCAGCTAAAAAAATTAAAAAACAAAACTAAAAACCAAAACAAAACCATTTGATATAGGTGGGTACTATTACCACCTTCTCTAAGGAGACTGGGTGGCTCACCCCAAGGTCCCAGCTAATGGATGGCTGTCAGGTCTGTCTGAGCAAAGCACACACTTTTAATGCATAATTGGAACAGTCTACTTGGCAAATAGGTGTCAATTTCTAATTCACTTAGTTCACAGGACATGGTCCTGGGGGCTTTTGTCCTTGAGAGGTGCCTCCATTATGTTTCAGTATTTGGGCTGCACAGTGTTTTTTCTTTCTAGTTTCCTGCTCGCTCCACCTGGATGGCCATACCTGCCTGAGGGTTTTCTCCCCACATGGAAACCTGTTCTACACCCTCATCAGGGGAAGCCTCACTCAGTGCCACCCCTCCTGGCTGAGGGTTCCCCCTACCATGGTCAGAATCTACCCGTCCTACAATGGTTTAAAAAAACCCATCTGCTCTGGTTAACCCCATGGTGACCTGCTCCTGCAGAGGTGAGCAGGGTGGAGAGGAGGCACTGGAGTCTCCTCCTGGCACAGCCTGTTTGGGTCGGCCACATTGGGGTCTGGGTAAAGCCAGGCTGGCCAGTACAGGCCAGGCCAGATGACCCACTGACCTGTGAGGCTCCAGCCCACCTGTGGTTCTAACTGGTTTGAGAGGATGCCTGCCAGTGACCGAGTCCTCTCCTGGAATGTTGCCACATCAATGGGGGTTGAAAAAGAAAGATCTGGTGTGTACTTCTATAGATGTTTAAATTATATATCTATAAGAGACTCTGAAAGGGAAAATGTCTCAGTCGTGTGCGACTCTTTGTGACCCCATGGAGTGTAGCCCGCCAGGCTCCTCTTCCATGGAATTTTCTAGGCAAGAGTACTGGAGTGGGTTGCCATTTCATCCTCCAGGGGATCTTCCTGACCCAGGGATCGAACCCATGTCTCTTGCATCTCCTGTATTGGCAGGCAGGCTCTTTTGTTTGTTTGTTTTTGAATTTTTAAAAAAATTTTAATTGGAGGCTAATTACTTTACAATTTTGTGGTGGTTTTTGCCATACATTGACATGAATCAGCCATGGGTGTACATGTGTTCCCCATCCTGAACCTCCCTCCTACCTCCCTCCCCATCCCATCCCTCAGGGTCATCCCAGTGCACCAGCCCTGAGCACCCTGTCTTATGCATTGAACCTGGACTGGCGATCTATTTCACATATGATAATATACATGTTTCAATGCTATTCTCTCAGATCATCCCACCCTCGTCTTCTCCCACAGAGTCCAAAAGTCTCTTTTTTACATCTGTGTCTCTTTCGCTATCTCGCATATAGGGTCATCATTACCATCTTTCTAAATTCCATATATATGCGTTAATATACTGTATTGGTGTTTTTCTTTCTGACAGGCAGGTTCTTTACCACTAGCACCATCTAGGAATCCTGGGAGGGATGGTTATGCCTCCTCATTCGATTGCAGAGACTTCCAGCCAGGCTATTTACGTCCAACAGTGTTCAAAGCTTCTCTGACTAGTGTGATCTGTCCTCTACCAGCTGTTCACCCTTAGAATTAACTCCAAGGGCATCATCCTGCCTGGAGAGGCGTAGACAATCATTTACTCCATTTAAACTGTGGCCCACATTCTTGGCTAGAAAAATTCATCATCATAAAATTGCTACTTCCTGTTAAGCCAGTCTATAAATCTAATGCAATCCCAATAAAAATAGCAAGAGGATTTTTAAAAAATTGGAACACAGCTGATTCTAAAATTTACTGGGAAAAAATAAACATGAAGCCTAGCCAGGAAAAATATCTAAATATCTATTAGATATTAAAACACACACATAGAGCTATAATATTTAAAATAGTACAGAACTTGTGCATGAACATACAGAGATACATAAATGGCACTGAATAGAAAGTCCAGAAATCGTTCCAAACATAGGAATTTAGTAAAGATAAATTATTCACAAGTGAAATTGGAACAACTGAGTACCTATCTAGAAAAAAAAATCAAATTATAGCTCATCTTGTCATGGGAATAAATTCTAAATGGAATAACATTTATATATAAATATAACATTGTATATCTTAATTATATACTTTAATTTTTATATATTATATGTAAATATTATAAATCTAGCCATTTGTATTATCTACATATTTTTGCTTATGTATTTATGTGATATACTGATGTTTTAATACATGTTCACACTATGATAGCATTATAATATTTTTATAAATCCATATATTCTATAAGAGATAATGGGAAAATTCTTTTATAACTGTAGAGTGGAGATATCACCAAATTACAACCTAGAAGTCATAAAATCTTTTAAGAAGTATTTTTTGGGTCTTTTTATTGCTTGTAGAGAGTACAGTGTTAAACAGTGTTTATTTATTTATTTTTGGCTGTGCTGGGTCTTCGCTGCTGTGTGCAGGCTTTTCTGTAGTTCCGACGACTGGGGGCTACTCTTTACTTGTGGTGTGCAGGCCTCTCATTGTGGGGGCCTCTCCTGTTGCTGAGCACAGGCTCTAAGGCAAGCTCACTTCAGTAGGCGCTGCATGTGAGCTCAGTAGTCGTGGCGCATGGACTTAGTTGCTCTGAGGCGTGTGAGATCTTCCCAGATCAGGGAAGGAACCCGTGTCTCCTGCACTGGCAGGTGGATTCTTTACCACTGAGCCCCCAGGGAAGCTCACAACAGCTTTTAAATTAGTCCTGCTGAGTAAGGTTGCTACTAATGGATCTTAAAAGCCATAAAATTTTTAAATGATAAACTTAACTACATTAAAGTAAAAAAAAAAAAAAAAACCCACACAAAAACTACATGGTAAACAAATCACAATAATCAAAGTCCAACTAAAAAATAACAGGGAAAAATATCTGTTACTCAGATTCCAGACCAAAAGTTATGTATAAATCTTCTCAGTATTAAACGAGAAAAAAATGAAAGCTCAATAGAAAAATGGGCAATGATATCAACAGAGTCAATGGGAAAAGTTAAAATTAATGGCTCTTAAACATATTAAAAGGCACTTACCTTCACTCATCATAGAAGAAATATAAGGTAAAACTACACTGAGATACCATTTTCACCCTTGGGATCTCCAAGGTCAAAGCATGATGATCTGGAGTGGTTGTGGGGGAATGAACACCCTCAGTCCTGACAAAGGCAATTTGAGGCTATTGTCAATGTGCTCCAGCAATTCCATATGTAGTCATCTCCCTACAGACATACTCACATGAGAAATGAGGTGTGTACAAGTTTATTTACTGCTGCACTCGCTGCAATAGACAAGTCTGAAACAAGGTAAATGTCCGTCTACAGAGGGGAGGTGAAACAAACTATTGTCCTTCTCCAACGATAGTCTATGCAGCCATAAGAAGGAATGAAGATGCTCCCTGTTGCTACGGAATGATCCCCAAGATGTGCTATGTGAAACAAAGCAAGTACAGAACAGCAACAAAAAGAGGAAACCGAAAAAGAGAAAATTGAGGGGGACACTGTATTGGCCTCCCTTTTGTAATTCATATCTTCACAATCTGAAGTTATTTTTGGATGATTATATAGAAGAGTAATGTGGTCTTCTATAAGCCTAGATTGTAGTTTTACTACCATAAACTCTACTTTATTGCCCTCAATAGATAATTGGTTAGGTTAATACTTATAGTGGGAAAAAAAAAGTAGCTTAATAACAATTACTCTAAATGAAAATTATTTTCGGCAGAAGTCTTCTATAATAATTGTTCCATAGTGAGTAAGAACCCTGGAGGAGGGCATGGCAACCCACTCCAGTATTCTTACCTGGAGAATTCCATGGACAGAGGAGCCTGGCGGGCTGCAGTCCATGGGGTTGAAAAGAGTCAGATACGACTAAGCACAGCCTACACCTCCTTCCTCTCTCTCCCCCTCCTACCTTTCAGATCTCACTTTTCTTCCTTCCTTTCTTTTCGTGCTATTGTAAAAGAACTGTTTTCATTATGTTTTATAAAGATTTGTTTTTATTTTGAAACTGTTCTGTGAAAATCTTCTACATGCTTTGTAGAACCAGCCAAGTCAGCATACAAACACAGAATAACACGCATACACTTTTATCATTGTAATAGGGACAGGCAGAGGTAAGGGGAGTGAGGTATAATATGAATGTTTCCCAAATTTATTTGACCCTGGAACCCTTCCCATTGATATTTTCTTGTAAGGGCATTTAAGTCCATGGAGGGATTTAAGCCCACGGAGCCTGCTGGAGACGCAGGCTTACCTAGTGAGGGCACATGAGCCGCTGGCTCACCCTGAGAGTTTCTCCAGGAGCTGGGCTGCTCAGAGCCAGGTGTTCCCTGGGGCTCAGTGAGCAGCTGTCAGGCACCAACACTAACTGTAGGGCCCACCTCCAGCAGCCGAGGTCCTTCTGACAGCACCCATTGTCTTTTTACCTCTCTCCAGGTTTTGACATCCTTTTCTTTCTTGATTGTCTATACTTTAGAACTTGGGCTTCCCAGGTGGTGCAGTGGTAAAGAATCTGCCTGCTAATGCAGGAGATGCAAAAGATGCAGGTTTGATCCCTGGGTCAGGAAGATCCCCTGGAGGAGGAAATGGCAAGTATTCTTGCCTGGAGAATCCCATGGACGGAGGAACCTGGCAGGCTGCAGTCCACGGGGTCGTAAAGAGTTGGACACGACTGAGCTCATGCACACATACTTTAGAACTGATTGTTTTGCTATAAGACACACACACACACACACACACACACACACACACACACACACACACACACATGCTTGTGGGGTGGGGGGGTAAGCCAGAAAAATTTCTGAGGAATGAGGCGTGGTATATCTAAATACCAACACATTTTGACTCACCACCTCTCTCCTGCCTTTCTCATCCTGGGAGCCTCATACCTGCCTTGGTCTGTCCTGTGCCCCGCACACAAGCAGGGACAAGTATCAGAGCTGGGTCACTATAGGTCCCTGATTGCCCTGGCTGCCTGTGACATTTCCTTTCAGTAGGCGGCTCCTGGCCAAGTCCATTCCTCAAAGAACTGCCTCACTGGCTCCTCATCTTGCCTTGCACCCCATTCTCTCACCTTCCCACACCCCCTTTTGCCTCCAGCACCAGGAAGCCTCCGCGCCAACTCCACCCTCTCGGGGTTCCTCAGAGGCTGGCTCTTGGCTGCCCTGTCAGTCCCCTTTGGCCGGGTTTTCTCCTCCAACCCAGGCCCTAGGGATTGTCCTTCCAGCAAAACTTCCTCTACAAGTCGGCTCCATGATGTCCTAGGGGCCTGCTCTGCAGGTGCTGAGCTAAAAAGAGGTGCAAAAACCCATAGGCAGGGTGCCTGCTGCCTGGGAGCACTGGCCTGCTGGAGGAGAACCTCGGGCGGGCAGTACTTAGGCTGACGGGGCCCAAGTCAGCATGGGTTGATGGTTTGCCCACCCAGGAGGTTAGAAGAGCCCCAGCCACCAGACACAGGACAGGGAAGGGGCTCCACGGGCGCCCACAGTCCCCCCAAGCAATCCCCAAACCAGAAGGGAAAGATCCCCTGGATAGAGCTGGGAGGGCAGATCTGGATACAAATCCTGACCCTGCCACTTAAGACTGTGTGATCTCGGACACCTTCCTTAATTCCTCTGAGCCCATGTTTTCTCAACTGTGAAGTAGGTAAAAGACACACATACCCTCAGAGGGTTGTTAG
The DNA here is from genome assembly GCA_024291935.2 of Okapia johnstoni. Taxonomy (NCBI): domain Eukaryota; kingdom Metazoa; phylum Chordata; class Mammalia; order Artiodactyla; family Giraffidae; genus Okapia; species Okapia johnstoni. Next base: position 50,286,041 of record CM044322.1, read on the forward strand.
CATCAGATGGAAAAGGGAAAATAGGGTTCTTGGATGGGTTTCAGAGATCTGTAACCCAGAAACACAGTGTGCACATTTTACCTGTATGAGGACACATGCATTTTCTAGGGAGGAGTCAGGTTTCACCCCCAAAAGTTAAAAAACACCAGAGCTGACATAGAGTTCAAATCCTGGCTCTGACTGGGGGCGTACTACTCTCTCTGTGCCTGTTTTCTCATATATACATGGGCTTCATAATAGGAAACTGCCTCAAGGAGTTGAGAATTAAATGCAAGAAAATAAGCATTTAGAACACTCTCTCTAGGTGTTGGCTGTTTTTAATCTTCTAACATTCTAGAAGAGAAACCTGAGGCCTGGAAGAGGTGAAGTCTTGAACGAGGATGCGTTATGCACCAAACATTGGCCACAGTGGGCTGCCCTGTTTCAGAAAGGGTGACAGCTCAGGATAGGGGTGCAGGAAGGTGGGAGTGAGGAGGGAGGGGAGCCCCCCAGGGTGGGTAGGAGGAGGGGATGAGAGGGGAAGGCTGAGACTACTAGCGCATGTGGGGCCTGTCTCATCATTGTGAGCCCTTGCCAACTCGTCAGAAGTAAGGGGGGATGGGAGGAGGTGTAAATAAAGGTGAGGTATGAGCACTGATGAATCCAAATGCATTCACTCAAAACCCCAGAAAGACAGAGAGATTCCCTTGTGGCTCAGTTGGTAAAGAATATGCTTATCAATGCAGGAGACTCAGGTTCGATCCCTGGGTGGGGAAGATCCCCTAGAGAAGGAAATGGCAACCCATTCCAGTATTCTTGCCTGGGTAATCCCATGGACAGAAGAGCCTGGTGGGCTACAGTCCACGGGGTCACAAGAGTCAGACGCAATTTATCGACTTAATCACCAGCACTCACCTTCACTCCGACCCCTGCCTCACCTGGGACTGTGGCAGCTGTCCCTCCCTACTCCCAGCACAGGACCAGGGACTAAGTACTGCCCCCTGGGCTGAGGCCAGTTGGTGGTCTCTTCTCTGCTCTGTCCCCTCGCAGAACCCAGGAGCCTCCTCCTGTGTCTGCAGCTTGATAATCACTTTCTTTGCCTGCACACCTTTCTCAGGCATTTTCCGCACAAAACTTCTACTACCATTGTGCCTACAGCAGAAGAGGATTCATCAGTTCAGTTCAGTTCAGTTCAGTCCTCAGTCATGTCCGACTCTTTGCGACCCCATGGACTGCAGCACACCAGGCCTCTGTGTCTGTCACCAACTCCCGGAGTTGACTCAAACTCATGTTCATTGAGTTGGTGATGCCATCCAACCATCTCATCCTCTGTCATCCCCTTCTCCTCCCTCCTTCAATCTTTCCCAGCAACAGGGTCTTTTCCAGTGAGTTGGTTCTTTGCATCAGGTGGCCAAAGTACTGGAGTTTCAGCTTCAGCATCAGTCCTTCCAATGAATAGTGACGTTAGCTTTAATTTCTTCACTTGTTCAATGACTGCTTAGTGTCTTCTCTCCAGCCCATCCTCGGGCACCTGCCAAGATCACTTAGGCCACTTTTTCTCAAGGGACCCCAGGGAATCCCCTGCAAGTTCAAACTTCCCCCTCCTTCCCCTTCTAATTTGTTGGAAAAGGGAGGTCTGAGCAGGATTTTGGCTGTTAAGCACAGCTGCCTCGCCCTCCCGGACTCAGGCACCTGGATAAAGGTCTAACTGTCCCTAGCTTGGCTGCCCTCCTCCAGCTCCTCCACAGCCTCATCATGACCATGACCATGTACACACAGGCTTCCCTCCGTGGCGCACATTTTGTCGCACCCAGACCCCCGCCCTCTGAGCACACAGCACCCCCAGGCAGCCCTCATGAATGGCTCCTTTAAGCTCCAGAGCCCTCTTCTGAAAAGGTAAATACATGCAGAGCCACGTGGGTACATTTCCAGAGCTGTGCTCCCTGGGCCTCTGTGTCTGGTCCTGAGGGTCAGCGTTGAGCACCGGCCAGGCCGCCTGGGGCCCCTTGTGGGGAGTGGAACAGTGACAAGGATTGTATTTGCGGCTGCTGGAAATTTTTCCAAGAGCGGGGCAGGCTATTTGTTACACCTTCTCCTCCTTTCTCTCCCGCCATCACTGTCTTCCCTCCAACCACAGGAAAGCGGAGCAGAGAAGCTGGGAGATGCCAGCTCCCTGCTCACTTGTCCCGCAGCAGCTCTATTACTCTAGGGAGAGGTGCCTGCTGAAGGTCCCAGGAGGATGGCAGCTCTGCGAGGGGCTGGGACCCTGTTGCCATGGAGTACGTGCTCCGTGAAGCAACAGATGACTCAGAGAAAGAGACAACCCAAAGCCCAGGGCCGGCCTCCCAGGGCCCTCTCCGCCTCAGTGCCTGTCGCTGCTGCTTCTTGGCCAGACCGGCGCCTCTGAGCACCTGTCCTTGCACTGACCCTGCGTGCCTCTTTTTTTCCTCCCATCTGGGCTCAAACTCCCTGTTCCCATGGTCTCTCCTAAGCCAGGTCTAGGGAAGGATGGAGCTTCCTCTCCAGGGCTCATCAGACAGCAAGGCGGATGATGATCAAAGAAGACAGAGCAAAAGAGATGGGGGCGGGGGGAGGTGAACATCGAGCCTCAAGTCCAAACAGGGCACATGGGCTGTAGGGGGGTGGGGCTCGAGGAGGGGAGCTTAGACTGGTCCTGAGAGGGAGTGGAGGTGGGGCGGGAAGAACTTAGGCAAGGTCGAGTGCAGATACCGAAAGGTATGGAGGGGCGTGGCACCATCCAGGAGAGTGGAAAGCAGGGCAGAACCACAGTGAGGATGCTGGGAGGCTGGAGGCTGGACATGGGTTATACTTCTGCAGAGTCTGGACTGACACCTGAGGGAATTTAAACTGAGGTTCCTTTACACCCTTTCTTTTTCTGCACAGACCATCCTGGCACAAGAAAATAACACTTGCACTTTCCAGAAAGGGCTTCTCCCTGCTGGGGAAGAAGGACCCAAGGATCAAACCCGGGTCTCCTGCATTGCAGGCAGCTTCTTTACCAGCTGAGCCAGCAGGGAAGCCCTGGAGAGAAAGTAAGGACCCAGAACAGTGAGGACTGGAGGGATGGGGGGAAAGTGGTGGGGGCTGGAGGGAGAGGGGTGAGAGGTAGAGACAAGAAGAGTCCGGTGTAGAGAAAGGACTGTGATGTTTTTTGTTGTTGCTGTTTGCTTTCTTTGGCCTAAAGCCCAGTCCAGTGATCTTCCTGTCACAGGCACCCAATAAAGCTGACTGAATGGAAGCAGAGAGGGTCTCGGGGCCAGGTGGGGTGTCCCAGGAAAGCTCAGTGGGTGAAGGGAGTCCGGAAACTGGGAGCACCAGCTCAGCCAGCTCAGTGCCCCTCCGCCCTGCACACCGGGAAGCCCCGGAGAACACACCTGCCCCAACCACTATGGGCTCGTGTCCAAGCAGCCTTGGGTCACCACTGTGGTGAAGGAAGGACAAAACCATTATGCAAAGGGGAGGAACCGTGGCATCTTCCAAAAATGGCAGCCTCGATATTTCTGGTTGCACGTGTTCTTCTGGAACCTTGCCCATCCCCACCAGGGGATGGAATCTGTGTTCTCCTCTTGAATCTGGTGGGCCTCTGTCTCGATGGACAGGCATGGCAGAAAGGATGCTTCCTGACTTCTAGGGCTCTCTACAATTTCTGTGTAAGAGGGTGAGCTCCCTTAAAGCCCCCATGGAAGACACTACACAGGCGGCAGAGAGACCCTGGAGCTTCAGCTGACCAGCCTCCAGCCCAGACATCAACCTGTGGGTGAGGGACCTTCAGGTGCCCCCCAGCCCCATCCCCACCTGACTGCAACCCCAAGGGAGACCCTGAGAGAGTCCCCTGGCTGAGCCCAGTCATCCTTCAGAACCATAAGAGAGAATGAGAAAATGATTGCTGTTGTTTCAAGCCTTTGATGGTGGGGGGGCAGGTTGCTAAACAATAGATACAGGTATAAGGAGACCAGGATCTTTCTGAAATCTGTGCCTGGCCAGGGGCAGTAAGATGCACCTGCCAACTAACAGAAAGGAGTCCACATGGAGAAATGTCAGTGCAAGGATGCTGACACCCAGTCACTCTGAGGTCCACGGGGCACCTCAGTACCCAAGATGCACTGCACATGCCTGGTCCAGGAAGCGGGCATGATAGATGGCCCTGCCAGGGGGAGTATCCCCAAGATGCAGGAGGGCCAGTCTCCTCCTTTGCTGCAGCAACTCCCCAGGGGAGGGCTGGAGGTTTTCTCACACGGGGTCAAACATCCCAGCAATGCCACCCTGACTGCAGCTCCATATTGTTTCCTCCTTTCCTGGGATGATGCCTGCTCCTAACTGGGTGGAGTCTTCATCGATTTCCAGCACAGGCATCGCACCCTGGATGCCCAGTGACCACCCTCCATCTGCCCCATGGTACTTAATGTGTCCCTAGTCTCCTTCTCTTCCTGGGTCTATCACTGGTTCCCCCCAGGAACATTTGTGCTCCCTCTACCCACAAGGGACATTTGGCACTGTCTGGGGACATTTTGGTTGCCATGCTTGGGGAGAAGGGTGCCAGTGCATCTTTCGGGCAGAGGCTGGGAGCGTGCCATGCAGCCTGCAGCATTCAGGACAGCCCCCGGCACGGGGAATGACCCAGTCCCAACTGTCAGCTGTGCTGGGGCCAGGAAACCGTGCTCTCTCTCGAGTCCTGCTTGCCTTGCATTTCATCCCTGTAGTACTTTGTTCCTTTGCTTTCCATGGTGACGGCTAGATACATGATGCTTCCTGAGATTGACACACTGGTATGGGCTTCCCAGGTGGCTCAGTGGTAAAGAATCCACCTGCCAATGCAGGAAATGCAGGTTCGATCCCTGGGTCAGGAATATCCCCTGCAGAAGGACATGACAACCCACTCCAGTATTCTTGTCTGAGAAATCCCATGGACAGAAGAGCCTGGTGGGCTACAGCCTATGGGGTCACAAAAGAATCGGACACAATTTAGTGATGAAACGAGACACTGGTATCTAACAATCTCCAGCAGGCCTGATACCCTGTTGATAGGATGAATCTCTTTTGGCCAAGGCAGCCTGGTGAGTCTCAGCTTTGGAATGGAGGGGAAGGAAGTCCTGAGGAGCCAATAGTGCCCCCAATGGGGGCACTGGTGGGGAGGGGGGGTTCCCCGAGGAGGCACACATGCTGCCAGGGCCTGGGCTGGAGAGATGAGTCACAAGGGGCCGTCCCTTCCGTGACTGCTTCCTTGCCTGGAGCAGCCCAGAAAAGGGTGCCCCCAGCCAGAATGATGCCTCCATACGATCATGTCGCTTGTATCAGCACTGTCAGGGGCAGGAGGGGGAGTTGGGGGAGGAAGCGGGCGGGGGGTGCCTCACTCTGCTCACATCCCAACCCTGGCTAACACAGGGCTTCAGCCTCCTCCCGTGAGCCACAGGCAGAGCTGGAGCAAGAACAGATGATTCAAACCAGGTGTGCTCCCTCCCTCCCTCCTCCCTCGCCTGATGCTCCTGCGGAGAGCTGAGCTCCAAAGGGGAGCAGGAGAAGGGAGGGTGGAGGGGGATGGGGGTGCCAAGGCTTTGGGGGCACACTGTCGCACACCCGTCTTGCATGTATGACCAGAAGGAGGCCAGGCTCCGTGTGCCAGGAGGACACAGCCTGTTGTCCATGTCATCTCTGCTCCCCAGCTCCCTGTGAGTGTGGCCCCCATGGTGACCCCCTGATAGCAGTGTTACCTGCCAGCTCTCTCTTGCCTTCCTGCCAGCCACAACCACATCCTTGCCGTCCTCAACCCCTCTGTGCCCCAGGCCCCCACAGGAGAGGAGGTGGAGCCAACTCTCATTCTAGATTCTTACTCCTCAGAGCTCCTTCCTCACCTCCGGGAGGACCCAGCCAGCGGGTGTCTACTTTCCTGACTTCCTGGGGGTCTTCACAGTGTCGAACTGAAGGAAAAGTCTCACCTTGGCTGGGGCAGCAAATGCAGGGGAGAGATCACATCGGGGACTGTGGTAAGAATGAGCACGGGAGGGGCATCCCTGGTGGCTCAGGGGTGAAGAGTCTGCCTGCCAATGCAGGAGACACGGGTTCCATCCCTGGTCTGGGAAGATCCCACATGCTGCGGAGCAGCTGAGCCCATGCACCACAACTACTGAGTCTGCGCTCTAGAACCTGGGAGCTGCAACTACTGAAGCCCTTGCACCCTAGAGCCTGTGCTCTGCAACAAGAGAAGCCACTGCAATGAGAAGCCCATGCACTGCAACTAGAGAGTAGCCCTCACTCGCCACAACCAGAGAAAAGCCTGCGCAGCAACAAGACCCAGCACAGCCACAAGTAACTAAAAATTATTCAAACACCAAAACAAAAGAATGAATGTGAGAGGTTTCCTCACTCTGGTCCTGATCCCCAGGGAGAGAGAGACTACACACCCTTAAGGTTCTCCACCTCATGGAAAAGGAAAGATGCAAATACCACCTTGTTCCCATTTCCCAGGTGGGTAAGTGGAAGCTCAAGGCTGAAAACAGCAGGGGCACTGCAGGCAAAGTGGGCGCTGGGAGAGGAGGGGGCCCAGGCAAGGTAGAGTGAAGAACCTCCCGGCTTCTTCTCGGAAACATCAGGGAGAAACGGCCGTCACACAAGCCCTGAAAGCTGGGGCAGGAGACTTCACTGAGTTTCCTGAACTTTCCTCCAAACACCAGCTCCTCCGTCACCTCCTCTCCACAGCTTTCGTGTTTGTCAAAGCCAAGTGCTAGAGCTGACCCCTTGCAGTATTCAAACAGAGTGCTACGTGCTTTACCTCCCAGGTTCGGGTACCTTCTCCCCTCAAGCCTCACTCTCCCCAAAGGTAATGTATAATTTGCAGCTATTAAACCCTTATGAAGTGCCAGCCTCTGGCAAGTAGAGCTTTCCATGCATTATTTTATTCCATCTTCATAGCCCTATGATGTAGATACTATTATCACCCCATTTTATGGATGAGAAAACTGAGGCTTGATGAGGATGGTGATTTGTCTCATGTGACAGAGCCAGGAATGATGGAACCAAGAAGGCAACTTCTAACTGATGGACACTCAAGTCCTCACTCTGGACCCTGCTATTTACAGATGTTTACTGATGTATGGGGCTTCCTTGGTGGCTCAGGCAGTAAAGGATCTGCCTGCAATGCAGGAGACCCAGATTAGACCCCTGGGTTGGGAAGATCCCCTAGAGAAAGGACTGGCTACCCACTCCAGTATTCTTGCCTGGAGAATCCCATGGACAGAGTAGCCTGCAGGCTATAGTCCAGGGGTCGCAAAGAATCAGACATGACTGAGCGACTAGCACTTTTACTTTTTCACTGATATATGTGCCTTGCTTGGCTCTGTGTGGAGACATACAGGCCTGTGAGGATCATCCCACCCTGGAAAGTCAAGGATGGGGGGCTGGATCCCAATAGCTGTAGCCATGGTGCACACATGGCTTTTTCCATTCAAACTGAATAAGATAAAAAATTCAGTTCTGTGGTTGGATTAGTCACACTTCCAGTGTTCCCCATGTAGCTTGTGGCTACTTATGGACAGTGCAGAACATTCCCATCACTTCTGAAAGTCCGGTGGACAGTGCTGGCTTAGAGTCTGCCCCACTGCACACTGGCCATCCAATGTTGGGCCAGACAGCAGACCACCCTCCTCCTGGGGCTCCCATGCCTGTACTATAGCTGCCTAGGGTCCCACTAGATCTCACAGAACACGTGGCCCTTCATTTCTGAAATCCCCTGGATGGCAGCCTTGCTGTGACTGATGCCATGGGTAGGGGATGATCTGAGCAGGGGGTCTCAGACCTTGGAGTGGAGATGTTATTGCTCAACAAACATGAACTGAAGCCTAGTGCGGGGGTGATGTGTGGCTGCCAGGGGAAGTCACAGAATGTCAGAAGTAGTAAGGCCTTAGGGAACTTCGATCCAATCCCCTCATCTCAGAAAAAGGCCAGAGTCCACACAGGGCTGTGGCCTGGCTCCTGCCTCAGGGAGCACTGGAATAAGCAGAAAGTCGCACTGTGACCCACAGGCCCACGGGGAGCACAAGAACCCTGTCAACTCCTCGGGAGTTTCCTGAGATTGCAGAGGACCCTGTACGCGACAGTGGGGTAGGGGAGAATTCTTTGGGGAGAATTTCTACTGCCGCTGGGGAGAGGAGGTCAGGGGCAGCCAAGGAGAGATGTGCTCAACCTTGGGCATCTGATGGGCAGGAACCCCGATGTGTGACTGCCAGGGGTGGGGCGGCCAGGGCAGGACGATGCCTCTGGGCAATCCATCCCTGCCTTGTTTATGCATCTGTCTCAGGTGCAGCTGGAAAGGGAGCTGGGAGCACAGGCAGCAGCCACAAGGGAGATGAGCTGTGAAAGAGCATTTGTAACTAGAAGAGCCGGGAGCGGAAACGATGACTCATGGACTGCACACATCTGCCCCAGGAGGCTGGGGGTGGGGGGGTGGGGCAGTGAGGACAGTGCTGGGGCTGGTGGTGAAGCCATTATTTTAAGAAAGAGGAGAAACATATTTATTTTCTCCATCAAACCAGCCAACACTCATTTTTGAATTTTTTTTTTTAAAAAAATTATAAGCACTATCTTTAAAAAACGTATCCTACAAAATCCTGGAGCAGGACTCCTGAAAAGTGGCAACCTCATCAAAAGCTGTCTGAGAAACTGTCACAGCCAAGAGGAGCCTTAGGAGCCGTGACAACTAAATGCAATGTGGTGTCCTGGATGGGATCCTGGGACAGCAAAATGACTGGGGAAAAACTCAGGAAGGTAAAGAATGGACTTTGGTTAATGATAACGTATCAGTATTGGTTCATTAATTGTAGCAAATGTCCCACACTAATAATGTAAGAAGTTAATAGTCAGGGAAACTGGGGGTGGTGTGTTGGAATTCTCTGTACTTATCATCTCATTTTTTCTGTAAATCTAAGACTGTTCCAATAAATAAAGGCTATTAAAATTTTTAAAGGCGCTTATTAAAATGGCTTTTAAAAATTATAAGAATCACTTAAAATGATTATTATTATTTACAACCTTTAAAAATGGGAAAATAGGGAGAGGCCGAATTTACTCAGGATTCTACAATTTGCCAAGTATGTTTGCCTGTATTAATTGCATTTTTCACCACGGCCCCGGGAAGGAGGTATTATTATGATTCCCATTTTCTAGAAGAGGAAACTGAGGCTCAGAATGCCTAGATAACCTGCTCATTGTCATGCAGGCTAGGAAGCAAGAGAGGAAGCCGAAACTGGAAACCTCCTTCCTGGTGCTTTTCCCACTGGCTCTGGGCTCCCCACTCTCTGCTGAGCTCGGCTGTGAGGGGAGACACCCTGTGACACCTCCCAGCAGGTGCTGTGGGGCTCGTGTGACCCTCAGCGGTAAGGTGAGGGTAGAGGCTGGGTGATCCACCTTTGGGGGCCAGGTTACAAAGACACAGGGCTGTGCGGTTTCAGCATTGGCAGCCTGGAGCCCTCCCTCAAGAAGCCGAGGGCCTTTGGGGGCACCTGGACAGGGCAGCCACCTTCCCCTGAGAGCCATGAGGGCTGTGGGGACTGAGCAAAGCTATGTGAAAGGGGCATTGTGAAAGCTCAGCAGTGGCCTAGTGAAAATCAAAGGCAGAGGAACTCAGCTCTGTTGTCTCCCAGCCCTGGGGGCCACCATGACCATCACCTGTCACAAGAGGCTGCCAGCAGCAACTCCAGGCCGTATTTAGCTGCAGGGCGGCCTGGCTGAAGCTCAGCCTGGATCTCCAGCCCTTCCTCCAGAGAGGCAGATTTTTCTTCACTGATTCAGTGCTTAGCACAACCAAGGTCTGCAACGCAGGTGGCTCATGTCAGAGCAGCCTGCAAACAGTTAGGATTGCTCTGGTGAGGCTTTGAGCTGACCCTCTGGGAAGGTGGTAGAAGTCTGTGGATTAACTTTTGCCAGGCAGCCCTGTGAAAGGAGCCCTGTTGGGAGATGTACAAGTCCAAGGACGGCCCCTGCCCAGGTTCCCTGGCAAACTGAGTGAGTCTCTGGGTAAAAAGTACAAGTAAGGAAATACATTTTGCTTTGAGAATGTTACCTCCATATTTCCTCAACAAAGCTGTGTGGCAACTCGTGATGGGAGTGAGAAGAATGTGGAAAGATTTAAAATCATATTCGAGTTCTTTCCTTGGGCCATTTTTAGCTATGTGGCCTTGCATGGAGTCCCCACCTGCTGCCTCAGCTTTCTTATCTGCATAGTGGGGTGAAAATATTTATTTGGATGAGATAATAATATTATTACATGTAATAATATTTATTAATGAGACAACGAGATGAAAATCCTCCATGAGTTGCACACTATTTCACGGTAACAGGGGCTTCCCAGGCAGCGCTAGTGGTAAAGAACCTGCCTGCCAATGCAGGAGATGTAAGAGATACGGGTTCGATCCCTGGGTCAGGAAGATCCCTGGAGAAGGGCATGGCAACCCAGTCCAGTATTGTTGCCTATGAAATCCCAAGGACAGAGGAGTCTGGAGGGCTACAGTCCATAGGATTGAAAAGAGGTGGATATGACAGAAGTAATTTAGCACAAATACACAGGGTCACAGGGGCTGTTATCACTTCTCGTCTGAGATAAGAGATCTGGTGGCCTAGCCCAAGATCTAAGTGTCAGGCATGAGGAGTGACTCTAGAACAGTTGAATGCCCCATAGTAGGGGATCTTTGCACCCTCCTGACCCTCCCCACATTCTATTTTAGAAAAGACTGAGGTTCCTAGTGATGACTTGCCCACGGTCAGCCAACTATAAGCTGAGCCTTGACTCCTATCTCTAGTCGTGTGGCAGATGTTGCTGCCCTTTGTTCTTGATGCTTCTGAACCTTCCGGGACCTGATGACAGCCACTACCCCACACCCACCCTCTGCCCAGATGCCAGAATCAGGGTCAGAGTTCAGTTCACCACATTTCACTGTTCATAATCAAATCAGGATCCTCCAATACAAAAGGCCAAGAGAACAAAATGGCCAGTGTGGTGTAAAAAAACAAACAAACAAACTTAGGAATGACAGACCTAATTACTAAGAAGTTTTTAAAGGACTTTAACTTAAACTTGTTTTTATTTAATTTGGTGCATATCATGTGGATTTTTACACCAGGAATGTAAACTTTTTGTGTCTCCTCTCTAAATGGCCCGACAGTATTCCAACAGGACTTACATCTTGCAATTTGGTCTTTAAGAGGTCATTAAGCTTTGAAGTGGATGTTTAGCCCAGGTGTGGAATTTAGCCCAGGTATGACCGTCGCCATTTTTGTTTCCAGATTTTTCTAAAGCCCCTGTGGTTAGTTGTAATCTCTATCGGCTTCTAGCTCAATTAACTTTCATTTTCTCTAACCAATGGATTTTCCTGGAGTACCCACCTTAGGTGCCTAAGGGCCCCTGGGTCTATCTTTTGTGAGGGAGAGAAGGCAGGAAATGGGAGGTAGGTATTCTTCAGGTAAGAATGTGCTCTGGGATCTCAGGAACTTGCACACAGATGCTGAGCTCAGATAGTGGGGTTTGCACGCCTAGCTCTGAGTCATGCTCTCCATTTCCCAAGGGGCTCCCAGCATACCCGTCTTAATGATTCACAGAGCTGCCCCAACATCCCTCAGAGGTTGAAAACTTTCTATGCTCCTTCTAGGGAGTCTGGTTCAGGGGTTAAACACACAGACCATCTGCATTTGCATTCCAGGCCCTCGCTTCAGCTGTGGGATGACCTTAAGCAAGTCACTCCCAGGACAAGAACCTCTGCTGGGTGGGCCAGGAAAGAAGGCACAGTTCAAAGATGATTAACTCTGTTACTGATGGACTAGTCTGGAAAACAAGTTGAAGCTGATGGCTCAAAATAAGGTTTTGGTTTATCGTAGCAAATAAGCTGCTCCAGCGATCACAGGCTCATACCTACTATGAGTAAAACATAATAAGCGTGAATTCTATGAGAATCTTAAACAGCAGTCCCAGGCCCCATTGTTAAGAGTTCTTCAAAGAAACCCTGGGGGCAATAAGCAACAAGGTCCTACTGTAGAGCATAGGTAAACTGTATTCAAGATCCTGTGATAAACCGTAATGGAAAGGAGTGTGAAAAAGAACATGTATATGTATAACTGAGTCACTGCTGTACAGTAGAAGTTAGCACAACATTGTGAATCAACTATCTTTCAATAAAATCAATTAAAAAATAAAAAAATAAAACTCAGGTGCTTTCATGTCAAAGCAGACTGTAGGTTTCAGTCTCAGCAGGCACTGTATTCAGAAATCAGAGCCTGGCTTCAGATAGCCTCACAACTCAGCTACTCCAGTTAAAATTACTTAAGTGAACATTACAACTGCCTCTGTGACAAGAGCACCACATCCACTGTTGTGATACCATGGTGAGCTTGTCCTGCAAACACTGAGAACACCCTGGTACGTTCACTTCCTCCCAGCAGTGACTACTAGGGTTTCCTCTTCCTTTACAATGAGTCACCATCCCATCCCTGAACCACAGAGAACTGATGTCTCAGCGCTACAGCTGACCCGGGGGAGTCTTCCTAACTGGTCCTCAGTCTGGAGCCTGACTACTCCACGGGCCACTAGTTAACACTGTCTCCGGGAGATGCAGGTGCTAAGGGTGGCTGAAATCCAGAACTTCCTCTCTGTCCCCCAGTGGGAGCATCTTTGTAACTTCAACAACTAGCCCAGCACTTCCCTAGTGTTCCAGAGGCTAAGACTTCTCATTCCCAGTGCAAGGCAGGGGCTCGGGTTTGATCCCTGGTCAAGGAACTAGAACCCATGTGCCACAACTAAAGATCCCGCATGCTGCAACAAAGATTGAAAATTCCATATGCTGCAACTGAGACCCAGCACAAAAATAAATACATAGTAAATAATAATAATAATAATAATAATAATCTCAACTCTTTAAAATGACAACAGCAACAAATAGCCCAGTCTGGTGCAGGGGACACAGGGGGCCTCACTGCACCTCTATTTGTCTACCACAGCACATGATCCTAAGGAGACAAGACATTTCAGGAAGCTTCTGGAAATGGAAATTGCCAAAGGGTTTGGCAAGAGAGCGGAATCATAACTCATCCCTCACTCCTTCCACCCACAGCTGTGTAGACAAGCCCCCGTAGCCTGCTTAGATGCCATCACTTACCTAGGGCTCCTTGGCAGATGTCTGTGCGAGTGGCTCCTTCAGTAATAAATTGGGGATCATCACAGATCTCCTGAAAATGAGACCCACAAAGTATTGTCAACATATCTGCCATATGCTTTTGTAATTAGGACACCTCAGTTTCCAACAGATGCATCGGACTCCTCTGTCTCTCCCCTCTCCTCTAGGGAATGCCTGGCAGTTAGGTAGACTGCCATGGGGTCCTTCTCTGACCCCTGCTCTGTGGGTTCTGATAGGTGGTAGGGGACCCTACTGCTCCACTAGATTCCCAACGCCCCACACTGCCTGGAGCCTACTTCATCATGCTATTTCCTAGGGCCAGGGCAGTGCCAAGTCTAGCCTCCTCTCGGGGTCTGGAGATGGTCCACACTCTGGAGTTGCCCTGCCCACCATGCCCACCCCTCTCCTCTGTTCCTGCATGGGATTTCTCCTCCCCCACCCAGTTCCCTCCTTTTCCACATCTTATCATATCTCAAGACCCACTGCCACCAACTCCATGAAGCCCTCCTTCACAGTCTGGCCCTCACCCATCCTTTCCATCCTGAATCCCAGAGTATCTATATTCTGCAATTCTAGTAGCAGCTAGATGTGCAGTGTGTATGGTGCTGGGTACCACTATGTCTTCCTAACACTTATGCTTCTTGAGGGTAGGGGAAGGTATCTAGCTTTCTGGATTTGCCCATAGGCCACGATACTCGGGGCGGGGGGTCTACATACTGTGAGCCTGCTGTATGTCAATACTGTATGTGGTGCTTTATCTCAGCAACATGGATGGGAAACAACCCCATTTTATAGGTGAGGAAACAGGCTAAGAGATGAAGCCACATGTCCCAAGATGCATCGCTCATGGCTGTAGACAGCAATGGGATTTGACTGCTGTAAACCATACATACACTCCTTCCCTTCCTGCACTGCCTCTAAATGATTACTAACAAGCCAAAAAGGGCTGTCCTACAGGTCGCCTACTGGAAGCCAACCTTGAACAGGGCTGCCCCCCCTGCTGCCCTCTCTGAGCATGCTTCCTGATTCTGAAGAGCCCCACCCAAAACCACAGAGGAAGCACAGAGCATAAATCTGGGCTTCCCTTGGCCGGGACCCTTTGATTTGGAGGAGCTCCACCCCAGAGCACCTGGTGGGCCCCCTCTCTGTCAAGCAGAAGCGTTTCCTGGGTGAGGCCAGGATCTAGCCCCTGTTCATCCTGACTTAGACTGTAGACCCTTCTGGAATCCACAGCAGAGACACTCCTCTCATGCCCTGCATGGTCGCTTCCCTGTTCGGGTGGGTCTGTCTAGGGGAACACAGGCACAGTGAGAATGCTTTTTTGCTGAGGCAGACAAAGCCAGCTTTGCCTGAGGCTTGCCAGCCAAACATTATCCTGCTGATGGAATACACGGAGCTTGGTGCTGGGAGCCTAGAAATCATATTGATAATCCTCGGTGCGCCAGGCACTTATCCTAGAAGGGTTTTTCCATTATTTTTGAGAAACTTTTCACGTCTTTGGCAGCCTCTTCAAAGAAGGCAAAGTTTATAGTGGCTCTTAGAGATGCTTCAGGAAATTGAAACTTGTACACAGCATGAAGGGCACGAATTAAATATGGAACATCACAGTCTCAGGGAAGGGGTTGAGAGACTGGGCTTTGGAGTTAGCTGGAGTGTGACTCCTGGCTCTGCCACTTCTTATACAGTGGTTTCTATGACCCTGGCAAGTTACTTCACCTCTTTAAGACTCAGTTTCCTCATCTGTTTAATGGGGATAGTGATGACAAGTGTACCTATGACATCTGAAGGTTAAATGAGATGACTATGTACGTGTGCCTTGGTAAGCACTATATAAGTTACCGACTATTACAGTTATTGAACGAGTATCATAATCACTGAACTTGGAGGCAGGAGATGCAGGTTTGAGGCTGAATTCAGCTAGCTGAGTGTAAACAAATCATAAAGCTCTCAGAGGCCTTAGATCAGTGGTCCCCAACCTTTTTGGCACTAGGAACTGGTTTTGTGGGAGACAAGTTTTCCCACGGATGGGGAGGGGGTGGGGAAATGGTTTGGGGATGATCCAAGCACGTTACATTGATTATGCTGACGCTGATACGACAGGAGACTGAGCTCAGGTGGTAATGCGAGCAATGGGGAGCGGCTGTAAACACTGATAAGCTTTGCTTGCTCACCTGCTGCTCTCCTTCTGCGGTGCGGCCTGGTTCCTAACAGGCCACAGACCTGCACCGGTCAGCGCAAGGTGGGGACTGACATGTCTGCCCTCGCTCCAACCTGACTGGTGCCATCCTTGATGGTGACAGCGTTTTTCTCTGCACCAGCCCACAGTGACTTTAGCTGTGTCCTCTTCCCATCTGCGGAGCCCTCTGTGGCCAGTGTTGGGAAACCCCCTCTGAGGAAGGGCAGCCCTTTGGCTCCAGGACTGGCCCACTCCCCTCCCTCCTCTTACCCCCTACTCTCACTTCCTTGGGGCCTCCTTTTCTCTTTAGTTCCTTTCTCTCCGGGACTTGACATATGCTTGTGTGCGTGCTCAGTCACTCTTTCATGTCTGACTCTTTGCGACCCTTTGGACTGTAGCCCACCAGGCTTTTCTGTCCGTGGGATTCTCCAGGCAAGAATAATGGAGTAGGTTGCCATGCCCCGCACCAGGGGATCTTCCCCATCCTGGGATCGAACCTGCATCTCCTGTGGATCCTGCATTGCAGGTGGATTCTTTACCACTGAGCCATTAGGGAAGCCTGGGACTTGACATATAAAACATTCCAATTGCTCTCATCTGATAAAACAACCTCTCAAGTCCCAGGTCCCACTCTCCCTGCCACTTTCCCTCCTCTCCTTTTACAAGAATGCTTCTGGAATTACATGAGCATGCTCTTCATTTCTGGTTCCTTACTTTGGGGTCTACAGCCATCTGGCTCCTACCCACTGCAATTCGGTTGTTGCTGTTCAGTCACTAAGTTGTGTCCAACTCTTTGCGACCCCATGGACTGCAGCATACCAGGCTTCTCTGTCCTCCATTATCTCCTGGAGTTTACTCAAATTCATGTCCATTGAGTTGGTGAGGCTACCTAACCATCTCATCCTACTCCATGGCAATTGCTCTGTTAAAGTCACCAGTGACTTGCTTTTGTCTAGATCCAGTGGATACATTTTTGTTTGTCTCGCTTGACCTGAACTACAGCTGTATTTGAGAAGGCAGAGAGGGTGGCTGCGAGCTGTGGACACTAAAAACCCACAGGCGGATAGTCCTGGCTGCAGCCCCAGACACCTGTATAAGCAAATATTTAACCTTCTCAAGCCTCAATTTCTTCAACTGCTGAATGGGTCTATACCTGTTGCCCTCCCTGTTGGTTGTTCAGTTCATACCCTGTTCCACCCTAACCTGGGGCTCTAAAATGGGCTTAGATTTCCATTTTCCCATCTGGAAATCCTACAGGCATTTTCAACTGTTGGGTGACCTGTCTGTCTAGCCCCTAATGCCTTCAGAGGCAAAAATCAATATGCACTATGCCTGGCATACAGTTCAATATAGGTGTTCAATATAAGCTTATTGAATGAATGAAAGAATAAGCAAAGAAGTACATAAATTCACTTCACAAACTGTCAAGTACTATACAAACGTAAGGCAATTACATTATCGTTTATCACTTTCACCGTCATAATTTTGTTTGAGGCTCATTACAATCTTGCACTCATTCATTCATTCATTCCACAAAGAGTATTTTTGTTTACAGATGTATCCCAAGCATTTAAGTCAGTGCCTGACATTTAACAGGCCCTCAACAAATACTGTTAAATGAATGAATGAACAAATGAATGCATACTCTGAATGCACCAGGAATCGACTGGTGAACAATACACATATAGTCCCTGCAGTTCAGTAGGAAGGACAAACAAATATATGTAATTATGTGTACGAACTGCGAAATGCTGTAAAGGAAATTAGAGTTCATGATAAAGAATGACAAGATGAGAAGGGGGGCTGCAAAGAATGGTCAGGACAAAATCTCTTTGGGGGAGGGGACATCTAAGTCCCTAAGAATGAGTGAGCCAGATTCCAGAAAACCAAGAAAGAGCATCTCTGGCCAGTGAGGCAGGAAAGGGCAGGGTGCCCTTGAGAAACTAAAAGGTGTTGGGCTTGGTGAATCAGTGGAGAGAGGAAACTATTATGGAATCACCTCTTCTTTCAGATAAAGAAATGGAGGCACAGAGGTTAAACAGCTCACTCAAGTTAGCAAGAAATGAACTCAAGTGCTCCAGGCCAAGAGTACCTCCTACTGCACTTGCTGCCTGCGGGCTTGATTTTGGGGTAACAGAAGGTGAACAGCGGATGGGGGAGGGGGGAGTGGTTCAGGGGAGGGGAAGCAGGACAGGAATGCTTATTTTCCTAACAGGAATCTAAAGGCTGGATTTCCCAGTAGGCCTCCTTGAGATGTGGTGGGGGAAGGTCAGCGAGGTGTCCCATAGGAGGTGGGGCCAGGAGGGATTCCAGGGACACAGGATGTACAAACTGATCAGGGGAGCAAACTGCCCCCAAGGCCTGCCAGGGCACGGAGGACAGAGATCCAGGGCGGGTGGGAAAACGGAGCTCAGAGGGGGCCCCTAGATTACGAGGTGTGGAGCAGGAACCGGCTCCTGGCTGCACCTCCCCTGTGCTTTTGATAATCACCAGGGTAAATATTACAGGGAGTTGTCTTGCCAGTTCCCATCTGGAAAAATAAACAGGAAACTGAGTGGATAAATCTAACCATCACTGCAAGAGACAATCCCTAGTCACAAACGTCCAGGTCATGCGTGGACTTCCTCCCTGATGCAGAGAGAACCGAGTTAGAGACCGACTTTCCCCGTGAAATACCGTAACACCCACGCCCTGGTCTCCTGCCCACCCCCACCCGCGGCCTCCCTTCTCCGAGACTCTCGTCCCCGCCAGCCGGAGACCAAGAAGTTTCCTCCAGGTCCCCTTATGTCACCCGAGTTTTTGTGAGTTTTTGCCGGCGGGCCGGCTAGTGGGATCTGTGGGCAGTGTGCACTTCGGCCCGTCCTGCAGGTTCCGTGGGTGGCGGATGGGACGCGGGCGATCCCGCGCCAGCGGAGCTCAGGATCGGGCTCCGGGCCGCGGGGCTCGGCTCTCCGCGCTCCCGCGGCTCCCCGAGCGCGGGGACCGGGTTCTCGCCCGCTTGGAGGCCGGGCCCGCCGCGCCTCCGGACCCCGCATCCCACCCTGGTCGCGCTCCCTACCGTGGGCCGCTTCCACTCGATGCCCCGGGTCTTGCTGGAGTAGGGTCCCAACTCCTTGAAGCCCAGGAGAGGACGGCAGGGCCGGGAAGGAGGGGTCCTGGAACAGCGCCCCGGCCTCCAGGCACTCTTCCCGCAGCGCCGCGTAGTCCCTGGTTGAGGTACTTGACCGCCCTCTCGTGCGAGCCCCAGCCCCTCGGCCGCCTCCCGGTCCTTCGCCAGCTTGGCCGCGATGCCCGCCATGGTTGGCCCCGGTGCCTGCGCTGCCTCCGGGCGAGCGAGCGAGGGGTCTCGGCTGCGGCGATGAGCTGCGCTCTCGGCAGGGGAGCGGCCAGGGCCCGGCGCGCGGCAGTGGGACTGTGAGCGGCCGCCGCCGGCGATGATTCACCGGGTCCGGCAGCGCCCTCCGCCCGGCGGGCGTGGCCTGGCGGCTCGCGGCCTGCTCGGCGCCCCGCCCGGGACCCTGGCGGCCCGCGGGCCTGCACAGCGCCAACCGGACGGTGGTGGCCCGCGGGGCCGGTGCTGCCACCTGCGGGACGACGCCCGGGATGGCCGAGCCGGCCCGGCTGCGAGCACCCCGGTCATCCCGGTGCAAAAAGTGGGGACTCAAACCCAGCCTCACTTTAGCCGGCTTCCCACTAGCTGAAGAGGAAGGCTGGCCGAAACCCGAGATTGGGGCTATCCTGACTCGCCAGGAAACACCTTGTGAGCAAAAAGGGGAGAGAGCTGGAGGAGACGAAATCAGCTCTGTAAGAAGGTGGTTTCTCCGCTATAGACCCTATTTGACAGATGGGAAAACCGAGCAACAGAGAGGTTAGATGACATCACCCAGTGTTGCTCAACTGGTTTGAGGCAGAACAAGGATTCCAAGTTACCAGAGGCGTGTTACAATCAGAAGGCTACACACTGCTACCCGTTAGCTGTATGACCACAGATAGCGGAGCCAGATTTGGCAAATAAAAATACATACACCTGTAATAGGGAAGAATAAATCTGACTCCATATTAGATCTGTTGTGTTGCCTGTGTTTACTCATGCTGGCTCTGAACCTTTTGTTAAAAAAATGTTGCCTATAGCCTGAATTACATAGGGGAGCCTAGTCTCAGGGCTCTGACTTAAAAGAGTTCATTCATACAGAGATAAAAAGTTGGGAAATAGAGAATAACACTTGTTTCATTGAAGGTTTATGGGAACATCTTGACTTGACCTACATGGACAGCTAAGAAAGAAGGATTTCAACACCAAGAAGTTTGCAACAGCTAACCATGCCCCTCCCTCAGCTTGCCTTTAAAGGTGCTTTGCTTGATTCCTTCAGGGAGTTAAGGGCTTTTTATCAATGAGACACCCCGTCTCCTTGCATGACCCTGCAATAAACCTTTCTCTGCTCCCGAACTGTTTTGATTTGTTTGGCTTCCCACCTCAAAATGTTTTCTTTGGCATGCGAATTATTTTGAGCTGAAAACAATGGAGGCCCAGAAGACTTGGGAAGAAACTTTGACCTTCCTGGTAACTGCCTGAAGAATTTAGATAAAGGGGCTGATTCCAGAATAGAGCAATCACCAGAGATAGGGGGCTCACCTGCAAGGCCTAGAGATCAGATACCTCTCTGGGTCCCATTGTCTCTTTGTTGTTCAGTCCCTAAGTCCTGTCCAACTCTTTGTGACCCCAGGGACTGCAGCACACCAAGCTTCACCATCTCCCGGAGTTTGCTGAAACTCTTGTCCGTTGAGTCGGTGATGCTATCTAACCATCTCATCCTCTGTCACCCCCTTCTCCTGCCCTCAATCTTTCCCAGCATCAGGGTCTTTTCCAATGAGTCAACTCTTCGAATCAGGTGGCCAAAGTATTGGAGCTTCAGCTTCAGCATCAGCCCTTCCAATGAATATTCAGGATTGATTTCTCTTAGGATTGACTGGCTTGATCTCCTTGTAGTCCAAGGGACTCTCAAGAGTCTTCCCCAACACCACAGTTTGAAAGCCTCAGTTCTTCTGTGCTCAGCCTTCTTTGTGGTCCAACGCTCACATCCACACATGACTACTGGAAGAAACCATAGCTTTGACTGTACAGACCTTTGTTGGCAAAATGATGGCTCTGGTTTTTAATACGCTGTCTAGGTTTGTCATAGCTTTCCTTCCAAAGAACAAGCATCTTTTAGTTTCATGGCTGCAGTCACCATCTGAAGTAATTTTGGAGCCCAAGAAAATAAAGTCTCTCATTGTTTCCATTGTTTCCCCATCTAGTTGCTGTGAAGTGATGGGACCAGATGCCATGATCTTATTTTTTTGAATGTTGAGTTTTAAGCCAGCTTTTTCACTCTCCTCTTCCACCCTCATCAAGAGGCCCTTTAATTCCTCTTAGCTTTCTGCTAAGAGTGGTATCATCTGCATATCTGAGGTTGTTTTTATTTCTCCCGGCAATCTTGATTCCAGCTTGTGGTTCATCCAGCCCAGTTAGTATATATATGTGATTTTGGTGACAGGGGATGCGTGCAGTCAAACCCACATTTTGGCAGAAGGTTTCTGTTAGTCACTAGGAGCAGATGTCTCTGTTAATGACTTTTGTGCTTTCCTAGATGTGAGAAGATACATGAAATTTGGCTCATAAAACCTTCTGAAAATATCTAACTATCTCAAGGCATGTTCTACCAGTTTTTTCCAGAGCACTGAGTGCCTCGTCTCTGATCCCTACCCTGAACTCCTTTCAGAGTGTGTTTAGGGTCAGTGACTGCAGTGGCTAGTGGAAACCAGATGGCAAGTGACAATTTTTAGTCAGCATCCAAAATGTCAGTAATGCCCGAGGCTGAGAAAGTCTGGTTTTGAGCACCTTTTCCCAGGTTATCTGATTCCAGCTTTTCATTGTTTTTGAGTCATTTTGCAACCCCAAATCGTAGATAGCTGTAGCAGTGCAAAATAATTTTTCTCTATATGCAGATTAATTCTGTCCAGTAGGGAGATCTCTTTATCCATCTTAGAGAAGCCTGTTGAATCCACTTGCACATTCATTTTTATTGCTTTTTATTCTTTACTTCATATAAATGTCTGCTTCTTTGACTTTTTAATTTGAATCAGTGATTGTATCACTTAGTCGCTTCATTTAGGGCTTCCCTGTAGCTCAGATGGTAAAGACTCATCTGCCTGCAATGCAGAAGACCCAGGTTAGAGTCCCGGGTCCAGAAGATCCCCTGAAGAAGGGAAAGGCAACCCACTCCAGTATTCTTTCCTGGAGAATCTCATGGACGGAGGAGCCTGGTGGGTTACAGTACAAGGGGTCACAAAAAGTTGGATACAACCGAGCAACTAATACTACACTACCACTAGTCACTTCATTTAATTTAGATAAAAATTTTAAAATGTGTCCATTAAAATGGACACATCTATATGAGTCATGATTTTACCATTTTAAAAAAAAATTATCTTTTAGTTCAAGGAAGGAAGACCAGATAAAGTGGCATTTTAGTCAATCTTGAAGGATAGTTTGAGATTTAAATATTCAGAATTTTTTATTTCCAATATTCTGGGAGGTGGGTCATGGAGGATCCTGCTGTGATTTATGTCGGAGAGTGTTTTGCCTATGTTTTCCTCTAGGAGTTTTATAGTTTCTGGTCTTACATTTAGATCTTTAATCCATTTTGAGTTTATTTTTGTGTATGGTGTTAGAAAGTGTTCTAGTTTCATTCTTTTACAAGTGGTTGACCAGTTTTCCCAGCACCACTTGTTAACGAGATTGTCTTTTCTCTGTTGTATATTCTTGCCTCCTTTGTCGAAGATAAGGTGTCCATAGGTGCGTGGATTTATCTCTGGGCTTTCTATTTTGTTCCATTGATCTATATTTCTATCTTTGTGCCAGTACCATACTGTCTTGATGACTGTGGCTTTGTAGTAGAGCCTGAAGTCAGGCAGGTTGATTCCTCCAGTTCCATTCTTCTTTCTCAAGATTGTTTTGGCTATTTGAGGTTTCTTATATTTCCATACAAATTGTGAAATGATTTGTTCTAGTTCTCTGAAAAATACCGTTGGTAGCTTTATAGGGATTGCATTGAATCTATAGATTGCTTTGGGTAGTATACTCATTTTCACTATATTAATTCTTCCAATCCATGAACACGGTATATTTCTCCATCTGTTTGTGTCCTCTTTGATTTCTTTCATCAGTGTTTTATAGTTTTCTATATATAAGTCTTTTGTTTCTTTAGGTAGATATATTCCTAAGTATTTTATTCTTTTTGTTGCAATGGTGAATGGTATTTTTTCCTTAATTTCTCTTTCTGTTTTCTCATTATTGGTGTATAGGAATGCAAGGGATTTCTGGGTGTTAATTTTATATCCTGCAACTTTACTATATTCATTAGTGAAACAATGATCTTTAGGGATAGACTTAAAAGTCTTTGGAATTAAAAAATGTTCCTGGTGCCCTATGAAATTGAAACTGATTTTGGTGTCTTCAAGAAGCTCTGGTCCTTTAAGTCTCAGTGCAGGAAGAATTCAGCAAGAGGTAAAGTGATAGATAAGAAGTGATTTATTAGAATAGGAACCTTGTGAGGCTTACAGGTGGGGGAGTGGGACAAGAAGGTGCTGTGCATTGAGAATTTAGTGGGCTACAGTTTTATAATCAAAGGAAAAGCAGGGAGAGGGAAAAGACCACCTTCTTCCTCATTTTTTAGTAGATGTCATGTTGCCATCATCAGTTCCTCCTCCAGGTTGGGCACGGGAGTTTCTTGTCCCTATATGGTCAAACCAAGACTGTCATGGCACTATGAAAAGATTATTTCAGGTCTCAGTATAGTGATGGCTTTTCACTTTGAAGAGTCACTTTTCTGTAAATTATTACTATGTTTTTAAAAAATGTGAGCATGTCCTAGTGGTCATTAACTTTCTGAACTCATGGGTCAGGATGTGGGTGGGTCTCATGCCACCATTGTTTTATTGTTTTGGGGTATTTCTGATGCTTCTGTTGCATGGTTTTGTTATTAACCAAGCCTGCTTGATTTTGTGGTTAAGCAAACCTGGCTTTCTTGAGTGATCATTAACTTACTATGGTCTCCCAAAGCCTCCTAAAGTTGCCTTTCTATCGAGTGATATAATCTCATAATGGGATTTTGAAGCTATTTGATTATCCTACTCTGTCCCTATCAGAATTAGATGAAGCCTAATCACCTTTCCAAGGTCTGTGCCTAAGCAACCTTTTATAGTCTTCAGGATATTTTACTGCTCTGTGCAGTGTAGAATTTGATAGTAATGCAAATAATTCTTGTCTGTGTATATGCAAATGAATTTCTTGGGGTAGAAGTGCAATCAACCATCTTCCCTCCCTCAGTTTTGCATCTATTTAACTAATTCCATTCAGTATTCCTAATTGTTCTTTCAGATTCTCCTTTGAATTAATTTTTTAACATATACTGGTTCCCTCATTTGTTCATGAGTTAAATCAAAACTAAATAAATAAATAAAATGGGTAAGAAATAGTCAAAGAAAACAGAGGCAAAAAAAAGGAAAACAGAGGCATTTTTCCTTGGATAAGAGGATGGGTGTGTGTGCATGCTCAATCGTGTCTGACTCTGCGACTGCATGGACTGCATGGACTGTAGCCAGCAAGGTTCCTTTCTTCTTGGGATTTCCCAGGCAAGAATACTGGAGTGGGTTGCCATTTCCTTCTCCAGAGAATCTTCCCAACCCAGGGATTGAACCCATGTCTGTTGAGCTGCATTGGCACATGGGTTCTTTACCAGCTGAGCCACTGGAGAAGCAAGAGAAGGATATTGGGCAGGTAATACTAACTTCAAGTGTTTGCAGGATTGTCCTGGAGCAGAGGAAGTATATTCATTTCGTGTTGCTTAAGAGGGAGTAAAGGAACTAGTGGCAGATTTCGAGGGGCACAGATTTTAATTCACCATGAAAACTAATTAAATAGTGGCTGGAGCTGTGCCGAGTGCAATGGGCCACCTTGTGATGCTGGGAGTCCAGCACCATTGGTTGTGTTCAAGGGGTCAGGAGTTCCCCAGCTTGGCTGAGTATCAGAATCACTTGGGTAGTGTGTTAAAAATACAGATTCTGGGCTGTGCAGCCAAGGCTCCGTAGGTCAGAAAGTGTTGGTCTTTAATGATTGAGGGCCAGCCAGTTTGGGGTCCCTCTGCCAAAGGGGCTCAGAGATGGGGGGTGGTGACCTCTGGGGTCCTTTCATAGCCAAAGATTCCATGACCAGAAGGTTTGCTGACAGGCGGTATGAGCCAATGCTGTCGGTACTTTCCCATCATCAGGGTGCCAGCTTCTTCTTGAAAGTCAGCACTGACGTTGATCTTGAGGGCCACACATCTGTTTTATAAAGGGGTGGGGTTTGCATTTGAAGGAACTACTTCTCTGCCCCTCAGAATCTTCTGGGGACTGCCTATTGCTCCCCACTTTCTACATTTCCTGGAGAGGAGGAAGAATCCTAGGATGTAAGAATTGCATTGGCCGCCACAAGTATATTTTCATATTTGAGGACTGAGCCCTTTGCACCAAGTGCTTCAGGAATGGAATTCCCAGGCACCCCTGGTTCTGTGGAATCAGCCTCCACTTGGTTTGGCTTTGTGTTCATCAACTTTACTCCTCCTCCTTCATCGGAAGTCATACTTACTTGTAATTACACACGATGATGACCACGCCCACCGTTGGAAGAGATCCAGTTTTTAAAACCTGAATAACGACTGCCCTGTACTTCTCAGTACCTCTCACATAATGCTATCTCGCTGGATCTGGCAAAACCTCATCTCTCTCTGACCACACAATCCGTTCCACAGGACTCACCAGCACAGACAGACACACATACATCCCAACAGCCTTGCTGATCTAGTGAGTCACCAGTCCTGAGAGCAGGGGTGAGTCAGTGCTGCTGGGATTACCCAAAGCTGCCCAGGGGCGAAGCACAAGTCTGTACACCAGCAGGGGTGTGTGTGACAGAGAGAGAGAGGGAATGTGTATGTGTGTCAGAGGGCCACAGTGAAGGAATTTTAGTAGATTTTTTTTTCTTGATCAATATATTTTTAATTGAAGTATAGTTGATTTACAATGTTGTGTTAATTTCTACTGTACAGCAAAGTGATTCAGTTAAATCTATATATATATATATTCTTTTCAAAATATTCTTTTCCATTATGGCTTATCATAGGATGTTGAGTATAGTTCTCTGTGCTATGTAGTGTGTGCTCAGTCGCTCAGTACGACCCCATGGACTATAGCCCGCCAGGCTCCTCTGTCCATGGGATTCCCCAGGCAAGAATACAGGAGTGGGTTGCCATTGCCTCTTCCAGGGGATCTCCCTGAACCAGGGCTCGAACCTGCATCTCTTGCATTGGCAGATGGATTCTTTACCACTGAGTCACCTGAGAAGCCCTGTCCTGTATAGTAGGACCTCCTTTCATAGAATTTTTCTGTAGATTATTTTCTGCAAGTGAAAAGAAGAGAAAATAAAGCATCTAGGTCATACCAACTCCACATCACAGCTGCTTGAGAGGTGTCAGGGGCACAGTATGAAGGTTCTGGGGACACTCTTCCAAGCCAACTTCTTAACTGACCCCTCTGTGTGCCAGGCTGAGCTCCACTCATTATACACGTTTGCACATTTAAATCTTTAATTTAATTGGTCAGGGAGATCTTATTTTCTCATTTGACAGACTAGGAAACTGAGGCCCAGCAGAGTGACAGCTATTATGTAATAGAGCCTTAGTCCTGTCCAGTCTCTTTTCCTGGCTTAGAAGGGCGAGGACCACCTCTCCCCTAGGACTGAGGCCAAGGCAAAGCTAGTTCTGTCTTCTCCTCAACTTTCAGGTCTGTGATCAGAATCTAGCGGAGAGTAGGGGGAATATGAATTCTGCAGTGTTAACAGCATATGGTTTTGTTTTAGAGATTTCTCCTTGCTGGAGCTGCTACAGGCCTTATTCATTCCTCATGCCTGGCCTGTGAGGGTTGGACAGGCCTGTTGGATTCCACAGAGCGGAGGGGGTGTCCTGTGTGTTTCCAAGGACTGAAGAAGGGCTGGGCTGGGCCGTGGCTGGCAAAGCAAGCTTCCAAAAGCCCAGTTTCCTGGGCCCTTTGATGATTTTATCAGTGGGCTGGAACTCAAGATATTATATCCGACTCTTGCCAAGAGGCCAGAGAGGCAGGGCTGCTGGTATCTACCACACACCATCTCTGGGAGTGGTTTCCATAGAAGGGGTCCCCTGGTGATAGCTTTGCTGATAATGTTATATCTTGTAAATATGTGTGGGGTCCTTTGGAGTTGTCAAAACACTAGCCATCAATCCTCTCATAGCTTCAAACGGGGAAAGCTACCTACGCCGCAAAGTTTACAGAGTTGTTTGTAAGCATTGAATCACAGTGTGTGTGAAATTGCTGGCACTGGATTGCCTCGGCCACTTCATCAGCAGCCGCACACCTTGTCTTCAAGGCCGGGGTGTCCTTGACAGTTGGGGAGTGATTCCTCTATTTTCACGCTGCCCGTAGCAGGGAGGGACCACAGGGCAGGAGTTCTCTCCTCTGCTGGAAGCAATAAGCTCCAATGTCTGCACCAGGGCTGCTGGGAGGGACGCTGGCCCCAACCATAACTTCCATCAGCAGAACCTCTAAGCCCCCCACATAAATACATTTCTGAGCTGGAACAGGGTGCTTACTGGGCAAAAAAGCCTCAAGACAAGGTCCCAGTGCACCCCGTTATACCTACCACCCCCATCTCCACCCTTAAGTTCTTTTATGTAGAAATTCTAGAACTGTCCCACGTATGCTCCAGCTCAGATGATGAGAAGGCAGAAGTGGTACTCGGCCCCCTCTGCCCTCCTTGTCTGCAGGCTTGGGGGTCACCATGCAGTTGTCCCCACCACACCCACATGAGCTATGACAGAAACCAGCTTCCCCAGTAACGTCTGCGGCTGTTCAGAGCAATGGTAAACATCACCAGGGCTTGTTTGTTTCACTGGGATGTGGGTAACTGCATCTTGAGAAGCCTGGCTCTGTCTGGTCTCTTGGATTTATTACTTCTCCCAATTACATTCCTGATTTTTTCAGCCAATCAGTTAACAGGCTTGTTATCAGAGAATGAACTTGAAAATGTTTCATAACCACTGTGTCTCCAGATACTCACCCATTGGAAGGGAAGCTGGTGGCTGCACTGACCTAGCCTCTGCTGAGTTAGGTGGTAACCCTACAGCACGTGGACTGGGTTGACGTGGGTCTGGGGTGGGTCTGGGGATCGCAGATGGGGCTAGAACAGTGAGCGGACAAGGATAGGGCTGGGGCAGCCAGTCACCAATCCTGCTGTTGTAAGGACAGCCACACAGCCCTAGTTCCTAATCCCTTTGTGTTAGTCGCTTGGTCATGACTAAATCTTTGCAACCCCATGGACTGTAGCCCATCAGGCTCCTCTGTCCATGGGATTCTCCAGGCAAGAATACTGGAGTGGGTTGCCATGCCCTCCTGCAGGGGATCTTCCCAACCCAGGAATCAAACCTGGGTCTCCTTCACTGCAGGCAGATTCTTTACCATCTGAGCCACCAGGGAAGCCCCATGCATCTCCACATTTCCCACACTGTGTTACAGATGCTATTTGGCAGTTTACATGTTTCGGTATTTTTTCTCCTCTGTGCAATGTCAAATTCCACCTGGGCTCAGGCACCACTCCCTTGCTTTTACTTTTTACCTTCTTTCTCCTTCGTGCACAGGGGTTGACCTAGTGACATCTTGTTTTCGCTGTCATCCAGTTTATTCCTGGGACCTAGATTCGGGAACCTTTCTGTTTCCCCACTCCCTTTGGCCACCCATCAAGGCAACGTCTCAAAATGATCATGACTCAGTGTCAACACCAGGAACTTGAGTGTGGATCTGAGGCAAGTGTCTTAACTTTCCTAAGCCTCAGTTTTTCCATTTGTAAAATAGGGATGATTACATCGGTGGTATTAATAAAGTACTACGTGCAAACATAGGAGGAGACATAAATATCACTTGGGTTGTTGAGAAGAATCAAATGAGGACTTGGGACTTCCTTTCTGTACAACGAGTCCCTGGAAGCACTCTAATTACTGAAATATTTCACTTTTTGAGAGCCCTGTGACCGAATCCCAGGGTCAGATGGAACTGTAGAGGCCTTCTCCTTCAGTGTTCATCAAACTTTACTTAGCAGGTCGTAAGTTCCATGAGATGTCAATGGATGTTCCACGGTGTTGTGGGTGTAAGTATGTGTGTGTTAACTGTTAGAGATCAAATAAATTTGGGACACATTTCAGATTATGTTCCCCTCTTGAGAATCATAATGTATATTCTTATGTTAAAGACTTAGGCAAGTCCTATAACGAAGAATTCTGTTTTACCTAGTTTGTCATTTTGGGTCCTCCAGGAAGCAAATGCCAGTGTGAAATTAGACATGCAAGACAATGATTGGGGGTGATACCTGTGAAAGAGAAGTGCGGAGAGGGCAGAGGATATAGGGGAACCTTTGGACCACAGTACAAGCCTGACACCTGTGGAAAGAGAGGAAGAGAAGGAAAGATGACGGGGTAGGTGGGCCAGCAGTGCCACCTGAGAAATTCCCAGCCAACCCACGGGGACACCTGAGCAAAGTTGGCCTGTTAGAGGTGGACAGGAATGGCCAGCTTGGTGCCTCTTCTGTATTGTCAGGGGCTGGAGCAGCCTAGGGAGAGCTGGTCTTCATCTTGAACACTCTGCACATTTTTTTTCTTTTATTCCTCACAGTAACCCTAGGATATGGGTCTTGTTGTTTTCTCCACATTTACTGATGAGGTTTCCAGTGACTTCCCTGGGGTCATCCAGCCAGTGAACAGGGGAGTTGGAATTTGAATGCAAAGCTGCTTTTGCGAAGCCCTGCCCTAGATCCAGGGCCATGTGGTTTGCAGAACCAATGGGGAGAAAAATGAACATTCTGACCCTTATTCACCAGCGTGCTTCAGACTGCAATGGCCACAGTCACTGATGGCTTCCAGATTCTCAATCAAAGATCTTAGTTCTGGGGCTTCCCTGGTGGTCCAGTGGTTAAGACTCCCTCTTCCACTGTATGGGACATGGGTTCGATACCTGGTCGGGGAACTAGATCCCACAGGCGGCATAGCACAGTCAAAAAAATAAATAAAACTTAAAAAGATATCTACATTTCCTAATGGCTCAATTATTTTTTTTTAAGAGATCTTGGCTTCTCAAAGGCTATAGATGATATTCTGAGCCATACCCTTCGAGCTGTTTGGCAGATTGGAAGGCTTCTCTGTTCTTGCCTTGTCCTGTGCAGCCCTTTCCTTCCTCAAAACCTTTCTCACCCTCTGTTTCCAAGGAAACTCCCTCCCCAGGCTTTCCTCCCAGGTCTCAGCCTACTCTTCCTCAGCCACCTTCACCAGCTCCCCTTTCTCTGCCTGTGCCCTTTGTGTACAACTGATTCAGCTTTTCCTGTTTCAGAATCTGCCCGGTCCATCTTCCGCTCTTGTTTTCAACTTCCAGCCACAGGGGCCGCGTGTATAGGCAGCCAGCGCTGGGGGTAGAGCTAGGATATTTCCACTGCCTGACGCTTCCTCCTCGGAGAAGTTGTTTGTCTTCTTTAATACACACACCACACACACACACACACACACACACACACACACACACACACACACAAGTGCACACTTGCACGACTTTTCTACAGAGATATTTACCTTTTAGAATGTTAATTTGGGCTTCCAGGCACAGTGAATCTGAATGGTGCCCAAGTCATTCTCCAGACAATTCATAACCTAAATTTCCATATGATTTAAAGCTTGGGAAGAGCTTCCTTAGCACTAGTCCCTTCTGAGGTTGAGCCAGTCAGTTACGGAGCCCGTGACCGGCTGTCCCCGCCTGGCTGTTGGGCACCCAGGTTCTTCCTTGGCCTAGAAAGAGGCCCTGCCCAGCAGCTCCCAAGAGAGCCCCTGCCTGGGGCCAAATAAGGGAATATTACCAAAGGAGCCTCCCAGCTAAGTCCGGGTCTGAGTCATGTCCTAGCGATGTAGCCGAACAGGGTCTGACTCAGAGAGTGGAGGTTCTTCAGCATCTAATGGCAAGGATGAGACTCACCAAGGCTACCGGCTTCGAGGTGGAGAAGAGAGCAGGACTGTCTCCTTCCATCTCAGCACCAGATGAGAGGCCAGGGCCAGAGAAGGGCTGTGGCAGCCGTAGGGGAGGGCTGGAGCTGGCACTGAGGCCTCCGCTTCTCAGAGTGGGGTCCGGTCTTGCTACCCGCCTCCACCACCCCGCCCCTCCACCCCCCTTCAGGCTGTGCCCAGACTCTGCTTGGAACCTGCAGTGGGGCCCAGTCACCCCCGCTCTGACCCAGTTTATGCCAGAGAGGCCTCAGCTTCCTGACTCATACTCAGAAGGGAGTGTCCTGGAGGAATTCTTTTCTAGAGACTGATCAGAAATGCAAGCCATGTCAAGACATAAGTGCTCTCTAGTGTATATTCTATGATGTGGACTTGAATATAAATCAGAAAACACAATAATGAATAATTAGGGCTATTACCTTAGCACTTTTTGAATAACTTCTGTTACAGCGTTTATAACCAGGTGTGACAAATATTTATGGGTCTGATCCCCGCCTAGCCTGAAAGTTCCTGAAATGGAGTACTGGGTCTTTCTTATTCACTTTGTGACCTTGGCACAGTGTCTGGTGCCTGATGGGTCCCTGCTGGAGGTCTGTTGATTGAAGGATCATAGACACGAAGCTTCCCCAAGGCAAAGCTTGCTGTTTTCTTCAATGTCTGTGTTGCCTATATGGGCTTTCCTGGTGGCTCAGCGATAAAGAATTCTCCTGCAATGCAGAAGTTGTAGGAGATGCAGGTTTGATTGCTAGGTTGGGAAGATCCCCTGGAGGAGGGCATGGCAACGCACTCCAGTATTCTTGCCTGGAGAATCC
The DNA here is from genome assembly GCA_024291935.2 of Okapia johnstoni. Taxonomy (NCBI): domain Eukaryota; kingdom Metazoa; phylum Chordata; class Mammalia; order Artiodactyla; family Giraffidae; genus Okapia; species Okapia johnstoni. The sequence goes on from CM044322.1 coordinate 50,317,320, forward strand.
CATGGACAGAGGAGCCTGGTGGACAACAGTCCATGGGGTCGCAAAGAATCGGACACTACTGAAGCAACTTAGCATGCACGCATGTCACTTATATAGGGTAGAGGAGATGCTGCTTAGGGCCTTGTGTCCTGCTAAAGGGATCCCTGAATTCAGAATTTTTCAGTCAGTTCAGTCACTCAGTCATGTCCTACTCTTTGTGACCCCATGGACTGCAGCAGGCCAGGGCTCCCTGTCCATCACTAACTCCTGGAGCTTGCTTAAACTCACGTCCATCGAGTTGGTGATGCCATCCAACCATCATATCTTCTGTCATCCCCTTCTCCTCCTGCCTTCAATCTTTCCCAGCATCAGGTCTTTTCTAATGAGTCAGTTCTTTGCATCAGGTGGTCAAAGTATTGGAGCTTCAGCTTCAGCATCAGTCCTTCCAATGAATATTCAGGACTGATTTCTTTTAGGATGGACTGGTTTGATCCTCAGAGTTTTTAGGAGCCCAGATTTAACATCCCTGATGATTCTGTCTCATGTCTGTGTTTTTCGTGGGAGTGGGGTGCACCACCAACCCTCTCTAGAGGGGAACCAGAAGGTTTCTTCCCCAGGGTGGGGGCCTGTGACATCTCCTCTGGGAGAAAGGTGAGAATGTTCTTGATCAAGGTCCTGAAAGTGCCTCCTGCTGGGGTGACGTCACACCCAGTCAGAAGATGAGGGCGAAACGGCGCCGCTGAAGGCCTCTTTGGTGTTGTGCTGGCGCCACCACGTGGCAGAACGCAGTATTGTCATTTCAAAGCCATAAAATCCCCAATCTAGCTGCGGAAAAGGAAATCTGTACCTCGAAGTCCTTTGATACTTTTCGGTATCAGTGAGAAAAACTGGTAAAACGTTTTGCCATGGATCTCAGGAAGTTGAGTCCAGAGTCCAAAACACTCTGGAGTTTGATACTGAGTCATTTTGTTCATTTATCTATCTATCCATCTATCTCTATCTAATCGGTCATCTACCACCTACTATCATCAGTCAATCAACCAAGCATCTATTGATCCATCCATCTATCCATCCATATACGTATCACTATTCTGGCAAGGTGTAATGTTCCAGGTATAACGATGAGTACTGAGACCTCAACCATGAACAAGACACTGAGGATGTAGACAAGCAACTAGGAAATTACAGTTCACCATTGCAAATGACCCCAATCCAGCACTATGAAGTGCTTTTAGTTGTTATATTCTTTTCGAGTTCTTTAAACTAGAACAGTTCTTCAATCTTATTTTGTCTTTCATGACTTCGACATTTTTGAAGAATACAGGCTAGATTCAGTGTCTTTCAGTTTGGGTTTGTCTGATGTTTCTTCATGACCTGAGCTGTGCATTTTGGCAATAATATCATAGAAATGATGCTGTGTCCTTTTTAGGACTTTACATCCAGCTGGCACATGATATTGATTTGTCCAGTTACTGGAGATGTTGATTTTGGTTACTGCGGGAAGGTGGTGTCTGCCAGCTTCTCCACTGTAAAGTTATTTTGCCCTCTGTAATCAATGAGTCATTTCATAGGAAATATTTTGAAACTGTTTTAATGTCCTGTGTCTTATCAAACTTTTGTCCACTATTTATAGCATTCATTGATATGTCTTGCCTTAAACAACCATTACTATGTGTATCACAAAATAGTGTTTTCTTGTCGTTATTTCTTCTGTCTTTCTTGGCTGGCATTCTGCTGTTAGGAAGAACTTTCCCTTCTCCTCCAGTAAAGACACACAAATTCTTATTTTACTTAGTGGATTCTAATCCATCACTCTCATTATTTATTTCTATCCTCAAGTCATCCAGTTGGAGTCCAAGTTGGTTGCTATGTCTTTTTAACATACTCCCACCATTCTTTGAGCACTCTCTTACTTTTTGGCGCATAACTAGAGTTCAAGTTCCTCTTAAATGTTTTCTGCCCTAGCTCCATTACTTCACAGAATCTTTGTACCTTTAGTGGAGAATGGTGTTTAGAAAGATCTAGGTGTTTATTGCTATTGAAGCAGCAATGCTCCCTGACCCTCATGGCAGACATATCTTGTCCTCTCTACAGAGGACACTGTGCTGTCTCCAGCTCAAGGATTTTTTTTAATTCTTTAGGGAAATGAACTTTTGTTTGAGTTGTTATTCACCACTGAATAGAGTCCAGACTCTATAAGTTTACATGCTGATACATAGATTTTTGTCTGGTACTGAGGCAAATTATTTCTTTCAGGTAAAAAACAAAACAACAAAAACCAAATAAATCAGAAACTAAATCCTCAAATCCCAAAGGTTACAGTTTCCTTGTCCTGTATGACATTAACCAGCTTTGTATCTAACCCATATATCCTATTTTATCATTCTTTGTCCAGTATCTGCAATATTTAATCTCTCAAATTCTCTTTGAACCACCTTTTACCACCCTGCTGGTTTTCTTTGCAATAGGAAAATTAATTAGTTTAAAAATTGGGTAAATAAATGCATCTTCACTTTTATGTTTATGAAAGTGAATAAAGGAAATAACATTTTAACTCATAAAAAATTATTCTTTGCCTCATGAGTTCATACTGACCTTCAATTTCCAAACAAATACCACGTGGTTTGTTTTAAAGTTCCCTCTCTCCTTATTTGTAATTCCCTTCACCAACAGTGAAGAACGCCAACAATGAGAACATCATTCTTAATATATTCCTTCATTTACTTAATCCAAGAATACTCTGAAAATAGTTTTAAATTGCTAACTCATTCTACTGTGAAAAAATCAAAACTACCAACCAGTATTCAATATTTGTTTACAATTCTTTTTGTCTTTACTGAGGATATATAGTCAAAATGCTGTAGATAAATCTGTTGGATTAGTTTTCCTTCTGCCTGACAGATTCTTTCTGAGTCTGAAATCTGTTTATAAAAGGCCTGGAACAGCACCCGTAGCTAAAAGTGTTGTTAACTGGGGAAATTCCTTTCATATGAAAACGGATCCTCACTTTTTTGCACAAAGTAGGCATGTAAATAGAAATATCAAATGCACATTGAACAGAATGTGTAAAAAAAAGTTGTGTTGTGATCACTTCCTAGGAGTCGTGCATTTAATTTACCGGTGACTAGTATTTTTACTAGCCTTTTGCTGATATCCTAAGTAGACATCAGTTCTTTGTGCCCCAAGGAAAATGACAGCATTGATACATTTTAATTAACTCTCGATATTTTTCTCTATTTAAAACTCTGATCAGAGTTGATATCCCTCCAGAGAATCCCAGACAATAAAAAGCATCTCCAATTCTCCAGAGTTCGGCAATTCAAAGCCAGTTTGAAACAAGAGGTTGAATGATGTTCCTGACTGTTCACTTTTATATGCGGTGGAGCATACGTCTGGTGGTAAGGGAATTTTTTTTATGACTCATATAAATAATATCTTAATTTTTAGTTTTTATAAGCTGGGCTGTATGTTTTGTTCACATTAGTGTTGGGAACAAGAATCTAACAAAGCCTAACTGGGTACAAAATTTGGAGTTTATTTTTAACCCTGGCCTGACCCATTTCATCACCCTTTCTCTTTGGTGGTGGTGGTGGTTTAGTCACTAAGTTGTGTCCAACTCTTGTGACCCCATGGACTGTGGCCTGCCAGGATCCTCTGTCCATCGGATTCTCCAGGCAAGAATACTGGAGTGGGTTGCCATCTCCTTCTCCCTTTCTCATTTTAATGATAATCTATTTTCCAGGTACGTAGTGCCCCTAAGCTCTCTTCTTACACATTTTTAGATGTTTAATAAAAATGAAAGAGAAGGGAAGGGGACAGGCACAACCTTTAAAAGAATGACAGCTAGCTACCGCCCTCTTGAGGGGTGAAACAGGAAGAGCGGTAGTACGGAGTCGCTGTTACACCAAGCACTTGGTTTCAAATGAATCTACAAGGCAGGTTGAAATGAAACAGGAATCTAGGGGGCAGCAAAAACTACCAGCCGCTGGAATCACAACACCTTGTTTCTGACACCTTTAAAAATTCTTTGCCACTGTTGGTTGCTGCTTGCAGCTCTAATTTCTGCTAGCTATAATCTCAGCTGATCTGAGGAGGTACATCTTCGGCAGGGCTGTAGGGAGAACCTGGGCTCTCTCACCTCCCACTAGCAGCAGGAAGTCGGTGGACTCTGTGGGTGGAGTCTGTCTGTGACAAGAAATCAGCCTCCCCCAAGTTCACTCCAGGGTGCATTCTACATGTTTCCAAGTGATCATTTGTCTGAGTGTGTGTATGTGTGTGTTTAGTTGCTCAGTCGTGTCCGACCCTTTACAACCCCATGGACTGTACCCTGCCAGGCTCCTCTGTCCATGGGATTCTCCAGGCAAGAAGACTGGAGTGAGCTGCCAACTTCTCCAGGGTGTGTCTCTTTACACGGTGTCAATATAGTGCCCTAGAGAAGAGCATAGACTTTTAGGTAAGACAAACCTGTGGCCTAGTCCTGGTTCTGCTATTTGTGAACTGTGTGATGAAACTTAGTATCCACATCAGTAAAGCCTGGGTGATGAGCGTTGCTACTGCACGGACGGTTGCTGAAGGCAATCCAAGGACAAGTATATCTGTTTTACTTTCTCTCCTGTGACTAAGGATGGGCTGTCTGTACTCCTAGCTATGGCCAACGTTTTCCCTTGGGTTTTAGATCGGATCCTTCCTTGCCCACTCAAAGACATCCCTTGTGAAATTCTCCGCCCTCTTGCCCCGTTTCTGGAAGGAACTAGCATTGATCTGTGTCTAATTGCTACTTATAGTTCAAGTAAAATGAGAACTGAGAAGTAAGCATTGGTTTTAGCAACATCATGGTCATGAGGTTATTCACCCAATGGTTTATCCTGAAAATCTGACTAGAAGAGAGACTGGGAGGTGAGCATTGGACACAGTGAGTGTATACACCTCTTTGATGAAATTTTGTTGTAAAAAGAAAGGGGAGAATGGATCAGAAATATGGATTCAAGAAAAGTTATAAACAAGAGAAATTAAAGGAAGGTTGTATGCTGAAGGAAATGACCTTGTAAGGAAAGAGAAAACTGATGATGCTACATCCATGGTTACCTGGGAGCAGGGATGGAGGGCAAGGGAGTGTGTGACCTAGTGATACTCTGAAAGAACAACCTCTAAAACACTAAGCTCTGGCAATTACCCGTGGCACTCTGTGCCGGCTTCTATGATAAACGAGATAATGCGTGCACTGTTCCAGCCTTCCATGGCCTTGTTTTCTGCAATAGACTGGGCCAGGATAGTTCTCACCTTTTCCCCCAGCTTTTTCTTTTCTAGGAAGTAGTTTTCTTTTGGAGGAAATCACATTGCCCCTGTTACGCAAAACGTGAGTCCTGAACTGTCAGAGCTCTAGGGGGAGGGGGCGCGGTGGGAGAGGGTCTCCACAAGGCCAGTGTTCAGCGGTATCCTCGCAGTTTCCCCTGCCCACCCCCCACCTTGGCCACTCCAGGACATGCAGAGGAGGGAACCTTGGCAATTCATCTCACCACCTGCCCAGTCCCGCAGACACTACCTGGCTTATACTGTCATCCATTCTTGCCTGTTTCTTTTAATAATTTTATTTATTAATATTTATTTATTTTTGGCTGCACTGGGTCTCTGTTGCTGCGTGCAGACTTTCTCTAGTTGTGGCCAGTGGGGGCTACCCTTTCTTGTGGTGTGTGGCCTTCTCATTGTGGTGGCTTCTCTTGTTGTGGAGCATGGGCTCCCTTGGGCTTTGGTAGTTGTGGCTCACAGGCTTAGTTGCTCTGCAGCCTGTGGAATCTTCCTGGACCAGGGATCGAACCAGTGTCACCTGTATTAGCAGGAAGATTCTTAACCTCTGTACCACCAGGGAAGTTGCTAATTGCTTTTAACTAAAGAAAAATTCCACGTCTGAAGTACCTACATGCCCTGTCATCTTGTCCATCACTTCATCCCTCACTCCAGCCACTCTGGAGCATTAATCATGCATACTAAGTCGCTCCAGTTGTGTCTGACTCTTTGAAACCCCATGGACTGTAGCCCACCAGGCTCCTCTGTCCATGGGATTCTCCAGGCAAGAAGACTGGAGTGGGTTGCAATTTCTTCCTGCAGGGGATCTTCCTGACCCAGGGATCAAACCTGCATCTCTTAGGTCTTCTGCATCAGCAGGTGGGTTCTTTATCACTAGTGCCACGTGGGAGCATTAATAGTCCTTGCCTTTATTCTCGATGCCCCTCTAGGCTGAAATGCGGTTTTCTTGTTTCCCTTTTTCAAATCCTAATCATCCTTTAAGTCCCTTAACTCTTAAGGATCCAGCTGGAATGCCATCTTCTCCATGAAGCCTTCCTTTTCATCTGTCCCCTTGGAATTGGCCACTCCTTTCTTTGAAGGTTGCTCTTTCTGTCCTGTAGCATCCAAGTTCTTCGTGGGCAGGGGTGGTGTTTGCTTGTCCTTTGATCCTTCTACTTGGTGTCTGCTCATGCACAGCAAAGTGTTGGTGTGGAGAAGGCTTGTGGGTTGAAGGACTGAACAGTCAATGGGCTTTTTTGTCTCAGGTTTCCTGCCTTGTGGCCTATTGCCCAGACCAGGGCTTCCTACTGGTAGGCAGTGTAGGTCCCGTGCTGTGGAAAGAGTGTGGACTTTAAAATCAGAAGGCTTCGGGTCATGTTTGTCATGTGAATGACTTTGGGTTAACCTGACAATACAATCTACCCATAGACTTGCTATGAGTCTCAAATTAGTCATGGGCTTGAAAGTGCTACCTCTATTCAGATGTAAGTTTTTAGAGCATTAGTCTTACTGGGTCTGCAAGATCTAGGTTGGCCACTGAGGGGCAGTCTCAGCTGGTCTCTCGGCTTGACTGAGTCCACCCCTTCCTGCCAGCGATGAGAGCCGGGGATGGTATGTGAACCCACATATCTGGCCTGCCCAGACTTCTGTATTCTCAGTGCTGTTTTAGGGTTCAGTCTTTCAGCTCTGGCACTCTTTGGTATGATGGGATTCTTGCTGTCCTGGGCAGACCGAAAACCCATCTTTTTCCTTAGAGACCACAAATGAATGCATAGATCACATGAAACCATCTTCTTTGTAATATTATTTTCTTCTATTTTTAATTTTAATTGTGAAATAATTCACATGTTAGAAAACTCATTATTTTAAAGTATACAATTCTGTGGCTTCCATTACAGTCACTATGTTGTGTAACCATCATTGCTCCCTAATTCCAGAAAATTTCCATCACCCTAAAAAGAAACCGAATACCTGTTTGTAGTCAGTCCCAGTTGCCCTCTCTGCTCAGTTCCTGGCAACCAATAATCTACTCTGTTTCTGTGGACTTGGCTAGTCTGGTTAGTTCACATAGCTAGAACCATACCATGTGTGGTCTTTGGTGACTGCTGTAGTCGCACTGGGCCTGCCGGATCTAGGTTGGCCACTAGGAGGCAGTCTCCACTGGTTTCCCAGCTTGGCTTGACTGGGTCCACCCTTTTTCATTTAGCATAGTATTTTCAAGGGTCAGCTGCGTTGTAGTGTGCATCAGTTTTTTCATGCCTTTTTATGGCTAAATGATATTCAGTTGCACGGTGATACTACATTTTGTCTATTCATCCGCTGATAGACACTGGGCTGTTTCCACTTTTTGGCTATTGTGAATAACGTGTTATGAGCATCGGAGTACAGGTTTTCCTGTGGACTTGAGTTTTCAATTCTCTTTCAATTCCCTGGAGTGGAATGTTCCTAGGATTTACTCTGTCACTCTGTGTTTAGCATTTTGAGGAACCGCCAGACTGGTTTCCAAAGTGCCTGTACATTTTCCATTCCCACCAGCAGTGTATGAGAACTCTGTAATCCTCTTGACATTAGATTCACCCCCTGCTTGCCTTAAAAATCTGAAATGGGAAGGCCCAGGAGAGAGACTGAAGATGGGGTTCTGCATGACAACAAGCTTTGCGAACTTCGTCTGAAAAGCACACTTGGGCTTTGGGGTGATTTGTCTTCCTTGCTGAGGGTACAAGGCAGCCTGTCCTTCTGGCTGAGAGGAGCCACTGGATAAAACAGTGCTCTGTCTGAACTGCAGTCACTAGTGCTGTTTGCCAAGAAGGGTTCTTACTAGTTGGTGCCGCCTGGTGTGTTTCTGCGGGGCCTCGGCAGCCTCTGTCATGGAACTTGGGCTTCCTGGATGGAACTGGCAGCAGCTCTTGCTGGGGTGTCTGGGGTGTGTGGCTGGGGAGACGTCTGTCCAGGTTGACAGGGCCTGCGGGCGCCTGGCTGGGTAACGGGGAGACACTGGCTGTCAGCTCAGGTGGGGCTGGTGAGCGGAGATGCCTCCTGACTTGGGAAATGAGGGCTCTGTTCATGCCTAAAATGAAGACGGGTTTGTCCGTGCAGTGTCTGGAGGTGGTTTAGGCAGGTGGGGTGGGGAGGAGATTGCTAACCCCAAAGGAGCCACTTATGGATAAAGGAAGTTACCAGCTGCACTCACTCTGCCGTTAGATGGAGGGAGCGCTTGTTTATTTCAGTCCAGATGGAGGGAGCACTTGTTTATTTCAGTCCATCTAAGGGGAGTGTTTCAGGGAGGCTTGGAGAGAAACAGAGGCAGGGAAAACGATCCCACGAGCTCTCTGCCTGAAGATATCGGGCCCACTATGCCTGGTGTGTATCTCTCCAACCACTGGGCATCTTATAGCCGTGGGTGTTTATTCATTCAGCAAATATTTATTCAGTCCCTACTATGCTCCAGGAGCTTTCCAGGCTCCAGTGACACAATGATGAGCAAAACAAACACAGACAGTTGTCCTTGTGGAGATCAGAGTCTGCTGGGGTGGAGGGACATTCATCCAATTCACCTTGCCCAGTTGCCAGGCAGGGTACTGCCGGCTGCTGCGAGAGCCTGTAGAAGGTGGATGTCTCTGTGTAGGGTGTCCAGGAAGACTTCCCTGGGGACACTGGGCATCTGAAGGCTGAGTAGGGGTGGGGGTGAGGAGAGGGTATTTCCGGGGGAGGGCATAGCAGGTGCAAAGCCTTCAATGGGACAGAGAATGGCATTCCAGGACCTGAAAGAGGTCAGGGAGTGGAGAGCAGAGAAGGAGGGGAGTTTGGGACAGGGGGCAGAGAGGGAGCAAAGGGCCAGTCTGCTGAGTGATGGGCAGACTTGTTCCCCTGAGTGATGGGCAGCCGTTGAGGGGGCTTTAGGTTTGGAAGAGACATGGTTGGATTTGTATTTGAAATGACTGCTCTGAGTAGAGTAAGATTGGCCATGGACGTCAGTCACAAGCTTCAGATAATTAGGCAGTAGATTCAAAAATGGGGCTTCTCTGATAGCTCAGTTGGTAAAGAATCTGCCTGCAATGCAGGAGACCCCAGTTCGATTCCTGGGTCGGGAAGATCCCCTGGAGAAGGGAAAGGCTACCCTCTCCAGCATTCTGGCCTGGAGAATTCCATGGACTGTGTAGCCCATGGGATTGTAAAGAGTCGGACACGACTGAGCGACTTCCACTTTCGCTTTCAGATTCAAAAGTAAAAAGAAGTATTTCCTTGCCTTTCACACAGAGTTGCTAGATTTCCCCTGGAATCCCATGTGCTTGAGAGGGATTCTGTGTTGACTGAGTGGAGGAATTACGGTTCTGGTTTTAAAGGAGGATGGGGCCACCCAAGTGAGACCAGGAGCAACGTTAGTGAAGTGAAAGTCGCTCAGTCGTGCCCAATTCTTTGTGACCCCATGGGCTATACAGTCCATGGAATTCTCCAGGCCAGAATACTGGAGTGGGTAGCCTTTCCCTTCTCCAGGGAATCTTCCCAACCCAGGGATCTAACCCAGGTCTCCTGCATTGCAGGCAGATTCTTTACCAGCTGAGCCACAAGGGAAAAGTTAATCTTGAACTTCAGATGAGCTTACTATTGGGGCAGACGGTGAATCAAGATGCGGTTGAGGAAATGCAGGTGGGACCCCCAGAGAGACGAGGGCCTAGCCAAGTCTTTGTGATGCTAGCTTGAGCCTCTGAGGGTCGTTTTTTGGCCTTGAATTTCTGGTGCAACATGAAACCATGTTTTATGCTGGATGCCTGGGGAGCAGACACTCCTTTCTCTTTGCCCAGACCCGCCTGCCTGGTGAAGTGCTCTACACACAGTGGCTGGCTTAGAAGGTGGGAACCCGGGGGCCTCAGAGTTCAGCTGGTTCAGAGCTTCTCAGAGTGTGGACTGTGGACCCCTGCATTTGGCATCATCTCTGTGATAACAGTATAAAAACTGCAAACTCCTGGGTCCTGCTCCACACCCACTGAATTAGAACTTTGGAGGGAGTGGGGAGCAAAGGCAGGAGTCAGCATTTTATTTTTTAAAACACTTAAAAAAAATTTTATCTATTAGGTTGTGCCATTGGGTGGGATCTTAGTTCCCTGACCAGGGATCAGACTTACACCCCCTGCAGTGGAAGGTGGATTTTTAACTCCTGGACTGCTAGGGAAGTCCTGGGAATCGGCATTTTAAGCAAGTGTTTCACAGGAGTCTCACACACCCTGGATTTGTTTCCTGTGGCTGCTGTAACCAGTTAACGAACTTAGTGACTTAAAACAGCAGGAATATGTTCTCTCTCTGTTTTGGAGGCCAGAAGTCTAAAATCGGTTCCATGGGGCTGAAGCCAAGTCGGTGGCAAGGCCACACCCCTTCCAGAGGCTCTCTGGGAGGATTCATATATGGCCTCTGCCAGCTTCTGGTGGCTGCTGGCATTCCTTGGCCTGAGACAGCATCACCCCAGTCTCTCTGGCTCTGTGGGTACCTTCTCCTTTTCTGTCTGTTGTTAAATGTCCCTCAACCTCTGTCTCTTGAGGATACTTGTAATTACACTTAAGGCTAAGTCTTAAGTCTCCTCATTTTAAAATCCTTAACTTAATCACGTCTGCAAAAATCCCTTTTCCACATAAGGTATATACTATTCACAGGTTCCAGAGATTAGGACTAGATGTCTTTGGGAGACCATTTTTCAGCTTCCCCCGACCTCCAAATTTCAAAAATCACCGATGTTCCCATCCTTAGGGTAGACCAGGCCTCGGAAATTGGAGCCCTGAGAAAAACAATCAACGCAAGGTCCCAGAGCCTATTTCTCTACTTAGATTAGAATTCACAACTCTTTTTTTTTAAGATGATACTTCCAATCCAAACTGAGGACTGGCAGAATTTTTATTTAATCTTTTTGATCTTAAGTATGAATCTCCCTTGCCCCATGCCCAGAATTTGAGTTCTAACGGCACCGAATTATAGAATTAGAATATCAAATACTTCTCATTTGCTTTCTCCCATAATATGCACGCGATAATTTCAAAACAATGATGAAAATTTTACTACTAACCATATGATTAGTGAAAATAGTGTAAGATTTTTTTCTTGTGGTTTCATAAGTTTCAAGTTTCATAAGTTCCAAGATATATTGTATTAAAGATTGTAACCAAATAACTGTGTTTTTTAGCCACTTTGAACTTCTGAATGGTGTGTTACTAAAGAGTTCATCCCATTTTATTTTATGGATTTTTTTTAATGAAAATTTTTAGGATTAAATATTTACACGTTCCAAGTCAAACCTATAAAATAAGTCGAGTTTCTATTCTGGACTGCCCCTCCCTATTTCCTTCCTCCCCTGTGTGTAATCACTCTTCATATTACGTTTTCTTTCCTGTATTAATTTTCTATTTCTGCCATAACCAATTATGACAAATTTAGTGGCTTTAAAACAACACAAATTTGGTTTCTATAGTTACATTGGAGAAGGAAATGGCAACTCACTCCAGTATTCTTGTCTGGAGAACTCCATGGACAGAGGAGCCTGGCAGGCTATAGTCTATGGGGTTGCAAGAGTCGGACACGACTGAGCGACTAAGCCCAGCACACAGTTACATAGGTTAGAAGACTGACGGCTTTCACTGGGCAGAAATCAGTTTGTCAGCAGCTCTGCACCTTTCTTAAGGCTCTATGTGAAAACCCATCTCCTTGCTTTTTGTGGCAAGGGTGGCTTTTAGAGGCTATCCACAGAACCCACAACTCTTGATCCTCAGGCCTTCTCTTTCTGGTCCTGGTTCCCAGGAATAATGATGACTGATTGTTTACTGAATGCTTCTTATGTACTCTTCTAAGCAAATTCTATGTCCTATCTCATCACCCTTCCAAACAACCCTGTATAAGGTAGGTCCTACTATTACCTTCCATTTTACAGGTGAGAAAATTGAGGGGGTGAGAGGTTAAATGACTTGCCCCAAGTGACAGGGCTAATTACTGGTGCAGTTGGGACAGATGCCTGGGAAAAGGCCAAACCCTTCACTCATAGGTGGGGCCCCTTTGCTTGGGGTTACTCTGATGCTCTCCATGACTCACCCTTCTCTGATATTTCTATCTTTCTAGAAAATATGTAGCCAAACTTTTCTGGAAAGAAGGGAGACCCCTCCAACCCCTTTCCCTTCTGCTGAGAACCAATTCTTTGGTAAATACTAGCCCTAAGCTACCCAGTAGGCCTTCTCATCTCAGCTGATGGTGCCAATGACGGGTAAGCAGGTCTTGCAAAGAGATGGGGATGGGTGACTGTGATCCTCATGAATATCTCAGGCTTATGGCCTGGGAGGGGCCTTGGAAGGTTCCCAGCCTCCAAATTGCCTGCTGAAAGGCAGAAGGGGAGGGAGGGGCAGGTTCACCTGGGTACATATTTGCTCCTGGTCCTGACTCACTTCCCTCTGGAGGGGGGGCCAGTGGGGCGCGGGCCCTCAGGTGAAATGTTTACCTGCTCCACCAGCCCCTCCCCTGCTTCACGATGCCTTATAGCTTCCCTCCCAGTGGAGCAGGTCTCTGAGAGCACGGAGCAGCCCTGCCCTCTGTCTACCCGACCAAGCCCTCAGCCATGGCAGCCCGGGTCGCCCGAGTAGTCAGGCAGCGCGCGGCCGCTGAAGGCCTTGGCTCCAGCCAGAAGGCCGTGAGGTACTTGGGCCAGGACTTCGAGACCTTGAGGCAGCAGTGCTTGGACTCGGGGTTCCTATTTAAGGACCCAGAGTTCCCAGCGTGCCCATCAGCTTTGGGCTACAAGGATCTTGGACCTTGCTCCCCCCAAACTCAAGGCGTTATCTGGAAGCGGCCCACGGTAAGGAGGTGGGCTTGCTGCTGAGAGTCAGGATGGAGGTCCCTCACTTCTGGGCAGGAGTTAAGGGAGAAGTTAGGGTTCTTGACCCTGTGTTCCTGGAGCCCATATTTCAGACAACCGCCACCCTCCGCACCCCCATTTAAAAAATTCTTTTCAGAGACAATAAAGTATAGAGGGAAGGGTATGCATGAGTTTTGGAACCAGACAAGTTAGATTGGAATCCTGGGATCAGAATCATCCCTTACCTCCAGCTATCTCTTCCCTTTCTGTTTTCATCCTATCAGTTTTACAAAACAGTTACTTCCCCTGGAGAAGGAAGTGGCGACCCACTCCACTATTCTTGCCTGGAAAATCCCATGGGCAGAGGAGCCTGGCGGGCTACAGTCCATGGGGTTACAAAGAGTTGGACATGACTGAGCGACTGAGCACCGCCTCTGAGCATAACTCCTTGGCCTGGCCTCCCTCCAGCCCCTCCATGGCCATTTTCCACCCCTCTCTGGAACCTATCTGGGTACTTTGGGATGTTGGCAAAATGCAGTTTGGGTTTACAGTCTAACATCAGGAGTTGACAGCCATGTTTCATTTCAATAGATGGTTTTTTTTTTTTTTTTTTTAGGCTTCTGTTTTGGGCCAGGCGTTGGCTCTGCCCTGTTTGGGAAGGTGGTTGGGGAGAAACTGAGGGATCAACTGTGGTCTCAGCTCTGATAGAGGTTGTGGGGAGGCAGACAAGTGAATAAAGGACTGACATCCTGGGCAGAATGAAGGAAATGCTAACAGAGACATAAACCATGGGTGTGGGACCCTGGGGTTTTAAGACTGAATGATGGAAAGACTTAAGGGATGATGCATTTGAGTGGAATGAAGGACCCCAGGGAGCCTGGAGGAGGCGAGATGGATAAGGAGGGGAGAAAGCTGCACTTGGTGACCAAAGTCAGGTATCGTTAGCCTTTGCCTAGTTTTTCTCCTTTGAAATTTCTTATATATATATGTATATATATTGTGCTTAGTTGCTCATTTGTGTCCTACTGTTTGCGACCCCATGGACTATAGCCTGCCAAGCTCCTCTGTCACTGGGAATTCTCCAGGCAAGACTACTGGAGTGGGTTGCCATGCTCTCCTCCAGGGGATCTTCCCAACCCAGGGATCGAACCCAGGTCTCCTGCACTGCAGGTGGATTCTTTACCATCTGAGCCACCAGGGAAGCCTATATATATAGATAGATAGATATAGATATTTGTGTGTGCCAGGACTTACTTGTGGCATGCAGGATCTTTAGTTGTGGTATGTAAATGCTTAGTTGCAGCACATGGGATCTACTTCCCAGAGCAGGGATGGAACCTGGGCCCCCTGCATTGGGAGCACAGAGTCTCAGCCACTGGACACCCAGGGAAGTCCCTCCTTCATTTGAAATTCTTAGAACCCTCACCTCCTCAACCATGTTCTCCTCTAGATTGTGTCTTCAACTGGCCTCACTATCCACATAAATTCGGTAATTTCAGAATAGAGTGCTGATTTGTGCCTGTCAGCAAAATGTTATAAAATTCAGACGATGAGGTAGTAAGTAGAACCTGATTAATGTGAAACCTAAGTACTCCCATTATTGAGAGTTTTCAGATGAGTAAATAAAAGCTTGTCAAGATTTACCCTCTCCATTCCCAGTCATCAATGAGTATTCTCACATGGCTGCTTTTGGCTAGGTTGTGCCCGCACATTACATGGCATGTTATAGGACCCAGCTTTATCGTCTACGATCTTACAGATTTTTGAATAGGCTCCTGAGTTGGTAGTGACCCTGATTCTGTCTCTATTAAGAGATGTGCCTCAGGATCTGGGAAAATCAGCCAGTTCCCAAATGCTTCATTTCTTTCTTCCCTTGAGGTCTCTCAGGGGCCCGCAAGGAGGTTGGGGTGTCCAGAAATGAGGTGCACCAATGAGTTCATTTGCCTTCTTCCCTCCCTCCCCTCTCTCCTTCTCCTCCCCACTCCCTCTTTCTTCCATCTTTCCTTTTTCTTAGATTGTGGTAAAATACACACAACATGAAATTCACCATCTCAACCATTTTAAATGTATAGTTCAGTAACTATAAGAGCATTGATAGTGCTATGCAACTGTTGTCACCAACCATCTCCAGAACTTTTACAGCTTATAAACCTGAAATTCTGTACTCATTAAACAACAATTCCGCATCCCTGCTTCCCTTCTACTTCTGTCTCTGTGAGTTTGACTATTCTGGGTGCCTCCTGTATAAGTGAAATCATGCAATGTTTGCCCTTTTATGACCGGCTGATTTCACTTAGCATAATGTCCTCAAGATGCATCTGTGTTGTGGCATGTGACAGCATTTTCTTACTTTTTAAGGTCAAATAGTATTCCACAGTATGAATATTTCACATTTTCCTTACCCATTCATCCATAAATAGATGCTTGCGTTGCTTGCATCTCTTGGCATTGTGGATATGGGTGGACAAATAGCTCTTTGAGACCTCTGCTTTCATTCCTCTTGGGTCTGGATCCAGAAATAGAATCACTAGATCATATGGTAATTTATTTTAGACTTTTGAGGACTAATTATATTGTTTTCCATAGCCAGTGCACCATTTTATATTACCACCAGCAGTGTACAGGCTTCCAGTTTTTCCACATCCACATCCTCACCCTCACTGGTTGTTTTCTGTTTTGTGGTGGTCACCATACCAGGGAGTGTGAAGTGCGATCTCATCGTGGTTTTGATTTGCATTTCCCTAATGATTAGTGTTTGTAGAAGGAAATGGCAACCCACTCCAGTGTTCTTGCCTGGAGAATCCCAGGGATAGGGGAGCCTGGTGGGCTGCCGTCTATGGGGTCGCACAGAGTCGGATACGACTGGAGCGACTTAGCAGCAGCAATGATTAGTGATGTTAAGCATCTTTTCATATTTTTTTCCCATACATTTTCTTTATTTATTCTTGGCTATGCTGGATCTTGGTTGCTGCGTGGGCTTTCTCTAGTTTTGGGGAGTGGGGGCTACTCCCTAGTTGTGGTGCTGGGCTTCTCATTGTGGTGGCTTCTGTTGTTGCAGAGCGTGGGCTCTAGGGCCCTTCTGTAGTTGCAGTTCCTGGGCTCTAGAGCACAGGCTCAGTAGTTGTGGTACATGGTCCTTCTCTGCTCCTCACTATGTGGGATCTTTCCAGGCCAGGGATTGAACCTGTGTCTCCTGCATTAGCAGGTGGATTCTCTACCACTGAGACACCAAGGAAGCCCTCATGTGTTTGTTGATCATTCATAAATCATCTTTGGAGAAATGCCTGTTCAAGTGCCCAGTTCTCAGTTGAGTTATCTGTGTTTTGTTTTACTTGCTGCTTTTGAGGATGGCCCTTTACCTCCTGGTTTTAGGCACCTGAAGCCAGCTGCCCGGGTGTGGCTCTTAGAACCCTCGTTCCCACAAAGATGTTAATTTTTACTTCCTTTGGGAGAAAGGTGATGAGATGGGCTAAATTTATATGGATATTTGTTTTTTCCCCTCTCAATCATACATAAAGCTTGATACTTAGATGTTTTCTGAAACCATAAAATTTGACATCCTGCCCCTGCTGGGTGTTTCTGCCTATTTTAAGTCCTGAGTAAAAGGTTTGGTTGGGCTCTTGAAGGGTTGGAGGACAAGTTTGCCCAGACTGAAGATCTCATGGTCAAGCTTAAGTTCTCAGGAGGAACTTTTGGCTATTCATGATCCTAAGACAACACTTCCGCTACTAGTGTTGGACAAGGACCACAGTCCTATCACAGACGATATGACTGCCTGTGAGAGCGAGGAGTACTAGAAGTACTTCTCATCTCCCAGCTTCCCCATGGCCCTGGGTCGACACCCAGCCTGGCCTCTGGTTTGAGGGATGCCCAGTGTGTGCAGACCCCAGTTTGGCCCAATCAATGGTTTTCTTCTCTGTCTTTTTTTTTTCTTTCTGTAATTAAGCAGTTTATTGATCTTAAGGAGAAATACAGAGAGAGAGAGAGAAGTGAGACAATGTCAGCTGCATGGTAAGGACTCATGAAACAGCCACCTCCAGTTAAGAGAAACCTGCTGGGTTGACCTTTGGGAGGTTCGGATAAGGATGAGGGGGCGAGGCCTCAGTGTGGGGCTTCCGCTCTAGCCAGCTGCTGCCGCTTAGGTGAATGAATTTGGGAATTTTCAACTCAGCCTTGATTTATTGAGTGCTGGTCATGTACAGATGCTAGCGTGGAGCCTTTGTGAAGTTTTGCTAGCCGGGGAGACAGTCAGATAGCGGACCAGCAGCAGAATGGCCAAAAGCTTGGGTTTGGGCGTCAGGTGGATCAGGATTCTGGTTCCCTCTCTGCCATTTATTAGCTGTGTGGCTAAGTTACTGACCTCCCCAGGACTCAGTTTCCTCATCTATAAAATGGGAATGACAAGGGACTTCTCTGGCAGTCCAGTGGTTAAGAGACTGTGCTTCCACTGCAAGGGATGTGGGTTTAATCCTTAGTCAGGGAGCTAAGATTCCACATCCCACATGCTATGCAATTTGGCCAAAATAATAATAATAATAATAATAATAATAATAATAATAATAATAATAATAATAATAAGACTTACCTCATTGGGTTATTGGGAAGTTTAAATGAGAGGATGAATTTAGCCCAGTGCCTGTCATGTAATAGATGCTTGATTCTACGAGCTGTCTCTAGCTATTACCGTAAGACAAAATGTCCAGAGACGGAAATATAAATATGGACACAATGTACTGGAGTTCAGGGGCAGAAACAAACAGTTAAATTGACTGTGGGATTGGGGCAGGTTAATTACTGCAGACATCTGGGTGTGGGGTGTTGGTGAAAGAAGGGGGTCATGATCAAGACCAAGAAGGCATGGTGTGAGCAGAGGCACAGGGCCGTGGATGTGCATTCAGAGCTTGTTCAGAGGACAGCGGTGGCCTGTAGTGAGAGGAGAGAGAGCACCGTGGGAAGCAGAGAGCAAGCCTGGAAACGTCAAATGGGACCAGACCCTAGAGAGACAGGAGTCCTGGGCTGAGTCCCATGGGCATAATCAATGGTGATGATGATGATGAATATGACAGCATCATTGAGTTTCCCAAAAGTGCACAGCCAGGGCTCCTGAGATGCCAAACATAGACTATCAGACATGGACTGATATCCTGGGGAGCAGCGTTTCCAAGTTGTCAAGTCACTGAGAATGTGATAAATCACTTCCTACCTTGAATTTCTTACTGATACCGGTGTTTCTCTTGTGACTGTTTATCAGAGGCTGACACGAGGCTTGAGTAATTGAGTTTGTGGTGTGTTTTGATTATCTGAGAAATTGTAAACATTATTGCCAAAGGACAGACATGTTTGTTCTTAAGAAAGAAAATATAGTGTCCCAAGTGTAAGGAGTTGGGAGCCTGCCTCTTTGCAGGAGCTTGCCCCTTTTAAACGTCTTTGACTGCCAAGTTACTTTGTATCTCTGATCTGATCTGAGTTCTGATAGAAAGTTAGTAATGGAGAGAAGACTTTGGGAATATTCTTCAGGCATAATGCTGAAATGTGATCTCCTTGCAAGGCTTGAGGACATTCTGTGGCCCCTGCGAGATTCATACAACATGTAAGTCAGGGAATTTCCTGGTTGTTCTCTCTTGGAGGGTGATGGTGTACATTTTGAGTTATGCTAATGAATAACATGTAATCAAATGAGTATTCCATCGTCTAGGAACCCTCTTGGGCTTCCCAGGTGGCTCTAGTGGTAAAGAACCCACCAGCCAATGCAGGAACCATAAGAAAACGTGCATTTGATCCCTGGGTTGGGAAAATTCCATGGAGGAGGGCATGGCAACCCACTCCAGTATTCTTGCCTGTAGAATCCCATGGACAGAGGAACCTGGCAGGCTACGATCCATAGAGGTGCAAAGAGTTGGACATGGCTAAAGTGACTTAGCATGCACACACAGGAACCCCTTAGCACCACTCTGGTTATAACGCTTTCTGTTGTCTCCAGCCCTTGCAAACCACTCTGTTTTCCAAGCCAAACTTAGCATTTTAGCTCAGCTTGGTAGACTTATTAATTATGAGACTAGTGTGCTTCTACCATATAGACAGTGTGACATGCGTAATTGAATGTACAGCTCTGGGGAGTGATTTGGGAGCATCAGCATATTCTATAGTTAGTAACTGAAGCCACAGGTCTCAGGTCTGGGTGGCGTCACCAGGGAGAAGGCTTCAGGCATGTTATTGCTCTATGAGATGGGGTCATGCCCAGGACCGAGGACCCAGCTCAGGGGTTCCCTGGTCCTAAGGATGAGCAGAGCAGAGGAACTCTTGAAGGAGATTTGACAAGGAGTAGAGGAGTAGAGAGGTGAGAAAGGCAAGAGCGAGTGAGGATACAAACGCCCAGAGAGGAGGGTTTCAGAAAGTGGGAGCAGGAGACAGTATCAAGTGTAAAGAGCAGTGAGATGGAGGAGAGCGAAGCTCATTCTGTGAGTGCTGGTAACTCAGGTGAGAGGAGTTTCATGGAGCCCTGGGAGATCAGGGTCAGACTTCAGGAGACTGACGGATGGATGGGAGATGAGGAGCCGGAGACTCTTTAAAGAAGGTTTTTAAGGAGAGAGCTCCTGCCAAACCTCTGTTCAGTGTGCTCTCAGCCCTTCTTTTTTTTTTTTTTTTTAATTACATTCAACATTTTTGGGGGGTCTATTTTTATTAATTGAAATTTCAAATCTCTCTATCTTCTGCCCACCAAGAGAGGATGTCTGGACTCTGGGATCTTGTTGACCACCTGGGATTAGAGTTTGCTGCTGCCCACTTTTAGAACCCCTAGTTTGGCTCATGACACTTCTCTCTTTAAATTGCCGCTAGAGGGACAATTGGTGATTCAGTGGTTAAGACTCCGTGCTCCCAATGCAGTGGCCCCAGGTTTAACTCCTGGTCAGGGAACTAGATCCTACATGCTGCAACTAAGACCTGGTGCAGACAAATTAAAAAAACAAAAAGTTGCCACTAGAGGATGAAACAAACAAGCAGAACTAAGCTCCATCATTGGAAGGCTGGCTAAATAACTCATGGTACTTATAATGAAATAATAAAGCTCTATATGTGCTGAGCAAAGATACACAAGATAAAAAGTGTGTATATATAAAGTGTTATTTGCTCAGTCGTGTCCGACTCTTTGTGATGCCATGGACTGTAGCCCATCAGGCTCCCATCTTTCCCCTGCCCGATTTGGTGCAACTAGTACCGTGTATAGAACAGGCATTGAGTACATCCTTGCTGGGTAAACCAGAAAGAAAGAAGGGCTACAGGATGCCTCCTTGTGCCCTAATAGAGCTCTAGGGCCATGAGCTTGCCTGTGACAAGTGCCACTCTGAGATAGATGAGCGGGGAGGCGGGGGAGTTCAGGTCAGATGTGGGAGTGAGGTTGAGTTCTCCTCTCTGGACAGGACACTTCCTGAAGCCTCAGTGTTTTCATCGGCACACAGGGTCATCATCACGGAGTCAAGTGTTTAATGAGTGTCTGCAGGATGCAGAGCATTTTCTTAGAGTGCTAAACATTAGCCTCATCCTCTCTCTAAAAATAGGGGTGTTGTCGGAACAGTGAGATCATATTTCATCCCGTCATTATCTTAGCCTTTGCCTTTCTCCTGCCTCCCCTGCCTTCACACCCACACACCCACACGGTATGTATAGTGATAAAAAGCCCACTCACAAGGGGAGCTGTGGGCTCCAGCTCCTGCTTTGCCACCCCTGGCTGTGTGACTGTGAGCAGCTCTCCTGCCTTCTCTGGGCTTCAGAATCCTCAGCAATAAAATGTGGTATGTGCAATAGATGATCCCTTGGGTTTCTTCCGTGAATTTTGTGACGATCAATCTCCTTCACCCTTGGTGCCACCATGACTGGGCATCTTTGTGACTTGTGTTTTGTCTGTGATTGTTTCCAGGAATTGTGCCCCAGCCCTCAGTTTATCGTTGGTGGAGCCACGCGCACAGACATCTGTCAAGGTGCCCTGGGTGAGTCACTGGGGAGAGTCCTATTTGTTTTGGGAGAGGGCAGGTGTGTGTGTAATGAGTAACATCAGATTACGCTGTTAGACTTGACTGTCTACATTAGGTCTGTCACTTACCTGTATGGGTCTTTGAGATTGCACTCTCCACTCTGGGTCTGGAATACTGGAACTCCTTTTAGTTCCTTTTAACCAAGAGATCTTCCATACGCTCATTTAACCCTTTTTAATTCTAGAGTCACGAACTAGGATTATAGGCATATAGTAGATAACTGTGCTAGCTGTGTTCTTTTTTTTAAAAAAAAAAATACTTATTTATTTGACTGATCCAGGTTTTAGTTGTAGCATGCTGCATTTTTTAGTTGTGGCATGCAGACTCTCAGTTGCAGCATGTGGGATCTAGTTCCCTGACCAGGGATCAGACGTGGGCCTCCTGCATTGGAAGTACGAAGTCTTAGCCCCTGAACCAGCAGGGGAGTCCCTGTATTGTGTTTTGATAATACTTTCCTGTAAGTGGACATGATTTGACCTGTGGAGTGGCCACATGTATACAATTAGGCGTGCTAAGTCACTTCAGTCGTGTTCGACTCTTTGCAACCCCTTGGGCCGTAGCCTGCCAGGCTCCTCTGTCTGTGAGAGTCTCCAGGTAAGAATACTGGAGTGGGTTGCCATCTCCTCCTCCAGGGGATCTTCTCGACCCAGGGATGGAACCCGAGTCCCTTATGTCTTCTGCATTGCAGGCGGATTCTTCACCACTAGCCCCACCTGCCGTCACAATAGATGCTCTTATCATGAGTAAGAAAACAAAAATCCTAGCTTTGTAGCCAAGCTTTGTTTCCTACGCCAGGAATCATGGGATTAAGAACCTTCACTTCCCAATCTTTCATATTCCCTCCAAATCAGGCACAGTTAAGTTAGAGGAATAATGTATTTTGTTTTGTAAGTTCTAGCCTCAAGTGTTGGAAACCAAGGTTCTATTTGATAGCAGATTAGCATTGTTGATCTCATAAGCCCTCCTGATCCCAGGAGCTCGCGATTTCGGCATTGAGTTGGACAACACTGACGTTTTAGGGACAACATGGCTCTGAATTGAATTCGCTGGCTTTCCAAACGGCCAGCCGGTGACAGCTGCAGGATATAGAACTGGAAACGAAGACAGGAGGAACAAATCCTGCTTGCTTGAAAGTCAGCCAAACAAACAAAATCCCTGCATCCACGTGGCCCCATCGCCCTTTATCTTTCCGGAGATTTCCCCTCCGTCTTTTTTCTCCTTGCCCCGGAAACCTGTTCTCTTCAGCCTGCTGGAAACCTTGATGATTTTGAAAATCACTGGCATTCATTTTAAATGCTTCCAATGTTCTCTCCTTTAATGAGTATAGCAAATATCCCCTTAGCCAGAGCTCATGGAGCGTGAGTACAAAGCAGTGAGAACCATTTGGGTACCACATAGCCGTCTGCCCCTGTCCCTGAAAGCCACAGCCTCCACGTCCTCAGCCTTTGAGCGAGGTGAGGGCTCCCAGAGGGGTTGTGTTCTGACCTTTTCTTGTTCTGCTAAGTGTTCTGTGCCTTTTTACTTCAAGCGAAATGTTTAACCTGATATAGCACGCATCTCAGGGAGACACAACTTCACATTTATGCTTTTAACAACTTTTTGTTGTAGATGGGTTGACTTTGGAAAAGGTATTTAGTAAGTGTCTTTTAATTGATTGACTTGGAGAGATCCTCCTTTGAATAGTTTTAAGCTCGGAGGAAAGAGTTTCCCAAAAGAGGCCAGAGCGTTACCATGGTGAGCGTGTGCTGCTGATGGAGCCGGTGGCTGGAGGAGCAGGAAATGAACCCGACTCCCCGAATCCAACTCACATCAAAGTGCTGGGGTGACGCCGTGGAGGCCGCCCTGGGTTAGCCCGGCGCTGCCATGGTGGATTTTAATGAACAGAGCGGAAAGGCTTGTTGAGTCCAATTTCCTGAAGGGTGCTTGGTACGGGGCCAGAGGGCCTGTGGACCAGATGGAGCCGCAACAAGCATCGAAGTGGGTACCTGGGCTCTGGGCCTGCAACTTGGCCCCAGGGTGAATGCCAGGGGCTGAATGACAGCAATCCGTGTGGCCTATGAGACTTGAGCCTGGCGGCTTTAACAGTGGGTGGATCATGGCGAGGTTAAGAGGTGGTGTTACGTGGCACCTGTCAGGGAGTGACAGGGATTAATATTTGCCCAGTGCCTTGCAGGCTTGACAGAGTCCAGCATAGCACAGTGGGGTCTAATGCAGATTTTAAATATTATTATTACTTTTTAACAGTTTATCTATGTAATGAAAATGATGTCCTTTACACAGCTTTGTGTCACTGTTATTTAATTTTATTTTGAGTACACACTGTTCAAAAATGACAACTGAAAGGTCCAGAGTGAAAATTCGGCTTCCCATCTATCTCCATCTATTCTACTGTTTCTTTGCAACCTTTTAAAAATCCATCCAGTATTTCTTTATGCAAATTCAAGTAAATCTTAAAACGTAGTCTAATATGTATCTCTTTTTTGTCTTGAAGATAGCATTCAGTAAATACTGTTTGGCACCTTGCCATTATTTGTCATTATTTCATTTAATAAAATGTCGTGGAGATCTTTCCAAGACAGTGTATGAAGGGCTTCATTCTTTTTTTTTTTTCATTTTTATTTATTTTTTGGCTGC
This sequence comes from Okapia johnstoni, assembly GCA_024291935.2. NCBI lineage: Eukaryota > Metazoa > Chordata > Mammalia > Artiodactyla > Giraffidae > Okapia > Okapia johnstoni. The sequence continues at coordinate 50,341,068 of CM044322.1, forward strand.
ACCTCATGGTATGTGGGGAAGGAAATGGCACCCCACTCCAGTACTCTTGCCTGGAAAATCCCATGGATGGAGGAGGCTGGTAGGCTGCAGTCCATGGGGTCGAGAAGAGTTGGACACGATTGAGAGACTTCACTTTCACTTTCATGCATTGGAGAAGGAAATGGCAACCCACTCCAGTACTCTTGCCTGGAAAATCCCAGGGACAGAGGAGCCTGGTGGGCTGCCATTTATGGGGTTGCACAGAGTCAGACACGACTGAAGCGATTTAGCAGCAGCAGCAGCATATCTAATCTAGTTCTTGCAAGAGCTTCATGTGAGTCCTCACCCTGTGAGTCCTTGGCTCCCACCAGAGTCTGTGCTCATGTGCAGTCCAGGAGCTAACTTTCTTTGGAAACATTATTATAGGATGAAAGATTGGAAAGTCTGCAATGCTAAAGATTCAGTTGCTCCAGATAATTACTCACAGTGTTGTATGCATTTAGTTGGGTGACTCAGTCTCTGCCAGAGGACACGGTGGTTTGCCTTCACACACATAATCAACTTGGGGTCTGGTGATGAAACAGCCCCTGGAAAAAGCCCTCCCTGGATCCTCAGGCCTGACTCTCATCATCTCGGTGCACTAAGAAAGAGTCCCCTTCAGCCTCAGCCTTTCCATGCTCCGTCTTCCTGGCAGAGCCCACACTCACCAGATCTAGCAAGGGCCACACCCGCAGTATCCCTCCAGTATGAGGAGATCTCGGGGCCTCACCGTATCATGAGTGAGTAAGTTGTTATGTGTGGGATTCCCTATAGAGCACGTCTGTGGTGCCCATTTCCGGCGAAGGCTCTTGGCTGGTGCATCACCCAGGGAACTGCAGGCACCTCGCCGGTCCCTCTGCTGTTTGTCTCCGCACTGTCTGTCTCTCTCTTGTTGACCCACGAGTGTCCCTCTGAGGCCACAGAAATAGATCCTGTCCCACCATGAAGTTCCTGTTTCTGGCTTCATTCACCTGATGCAATATGTCATGACCGTGCACTGGCCAGAACTCCTTTGGTCACTGGCTTCAGAAGTCCAGCTCAGTCAACTTAAGGAAAAAGAAGTTGTTGGCTCATCCCACTGCACCATGGAAGGGAAGGGCAGCTCTGGCCTAGGGAAGGCTGGGTCCAGGAATCTAGATGTTCCTGGAGCTCTCTCTGCCTGTCGTGTCTCTGCTGGTCTCTGTGTGTCTGCTCCACCCTCTCTCATGCCAAGCAGGCTCCACGCAGCAGAAGAGATGACCACGAGGGTTCCAAATGTCAACTTGGTACGATCGTGAACCAGCTTTGGTTTAATCTCAGGAAAAGTATCTGGTCTGGTGGTTGAGTTCTTTGCCCACTCCTTGGGGTCTTTCAGTCAGAGGGGTGAGGGACTCTATGGTTGGTTTAGCCTGGATCATGGGCTTGCTCTTGTGACTGCAGGCCTTCCCCAAAAACACTTCTCCGAAAGGAGGCGGCAGTGGGCTGACGGAATGGAGAAAGCCTACTTCAGTGTGTCAGTGGGCTGGCAGGCATCAGGTCTGGCCACACTGTGCTCTCCCCACCCCAGGTCACTCCTGCTCTTCTGACTCATTGGTCCTGCCCTCTTCTCTCCCCCACCGCACCCGCCCCTGAATCCACCACCCTGCAGCGCTCTGGGAAATGCCCCTCCCCGAGGGCCATTCTCCTCTTTCTCTGGATCTGCCACCAGCAGTGCCTAGTTCACAGCTGGAGTGCAAAGAGCCCTGCAGGTAGACCTGGGTCTTCACGGTCTGCCTATGGCCTCACCACCTCAGTTTGCACAGCTGTACAGTGGGGATGTAATCAAACCCAGCCTGCCTGGTGGTTGTGATGGGTAGGGAATTGACATGACTCCTTGTTCTCCCGGCAGTGGGCAGTATGTGGGGGCAGAAGTGGATGTAATAACCCTGGGCGCCCTGCCTATACGCACCATGGGACTGACTCTTCTGCTTCTGTATAATCCACAGTGCCTGGGGGTGTAGCAGGGCTCCATGAATGTTTACTTACATCAGATCTGTTTTCTAAGCCCTTTGCCTTGTATCATTATTAAATCGTGGAAACAGGGTAGCCTAAATCGGAGGCTACTTGTGTTTTTTCTTCCTTTTTTGCCAGTGTCACTTTTAACAATCAGGCTGGATCAGGCATTTGGAATATATTTGGAATAAAAAAAATCCCATCCTGAAGTTGACAACATGTCTGTATTTTTCAGTTCAGTTCAGTCGCTCAGTCGTGTCCGACTCTTTGTGACCCCATGGACTGCAGCACGCAGGGCTTCCCTGTCTATCACCAACTCCCAGAGCTTGCTCAAACTCATGTCCATCAAGTTGGTGATGCCATCCAACCATCTTATCCTCTGTCGTCCCCTTCTCCTCCTGCCTTCAATCTTTCCCAGCGTCAGGGTCTTTTCCAATGAGTCAGTTCTTCGCATCAGGTGGCCAAAGTACTGGAGTTTCAGCTTCAACATCAGTCCTTCCAGTGAACACCCAGGACTGATCTCCTTTAGGATGGACTGGTTGGATCTCCTTGCAGTCCAAGGGACTCTCGAGCGTCTTCTCCAACACCACAGTTCAAAAGCATCAATTCTTCGGTGCTCAGCTTTCTTTATAGTCCAGCTCTCACATCCATACATGACTACTGGAAAACCATAGCCTTGACTAGATGGACCTTTGTTGGCAAAGTAATGTCTCTGCTTTTTAATATGCTGTCTAGGTTGGTCATAACTTTTCTTGCAAGAAGCAAGCGTCTTTTAATTTCATGGCTGGAGTCAACATCCACAGTGATTTTGGAGCCCAAGAAAATAAAGTCTGTCACTGTTTCCATTGTTTCCCCATTTATTTGCCGTGAAGTGATGGGACCACATGCCATGATCTTAGTTTTCTGAATGTTGAGTTTTAAGCCAACTTTTTCACTCTCCTCTTTCACTTTCATCAAGAGGCTCTTCTGTTCCTCTTCACTTTCTTCCACAAGGGTGGTATCATCTGCATATTTGAGGTTATTGATATTTCTCCTGGCAGTCTTGATTCCAGCTTGTGCTTCATCCAGCCTGGCATTTCACATGATGTACTCTTCATATAAGTTAAATAAACAGGGTGACAATATACAGCCTTGACATACTCCTTCCCCAATTTGGAACCAATCTGTTGTTCCATGTCTGGTTCTAACTGTTGCTTCTTGACCTGCATACAGATTTCTCAGGAGGCAGGTTAGGTGGTCTGGTATTCCTATCTCTTGAAGAATTTTCCACAGTTTGTTATGATCTACACAGTCAAAGGATTTGGTGTAATCAATAAAGCAGAAGTAGATGTTTTTCTGGAATTCTGTTGCTTTTTCAGTGATCCAACAGATGTTGGCAATTTAATCTCTGGTTCCTCTGCCTTTGCTAAATCCAGCTTGAACAACTGGAAGTTCATGGTTCATGTACTATTGAAGCCTGACTTGGAGAATTTTGAACATTACTTTGCTAGCGTGTGAGATGAGAGCAATTGTGTGGTAGTCTGAGCATTCTTTGGCATTGCCCTTCTATAGAATTGGGATGAAAACTGACCTTTTCCAGTCCTGTGGCCACTGCTGAGTTTTCCAAATTTGCTGGCATATTAAATGCAGCACTTTCACAGCATCATCTTTTAGAATTTGAAATAGCTCAACTGAAATTCCATCACCTCCACTAGCTTTGTTCATGGTGATGCTTCCTAAGGCCTGCTTGACTTCACATTCCTGGATGTCTGCCTCTAGGTGAGTGATCACACCATTGTGGTTATCTGGGTCATGAAGATCTTTTTTGTATAGTTTTTCTGTGTATTCTTGCCACCTCTTCGTAATATCTTCTGCTTCTGTTAGGTCCATACCATTTCTGTCCTTTATTGTGCCCATCTTTGCATGAAATAGTCCCTTGGTATCTTTTGTTTTCTTGAAGAGATCTCTAGTCTTTCCCATTCTGGTGTTTTCCTCTGTTTCTTTGCATTGATTGCTGAGGAAGGCTTTCTTGTCTCTCCTTGCTATTGTTTGGAACTCTTCATTCAAATGGGTATCTTTCCTTTTCTCCCTTGCCTTTAGTTTCTCTTCTTTTCACAGCTATTTGTAAGGCCTCCTCAGACAACTGTTTTGCCTTTTTGCTTTTTTTTTTTCTTGGGGAAGGGCTTGATCACTGCCTCCTGTACAATGTCACGAACCTCTGTCCATTGTTCTTCAGGCACTCTGTCTATCAGATCTAATCCCTTGAATCTGTTTGTCACTTCCACTATATAAAGCATAAGGGATTTGATTTAGGTCATACCTGAATGGTCTAGTGGTTTTCCCTACTTTCTTAAATTTAAGTCTGAATTTTGCAATAAGGATTTCATGATCTGAGCCACAGTCAGCTCCCGGTCTTGTTTTTGCTGACTGTAGAGAGCTTCTCCATCTTCAGCTGCAAAGAATATAATCAGTCTGATTTTGATGTTGACCATCTGGTGATGTCCATGTGTAGAGTCTTCCTTGTGTTGTTGGAAGAGGGTGTTTTCTATGTGCAATGTGTTCTCTTGGCAAACTCTGTTAGCCTTTGCCCTGCTTCATTTTGTACTCCAAGGCCAAATTTGCCTGTTACTCCAGGTATCTCTTGACTTCCTACTTTTGCATTCCAGTCTCCTGTGATGAAAAGGACATCTTTTTTGGGTGTTAGTTCTAGAAGGTCTTGTACGTCTTCATAGAACCATTTAACTTCAGCTTCTTCAGCATTACTGGTTGGGTGGGGCACAGGCTTGGATTACTGCGATATTGAATGGTTTGCCTTAGAAACGAAGAGAGATCATTCTGTCATTTTTGAGACCGCACCCAAGTACTGCATTTCAGACTCTTTTGTTGACTATGGTGGCTACTCCATTTCGTCTAAGGGATTTTTGTCCACAGTAGTAAATATAATGGTCATCTGAGTTAAATTCGCCCATTCCAGTTCACTGATTCCTAAAATGTCAGTGTTCACTCTTGCCATTTCCTGTTTGACCACTTCTACTTTACCTTGATTAATGGACCTAACATTCCAGGTTCCTATGCAGTCTTGCTCTTTACAGCATTGGACTTTACTTCCATCACCAGTCACATCCACAAATGGGGGTTGTTTTTGCTTTGGCTCCATCTCTTCATTCTTTCTGGAATTACTTCTCCACTCTTCTCCAGTAGCATACTGGGCACCTACCTACCTGGTGAGTTCATCTTTCAGTGTCCTATCTTTTTGCCTTTTCATATTGTTCGTGGGGTTCTCAAGGCAAGAATACAGAAGTGGTTTGCCATTCCCTTCTTCAATGGACCACGTTTTGTGAGAACTTTCCACCATGACCTGTCCATCTTGGGTGGCCTTACATAGTTTCATTAAGTTAGACAAGACTGTGGTCCATGTGATCAGTTTGATTAGTTTTCTGTGATTGTGGTTTTCATTCTGTCCGCCCTCTGACGGATAAGAATAAGAGGCTTATGGAAGCTTCCTGATGGGAGAGACTGGCTGAGAAGGAAACTGGGTCTTGTTCTGATGGATGGGGCCATGCTCAGTAAATCTTTAATCCAATTTTCTGTTGATGGGTGGGGCTGTGTTCCCTCCCTGTTGTTTGACCTGAGACCAGACTGTCAGGGAGGTAATGAAAATAATGGTGACCCCCTTCAAAAGGTCCCATGCACGCACTGCCACACTCAGTGCCCCTGACCCTGCAGCAGGCCACTGCCGACCCATGCCCCCGCTGGAGACTCCTGGATACTCACAGGCAAGTCTGGGTCAATCTCTTGTGACTGTCTCATTTCTCCTGGGTCCTGACACACAAGGTTTTGTTTGTGCACTCCAAGAGTCTGTTTCCCCAGTCCTGTGTAAGTTCTGTAATCAAATCCCACTGGCCTCCAGAGTCAAATTTTCTGGGGGTTCTCAGTCCCTTTACCAGATCCCCAAGTTGGGAAATCTGTTGTGGGTCCTAGAACTTTCTTAACAGTGCAAGAATTTCTTTGGTATAATTGTTCTTCAGTTTGTGGGTAGTCTTTATTTTTAAAAAATTTCAAAGTTCACGCAAACCAGCTTGTTGACTTATCTATCCTCAGATCACCAAAAGTACTTAGGTTCCAGGGACATCAGGAATGACATTGTCCCAAGACCTTGCGGTGGCTGTGAGTAAAGGAACACGGAGAGGAAGTCAGCTCCTTCTGCTTGCTGGATCTTGTGGCCCCCAGGGGAGGACTCTGCTCTGAGCCTCTGAGTCAGCCTGTCTCTCCCAGGCTCAGCAGAACCACTCAGGCCTGCCACCCTCACCATACTGCATTCTTAGGTGGGGAAACATTGAGACAGGGTATCGCTTATGCCTACAGTTGTGAAAACGCAACAGGACTTTATGTATAGTCTTTGGCCCTTTTGCTTTCAGGAATGAGGAGCAGGAAATGTTCTTCCTTAACAAAGGAGAAACAGAGACTTGAAGAATTTAGATAGGAATTAGAGTGCTTTCTGAATAACAAATGTGAAACAATGTTTATCCAGGCTTTTGATCTAGTGGTGGTTTATTTTCTATGCAGAGCAGGATTAGTGAGGGAGCTAAGCTTTTCTTTGAAGGGTTTGGTGAGTATTGGGGTTTCTCTCTTTATCCTGCTATTTTCCACACTCCGTCTTCTCTGTGTGTGTGTGTTCATATGTGCTTATCTCTTCCCTTCTCTAGTGACTTGGTTTTTCTCTTCACTTTTATGAAATTGATGTCTTTTTCATCTTTGTTGCATTTATTGAGTAAGGTTTTTATATTTGATATCTTTGTTTCAAAAAAGGAATGACTGGCTGGTTTCACTTGTCTCTATTGACAAAAAAGAGTGAACAAGGACACCTAAATCCAGGCACCTTCTCTGATGCAATCTTGCATCGATTTTTCTCTGTGAGCCACACTCCCCCACCAAGAGAGGCCTGCTCTCCTGGAACAGAGGCCAGGCCCGCACAGCCCTCAGCAGTTGGGGCTGGTGTCAGTATCTTCACAGGCATTTTTCCTGATACCTTTTGATCTGTAGCATCCTTTGAGGGCTGGGGCAAAGTAAGTCAATTCACTAGTTACTTTTAATGAGCAATCCAGGGAAGCCTCAGAGAACCCAAAGGGACCAGACCCCCTCATTGGTTCTGGAGAGTACAGGGTTAGATGTCTGCAGATGACAGTAACTTGTAGCCCAGTCATTAAGTGACATGGGGAAGTTTGCTTTTGTTAATGGTCTTCTCCTGCTTTCAGTGATTCCCCTTCTTTGTGAAATATCTTTCCCTTCTATTTGATCCCTAGTGCTTAGTGACCTCATGTTTGGTCCCACTAACACCACTATCTCATCCACTCTGAGAAAAGGGCCCAGGACAACCATTTACACTTTAGTATGAATTTGAACCAATGTATTAGGGAAGATTTGTATGTAGAACAGAATCTTAAGAGCATGAAAGAATTGTACTCTTACATCTTTAGTTACACTAATCCTCACTAACTTATTTCCTTCTGGTATGAATGCAAGCAGTAAAGCACAGTAGTAGAAATCATGGATTATATTCATATTACATTACGATTGTTGCAAATATCTCAAAATACTACTTATAGTCATCATTACTTCATAATTATGCTGTTTATTAGACCCCACTCCAAATCTTTTGTATAGAATATTAATAAAGAAGTAGAAACCTTACTATAATTTTTAAAACATGTTTCAATAATAGTTTCAATATAGTTTCTGTAGTCCTGTATTTTATTTTATCCGTTTAGAAACATTATCCTGGGATCAGATCTTGATTTCACTAAACTGCCAAAGGGTCCAGACATAGGAAAGATTAAGAACTCTGTGTTACTAGGATGTTAGGCTGCTTCTACCAGGGGTAGATTTCTTTTTGCAGCAAAGGGAATTTTGTCAGTGCCCTTCAGTTTTACTAAGAGATGTCCTGACTATCTCTCACTTCCTAAGAGAGATGAAAAAACTACAGGCCAGCCTCTGAGTCCCTAGGGAGACCACCTCTTGCCCTGGAGGTTACTAAACTGATAAGGAGGTGGCAAGTGGTACCAGCTGGTGGGGGAAGTGCTCATCGAGCTCCACCTTGGCTGAGCAGCCTGAGGTTTGGGTCTGAAAACCCAGTTCAGAGTGTGGCTGATTCCTGCTCAGAGAGGTGGTGGCAGACACATTGGGTCGGCCAAAAAGCTTGTTCAGATTTTTCTGTAGCAGCTTACAGAAAACCCTGAACGAACTTTTTGGCCAACCCAATACTTCTGTCCTATATTTTTAGAGGACCATAATTGTAGCGTCATCCACGGACCCAGTAGGACCCCCACTGTTAATGCCCAACTCTGTGCCTCAGGGAACTCCCATCCCCAGGTTAGGTTCCCACATTTAAGACACCACCCCAGGGCCCAAGGACAATTTCCCCATCAAGCACCAGCTGTGAGTCTTGGGTTCCTTCCATCCTCTCTGGCTTCTTAGGGGGCACACCGCTGCCCCCCCAAATGAGGCCGGTCAAAGAGCATCACTCCAGGAGACTGGTGGGCTGGCGGCAGACAGTGTAATTGATGGAGCACTGAGGATGCTACATTGGATCCCCAAGCCTGCAGGGAGCCTGTGTGTGCTGCGTGCGGGGGCTTCTCACCGAGAGGAAGGAGCTGAGGTGGAGACCACCTGGTGCAGGAGCAGGAAGCATGAAGCTACCGGCTATGCTTGGGCCTCCATGAAGTTTGGTTCAGTCTGGGGGCGCTTACTAGAAGCTTCCGCAGGCACATCCGAGCTGCAGTCCACAGGTTATACCTGTGGTTCCCACCACCCGCAGGACAGAAACATGGGTCCTCCTTTCCCCTCCTCTGCTCTCTCCTTGCATAAGAGTTGGTCCTCCCGGAAGCAAATCCATGCCACCTGCTCACCGGAGGAAAGACAGATGCTTCCTTTGTTCTAAGAGGCTACACTGATTTGAAGACGGAGAACAAGCAGTGTCTCCATTACCCCAGTTTAAGCCATTTTACAAGCCCTTCCCAGATTCCCATCTCTTTCAGGAACTTTCTCCTGGCCATGTCAGTTCCTGTTACCTCCCTCTTGCCATCTTGCCCTCTTGCCTGCTCCTCTAGGCCAGGAGTAGGTAGCAAGAGAGAGCAGTGGGGACTGTGGCAAGCTAGAGACCATGCCCTGCACGACAGGGAGCCATCCCCCAGCTTGAACTGGATGGTACCCAAGGAGCCAGGAGGCTAACCTCGACTGCCCTACCTTCAAATGCAGCCCCCTCGTGACTCTCACTCATCCCACCTGGCTTCCTTTCCTTCATGGCATATATAACCACCTGGCATGTGGATTTATTTAGCTTGTCTTTCCCACTAAAATGGAAACTCCATCCCATGGAGGATTCCCCCTGCCCCCACCCCACTGCTGTTATATCCTTAGGGCCTAGAATATTGCTTGGCACAGAGTAGACGCTTAATGAATATTTGTAGAATGACTAGAAGAATTTTGGCTGGATTTGGTAGTTTTTAAGAGAAGCCAGAAATCTGGTTGTTTATGTGAAACCTCCCAATTCAGACACACTCATCACTATGCTGGCCAGCACTGCCCAAGCCCAGCAGATCTGCAAGCCAGTTGTGACTGGTTTATCCTCTTTTCTCTACACCATGGCCCTACTGGGCTTGAGTTATGCCATTGGCCCTTTGGACTTTCTGCATTCTAATCAACTTTTACCCGGCCGAGCCTCTTGAACTGCTGCTCACCATCCTTACTCTGGGCTTCGAAGAAACTCTATTCTTTTGTAGACCAGCCCCAGGCACGCCTGCACTGGCTGCTGCTGGAAATTGCTTTCTCTGTGGTTCCCTGCCCAGCGACCTGGCCAGGGTCACTTCTGCCCCTCCTCCTAAGAGCTTTGATTCCTTTCTGTCTCTTTTTACATCTTTTTGCTTTTAGGCACTGTACTCAGGATGTTTCCCCAGCATAAAAATACCTTGGTTTCTGTTGACAGCACCCTACTGGGCTCCGGGCACTTTATATCTGAGCTCACATACCTGCTGTCTTTTTTTTGTTTGTTTGTTGGCTGTGCTGCATGGCATGTGGGCTCTTAGTTCCCCAACCAGGGATTGAACCCGTGCCCCCTGCAGTGAAAGTGCCATGTCTTAACCACTGGACTGTCAGGGAAGTCCTTTCATCTTATGTCTTAATATGTGGAAGGCCATCCTCATCTTGCCATGAAGACTCTCCTTTAGGCTGTGTTTCATGTTTGTCGCACTTTGAGGACCCACACGTACATTTGGAAGCTTGAGGATCCGAGGACCAATTTGGGGGTGCCACACTGTTTACCATCGTTTTTGGAGTTAGGCGTTTGATAAGCCATGTACTCTTCTTCAGGCTCCCTAGGTGGCACTAGTGGTAAAGAACCTGCTTGTCAATGCAGGAGATGTAAGAGAAGCAGGTTTGATCCCTGAGTCAGGAAAATCCCCTGGAGGAGGACATGGCAACCCACTCCAGTATTCTTGCTTGGAGAATTCCATGGACGGAGGAGCCTGGAGAGCTACAGTCCATGGGGTTGCAAAGAGTAGGACACAACTGAAGCGACTTAGCATGCACGCATGCTTATTTTGCCTCAGCACAAACAGTGAAGGATCACTTTTTACCTCATTGTGTTTCAGCCTTAGCCAGAGCTTGTGATGAATCTTTAGCACTTATCTTTTCATTTCTCTCTCCATTGGAACCTGGCTTCTGGCGTTTGAATCCAAAGGGTATTATAATTAAACTCAGTAAGCAAGCCACTTCCTGGAAACGAGCTTTGAGATGTATTTACATAAGCCCCAAATGTATTTACTTACTGATTTTTTTCTCCTCCTTTGAGTCAATTTCATTTTTATAATCTACCAAGAAATTTCCCCTTCTAAATAGCATTAAAGTTATGATTTGAAGCAGGGCGTTTGTGGATAGGATGTCCTCAAGCAGTTTCATGTTATCAACCTTATTCCTTCAACAATAGGAGAAATTAGATGAGAATTGGTCTCTGGGGCTCCCTGAACAACTGGAAAGAAATTCTGAAATAATTTAAATAAGTTCCCTCAACTGTGAAGAGTTTTCTTTTTTCTTCCCCACTGATCACTTTGAAGGTAAAGCAAGATGGCCTCTGACTCAAAAGATGACCTGCCAACCTTTCCCATTTTCTTCTTCTTTTTTGATTCTGCATTAACTCTCTGGGATGCTCTGAGCTCCTGGAAGCTGAAGATCCCCCCCACCCCCATTCCCTTGCCCAGAATTACCCTCCGCTGAATGTAGTGATGGGTTCTAGCTGCCTTGGGTGCCCAGCTCCGCTGTCAGATGCAAGGGCTGCCTTCTGGGTAGTCATGGGAACCAGGAGTGGAGCTTTGAGCTGACCTATGGGGGGAGCTGCAGAAGTGGATTATTTAGTGTGCTTTATTATATATAGTGCAGCTTGAAAAGAGTGATTTTGAGGATTTAAAAATTATACTTGCCATAAGGAGTCATGCCACCATTGTTCAAAAAAATACCGATAGGATTTTGGGGGCTAATCCTCGAAAATGTATTGGTGATATTCCTCCCAGGGTGACCCCAGTATCCCACCCCCTGCTTCTGGACATTCAAAATACTAGGGATTGCTGTGCTCTGGGATCCTGCTTCTAGAACAATGGTACCTTGCTCTAATGCAACCGTAAAGGGAAGAAAATATTCCAGTAAGGTGTGCTATGTTCTTAATTTACAGGTACAGCAGGAAGTGGTGATTAGGTGGCAGATCCAGGGGTGGTTGACAGTGGGATGCTCCCAAGAGTGATGTATGTTTTAACAGACATTTGAATCTGTCAGAATCAGGAAGAACTTTCACAGCTCATTCCTTCATTTTACCCATATTAAGTGTCTTTGAACAAACTGGCACTGTCTCTCCTCTCCCAGTGAGGAGGGTTCCAGGCAGCAGAAGGAATATAAACAAGGGTCCTTCATTTAGGAAAAGCGGGACACTAAGGAGGACTTGAAGGAAAGTGGTGGGGCTGCAGCCCAGTGGAGCAGGGGTGCAGAGGCTGGGAATGGAAAGCAGAAGCTGCCGGATGGTGCAGGGCCGTGATGCTGGGGGAAGAATTTGGGGCTCTGGTCCTGGGCAGTGAGGCCATGTGGAAGCTTGTCATCAAGCGCAAGTTCCACTAGATGTGCTGTAGTAGTGGGGAGAGTGGAAACACCCTTCGACAGACAAGCTGCAAGACGAGAAACCCTCATTATCTGAGGGTGAGCTGTACCAGAAGAGGCCCACCTTCATCGGTAAATAGTGTCTAAAAAGGTTTGGTGTATGCTACTTTGAAAAATGATATTAAAAAATTCTGAAAAATGTTTTCTTAGATTTTGGAGCACTCATGTAATAACTGCAGCTTTGTGCTAGATCTTAGAATGAATCTACTGTTGGCTTATTTTTCTGGTTTTTGTTTTTATTTGATCTACAAGGACCGTCCTTTCATCCTTTTTCTTTCATGGGCCTCACAAATCCAGGTACTTCCAGAAGGCCATGTTAGATCTCCATGACTATAGTTTTCTTTTTTTCTTTTTTACTGTATACAGTTTAATGAGTTTCGACACAGCATACATCTGTGAAACCATCACCACAATCAAAGTAACATCTCTCACCTCCAAAAGTTTCCTCGTGTTCCTTTGTTTCATTTTATTGACTTTTCTGGTAAGAACACTTCACATGAAATCTATCCTCTTAAACTGTTAAGTGCACAATAGACCATTGTTAACTATAGGCACCATGTCAGATATAGTATGTCCTATAGCAGATCTCTAGAATTAATCATAGACAACTGAAATTTTATATCAATTTAATATCTCTCCATTTCTCCCTTTCAATAGATCTTGGCAGCCTCCCAAATGGCAAAAATTCAGTCTTTTTAATGGGTGCATAGTATTCCATTGTATGCATCAGCCCCATCTTCTTATATCCACTCGTCTATTGATAAACATTTAGATTGCTTCAATTGTTGATTTTTTTTTAAATAAAAATATTTATTTATTTGGCTGCGCTGGGTCTTAATTGTGGCACACAGAATCTTTAGTTAAGGCATGCGGCATCTAGTTCCTTGACCAGGTATCGAACCTAGGCCTCCTGCATTCGGAGCTTGGAGTCTTACCTGCAGACCACCAGGGAAGTCCCAGCTGTTGACTTTTGAGGGGTGTATTTTTTCTGGGAAAAAAAAAAATGACAAGGCCACGGGATGTGACACCTTCCGCATCTCCCTTGACTTTTGATGCAGAATCGTGGAAATGTTCAAGGCTTCCCCACTTTCTCCAAGGTCCATTTTCAATCCGTTGATGCTCTCACTGTTCCCTTGCAGTGCCTATTGTGCCTGGAACCCTGTCTTCTCTTCCTTAGATGTCACCGCTGTCACTCTGCCAGGTTCTCTTTGGGTTTGGTTCAGGAGCAGGTCTCCAAAGTCGCTTTCATCAATTTCATGAAATCCTGCAAATGATCCTCTTGCCCAGACCTCTAGGGTGTAACATTTCATATGGTGGGATAATTCCATTTGCTTTGGCTTCCGAGGGCTCCGCGGGGTGTGGGAATGCAGCGAGCTAATCATCTTGCTGGGCTAGACCTGACTCTGACACTGACTGACCTTGAGCTGCTTAGGGCCTCAGTGTTACGAATCTGGAAGGTGGGGACTAGATGCCTGCTTTACCCAGTGCAGAGCCCTAAAGGTTCAAATGCAGGAAGGCACTCTCCTGCTATGGGGAATACTAACAAGGAGGGGGCGCACTTATGCGATTTTAGGGAAACTCTTGGAAGGTGAAGGGCTGAGCCTGGAATGCCTTTTCCTCTCATTTCCATTTTGTAAGAACTCACAGAAACCATCAGATTAGCCTGCCTCAGGACTTGGCGGGATTTATTGGGGACGGGAAGTGCACAGTCCTTTAGCCCAGAGTACACCTTCAGGTTGCAAGAAGGTGCGGGCACTTTACACGTGACCCAGATTGGGAAGTGCTAACGCTGAATGGACCCAGGCAGAGAAGCCGGGTGTAGGGGCTTATGTCTGCCTTGTGAGTGTGACCTGTTCCCGGACGCGTTTCCTTTGACCCAGGAAAGAGACCGCCGCAGACAGAACCTGAGAACCCCCAGCTGCTATTTCAGAAGGCACAGAGGCTCCTGTTTGGCCTTAGGAAGGCCACTGGAGTCGTCGCTTCTGAGCAGAAATGTCACTCATTGCAGGAGATTTCCTGAAAGTTCATCTCAGGCAGCCTCTCTGGAGTCTCTGGGTTTGGCACTTAGCGTGTCTGAGATCTAAAGCTGCTTTCATCCTCCTCAAGAGCCCTGCCTAGCAAAGTGGGGAACTACACTTAGTCCAGTTCAGCCTGAAACTTTGTCTAACCTAGTAGAGTTGAAAGAGCCTTCTTTGGTGTAGCACGGTCCCTTGGGGTAACTGTTTAGTCTTCCAGATCTCTCTCCTCTGCCCTTTCCTTCCCAAGATGGTGACTGAGGCCCAAGATGGCGCCGGAGGCCCGGCTGGCTGGGGCCCCGTGTGCAGACTAGCTGTGTCTGCCAGGGTTGCTCATCCTGCTTCCTGCCTGCACGCTAGTGGCCTCTGCCCTTTTTGTTGTTGTTGAGGCCACAGGGAAACTCGGGGGATTTTCTGAGAATCAGCCAAACACCTGTGTCCATCATGGATCACCACATTCTTAATTCTGTGGAGGCTGCCCACTCCCTCTGTGGTGTAAAAGTTCCCCCACAGTGGTTTTCTCTGAGCCCCAACTGGGGAGGGCCCAAGAGATGTTGTCCTCACCCCATTCGGGCCCCTGCTCCTTGCTCTGGAGTTTTAAAACCCACCTCTTATTGCTCATCCCTCTCTGCCCTCCCTGAAACTGTATTGGTAAATGGGGTTGGGGTAGAGAGAAGCTGGCTTACCCTCAGGGGACCATTAATCAAGATACTCAAGAGGCCCTCTAAAAATATGTCTGCTGTTACATGTACATGTGTGTGCATCTTTTGTATTTTTTATGTCCTGATGTCCTCTCTACCCAACTGGAAGTTTGTATTTATATTTAAACATCTCTCTTGCTACAAATAAGTTCTTTTTGCCCAAATGATCCTGTACAATAAATTGTGAGATGTAAACCTATTTTACAGATAGGATCATAAGAATTAAGGAATTGCTACACATTACTTGGCAGGCAAATTGGGGCCTGAGAATTTAAACCCAGGCTTTCTGAGGGCAAAAGCCATGTTATTTTAACTCCTTTAAGCTTGCTGGCTCTCTGAAGGCAGGGGTCATGTCTTTTACATCTCTCTTGTCCCAGTGTCCTACACCAGCAATGCTTGCTAAGTGCTGGTGAGTGATGTTGACTGACATACAAGACATACTCCCTAAACCTGAAGGAAGGGAACCTCCCAGAGATGTTTTCCAAGGAGGGTTGGAGGCAGGTTTGAGGTGGGGGAGATGTACTAAGTGATTCAAAGAGGACTGGAATGTCAATGGAGGGTTCTGCTATGTTGCAGGGAGTGTGAATGTGGCTGATTCATTCATTCCCCTGGTCCTGTGCACCACCAGGCCAGCCTGGGCAGGCACTGCTCCAGGGAGTAATGTGGCTTGGGGGAGCAGGGAGAAGTTGACAGTAGTCTCAGAGTAAACAGGACACCTGAGGATGCCAAAAGATCCTTGCAGAGCTGGAGCCAGACTCTCCTGGGCTGGCAGGCATCTGTGCTCCTAGGCCAACCCTGGAGAGAGGGCAGAGGGGTGTCTGGGATGATGGCTGGTCACCGAGGCTGCAGAGAGGGGGCAAGGGGACCCAGTGGCACTGATGTTGTGAAAGTTCAGGAATGTCTAGCTTTGCCTTGGCCTGTGGAGGTGAAGGCTGGCATCTGTGTGATTTGCAGAGAAGAAGAATGGTAGAATGATATAGCTCAGGAGGTCTGCAAGAGGTCAAACGGTCACTCTTCCAAATCCAGGTTCAGTTCAGTTCAGTCGCTCAGTCGTGTCCGACTCTTTGCAACCCCATGAATTGCAGCATGCCAGGCCTCCCTGTCCATCACCAACTCCTGGAGTCTACCCAAACCCATGTCCATCGAGTCAGTGATGCCATCCAACCATCTCATCCTCTGTCGTCCCCTTCTCCTCCTGCCCCCAATCCTACCCAGCATTACGGTCTTTTCCAATGAGTCAACTCTTCGCATGAGGTGGCCAAAGTATTGGAGTTTCAGCTTCAACATCAGTCCTTCCAATGAACACCCAGGACTGATCTTCTTTAGGATGGATTGATTGGATCTCCTTGCAGTCCAAGGTAGAGGGGCCCAAGTCTAATCATGCTACGCCTGGGATCTTGAGACGAGCGAATGCTGGAAGCGGGCTAAGATGACACCCTACTCTGGCTTGGGTGCCGACCTTGAGGAGCAAGTCAGAGCTTTCCTTTGGGTGTTATAATTTTCTTTAACGAAGACAGGCGTGAAAGAAGGAAGGGGGAAGAAGAAAGTGGCTTCCAGAAGACTCTAGGAGTAATGGACTAAGGAAACATCGTTATTATCCTCGTCAGTGACATTTTCATACTGAGCCATTGTTGAGAACTGGAGACATATGCAAAGCCATTTTGTCCAACCTTCTCTAATGCAGACTTCCCTCACCCCCTGATTTTTCTGTGGATGTTCCAGTTCATGAGGTCTCAATGGGGATGGGAGATGATCCTCCATCCCCCATCCTAGGGGACGTTGGCAGTGTCTGGAGACATTTTTGGTTGTCATGCTGGGAGGCAGGTGGTCCTGGCACCTGGTGGGCAGAGCCCAGGGGTGCTGTTGAACATCTACAGAGCACAGGATGGCCGGCAACACAGAGTCATCCAGCCACGTGTCAGCAGTGCTCAGCTAGAGAAACCTGCTCTGGCTATGTTATGGGAGATTTTTTATTTTTAATATTTTTCCTTTCTAAAAAAATTAAAGTAAGTTGATTTGTAATGTTGTGTTAGTTTCAGTTGTACAACAAAGTGATTCAGTTTGAAGAATCATAAATAATATATATATGTATCCTTTTTCAGATTCTTTTCTGTTAGGTTGTTAGGTTCCATTGTGATGTTGAATATAGTTCTCTGTGCTTCCATTATGTCCTTGTTGTTTATTTTATACATGATAGTGTGTATCTGTTAATCCCAAACTTACAGGAGCTTTATTAACTAGGATGCTGTGCTGTGCTTAGTTGCTCAGTCATGTCTGACTCTTTGCAACCCTATGAACTGTAGCCCATCAGGCTCCTCTATTCAAGGGGATTCTCCAGGCAAGAATATTGGAGTGGGTTGCCATGCTCTCTTCTGGGGGATCTTCCCAACCCAGGGATTGGAACCCAAGTCTCCTGCATTGCAGGTGGATTCTTTACCATCTGAACCACCAGAGAAGCCCAAGTATACTGGGTTGGGTAACCTATCCCCCTTCTCCAGAGGATATTCCTGACCCAGGAATTGACCTGGGGTCTCCTGCATTGCGGGCAGATTCTTTCCCAGCCAAGCTACCAGGGAAGCCCCTATTAACTCGGATAGTAACTCTAAATTCTGTCTGATTCTAGTCTTCTGCAGCATGAATGTATGTTGTATTGTTTCTACTGGTTCAAGATCTCAACTGCAAAATGGACTAAGTTATGAGACTTTCTTGCTCATAATTAAGGTATGAGTTTTCAGATCATGTTGGCCAGTTTCCCAGTGGAATGATTTCATTCACTGAAGCATTTTATGCTGAGGTCTACGAAGACACGCGCTCACTGCTTGCCTCCAGTCAGCTTTTGGTCTAGCCAGAGAGCTGGGAATTGTCAACAAAGCAAGAATGGCCACAAGCATGTGTATATGTGTTTCAGTTCATCCAGGAAGGCAGGAGTTGAATGCAGAGGGCTGGAAAGAGCCTGTCCACCCACGGGAGGGAGGGGAGGCGAGAGGCATCAGCGATTGCTTGGTGCTGATGTGCGGAGTGAAAACAGCAGCCCATGTGTGAACCCCTGCAGCCACCTTACAGCGAGGAGCGGATGCAGGAGGCCTCAGCTGTGACAGAACAGTAAGGATGGGTTTTTAGGAAACAAGCACGTCAGAGTCTCTGCGTTACAGTCAGATATGCAATCATCACGCATTCTGTATCCTCCTCGCTTCTCTCAGCTTTCTGGGGAGCCCCAGTTTCCACTGACCGTGAGTGGGAGGGAACCGGCAACCGGCCAGTAAAAGATATTTATGCCTTGGCCTGTTTCAGATTCTTGTCCCTTTTGGGTAAATGCTCCTCCTTCAGCCACTCTATTTGGGTGATTTTTTTTTTTTTTTGCTTCTTCAGGGTTGGCCCCTCTCCAGCCTCCCCAGGACAGTGCCTGCATAGAAGGAAAGGCCAAATGTCCTCCAGGCTCTCTGAGCAGGGTGGCTGGCCCCTGTGTCCCGCTGATCTCGTGAAGCTGGGAATGGTGGGTGGTGTGTGGTCTGTGCTGCTGGTGCTGTTGGGGTCCAGTGGATCTTCTTCCCTGGCTGACCCAGGCTTGCCTCCATGTGCTGTCACACCTCCATGACCCTGAGCCAGGTGGTCACCCACGGCCTCTGTGGTGGGATTGACCTGCCTTCTCCTCCCTGCCCTTAGCCCTGATGGCAGAGGAAGACTTGAGGGTGCTCTTTTTTTTTTATTTTTAAGCATATTAGTATTTTTATTTATTTGGCTGCACCAGCTATTAGTTGCGACATGCAAACTCTTAGTTGTGACATGTGGGATCTCGTTCCCTGACCAGGAATCAAACCCTGGCCCCCTGCTCTGGGCGCATGGAGTCTCAGCTGCTGGACCACCAGGAAGTCCCTAGAGGGCGCTCTTTACCACCTTCTCGCATCGTCTCTCGGCCTGAGCTCTCCATGGTGCCATTTTTATTCTGCTCCCCGTGTCCTCGGTGGGAAGCAGGGCATAAATCCTCTCTGCTCTGGCTTCCTCTTTAAAACTCTGTGTGGTTTTGCTATTGTTGCTGCTCCGGCCATTGGTCAACCTCCCGGTGGAAGAGAAATGATGACAGGGGTTCCAATGTCTGACCTTTTCTCTCTTTTTTTCTCTTCCTCTCTCCTCCCAGTAGCCCAGAAGCATCTCCACTTCTTCCCTTGATGCTTGAAAAATTTTCTTAGATTATAGCCCCAGTTCTTGATACCTAGGGCTTATCCTAACACTGGGTGTTTAGATCATCAAGCTTTGATGGTAACATGTAAATGGAATTTTTGAATTCGGAGTTTTTCATTTGTTTGTTTTTAAAGCCTGACTCAGGATTATTATTTCCTGAGTGGTTTAAATCATGTTTTTCACAAAGCAGGGCAGCAGCTCCATTATAATGACTGGGATCTACCTGCTGTTTACTAGAGCCCTGAAGCCTGCTGATGCAATGAGTGGGAAGTTTGAGTGGAGTAAAAAATAAGTCAGCTTATTGTTTTAATAAATATTGAACCTGTTAAATATCTAACCTGAAGAAGGAGTGGGAAGAACAAAACTCGGGTGGTCCCAGACTTCCGACCAAGACAGGGAAGCAGGAGCCATTCTCTAGCTCCCTGGTCAGTTGACTCTCTAACTGGGACCTGCCCTCGTTGGAGGGTGGTTGGGGAGGAGGACCTTGACCATCAAGATTCTTTCCCAGTTTTTTCTGTTCATCTTAGTCACCACTAAACTTAGATCCAAAAGCCGCTCAGTTGCTTTTGGATATTAACATTGTGCTCAAAGATCAAGGTGTGGGTCCACGGAGGAGAATTCGATGTATACGTGCAGGTGTCCAGGCAGATCCCCAAACACATCTCTGAAATGTTTTGAGCAACAGCATAAACGTCCATCCTCCCAAGAGGGTTCTCAGAAGAGGAACACGCTCATTTGGATCTGTGCCTTAGAGAAAGCATCTTTGTGATGACTGTGCGTTGATGCCTTACTGAGCCCCTGGCAGGCATCCCAGAGCCTGGGTACCCACTGCATCTCCTCGCAGCTCTGTGCTGGCTGCGAGAGCCAGGAAGACCCAGGGAAATGTCAGGAATGAGGCAAATTAAGAACAAATTAAACTCTCCTCCAGCTGGGCAGCCCCTTTGATGTCAGAAGCTGAGGGACACTTTGTGTCCTTGCAGTGAATTGTAACATCTAAGGAGTATTCTAGGTGGGCTGTTGGAAGCAGCCTGTCTGGCAGCAAGAGCATTGGTATCAGAAGAGAAACAAGGCGGCAACTCGTTGTGAAGGGAGGTGTGCCTGGATCTCTGTGAGAGGCCACCTGCCTCAGGAAGGGTTGCGGACCAGTCCCTGCCCACCCCCAGAGGCCTGTGCCTCTGCAGTGGTCTGCCCTTGTCTCCCTCTGCCCTCGAGCTCTGGAGGCTGAGGCCCCTGGAGTTGACTCTTGTCACGTTCAGGGCATGTCCTCCTTGGGCTCCACCTCTCCACACACCAGGGATCAGTTCAGTTCAGTTCAGTTCAGTCGCTCAGTCGTGTCTGACTCTGCGACCCCATGAACCGCAGCACGCCAGGCCTCCCTGTCCATCACCAACTCCCTGAGTCCACCCAAACCCATGTCCATTGAGTCGGTGATGCCATCCAGCCATCTCATCCTCTGTCGTCCCCTTCTCCTCCTGCCCTCAAACTTTCCAGCATCAGGGTCTTTCCCAGTGAGTCAGCCCTTAGCATCAGGTGGCCAAAGTATTGGAGTTTCAGCTTCAACATCAGTCCTTCCAATGAACATCCAGGACTGATCTCCTTTAGGATGGACTGGTTGGATCTCCTTGCAGTCCAAGGGACTCTCAAGAGTCTCTCCAACACCACAGTTCAAAAGCATCAATTCTTCGGTGCTCAGCTTTCTTTATAGTCCAACTCTCACATCCATACATGACCACTGGAAAAACCATAGCCTTGACTAGACGGACTTTTGTTGGCAAAGTAATGTCTCTGCTTTTAAATATGCTATCTGGGTTGGCCATAACCTTCCTTCCAAGGAGTAAGCGTCTTTTAATTTCATGGCTGCAGTCACCATCAGCAGTGATTCTGGAGCCCAAAAAAATAAAGTCTGACACTATTTGCAAACATGTAAGGTGCTGTTGGGAATTTGCACAAGAACAAAAATATGAATCATTGATTCATTTGGTCACGTGTGTGCATGCTAAGTCGCTTGTGTCTGACTCTTTGCGACCCTGTGGACTCCTCTGTCCCTGGGATTCTCCAGGCAAGAATACTGGAGTGGGTTGCCATTTCCTTCTCCAGGGGCTCTTCCCCCACCCAGGGATTGAATCTGCGTCTCTTATGTCTCCTGCATTGACAGGTGGGTTCTTTACTACTAGCACCACTTTTACATATTTACAAATTTTTAAAAACTCTTTAAAAGTTTTTAAGTTATAGTTGATTTACAACTTCTGTGTATAGCAAAGTTATTTGGTTATACATAGATAAATTCTTTCTCATATTCTTTTCCATTATGGTTTATTACAAGATATTGAATATAGCTCCTTGTGCTATGGTAGGACCTTGTTGTTTATCTGTTTTATTTAGTAGTTTGTATCTGCTAATCCCAAAAGTCTAATTTATCCTTCCCCATACCCCTTTGGTAACCATTAGTTTTTTTTTTACCATGTCTATGAGTCTGTTTCTGCTTTGTATATTAGTTCATATGTATCATATTTTAGATTCCACATATAAGTGAAATCATGTGATACTTGTCTTTCTCTGCAAACATTTATTTTTATTCATCAACGATTTATTGAGCCCCAGCTCTGTGTTGGCTACCTGCTGGTGATGCCAAGATGAAGGGATCCACGTGCGTGTTCTGCAGGAAGGAATTGCAGAGGACTGGGCGGGGGTAGGGGTGGGGGAGATGGTGGGGAAGACAGTCTCGTTCAAGTGGCCCAGAAAGGTGCTGGGGGCTCTGGGGATGGAGCACATGGGACATGGAGGTGAGTCAGGAATTGGACAGGGAAGAGCTTGTGCACCGAAGAAGTACTGGATTGGCCAAAAAGTTTGTTCAGGTTTTTCCTTAACAGCGTACAAAAAAATCCAAATGAACTTTTTGGCCAACCCAATATAAACAAGGTCCTTGGGAAACACAAAGAAAAAGAGGTGACCTGCACCTGGAGGATGGGAGGCATCAGGGAAGGCTTCATGTAGGAGGAGAAAGGGGATGATGTTACAGCAAGGACTCCGAAAGCCCAGGGGATGGATGCGTGAAAACATGCGCTGGGAAAGAGCAGGGCATGGTGTGTGCAGATCCGAGTTCATCTGGAGACCAGACTCACGGTGGGAGGACAGTGGGAGGCAGGCAGGGGAAATAGGAAAGAGGCATGTCATGAAGAGTCTTGATGCTCCATTAGTTTTTATCTTGTTCTTGAGCAGTGGAGGAAGTCGAAGATTTCTGAGCAGAGGAATGAGATGGTCACGTGTGTTAACAAGAAGAAAGCTGGAGTGAGAGAAAGGAATATGTTATTTTATCTACTCTTTGGAAGTTGTCTTTGAATGAGGTACTGGCCCCCTTGAGTCTTTTTTAATGAGAAGCTACAGTCCCATGCCTGCTGTACCAATTTTTATCTCCTCCAGCTACTGGGTCTGGTCCCACCTGGAGGCCCCGCTGCCTTAGGGAGGAGGGCATTTGTCAGTGAGAGTGGGAGGCAGGGAGTAGGCTGCCTTCTGGGTCAGAAAAGCTCTTCAAAAAGTCACTGTGTGTGAGAGAGGGAGAGAGAGAAAATGCATGAGCCTGCTTGGGTAAAGGTAGAGGGAAAGGAATTAATATGGGACCAAATCAGAAACCTCTCTGTTGAGAGAGATGAGGGCAGATAGACCAAAAGGCTTTCTAGGATGACCTGGTGATGGAGATGTTCTGAGCAGGTGACGGATGCTCGGAGGTGGACGACTATTCACTTACTGCCTGCTCAGGTAGCCTGCATCTGAGAGAGCCTTGGTATGTTCATCTTGGACTATGTCTGGAACCTGGGCCACAGCATTGAAAGAAAACAGAGAGTTGGACAAAGTCCTCAGAGGGACTCTGAAAGGTTGAAGGGACTTTCTCTGAAGATACCCTGAAGACATTCAGATTTTGTTTCTGTGGACAAGGTGAAGACTGTGACACACAGGCTGGGTTTTGGAGCCATTTGAGTGGGATAGGAATGGGACAAACTTGTCACCAAATCCTAGACTCCTAGAAGTAGGGCTCTGGAATGAAACTGGGAGGAGGCAGCTGTTGGACTGGTAGGATGGACTGTTCCTTCATGCAACAAGCAGCACATGTGGGACACTGAGACCTCAGAGACTGGTGTAGAATAAGCAGGTAAACTGATGTGACACAAGTTTACATCAATTCCAGGATGCTAGATCCATCTGCTAAGGTCAGTAAGGGGTGTCTGGGGCCTGTGCTTCACCTTTGGAGTCAACCCCATGGGGAATTAAGATGCCTTGCATGGAGGCAGCGCTCAGGGGCTTGGGCCTGGGGAGTCCCGACTTGTACAGAAAGCATTTTTCTATTTTCTTTTGCATTTATTTATTTGGATCTCCAAAGTGACCAGTGCTGAGCCCTATCATTTTTAACCTCTTTTAATTTTTATTTGTTGTGTGTAAAAGTCTGATAATTTCATGCTAATTAATATCTCAGGAGTGTTATAAGCAATGAGAGATCAAGCCTGTCATGGTGAGCTCTGAAATGTAGAAGGGCAGTTCTCCAACAGACACGAAGAGGCAACTCTGTTACCCAAGGCCAAGGAGCAAGGAACACACACACACACACATACACACACACCCTGAGCTGACCGTGTCGCTTCAGTGTCTCCCCCAACCAGATGTTTTCTCTTTTTAATATTTACTTATTTGGCTATGTTGAGTCTTGGTTGCAGCATGTGGGATCACGTGGGATTTTCATTGCATCACATGGGTTTTTGGTTGCAGCGCACGGACTCTCTACTTGTGGCACTTGAGCTCAGTAGTGGCAGCGTGCGGGCCTAGTTGCTCCGAGGCATTTGGGGTCTTAGTTCCTGACCAGGGATCAAACTCGCATCCCCTGCATTGCAAGGCAGATTCTTAACCACTGGACCACCAGGGAAGTCCCCCAGATGTTTTCTTAATGTTGCTATTAAGGAAGCAAAGAGGCTGATTTTTGCTTCTTCTTTTCTGTTTTCTACTCCACTCTTGAGTGCTTAGGACATGTGGAATGGTCAGCATGTGTGTGTGTGTGTGTGAGATGGTGAGGGAGGAGCTAAGAACTTCCAAGGAGGCTGCAGGACCTTCACACACTGAGGAAGAGAGTCCTACTATCTGACCTAGAAGGGAGTCACATGACTCTGGACTGAACAGGCCAGTGAATCAAAGAAAGCAGAGAGCCTGCAGGCCTGGCCTGACCAGTGTGTGTCCCCCTTGACTCGATGCAGGTGACTGCTGGCTTCTGGCAGCCATTGCCTCCCTCACCTTGAACCGAGAGCTGCTGTACCGCGTGGTCCCCAGGGACCAGAGCTTCCAGGAGAACTACGCGGGAATCTTTCATTTTCAGGTATCCGTCTAGCTCTCGGCTCTTGACCCTACTTTGTGTAGTCTGAGGACCCACGCCAAGAATCGGAAATCTGGGTTTGGGGCCCAATAGCCTAGGTTCTAACAATACCTCCAGGGCATTCTGATGTGTGCTTGAGTTCAAGAACCATTGCTTTGACACTTTCATGCAATCACCCACATGCCTATCCCCTCCCGTCTCCTCCAGGCCACGTGGCCTTGAGGAAAGCACTTGGAGTGAGGGTCAGGAGATGTGGGCTTGAGTTACCCACTGCTGCCACAGCATGGTGCAGATTCTCTTATTCACAAATTCAGCCTCTGAACTTGTTTCCCGCTTTCTCCCATGGGCATGGTCAAGTAAGACAGATCCTGCTCTTAAATGACAGATCCAGTTCATTAAAGGCTGGAGCATTGACCAGCTCAAAGGCTCCTTCTGAGGTCCTCTAAGGACACCGACTCTGCCTGTCGGCTCATCCCTGTAAGCGGATGCTGTATTTCCCTCCCCCCAGTTCTGGCAGTATGGAGAGTGGGTGGAGGTGGTCGTGGACGACAGGCTCCCCACCAAGGATGGAAAGCTGCTCTTCCTGCATTCCGAAGAAGGCAGTGAATTCTGGAGCGCACTGCTGGAGAAGGCCTATGCCAAGTAAGTGGGGCAAGTAGGAGCTGGGAGACCACGCAGAGCTGGGGGAGCTTGCCCACCCCCCAGACTCTGGGTGCCCTGACCAAGTCTTTCCCAGCACCCAGACCCCCCATGTACAGTATCCCCAATAACTAAGAGAAACAGAAATTTGGGCTGGGAGTTCAAAGCTCAGCTCTGTCCCACATGAATGTGTGAATTGGGATGTTGGTTTTGTCCTCTTAAAGCCTCCAGGTCAGTTCTTAGGTCAATGTGAGTTTTTTAAAGAGTGATGAAGAAGAAGAATAAAGCAAATAGGCTTAGATATCACTCACCAAAGTCTCTACGCTTTGTTTGGGAGTCATTGTTCTCACTGGCAGTCAATGTTCAAAGTCTTCTTTGGGATTCTTTTAATTCATTTTATTGATTGGTCCCCTTTTTCTGCAACCGCTGTTCCTTCCCAGCTCTATTCCCAAAGCAAGCCCTAAAGGAGGCCTTTCAGCCTTGAGGGAGGGTCCTCTTCATTCTTACCCATGCCCTCAACTCCCCCAAAACCGAAGATGTCAAGGTCAGCTCTGGAACGATTACACTTTGCTTTTTATTTTTATGTATTATTTTTTAACCATGCTGAGTCTTCATTGCTGTGCTCAGACTTTCTCTAGTTGCAGCGAGTAAAGGCTATCTATTTGTAATGCTTGGGCTTCTCATTAGGGTGGCTTCTCTTGCTGTGGAGCATGGGCTGTAGGCACGCAGGCTTCAGTAGTGTCCTGTAAACCCATATCCCCTGCATTGGCAGGCGGATTCTTAACCACTGGACCCTACCAGGGAAGTCCTGCACTTTGCTTTTTGAAAGAGCGCTTGGTTTCGTGAGAGGAGTTCTGAGATTTATTTCTGGCAGAGTGCTGAGCTGGCCTTGTGAAACTGTGCCTAAACCCCTCCCTGGCCCACAGACAAAACTGACTAAGGCCCTCCTGTGCCCTCCAGGGCACACCACGTCCTAGCAGCGCCCCTGCCCCATCCCACGTGCTCCCCTTGCTAACGGCTGTGGATGATACCTGTGTTCTTTCTTGTCCAACAGGCTCAATGGTTCTTATGAGGCTCTCACTGGAGGATCCACAGTGGAAGGGTTTGAGGATTTCACAGGTGGCATCTCTGAGTTTTATAACCTGAAGAAGCCACCGGCCAGTCTGTTCCAGATTATCCAGAAAGCCCTCCGCTCGGGGTCTCTGCTGGCCTGCTCCATTGACGTGAGCTGGGATGGATTCTCTTTGCTTCTCCCTGCATGTGGTAGGGAAGGGACCAAATCGGGGGCTCAAGGCTGGGAAGGCTTTGGGCCAGAGTCTGGGGCTTACGGGGTAAGTCCCAAGATGTATTGGTCCCTAGCAGGTGGGAGCTGGTGGCAAGACCTAATTAATGGATAGGAACCAGAGTTTGGTCTCATAAACTCAGAAATTTTAGGAGCCCTAAGTATCAGGCCCCTTTAGTTCTGCAGGAATTACCCTAAGAATGCAGTCTTGATCCCTCGATCCTGGGCCCTACCTTTGCTACCCCCTTTTGGCTAAGTCATCTTGGGATTTTGGAAATACAGTGATCAACTGTATATGATGGGGGCTTGGAGCTCACTGAAGGAAAGGGAGGAGGTTTTGAACCAGGGGTGATGCTCTGTCTGGGGGATGGCAATGTGCAGTTCCAAGGTGGCCTGGAGACCAGAGCCTGGATGCCACCAGCCCTTCCACCTGCTCTTTCTCTCCTTACCTGGTGGTCTCACACATATGAATGACCAGGCAGGAACAGTCTCCCTTTCTCCTCTCTATAAAAACCCCAGCAGGATATGTGTGTTTTTTGGTAGAGAAATGATGTGGACCCTGGGAAGGATGCGGGACTATTGAGGTTGGACTCTGGGGACCCCCGCTGGTGAATTGGGGCCAGTGAAGAGGGGTTGTCACGGTTAGTCTTCTGCAGGTAGTCATGGGATCCCTGTTGGGGAAACAAATGACTTCCCAGCTTCCTGTGTCATTTTAAAGGCTGGTAAGTCATTTTCCAGAACTGGCAGGCAGGCCTGATCAAAGAGGAGTGGATAGGAGAGAGCTCTGTTTACCTGGGGTTAATTGCTCTGCCTGCATATATCCCCAGCCCTGCACCGGGACCCCCTGGCTGTGTAGCATGTGCTTAGAAAGCCTTGTAGGACTGGCCCCAAGAAGGTCAGGGTCAGCCACTCTGAGTGGACTTCTTTATTCTTAACTCAGGTCTCCAGTGCGGCTGAAACGGAAGCCATCACCAGCCAGAAGCTGGTTAAGGGTCATGCATACTCTGTCACTGGAGTTGAAGAGGTAAAATTGGGCAGGGATGGATGGGTGGGGTAATGCGTGATGGTATTACCGTAAATCCCTGGCATCCTAGAGAGAAAGAGAGGGGATCGCCACCTAGTGCTTCCCTGCCCTGCTGAGGTACAGCCTCTCTGGTTGCACAGAGCCCTGACACCCTTGTGCTCATTACAAGGGCAGGGCCCTTCTTCCTCTTACCCACTCGGAGATGGATTACGTATCTTCTCTGATCCACAGCTTTATGGGTTCTAACTAAAGGCAGGCTCTCCTCTGAGATGTGGCCAGGAAGGGACAGAACGTTTTGGAGGAAAGTTGTAGAAACTGTCAGTTAGATCCACACTGTTTCTAAGAAGTATGTTTGTACAGGTAAAGCACTGGAAACCCATAGGATCTTCAAGGCAAAAAAAGCAGTAATACCTGCCCCAGCTTTCAAGGTGGGGTGTGATAGTGAGAGAAATGCAGATATTCCTTACTCTCCAACCCAAGGAGAAAGCATGGGCTAAGCTTTCCATTATTTTTATTTACTATAGTCTGCCTACTTCCAAAAAGGATGTGCAGTGGTTTGCAATGAAAAGCACAGACTCAATAAAACCATACAACAAAGGCAAAATACAGAAGACAGTCCAGGCTAAAGACAGTGCTCCAGTGGAGAAATTAATTTTGCTTTGGGTTTCCTGAGGGCTAAGGCAAAAAGGGAAATGCAATGGTGCCTTAGTTTTTGTTATTTATTAAAAAGGCATTAATGTTCACTTTGTGTATTTGTGTTTCACAAATACGGTCCTTGATGAAGTCAGTTCCCAAACATGAATTCAGCATGTATGTGTAAACATTGGGTTGAGGGCATGACAGAGGATACAAAGGAAGGTCAGATACTGAAGACTGAATGGTTCATCGTGTTTGTGTATATGAGCAAATACACAAATGGGACTCCATAGAGAGTAGAGGAAGGTGGATGAACGTATGGGCTTTCAGACAGGCTGCCTGGGTGCCTGTCCACCTACTACTTACTAACTAGGTAATCTTGGAGAATTCAACCCCTCTGTCTAGGTCTCAGAGGGTTTGTTTGTTTGTTTTTAATTTTTATTGGAATATATTTTATTTACAATGTTGAGTTAGTTTCAGGTGTACAGCAAAGTGAATCAGTTATCCATGTACATATATCCACTCTTTCTGTGTCTCAGAGTTTTGAGGGAGATTAAAATGAAGATAATAACAGCACCCAGCTTATAGGATGGTTGTGAGGTTTAAATGAGGTGATGATGCTTGGTGCCCAGGTCATAGCACTGGCTCATGAAATGCTAATTGCTCTGCGCTTAGTATTTGTTGGAGGGCATTTATTATCAATAGGTCTCATATATTAAGAACTGAGTCAGTCAACTGTAAAATTTTAAGCCAAGTTAAAGCCGACAGATGCTTGCTTTTTTATGCTAGACTCACTATTATTCAACCAGATTGTGAAAAACAGCTAAGGCCTGAAAAAATGTGTGAAAAGACATGTTTAGAGGCCTTTGAGGAATTGAATGCAAGTCCGCTCAGGTGCAGACATGAACGCAGGGCGAGAGGGGTGGGTGCGGAGATTCGGTTGCCTTTGTGTGTGGCCCTTGCAGGTGGATTTCCGGGGCTGTCCAGAGAAGCTGATCAGACTCCGGAACCCGTGGGGCGAAGTGGAGTGGAAGGGGGCCTGGAGCGACGAGTAGGTTCTCCCCTCCCTCCCGGACCGTGTCCACCTCCCTCTGCGGGGAAGGCATCAGGCAAAACACACGCAGTGATTCTGAGACCCCCGGGGCAGAGCGCTTGCAGCGTTTCCTGTCCGCAAATCACACAGCCTGTTCAGAAAAGAATGTTAGATGGTTCCAGGTGGGGAAAAGCCAAACAAAACCCACTCAGCAGTCGTCTTTGATTCCTTGCTCTGCTCTGGCATTTGCAAGTTTGGCAGCTCAGTGGAATTTTCCTTGGCGCCCGAGGGTTTGCTTGTTTTCTGTGTACCGGGGCGGTCATCCAAAGGTGAGACCCATCACTCTCGATCGAATTCTTTCCACTTCGCAAAGTCTAGTTACTCTGACAAAGGCCAAACCCCTCAGCATGAGGAAGAAACGCACTGTGAAAGAGGAACTGAATCTCAGAGGCGCCACTGGCCGCCGCAGGCAGGAGGATGAACGGGAGGGGTGCCCGCTCGCTGAGAGCTCATTTCTGGCGGGTTCTGATCTCTCCTGACAAAGCCATTAATGACCGGAGGGACCCAGGCCTCTCAGAGATGGTGCCTGAACCCAGACAGAGGCCTCCCGTGGTGTCCCGGGACAGCTGTGTTCTGGAACCAGTGCCACCGTAGTGCCGGAGGATGGACAGAGCAGGTCTGGTTTCTGCCCTAGTTAGCGCTGCTGGCATGGGGGAGGCAGGTTGGCGCCGCTAGGGGAGGATGGAGAACTCACCAATGTCATGGATGAAGAGCCACCAGAAATGGGAATGGTCATAAAAACAACCCCCCCAAAAAACACATCCTTAAGCCTCATATGTACCCCCATGTGCTGTCCATACTGCATGATGCCACCAGGGCTTTGGAAGGGAATTTATTACTTTTATGAACTAATCACACATCGTTACTGCTCATAACTGCAGTCTTTCCCTTCAGGTTTGTGTCATGAAGAAACACACATCCCCAGGGCCACAGATGGCCTCCTGTATTAAAGACTTTTCATTCTATTGCCTGTGATGGAGCAAAACCCAAAACCTTAGTTCCACCGACTGCCCCCAAAGCACGTCATGGCTGAATAAAATCGAAACCCCGAGTTTTGGCCATTTTAAGCCGCAGCTGTTTCCCAAGCTGTTTACAGGGCTTATGGGACTTTATCTCCTTTCCCTGATGCTGCACAGTCTCTAACAGGCTGGGACAGGTCCAAGGGTTCGAGGTGATGACTGGCAGGCCCCACCATCTGGAGATGCAGCCTGGGGTGTTTCTATATGGATGCTGTGGGGAGGGTGCTGCAACTCTGTGAGACGCCCTAGCCTCAGCCCAATGTCTTTAAATTAAAAAAATTTTTTTCCAGTTAGTTTTAAGAAACTAACTGGGGTATTTAGGTCAGATCTCAAATTCTCCAACTTGTCTCCTAGTCTTTGTTTATGACAAGCACATTCAGAGCTTTGGTTCTGATTCAGTGACTGTTTCCATGAATTACAGAGGCCCTGAGAGCTCCCCTGCCTGATCCTTAGGGGACCTGAGAGCCCCCCTGGATGGAGAGGCTGGGCTTAGTCCTGGTGTTCATGCAGCCAAGGGGAGGTCTTCACGTTTTGCTGAAAGCATTCAGAGATTTTTTTTTTTAAAGATGGATCTTGATGCTGGTTAGTTATTTAGACACTGCATATATATTTCAGGGAAACCTCACTTCTTAAAGGTCAGGTAGCTGGAGATGACATTTGAACAAACTATGTGGGTATTGCCATGGAAAGGCTGCCAGCAGGAGCCCTCGCAGGGTGCCATTACTCCAGGGAAACTGTCACAAAACTGGGTGTAATTGGCATCTGTGGGCTCAGGAAGGGGACCACGTTTATGTGTCTGAGATGCTTAGGCCGTCTCACAGTATCTTCATCTTAGATAAGACAGAAGGATGTCTCACCAACTCAGAAGAGGAGGAGGTAGCCTTTCTATGCTGGCCATTCTCACAGCTCTTCCCCTGGACTTGCCCAGGCCTGTGATGAGGGCCTGGGGGGCTGAATCAGACATGAATGTAGAGCTTGCCTGGAGAGTGAAATTGGAGCAAAGCCATGGCCCAGTGTTCCTTCTGCTGCATGTCTGGGGTCACCCTGCTAGTGCCTGTGGAGTCCCGTCCCTTCCCCAGACTGCACCCACTACCGTCTCATACGCTCCGCACTCCAGTCATTTCGGTATTCCCCATGTCTGGGGTTGGTGGCAGGGCGGGGAGGTGGGGAGGGTGGGAAGCTGAGCTGCAGTAAACAGCTTGCTCTGCAGCAAACTCTTCAAGAACCATCACTTCTGCTTCCTTTAAAAAAACAAACAACAAACTTTCTTTCTTTCCCAGTGCACCAGAGTGGA
Organism: Okapia johnstoni; assembly: GCA_024291935.2. NCBI lineage: Eukaryota > Metazoa > Chordata > Mammalia > Artiodactyla > Giraffidae > Okapia > Okapia johnstoni. The sequence continues at coordinate 50,372,465 of CM044322.1, forward strand.
ATTACATAGACGCCAGGCAGAAAGAACAGCTGGACAAGAAAGCTGAGGATGGAGAGTTTTGGTGAGAGGGTCTGCAGGAGCGCTGTCCTCTTGTGAATTCCTTCCTGGTTTGCACATGGGCGGTTCTCTCTAGGTGTTCCAGGAATTCAGTGCAGTTTCCGGCCAGGGGGCTTCTTTCTTCTTCCCCTTTTATTCTAGTAAAAGGTAGAAACCAAGATATCTGGGCCTCAACACGGATTAGCTATCAGCCTGACTTTCTCAGTTTCTGTATCTTTTCAAAGTCCAAGGTTTAGATTAGCCTCAAAATACAATAACTTCCTTCACTTCCTAAGGAAGATAATAAGGACACAGTTAGACTATGTGGCTTAGGGACTATCTCTAGTTCGGTTCAGTTCAGTTCAGTCGCTCAGTCGTGTCCGACTCTTTGTGACCCCATGAATTGCAGCACGCCAGTCCTCCTTGTCCATCACCAACTCCCAGAGTCTACCCAAACCCACGTCCATCAAGTCAGTGATGCCATCCAACCATCTCATCCTTTGTCATCCCCTTCTCCTGCCCCCAATCCTTCCCAGCATTAGGGTCTTTTCCAATGAGTCAACTCTTCGCATGAGGTGGCCAAAGTATTGGAGTTTCAGCTTCAACATCAGACCTTCCAATGAACACCCAGGATTGATCTCCTTTAGGATGGATTGATTGGATCTCCTTGCAGTCCAAGGGACTCTCAAGAGTCTTCTCCAACACCACAGTTCAAAATCATCAGTTCTTTCTTCACTGTCCAACTCATCATACATGACCACTGGAAAAACCATCTTGCTAGACGGACTTTTGTTGGCAAAGTAATGTCTCTGCTTTTAAATTGCTATCTAGGTTGGCCATAACCTTCCTTCCAAGGGAGGTAAGCGTCTTTTAATTTCATGGCTGCAGTCACACCCATCAGCAGTGATTTTGGAGCCAGAAAAATAAGTCTGCCATGTTTCCACCCATCTGGTGATGGGACCAGATGCGCATGATCCTGAACGTTGAGCTTTAAGCCAACTTTTCACTCTCCTCTTTCACTTTCATCACTTTAGACGGACTTTTAGGTGCGCAAATGGAAATGATAGTGCTGTTTGTAATGGGTGCTGGACTCGGGGCTCCACGGCTGGTGGCTGCCAGAACTACCCAGGTGAGGTGCGGGGGGGAGGAGGGTGATGCTGTGCCCACCTCATCTTCTGTCTTGTCCTCCCTGGGCTGGGCATCTTTATCTTTAATCTTGGGACAATGTCTTTGCGCTCTGTCCCCTGGCTCCTGACACCACTTGGTGGCCCAGCCTCTTTCTGGGGCTTGGAGGCCAAGGCAGCAGGGGTGGGCGGTGGCTCTGCAGCCCCTTACCTGCGGCTTGATCTCAGGTAACGTCATTCTTCAGCATCTCTGTATGTTCAGACTTTCTGCTCCACCCACCTGCCCCTTGCCTTCAAAGGCTGTTCTTTGTACTAACCGTGACTTGACACCCTGCACCAAGGTCTCTTGTTCTTCTCTGGGGCTTCCTTCATCTCCACCCAGCTCAGCTGGCTGGCACCTGGCCCACTGCGCCCTGGGACAGGTACAGCATCACTGTGTCGGTAGACTGTATCCGAGTGGCTGTTCTGCTTTGTTTGCACCTAAGTTGGAGGTGGCGGGGCCTGACAGCCTGATCAGGGGTGGTCACACGCAGGGCATGGGAATGGCCACTGTCTGCTCCCCCTGGGAGTCATCGGAGCACCCTCCCTGGTGGGTATAGTCTGGTGCAAACCACTGCTTCTGTACTAACCAGGGCCCTCATCCTATTAAAGGTGGGAAGCCTTCCCGTTGGCGGGAGATCACTAATATCTACACATATAGGCTCCTCCTAGGTCGAATCACCTGAGGCAGCAGCAGAGGAAGAAACTCCGAAAAACAGCCCCACATCTCTCAGGAGAAATGAAAGAAAGCAAAACCCACCCTCTCCACTGCCCACCTTCCCAGGCTCCACGCTCCCTCTGCTAGTTTGATGTTGACATTGTTGATGGACTCAGACTCAGTGCAGCCTGTGCTCAGGGGGTGGAAGCAGCATTGGAACAAAATCTCACGTGGGTGGAGTCCTGGGGCTTGACTGCGTCTCTGGTTCTTTGTCCCCCTCCAACCCAGGCTCCCATTTCCGATGGCAGAGATGAGCACGGAGCAGAGAGGGAGGCGGGAGTTCCTTTCATGCCACTGTTGCTCAGATGCTCAGTCTAACGGCTCTGGGGCCCTGGGAGGGTCATTTCCCTGTTCTAAGCTTCAATTTCCCAATCGTCAAAGTGGAGGGATAATACCAGCCTTTGGAAGTGCTTTCTAAACGGTGTAGTGTTATACAAATGGGATGTATTCTTTTTACGACCCATTCTCTTCTTCAAGCTCTGTTAAGGACTAAACAAAAATATGTAGGGATTGCAGTAATGTCGCATTTGGGAGAAATTAAAATATGCTCACCATTAGCAAGCTCTTAGAAAATGTGTTGGAAATTTGCATGGATCATTTTGGGAGCTTCGCACTATAGGGGGTGCCTAAGGTATCTGTATGCATGAAATCGCGACCCCATCTGTGTTGCCAGCTAACTGTCGAGAAGATATGGATGGTTCCTGCCCTTTGGTAATGATGTAAGTACAGAAGATTACAGAATTGTCTCTGGCTCCTCTGGAGTCGGCAGATGTTTGGCTTTAAAATCTACACACTTGTGTCCCAGAAAAAAAAAAATTTGAACGTGGAGGTTCTGGGAAGGTGGGATTGTAATTTTATTGTTAAGAAAATATAATAACCAGTGGCTGTTGGTCATTTGTGAATGCCCTGTTATTTCATCAAGTTGGACCCTTATTTAGAGGGTCCCTCCCTCCCCTACTACTTTTTCCCAGGGCACATCATTATTGACATTGTTGAGGCCCTGGCATGGAGTTGGCCCATCAAGCCCATTTTCCTCAATTATATTCTGCCACTTGAGTCTGTCATAGAATTACTGTCTGCCCCTGGGTGACCCATTTACCCTCTCTGTGCCTTAGCTTGTACAGTTGCTCTTTGGAGAGATTTTTTTTTAAGGTCATATTTGAAGTGAAGTAGTCTTTTAAAATATCCACAGGTCGTGTGGCAGACATGCTTCTTAATTGCCAATTAGGCTTCCCAGGTGGTGCTAGTGGTAAAGAGCCAGCCTGCCAATGCAGGAGACGTAAGAGACTTAGGTTCGATCTCTGGGTCAGGAAGATCCCCCGGAGGAGAGCATGGCAACCCTCTTCAGTATTCTTGCCTGGAGAATCCCATGGACAGAGGAGCTTGTTGGGCTATGGTCCATAGGGCCACAAAGAGTTGGAGACTACTGAAGTGACTTGAAGTGCTAGTCGCTCAGTCGTGTCCAACTCTTTGCGACCCCATGAACTATAGCCCACCGGGCTCCTCCATCCATGGGATTTTCCTGGCAAGAACATTGGAGTGGGTTGCCATTTCCTTCTCCACTGTACTCTTGAGGGAGTGTGTCTCATCACTGGCTGCAATGCCGAGTCATCTAGAGGGGCCCCTGGGCCTCTGGACAGAGGATCTGTAATCAGGGCTGTTTCAGGCTGTGATCTGAATCAGGGGCCCATCAGATGGGGCTTCCTGGGGGCAAGAGTGGTCATCTTTACAGCCTGTCAGGAGAGGCTCCCTTGGTTCCTAGTCTTCACTGGACTTTTGTTCTCCTCTGGCCCAGAGACCTTCTTGTTCCCCAGACATGTCCTTCCTCCAGGAGTTGGGTTCATCTTCACAGTCCAGGAGCTGGGAACAAGGAGATGTTAACCATTTCCCCAGGAAGACTTGGCCCTCCCCAGAGGGACCTCGTGTAGCCCTGGGACCTCGGGACCTTGAATATCCCAGTCAAGCATATCAGGGCCCCTGGTTGATGAAATGGACAAGTCCAGAGTTTGCACATGCTGGGTGTGTGTGTGTGCTGGTATGTGGGCAGGGTAGGGAGATAGGAGGAAATGCTGACCACCTTGGAAAGCAATCTTGCTGAGGCCTGTTTACCTGGCACAGTTTGGCCAGAGTTGCACTTTCTGGGGATGATCACAGTTTCTCCTTTTCATTCTGTTCTTCCTGATCTCCTCACCTGCCTTGTGGGGAACCACCATCCCCTGGGTGACTTCCAGCCACTTACTGGACCAATCCGCAGTTCAAAATCCATTTGGACGAGGTGGACAATCACCAGGAGGAGAGCGTCAGTGAACCCTGCTGCACGGTACTGCTGGGGCTGATGCAGAAGAATCGCCGGCGACAGAAGAGGATGGGACAGGGCATGCTCAGCATCGGCTATGCTGTCTACAAGGTACTCCCGAGCTGGGGTCAGCCATCATGGCACACCTGATGTCTTTGGTTGGAATATTTTGGCCAGCAATTGAAGTGCATCTTTCTTTTTGTTTGGCTGTTCCTAATCAAGCGTTCTCCTCGCTCCCCTAAAATGCTTCTCTCAGTTGCCTTACTGAGGCCTAAATTTCACAATTAAAGATTCATTCCTTTGGCCTAAATCTCTATTTTTAACATCGAGATGTGTAATTCATTAAATTTTTCCCTGTCGTTGCCTGTTCAGTATAAACACACTTATTAGACTCTTTCCAGGTATAGGCTTCTCAGGGGACAGGAGCCAAGAAGGTGACACAGGAGTTTGAGGACATCACAGAGTAGGGAAAGGGAAGCTGGTTATGGGAGCCAGAGACAAACCCCCTTCTCTCGGGGCAACCCCAAGACACTTGTTGGGACACACCAGGCTGGGGTAAAAGGAGCTACAGGTCATCTTCAGTTCTGGTATCTCTGGACTGAGGGTCATAGCTGGCTCTTGGCCCAGGCTGCAGTGCTTGGCTTAATACCCCAGTTTGCCCTGGTAACCACCTCTCTATATATTTCACAACCTCACAGATAGGTTCGAGGAAGACCTCTGGGTCTTGATAAGCCTAGCCAGGATCAAATTGGAATCCACTTTTTAATACAGGCAAAGACTTTCTATAATGAATTCTGGAGGGATTCATGGTGGTTGTTTTTATACAATTTTGTTAAAAATGAATTTCTTGGGAAAAATACAATTCTAATCAGAAGGACCAAGAGCTGGCTGGAGGCCCAACACCTCAGTATTAATTACTGCATGAAAAAGAAGTATTATAATAAGAAACCAGTAGGGAAAATAGTGACTGTTAAGCTCATACAACTTCCAGCCCCTTTCTTTCTCTTATTTAGGAACTTAGGGCTTTCGAGTTTAGGGTGTATGTATGTGTATGTATTTTGTGTTGGATGAATGGGGAATTGAAAAATAATTGCTGTTTGATGGCTGGAGAAAAGAATTTCAAGTAAATAAGCTCTAATTCTGTTCCAGCTTAGCCCTTCCACCTCCACCTAGAATGTAAGTAGCACCCAACCAGATTCTTTTTTTATAGAAAGTGAAAGTGTTAGTCACTCGGTCTTGTCCAACTCTTTGTGATCCCATGGACTGTAGCCTGCCAGGCTCCTCTGTCCATGGAATTCTCTAGGCAGGAATACTGGAGTGGGTTGCCATTCCCTTCTCCAGGGGATCTTCCTGACCCAGGGATCAAACCAGATTTCCCACACTGCAGGCATATTCTTTATCAAAACTGAGAAAGCACTTACCTTATGCATATCAATTCATCCCATCTTTAGTGTGTATCTGCCAGGTGCCTTGCTGAAAGCTGAGATACAGAGGAATAGCACAAGGTTATTGCCCTCAAGGTGCTCACAATTTCAAGGGGAAAACCATACACACACACCACTAACTGCAGGGCGGTCAGATCTGCTATGATGAGGACCAACACTGTGGGCTGAGGTCTCCTCATAGAGGGATAGCTTCGTGGAGAAGACTTTGATCACGGCATCAAAAAATGAGCTGGATTTCAAAGATGAATGAGGGAGAACTTTCCAGCCATGGGGGACAGCGTGTGCTTCTTGACAGCAGGAGAGAAAGTGACAGTCTTGGAGGGCAAGCAGTAGGCGGGTATGGCCGAAGGGTGGGCTGCAATAGGGACTGTGGCCACCAGCTTTCATCCACAGGCTCTACCTTCTATAACAAGATCAGAAAAGCTTGCTTTCTTTGGAACATGAGCTAACACACGGAAATAGCTTTGTGGGCATGACATTTGCTTTCATAAATAATATATACAGCATGTCAGTTTTTCAGACATCAGTTTATAGCTACTTTTAAAATAACCCCATGTATGTGATCCATGGACCTTCTTATAGCCAGAGGCTTCTAATCTAGAGCATGACATCTGTGAACACAAACTTTAGGGTTAGGATGAGGCCATGTGCAGCGGTGTAGGGATGTCTGAGGGTGGAGGCAATGTCTGGGCTTGTTCAAAGGATCTGGTGTTGGACAGAGGGAGTGCAGGGGTTGTAGGGGGTGCTGTTCTCTGACCCTTGGAACTGCTTCCTCTGGCTTTGAAAGTATTAGTTGCTGAGTCGTGTCCGACTCTTTGCGACCCCATGGACTGTAGCCTACCAGGCTCCTCTGTCCATGGGATTCTCCAGGCAAGAAGACTGGAGTGGGTTGCCATTTCCTTCTCCAGGAGATCTTCCTGACCCAGGGATCGAACCCGTGTCTCTTACGTCTCCTGCACTGGCAGGTGGGTTCTTTACTGCTAGCGCCACGTGGGAAGCACCCCCCACCCCCACCCCCCACCCCTTTCTGGCTTTAACTGGAGTCTGGCTTGAGGTTGGAAACTTGACACTGATGGAGAAGCAGCCAGAAAGCCCTGAAGGCTAAAGAGCCCTGCTTGTTTGGCCTCTATTTTCTCCCCTGTTATCTTCCTGTGGTGACCACAGGCTCCTGCCAGGCAGGCCTGTCATTTGCATTCAGAATCCTACATTTCAAAGGTGACTCCCTTTCCACCCATCTCTGGGTGAGGCTGGCCTTGTCTCCTGCCTAGATGCTGCCTGGCTGGCTGGCTGGCTCAGTTCCTGTCCAGGGACTCTTGGTTACGGATTCAGAGCATATTGCCCGAGGCGATCGGCGGGTTAAATGGAAAGACCTAGGAGGTGATTAAGGGAGTCCCTGCTGAGAAGGGGTGAAGGCAAGGCGGTTAGACAGGTACTAGGCGGCAATCCCCTGAGGACCTCCGCTCTCCCAGACAACCAGGGCCTCTGCATGGGGGAATCTCAGCTCTAGACACAAAGTTAGAGAACTGACAGTGACCCCAGACTTTTCCACCTCTGCTGCTAATTATAAACGGGGGCTCCAGAGTGAGGATGCCAGCTGATCCAAATTTCTTTTTTTTCCTTCAGTGTTGGCAGTTGCCTACAGACCTAAGCCACAAACAATGCCCTTCCTGCTCTTCTGGTCTAAAGAGCCTGCATGGTACGGGCAAAGGTGGGGGTTGAACCCTCTTCTCTATCTGGGCATGTGGGGCCTCCCACTCTGCATCCGAGATCTCCTGTGGGCACTGTTTCCAGTTGCAAATGATAGACCCAACTAGACTAGGGGCTTCCCTGGTGGCTCAGCTGGTAAAGAAACCACCTGCAATGCGGGAGACCTGGTTTCAATCCCTGGGTTGGGAAGATCCCCTGGAGGAGGGATAGGCTACCCACTCCAGTATTCTTGGGCTTCCCTGGTGGCTCAAATGGTAAAGAATCCACCCGCAATTCAGGAGACCTGGGTTCGATCCCTGGGTTGGGAAGATCATATGGAGGAGAGCATGGCAACCCACTCCAGTATTCTTGCCTGGAGAATCCCCATGGACAGAGGAGCCTAGTGGGCTACAGTCTATGTGGTCGCAAAGAGTCAGACACGGCTGAGTGATTAAGCACGCATGCAGACTAGTGAAAAGGAATCTACCAGCTCATGTAAGCAAACCAAGAGAACGACAGGAATGCTTGCCTGCTCTCAGGACCCTTTCTCTCCACATCTGGTGTCAATGCCATCCTCCTGGTCTAGCTTTCTGCACAGTCTCCCTAATATCACCCACATAAAATAAGAGCCCTCTTCCCTTAGTTCCAATTAGAAAATCATAGAGAAGTCTCTGATGGACTCGACTTGGGTCACGTGCCTCTTCCTGGGCCAATGCCTGTAATGAATGGTGATTAAATTATGTCTTGACTTGAGTGACACCCTCTTCTGGACAAGCCCTTGATCTGGAGGCCAGGTCTGTAGGCCTGTAAGATGTTAGTTCTCATTTAAACCCCAAGGCTATTACTCTTCAAATGTTTGGGATCCTGGTAGATTATACAACAAGAAAATTAAGTAGAACTCTTTTTTTTCCCCTTTCTTTCAGATTTCTAGGGCTCAGTAGTCTACAGATGGTCTTGCTATTCACCAATGACTTTCCAGGTTCAGAAATGCTAGTGAGTCTCTCACTTTAACACAGGCTTCCTCCCAGTGGCCCAAGACTGCACAGTCTGTGCTAGATTTGGGGAGGGACGAAAAGGCACAAGGAGAGAGGCAAAGCACCCTTGGGTGACCTACTCTTTTCTCCTTCCCTGTAGATACCCAAAGAGGTATGTTCACGCTGATGGAGATGTCCCCTCTTTGGTAAGGAACAGCTGGGCAGCCTCTACGGATGGGCACCTGGCGACATCAGCTTCCTCTGATGGAAGCTGGCTCTCCCACAAACCAACTCTACAGGATCTGGTGAGCTGGTAACCTTGAGACCTGGTAAAGACACCTGGGACCCACCTGCCAAGAAGGGCACAGTGGTAACCCTTGCCCCCTGTGTACCTGGTGCTCTAATCCAAACAAGACGACTGTAGCTCACTCAGGCTCCTGTTTATCTAGCTAACAGGAATAAATGCCTTCATGTCTGATAAGAAAAGGAAGCACCAATTTTATGTTTTTGGCTCCTGGCTCTTCCTGTGCTCCTCAGTGATTTACAGCTGGATTTGAGAGAAACATCATCAAGGTCTTCCTTACCTCTGGGATTTCCTGCTGCCGTCCCAGACCTCAGCCAGGAATGCCAGTGGCCTCATGGGCAGGGGCTGGCAGGGCACACTTATAAGAGTGCCTTGTCCACGCAGCTGGTACCCAGTCAGGCCCCAGCTCATCCCAACCTGGCAGGCCTCCCCTCGGCTGCATGCTAGGGACACCAGGGAGCTCTTAGACATCTCATGCTCCGAGCAATTGTAGCAGAATCTCTGTGGTGATTCCAACGTGCAGCTGAGGTTAGAAACCGCTTCTGTCTGGAGTTCCCCCAGCCAGTGTCTGTTATTGTAGTTATGCAGAAGTACGTTTGCCCTGCTGTGCTTACTCCTACCCCCAGGTTCTCAACCTTGGCCACCCGGTAGTATGTGCCAATGAAGCCCAAGTTCACAGGCTCTAGCCCATGCCTTGTTCCACTGATCTACTCTGCCCGTTGACTCCCAAATGCATATTATTGGTTATGGCGGCAACAGAGAAGGGGGTATGGATGATTCAAGGCAAGCCCTTGTCACTACTCAAAAGTAATTAAATTCAGACGTATTAAGTCTGATGGGTGGCGATTCCCATCAGAAATGGCCGGTTCCTAGGAGAGGCCCCTCTGCACGCCCGGTGGAGCCTCTATCTGCAGAGTTTCCCTGTGCCCTCTGTGTGACTCTGTGGATCCTGAGATCCCCAAGTGCTGGAGGATCTTTGGTCAGTAGTTCCAAACCACTGCTCAGAAGCCCCTGGGGGTTTGTGAAAGCGTTAGCCCACTGCCCCCCACCCCCAGAGCCTCTTGAGTCTGTAGTTCTGGCACGGGGCTCAAGAACTTGCGTTTCCAATGAGTCCCCCAGGGCTGCTCATGCTGGTTCTGGGCCCACACTGGTGGCTGGGCCAGGCCACGGGGAGGTGCGAGAGCCGGGGGCCTGGTGCACATGTCTGTGTGGAGTCTCCAGTAAGACGGAGGGGTGCCAGCTCCTGCCTCCGTGTTCTCTGCTTCTCACTCTGGCCTCCCAAATGAGGCTTCTGTAATCTGTCCCAGCCCTGGGTTCTTACTGGAACTCGATTTGCCTTTTTCCCAATACAACCCCCACCCCCACTTCTACGTTAGTGGTGCCTCCCCCTGCTGATTGCTGTCATCAGGGACAGCAAGAATGACATTTAGTCCAGTAATGCTTGCACTTGGCCAAGACCTTGCTGGCATGCCCCCAGAGTATAAAATTTTTCAGGGAGAGATCCCAAGGCTGTGGCTGCCCTTGCACTAAGGTCATCAGGTGCTGGCTGGTGGGTCCCGTGGAGTCTTGACCAGAGCAGTGGAGGGTGATGGCCCTGCCTTCCTCCCCTATTTAGCAGACCTGGGATCTAAAGAGGATCTGGTGACCATGAGTGACTCTGGGATGGGCAACCCAGCTCCGGGTCACACAGAAGTCACTGCCCTTGTAGCTTACCAGCACCTGCCCTCTGCTATAGGTATCTTGATGAAGATTTATCATAAAATACAGTGCTAAGGGGAGGCTTAATTACAGCAATAGTAACATGGACACCTGTGTTTTTGAAGCACTCTGCAGCTTCTAATTAGCTGGTATCATCACTTCTAGCCTCTGCCTCCCTCCAACAAGGAGGGAGCATCTTTTCCCTCAGAGGAGAGCCAAGGCACCAAGGGTGGTCTGGCTGTGGCCGCCCCCTCTATCTGCCTCCCTGACTGTCCAGCCTAACGCCCTGGTTACCTGGCAGGGCCATTTTCCCAGCCAGATAAAGATGAACAGGCCCGTCTGGCTGCTGATGCTTGAGAACTGGGATTTAAGCCACAAGCCTGTACTGGGGAGCTCAGCGCCACCCCCCAGGTACATTTGCAGAGAAAGAGTCTGTTGGATTCAATGAGGGGTGATTCAGGAGGACAAATATCCAGAGAGAAGTCAAGCACACAATGGAGACCCTGTTGACCAACCTTTATTTAGCCAGGAAGAGGGCAAGGGGTCTGGCCAAGGTCGTGTAGTCAGGGTCAGTGCCTCGACCGGGGCCTGGCCCCCAGAAGGTGGTCAGAATACACCTGCTGATGGACACAGGGTGAGTTTGCAGAGTCCAAGGCCTATGGATTCTCAGCCCCTGGTTAAAGATCAGCGAGCCCTAAATCAGCACGGTACAGCCCACCTCCGCGGCCTTCATCTTCCAGGACGTGGGCGGACACTGACCCTGATGTTGCTCTGCGCAGCTGGAGAGTCACACGGACGCGCACCTGGGCCGGGACTTCTTCCTGGGCCGCCCGCCCGCCGCCCGCTCCAGCACCTACGTCAACCTGCGCGAGGTCTCGGCGCGCGTGCGGCTGCCCCCCGGGGAGTATGTGGTGGTGCCGGCCACCTTCGAGCCCTTCCAGGACGGCGACTTCTGCCTGAGGGTGTTCTCGGAGAAGAAGGCCAAGGCCCTGTGCGTGTCCTTTCCCTGCGGGCTGGTGGTGGGGGCCGCAGAGAGACCTGGCCCCGCGAGGGTGCAGGGCCCTGTCGGTGTGTGGGACCCACCCCCGGCCTCGGAGGAAATCTTTCGCCCCTGCAAGGGTTCTTCGTTAGGGGGGGTCCCCTCCTGCCCCTCCACGTTGGTCTGTAGGAGAGGGATAGTTTTCCTTCTCAAAAGGTCAAGAGAGGGCATCAGTAACAGCCTGGTGAGAGCATTTTCCTCCCAGCGGGGATGGGCACCACAGGAGGAGCTGGGTGAGAACACTGCCTCTTCTCTTAGACACACCACACACTCATACTCCACATACACACACCACACACACACACTGCATGTACCATGCACACACACCTCACACACACGCACCACACACACACTCATATCACACACCATACATATCCAATACACGCACATCTCACATACACACACCACACACACATGCCACACACACCCCATATACTGTGCACCTAAATACCAACACATTACAGACATACCACACATGCTGCACACACGCATCATGTGCATATACACACATACCATACATACACGCAGACCACATGTCCCTTACATATATATACCACACACACACACCATACACACACCTGATATACTTTCTGTACATACACACATCACATATACCATACACCTACACACCACACACATACTACCTACACACACACATAAACACCACATACACACACTTAACACATAGTATCGCCTCCCCCCCCCCCATACCACACACACACACACGTTGCACCACATACCATGTACATGTATGCATGGACTCGTGGGTTGTGGGCTTGGTGGCTCATTCCCCAGATACCATTTCAACAGGGATTCACATAGCTGAGAAGATAAGATTAGTAACTGGGAAAGGTGAGGAGAGAATTCCCTAGAAGAGTGGTCCTCCAGGGTGAATATTCTGGATTCCATGAAGGGCCCACTGAACTTGGCAGCTCTTGCCTCTGGTGAAAAACTCAGGGTGGGGTGGGAGTTGGAGACATGAAGGGAGGGATCCTGGTTCAGCTTATGCAGTTTGGCGATAGTAGGAGCCAGGTCTTGTGTTGGGAAGCCGGTACCTCCTCAGGGTCACAGACATCCTGAAAGAACCTAGCCATTAGCTATACGTTTTGTTAATACTTATCCAAGTTTGCTTTTTCCTTTCTCTGTGTTTCAGGGAAATTGGGGATGTGGTAGTTGGAAACCCACATGAGGTATGCCACCTTTTAAAATGCCAAGCTCTCACACTGACTTGTAGCAGTCATTCGGGGCTTCTTATTGATTGCCTAGGAATCCCCTAGACCCCTGAGCCTGGCTGGATGGGAAACTCCTGGGGAGGACCTTGGACCCCTCCTGTTTATTGCCATGCCCCGCCCCCCACACAGTGCCCAGCACACAACAGACACGCGACAGATGTAGTGAATGATGCACGAATGAATTTTAAATCTTCATCTTTCATTTTTCTCAGTGAGTCCCATATTAACTTTACAACTGCTCTGCCTTTTAGCCACGACCCAGTGAAGTGGAGCCAGAAGATGGCCAGCTGAGGAGCCTGTTTGAGAAGTTTGCCGGGAAGGTGAGTGGAGGGCGAACACGAGCTCCCACACAGGCAGGAGAGTGTTCGAGAAAGCTCAGGTCACCTGAGTCTTTTGTCCTTTGCATCTCCTTGAGTAGCAGGGGTCACAGGTCTCAGGCCTCCCAGGTCTGTCTGTTGCCTCTTCCTGTCTGAAGCCTGAGGTCTTTCCTGCACTGCTGGCGAGGGGACCGTGGGACTGACCACGGCCACTTTTCTTGCTGTGTTGTCTTGCCTTTTGAGAAAACAGAAAAATTCGAATCTCCAGGTCCTGCCAAAAGCCTTTCTGTGTATAAACTGGCCCTGGCGGATCATAGCCCTAACTAGAAAACCAGGAGGCAAAACTTCCCTATATCAATATCTTTCAGAGATGAGAGGAATCGCCCAGCCCAGGTGGCCGGCAGCTCACTCAACCAGGCCTGGGCTAAGTGCTTCCTGTCCCGCTGCCTAGCCTGCCCTCAGGGACACCGGTGGCGCTGGGCTTTGTGGAAGTCAAGCTTGGCCCAGGTGCCAGCACTGCTCGGGAGCTTGTGGAGCCGGTGTGCCCACTGCTCCTTCCCGCCCCGTCCTGCTGACTTGGCTTATTGTGATTCTGGTCCTGAGGGGCTGTAAGTCAGAGCAGACTCAGGACTCCAAGTGTCACAACTGGCCCCATAAATACAGAGAATGCACTGCTCTTTGAAGGATAATAGGTTTGCCAGAGGGCCCGGAAAGGCGTCCGTCATCTTGGGCTGCTATAACAAGGTACCGCAGACTGGGAAGCATTTGAACAACAGAAATTTATTTCTCACAGTTCTGGAGGCTAGCAGTCTGAGATCAGGGTGTTGTCCCGGTCAGATTCTGGGGAGGGCTCTCTTCTAACTTGCGGACTCACATCTCACTGTCTCAGGTGGCAGAAAGAGGATTAGGAATCTGTCTGGGGTCCCTTTTGTAAAGGCACTAATTCCACTCATTAAGACTCCACTGTCATGACCTAATCACCTCCCAGAGGTCCCTCCTTTTATACTTTAACATTGGGGGTTGGAGTTCAACATACAAATTTTGGAGGATGCAAACATTCATTCTGTAACAGAAGGAGAGAAACAATGCTCTCCTCCTGGAAAGCTCTGAGCCACTTTATAGACTTAAGGATGGAGTAGAAGAAAATACATTAAAATCCTTTGCAGGAAATAAAACCTGGGAACACAATTCTTTTATATAGCCATTAAAGAAAGCTTTGCAAAAATGAGGCAATTTATGTTTTAGATAGACACTTAGACCAATGTTTTTGCTAACAAAACCTTGTTGCTTTAGCTTCCAAGGGACCATATTTTATTTGGAACATCAAGACTGATAACAAAATAACAGCTCTTATTTGTGTAGCTCTTCATGTACCTTATCTTTTCTCTCTTGCCTGGTGGGGCAATATTAGTCACTGTCGCTGTTCTCCTGGTGCAGGGTCGGGCCCAGAGAGGTTAAGGAGCTGGTTGGGGCACGATGCCTTGTGAAGGACAGGTCAAGGTCTCAACAGCCCATTTTTAGCCTGGAGGCTTTTCAGGATGTCCCCAGGTCTTATTGTTGAGACTGACTGTTCTGTGCCTGAATGAGGCTAGCTGCATTCACAGGCAAGCTCACAGCTCCCACCTTGCTTGTTTCCAGTCGAGCAGCCTGGGCCTGGCTGGTGGAAGAGGGGGGCAGTGGGCCCCGTGGGGACAAGTGTTAAAACCACACCTCACCAGAGGAGGAAGTGACTTGGCTAAGGTCCTGTGGTGAATAAGGGGGGGAGTCATGACCGGAGCCCAGATTTTAGTCTGGCGCCCCTTCTCCAAGCCTCACTGTCTCTGATCTTCAGTCGTCATCCTGCCTGAGGTCTGTCTTCCAGCTGGTTGTTAAGGGGCCAGTAATCCTGAGGCTCAGTGTTTATCCCCTGTGCGGGTGAAAAACCCTAGTCCCCAAAATCTCTACTTCTGGGCTTTATGTGAAGTAGCAACTCCCTCAAATGCAGTGGGGAAAGCGAGTGCTTTGGGGGGAGACAGACTTAGGTTTCGAATCCCAGTTTTGCCACTGGTGACTGTGAACTCCAGCAGTTATATCACAGGCAAGTGGCAATTACATGGTAAAGGTATATGGTGTTTGGTGGTGGTTTGGTTGCTAAGTCATGTTCAACTCTTGCGACCCCATCGACTATAGCCCTCCAGGCTCCTCTGTCCATGGCATTTCCCAGGCAAGAATACTGGAGTGAGTTGCCTTCTCCAGGGGATCTTCCCTGACCCAGAGATTGAACCTGGGTCTCCTGCATTGCAGGCAGATTCTTTATTGACTGAGCTACCAGGGAAGCCCGTATGATGTTCAGCAGTTTACAAAGTCACAGCTTCCTTCACCCTAACACAAGGACAGTGCTGTTGTGAGGTTTTGAGGATGCTGCACCCCAGGCACGTGGCCATCAACACTAGCTCCTTTACTGTTGAGAAAGGCAGTAGACTCTGTGTGCAGCCTGCTGCTATGAGTGTACCCTCCTCACGCCATTAATATATACTTCTCGCTGGGCTATGGGGGCCCCAGAGAAGCTGTGAATTCGATTTTTTTTTTTAAAGCTGTCACAGCCTTTTAAAAAATCATAGGGTCAGTGGACCTGGTGTCTGAATCTACGTTAATTTTGTGTCTTGAAACACTCATTAGGGCCTGACGTGTTTTGCATTTGGGTTCCTCTTTCTAGGATTCTGAGATCAATGCCAATGAACTCAAGACAGCTCTGAATGAAGTCTTTCCCAAACGTAAGTTCTTCCTGGGGGCTTTTCAGAAAGTCTGGGGGCCTAAGAGAGATATTGGGAGCCAGTGAGGGTGGGGGTGGGCACTGGGCCAGAGGCACTGCAGATGGGGGCCAGGGCCCTGATTCCATCTGTACCGAGAGAGCGTCTGGCAGGTGGGAGAGGCTGGAGCAGAGGGGTGGTGGGCAGGGTGAGGGCAGGGCTGATGCTGGGGCCAGTCAGCCCTGCAGCAAAGAGTCCTGAGTCCTGGCGGGAAAGAAATTGGGCTGAGAGTGAAGTAAATGAAATTTACCCACAAAATTAATAACTTGGTACTGTGGAAGCTATGCAGCTTGAAAATCCTGTTCTGTAGTGCATCTCTGGGGAAGGCGTGTGGAGGGGAGGATTCTGCCTGTCCTCGACCATGACAGTTCTCCGTCTTCAGACTTTAGCAAGTCCTGAGGGCTGGCAGAGGATCTAACTGCACCCAGGCTGAGGAAAAGTGTGCTCCTCCCCTATGAACTGCTGATCCATGTGAGCTGGCGTGGAGCTGGTTTCTTGTCCAGCCCGAGGATGGGTCAGGTTAAGGCTTCTGACTGGTCGAGCGATGGGTATGTTCACCCATGGCAGCAGGACAGGGTCTGAGCATGAAAGACACAAGGGCAAGGCCAGATGTGAGCCCACCCAGGGACTGAGCACCTCCCTGGGGTTGAGAGCCCAGGCTTGGAGGCCCTCCCCACCCTCTGCTCCAGCTATTCCTCCTGCCTAGCAGTGAAAGAGCCCAGGGAAGTGGAGAGGGCTGCAGGGTCTTTGGCATCTTCCTGCCCTGGCTTTCAGGTGTGAGCAAGGTGAGCATGGAGCCAGGGATGGCTGTACCTCCCAGAGATGCCTGCAATTTAGCAGTAACATTAACAGCTACTGTTTGAGAGGCTGTGTGTTGTGGTTAAAAGCTTGGGCTATGGAGCCAGATGGCCTGTGTATAGATCCCACATCTGCTTGGGTTATGTGATCTTGAGCAAATTATTTAACCTCTCCAGGCCTCTGTTTCCTTATCTATAAAATGGGTATGAAGGTATTTACCACGTGGGGTACAGTACTTAGAGGGCTTCCCTGGTGGCTCATTAGTAAAGAATCCACCTGCCAACACAGGAGACACAGCTTTGATCCCTGGGTTGGGAAGATCCCCTGGAGAAGGGAATGGCAACCCACTGCAGTATTCTTGGCTGGAAAACCCCATGGACAGTGGAGCCTGGAGGGCTGCAGTGCGTGCATGCGTGCTAAGTCACTGGGGAAGCCTGGGCTGCAGCCCAAGGGGTCTCAAAAGAGCTGGACTAAACAAAATAGAGTGCTTCAAACAATACCCGGCCAATAAAAAGTTAGCTGATTTATTAAGAACTTGCCATAGACCAAGCACCGTGCTAAGAACTTCACTTACATTATCCAGTTTTATCACCAGTTGGTTTTGGGGGCAAGTATTATTGTTCTTATTGATGGAGTAGAAAAGCACAGCTCAGAGATATTAGCTTGCTGAAGTCCCGTGGCTTGTGAGCAGCAAAGCTGAGATTCTGACACTGAACCCCAAGGCCAGCATCCACCTCTAGGATCCCAGGGGGCCTCTTCCCAGGAGCCCACCACCATGCTCGCTTATTTATGTGGAGCTCACGTTCAGCTCTGTATTCTGGCTGGTGTCTTTGGTGACTTCCTATAAGGGAGATTATTTCCCCTGCTTTCAAATGATCCTGACTCCCCCCACCACCCCTTTCTATTTAAATATTTAGGAACAGACATCAAATTTGATGGATTTGACATCAACACTTGCAGAGAGATGATCAGCCTGATGGATGTATCCTTTAAATGTCACATCATTTTTACTTTGATCCTGGTTTTCTCGACTCCTCCTCCTGAGATGGAGGCAGGGGCAAGAGAGAGAAGGGAATCAGCATTTTCTGAGCATATGGCAGGTGCCCTGCCTGAGCTGGAAAGAAAAATGTCATCTCATTTTTGCTCCTCAGTAAGCCTGAGATGTTCTCTGTTTTACAGGTGAAGAAACTGAGGTGTGCCATGTTTAAATGACTTGTTTGAAATCCTCTTTTTTTTTTTTGAAATCCTCTTTTTTTTTGGTGTTTCACTTTTTTTTTTCATTTTCACCAAGAACCTTTTTTTACTGGAGCATAATTGCTTTTCAATGTTGTGTTGGTTTCTGCTGTGTAATAATGCAAATCAGTCATAATTAATATATATCCCCTCCCTTTTGAACCTCCTCCCTACCCCCATCCCACCCCTCTAGGTCATCACCAAGCACCATGCTGAGCTCCCTGTGCTATCCAGCAGCTTCCCACTAGCTATCTCTTTTGCACATGGTAGTGTATACATGTCAATAATTCAGAGATAGCAAATCTATGGCATTTGTGGCCTTCCTCCCATTTATCATGGCATTCCTCCCACGGGGCTCAGTTCCTTCTTCCTCTCCCTGGCTCTCTCCATCCCCATCTGTCTCTGTCTCCCAGCCTTGACACCGATTGTTGAGACTTTGATCACAGAGGATAAAGCCTGTTTGTTCGCTCTGACCTGATTTAACCCTTGTTCTATGTTGAAGAATGAGAAAGAGATTTGGGGAGGAATGGAGAAGGTTAGGGCATTCTAGGTGGAAGGAACACCTTGAGTACAGAGTGGGGAAGGGCAGGGCAGCCCTTCCTTGAAACTTGGCCTTGGGTGAGTCCAGGTTACCGTGTCCCATGGCGCTGCTGGTGAAGGCGATTTCTTTGAAAACCAGAGCCTTGGAGGATGTACTTCAGCTCTGCGGGCTTCATCTGTGATGAGATATGATGACCTCTGGGGTGGGAGGAATGAGTTGTACTTGCACGGTGGCCATGCACAGAGGGCCTGGGCAGCCAGCTTGAGTGTGCTGACCTCTGCTGGGGGTGTCAACCGCGGAGAGCTGGTTCTATCCTTGTGGTCCCGGAGTTTCAGATGCTGGACCTGTCCAGCCCTGTGGCCT
Source organism: Okapia johnstoni (assembly GCA_024291935.2). Taxonomy (NCBI): domain Eukaryota; kingdom Metazoa; phylum Chordata; class Mammalia; order Artiodactyla; family Giraffidae; genus Okapia; species Okapia johnstoni. Next base: position 50,391,097 of record CM044322.1, read on the forward strand.
TCTATGAGGCCAGGGTGGTCCTTCAGTGAGGTCCACATTTAACTTGTGGGCCATCCATTTTAGAGCTTTTTATCACCCCTAAAAGGGACTCTGCCCCCATTTTTGCAGTCACTCACCTTTCTGCTCAACAACCCCAAACCCTCTGCCCTACTGCCACTTTCTGTCTCTATAGATTTGCCTGTTCTGAATATTTTCATGTTAATAGAATTGTATAACATGTGGTCCAGTGTAGCATCTATCAGCACTGAAAAATCATGAGGTTTAAAAAATCCAGTTACCTGGGTCTCGCTCCTGGAGATGCTGATTCAGGGTATCTGGGACAAGGCCTGGGAGTTGGCAGCTCCATCTGGAATTGAGGATATGCTGGTGCTGAGACAGGGCTTTGGAACAGACAGGAGTCCCACGTTCTAGCTCCACCACAGTTACTGAATACTGTGAACCTCAGTGTCTTCTCCTGGAAAATGGGATAACAGAGTGTTAGCTCCTGTGGTCTTGTGAGACTGAAATGAGATACAAGCATACACAGGTCTGGCTAGACCATAACGTTAGCCCCCTTTGCAGATTACTATCCTCAGGTATGTTGGTAGACATATTAGTGAGGATTTGAAGGTTGTGGTGCATCCAACACTCAGCATAGACTGTGGAGATAAAAGACATAGACTTCCTTAAAGGGTGAGGTTTACAGTCTCGAGTGTAAACATGACTTTTTGTTTGGCTAGTTGAAGGAGGTGAGAATGATGGTCTATTTCAGAATTTTAACACCTGAGTTGTAACATGCTGGTGTCTATTGCTTAATTGGAATGGCTGAGAAAAGGGTAGTTTCAAAGAGACTGAACTTCATGAACAGTTCAAAAGTACCCCCTAGGTCTAGCCCAGTGCTTAACCAGTATTCACTGGACACAGAACCCCTGGTCCATTTCGGCTGAGCCAGCTGTCCTCCTGGGACCATGTCCCAGGATCCCCGAGAATCAATGTTGAGAAGGTCAGAACCCCTTCAAAGCACCAGACAAATATGTGTAGGCTATGTGTGGCTAAGAATCCCAATCCCATGCTCCTGAGGACTCTTCTGGTACCATTTTGCCATCAACTCTAGTATCAGTGGCAGACATTTAAATCTGGAAGAGAATTTACTACAGATTGTTTAGCTCCACCCTCTCAGTGTCCCACGATGATGAGGATGCTGGACACTAAATGAATGATATTGTAGGAGGGTTTTAGGCTCCTGACTTGCCCTTTGCCTGTAGCTCTGTGCCTGACCTCAAATGAGGGCCTTTGTGAGCGTTTGACTCTTTAATCTTTATTTGAACTTGTCTCCCACCAACCCTTCCCACCATGACCCCCAGTGCCCTGCTTACTGCAGACATGGGTGTTCACTGAGGTCGTAAGACACTCAGTGTGCAAGGTCACAAGAGAATGTGATCCATAAAGCATGTGGAATCTGGGCTTGATCATGTTGGCCTTAACCCACCTAGAGCAATGGGACAGGCTCCCTGGAACTGGTGGAATTCAAGACGCTCTGGTTGAAGATCTGGAAGTATCTGGTAACCCTTTTCTCCCTGTTGGGTAACCTCTGGGCTCTGATTGCTCTCCTCTGTTCTGTTTCTAGTGCCTTGCCCTTCCTGACACCCATTCCTGATCAATTTCCTCCCCTGGTCTGACCAGATCCTTCATCATGGTCAAAGTGAACACCAGACCTGGACACATTGTCCAGGAAGGACTAAGCAGGCCCCTGTACCAGTGCCATCAGAAGAAGTCCCACTGTTCACAGAGCAAAAGGACTAGCACTGGCTCTCAGCACAAGCTCCTAATTTTGTTCTTGAAACTTCTTGGGAAGAATCAGTGAAGCCTCTGAGGGTGTCCCTGCCCTGTTGAATAAGCAGTGGGGTGGAGGGAGATGGTTCTGCAGGGGCTGCAAGTAGCTATTTTCACCTGTAATTTTTCTCCTGCTTTAGGAGATCTTTCGGGAGACTGATCATAACCACTCGGGGACTATCGATGCCCATGAGATGCGGACAGCCCTCAAGAAGGCAGGTGAGGACACATCCTGCAGGCAAGATCTTGAGACCGGGATGTGCTCGTTTTAAATGTGCTTAATATGATGGTGGTGGCTAATGACCATCAGTGGTAACTACCTTGTGTTGGATGTTGGATGTCAGTGTGATAACAAAGATGTGTTGAGTTCCTTCTTATCTGGGGAGCAGGGAATGTTGCTGAATTCTTTAGACTTTTCCCAAGGACTTTTCCTGTTCCTGGGAAGGTGACAGCAATCACAGGACTGGGTTGTGAAGGGGATGGGCAGGAGAGGCAGTCCCTTCACGAACTTCCCTGTTTTTCTTGCTGTGGTCCATGTGATGCAAAGCTAAATTAGTGCTGGAGCTCTGGCCTATTTTTGGACCAGGGAGGAGGTTCATCCTTTTGAGGATTTTCTAAAAGGAAACTGATTTGATGGCCAGAATCTTCTGGTATCCTTTGAAGGGGGCAGCATCAGGCCAGAGTTAGCCCCGGGTTCAGCTGGAGACAGAACAGAGCCCCCCATTCTGTCTATGACCCTGGCCCCCCTCTGCCCACAGGTTTTACCCTCAGTGACCAGGTCCAGCAGACCATCGCCATGCGGTATGCATGCAGCAAACTCACCATGGACTTTGACAGCTTCATTGCTTGTATGATCCGCCTGGAGACCCTCTTCAGTGAGTCACTCTCTCAAGTGAAAGTGTTAGTCCTTCAGTTGTATCCGACTCTTTGCGACCCCGTGGACTGTAGCGCACCATACTCCTCTGTCCGTGGGATTTTCTAGGCAAAAATACTGGAGTGGGTTGCCCATTTCTTCTCCAGGGGTTCTTCCCAACTCAGGGATCAAACTGGGGTCTCCTACATTGCAGGCAGTTTCTTTACCATCTGATCCACCAAGAAAGCCCCCTCACCCCCACCCTGACCCATCCCACTTCTCCTGAGGTATAGGAAGGGGCAGGGGGCAGGGCCAGAAGGCAGAACCAGAAAGGCTTAGGTAACTGTGGCATCCTGGGGGGAAGGGCAGCAGAAACTGAAGGGGCTGAGGAAGTCCAAGCTGGCCATGCCCAAGGTATTGCCTTCTCTGGGAGATTTTTGTGCACCTATTGTGTGCAGTCACTGCAACAAATGAATGAGTCCTGCAATGGTTCTTAAATGGCTTTTGGTATCTGTTCGCATCTATGGGAATCATATTGAGAGCAGATATCACCTGCCAGAGAGGGGATAGGGGTCTCCTTCTGAGAGGCTGTGGATAGTCTTCTGCCTGCTTGGGCTTATGCTGTAATGCTGTGCTTAGTCCCTCAGTCGTGTCTGACTCTGCGACCCCATGGACTGTAGCCCACCAGGCTCCTCTGTCCTTGGGACTTTTCAGGCAAGAATACTGGAGTGGGTTGCCATTTCCTCCTCCAGGGGATCTTCTTGACGCAGGAATCGAACCTTCGTCTCCTGCATTACAGGCAGATTTTTTATCCACCCAGCCATTGAGGGAGCCCCATGCTTATGCTAATATATCCTATTAAGGGAGGGAGTTCGGGGAAAGGTCAGGCAGCCAGAGGCTAAGCTAAGTGTCTGGATTACCCACACATGGGGCGACCACCCCTGTTCCATGACCCCAGCCCCCACCCCTGTTGAAAGAATTGCAAGTTTCTAGAGCTCTGAATGTGCAGATGGCACAAGGAGCTTCTTTGCTCACAACTGAAAGTTTGTCTAATTGGTCAAGTGGACATCTGCTGCCAAAAGCCCACTGCTCTGGGTCCAGATCTAGCCTTCTGGGGTCCTTGAAGCAAGATGGGAGCTGGAGAGGGTACAGGATGGAGGGAGGGTGCCAGGTGAGTGTGGGGTGGATAGAGGCAGCTCTCCAGCTGTTCCAAAGTCCAGGAGCATCCTTATCTGGCTTCATTCCTTCTCTGGAATTCTAGAACTGTTCAGACTTCTGGACAAGGACCAGAATGGCATTGTCCAGCTCTCTCTGGCTGAGGTAAGTAGTTTTGGTAAGCTGCTTGCTCGTGGTACTTGAAAATTCTTGGATGGCATTGCTACTGTTTACTCACACTGGCTTATCTTATTTCTTTGTGGAAACAATGCATGTTCTGTGTTAGGCATTTCTGGGAGGAGTGTGATTGTTATCAATTATATCTCAGATTATTTCAAGGATGCAAGCTCTTATTAATTTGGATGAAATTGGGGGTGGTTGGTACAGTTTAAAGCACCTAACTTCTCAGGCAAAATGTCTTTGATTGACATATAGAAGGATATCAGAAACAAAGAATTAAATTGCAACAAGGTAGAGTAGATGCTGAAGTGCCAATACTTTGGCCACCTGATGCGAAGAGCCAACTCATTGGAAAAGACCCTGATGCAGGGAAAGATTGAGAACAGGAGGAGAAGGGCGCATCAGAGGATGAGATAGTTGGATGGCATCACCAACTCAATGGATGTGAATCTGAGCAAACTCCGAGAGATGGTGAAAGACAGGGAAGCCTGGCATGCTGCAGTCCATGGGGTCAAAAAGAGTTGGACACGACTGAGTGACTGAACAGCAACAAGAGTAGATGGAAAATAAATGAGTGTAAATTACTGTGTTCAAGGCCCATAATATTTTATGCAGAGAATGCCATGCCCTTCCCCTGTGGAGGGCTGCAGCCTGTGAAGCAGGGCCTTTACAGACAACCTGCCTGCCTGGCCTGTGGAGATGCAGGTGTGGGCATGTCCCAAGAATTCAGGAGGGGGGCATTGCCCTCAACCTGCTTCTCAGGCAGAAGAGCTAGAGCACCGGCTTATTCCTGGTCCTGCCTACTTGTCTGGGTACAACCATTTCTCTTCTGCTCTAGAATGGCAATGTTGCTGACCCCTTTCCACTGATCTAGGGAAGGCCTTCCTTAGAAGCATATTAGGCTCAATCAGGTTGAACCTGAAATTTTTGGAAGTCCCTGTGGGGCTAAACTTTTCCTAAGTCATATTTCCGTGGGACTCTGGCTAGGGGGCAGTGACTTGGTGAAGGGCTTCCTTGCTTCCTCTTATGGAGCGAGGCACTTCCTGGGGAAGGAGCCAGAGAAAGTCACACCCATGTGAGGCTGGAGAACATCTCTGGTGCAGTCACACCAGCTCCCAGAGGCCCCTGAGCTTACTTCTATCTCCTTCTTTTGCAGTGGCTGTGCTGTGTGTTGATCTGACCCAGGGTTTTGGTCATCGGTGACACTCCCAGACAACCTGCCTGCATCTTTTCTCCCCTTCTTTGCAGTTTTGTGAACTTTTATCCTCAAGGGGGTATTCATTAATTTTTCTTCTCTTCCTTGTTGTTTATTGTTTCCTGAAATCCTGGCCTGTCCCACTGGAGCAATCAGGGAGTCTGAGATCTCTTTCAACAGCATTTAAGCCGATCCCAGGGCACCGTGGAGGGACAGAAATTGATTAAAGTTGTGGGCCAAAAGGGTTTCTGCCTTTCTTTATTGATACACAGTCTGGGGGTTGCTCTGGGGTATTCCTGCTTTAGGGAAGAAGATGTCCTTGAGAAATGACCTGGCCCAAAGTTGCTGCAAGATGAGAAATGCGGGTGGATTTCTTGCAGAAAAGGCCTACTACAGATTAAGCTACCTCCGGGGACCACCTGTAGGAGAGGAGCTGCCCCCCACCCTTCTGAGATAGGTGCTTGGGATGAGCTGCCAGGGGAGGAGTTCTTTCTTCCTCACTTGCAGATGGAGAAATTGCTACATTGCACGTCAGCATTGCCCAAGGGAAAGGAAAGGAAGGGAAAATTCTTGCTGCGGGGAATTCTTGCCTGAGGGGAAATGTGGTTCACATTAGTTTTGCTCACTCACGGTGGAACAGGAGGATCTTTGTCATTGGTAAGAAAATAGATGCCTTAGCCCAGCGTCCTGATAGGCACTTGGGGACGGAGCTGACTCTCACGCGCTTACTGTGGAAATGAAGTATAAAGGAAGATGAATGTCTTAGTCTATTTGGGCTGCGCTAGCAAATCTCAGAGACCAGGTGGCTTATAAAACACAGACATTTATTTTCTCACAGTTCTGGAGGCTAGAAGTCTGAGATTGGTGCAGCACACTTGGATTCTGGTGAGATCTCCTTCTGGGCTACAGACTGTGGACTTCTCATTGTGTCCTTACATGGCAAGAGCAGAGGGGAGGCAGGCTGTTTCATGACTCTTGTAAGGGCACTAATCCTAATCCTGTGGACAGAGTAGCCTGATGGACTAGTAGTCCATGGGATCACAAAGAGTCGGACACGACTGAGCGACTAACACTTCAATCCCATTCATGAGGGCCCCACCCTCATGATCTTACCTGTGTGTGTGTGTGTGTGTGTGTGTGTGTGTGTGTGTGTTGCTCAGTTGTGTCTGACTCTTGTGTGACCCCATGGACTATAGCCTGCCATGTACCTCTGTCCACGGAATTCTCCAGGCAAGAATACTGCAGTGGATTGCCATTCCCTTTTCCAGGGGATCTTCCTGACCCAGGGATCGAATCTGGGTCTCCTGCATTGCAGGCAGATTCTTTACAGTCTGAGCCACCAGGGAAATCCCGCTGTTATTTAACTAACCCTAATTATAACCTACAGTCTGACATCCTAAAACTGCCACAGTGTGGTGTGGGGTTTCAACATCTAAATTTGAAGGGGATACAACCCTTCAGTCCATTGCAGTGAGCTACACCTTGGTCTTGGTAGTCGTCTGATTAAGGGTTAGTATTTGACCTCTATAAATGGAGCTGGATGAATCTTTACAGGAACGTGACTTATAAGTATGGCACAACACAAGTCAGATTTTTTTTTTTAAGGATTGAAGTATAGTTGATTTATAAGATTGTATTAGTTCAGGTGTAAGGCAGAGTGATTCGATTATATATGTATATATTTTCAGATTTTTTCTATTAGAGGTTATTACAAGATATTAAATACAGTTCCCTGTACTATACAGTAAATCCTCATTGCTTATCTGTTTTATGTAAAATAGTTTGTATCTGTTAACCCCGAACTCCTAATTTATCTCTCCCCACCACCCTTTCCCCTTTGGTAAGCGTAGGTTTGTTATCTATGTCTGTGAGTCCATTTCTCCTTTGTATGTTAATTCACTTATATTATTTTTTAAGATTCCACATATAAGTGATATATAATATTTGTTCTTCTTTGGCTGACTTACTTCATTTGGTATGATATTAGATCCATCATGTTGCTGCAAATAGCATTATTTCATTCTTTTTTATGACTGAGTAATATTCCATTGTGTGCATATGTGTGTGTGTGTGTGTATAATACATATATATGTGTATATATAGCACATTTCCTTTATCCATTCATCTGTAGAAGGAGACTTGGTTTGTATCTATGTCTTGACTATTGTAATCTTTTCAAGTTAGTGTTTCTGTTTTTTTCTGGATATATACCCAGGAGTGGAATTTCTAGATCACATGGTAGCTCTATTTTTAGTTCTTTCAGAAAACTTCATACTGTTTTCCATAGTGGCTGCACCAGTTTACATTCCTACCCACAGTGGGGGAAGGTTCCCTTTTCTCCACACCCTCTCTAGCATTTATTGTTTGTAGACTTTTTAATGATGGCCATTCTGACTGACCACCAGTCAGCTTTACTACTGCCTTCAACTCTCCTAAGGCCCAGGGGGAAGCAGGGGTAGGCCCTTAAGTGAAAGGGATGCTAGGAGCTCTGGGACCTCACTTCTAGGGAGAGGCTTTGGGATGGCACCCCTGCAGAGAAAGCTCAGTTCATAGGACGGTGGAGAAGGAGCTCTATCTGGTTGGCACCCTGTGGGTCCAAGAAGGAAAGAGGTCCTTCCTCGCCCAGTCAGAGGTATGAGGGAGTGTTCATTACCAGAGCTTCCATCGGCAGGACCCAGGAGGTATATGTCCAACTGCCCTAGGCTACCTGGAGATACCACCCAGCCTGCCCTGTCAGCCCAACTGGTGTTAGTCTGATGCTCACTGACCAGGTACAGGTCCCTGTCCCACCCTATTTAGAAATAAAATGCTACACTGTATAGCACAGGGAACTATATTCAATATCCTGTGATAAACCATAATGGAAAAGAATATGAAAAAGAATATATGTATGTATAACTAAATCACTTTGCTGTAAAGTAGAAAGCAATGGCAACCCACTCCAGTACTCTTGCCTGGAAAATCCCATGGATGGAGGAGTCTGGTAGGCTGCAGCCCATGGGGTCGCTAAGGGTCGGACATGAGTGAGTGACTTCACTTTCACTTTTCACTTTCATGCATTGGAGAAGGAAATGGCAACCCACTCCAGTGTTCTTGCCTGGAGAATCCCAGGGATGGCGGAGCTTGGTGGGCTGCCGTCTATGGGGTCGCACAGAGTCGGACACGACTGAAGCGACTTAGCAGCAGCAGCAGAAATTAACACATCATAAATCTACTGTACTTCAATAAAATAAATTAAAAAAAATATAAACTGCTACAAAGCAATTCTAATATTTTGCATATAGCATAGCTGCCTAAATGAAAAGTACTGTGTTATAATCGACTTGCAACAGTTAGCTTTATTTTGAAGGCCTACAGGCTACTTTAGGGGATAGTTTGCTAACCAAAAAAATTATATACTTTCAATACAAAATGGATTTGCTTTAGGGGTCTTGGGTCCCAGGTAACATTTATCCTGAAGACTTCTTGCCAGTAGAGCCCATGAGGCCAGTTAAGGATCTTAACACCGCATAGCTTTCCTGTTAAACATTTGAGAGTTTGCTTTATGCTCCTTTCTTTCCCCTGAATTAAGGCAGTGGAGCTGTTGCATTTTGGTGTGGCCTCTTCACCGCCCCAGATGTGGCTGTGTCTCAGGAAAGCTCAGTCCCTCCTGAATGGTGGCTCCTGCATGGATTCCCCAGGGACGCTCCCCTGGCTTCCCACACTCCCCACATGCTATTGCATTGTGTTTCACGGTTTCCCTGTTGCTATGGATGGTCCGTGAATGCAGTGTTCCCAGTTCGCCCAAAGCCTAGTACAGTGCCCACACAGAGTAGGTGCTCAGTGAATAAAAACCATGTCCTTTCCTTTGCAAATGAGGAGGCTCTGTAGCTTGGATCCCACTTGGTTTTCTCAATAGACACTGGGTTTGCACTGGTCCCTCACAACAATTTCCAGCAGCAGAAGCCCTAGGGGGACTGCTGATATTTGGATTAAAGCCAGCCTCTGTGGGTGGGTGAAGGGCTGGGGAGATGAGAAGAAGATGTATCCCCTTGGAGGGGGGGGGTCCCCTGATGAGCTGCTCCCCCCCGCCCCCAAAACAGACTCAGGGCAAGAAGTAGAGGGAGCTGTTGCTGCCAGTGACATGGCTGCCTCCTGTGACTTGTGCAAAGAATCCGTGGGAGCTCTTGGGTTCCCCACTTCCTGGAAGGAGAGTGAAGTGGCTCAGTGGAGGCTCAAGGTAGCCTGGGAGGCAGCTGTGGGGCTTGGGTGACCCTCCCTCCCTCCCTGTTCATCCTCCCCCACCTACAGAGCCTTGTCACCTCTCAAAGGCAGAGTTTGTTTCCTCATTAGTAAATGCGGAGAAACACACACCCCAGCTCCTAGACTCGAGACCTCGGGGAACAGGAAACCTGATGATGGGGTGGGAAGCGATCAGGGTGTAGCAAATATTCGGGGTAATTCCACACTAGCAAGGCATCTCTAGCAAGTCCCCTTTCTTGCAAGAGCTCAGGGCCTCACGTTATTAGCTTTCTCCTCACATCACGTGCCCAGGTTAGGCTTTTGGTGGTTATGCACAATTGCAGAAGCCACGTTGAGCAGGGTTGGGAGAATCAGGCCAGTGATTGGGCTTTTCCCACCAAGGTCCTGACAGCATCGGGTCTCATAGCATCCTGTGCATCCTGCCATTGTAGCTGGTGGAGGCCCCCGCCCTGCCTAGTGCTCCCGTCGCTCCTCTCTGCCCCCCTAATGCCAGCCGCTCCTCTGGGCTGGGGCAGCGGGGCCACGGAACAGAGTCCTCCCTTCCTTGGTCAGCTGTGCTCACCCTGCCGAACTAGGGCTGACTTCTTTCCTCTCATTCTAGGCTTCAGGTTGTCTAGCCTCTCAGATGCCCAGCGTCTTTTCAGCTTTAGATGTCCCAGTTTCTCATCCTGTAATCGCTTCCACTCTGGCTTCAGGACACAGCCACCCCCTGCACCAGCCATGCTTCTCTATGCTTCTTCTATGGGGGGGGCCCCCATTTCCCAGTTGTCATCTCCCTTCACACATGAACTCTTCCCTTTGATTGATGGGCTGGGTCAACCTGGAGAGTTCACATAATTGACAGCGGACAGCCAAGACCCTCTGCCCCAACGCCATTCTCTGCACTAAAGAACAGACAGTGTCCGGAAGGACCTCATGAGGGGACACTTGCCCACTTTGTTCTGTTCCTCAGCTCTGTGTTATAGGTGGGGTGATGGGAAGCCCATCTGTGTGATACAGACAAGGATGGAGAGACATAACCTGGATCCCACCTGACATCAGTTCTGTCTGATGCACACCTGCCAGGTCTGTGAAATGGAGAGCAGTGGTCACTTACTGGGCTTCCCCAGTGGCTCAGCAGTAAAGAATCCACCTGCAATGCAGGAGACTTGAATTCATTTCCTGGGTCGGGAAGATCCCCTGGAGGAGAGCATGATAACCCACTCCAGTATTCTTGCCTGGAGAATCCCATGGTCAGAGAAGCCTGGTGGGCTATACAGTCCACAGGGTCGAATGAGTCAGACACATCCGAAGCAACTGAGCACACACACACAGTCACTTACTAGTGGCAGCTGCATGGAGACAGAGGACCCCTCAGTGGGGGAAAGAGTGATGATTTGGAGTCTGCAAGTCGTCAAGACAGATGTCAGCTCCTTACAATTTTGGGAAGCCTGTGCTTGCTTCACCAGTTGATTAAACATAGGGCTCTATGGGGGATGGAAATAAGGCAGGAACACTGTCCCACACTGATCTTCACTGAGTTATGAAGGTCTCATGAAGTTCAGTGATGCTTCTCCCAGCTCCCTACTATGCCTGGTGCAGAGCCAGGAGTGCAGGCATGTGAGGAGACCGGCAGTTTACTGCCTTCTGCTGAAACTTGCTTTTTCTTTTTGAAAAATTTTATATTCATTATATTGACATTCTTATATTTTATAAATTTATTAAAATGATTTTATGTTGTAATTTATTATTATCCATTTGTGTATTTATATGTTTATAGATTATTGATATATAAATATTAAGATATATAATAAATATCAACAACATATAAGGGAACTGTATACTGAAGTCTCATGTATTATTCATTACAGTGAATGATTTTTAATATTTTACCATATCTGTTTTATCATTTACTGAAGAAGTTTTTGTTAAAGTTAATCACAGATATCATGACATTTTATCCTCTGCTATGCATCTCTAGCGAAGGACATTATTACACAGCCACAATACTGTTGTCCAACCTAACAAAATTAGCAATAATTCTCAGTCACATCTAATAATCAACCTATACCCAAATTTTCTTGATTGACTTTAAAATGTACTTTTACAGTTGGCTTATTTAAGTGGGAATGCAACCAAGGTCCTCATTTTTACCAGTTTTGACGTACAGCAATGTTCCGTTTCTTCGAGGTCTTGAATGACTGATACATAATTGCAGTTTTAGGGAAGAACGTTGGTGATATGAATTGGCTGTCTCTGCTTCTCAGTCTAATTAAATCTCTTGCAGAGTGCCCATCCTCTCCAGCTTCCTCCCTCTCCCCAGGAGCATGCAGGATGGTTTGTAGGGACTGGAATCTCAGAAAAGGGTGTCTAGTTTTCCCTGCACTGTGGCTGCCATCCAAGCATACCCAGTCTTGCACGTGGCATCTCCTCCTGGTGGTCCTTTGGCTCCAGGATCATCTAGGCTGGAACCTCCCTTCTGGGCCTTACCCATTTTTTGTTCAAGTTGTCTTGTTCTCTGACCCCAGGATTCAGCCAGTTTCCCAGAGTCCATGCACCAAGGCGCTCCTTTCAGCCAGTGGATCTGGGCAGTACTTGTCCTAGCCCCAAGGATACCAGGCTCTGGGGAGGCAGTGGGCGGGCACTGTAGACCAGCCATCTGCCTCTGAGTATTCAGAGGGGAATGGCTCAGTTAGTAAAATCACAGGAAAGCACACGGGAATTCTCTGGGGGTTAGAAGGTACGGTGGTTCTGTGCGGAATGTAAGCCTTCAATTTCAGCTTGTTGAATTGAATTCAACAAGGAAGAGAAGATTAGGAGATGAGAGACATTATCTGGTGATGAAATTCAAGCCAAAATGTCCCTGTAGTCAGTTACTCTGTTTATGCTCTGGCAGAGGGGATTGGCAGGCAGCTTGTTACAGAACCTCACAGACACTTAAGCGTGGATTTGCATGGTGGGCTTTCCCAGTGGTCACGAGGGGCTTCTGTTTGGTCCCTAGGCCCCTCCTGGAGACCTGGAGTGGAATCCCCTCAGCCTTCTGAAGGCAGTGGGGTGGGCTCTCAGGAGGTGGAGCCACGCTCTTCAGTCTACTCACTAATTCAATCAGTGACTGAAGCACCAACTACAAGCCAGGCTCCGTGCTCACCCTGGGAGTTGTAGGAGGGTGGGGTGGGGGTGAAGCGGGGCAGGCAGTGCAAATATGAGTAACAGAGGTTTCTGTCTCCCAGAAGCTTACAGGCGAATGGGGGAGACAGATTCACACACAACTAACAACAATTTAAAACAGTGTAACATCAGTGCTGGAAGAGGTACAGAAAGTCAGGCCACAAGAGAAGAGAGGTCAATTATATCTCAGGAAAGAGAGCAGACTTTCTGCGAGATGGATAGAAACTGAGCAGCTGGGACTTCATTCGTTCATTCATTTGGTAAATATTAAGCATCAGCTATTTACTATTCTAGGATATATATATGTACAGATATGTACACATATATGGCACTAGGTTGGTCAGTTGTGTCCGACTCTTTACAACCCCATGGACTGTAGCCCGCCAGGATCCTCTGGCCATGGGATTCTCCAGGCAAGAATACTGGAATGGGTTGCCATTTCCTTCTCCAGTACATATATATACATACGTATACACTATTCTAGGTATATATAGTCAAAGCTATGGTTTTTCCAGTAGTCATGTATGGATGTGAGAGTTGGACCATAAAGAAGGCTGTGCACTGAAGAATTGATGTTTTTGAACTGTGGTGTTGGAGAAGACTCTTGAGAGTCCCTTGGACTGAAAGGAGATCCAACCAGTCCATCCTAAAGGAGATCAGTCCTGAATATTCATTGGAAGGACTGATGCTGAAGCTGAAGCTCCAATACTTTGGCCACCTGATGTGAAGAACTAACTCATTTGAAAAGACCCTGGTGCTGGGAAAGATTGAAGGCAGAAGGAGAAGGGGATGACAGAAGATGAGATGGTTGGATGGCATCACTGACATGGACATGAGTTTAAGCAAGGTCCGGGAGAGAGTGAAGGACTGGGAAGCCAGGAGTGCTGCAGTTCATGGGGTCGCAAAGAGTTGGACATGACTTAGTGACTGAACAACAACAAATATTCTAGGTATTATGCAGGCACCCATCAGCGAGAGGGAAAGGCGTTCCAGAGGGAGGGAATGGCATGAGAGAAGGGAACAGCATAGGAAAAGACAGCCTGTTTGGAGAGGCCTTGGCTCTTCTGGAAGATTCGGGGCTGTGCTGTGACATTGAGGCCATCACTGCATCCCCACAGGACCTCCTGGGCCGGAAAGCAGCCACCTTCCTTGCTCATTCCTGTCTTCTGTGCCATGATCCTGTAGGGGGTGGGGGACACTTTGCCTTTCTACATCACAGGGAAAGAATTTCAGGCTATTCCACAGAGAGGGCAGGATCCTTGGCCTCCTGAGGTTCAGTTGTGGGGTAACATCCACTCCCTCTGCTCCCCGGACCAGAGGCACCCCCCAGAGCTTTTTGGGCAGCGGAGAGCCACCTTCTGTGGCTACTGTCCAGCACTGGGCCAGAGCACCTTGATGTACAGCCTGCTGTGGCCTCTGCAGCTGTGTTCTCACCAACCAGGGTGAGGAAGAGAGGGCCAATCCCCAGAAAGCCCCTGAAGGAGGCAAGAAACATTCCTCTGGAGCTGAAAGCAAGGACGAAGGAAGTGCAGCCAGCCTCCCACTTCCACCTGCACTCCTAAAACATTTACTACTAATTAATTTCTGAATTACACAACAATGCACTTCCTAATCACACAGGGGAAGCACTAGAAGCTATAAAGGGGTCGTTATTTATTGCACAAGTGATTCTAATAGATGCTCCCCCAGAAATGAGAGAGAGATGCAGGGGCAGGGTGGAGGAAGGAGAGAGAAGGGGAGAGAGGGAGAGAGAGGTTGATTATAGATCAATTGAGACAGAAGGAACGCCTGGCTGGCAGGGTCCTCCTAGTCTCAGAGGCTGGCTGTCATCTGGAAGAGCAGAGTTGTCTGGGGAACCTCAACAACCCTTCTAGGAGACACGCAGACGTCTCTGGGCTTGCAACGAAAGCTTCCTCGGGAGCCCTGCCAGCTGTGCAAACACCAACACAGAAATGTAAATAATAACACGCAGACAGGATGCAAACATAATTATAGCTGAACATTATGAGGAGAGAGACTCACTGGGGACTGGCCACGTTTTCACATCTGAAAGTCCCATTTTGCATTGTGGTGATTAAAGCAGACCAGTTTTTTTCCATTTTGTTTTTACTGCCTCATGGAATTTATTTTTGTTGTTTTATACTAGGTTGGATAGTACATTAAAACAAGTAAGTAGCTTTCTTGCATATCGTGTTGGAATAGATGGATTATCACATGTCTATTAGGCTCGTCAAATTTACTGAGCTCCTACTGAATGCGGCCAGTGGGTTACAGGAATAAGATAGGACCCCTGCCTGCAGGTCTGTCCCTGTAGTCTAAGGAGAGAGACAGGTGTAAACCCAAGTGGCTTCAGCATGAGGTGGAGGCTGGCACAGGGAGCTATGAGGGCACTAGCCGCCTCTCCCGGTTCAGGCAAGTCTGCGTGGGACAGAGGAGAGTGTGAACCAGGAGTTCCCTCCACTCTGACCTGGATCGTGAGGACCAGAGCCCTCCCCCACCCTCAGCATCTGGCTTGCAGGTAGAATGCCAGGTACAAAGGCTGTCAGCTATGAGTGGTCCTCCTGAGCGCTGGGTTGTATCTGCCACTGTCCATCAGGGGACAGAAACCACAGCAGTTATTTGAACAGAAAGAATTAAACATAGCAAATTGTTACCTAGGTAGAAAGTTCTAATTAGTAACTGAGTGGATAAGAGGAGTTCTTAAAGGTACTGTGGAAGTAACAGCTGCGAATTATTAAAATATTGAAATTTAGAGACACCCCCTCCCACCTGATGTCTTTGGAGGGGGAGGTTGCACCACAAGGGGGCAGGTTTTGCAATTGTAGGAATAATCGCAGAGCGGGTTTACTGCTGCTGGCGCCCTCTTTTGGCAGCGCCTAGTATGGTAGCCGCTAATATGGGCTTCCGGAGGAGGCGATGGCACCCCACTCCAGGCTGCAGTCCATGGGGTCGCTCAGAGTCGGATACGACTGAGCGACTTCACTTTCACTTTTCACTTTCATGCATTGGAGAAGGAAATGGCAACCCACTCCAGTGTTCTTGCCTGGAGAATCCCAGGGACGGGAGAGCCTGGTGGGCTCCCGTCTATGGGGACGCACAGAGTCGGACACGACTGAAGCGACTTAGAAGCAGAAGCAGCAACATGGACTTCCCTGGTAACTCAGCTGGTAAAGAATCCCCCTGCAATGCAGGAGACCCTGGATCGATTCTTGGGTAGGGAAGATCCTCTGGAGAGGGGATAGTCTACCCATTTTAGTATTCTTGGGCTTCCCTGGTGGCTCAGGTAGTAAAGAATCCGCCTGCAGTGCAGGAGACCTGGATTCAATCCCTGGGTTGGGAAGATCCTCTGGCGGATGCCATGGCAACCCACTCCAGTATTGTTGCCTGGAGAATCCCCACTGACAGAGGAGCCTGGCAGGCTACAGTCCATGGGGTCGCAGAGTCAGACACACAGCGAGCGACTAAGCACAGCAATATGGAGCCAGTGGGCAGAGATTGAGAAGGTAGGGGTGATCCTAGGAGCTGGAGATTCATTCATTCAACTTAGATTTTTGATTATTCACAAAAAGTCAAACTTTTATGGCCCTGGGGACACAATAGTGAGCAAAATAGACAAAAATCCCTTCTTTTTTTTTTTTAAATTAATTTCTTTATTATTATTGGAGGCTAATTACTTTACAATATTGTAGTGGTTTTTTCCATACATTGACATGAATCAGCCATGGGTGTACATGTGTCCCCCTGTCCCAAACCTCCCTCCAACCTCCCTCCCCATCCCATCCCTCTGGTTTGTCCCAGTACATGGGCTTTGAGTGCCCTGTTTCATGCATCGGACTTGGACTGGACATCTATTTCACATATGGTAATATACATGTTTCGGTGTGTGTGTGTGTGTGTGTGTGTGTGTGTGTGTGTGTGTGTGCGCGCGTGTGTGTTAGTCACTCAGTCGTGTCCTACTCTTTGTGACCCCATGGACTGTAGCCCACCAAGCTCCTTTGTTCATGGGATTCTCCAGGCAAGAATACTGGAGTGGGTTGCCATTTCCTTCCCCATTCTCAAATCATCCCATCCTCACCTTCTCCCACAGAGTCCAAAAGTCTCTTCTTTATATCTGTGTCTCTTTTGTGGTCTTGAATATAGGGTCATTGTTGCCATCTTTCTAAATTCCATATATATGTGTAAATATACTGTACTGGTGTTTTTCTTTCTGACTTACTTCTCTCTGTATAGTAGGCTCCAGTTTCATCCACCTCATTAGAACTGACTCAAATGCCTTCTTTTTAATAGCTGAGTAATATTCCATTGTGTATATGTACCACAACTTTCTTATCCATTCATCTGCTGATGGACATCTAGGTTGCTTCCATGTCCTAGCTATTGTAAACAGTGCTGTGATGAACATTGGGGTGCACGTGTGTCTTTCAATTCTGATTTCCTCGGTGTGTATGCCCAGCAGTGGAATTGCTGGGTTCTATTGGCAGTTCTATTTCCAGTTTTTTAGGGAATCTCCACACTGTTCTCCATAGTGGCTGTATTAGTTTGCATTCCCACCAACAGTGTAAGAGGGTTCCCTTTTCTCCACACCCTCTCCAGCATTTATGGTTTGTAGACTTTTTGATAGCAGCCATTCTGACCGGCTTGAGATGGTACCTCACTGTGGTTTTGATTTGCATTTCTCTGATAATGAGTGATGTTCAGCATCTTTTCATGTGTTTGTTAGCCATCTGTATGTCTTCTTTGGAGAAATGTCTGTTTAGTTCTTTGGCCCATGTTTAGATTGGGTCATTTATTTTGCTGGTATTGAGCTGCATGAGCTGCTTGTATATTTTTGAAATTAATTGTTTGTCAGTTGCTTCATTTGCTATTACTTTCTCCCATTCTGAAGGCTGTCTTTTCACCTTGCTTATAGTTTCCTTCATTGTGCAAAAGCTTTTAAGTCTAATTAGATCCCATTTGTTTATTTTTGCTTTTATTTCCATTACTCTGGGAGGTGGGTCATAGAGGATCTTGCTGTGATTTATGTCATAGAGTGTTCTGCCTATGTTTTCCTCTAGGAGTTTTATAGTTTCTGGTCTTACATTTAGATTTTTAATCCATTTTGAGTTTATTTTTTGTATAGTGTTAGAAAGTGTTCTAGTTTCATTCTTTTACAGGTGGTTGACCAGATTTCCCAGCACCACTTGTTAAAGAGATTGTCTTTTCTCCATTGCATATTTTTACCTCCTTTGTCAAAGATAAGGTGTCCATAGGTGCGTGCAAAAATCCCTTCTTTATAGTCTTTTACATTCTAGCTGACAGACAATAAACAAAAATAAATGAGAAATTGTACAGTATATTAGCATATTATATGAAGAGAAATAAAACATAAATATGCATGAGTGCATGTGAGAGAGAGAGTCTGGGGCAAGCATCGATTAGTTAATTCAAAGTATAGTTGATATACAGTATGTGTTGGTTTTAGGTATACAGCAAAGTGATTCAGTTATACATATATTCAGTTATATATATATTTTTTCTGATTCCTTTTTACTGTTGGTTATTACAAGATATTGAATCTAGTTCCCTGTGCTATACAGTAAATCCTTGTTGTTTATGCATTTTATACATAGTGGTATGTATCTGTTAATGCCATGCTCCTAATTGATCCTCACCCCTCCCCTTCTGGTAACCATAAGTTTGTTTCCTATGTATGTGAGTCTGTTTCTGTTCTGTATATAGATTCATTTGTATCATTTTTTTAAGATTCCACATATAAGTGATATCATATGATATTTGTCTTTGGCCCCTTCATTCAGCACGATCATCTCTAAGTCCATCCATGTTTCTGTAAATGGCAATACTTCATTTCTTTTATATGGCTGAGTAATATTCCACTGTATAAATATACCACATCCTCTTTATCCATGCCTCTGTCAATGCACACATGTCTTGGCTACTGGGAATAGCGCTGCAATGAAGACTGGGGTTCAAGGATCTTTTTGAATTAGAGTTTTCATCTTTTCTGGATATATCAAGCTTTCAATTTTAAATAGGCAAGGCATCTCTGAGGATAGCAAGGTATCTCTGAAAATGTGGGTTTATGAAAAAAACACGTTTATTTAGGAGGAAGCTGTCTGGATATTCATGGAAATAGCAAAGTAGAGAAAACAAAAGAACACAGAAAGGAGACGTTTGAGGAAGAGCAAGGAGGCCTGCAGGGCTGAAGCAGGAGATGGAGGGAGGGAGAGAGCAGCAGTTGAGTCACGGTGGGCCTGATCCTTACACATCACGCTGGGGACTTCGGGTTTAACTCTTGAGATGGGAAGTCATTGGAAGTTTTGAACCAAAGTCTGACAAGGTCCTACTGCATTTTTTGTTTGTTTTTATAATTTTATTTATTTATTTTGGCTGCAGTTGGGTCTTCATTGCTGCTAAGGCTTTTCTCTAGTCGTGGTGAGCTGGGACTACTCTCTAGTGGCAGTGTGCGGGCTTCTCATTATTGTGGCTTCTCTTTTTGCAGAGCATGGGCTCTAGGGCAGGTGGGCTTCAGTAATTGCAACTCCCAAGCCCTAGAGCACAGGGTCAATAGCTGTGGCACATGGGCTTAACTGCTTCTCAGCATGTGGGATTTTCCCGGCTCAGGGGTCAAACCCATGTCTCTTGCATTGGCAGGTGGCTTCTTTACCACTGGCCCACCAGGGAAGCCCCTGTCCTACTGCATTTTATGAGGACCGTTCTGGCAAGTGAGTCCAGGAGCAGTGGGGACTGTGGGAGACTGAGGCCACAACCTGCGTGAGTGGTGACGGTGGCTTGGACCAGCCTGGCAGCTATGGAGCTGGTGAGGCGAGTTTATAGGATCTGTTGTCGGGTTAGACATGGGACATGAATGGGAGGGAAGAGTCAAGGATGATTACAGTATTTTTGGCTGGAGCAGCCAAAGGATGGAGTTGATAATAACTGCAAGTTTAAAAAAATATTTATGCTATCTATGATGATAAAGTTATGAAAAAATTTTATTTTAATTCATTAAGAGAAAATTAATCTGAAGAATGCAGTCTTAATAACCTGAGAGGTAGAAATCATTTTGAATAATCCAGGATATTTGCATGTTTCCTGTTCACTGTGCTGTGCTGTGCTTAATCCCTCCATTGTGTCTGATTTTGGTGACCCCAGGGACTGTAGCCCACCAGGTTCCTCTGTTTGAGGGGATTCTCCAGGCAAGAATACTGGAGTGGGTTGCCATGCCCTCCTCCAGGTGATCTTCCCAACCCAGGGATTGAACCCAGGTCTCCTGCATTGCAGGCAGATTCTTTACCATATGAACCGCCAGGGAAGCCCAAGAATACTGGAGTGGGTAGCTTATCCTTTCTCCAGTGGAGCTTCCCTACCCAGGAATTGAACCAGGGTCTCCTGCATTGCAGGCGGATTCTTTACCAGTTGAGCTACCAGGGAAACCCTTATTGTTCACTACTCTTATAAAATTCTTATACTCCCAGAAAAAGAATTTAACTTCAATTCCCTAAGAGTTTAAATGATTTTGGACACTCTGGGGCTTTATTTTCTCACAAAAAACCTTGAGTTGTTTTGTTTTTGCGTTTTTGACTCCTGCAACATGCTCCTGGGTGCCCTCCCTTGACTCATCGCTAACTGCAGAGGATGTGTCTGTCCTCATCTTTATCTGCTCAGCATTCTCCAGGGTTTCCTTCTTGATTCGTCCTTTTTCCTTTCTCAGTATCCTCTGGTTCCTTTAGTGAGGTCAACCTCCAGATCCCTATCCTTTCTCCAGTCCAACTACCTCTTACTTGGTCTTGGGTTTCCAGCCCCTTTTTGGATATCTCCACAAGACTGTCCTGAAGACCTGTGAGGTTATCCATATTGCCAAACAAACTCAGTCTTCTCCCTTTATACTTGATTCGAACCTACCCCTCCCAAATCCTGGATGTCACATACCATTATCACCCAGTCATTCTGGCCCAAGCTCAGGCATCTTTGATGCCTTCCTCTTACTCATCCTCAGAGCTGATCCATCACTGATTCCTATCAGCTCTCTTTTCACTCCCTCCTAGTTTCCGCCTTTCCTTTCTACTGATCAAATTCAGGCTATTTCCCTGTCTCTCATGGCTTGTCCTGGTGCAGAGGACTCCTAATTAATCTTTCTCCTTTGAAGCTCTTTCCTCTCTGTCCCCTGCATCAGGAACTGCTTTCTAAAGCATCAGTGCATCACACTCTCTACCTGCAAAGCTTTCAGTGGTGTCTTTGCCAGTAGAATGACAGTCAAACTCACAGTGTCCAAGAGCCTCCTGGGATGGGTCCCAAGCCATATTTCCAGACTCCAACCTCGTCTCACTGCTGTGTTTTAATAATGCAGGATGACTCAGTATTAACTAATATCACCAAGCACACTAACTTTACTGGGGCTATTCCTTCTACCTGTGCTTTCCTTGTGTCCCTCTTCCCCTTCTACAAGTGCCCCACCCACCCTACTCTACTTTTTCCCAGCCTCCATGAAAGTGAAGAAGACAGTTTCTTTACTTTTTTCCAACATGCCCAAACTCAAATTATGTCCCATTCAGTTCATGCCTGCCAGCCTGGCCAAAGGAGAAAGCACAGGGCCGTGAATCAGAGAGGGTCTGCAGAACCCTAACTTGAGTCCCTAATGACCCGTCTGCCCACCCCAGGCACAATTTCAGTCCGGTCCAAAAGGTGGTTTTCTACCATGTCTCTGGAGAAGGAGGTGTTGCCCTGCAGTCTGTCATGGCAGGCCTTTGTATGAATTAACCAGCAAATTCCCTGTATTTGGGCTTCCCAGATGGCTCAGTGGGTAAAGAATCTGCCTGCAACACAAGAGATGCAGGTTTGATCCCTGGATTGGGAAGATCTCCTGGAGGAGGGCATGGCAACCCACTCCAGTATTCTTGCTTGGGAAATCCCATGGACAGAGGTAGGCTATAATCCATTGGGTCGCAGAGTCAGACATGACTGAAGCAACTTAGCACCCACACATGTCCCCTGTATTTAGCTAAGTGTCTTCAAGGAAAACCACTGCAGACTGGAGGGTGTCTTCTGGACTGTCTCTGGCCTTTTGCTCTCACTGAGTTCCTGGTATTCTATGGTCCCCCGTGCAGCCTCTCTTTAACTGGAGCTCTGAGGACCTCCTTTTTGGGTCTCTTCCAGGAGCTGGGGCTACCCTCTGTTCAGCATCATGCTAATCCCTCACCCCTGGGCTCTAGAAGGAAGAGATGGGCATTCCTGGGTCAGTCCTGCTTGTTCTTCTGCAGCAGGGCAGTGACTGCTTCATTCGCTTCTCTTTTTTTCCCATGTGGGCTCTGGTGAGTGTTTTTATTTCTCTCTCTCCCTTGGCCCCACCTCCAAACAATACTCCCAGGTGAAGCCTACCAGCACAGGGGCCTGCCTGGCTCAGGGATGTACCGCCAGGAACCACCCAGGGTATGTCCATACAGCACAGAGCCTACCAATCCTTGGGCTCCTCTGTTCGTAGCCTCTGGGTTTTCCAAGCGGACAATTCCTTAGAGGTACAGCTCTGAGCCAAGGGGATTAGAGTTCTCCCTCCCCAGCCAGAGAAGGAAGAGATTGCACTTCAGAGAGGTCTCATGACAGCTTCACCTGGAAGGAGGATGTCACAGTGGGGCTGGGAGTCCCTGTCTTGGCTCTGTCATGAGCTGTCCGGCGATCTTAGAGAAGTAGCTTCACCCTCTCATGCTCTCATGAAGGCTATATGGGGAGACTGTGTCCTAGTTCTGGTGGGCTGTCAGGGAGGTGTCTCTTGGCTCCTTGGAGCAGTTCCTGGGTTGTCCTGGGCATGGGGCGATGCTCCTGATGGTGTGCAGAGTGAGGCTGTATCCTGCACACCCGACCTGCCTCACCAGGCCCTCAGCTCCTTCCTGGTAGCCTGGGGCCCTGTTCTGCATTTCAAGTATGTTGATTATTACATTGGAATTCAGTGTCCATAAATTCTTTTTGTTTCATATGCTGAGTCTCTAGAGCCCAGTATGCAGATTTATGCAAAGCAATATGCAAAGAAGACTATAGGACATTAAGCCTGCGGTAGAGGAACTGTCAGGGGACCCAAGCTCCCTGCTGGCTCCGCTCTGTGACTTTCCCAGATCTCAGTCTCCTCACCTGTAACGTGAGGAGCCTGGGCTAGAGGGTCATTCAGTTCTTTCCCAGCTCCCCAAAACCCAACATGCTATTTTGGGAAAATTACTTAATTGTCTATGGAGGAAGAAGCTTCTGAAATGGAACCCTGTCTGCATAGAGGTGGGGTAGAAGGGAAGCAAGAGACCCAGGGTTGCAGGGTCCCTCCTGTGGAATTTCTACATCCCCCTCCTGTTTGGCTTTTCCTCTCCATCCCACTAATATGCAAAATTAACAGCAAAAACAGCTAACAGTATTTGAGTTTTTCCATATGCCAGAATTTCTATGAAATATTTTATGCTTTATCTCCTCTAATTGACAGTGCATAGTGGCTAAAAGTAAGGGGCACAGAGGTGACCCTCTAGCTGCCATCTAGCTGCCACTCAGGTGGCTTTGGGCTACCTGGTGATTGTTTACCTTTCTGATCCTCAATTTTCTCATCTGACTGTGGAAAAAATTATGGTACCTACCTCATAAGGTTGTGATCATGGTTAAATGAATTGGTCCATGTGTTCAGAACAGTGTCCAGCATGTGGTCAGTACTCCATTAAAATCTAGCTATTAACACTACAAATGACAGCCTTCCCAAAACACCTATCAGAGGGTACTGTTATTCCGGCTGGCTGCTGAGGAAACTGAGGCTTAGAGAGGCTAAGGGTAGGTGGCAGTCTTGGTCTATTCCAGCTGCTATAACGAAGTACCATAGACTGGGTGAAACAGACATTTGCATCTCACAGTTTTGGAAGCTGGAGCCCAAGACCAGAGTGTCAGCCCAGGAAGTTCTGAGGAGGGCCCTCTTCCAAGTTGCAGACTGCCATCATCTTGTTGTGTCTTCACGTGATGGAAAGAGGGTTAGTAGGCTCCCTGGGGTCCCTTTTACAAGGGCACTAATCCCATTCATGAGGGCTGCACCCTCATGACCTAACTGTCACCAGAGGCCCCAGGCCCCACCTCCAAACACCATCGCACTGAGGGGTGGGTTTCACATGAATGTTGGAGGGAAATGAACACTCATCCATTGCAGTGGCCAAGGAGGAACTCCAGCCTGTGACTGTTCACACATGTTTGGTGCACAGCACCTGGTGTTTCCAGACTGGTCCTCCCTAGCTTGCTCCTCAGCGTAGGGTCCAGGCTTCCCTCCCCTCGGGGCACAGTCTCTAGCTGCTCTTGTGTGTTAGTCGCTCAGTGATGTCTGACTCTTTGTGACCCCAGGGACTGTATGGTTTTCCTTGAAGACACTTAGCTAAATACAGGGACATGAGTGGGTGCTAAGTTGCTTCAGTCATGTCTGACTCTTCGACCCTATGGACTGTAGCCCACCAGGCTCCTCCGTCCATGGGATTCTCCAGGCAAGAATACTGGAGTGGGTTGCCATTCCCTTCTCCAGGGGGTCTTCCCGACCAGGCATCAAACCCAGATCTCCAGCATTGCTGGCAGATTCTTTACCATCTGAGTCACCAGGGAAGCCCAGCTGCTCTTAGAGACTCTCAAATTGAGAGGAAAGCAATCAACAAGTCAATTCACAGATTTTTCTCCTGGAACCAAAGGGAGGGCCAAAAGGCAATGCAACTAGTGAGGAGGCCTTTTCTAGCCGGAAGCTGTTCTCAGGGCTAATGGCTGTGGCCTTGGAGGGCCCATGGGCAGACCCAAGGCCACGTTGCTGGCCACAGACTAGAGCTTTCCTGATGCACTAGGGGTCCTGGCACTGGTCCACGTGAGCTTGTGTCTACCCACCACGCCCACAAATACTGGCTTATCTACAGGACTAATGAGTTCTGCCAACGCCATAATCAGCAGGAATGGAAAAGTCAACCAGAGCTAATTCTTTCCAGAGTGCAATGTAATTAATTGAAAATGACTTATTTAGTAAAAAGGCAATGATGAGGCTAATGTTATCTCCCCAGATGACAAGCCTATTAGTTGTATGCTGCCCTCAGGGTGAAACAGGGGAGCAGGCCTGTCTCACAGAAGCACGGGCTGTCCTGCTGGATTGCCTCCCCTGGCTCCCTGGCCTCTGCCCAGGGCTGCAGCTTGATTGCTTCTACACCTCCCCCAGGACAGAGCAACTGTTGGAGGCCCCTTCCCTCAGTGCCATGGTGCCTAGGGACAAGCCCCCTGCAGCCAGGTGGCCTCTTCTCTAATTGTCCAGGTGACACCACTGTGGCTGGAGGGAGGCTGATAGATGCTTTTTGTTCAGAAGGGAGTTCGGGGGAAGGTCTTACAGACTTAAGGAAGCGTCTTCTGTTCGGGTAGACCTAGATTTAAATCGCACCGCCACCTTCCAGTCACCTGGCCTTGTGATCTTGGCTGAGTCACTCAACCTTCTGGTCAGTTTCCTCACCCTTAACTGAACAGGGCACTTGCCTCAGCTATTGCTCAGGTCCTCCTGGCTGCAGTGAACATTCGAGGCAAAGCTATGGCCCATGCAGAGCACAGACTTTATGGACATATTTGGCACTTTAATCTTGGTTTATGTGCCCTGTTACATTTTTCTTCTGCTTTTAATTCATGCTAGTTGGCCTTTTATGTAGTCTCACAAGGCTTCTTAACCCATTTCTGGAGTACAGTGGGGGATAAATCAATTACAAGTAGTCGTGAGGATTAAGTGACAATTACGACATGTCTAGCACTTTACGTCTTTCTCTCCCTTCCTCCTTCCCTAATGGGATTTCTTGTCTGTTTCCCATTGAGGGTGGGGGAAAGCTGCACAACTTCGGGGGTGAGGGGGTGGGGTGGTATAAGGGGTACCAATCCTTCAGGGAAGTGGGCAGGGGGGACCAATGAGCAGACACTGGAAGCAGAGTCTGATGGGGCCAAGGTCTGAGCAGAATGGATGGTCCAAGAACTAGGTCACCACAAAGTCAGATGGGAAAGGCAGAGTAAGCAAGTGATGTGAATTTAGGGGTTGCTGCTGCTGCTGAGGGTCAAAGTGGGTGGTGTGGGTTCTTAAGCTGAGATGGTCACACTGACAGCAGGGTTTATGGGGTAGGTAGAGTACGTTAAAAGAGTCAGAGTAGGGGAGACAGTTTGGAGCCCATTTGGTAACTATGGGGCACAGATAATCTGAAAGCGTGCTGTGTGTCCAGGAAGTATGAGGGAGGGATGTTCTGGGAGTGGTGGTGGGGGCTGATTGACCCCAGACAGACAATGCAAGTGCTGTAACCCAGTGGACAAAGTCCAGGGGACCAGCCTAACTGAGGTTCAGTAAGCTCTTTTCAACCACCCCATTGGCCAAACAAAACTGTTAGAGTGTGCATCTCAGGGAAGCGTGGCTGGAAGGCTGGGTTGCCAATAATCCTTCAATCCTAAAATCATCCAGCAGCATCAGCACATCACGCTCTGACTCACTTTGGCAGAGAGAATGTTTCTGGAATTTGCACTCTGGATCAAGAAATAAGTGAGCATCTAAATGGGTAGAACATTCTTTCTCTGGGCAGAAGTTTCATTTTCTTAAGCCTGCAAAAATTAAGTATTAGAAGCAGTATAAATAGAGAAAGTTTAGACAAGATTCCAGAATGAAGTCAGGATATGTGTTGACTAAAAACACAAGCTCTGAGTCAGACAAACTCAGAATCCCCATTTCATAGCCATGTGACCCTGGATGAGTTACTATCTACTGAAAAAAAATGTACAGTGTAAAAGTTGAGAGCTATGTTTTATTTGGTGAACATTCTTAGGACTCCAAGCCTGGGAAACAGCACCTCAAATAACTCTGAGAGATTGCTCTGAGGAGGCTGGGGGTGGGAGTTGGGGGGCAGGAGGCAGAGGGGGCAGGTTATATCAGAGTTTTTGCTCAAAATGCAGATAGTCTGAGCGTCAAAAGGTTCAGTTCAGTTCAGTTCAGTTGCTCAGTCATGTCCGACTTTTTGTGACCCCATGGACTGCAGTACACCAGGCTTCCCTGTCCATCACCAGCTCTCGGAGCTTACTCAGACTCATGTCCATTGAGTTGGTGATGCCATCCAACCATCTCATCTTCTGTTGTCCCCTTCTCCTCCCGCCTTCAATCATTCCCAGCATGAGAGTCTTTTCAAATGAGTCAGTTCTTCGCATAGGGTGGCCAAAGTATTGGGAGTTTCAGCTTTAGCATCAATCCTTCCAATGAATATTCAGGACTGATTTCCTCTAGGATGGATTGGTTGGATCCATCCATTGGTTGGATTGGGACTCTCAAGAGTCTTCTCCAACACCACAGTTCAAAAGCATCAATTCTTCGGTGCTCAGCTTTCTTTATAGTCCAACTCTCACATCCATACATGACCACTGGAAAAACCATAGCCTTGACTAGACAGATCTTTGTTGGCAAAGTAATGTCTCTGCTTTTTAATATGCTGTCTAGGTTGGTAATAGCTTTTATTCCAAGGAGCAAGTGTCTTTTAATTTCATGGCTGCACTCACCATCTGCAGTGATGTTGGAGCCCCCAACAATAAAGTCTCTCACAGTTTCCATTGTTTTCCTATCTATTTGCATTGAAGTTATGGAGCCAGATGCCATGATCTTAGTTTTATGAATGTTGAGTTTTAAGCCAACTTTTTCACTCTCCCCTTTCACTTTCATCAAGAGGCTCTTTAGTTCTTCATTTTCTGCCATAAGGGTGGTGTCATCTGCATATCTGAGGTTATTGATATTTCTCCTGGCAATCTTGATTCCAGCTTGTGCTTCATCTAGTCCATCATTTGTCATGATGTACTCTACATACAGAACCAGTCTTGTTTCATGTCCAGTTCTAAATGTTGCTTCATGACCTGCATACAGGTTTCCTAAGAGGCAGGTCAGGTGGTCTGGTATTCTCATCTCTTTCAGAATTTTCCAGTTTGTTGTGATTCACACAGTCAAAGGCTTTGACATAGTCAATAAAGCAGAAATAGATGTTTTTCTGGAACTCTCTTACTTTTTCGATGATCCATCGGATGTTGGCAATTTGATCTCTGATGCCTCTGCTTTTTCTAAATCCAGCTTGAACATCTGGAAGTTCCTGATTCATGTACTGTTGAAGCCTGGCTTGGAGAATTTTGAGCATTACTTTGCTAGCATGTGAGATGAGTGCAATTGTGAGGTAGTTTGAGCATTCTTTGGCATTGCCTTTGTTTTCGATTGGAATGGAAAGGAATCAAAAGGTTATTGTTAACCAGAAAAAAAAAAAACACCACAGATATCTCAAGGAATTTAGCTGTTTGCTATGTATGAAAAGATGCAAGAGTCTGGGCTTGCTGAAATCATTCTTTCGTTATGGATCTCAGCTATATGGGGCCAGGATCCTGTGTCTTTTTATCCTGAGTCACCTCAGGTAAACCATCGGGGGTGGTTGCAGTGGTTGATTCCTAGGCGAACTTGGCAGGCGACAGTCTGTTTGTCTCCATCCTGTGTTCCCTCAAGGCTCACCATCCAGGCGGATGTAATGTGATGCCTTGATGGTGGCAACATCCTTTGTTTATTGATATGTCAGGAAATACTTAGTCCTCATTACTTAACCTCACCAAGCCTCAGTTTCTTCATCTGTAAAATGGAACCACAGTGATTCTGACTGGCCTGAGTTGCTGTGAGGGTTAATATATGTTCTTGAGTTAATGTATGTTCAGCTCTGGGTTTAGGCTTGTGCCCAGAGCAGACATTCCATCAATGTCAGCTCGTCTCATTATTAAAAGCAAAAATCCCATTCAGAAAATTTTACGCTTTAAAAACACATTTTCTTCTTCTACCTTCTTGACATTGGAAGGCACTTAATGGAGAAAATACAGTAACTTCTTTTGTTATAGTAATTCTCAAAACTGCTTCCACTGTCTGACTTTCATTCATTTTTCCCAACCTGATGAAAGTAACAAGATGCCATATTGCTGAAGAATTCAATTTCTAATAGCTCCATTTGAAATGAAAATTTAAAACATTTTGAAGTAAATTCTATTACATTTAAAAATATTGTGTGACTGGGGACTCATTTACATCTAATTCACCAAATATAATTATTTTAAATTCAAACAAGTTAGACACAATCTATTTTTCTATTCCTCACACCTATGGGAGATTTAAAAAAATACAATCTGTGGGAATATCAACATGTGGAGAGACTGAGTGGGTCTGGGCATGCGCTGTGGGGTGGTGGTGGAGGGGATACTGCGCAGCTGCCCTTTCCAAGTGTTATGGCGCAGTCGGCGGGAGGACACACGTGGAGGAGAGGGGTGTCATGTGGGACGTGGGAAAGGAAAGATGGTGCAGGCCTCACACTCTGGTCCTCTCCCCCACCCCGTGTCGGGAGCGGAAGAGCTGCCTTTTCCGTCTTGGGGAGGCAAGGGTCCGGGGAGTGGGAAGCCCAGAAGTGGAGGCCTTGCCGTATCAGTCCAGGGCTCGAAAAGAATGGAAGTGAAACATGGCGTTACTTCTGCCCTTATTGTTCCTGGTTTTGGGAACACAGGGGAAAGCGCCAGATGGACACCCCAGGTCTGTCCGGAGCCACCAGGCACAGGGAGAAGCTGCCACCAGGTGTCTTCTGGACAGTGGTCATGGAAAAGGAGGAGACCTGGGCCAGCGGCGCTGTGTGACACACCACCTTCTCAAGACAGCTGAGTTACCGACCACGTGTTCCTCTGACTCACAGCTTCTAGATTATAAGTCTTTCTTCTAAAAAAAAAAAATCCTTTTGGGGTCAGGGATTATATGCAAAACATTTTTTTTTTTACCTTTCCCTCAATTTTGCTGTGAACTGAAAACTGCTTTAAAAAATTGTCTTAATAAAAAAACAAAACCCTAGAGTTCACTGGAAATGAACGCCAGACCATACAACAGGACAGAAAAGGGACTAAACCCTAAAAATAGCAAATTAAAAAAAAAAATCCTTTCCTGTAGTTTTAATGGGGTTTAAGGGAGGGGAAAATGTGTTCAATCCACTATCTTTACCCAGAAGTGTACTTTAAAAAAAATTATTTATTTACTTATTTGGCTGAGCTTAGTTGCAGAACACGATCTTTCATTGTGGCACGTGGGTGTAGTTGCCCAGCTGCATATGGGATCTTAGTTACCCTACCAGAGATCAAACCCATGTCCCCTGCATTGGAAGATGGATTCTTAACCACTGGACCATCAGGGCAGTCTATTTCAAGTCAGTAAGTTGACTAGGAAATCATTCATTTCATCCAAGTTTTAACTTTATTGGCACAAAAATGTGCATGCATTTTTTTTTTTACAATGTTTAAGGTATTTGAAGTCATACCCTGTTTCATTCCTGTTGTATTTTTTTTGTATTCTCTTTCTCTTTGATGAAATCTTATTTGAAACTTGTCTATTTTCTTGGTGTTTCAAAGTGTTGGCCTTTCCACACTCCCTGTTTGTACCATTTGAGATCAGGCTCGGCTTGTCACCAGGATGGGTCTCTTTTTGTTTGTTTCAAGCTCAGAGGTAGGACCCAAAGTTGCCCCCCTAAAGGATTGTGTGCAGACTTTTATACAATTGTGTTTTATTTCTGAGAGCTTTTTCACACTGAGAATGAAGCCGACTTAACACCATCCAATTAAACATGGAGAGAATATGTGTGGGGGTAGTTTGACCTTGAGCTGTCCTTGTAAATGACATCTAACTAATGCTAAATGCTGCACTATTGGAGGAAAGCAAACTGCCCTTAACGGGCTCCAGGAGAATAAAGAATTAGCAACCCCAGATAAGATGGAAAAATAATGGTTATGTTTGATCATCTCACTCTCTGCTGAGAATTAAAAGCAATCATAGGTAGAATCAGTGCCACTGTAAGTCCCCCACATCAGGGCTGATTTAATATTTTAAGTGGATTTTACTGCCAGTGATTTTTTAAAACACATGCACATGACTCTTGCTGTTTGCATGTGGCAACTGGGAAATGAAGACCAGGGACAGGGTCCCTGCTGACATTTAATTCTCAGGATGCCATCGATGACTTCCTTCAGAGACCTGCTTTCCTGACTTGGTGTGTGTCTCTGCCTCTGGTGATAATTTTCCCCTGCCATCTCTATCATTTTATATATATGACAATCACTTACAGGAAGAGTTATTTATGTGGCACCTTGCAAAGTGCTTTAAAAATACAATTGCTATTCGGTTATTCCTTACAACTCCCTGGTGCCGAAGATCATGTCTACATATCAAGCTATAGAGGATCCGGAGGCATAATGCTTCTTGCTTGGGTCCCATAAGAAGTCACAAACAGGAATCCTGGCTGCCACCCCAGGGCTGCCCATGGGCTCGGGGTATCTCTGTTTATGCTGGAAGCTTCCTCTGCAGGAGATAGTTCCAATTCAAATGGGAGATTCGTGGGGATCAGAACGACCGGGAAAGCAGGGTAGTTGGTGTTTGATTAGGGCATGGAGCTTTGGAGCAGAAGAGTTCATCTCTACAGACAGTGTTCCCAGAGGACACGCTTCCAGAATGGTCCACGTGGGCTGTTGTTCTCACTTAGATAATCACTGACTCTGCAGTATAACTGGAACACAGGTGGGTCCCGTGCAGGCACTCCCAGGGTGAGGTGGGAGGGAGGTGGGGCTGGTGTCCTTGGTCTCTGAAGGTCAAAACTGCGTGGTTGAAGCTGGGGGGTAGGGAGAGCAGCCCCTATGAGGGCAGGCCCAGGCTGGGTGGTTGGGAAGGAAGAGGCAGGAGGAAGGAGCCTGGACCTAACAACAGCAGCTGTGGCCCTTTGTGGGGGTAAATAAGAGACAGCTCCCAGCGAGTGGGGTGGGCAGAGGTGCACTTTGTGATTCCTCCAAGGAACCATCCAGACCTTGGCTGATGCTCCGAGTGTGGAGACTCATGGGAGGGCTCCCCTGCCTGCCTCATGCTCCCTGACCAAGAGGCTCAGAGCTGTGTTGGGGAGAGAGAACACCTGCGCTGCATCAAGTACAGCCTCTTGCTGCTGCCAGGAGCCCCGAGGCAGAGTGGGGAGAGGAGTAGGAAGGGAGATGGTCACGGTGACGTCGCAGTCCAGGGAGAGCCACCCCCACCTGGCTCATCTCTTTTAATGCTGGAGGCAGTTCTGCGCAGTCCACATAATTAACTCCATTTTACAGATGAAGAAACCAATATTCAAAGTGGTTATGCGGCTTGTCCAAGATTATACAACTAATTAGGAGGGGAGAGTGGGCTCATTAGCCTCTCCAATGAGCCAAAGTAACTGTGTGCCTCTCTGGGGCTCCTGTTTCCTTAGGTATAAAATGAATGCTTTGCCTTCCTTCTGCCTTGATGGTCTGCACCCTCTGGGCTGCTCCAGCTCTCACCACGGGATCAGCTGAGGCTAAGTCCATGTCCAAGCTCCTCACTTGTCATGATCTTTGCTGAAATCTCACTTTTCTGTGGTTTCCTGGAGGAAGGTGAGTGGACACCAGAGAGAGGCCACGTAACTGCTGAGATCAATGAGATTCAGTCACCAAGGCAAGTGGAAGAGGCTGTGACATTTTAATGAGTCCCATCTCCATCTTGAGGAAAGAGGAGTCATCTGGCCCACGTGTCCCCGTCGAGGATGAGGACCTTTGCAAATCCAACACCATTCACCTCTGAACGACTATTCTCTTCTCTTAAAAGCCATTGAGTTTCAGCTCCTCTAAAGGGCCCTGCATGATGCATTCATTTTAACTCGAGAGTGCTGCCCTCAATTTCCCTGGGAATGTGAACAAGGTCCTTCTATTTCCTGATCTGAAGGCAGGCTTTCCTGAGGTCAAACCTGGGACAGGCTCTCTCATCTCTATGGGGACCACCGTGCTTCTGTCAGTAGCTCTTCTCCTCTGGGGTGTCCAGGCTCCTACTGCCTGGACACGTCAACGCTTGCAGGAGATGGGAGAACAAGACAGTGACAAAACACAGAAATAGGTTCATTACATGTTTCCTGGACCAGGCTTACCACACCCTTCTAGGAATGGAGGAAGGAAAATGGGGCTAGTTCTTGGTGCCTGTGGTGGAGGCTACTGAGCCTGGACATTGAGACTGACAGAGTGAGCATTACTCCCAGCTGGCTCTTGGATATTTTACTTCTTTCCTTGTGCTTACTGAGCACCGACTATGTGCAGCACATTGAGCTGAGGCTTCAGGAAAGGGCAGAGGTGATTATTGGTTGCCGAACCAATAACCTTTCCCAATCTCTTCCTTCCTTTCTGGTCTGGTAGGGCACCCCAAGACCCAACCTTGATTAAGGAGCCTGCAGGAAAAGTCACACACACACAAAAGGAAAATCTTCTAGGGAAAGGTTTTCTCCATGGAAAAAAGAGAAATGGGGTGTGATGTGATTGCCTGGGGATGTGTGGTTGGCCGCCATCTTGCCACTTTGAGGGAACCAGGCAGACACTAAGGATGGAAGAGTGGGAAAGTGGAAGGCAGTGAGTCCTTGATGACTTCATCACATTGAATTAACCACTTCTAGGCCTGGGGATATTCTTAGGCTTCTTGATGTGTAAGATAATCAATATCCTTGTTGTTTCAGTTATTTTGATTGGGATATGATATTCTGTTTCTTACAGCCAAAAGCATCTTAACTGATAAACACAGACAATAGAATCTTTCCCTTTAAGAGATTAGCATTCATGGGAGATGGGAAATGCACCCCTGGGGCCTCTGGGAAGCCCTTACTGACTCATGTCATACTCATGGCATACTATGCATGCCATACCCATGCATCAGTTCAGTTCAGTTCTGATTCTTTGTGACCCCACGAACCACAGCACGCCAGGCCTCCCTGTCTATCACCAACTCCCTGAGTTTACCCAAACCCATGTCCATTCAGTCGGTGATGCCATCTAACCATTTCATTCTCTCCCCTTCTCCTCCTGCCTTCAATCTTTCCCAACATCAGGGTCTTTTCAAATGAGTCAGGTCTTTGCATCAGGTGGCCAAAATATTGGAGTTTCAGCTTCAACATCAGTCCTTCCAGTGAACACCCAGGACTGATCTCCTTTAGGATGGACTGGCTGGATCTCCTTGCAGTCCAAGGGACTCTCAAGAGTCTTCTCCAACACCACAGTTCAAAAGTATCAATTCTTCTGAGCTCAGCTTTCTTTAGAGTCCAACTCTCACATCCATACATGACTACTGGAAAAACCATAGCCTTGACTAGATGGACTTTTGCTGACAAAGTAATGTCTCTGCTTTTCAATATGCTATGTAGGTTGGTCATAACTTTCCTTCCAAGGAGCAAGTGTCTTTTAATTTCATAGCTGCAATCACCATCTGCAGTGATTTTGGAACCCCAAAAAATAAAGTCAGCCACTGTTTCCACTGTTTCCCCATCTATTTGCCATGAAGTGATGGGACTGGATGCCATGGTCTTAGTTTTCTGAATGTTGAGCTTTAAGCCAACTTTTTCACTCTCCTCTTTCACTTTCATCAAGAGGCTCTTTAGTTCTTCTTCACTTTCTGCCGTAAGGGTGGTGTCATCTGCATATCTGAGGTTATTGATATTTCTCCTGGCAATCTTGATTCCAGCCTGTGCTTCATCCAGCCCAGTGTTTCTCATGATGTACTCTGCATATAAGTTAAATAAGCAGAGTGACAATATACAGCCTTGACGTACTCCTTTCCCTATTTGGAGCCAGTCTGTTGTTCCATGTCCAGTTCTAGCTGTTGCTTCCTGACCTGAATACAGGTTTCTCAAGAGACAGGTCAGGTGGTCTGGTATTCCCATCACTTGAAGAATTTTCCACAGTTTATTGTGATCCACACAGTCAAAGTCTTTGGCATAGTCAATAAAGCAGAAATAGATGTTTTTCTGGAACTCTCTCACTTTTTCGATGATCCAGCGGATGTTGGCAATTTGATCTCTGGTTCCTCTGCCTTTTCTAAAACCAGCTTGAACATCCGGAAGTTCACGGTTCACATATTGCTGAAGCCTGGCTTGGAGAATTTTGAGCATTACTTTACTAGCGTGTGAGATGAGTGTAATTGTGAGGTACTTTGAGCATTGTTTGGCATTGCCTTTCTTTAAGATTGGAGTGAGAACTGACCTTTTCCAGTCCTGTGGCCACTGTTGAGTTTTCCAAATTTGCTGACATATTGAGTGCAGCACTTTCACAGCATTATATGTTAGGGTTTGCTGGGTCTTATTTTATAAAAAAAGATACTTTCATAGAAACAATGTGTTACACAAGTAATAATTCTCCAGTGACTTCATAACTGCTTCTAAGATACTTTGCCTAAACTAATAATTGGTATTCAGCTCACAATACCTCTTAATATGTAGAGCTTCTTTCCTCTGTTTTGACAAGGGGTAAACATCTGAAAATCCCTATCATTCGAATGAAGTGTTTTGTAAACAAGGTATCCTTTACCAAATAATTATTACTTTATCTCCTTTAATTTCAGATTTTGGAAATGTGTCCTAAAGAGAAGGGTTTCACCTGAATATCCGGCTGTATAATCACATCTATTATTTCCAAAGACCAGACTTGGGATGTTCATACCTTCATTATTCCAAGTGTTAGTGTATCCTAATTGTTCCATGTGTGATGTTAAAATGTGATGTTAAAATGGTGCTTGTGGATGAAGCTTGTGGACCATACATGCATCATTCAAAGGAGTGGGGAGACTGCAGGATTTACTGTGGAATTTTCCAAAATTTAGTAACATGAGTCTAAAACCCCTCATTCTTAGTAAAGTCTTCAAAGAGTGGTGGTGGGAAATTAGGAAGTGGATTTCAAGAAAGAGAGCTCCTGCTGAGCCTGAGGCAGGAGTCATTCATTGCCAGCCCCTGCCCCTGTTGCCCTCCTCCCCCCTCCCCTGCCCTGACTCTAGCTCTCTCCTCTTTAGCTCTCCTCTTTAGAAGTCTAGAGGCCAGTTCTCAGACTTACTTGTTTGGTGAGTGGTTTAATTCTGCAAATGAGATGCCCTGGAGCTAGATTTGAAAGCCAAAGTAGCAGTCAGAGCTATTCTCTCTCCTCCAGCACGGCAGAAGTAGTGGGTACTCTGGCCAATTTG
Source organism: Okapia johnstoni (assembly GCA_024291935.2). Taxonomy (NCBI): domain Eukaryota; kingdom Metazoa; phylum Chordata; class Mammalia; order Artiodactyla; family Giraffidae; genus Okapia; species Okapia johnstoni. The sequence goes on from CM044322.1 coordinate 50,426,728, forward strand.
AGTTTTCCAAGTGGATTCTCTGTTTTCCAGTCAGTGTCCTGCCTCAGGGCTGATTGGAAGCTGTGGACATCAGCAGTGGTTTCTGCAGTTTTCAGATTCCAGGTAGCACAACAACTTCATGATCTTTAGGATCACTGCTGTGGTGATAAACCTGAAATTCTGTGATGGGCTGGAGAGGCACTCCTCAATCTCTCTCCTCTAGCCTTTCCAAGAATTTGACTGACACCTGATTTCTGCAAAGTTGGCCAACTGGAAATTTAGAGGGGACTTTCCACTAGACTGCTCCCACTTCTGACACCAACTGCAAGTTCAAGAGCTTCTGAAAGACCTTCAGTTTTGATAATTCACTAGAAATACTCACAGAACTCACTAACATTGTTATATTCACAATTATGGTTTAATACAGGAAGAGGGTATAGATCAAGATTAGCCAAGGGGAGAAAAGCATACAGCAGAGCCCAGGAAAGTTCCAAGTGTGGAACTTTTCTTCTCCCTGTGGAGTCAGGATGCTTTAGTCTCTTGGCATGTGTGACAACACACACAGAGTACTGCCAACCAGGGAAACTTACACTCTTTCACCTTTCTGATGAAAAGAATGAGTGGTTTCTATTTTCTTGCCTGAATCATGACTGATACAGGGACATGGAAGATATATCCTCCTTCACCTCAAGTCCAGATGAAAGAGTTTTAAATATAATCACCCAGCTTGATATGGATCCCCTTCAGATTGGAGGGTACAGTAGTCCATGGTCTGAGTCTCCCTGGAAAATATAAAAGGCAAGAGACAACAGCTTTGTGAGGAGAGGAGCAAGGCTGGGAAGTTTCTGCCACCCCAGGATTGACCTGCACTCCTGGCATCTGCCAGGTCGAAGGGTGCAGGATGATGCCCATGGACCACTTTTGACCATGTGTGAGAGAGGGCTAGTGTGGGCCATCTTAGGACCTGTCCTAGAGGGTCACCTGGAAGGACAAACAGAACCAGCTGAAAGAAGCTGGAGGGAGTGCTGATTACTTAGGGGCTGAGGAAAGAGTAAGGAACCAACAGGAATGAAGGTTCTTTGACACAGGTCAGGGGAACTGTGGACAAGAGAGCCCCAGATTAGAGGGTGTCTCCAGATGTGCCCTCATAAATGCACTTGAGACAAGAATCTTCCTTCACTTAAGAGGGAGTCATGCCAGATCACCCAGCGGTGCCAGTCAAGGGAGAACTTTCTGCTCTCCACCTCCTGTTTCTCTTCCCTCCATCAGCCCAGTTCCAGTCCAGTTCTGAAGTTGGACAGGAGTAGAATCCTATGGTTGGAGGGGCTGGAGAAGATGGTGACCACATCCACCTGTCCGGGCTCACTGCCCCCAAGGCATGGGATCCAGGAGTGAAGGGAGGGTTCTCCAGCATGGATCAAGAGTGGAGTCTTGACTAGTTCTCAGGGCTGGCATTTTAATTATTAATATTAATCCAAGACTTGTGATTGTGAGGACCGGAGAACTGTTATATTACACAGGAGTGGTCAGAAGAGCCATGGAGCTGCCATCTTTTCATCCTGAGGCAGGGAAAATGGGCTTCCAGGAATATGGTTTGAAGGAAATTGGGAGGTAAAACTAGAGTTGTTGACTCAAAGTAATAGTTACACAGATTTGCTCTCTCCTCTTGGTGGTTTCTTGACTGTGGCTGGTGTGTGTGTGTGTGTGTGTGTGTGTGTGTGTGTGTGTGTGTGTGTGTGTGTGTGTGTGTGTGTGTGTATGTTTTATCTGCAAACACCTATAAGCTGTGCCTGGTACCTTACTTTCAATAAGTGACTGGGGGACAAGTGTCAGTTTCTTCGAGTTGTAAGGTACTATATCAACTATCAGCTATTGCCAAGGTGACTCTGCTTAACAAGCTATCCCAAGCTTAGTGGCCCCAAACAAAGAATATTTGTTCCTTGCTTATGGGAGGGTTCAGTTGATCTCAGTTGAGTTTATCTGGGCTTGACTGCAGATTTTGAGGTGGGTCCAGGTCTGCTTTGTGTGTCTCTCCTCTTTTTTGGGGCAGGGGCCACCCTGGGTGTGTACTTCTCATGGTGAGAGGCAGGTGTGCAAGAGGGCAAGCCCAGCTGCTCTCATTGGCCAAAGTGAGTAACGTGGGTGAAAAGTCAAGTGGCAGTGAGGTGCACTCGGGCTGACCTTGAAGTCAATACGCTGAGAGGGGAGTGAGAGATTAGGGTCAGTAATTCAATTGGCTGCAGCTACCAAGTACAATTTTAGTCCACACCTAATCAAAGATAAGGGATGGCCTCGAGTCACTCACTTTTGCGAACTGATGTCTCAGGTGCAAGAGGGGGTGCTAAGGCCACTGCTGGGAAGTCAAGTCATTGGGGATACTTGGCCTGGCCTTGGGAACTCTGTGTGCTCAGCCTCACTCTGCTGAAGTCCCAGAATTCTCTGGGTTGAGACTCTTGACTTCAAAAGAGGGCCTTGGCCCCTTCAGCTGAAACTAGCGCTGGTCAGTCCCAGGGGCGGGAATGACCCCTGTGCCCTGGGTAGGATCCATGCTTGGTGTAATGCTGTGCTGTAGCCATCTTGAAATACTGAATCGTATTTTTGGACAAGGAGCCCTATGTTTTCATTTTGCACTGGGCCCTGCAATTCCTTTAGCAGGACCCGTCCATGGGGATGCAAGTTTCCTGAAGATTTACTGATGTAATTCCAGCTTTGGAGGGACTGCAGCTCACTCACCGCTCATTCTTTCAGCAATACTAGCAAAGATTACGGCCACCATTTATCCAGTGTCCTGTAGCACCAGACGCTATGCTAATAAAGGTTTTACAAACATCATTCCAAGCCTTACATCAGCCTTGCAAGTTTTTCACGAGACCAAATGTCATTGTATTGAATAACATATAATTCATCCAAGATCACATAGCCAGCTCTTGAATCTAACTTCATTTCTCTCCTGTACCTTTCTGTTAAATGATTTTGCTGTTTTGTCACACCACAAGCTGAATAGAGATCTGGGGATGCAGGGTACAGCCCCTGCTCTCAAGGGGTTAAACATCTTACTCATGATACTTGCAAACACATAGCACTTGTGTGTCAGACAATGTTCTAAGCAATTTATACATATATTAATTCATTTAATTCATACAAAAGCAATCCATTGTTTTTGGCCTCATTTTATAGTGGGAGGAGCTTCTCTGGTGGTTCAGATAGTAAAGAATCCGCCTGCCGATGCAGGAGACTGGGTTCAGCCTCTGGGACGAGAAGATCTCCTGGAGAAGGGAATGGCTACCCACTCACTCCAGTATTCTTGCCTAGAAAAGTACAGAGGAGCCTGGTGGGCTGCAGTCCATGAGGTCACAATGAGTTGGGCATGACTTAGTGATTAACACTTCCACTTTCACTTTATAGGGGAGAACACTGAAGTATAGCGGAGGTGAGTTCCTCGCCCATGGTCACCTGGCTGGAAGACAGCAGGGTCAGGCTTCAGGCTTAATCACTTGCTATACCACCTCTCACCTTGTCGCAGCCAGGCTCGTCTCTACTTTGGTGATGAACAGAGAAACATAAGTGAACTATCTCTACCCAGTATCAAGTTCTGTGGATACAGCTGTGGGAATGGAAGGGAGACAGGCTGGGACCTGAGACCTGGGACCCTTTACCACAGTCCTTGCACCTAGACAAACCTCTCCTCCAGCAACAGAATACAAAGAAACTACAAGGGACTGAAAATAACTGCACGCATGCTCAGTTGGGACAACTATAAGCAGTAAGATACAAAAAGGCCACAAACCAACTGCCACTTCTGAGCTGCCAAGAGCAAAAGCGGGGGACTGTGCGTGATCCTCGCATTCTGCACCACTATGGGGATGGGCAGACCATCCCCCTGCCCAACCCTGTGCCTGCTGTTACCCCATTTAAGGAACCAGCTGGCACGCCCCCCTCATCCCCCAGGGAGTGGGCAAGGGCACCTGTTACTAGTTTTCATTCCCTCCTGCTGTAGCACGAGTCCCAGTAAAGCCTTGCCTGAATTTCTCTATTGGACTCTTATCGATTTCTATTGATTGAAGAGTCCCAGGACCCAGGTCAGTAACAGAAGGGAGGTGGGAGGCAGATGAGCTGGGAGGTTGGGACTCCGATGTGACGTGATAAGGTGATGAGGTAAGGGGGTGGCCATGGGACACAGACATGAGGAAGCAGACTCTGCACACACAGCTAGAGGGAAGCTACCCCGTGACGGGGATTCAGAGCTGTCTGCTCCAAAGCATGCTGACTGCTTGTTCTGTGCTTGGATCCCGGGGCTTTATTTTTTCATCTCTCTTCTCAGCATACGCTCTGACCAGGCTGCTCCCTTTTGAAGAAAAGTCTTTCCATCCACCCATCCTGAGTCCTTTGGTGCCATTTGTGCCTCCCAAGTAAAGCCAGACCTGAAGAAAGGCTTAGCCAGGCGGAGCCTGTCCAGGCCTGCCAGAGACTGCGGCACTTTGTTGGGGGACTGTGTGTGCTTGTCACTGCAGTCCGGTTCGGCCCCACACAGAACTCACCTCACACCAGGGACCCTGCCTGCAGAGTGAGGTTCATTTGAACAGTAACTAGCAGAGGCTTGCTGGGGAGCTGTAGCTTATGAAACCATCTCCCACACTCCAAATGGCAGTGTCTGTGGCTCTGGGCTGGTTTTGCTGCCTTTGATCATCATGCAGATAACTGAGGACTGATGGGTGATCTTTATTAGTACTTAGGCAAGGACGGTCTACTGCGTGTGTGAAACCAAACTTAGATGGAGGAGAGCCTGCCGGGTGAGTGAGAGCAGGTGAGGGAGAGAGGGACAGAAAGGGATGAGCAGGGCGGAGAAGACGGGGGGAGGGTGGGGAGGTGGTGAGGACAGGGAACAGGCTACCGCTCCCTGAAGAGTTTGGGGGCTGGACTGTCATGTCCAGAGGACCGGTGGGATCCTCTTCAAAAGGGCTTTTTAAAGAGAAAGATTACACCCTGGTGGCTCAGTGGAAAAGAACCCGCTTGCCAATGCAGGAGATGCATATTCGATCCCTGTGTTGGGAAGATTCCCTGGAGAAGGAAATGGTAACCCACTCCAGTATTCTTGCCTGGAGAATCCCATGGAAAGAGGATCCTGGCGGGCTGCAGTCTATGGGGTCACAAAAGAGTCGGACGCAACTTAGCAACTAAGAAACAACATCCCGTGGTGAATGCCTAGAACAGTTCTGTGTTGCTGTGCGGCTCCAGGGGCTTCACAGATGACGCTAGCAGTAAAGAACCCGGCTGCCAATGCAGGAGACACAGGTTCAATCCCCGGGTTGGGAAGATCCCCTGGAGGAGGCTATGGCAAACCACTCTACTGTTCTTGCCTGGAGAATTCCATGGACAGGGGAGCCTGGCGGGCTGCAGTCCATAGGGTTGCCAAGAGTTGAATATGACTGAAGCGACTTAGCACGCCCATGTGACCCCAGGACGGAGCCCCAAGACCCAGAGAGACTGCTGGCTGGGGTTTCAAACAGGGCTGGGAGCTGACCCTCCAGGATGGGCAAGAGCCCTCCCTTCCCCCAAATCTCTGAATGCCTGTGGTCTGGGTGCCATCTCCAGACACCTTCATCCTGAGAAAGGGTGCTCAACATCACATGAGACAGAGACGTGGCTTTTCCCTGCCTTCAGTGCAGGTCCCCATGTCTCCTGACGCCCAAGAGCTGTGCCTCTCCTCACAGGTGCCACTCAGCCTGGGGCGTGGGGTGGAGGCAGCAGAGAGAGGAAGGGCAGAGGGATGTAACTGAAGCCATTTTCCCTCTTCTTCTGTATCTTTTTTCCCCTTTGAATAAAGATTGAGGCAAAGTCAATTAAATGGAAAAGTCAGTATGCTTGGGTTGAGAAATTAAACAGAAAATCAGACTGTGCAAGCATTACAGTTCTTACAGGAATGTTAATTAAACTTAATGGTGGAGTTTGGGCAGGGTCGTGGTTCTGATCATTTGGAAGCTTGCAAGAGAACTGTATTCATAACACAATTTTCATCATTTCATATTGAAGGCATTCCGAATACAGTTTACAAGCCTCCTTGCTCAGGTCACTGTCATAAATGAGAAGTTATTCCCAAAGGATATTATCTGGGACAATAAGTGGATAAAAGTATTGAATTTATTAACATCTAAATTAAACAGTCTGAAAAATAGAGTTGTAATTAGTCAGCTCACAAACATTTACCCCCAATGATAAGGTAACAGACTCTTTAGCAACAGCCAGCAATGGGAGACATATTATTTTTTAAAACAATAATAATATTTCCATAGCAGCTCCTATCTGAGAAGTTCAAAGCCATCCCCACAATGTTAATCACTTAAAGACTTTCTGAAATGGAAGCAGGTAATTACTGTGTTTTCTTGGGCTTTCTAATGTGGAGATGAGGCTGAGAGGGTAGGGTGAGTGCCTTTGCCAAGGTTGTGGTGGTGTCAGTACACACTGCTGTATTTTAAAGTGGATAAGCAACAAGGACCTTCTGTATAGCACAGGGCACTCTGCTCAGTGTTATGTGGCAGCCTGGATGGGAGGGGAGCTTGGGGGAGAATGAATACATGTATATGTATGGCTGAGTCCCTTCGCTGTTCACCCGAAACTATCACCACGTTGTTAATGGACTATACCCCAATACAAAATAAAAGGTGAAAAACAAAGATCAGGAAGATCATGAGATGGGTGTGGCTTTCTTAGTTTGCTCCTTCACTGACCTCGTGCCCTCTGACTTTCCTGTTCCTACTGTGTGCTTTGAGGGCTTCCCTGGTAGCTCAGATGGTAAAGAATCCTCCTGCAATGCAGAAGACCCCAGTTCGATTCCTGGATTGGGAAGATCCCCTGGAGAAGGGATGGGCTACCCAGTCCCTTCAGTCTCCTTCCTATCCACCCACCTTGTCCACCATCCTGTTCAGCAGCCCCCAGCACAGCCCTGTCTTCACACTGGGCCCTCTTAGGTCTTCACCAGCATCCCAGGACCTGTACCCTGGACCTCAGCTTCCCCAGGTGCCGCAGCACCAGGTGAGAGGCATGATCCCCCTAGAGCCTCCCTAGAGCCCTCCGGCTGGTCCTGCATCCTCCCATCACAGGCTGCTGGGAGGCTCAGTCTCCAGCCATCTCTGGTAGGAGGTCTTCACAGAGCCGTTCTCTTCTGCTCCTGTCTGGTTCATCGACTGTGCACTCTGACCTCTCGTCTCCTGGGCTGTCCTCCTGGGGCTTAGTCCTTCCCGGAAGGGCATGGGGGTGTTCCCTCCCCTCTCCTGAGTTCTACCTGAAGCTAGAGGAGGCTTTCTTGGGCTTCCCAGGTGGCGCTAGTGGTCAAGAACCTGCCTGCCAATGCAGGAGTCATAAGAGACAGAGGGTTGATTCCTGGATCAGGGAGATCTCCTGGAGAAGGGCAGGACAACCCACTCCAGTATTCTTGCCTGGAGAATCCCATGGAGAGAGGAGCCTGGTGGGCTATAGTCCATAGGGTCACAAAGAGTTGGACACAACTGAAGCAACTTAACACAGGTGGCTCGCTGACTATCAGGCAGACTGGAGCTGTGAGAGGCCTCACTGTCCTGTCCTGTCTGCTATGGAGCTGACTGGCAAAATCATCACGCCAGGCCCTAAACCACTGACACATGCCACCGGAGCCCAGCCAGCGCTGGGAAGTCAGTGTCGCACTTTTGCTGGAAGAATGATGGAGGAAGCTGTACTCGGTAGAGACATAGGTCACAGAATATCTTCATATTCGACACCTCACCTCACTGGCACCAATCTTTGTAAGGTAGGGACAGGCAGGTGAGACTAGTTCCATTTTACAGATAGGGAAGGAAAGTAGTATTTTTTGAGCGAGATTGTTTTGGGCAAGTTATATATGCTGTCCTATTGTTTAATACGTTAGGTAAGGTTTTTTCCCATGTTATTTATTTATTTATTTTTAACGAAAACTGATGCTCAGAGAGGTTAAGAAATTCAACCAAGGTCACACAGCTAGTAAATGAAAAAGTCAAGATTTGAACCTAGACTCTTTTCCTTCACACCAGAACTCTTCCTGTTTGCACAGCTGGTCGTGTAACCTTAGAAAGCCCAAAGGAGTCTCTCAGAGTATACAGGCAACGGAACAGAGACAGAAGGCCGGGTGCCTTGCTGGACAGCCCAGCCTTCTGTATACTCTATGCTCCACTGCAGTGAGGTCAGGACCCACAAGATCGCTGACAGTCACCTTGAAATCCAGTCAAGGCAGGGTGGGGTGGGGTGGGCCAGGTGCAACTTGGACAGAGGATTCTTTAATTCCACTCTGTTCTGGATGGTGACTCTGGTCCCTGGAGGAAGAAGAAGAGGTCCCCTGTCCTTCTGTCTGTGCAGGTACAGAAGGACTGAACTTCCTGGGGGCTGGCTTAGCCTTTATCACATGCCATCAACTCCCTGCGGTGGGAGTAATCACGCTCCTGCTCTGTTTGCTGGGAACTAATTAACTCTCCTCCTCCAAGCCATTCCCAGAGCCCTTATCATCTGAAGAGCTACAGCTCCAGGTTGGCTGCTGTGCCAACCTGGAAGGAAGCGGGAGGAGGTGACTCGGGGAGCAATCTCGATGATTCTGAGTCTGGGGGGTGCTGGGGCCCAAACCGTTCATGGCCACCCACCTCTGTTTTGGGGATGGACCCCGTTCGAGAAGGGGATGGAAATGATTTTCTGTTTTTGTTGATCGCACCCGCTTTCTCAGTGCCCATTTATTTTCATTCATTCACTTGCTGTGAGAACTTGCTGCATCACTTAGCTCTGTATCAGTTTCCTTATCTTCAAAACAGCTACTTCATAGGGTTGTTGCGGGGTTAAGTGGAATAACGTGTTTATATCATTTAGACAATGCCTGACACATAGATCGTGCTCAATGAGAGTCAGCTATCCCTGACTTTATTATCATCGGTATTATTTACAGCCTCCCTGAACATTTTCTCAGCGGTCAGATGTGCATGAATACACTCAGGGATGTGAGAGAGAATATGAACAAAGTACTTAGAACTGCATTTGTCCAGAGTTGAGTAAAGTCAGCCTTCCTATCTGCAGATTCCCTCTCTGCAGATGGAAAATACTTGGAAAGAAAAAAAATTCCAGGAAGTTCCCCAAAGCAAAACTTGAATTTGCTGCTTGGAGCTTCTGTTTACCTATCATCTACATTGTATTAGATATTGTAAAGGGCTTCTCTGGTGACTCGATGGTAAAGAATTCACCTGCAATGTGGAAGATGTGTGTTTGATTCCTGGGCCTGGGAAGAGCCCCTGGGGAAGGAAATGGCAACCCACTCCAGTATTCTTGCCTGGGAAATCCCATGGACAGAGGAGCCTGGCAGGCTACAGTCCGTGGGGCCGTAAAGAAGTTGGACGTGACTTAGCAATCGGATGACCAACAACCATGTTATTGTAAGTAATCTAGAGATGATGTAAAGTATGCGGGAAGACGAGTGTAGGTTATATGCAAATACTACACCATTTTATATAAGGGGCTTGAACATCCATGGATTTAGGTATCCATCCTGGAAACAATCCCCTGAGGATACCGAGGGACGACAGATAGACACAGCACCCTGGTGAGCTGCCTGTGATGAGTGATGGAGGAGAAAGGAAAGGGAATTCAGGTTCTCATTCATTCATTCACCTAGTCATTCATCCGAAAACTAATTGTTGAAAACCAGTATGTTTCAATCTCTCTAGAGTCCCCTGGGCTAGCCAGTGTCTCTCAAGAGGTTCCAGGCATGAGAAACAGCTAGAGCCTGAATTTGCCAATGGAAGGGAGTAAGTAGGCAGGAAATCTAGTTTAGGGACTTACAACATTTCCATCCGCCTCTTCAGGGATCTGGATCCCTCCCACACCCCTTGATTTACTTTCTTTCCACCCAGAACAGAACCATGGCAGATTTTTCATGTAAGAGAGTGATATGATGACCCATTATATTCTACCTGAGTATCAATCTGTGGGTCTAGACAGGATCATGGGGGCAGAGTGATGGGAAAGGGGGATGATCTGGGGACAAATGCAATGCTAAGAGGACAGGGATCTAAGGGTCTCCCACCCCAGGCCTTCCCTCAGCTTCCCCACAGTTTCCTCCCCTTTGTGCCTACCTAAATGCTTTCCTTTCCATCCAATTCTCATCCCCCTCTCTTGTGATGACTTCTTGGACTTGCCTTGCCCATACTTGATCTTTCCTTTCTTTGGAATGCTATTTCAGCAGGACTCAGAACTCTATTCTCTAAGGCAATAGCTTTGAGTGGTTCAGTGTCTACCTGATCTTATTTTCCTAACTAGATTATAAGCTCCTCATGGGCAGGATCGTGTTCTAAATCCTTTGGTACACTCACAGCATCGCCCCCTGGAAAAATCACCGAGTCTTCTGGAATCTCATCTTTATTCCACTGCCCACCGCAGGCACCTGGTTATCCAGCCCCATGAGCCCAAACAAGCTGGGATACCGTCCCTTCTCTGTCCCAGATCATTCTTGTTCTTCCTGTAGTTGAAACAGAAATGTACTGCCCATCCTTCAAGGCTGAACACCAGTGTCACATGGACATTTCAGAGGATGCCCCAGGCAGAGTTAATTCATGTTGCTCCCACATCACATCTTTTGTTTTTAAAACACTTCTAGGCTTGTTGGAAGAGTGCAGGCTGCTACAAAGCCTCACATGCCAGGCTCAGTGGGTCTTCTGGAAGCATCGGTCTCAGGGACCCCCAGCACCCACCCTGCTCTTGCACAGAACCTTGCTAAAGTCCTTTTATAGCTCTTGGCTCTTGTTTTACTATTTCTGTCAAGCCTTCACCTTACAGAGATGCTGCAAAGACAAATGAGATAATATGTAAGGGTGCCTTAAACTCCAGAAGATGGACTACATTATTACGGCTGTAAAACTCTCTACTGAGGAAATCAAACTTGTTGACGGTGACTAGGGAAGGGAGGGAGGAAGAGACAGGAATAGAGAGAAAGAGAGACAGAGACAGAGAGACACAGGGAGAAGGAGACAGAGAGAAAACACACAGACTAGCATGTAGCGTGGGCTGAGAGGCTGGGAGGGCTGTCTGCCTGGCCTCTACAAAGCAGCAAAGTGTTATGTTTACTGAAAAAACACCCACATTTGAATTTGGTTTCTGCTACCTGCTCACAGAAGATTCATCCCCATCTCAGGGGAACAGCATATTTTAGTGAGTTAAGAGCTTTGAATTCAGCCAGACCTGCCCCCGACTTCCTAACTGCGGTCAAGGGTCTCCCCACGTGTGGGTTTCCTCCAGCCTCCGTGGTGGTTTGAGGATGATGGGAGCGTGTGCAGCCCTCACAGGTGTATGACAGCCGCCTCGTGCCTCATCCCTCCCGCAGCCGCCTCCCCACCCCGCCCTGCACTGTCTCGAGAAGTCAGGCTAAAGTCTGCAGTTTCAGGAGAGACCGCATTCTTCCCCCTGGTCCTGAAAGTCACACACCAGGACCCCGGGGAAAGGAAGATACACAACAGGAGTTGGGAGGAGGGTTCCAGGAGGTCAGGGTGTGACCATTCTCTCTTCTTGGCCTAAGGGCCCAAGAGAACCACCTGAGAGATTGATGTGCGAGCATTGACAGAGAGAGAGAGAGAGAAAAAGCAGGGCCCAGGACGTGAGCCAGGGCAGGTGGCTTCCTGTCTCCAGACGGGTCCATTGCTATCCTTTGGACATCCTGGCCAGAGCATCACTTGAAATTCCCCTTGGGACGCAGTTAAGTACGGGTGTAAGTAGCCGAGGCCTTGTGCAGGATGGCTTGGAGGATACACCCTGTGCTCCAGCTGTGTGGGCGGGTGTTGTGTTTATCTGAAGGAAGTGGCCCTGGTCTCTCTGGAAACAACATGCCGCAGAAACAAAGCACACTGCCTGGCATCATTGGCTGCCACCCTCTGTCCCTCTCTCATGGGTTGGGGGCAATGAAGGGCCTATATAATTCCCTTCATTATATAGGCAATTTGTCTACCCCCTCCCCAAGAGATATTTCATTTTCTCATAGAGTCAGTCTTAGCAATTACTTATTTGGTGAATTCTTAAGGGGGCAACTAAGTGGACCATCAAGGCCTTGGGGAGGGGAGTCTGTCTTTCTTGTAGTTTGTAATCAATCAGCAGGACCCCAGACAAATCAACTGCGGGGAGCGAAGAGAATGTAAGAGGCTTGCCCTGACCTGGGAGCCTACTCCTCGGCCCCCTCAAGTCCCTTTTAATATTCTCCCCAACTCCTTCAACACTCAGGGAAGGTTGCCTTCTCCAGGAAGCCTTCCTGGACAATCCTGCCACCCCCACCCTGAATGGGTCCCTCACCTGATTCCCCACCACACAAGACTGTACCTGTGCATTTCCTGGTGCACACGTGGAGATACTTGTTGGTTGATTGACTGTCAGAGCCCGCCTGGCATGGACCTACCCATGGATGCCACACTCAGTGGTCCTTGTAGAAAATCAAGAAGCTGAGCACCACAGGTCCTTTACATTTTATTCCCCCAACCCCCTACATCTACCTTGTTTCATCTGAAACGTGGAGGGTGAGAAAGGGTTTCCACACATTCTCTGGGAGCACTGGGCTGAGAGCTCCCTTCCCTGCTTGTTCCTCTTTCTGGGCCCATCTTTCCTTCCTACTCCTCCTCCCCGCACTGCACGCCCCTGGGAAGGCTGGCCTGGCCAGCATCTGATTCAGGTGTTCCCTCTTGAGGCCTTTGGGGGCTTAGGACCAGGTTCCTTCAGCCTTTTCAACACAGTGAGCATCAGCGCTACCTTCGTCTTTGGCTTATTGAGTTTTTTTTTTTTTCAATTGTACTAAAATGTACACAACTAAAATATACCATCTTCGCCATTTTTAAGGGTACAGTTCAGTGGCATTAAGTACATTCACATTGTGTAACATCACCACCATCCAACCACAGAACTCTTTCCATTTCCCAAATTAAAACCCTGAACCCCCCAAAATAACACCTCACTCCCCCTCCTCCAACCCCTCAAACACTGTTCTACTTTCTGTCTCTAGGAACTTAGCAGTTGACTGTTTTAATGGCACAAACCCCCATAAGTGTGGTATGCACCTGGAGCGGGCACCAACCAACTCGTACCTGGAGACTTCTGTGCCCCGTTGTGCTCTCCTTGAGATGTGAGCTTAATTTGGACACGTCCCCCGGTGGTTCAGACACTAAAGAGTCCCCCTGCAATGCGGGAGACCTGGGTTTGATCCCTGGTTGGGAAGATCCCCTGGGGAAGGACATTCTCCAGTATTCTTGCCTGGAGAACCCCCATGGACAGAGGAGCCTAGCAGGCTACAAGTCCATGGGGTCGCAAAGTCAGACACGACTAAGCGACTAAGCACGCACACTCCTCTTGTGGGTGACCGAGCCCAAAGCTGAACCCAGGTTATTTGACTCTAAACTCATACTCAAAACTCCAAGGGAGGACTTCCCTTGTGGTCCAGTAGTTAAGACTCTGCTCTTCCAATGCAGGGGGAAAGGCATGGGTTCTATCCCTGGTCACCATGAAGCACCCCCCTCCCCCACAAAGTACTCCCTCCCCTCCAGAAAAACCTCCAAGGAATGCATTTTGAATGAGGGAATTTCAAGGACCTTTGTTGGGGACGGCAGGGGCTTTGGAGCAAGCTGTGAGTTTAGAAAGGAGAAATTTTTGGCATCTCTTAAATCACACTTGATTGCCTATCCTCAGACACCCAGGGTTTTAGCCTCTCGGTTTCTTTTTTGCTGGGGGCTTAGTTATTACCCAGGAACGTTCCTGGTTACTTGGAACAATCAGAGCGCTGTATTCACAAGAGAGCTGCCGTGGGTGGTGTTTCACAAGCCTTTGTATGAGTGGTTGTGAACTGGGCACACACTCAACTTCTCTGCTTGAATTACCTCCTCCTGGGCCTGGCGGGGTGAGGTCAGCACTGGGAGGTGCGTTTTAGTGCTGGCTTAGCCTGAGATCGTGCTTATGCAGCCTGGGCTGGCCCTACCAGGCACTGGCTCTGGCAGGAATAGTAATTAAGGTAGCTCCCTTCGAGTAAGCTCCTGCCGTATGCCGGGCACTGTTTGACTCACATAATCTCATTTAATCCTCACAACTGTTTTAGAGCGTGTTGGCCAGAAGTGGATTTGAGATGAGGATTCTTGTATGTGTGTGTATGTGTGTGCTCAATCATGTCCGACTCTTTGCCACCCCATGGACTGTAGCCCTCCAGGCTCCTCTGTCCATGGGATTTCCCAGGCAAGAATACTGGAGTGGGTTGCCATTTCCTTCTCCAGGGGATCTTCCCAACCCAGGGATTGAACCTGAGTCTCCCGAATCTCCTGCATTGGTAGGTGGGTTCTTCACCACTGAGCCACTTGGGAAGCCCCAAGAGGATTCTTAGGCAAGCGATTTAATGAGTGGGCATCATCGTAGGTGTGAGGGAAGCAGGAAGGGGTAGGGGAGGAGGGGAAGCTAAGGGTGGTCTTGCTGGAGACTAGCCTCAGTCTGATCCTGCAGAAGCTCTGGCCCCACAGAGTTGCTGCTTTGAGCAAGGGCTCCTCAATCTGTTGCTAAAATTGACTTCCCCAACCCCACCCCGTGGGAGGTGAGGATTTATACTCACAGGAGTCTCGGGGTGACAGGGCTGAAGGGGGGGACAGAGAAGAGCACAGCTGGGGGCTGTTAGCAGGCCAATTTGGGAAAGAGGAACAGGGTGAGGCTCCAACGACACCTCCTAGCACAACCTTCTGAGGTGCGTACTAATACCATCCCCATGTGACAGAGGAGAACTGAGGCCCAGAGAGGGCAAGCAACTGGCTCAAGCATAGCCTTCCAGGAAATGGTCGAGGCAGGATCTGGGCCAGGTATCCCCACCCCACATTCACCCACTGGCTCCTACACAGACTCCACTTCCCTCCAGGGACTGCGGCCGATCCCAGGAACCCTTCTGTTTGCCTGGATCTGGCTTTCCTGCTGCCTGAATAGCAGATAAGCCCTAGATTTTGGGGGCTTCACACAAGAGGAGCTTCTGTTTTGCTAACGTCAAGTGCAGCTGGCAGTGGGGGCAGGGGGAGTATAGTCTCATTCGGGGCCCAGGTTCAGGGTATTGCTGCCTCCCTGCAAGCACAGCTCCCAAGAAGCCCTGAGGAAGTGGAGGATTCTTCTGGATGCTGTTAAGGGTCAGGCCTGGACCACTAATCCTGTGCATTGGTCATGTCTGACTCTGCGACCCTATGGGCTGTAGTCCACCAGGCATCTCTGTCCATGGGATTCTCCAGGCAAGAGTACTGGAGTGGGTTGCCATGCCCTCCTCCAGGGGATCTTCCTGACCCAGCGACAGAACCTGTGTCTCTTATGTCTGCTGCATTGGCAGGTGAGTTCTTTACCACTAGCGCCATCTGGGAAACCCAGCCCTAACCCCACTTTGATCGTATTCTGTAGTTCAGAACCCTGCTGCTGGCTTCTCCAAGATTCTCAGAGACTGGGAAATGTAGATCATGCTTATGAAGCTGCTTCCTAGCCTAGACTCCACAGAGTGGATTAGAACCATAAATAGGGGTCACAGCCTCTGACATGGCCCCCTGTACCACTTCCTTGGTCCTGGGAGTCAGCTCAGGTGGATCTTATATTTTATCCCTTGTCTACATCCCCTCCTCTAAGAGGCTGGATGTTCTTTAAGTAGCAGATGCCTGGGGCGTATCTTTAGGACTGTTTCTCAGGCAGCACTTGGTTCTATCTTTGTGTACTGTTTCACCCCTGGAGGTGGGTAGGTATGGGTGGGGGTGAAGATGAAGGCCATTGGGAGCTGGGAAGCCTGGCTGGAATCAGCATGGGCAGTTTTTTCCAAAGAGGCCAAGTTTAGAGTCACACAGGGTGATGAAAATGGACTTGGAGAAGGAATCCTAAAATCCTATCCTAAGCAGGGTCTGCATCTCAGGAGTCCATCTGAAGTCCTTGAACCTACTCAACTCCCTCAAGTGAGGAGTTCTAAGCTAGACCCGGGTAGCATGGAGGTTAGACCTCAGTTCTGTGCTGCGTGGAACCTAGCATCCAGTGAGAAGGACATAGAATTGACCTACAGGAATATCCCAAGGGGAGCAGCTTCATGATGGGAGGAGGCACCTGGGGCTTTGGGAGCCCCTGACTGAAGTTGGGGGAGTCTGGGAAGGCTTCCCAGAGGAGGTGAGGCTGAGTTTAATCTTGAGGGGTGACTAGGAGTTATCCAGCACCAGAGGGTTGGTGGGCTGAGGCTCGGCCATGCCGAGCCCTGTGGATGGGTGGGAGCAGCATGTGCATGACCGGGTGATGTAAGAGAAGGAAGCAGGTGACCCGTGAGGGCCCCAAAGGTGCCAGGGGCTTGGGCTTGACCCTAAAGGCCAGGGGGGATCACTAAAGGGTGCCTTGGAGGAGAAACATTAGGAGATGTGTGTTCTGCATGCCAGGGGGAGAATGGGGAGGAGGGTGTTACATTCATTTCTTCCAGGAAAATGTGAAGATCAAATACAAAATGTGTGTGAAAGTGTTCTGAAAATCACAAGGAGTTTTGCAAATAAAATGTGTTAATTCAAGGAGAAGGGGCCGCAGGAGAGACCATGTAGTTGACCTGCCAAGGAGTAGCTGGAGATGCCTGACTAGGGGTGCTATCTGGCTATTTCAGAGCCAGTCCTGGTCTCAGAGCTCCCCAGGGAAACATCAGTGCAGAGGCCCCACTGGGGTGTGGGTCATTTGGACTGCCCCACTGCTATGGGAACTTCCCACCAAATGCTTCTGGGTGGGAAGTGAGATGACCTTTTTTCTAACAACCTCCATGGCCTTCATGGGCCCCAGAGACTCATCAGTGACTGGACTCTGAAGGCAGCTATGTCATGGCCTTGGCAATGAGCTGCAGCCCTTGGGCTGCTGGGAAAACCTCCCAGGGCTCAGCCAGGGGCCCCAGGAACCCTAACCCTCTCACCTTAGCATTTTCCTTCTTTGCCTTTGGGAAGCAGCTGTTTGCAAAGGCCTGTGGAGCTTTCTCCTTCGCTCTGCAAAAAATGTTAAGCAAACATTTAAGGAATGAGGGCTTTATAATGATGAGAGTAAACACTGAGGAATACCAGCTATTATGAGACATAAGTGTTTTTAAAAAATAGAAGAAAGGAAAAATAAATGGTGAAGTGCTGTTTGTCTCAAGCAGGCCTCCCACTGACTTGCAGGTGCATGAGGAAGGGGGTGGACTGCCTTTCCCATGCTTCACATCTTGGGCTGCACCTCCCAGACCTAGGCCTGCACCTCCCAGACCTAGGCCTGCACCCAGGCTCCTAAGAGCCTTGATGCCCAAGTGTTTTCAGATAAAGTGGGATTTCCTCCTCCTGCAGAAAAGAGGAAAGCAGAGCAGATGGGATGCCAAGGCCGGAGGACTAACTCAGCTGTGCTCTGAACTGTGCAGTAGGTCTGGCTGCCCCCCTAGAAAAAGATGGACAGGGAGCCAAGGAAAGGGAGGTGGGGCCACTCTGGGGATGGCCAGGGAGACTTCACCACTGCATAGAAAGTCCAGGCAGGGCCCAAGGCCTGCTTCAAGTCTGACTCTTTCATTCTTCCCCACACCCCCAAACCACACATGTGTCACTTGCCCCATGGCTGCTAAGCCCATTTCTGAATTCCCATCTGGGGGATCATTCAATTTTCTCTGAAGACCAATGCCTCAGCCCCTTTCTGGGGGCATAGCATAGTGGTTGGACACAGAGGGTCAAGTCCTATTCCTGACACTTGTTGGCTACTGGCCTCAGTTACCTTCTCTGAGCCCTGCCTTCCTATCTGTGAAATGGGCTAATAAAAAGCCTACCTCATTGGGTTGTTGTGAGCACTGGATGAGGTGGGGCTTGGACCAGGCTGGGCCTGGGGTGCAGGATGTGCTGAGTGAGGGTCACCACTCTTATCCCTGTCCCCTCTCCCATCTCAGGCTGGGAGCCAGTAGTGTCCTTAGTGACAGCTGAGGTACATACTGTTAGAGATCGACTTACCAGGCTTACCCCAAAGTGATCCTCCCTGGGTCCCCAGTTGGGTCTGATCTTCCAAACTGCTTGTCTAGCACCCCGTAAGATGCAGGAAGGTTAATGGCTTCCAGCGGAGGGTGGGGTGGGGTGGGGTGCGGTTCTCTTTACCTCCCACTGGAAGCCTCTAATCTCTTTCTGGAATGACTTTAGAAATGATGTATTTCATTAAATTCAGCCCTTTGGAAACCATTCGCTGCACCCCAGGCCTCTCCATACGGGCCAGGCAGAGCGAATGAGCTGGGGCTGGAGGAGCCACATCAGGAAAAGATGGGGAGGATTCTGTGTCTGACATCGCTTACCATTCAGAAAGGTCTGGTGAACTTTTTGCTCTGAATGAGCTAAAGGTGTTGGGAATCTCAGGGCCTTTCCTTCTCAGTGGGTTCCTTGGAGGAGTTGAGCTTGGGGAACTTAACTTGGGAGATGCAGCTTCATGGTGGAAATTTCTGAGGAGATTTTTCAAAACCTACCTCCTCTCCCAGCCCCCATCAGGGCATCTGGGAATCTTTAATGAGGCGGGGGCTGTTTGATAAAGCTCATACACATCCTGCCTCCGGCTGAGGGCCGCCACGTGTGGCTTCAGGATCAAAGAATAAGCAGCGTGTGGTAGTGACCACCCAGCGTGGCTGCTGCTGTTAGATCACGAGGCTGGAAAGTGGACCCCACCTCTGTGCAATTTATTTATCTATTTCATTCAATGAATGTATTTGAGTTTCTACTATGCACAGGGTGGAGAAGGCAATGGCGTCCCACTCCAGTACTCTTGCCTGGGAAACCCCATGGACGGAGGAGCCTGGTAGGCTGCAGCCCATGGGGTCGCGAAGAGTCGGACACGACTGAGCGACTTCACTTTCACTTTTCACTTTCATGGACTGGAGGAGGAAATGGCAACCCACTCCAGTGTTCTTGCCTGCAGAATCCCAGGGATGGAGGAGCCTGGTGGGCTGCCATCTATGGGGTCGCACAGAATCGGACACAACTGAAGTGACTTAGCAGCAGCAGCATGTACAGGGTAGTTACCAACCTCAAAGAATACAAAGACAAGTAAAGCATAAAATGTCCTTACCTTCATTGAACTTATTCTTTTTTTCTTAACTGACATATGGTTGATGTTGGAGAATACTCTTAGAGGCCTTTGGACAGCAAGGAGCTGAAGCTGAAGATCTAATACTTTGGCCACCTGATGCAAAGAGTTGACTCATTGGAAATGACCCTGATGCTGGGGAAGATTGAGGGCAGGAAAAGGGAGCGACAGAGAATGAGATGGTTAGATAGCATCACTGATTCAATAGACATGAGTTTGAGCAAGGTCTGGGAGATAGTGAAGGACAGGGAAGTCTGGCGCGCTACAGTCCATGGGGTCACAAAGAGTCAGACATGACTTAGTGACTGAATAACAACAGTGGTTGATGTACAATATTATATAAGTTGCAGGTGTTCAACATAGTGGTTCACAATTTTTAAAGGTTATATTCCATTTAAGTTGTTACAAAGTATTGGCTTTATTCCCTGTGCTGTACAATATATTCTTGTAGCTTATTTATTTTACGCATAGTAGTTTGCTACCCCTACCTTGCCTCTCCCTCCTCTCACCCCGCTGATAACCACTAGTTTTCTCTCTGTAGCCATGCGTCTGCTTGTTTTTTTTTGTTATATTCTCTAGTTTGTTTTATTTGTGCACTGTATTATTTCTTCCATTTTCGCATTTTTATTGGGGGCCGCAGGGGAGGGGCCTCTGCCTGTGCATGGAGGTGTTCATACTTTCTCCATCCACCCCAAGCTTGGGTCTTGGAATCCTGGGGGTGGCTGGGCAGGTTCCCATGGTCTCAGAGGGGCACTGGATGGTTGTAGGCTGTACCTGGTTGATCTAGCCTTGTGTGTAGTGTAGGGGCTGAGTGTAGGCAGAATTATAGTGAGGTCTAGGTGGTGAAGGATGGGACCAGCTCCTACTCCTTGGTCCAGATGTTGTTGAGGAAGGCAGCGAGTCTCACAGCCATCTTGGTCTCTAAGTTTGTGTAATTCATACCTACAAACTCCTTTACAGACAGCACTTCACTTAATGTCCAAGATTACACTCCAAGAGTCAAGGCTGGTGGTTCTCCAGTTTACAAATGAGAAAGTTGAGGCCCAGGTAGAACAGGTGCACACAGCAAAGAAGGGATAAGGTAGAGCAAGAATCCAGCTCTTCTGGCCCACACAGCCATAGTCCCAGTCCAGGCCATGCAGAGGGTGACCAATGGAGCTGGGCTGTCATCCAAGTGTAGGTGGGACACTTTTAAATGTGCATTTCAAGAGCATTTCTTCTATTCCTTTGTCAGATAGACCTTGAAAGGGTCCAGCCAAGTTGACACAAAACTTGCATCACATCCCTCCATGTTATACAATCCCCATTCATTTCATCTAGGAAACTTCAGCCTCATCACCCTAAGAAACCACATCCCATAATAAGCAGGTGGGGCACCATTGGGTCAGAGGGGAGCCATATGCCTGCTCTGCTAGTGTCATTTTCAACAGAAGATGAATGTTTACAGGGAATCATTTGCATCTTTACCTTTGCTAGTAAACTTTAGACATTTTGTCATCTCTAGCATCTCCATTTACCAGGGGCTGGCAAGCTGATTCAGTAAAAGGTAAATATTTTAGGCTATGCAGGCCACATATGTCTCTGTTGTATATTCTTTTTTTGTTTGTTTTACAACTTTTCAAAAATATAAAAATGGCTCTTAGCTTGCTGGCTGTATAAAAACAGGCCGAGGGCTGCTTTAGCCTGTGGGATGTAATTTGCCAGCCCTTGATTTAAATGTCTAGCGTTCCAGGTGCATCTGATCGCCTGACATTCCTGGACCACTTCCAAGCTATAAGTGCTCTCCTCCAACTGCTTCCAAATCCAGGTGTTCACCAGAAACCGAAGTGACATCAAAGTTGCAAGGGTTGCAGGAAGAGAAGGGCTTCCTGTCCTCAGGTTCTGATTTCCAGACCTCCCCGTAAAGATGAGGACGGCTTCTCCATCATGAAAGCCTTGTTCTGGGAGAACAAAGGGCTAGAGAAGACCATGGAAGGACACCGACCATACCCTTTCTCCAGCCAACTGGTTGCCCAGCTTAGTCACCTCCAGTTCTGTTTGATGCTTAGGGTCCCCAAGAGGGAGCACTACCCCAAGTGGCCTGGAGGCTCCCTACGCCTGGGTGAGGAGGAGGGCAGCTGCGTGGGCTGCTGTGGGGGGAGCTCAGACAGCTTCCTGTGGCTGGAGCACACGCTTGGAGCCTCCCTAGGATGAACCACATTCAGGCAGGAGGCCAGTCAGTCAGCCTCCAGGGGGCTTTTCAGTGATCAGGGTCATGGGGCGATGAAACCTGGCTTTCGAGTGTGTGTAGGGGGAGTGGGGGTGGCAGTGGTGGAGACAGTGGCTTTTTATGAACCACTTGTGGTTCAACCACCCAATTCTGTTGGGTAAAGACTTTGTGAAAAATGTGAGCTCTTAACACTGGCAAATGCTGTTTTAGCATGTGTGTTTCCATCTCCTGTGAGAGATGAATGAGAATAGAGATTGTTCCGTGTGCTGCTCCTCTAGTTTTGTGTTTGATCTGACTGTAAAGAACTCTTCTCAGAAGTTGGACTTTTCTTTCCTCTCCCTCTCTCCCTCTCTCCCTCCCTCCATCCCTCCCTCCCTCTCTCTCCCCGCATCTAGCCTTGTCTGCGACTACACTGCTGTGAGAGATCCCGTGTTACACTTCTCTGCAGATAGCCCAGGGGAGGGCATGTCTAGAGCAAATATGGAAGTTCTCTGTATATCTGTAGCCCTCTCTTCTTCGTTTGAAGTATTATTTCTGTGACACTAACAACACAGTGAAAGCAGATCCAGGGTCCAGGTCTCTGAAAGGCAGGAGAATTAAAATGGACCGAGGACTGGATTACCATGCAAAACCCCTTCTGGCTACAGTTCTCTTTATGGGTGGCATCTGCCCTCTAGCTCACCCTGCTTTGTCCTCAGAGGAGCCATCTTTGGAGGTCAGGCCCATCAACTCACCGGGCTGGGCAGAGTGAATCATACATCATGGACTCAACAGTCTAAGAGTTCTCAGCCCAACGCTGAAGATGGTGACCACATGGCAGCTCCACAGCTGAAGGGACCCACCAGAATGAGCTTCCCCAGAATGGAGGGTCAGAAATGTGCACAGAGTGCCAGCTGTGAGTGTCACGTGTCTTGGAAGTTAGTGCAGAGATACGCCTTCAGGATCTTTGACTTGATAGCAAATCCCCATAGATATTCCCTTTATTTATACTCTTGGGCTAATGTCCAGTAAGCACGATCATATATTTCAGAAAAATGCATTGTATTTATTTGAATAGCCTTTATTTCTTCATAAGTTTGCCTTTCAATTGAATTAAAAATGTATTGTCACAGCTGCTGCTGTTGGAATCACTGGAGCCCAGCCTGTGAATGACATTCTCCACAGAGACTGTTCTGAGTCTGCTCGGTGGTTCCAGAACTGTCCACTGAGACACCACCTGAGGTGTGTGCATGAGGTCCTTCCTCCTGCTCCTAAATGTGGGCGTTATGCTGATTATTTTAGAGTTTGTACTTTAGTCCTACTTAATGTAAGGGCTTCCTTGATGGCTCAGATGGTAAAGAATCTGCCTGCAATGTGAGAGACCCAGGTTCGATACCTGGGTCGGGAAGATTCCCTGGAGAGAAAATGGCAACCCACTCCAGTATTCTTGCCTGGAGAGTTCCATCAGAGTC
Organism: Okapia johnstoni; assembly: GCA_024291935.2. Lineage (NCBI taxonomy): Eukaryota > Metazoa > Chordata > Mammalia > Artiodactyla > Giraffidae > Okapia > Okapia johnstoni. The sequence continues at coordinate 50,449,459 of CM044322.1, forward strand.
ACCCTGTTTGATTGCTTTTTCTTTGTAAAGTAGAACATTTAAATTTGATCCTCTTATGGTAAACCGTTCAGATCCAACTAAAGTTCAGGAGAATATTAATAGGTGCTCGGAAAACCACAGAGTGTGTCTTCAGAATTTACTGCGCATGGGGCTATTATTTTAATTTTGGAGTTAATGCGGGTTCTAACTCATGATAACAATGACTTTATGAAGACAGGAGCCGGATAACAAAGCTATTATCGTCCTTTACTGAATGGTTCAGAAATCATACTGCTTTAATCTCTTTTTAATATTTCTTTTTTGTTCTCTGACTTTTTGAAAAATGTTTTATAATTCAGGAATGTAAGCCATCTTTGCATGATAGAAAGGGAGAGAAAAATAGCATTGTCATTCATGCATGTACTCATCTGATTTATTTCTTCATTTTTTTAAAGTCAGTAAATTCAGAATAATAATAATACTTTCCTTATAAGGCCCACGGGAAGGTGTAAGTGAAATAGTGTGTGCACAGCGCCCAGCAGAGAACCTGCCAGCAGAAGGTAATCGGTGAATGTCAGTTCCATTTTCCACCTTCCCCGTTCATTCTCCTCCCTCCTCCATAGAGATCTCATAAGCAAATGCCATGTGCTCGGACTGTAATACACACAGGATATACAGTGTTAAGGTAAACCCCAAGTAAACAGCAACAACAATAATAATATAGTATGAAAAGTGTTATGGGGCTTCCCTGGTGGCTCAGTGGTAAAAATTCCACATGCCAGTGCAGGACACACGGATTTGATCCCTAGGTCAGGAAGATCCCCTGGAGAAGGGAATGGCAGCCCACTCTAACATTCTTGCTTGGGAAATCCCATGAACAGAGGAGCCTGGTGGGCTACAATCCGTGGGGTTGCAAAGATTTGGACACCCCTGAGTGACTAAACAGCAACAACAATAGCAACCATGGAAAGTGTTACAGTATAAATGAAGTGGGAGATCTCATGCACTCTCTGGCCTTCTCTTTCTCCTTTTCTTCTTTCTTTCTTTGATTCTGGAGTTACGTGGTATTTCTCAGTTGACACTGATGGTGCCTCCCCCACACTTGAAAGTGGTGGGGCAGTTGACTTCCCGGGGTGCGGGTGGGGACGGGGTGTGGACATCTGTGCCGAGGAGGCTGAGCGACTTTGGAGAAGTGGTTTTCGACCTTCTGTGTTCGGAGGCTGCTAGGCTCCTGGTAATATTTAGGGAGGCCACACAGCTGGGAAAGCGGATGTCCTCTGTGTCCCAAGGCCTGGGGAATGGAGAGTTGCCCTACCTCCAGGGAGGGCAGAGGGGGAGCTGTGCAGGGTGGAGCTCTGAGCTTGCCTGTGCTCCTAGGACCCCTGGTGGGGACAGCTGGTGTGAGCCTGGAGGAGCTGATACCAGGGCCCAGGGAATGGCAGGCAGCCCAAGGGGCACCAGGCAGAGGATCGTCGTTCCTTGGAGACAAAGGCAGCCTGTACCTGAGGCAGCTGAGAGCAAAACCAGGGAAAGGGCACAGGGGAGCACCCGGAAGGAGACTCTGGACTTCTCCTTAAACTTGTTTGTAAGTTTTCTTTGAGCTGGTTTTGTTTATTTGTAAGAAATAGAATGGGCTTCCCAGTTGGTTCAGTGGTAAAGAATCTGCCTGCCAATGTGAGAGACCCAGTGTTGGAAAGCTCCCCTGGAGGAGGAAATGACAACCCACTCCAGTATTCTTGCCTGGAGAAGCCCATGGACAGAGAAGCCTAGAGGGCTATGGTCCATGGAGTCACAAAGAGTCGGACATGATTTAGCAACTGAGCTCGCACGAGATAGAATAGATATGAGCCAACTTGCAGGCTGACTTTGCAGAACACTTGTACCAGTTACCCAAGTATACAGAAGGCCATGGGGACATGTTACAGCTGAGTTGCTCCTCCTGCCAACATGTGTCACACAGGCATCCTATCTACGACTGTCACACCTTCCTCATACACTCATTCATTCATTTGCTCAGCAAACTACAAAGTCCCAGTTGTCTCATCTGTTTGTTTTGGAACCTTCCGTGGCTCCCTATCACCCATTGAAGTAAGGGCAAGCCCTCCACAGACCTACCCTTATCTTTCCAGTCTTAAATCTCCATCTTTCCTTTGTTGGCTGCACTCCCCAGTCAGAACTGACAGACTCTTCATGAAGTTCCAAAGACAGGGTGGTGGGGAGGTCAGCTTTCTAACTCAGTGTCCAGTCAGGGCCGGTTCAGACACCACTGACCTTCAGATTTTCCTGTTCTTCATTTCTGGTGTTATCACTCCTGTCTTTGAACTCCACATTTGACTTGTCTCTCTCAAGGCACATGTAGTTTTAAAGTCATGCAGCTCTAAAATCCTGGAGGCAGGAACCAACCTGACACATCTTTGTATCCCCTTGCCATAGCCCACGGGATACAGTAGGAATTATTCACTCTTGGTTGATTTGACAGCAGATAATATCAATCCACATTTATTAACACTATTTCTTCACCACAAGCATTTTGCATGACTGTCTCATGTCCACTTCCAGCACAGCCTCATGGGAAGTCACTCTGGTTAGCCCCCCTGAGGTCTTGGAGAAGTGAAGTAATGGCCTGCAGTCATCTGAGCAAGGGGAGCACTCAGGACTCAGTCCAGGAAATCTGGTCTGTAGGTCACCTAGTTTATGCCCATCGGGTCCTTCTAGGAACCACAGAGGAATCGTCTTCAGGAGCTTAAGAGCAATGTTCTCCTCAAAAAGGGATTAAGATGCTGTTTAGTCACTTAGTCATGTCCATCTCTTTGCAACCCCATGGACTGTAGCCCACCAGGCTCCTCTGTCCATGGGATTTCCCAGGCAAGAATACTGGAGTGGGTTGCCATTTCCTTTTCCAGGGAATTCTCCTGACCCAGGGATTGAACCTGCATCTCCTGCTTAGCAGGTGGATTCTTTACCATTGAGCCATCAGGGAAACCCCAAGGGATTAAGATAATTATCCCAAAGACCAGTGGTTCCAAGCCTTACCTGCACATGAGGATCACTTGGAAAACTGGTTGTTTTTTTTTTAATCAATATTCTTTAAATTGAAGTGTAACTGATTTAAAATGTTGTATTGATTTCTTCTGTACAGCAAAGTGGTTCAGTTATACACACACACACACACACATATATATATATATATACCACACATATATATATATATATACACATATAGGTATATATATATATATACATTCTTTTTAAAATATTTTTCCCATTGTGGTTTATCATAGGATATTGAATATAGTTCTCTGTGCCATACAGTAGGATCTTATTGCTTATTTATTCTGTATACAAAAGCTTTCATCTGCTAACCCCAACCTCACACTCCATCCCAGCCCCCCTTGGCAATCAGCAGTCTGAAGAACTGGGATTTTTTGTTGGTTTGTTTTTGGTTTTGGGTTACGCTTCATGCATTTGAGATCTTAGGTCCCCAACCAGGAATTGAACCTGTGACCCCTGCAGTAGAAGCACAGATTCTTAACCACTGGACCTCCAGGAAATTCCCTGAAAAGTCAGGTTTTTGATGATACCTTGTGAAACAGGTGGAGAAAAACCTACAAGTGGAACACCTCTTTATGTATTTATTTATCATGGTAAACTATAACATAACATCTACTATTTTAACCACTTTTAAGTGCACAGTTCAGGGACATTAAGTACATTCACATTGTTGTACAGCCATCACCATCATCCATCTCCAGAACTTTCTCATCATTCCAAACAGAAACTCTGAACCTACTAAACAATAACTCCCCTTTCCCCTCTCCTCCAGCTCCTGGTAACCACCATTCTACTTTCTGTCTCTCTGAATCTGATGACTCTAGGTACCTCATCCAAGTGGATGGTATACTTGCTAAGCTGTGTCCGAGTCTTGTGACCCCATGGACTATACAGTCCATGGAATTCTCCAGGCCAGAATATTGGAGTGGGTAGCCTTTCCCTTCTCTAGGGGATCTCCTGACCCAGGAATCGCACCGGGGTCTCCTGCATTGCAGGCAGATTCTCTACCAACTGAGCTATCAGGGAATCCCCATCTGAGCTCAAATCTTGTATGAAACCGAATGTAGAAAATACGTAGCAGCAGGGATGCTCTGATTGGTAGGGGGCGTGGTCTCTGCCCACCCAGAATGGCCACTGGAGGAGCCCCCTTCCCCTGCCCCCGTTCCGGACCCCAGGGGTCCCGAAGGCACAGCCTGAAGACCTCTGGCTCTCCCGGGCACCTGACATCGCCATGTTCTGTAATTCTGCCGTCATCTTACACTGATTGGGGTTCCTACTTCCGGGAAAGCCTGATGCACCTGCGGGAGCTGTTTAAACATGCTCGCGGGCATCCTCCCCAGGCAGAGGCATGAATCAAGAACGCGCCTCCTGGAAGGCAGCTCTAATCGTCCAGTGGGCACAGCCAGGAGACAAAGGGTCCCTCCTGGACCCCCAGCCCCTGGAGCTGCCGGAACCCTCGGGTTCTTGCCCTGCAGTGGAGTCCTCAGCCTCTGCCATCTGCTAGGGCCCCGCTTTCGGTCCTGCCTCTTCAGAGCACCCCACTCAGAGCCCTCTTCCCCAATCTTCTGATGGAGCATCCCTTTCTTATAGGGATTCACTACCAAATATCCCCGACACCTTTTTCTGTTCTTACTTTCTACTCACTCAAGTCCTCCACTCCCCACTTTTCTCCAAGCCTCGGTCTTCCTGTCCCCAGCCTTCTCAAAGGCTTCTTCTGCCCCGCAGAGCTAGGGGAACCCAGGCTCTGGAGCTGCACACACTTGGGTGTGGTTCTTGGCATTCATCTTACCATGGGTGTGATCACAAGGAAGTTGGTCTACTCTCAGGGACTCAGTTTCCTCATCTGTAAAATGGACACCATGCCTGTCTCACGAGGTTGTCATGAGGGTGAAATGAGATGACAGAGGTGAGACTCCTGATGTGGAGCGTGGCATTTAGTCAACTCTTAGGAACTGTTACTCTCCCTTCTAACCTTTCTTCTTTCTCTCCTTAATCTCAGAAACCCCATCTTCCTGTGGAAGACCGTCACATACATGCAGGAAGGGATGAAGCAGGAGAGAAACTGCTGGAAACATGGGTCTGGACCAGATTAGAGAAGACCTTGAATGCCACGTGGGGAATTTGGACATTATTACGTGGACAGCTTGGAATGGGTTGAACTGTGTCCCAATCCCCCCAAGTATATGCTGAAGTTCTAACTCCCCGTACCTCTGGACGTGACCTTATTTGGAAATAGGGTTTTTACAGGTGGGATTAGTTAGGTTAGAATGAGGTCATACTGGAGTGGGGTGGGTCCTAAACCCACATGACTAGTGTCCTTATAAACAGGGGACATTTGGAGACAGGTATGCAGAGAGAACACCATGTGAAGATGAAAGTGTGTAATCGTAAGGGTTTAATTTTGAATTTATACTGGACCTGCTTCTGTGACTTTAACTCTTATTTTGCTGCTTTTACTATTATGTGTGCATGCCAAGTTGCTTCAGTCATGTCCGACTCTTTGCAATGCTTGTACTGTAGCTAGTCAGGCTCCTCTGTCCATGGGATTCTCCAGGCAAAAATAGCCCTCCTGCAGGGGATCTTCCTGATTCAGGGATCGAACTTGTGTCTCTCATGTCTCCTGCATTGGCAGGCAGGTTCTTGACCACTAGTGCCACCTTATAGGCATACATAATAGCCTACCTAGGGGAGATAACCTGACCCCACCCACCCTTGAAGGACTGTGACCTTCTTGAATTCTTTGTGTGGCAAATGGTGCCCCTCTGCTGCTTACCAGAGAGGCTCAGAAAATTCACATTTGGAGAGGCCATAATTGTAGATAGCTGTGGCATCTCTGTTTGTTGATATGACAAGAGATATTCCATTTCACACCACCCATGAAATGACTGTAAGGAAGTGAAACTAACACATCCCCCTGCCTGAGGCTTGCCATTCTAGGAGATATTTGCAAGGATTGAATGATCTTTTTACTCTGCTTCTTCACATCCCCCCATCACTGACCCATAAATGAACCTGACATCCAGGCCCCAGGGAAGATGGTTATTTTTGATATGCTAGTCTGCCATATTCTCAGCCAGCCAGCTTTCCTTCCAAATAAAGTCGGATTCCTTGCCTCAACACCTTGTCTCTCAGATTTATTGTCTTATCATGTGGCAAGCGGAGCGAGCTTGGACTTGGTAATAGGTGGAGATCAGGGCGATGCTTCTGCAAGCTAAGAAATGCCAAAAGTTACCAGCAAACCACCAGAAACTGGGGAGAGACCCAGAATATTCTCCCTCACAGTCCTGAGCGGGAACCAACCCTGTGGACGCTTTGATCCTGGACCTCTAGCTGCCGGAACTGGGAGACAATAGACTTCCGTTGCTCAAGCCCCTCGGTTTATGGTACCTTGTCACAGTGGCCCTGGGAAACACACAGCTGGGACCTTCTGCAAGGTGGGTGCTGGAGTCAAGAAATGACAGGCGGTGCTGTACTGGGGACAGGAGATGGGGCCACGAGTGCAGATGATGACAGGAGGGGGGATGAGGGAAGCCAGAGGCACCACATCTATGGGGGCTGGCAGATGTGGAGACGGGCTAGGAGGGAAGGGCAGAGTGACAGACCCTGAGGTCCAGGCCTTGGTGGCCAGCAGCTCTGTCTGTGTGTGTTGCCATGTGCACGTTGCCTGGACAGCCGTGGGTTCTGCCTCTTCTGATGGTATGGGCCCTTCTGAAGCCTCTTGTGGACTTTGCCCTTGATGTGGATCAGGCTGAGCCCCCGTGCCAGCATGGGGCAGAATGCTGCTTCTGTGCAGGTCCCACCAGGGCAGACCAAGAGCTGATCCGTGCAGACCCTCAAACCAAGTGTGAAGCAGTGACACCCAGGAGGTGGTGATGGTGGAGAACTTGCATTCCTCCAACACCTGGGGGCTGGAAAAGGGGGGCAAGTTAATAGCATCTGTGTAATGAGTAATCCTCCTCCTCTTTGAAATGCAAACAAAGAGCCTCAGCCTTCCAGCCAGGGTAGGATTGTGGTGGGCAGGTGTGTAGACACCTGGCGCAGAGGAGGGAGAGGGGCCTCACATTCCAAGACGTTTGTAGGCCTAATTTCTTCCCTTCAGGGCAGAGGACACCTGCCTGCAGAATAGACCCTTTATTATTGTTATTGTTAGTTTTCATTTTATTGTAGTATAGTTAATGTTTACTTCCCTGGTGGCTCAGATGGTAAAGAATCTGCCTGCAGTGCAAGAGATGCAGGTTCGAGCCCTGGGTCAGGAAGATCTCCTGGAGAAGGAAATGGCAACCCACTCCAGTATTCTTGCCTGGAGAATCCCATGGACAGAGGAGCCTGGCAGGCTACAGCCCGCAAAAGAGTCGGACATGACTGAAGCAACTGAGCGCAGAAGCATAGTTGATTTAAAATGTTGTGTTAGCTTCAGGTGTACAGCAAAGTGATTCAATTATACATATACACATATATATTCTTTTTTAGATTTTTTCATATAGGTTATACTAGAATATTGAGCAGTGTTCCCTGTGCTATACAGTAGGTCCTTGTTGGTTATCTACCTTATATACAGTAGTGTGTATCCGTTTATTGTTGAAGATGTACATTTTTTATAGCACTCACTGATTCATTTATTCATAGCACATACATTTTGAGCCTTTACTATATGTCCAGCAGAAAGATCAAGTCTAAAGTTTAAAGATAAGAAAGAGAGCGCCTGTCTTCATGGAGCTTACCCCCAGAGACAGGTAGACAGCTAAATATGCAATGTGATTTCTGCAGGTGGCAAATGGCATGAAAGTTTGCAAGTCAGATAATGGGAGATACAGCACAAGTTGATGGGGAGAGGCCTGTTCTAGATATAGTGGTCAGGGGAGGCTCCCCAAAGAAAAACAAGGGTGAAGTGAGAGAGTGAGTCCCACGGGGACCTGGGGGAGACCGTTGGGGGATCAGGCGGTGACTTGGAGGCCCGCAGGGAGTTTGCATTTTGTTTTAGGTGTGGTGGGCAGCAGGGAAGCATGGGCTCCAGGACAGGCTTTGCAAGAACGGATGCAGAGAGGGCTGCTCTGTTGAAGGACACTTTTAAATGCTGGGCTCGTGCAGGGCCTACGGGGGCTGAGTGCCCCAAGGAGAGGACTCTACTCTGGGCTCAGCGAACGCTCTTCCCGCTTCCTTGAGTTGCACCCCCACTCCACTGCTCTGTTCAAATCAAAGGCTAAATGAACAACTGCTATGAGCTGCCGCCTGAATAGCTGGGCAGCTGAGGCTCTTCACAAGTACTATACTGTGCTGTGCTAAGTCTCTCAGTTGTGTCCAGCTCTTTGCGACCCCAGGGATGGTAGCCCACCAGGTTCCTCTGTCCATGGGATTCTTCAGGCAAGAATACTGGAGTGGTTTGCCATGCCCTCCTCCAGGGGATCTTCCCAACCCAGGGACTGAACCCAGGTCTCCAGCATTACGGGCAGATTCTTTACTGTCTGAGCCACCAGGGAAGCCGAAGAATACTGGGAATGGGTAGCCTATCCCTTCTCCAGGGGATCTTCCCAACCCAGGCATTGAACTGGGGTCTCCTGCATTGTAGGCAGATTCTTTACCAACTGAGCTTCCAGGGAAGCCCTGTTCACAAGTGACCCTGTTACAAAGAGAGTGTTAAGCATGAAGCGCCAAGGGCGCTCCGAGTAGAGGGAGGTAGAAGGGAGCTGTCTTGTTGTTATTATTGCCATTCATCATCACTCAAAGTATTTATTAAGCACCTAATTGAGCATTTGGGGCTGGTTGCTGACCTCACTGAAATGCCACCTCATCCCTGTCCCCGCTCTCCCAATACATAAACACACCGTGCACATACACACACACACTCAGCGCACACACACATACACACACTCACTCACCACACACACTCACCACACATGTGCATTTTACAAGATGCCTGGAGAAGGCGGATGCTATCCTGGGAGTCATGGGGGAAAGACTGAGCCCTTGGTGACCCTGTTGTTTGCTGTTCAGTTGCCAAGTTGTATCCAACTCTTTGCAACCTCGTGGACTGCAGGACTCCAGGCCTCCCTGTACCTCACCATCTCCTGGAATTTCCCCGAGGGCATGTCCATTGAACTGGTGATGCCATCCTATCATCTCACCCTCTGTTGCCCTCTCCTTCTTCTCCTTAGGGACCCTCCCTGTGGGCTCAGAAATGGAGGGAAAGGAGCTGAAGGAGGAGGAGAGCTGAGGGCAGCTAACCCCCAGCAGGGCAGTGTGCTGGCTCAGAAATATCACTCCTGTACCCCTCACAAAGGAGAGGCAGAGCCCTGAGGGCCCTGGAACAGAGCTCATGAGCTGATTCTGGGACTCATGCTCTCCCAGATCCCAGATTGGTCTGTGGTATCACTGTATGTGATTTGATGGAACATGGAATGACTTTGTCCCACACGCAGATTGATTTTCCCCACTTTCCTTATATATTTACAATTTTATCTCCATAAATTCTCTAAGCCGGAATATCACACTGCATTAGGGCTCTGTCTTCAATGCATTACTACTCTAATTCATCATGCTGTTTTCAATGATGGAGGCTCGGAGCCCAATAAATCACCCTGCACTTCCTAGCTCTTGGTCTGATGAATATAGAGCTTGGGAAGAGACTGAGCTGGTTCTGGGACTCTCCTTCCTTTAGCACTTTCTTCATTCAGAAAGCTCCCTTTAACCAAACCTTGGGGAAGGATGGGGCCAGAGTGGGGTGAAGTCTGTGGGGACAGACAGGGGAGGGTGGAATTAAACACCAGTTTCCTTCCCTCCCTCCCTCTTTCTTTTGCCTCCCTCTTTCCCTCCCTTCCTTCCCTTTTATTTGAACAATTCTTTATTGAGTACATACTCCATAGCACTCTAAGTATTAATACATCTTAAATTCCAGGTATCAAATATCTGGGTTTGCTTATTCTATCCTTATATATATACACACACCATCCAAAAGTCATCCATCAATGCCACCTCTGCTGGAGAGTTAGTTAGTCCCAACCGACTAACTTAGCTCAGCAAGAATTGGTTGATCTGATGAACCTTGGTGAACCCTGGCCCACTCGGAGCTATTAAAGGACTGAGCCACTCGGTGGAACCTGGTGACTGGGAGCATCCTGGGTGACTATGGGGAAGGTGGGCTCATGAGGGTCAGCACAGTGAGGGTCTCTGGTCAGTAAGAAATGAAGAGTTTTGGCTTCTGGTAGACTAAAAAGGGGGCTCCCCAGGTGGCATTAGTCGTGAAGAACCTGCCTGCAAATTCAGGAGATATAAAACCCTGGATTCGATCCCTGGGTCAGGAAGAACCCCTCGGGGAGGGCATGGCAACCTACTCTAGTATTCTTGCTTGGAGAATCCCATGGACAGAGGAGCCTGGCAGGCTACAGTCCATGGGGTCACAAAGAGTCAGACACGACTGAAGCAACTTAGCATACATGGATGCAGACCAAGAAGGGGCTCTGAAAACGTACATAGCACTCCTTTCTAGTGCTGCTCAGAATGATCAAATTATACCTCAGAAGTTTGGGTAAGCACTTTGTTTGTTGGGATCCCAGTTTTCACAATTATAAAATGAGGGTGTTTTTAATTATTCTGCCTAAGAAATTTATCCTGAGAGAGTAACTAAAGATTATACGCCAAGACTTGGCTGCAGGACACATCGTAGCATTGCTTATGATATTAATATTAATAGCAAAATTTTGAAAATAATCTAAATGTCCAACAACACTGGAAAATGGACCAATTACATGATGGTGTTTCACATAATGGTACACTCATAGAATAGACTACAATGTAGTCTTTATTTAAAAAAATTTTTTAAATTGAAGTGTAATTGATTTATGTGATTCCGGTGTACACCAAGTAGTTCAGATTTGTATCTCTAGATATATACGCATTCTTTTTCAGATTTTTTCCATTATAGATTATTACAAGATATTGACTACAGTTCTCTGTACTATACAGTAGGTTCTTTTTGTTTATCTATTTTATATATAGTAGTATTTTGTATCTTTTAATTCCACACTCCTAATTTATCCTCCTCCCTTCTCTTTCCCCTTTGGTAACCATAGGTTTGTTTCCTATGTCTGTGAGTCTGTTTTGTAAGTAAGTTCACTTGTATCAATTTTTTTAGATTCCACATATAAGTGGTATCGTTTGTCATTATCTGACGTACTTCACTTAGTATGATAATCTCTAGGTCCAGCCATACAATATAATCTTTAGAATTAGGTGGCAGTATCTATATCCATATATATTTGTCTGTCATCTATCCATCACCTATCAAGAGAGGGAGAAAGAGACATGAAGACGTTGCATGTGATAAAATAAGCTTAAAAAGTTTATAAACAAATATGTGTAGCATATTTCCATTTTGTTTACAAATATAAGTATGTCTATATGAATATCTAGGGCTTCCTTGATAGCTCAGTTGGTAAAGAATCCGCCTGCAATGCAGGAGACCTAGGTTCAATCCCTGGGTTGGGAAGATCCCCTGGAAAAGGGAATGGCAACCCACTTCAAGATTCTTGCCTGGAGAATCCCATGGATAGGGGAGCCTGGTTGGCTATAGTCCATGAGATCACACAGTTATATGTGACAGAGCAACTAACACACACACACACATATATGAATATCTAGAAGGAGAAAGAACATGAAGGAGTGAGAGGAGTACATTTGGAAGTATAAATAGTGAATGTTCATAGGGTTAGTTTTCACTGTTAAGATTAAAGAGTATTTTGATTTGATTTTTCATTTATCTGTACTATGTAATAAGAGTTTAAAATTAAAAATTGATAAACTTGTAAACCAATGTTAATAGCAGTATTATTCAATACTGCTACTATAATAACAGCAAAAAGTGGAAACAACTCAAATGTCTATCCACAGATGAATGGAAAGCAAAATGTGATCTATCCATACAATGGAATATTATTCAGCCTGAAAAAGAGGTGAAATTCTGACCACTACAACATGGATGATCCTTGAAGACATTGTGCTGAATGAAACAAGCCAGACACAAAATGACAACTACTGTATGATTCCACTGATAAGAGGTACTTAGAGTTGTCCAAAACATAGACACAGAAAGCAAAACGGTAGTTGCTAAAGGCTGAGGGAGAAGGGAATGGGGAGTTACTATTTAATGAGTATGAAGTTTCTGTTGGGATGATGAAAAAGTTTTGGAGACGGATGGAGGTGATGGTTGTACAACAGTGTGAATATACTTAATTCCACTAAAGTGTATACTTAAAAATGGTTAACCTAGGAGGTTTCATATTTATGTATACTTCATAAATAAATAGTAAAATGATAACTTAAAATGAGGAGGCTCTACCAGGTGCGTTCTCTGGCACATAGAAACATGGAAAAAAATGGTTCAGTTAGCTTCAGAACTCTTGTGGTATAGCCACCAGAATCTAGCCCTGCCTCACTTAGGAGACATTTAGCAATAATACTAATTCTGCTTAACACAGCAATGAGGGGAATTGGGACCGAGTCAGACTCAGGGCAGTAGGACACTTGGGCAGTCACCAGTGTGATTCTCCTCCAACAGCTTTGGTCATTGTGTCTCTCTGTTTTTAAGTTCAAACTTTCAGGAGAACCTGGCCAGCTCAGCTTGGGTCAGGGATCTACTATAGGGACAGTCAGGGGGCAGAGACAAGATCATGGGGCAGAAATGGATATGGGATGCTTACCTCTGAGTTTTAGGGGATCTTCCTAGAGAAGGGGGCACTTTGTGGGCCAGATCACCCTTTGAGAGTTATGTATGGGATGGAGCACAGGAAGGCTGTCTGCAGACAGAGAGGAATGACCCCGGGTATGGAGAGAAGCAAATGTGGGAGAGGAGGTGGAGCTGAGGGCGGGGGAGGATGAGGAGGAAGGTAGCTCTCACATCTGAAGTCCAAAGGTGTTGCTCCAACCCACTTTGAATTCCACTCTCTGTGGCCACCACCTCAGTGACTCAGCTCTTTTAAATTTTTTGTTTTATACTGGAGTGATAGTTGATTTACAGTGTTGTGTTCATTTCAGCTGAACAGCAAAGTGATTTAGTTGTACATACTCATATAACTGTTCTTTTTCAGATTCTTTTCCCATCTAGGTTATTACAGAACAGCTCTTGATAAAACCATTCTGCACCTGTTATTTGATCACTTCCCTCTTGAGAAGGCTTAGCTGCCTGTGAGTCTGGAGGCATTTGTGAGCCCTGGGCAGAAGGCAGGATTTGTTCTTATCTGATCACAACCATTTGCCTGGCTGTGCAGGCAAGGGCTATTAGGCTGAAACTTAATTCTAAAGATGATTGTGTCCATGCCTACCTCCCACCACCCCTCAGCTTCACCAGGCTTCTGGAAACTGAACAGAAAGGGCTCTCTGTGCCCCTACAGACATGAATGAGGCTTGGTACTTCTGCAGGGAGCTGCTGACTTTCCATTCTAAGTCTTAAAGGCCAGATGAATGTTCCTTGGGGAGCAAGGTCCTGAGCGCTCCAAATACTAAGTGCTCAGCTGCTGCCTCTGGGATGAAAGGACAAAGCTGTTTCATGTGCTTCTTGGCGTGTGCGTGCATGCTCAGTTGCTAAGTCATGCCCGACTCTTTGTGACCCCATGGACTGCAGCCTGCCAGGCTCCTCTGTCCATGGGATTCTCCAGGCAAGAAGACTGGCGTGGGTTGCCATTTCCTCCTCCAAGGGATCTTCTTGATGACCCAGGGATTGAACCTGGGTCTCCTGCTTAGTCTTCTCAGTATTTCTTCCTATCTTGCCAGTTTCTGGCTTACAGCGCATGTCACTCAAATTTCCTGCAAACTGCCTGCCATTGTGCCACTTTTGAAAGAATGGTGCCTGGGAAGAATCAGAACAAATGGGGAGATCCAAATGGGTCCCCGCTGTGTGGGACACAGAATGAAGACTGGGCGCAGGCCACACCTTGGGAGGGGCAGTCACATGGAGGAGGGGAGAGGGTGTGATGAATCACAAACACACACCAGGGAAGGGGTTACTGGCTTGAAGGGTGGGTTCAGTGAGTCTGGGGAAACTCCTAGGTGTGTTTGCTTAAAAGCTGAAGATTGCATCTGGAGGGCGGGGACAGCTGCGGCTTGGTGGGTGGGGTGACGTTCACATACAGGTAATAGACGTGAAGAACATCCAGGCGGTCAGTGGGCCCTAGGAGTCCTGCGCAGAGCACACTGGGACAGGTCAGGGCTGGTCTCCAGGAAGCTGTCGAGAAGGTGTTTTTGAGAAACAGCTTAGAGCAAGGATTCAGAGCTGGGGATGGAGAGAAAAGGTGAAAAATCACACGATGCAACTGATCATTTGCAGAAAGAAAGATAGGCAGCTGGCCAAGGTCAGTCACCAGGGCCCCTGCTATGTCAGGGCCAGCGGACTCTCCACGCTCTTCACTGAGTGTGAATTCTCTTCGGGACATCAGTGAGAGGCCCAGACCTGAGAGGAAGGAGGAAACGAAGCCAGGGTCTAGGTGAGGTTTAGGAGTAATCTATGGGCTTCCCTTGTGGCTCAGCTGGTAAAGAATCCACCTGCAATGTGGGAGACTTGGGTTCGATCCCTGGGTTGGGAAGATCCTCTGGAGAAGGGAATGGCTACCCACTCCAGTATTCTGGCCTGGAGAATTCTGTGGACTGTATAGTCCATGGGGTCAAAAAGAGTCGGACACGACTGAGCGACTTTCACTTTCACTCACAGAAGATAAAGGTCAGGGGCAGGGAGGTGCGGAAGAGAGGAAGGAATGGGAGAGCTGGGATTCTAAGACGGTGTTGAGAAGCTGATGTTCAGGCTCCCCTCCTCTGAGCACTGTCTTCTCTGTCTACCTGGTAGCAGTGATAGACTCCCACCAGCCACTTTTATACCTGTTGCCCCTGCCCACTGGCCCCATGATTGTTTCAGGAGTGGGCACCTCCAACCTGGGCTGGAAGAAGTCCTTCCATGAGTGTTTAGGATAGAGACTAAGGGACTCTAGGCGTCATCTGGGTTGTTTCCTTGCAGAGTTTATGTCAGTGCTAAGTAGCATGAGCAGTGTTTCCTGCAGGTGACTGAACAGCAAAGAAAGTTACTTTGCAGAGAGAGGGAGAGACGAAGAAGCAAATACACAGACAAGGACAGAGCAGGGGGAGAGAAGCAGAGTCACTTTCCTTTCTTTTTCTGAACTATTTCTGAGGTTCCAGACACCTGTGGCCTTGAATTCCTTTAGAACATGCTGCATTCTTTTTTATGCACCAAATAACATTTTTTATTTTCTTTATTTTTATTTTATTTTTTTAAAAAACTTTTAATTTTGTATTTGGGTATAGCCGATTAACAAACAATGTTGTAATAGTTTCAGGTGCACAGCGAAGAGACTCAGTCATCCATATATGTGTATCCATTCTTCCCCAAACTCCCCTCCCATCCAGCCTGCCACACTAACATTGAGCAGAGTTCCCTGTGCTATATGGTAGGTCCTTGTTGGTTATCCATTTTAAATATAGCAGTGATGCACCAAAGAACATTTACAAAGCAACAATTATAAAAGATACAAAGATAAATAGAAATATTTAAAACAATGGGGCTTGGGACTCCCCTGGCGGTCCAATGGCTATGACTCTGTGCTCCCGATGCTGGAGACCCAGGTTTGATCCCTAGTTAGGAAACTAGATCCCACATGCCACAACTAAGGCCTGATACAGCCAAAAAAATAAATATAAAAAATAGAATAATGGGGCTCAGCTCATGGTAGCTCAACTAGATAGAATACATTTTTTTTTTTAACTTCAAAAATCTTTTTTGGACTTGAACTTTGTTTTTTTAAAAAATTGAAGTGTATCTGCTGTGTTAGTTTCAGTTGTACAGCAAAATGAATCAGTTATATATATCTATATATAAAATATTCTTTCTTAGATTCTTTTCCCTCATGGGTTATTGCAAAATATTGAGTATACTTTCCTGTGCTATATGGTAGGTCCTTGTTGTTTATCTATTTTATATATAATAGTTTGTACATGTTAATCCCAAACTCCTAATTTATCCCTCTCCCACCCCCTTCCTCTTTTGTAACCGTAAGTTTGCTTTCTATGTCTGTGGGTCTATTTCTGTTTTGTATGTAAGTCCATTTGTATACTTTTTTAGATTCTATATGTAAGTGATATCATATTATATTCATCTTTCTCTCTCTTGTTCATGTTACCTAGTATGATAATCTCTAGGTCCATCCATGTTGCTGCAAATGGTATTACTTCATTCTTTTTATGGCTGAGTAATATTCCATTGTATATATGCACCATATCTTTTTTTTTAACCACATCTTCTTTATCCATTTATCTGTCAATGGGTATTTAGGTTGCTTCCATATCTTGGTTATAGTCAATAATGCTGAAAGAACACTGAGGTGCATTTACCTTTTGAAACTATGTATCTAGAGAAAACTAGAATATCCTGCATTTCTAACAGGAGTTATATTGCCCCTAAGGAGGCAAAAAAGCCTTTGATATTACAAAGGCTTGTGGCCCTCCAAGCCCTCCAAGGGCCATGGTACATAAACAGATACAGAATATATCTGTAGTATTAAGATTGTATGAGGTCAGGGGAACTGACCTCATTCAGAGGTCAGACCTCATTTCAGAGACCACACAAAGGTCTCTGAAACAGTTCCTGAGAGAGGGTGATAAAAAAGGTTGACAAACCGGGCTCTAAATCATTGGAATGAACCCCTCACCCCACCCTGCCACGTCTTTGTTTCTCAAGATGGCTGTTGGGATTTTGAGTCCCAAAAGCCTTAACTGAAATGGCCATCCTCGGCGTGGTCCTTCTGGAGGGGTGGGAGGAAGAGGAGCTGTGGGGAACCAAGTGGCTGAGCGATCCTGAGAGCATGGAGACCCCTCAGGGTGATCAGCATCAGACCAGGGCCAAGACCAGGGCAGGGCACTCAAGAGGCAGCTGGCACAGGAGGAGTGGAGCTATGGACTTGGCCAAGTTGTTCACGGGTGGCAGTGGTCAGAGAAGTTCTAGGAGAAGAGGGATGAAGTACCCTCCACACAAGGTTCTCACAGTCACACCCGCCTCAGACTTGCTTGCTTGGGTCACGTGATCAGGCTGCAAGGTCACTTTGAGCCCTGGCTGGAAGCTGGGCGGTGCTGGCTCGGAAGCCCCCAGGGCACAAAGTGGAGATGCAGCCCAGCCCAGGCCAGATGGGCCACGAGGACCCCCAGGCCTGACTCAGGTGGGTGTTGGCACCAGGACCTGTTTTGTATTGTTTTAAACAGCTTTATTGATCTGTCACTCACATATCACGTGTGTGTGTGTGTGTGTGTGTGTATGTGTGTGTGTTCAGTCACTCAATCATGTCCGACTCTGTGACCCCATGGACTGTAGCCCACCAGGCTCCTCTGTCCATGGAATTTTTCAGGCAAGGATACTGGAGTGGGTTGCCATTTCCTTCTGCAGGGGATCTTCCTGACCCAGGGATCAAACCTGCATCTCTTGCGTCTCCTGCATTGGTAGGTGGATTCTTTACCACTGCACTACCTGGGAAACCCCTCACATACCATATATGTCCCCTATTTAAAGTGTGCAGTTCAATGGTTTTTAGTATATTCACAGAATTATGCAAACATCACCAAGATTTTAGAACATTTTAAGAAAATTTTGGAACATTTTCATCACCTCAGAAAGAAGCTTTGTACCATTTAGCTATCACCTCTCATCCCCTCATCCCCTTTCCAGCACCAGGCAAATGCTAATCTGCTTTCTATCTCTATAGATTTCCCTGTTACAGACTTTCAGGCAAATAGAATCATATAATACATGGTCTTTTGGGTCTGGCTTCTTTCACTCAGAACCATGTTTTCAAGGCTCATCCAAGTTGTGATAAGTATCAGTACTTTACTCCTGTTTATGGATAGATAATATTCCATTATATGAATATACCACATTTTGTTTATCCATTCATCAGTTCTCATTTGGGTTGATTCTACTTTTTGCCCATTATGAATAGTACAGCTATAAACATTTATGTACAGGTTTTAATGTGGACATATGTTTAATTTCACCTGAGAATATACATAGGAGTATTGCTCAATCAAATGGTAACCTGTGTTTGTTGGAGAAATTTACAGACTGCTTTCCAAAGTGGCTGCACCATCCTGCATTTCCAGCAGCAGTGTAAGAGGGTTCAGATTTCTCCCTATCCTCACCCACACTTGCTATTATCTGACTTTTTGATTCCAGCCCTCCTCGTGGGTATGAAGTGTTATCTCATGGTTTTGAACCAGTGCCCAGTTTTGCAGGTGGGAGATGGTGGCAGGAAGAATTGAGCAAACCAAAATTCTTGAAGGTGGGTAGACAACAACTGTGGAATATTCCCAAGTGATCAGTCTACTGAGGGCAGGACCCAAGCTGAGGGAAAAGGAAATAGGAAATTGGGTCATTTCTCCAATAGAGATGGGAGGGATCTGGGGCTCCAGTGAGGTGGGCTTAGAGATCAGGTCAGATTTTAGAATCAGCAGAGAATCAGAGCAGCTTAGGGAAACTGAGGCAGACGCTCTGTCAAATGGGTAGCAAATAGTATAGAGACCACCTCTCCCTACTCCTGCTCTCATGGTAGACATCATTAACC
The DNA here is from genome assembly GCA_024291935.2 of Okapia johnstoni. Lineage (NCBI taxonomy): Eukaryota > Metazoa > Chordata > Mammalia > Artiodactyla > Giraffidae > Okapia > Okapia johnstoni. The sequence goes on from CM044322.1 coordinate 50,468,088, forward strand.
CATCACATCATTCTTTCCTGCTAAGCCCAGAAATAATCTCAGCACATCATTCAAGGCTGCCACTCCCAGTGGAAGTCTTCCCTGTAGTTCAAACAGTAAAGAATTTGCCTGCAATGCAGGAGACATGGGTTCAATCCCTGTGTCGGGAAGATTGGAGAAGGGAATGGCAACCCACTCCAGTATTCTTGACTGGAGAATCTCATGGAGAGAGGAGCCTGGTGGGTTACAGTCCATGGGATCGCAAAGAGTCAGACACGACTGAGCGACTAACACTACTATACTACTCCCAGTGGATAAGTGTTGGCATAAGCTACTTGTTTCTTACCTAGAGTATTCTTTATCCCTAAATGAGGCTCACCCAGGGAGCAGGGAGTGGGAGGCCCTGACTCAAGAAGCACTCAGGGCTTAGGGCTGGAGTCTGGGGGAGCAGGGCTATTGCTGGAGCCACTGCAAATGAGGGTGAGTGGCCAGTGGGCTCCATGCCCTGATCAGACAGGCTCCCGTTTGGGTAGTAGAGTTGAGGTTAGGGAACAAGCAGAGGCTGAAACAGACTGCCCTCTCCAATGTTTAACGATGACCAGGAGGATGCTGGTCTGATAATCAGAGGGTGTGATGGTCCTACCAGGAAGCACTGCTGCTCTCATGGGGCCATCTGACTTAGGGAGAGAGCTCAGTATATAGGAGGCTAGTGGTGGGCATGAGTATGTCACTGGGCAGTAAGGGACACCATTTAGGACAGGAGATCAGTAGACCCAAGGGCAAGGCATCTCCAGCAATGTAGGGCCAGAGAAGACAGACAATTTAGGGCAAGCTGAGGTTGTCCCTGGGGTCATTTCTGGGGAATTTCTCTTAATTCACAAATCAAATTTCTGGCCAGAAAAGGTCAGATGTGAGGCATATTATATGCTCAGAGCTGGCATCCTAGGAACAGTGGATGAAGAGTTGGAGTCTCCAAGTCTTTGAGTTGAAATGGCCATTGGGGAAGGGAATTTGGGAGCAGCTACTGTATTTTCAGTATCATTTTCCCCCTTCGGGTGATCCTATGTTGCACATAAGAATGCATTTGATTGATGCTCTATGAATCCTTTAATAGGACTCACTGGACCTGAACACAATAAGGACTCTTTGGACCCTTTAATGGGACTCACTGGACTGCTACATTGCAGTCTTTCTTATCTGAAAAATAATGTTTCGAGAAGCAAACTAGAAGAGGTGAAGTCAGTCAGTGAGAGGATGATCCTTGGGTCCAGATAGAAATAAAAAATGATCCCCTTTGGGGTTTCTTGTGATGGGGTTTTAGCTTCATACTGGAAATTGTTCTTTTAATAAGGGACTTTGGTACTTGACTTGTAGACAGAGGAGCTATTTTTTAAACTAAGACTTAAATTGAATTCAGCCCTTGTACATCCCAATGTGCTTTTGGAAACCATTACAATAAAGCATGAACACTTGACCTCTCTGGTTATGCGGAAGATGAACACAGCACAGGAGACTTGCTTCCAGTTCTAATTGAAACCATCTATATTCCAGATTCTACTTCTTACCGATCTTTCGGGAACAGCACCCAAGTAGAAGCTCCATGTTTGGTTGAGCGGGTGCGTGCCTGCGTGTGCCCGTGGATGCCCGTGACCTCGTGCCAACAGACACATTAAAGGATCAAGTGCAGAGGATTGAATAGAGTTCTTGGTGCTATACAGAAGGTCCTCATTAGTTATCTATTGTCTATATAGTAGTGTGTATCTCAATTCCAAATTCCCAATTTATCATCCCTCCTCCCTTACCCCCTGGTAATCGTTAAGTTGTCTTCTCTATCTGTGACTCTGTTTCTGTTTTGTAAATAAGTTCATTCGTACCATTTATCTGAAAAAGAGTGGATGTATGGATATGTATTACTGAGCTACTTTACTGTATGGCAGAAACTAACACAACATTGTAAATCAACTACACTCCAATGAAAATTAATCTAAAAAAATTAATCAAGTGCAGCCAACATTCCTCAGGACATACAATAAGGTCTTGCCTGGGGGAAAACAAGAACTCCTAGAACTCTCTGAGACAGACAGACAGACATGGCCAATGAACTGCACTGGAGGACTTACCAAGGGAGTCAGAGGTGATGTTTTAGATTTCTCACCCTTTAATTGTGATGATTAAGGATCTGCAGACTCTCTCTTTTAGTAATAAACCCAAAGGTACGCCAGAAATAAAAAAGGATTTGAAATATGCAACAGGCAATGCGAATACCCTCCATGGTGACTTTTCAGATAGGGAAGAGGGAATAAAAAACAATGAATGCTAATTAGTTTACATTAATCAAAATTGTATCCGGCTTTTTTTTTTCTTTTCAGAGCTCTTAAGTATGCGGAAGCAGGTTATTCAAATTTCACCCCTGTTTTTCAAAAATTAATAAGGGCCATACATTAGTGTAACATTCTGCCTGTTTCATAGAATATATTAGTAAAGGTTTTAATTACTGAAATTATACAGTCATAAAAAGATGATTTAATGAAAGCAATCATATCATTTGCATTCTCTGCCTGCCTGCCTGCAAGATACTGCAAGGAGTGGTGAATTAGACAAGAGGAGTCGAATAATGACCACCATTGTAATTCTGCCTGAGGACACTAGGCTCATATGACTTCAAGCTTCAAGTAAATACCTGTTTGAGGCACAAGAAAACCAGCGTTGTCTGAGAAGGAGGATTAGAGCTGACAATGGAGTCTTGAAGTCTCTTTTCTTTTCCAATATCCGGAGCTTGTCCTTCCTGGAGGAATGCATTATGACCTCATCTCAGATAAGGGGAAATGAATCGGTATGCTCTTTTGTTGAGGAGGGTTTTGTGGTGGCTCAAATAATCAGAGTTGACCCTGGAAGTGATGGCTCGGGTATAAAAAAGACAGATGATTTCATTACTCTCATTTTTCTCTCACTTGCCACAGGACAAGGGTGTGTGTGTGTGAAATTGTGCACAGGACTGAGCTGTGTGTTTTGGGCTTGTAAAGCTAAATCCTAAGTGTGGGCAGATGGAGCCTGACCTGCCCCTGGGGTCCTCCTGGACTCTCCCCACAAGAGTGGGGGAAACCCGGTGACACATAAACAACACTGCTGGGTGCTGCTGAGACCCCACTAAAGGGCCACCTGGGGTTATTCCAAGGGCAGTGGTGGTGGCCAGGGGCCTGAACTGGGTTATTCTCCTTAGATTCATACCAACCCTCAGGTGTAAATTCTGGCTTCCCAAGTTACATTCTACAACTCTTCTACGATACCCCCCATTCTGTGCACCCTAGGGGCACCCCTCCTTTGATGTGTCATTGATGCCAGGACTTCAGAGACAAGGGGTACACTTGAACCTTTGTTTCTTTTCTGTGATCAAATCAATGGATATCCTTTGTAGACCTACTGTGTATAAGACCCTGTGTTAAGCTAGCAGAGTGTACATGGGGGCATTGTCTTCACTGCATAACAATGCTTTGAATGCAAGGTATATATCATTTGTATACTCAGAAAGAGAGAAATTCAGTGTTACAGGGACTTAATAACAGGGGAAAAACCACAGTCAGATGAGCTGAGTAAAGGATTCTTAGAAAATGCTGCATTGAAGGACAGGGAGGAGATGAAGTCAGGCCATTATTATTATTAGGCTAGAACCCTCATCTGCTCTTGGAAGATGCAAAAGCGGTGGCTTAAACAGGCTGCTAAAGGCTGCATGGTGGGAGTTTGTGAAGTCAGGTCTACGCCAGTGTCTGACGCCTGCGCCTCTGCGCTTTGTTCTCCCCAGCCATGTCCTATTAGGGCTGGAGGAAGCTGATGAACGATCCGTGCTTAGCTCTGAGCTTTCAGGGATAAGTAGGCTACTGGGTCCAGAGAAGGGAAGTGGCTGGGCTGAAGTCAGCCAGGAACAGAGTCAGGGCTGAACTCTGGCAAGAGGACAGGCAGCTAAGGACAGTCACAGAGGTCATGCCATGTTGGGAAAAGGGATTGCAGGGCTGGGCAGGTTCTTGTTGATGTCAGTCATGGCCTCTAGATGGAGGAGGCCCATGGGCAGTGAGAGGCCTGGGGGAACGCATAGGTATACTGATCAGAAAGTGAGGAAGGGGGATTGAGAAAAGAGACAAGCTGTTTCTGTACTGCAGAAAGTACAGAAGATATATAGATATATAGATATCACATATATCTATATAGATATATAGGAAGTACAGAAGATATATATAGATATACAGAAAGTACAGGAGATATATATAGATATAGAGGCCCCCCACTCACTGGGGGCCTGAGCTGCTCCCCTGTCAGCCTGGGAGGTCCACTGAGCTGGGTTGGAGGGTGCTTCCTTGGTACTAGGTTGGAGGTGCCAAAGGTGGTTATGGACCCAGCTACTTGCAGTTGAGGGCTACTCTGTGCCATTGAGTTTGAGTGCTCAGTCGTGTTCTTCTGCCATCCAGGCCACACCATCTCATCTTTCAGTAACTCTGAGTTGCAGCCCCTTCTCTTTCTGCCCTCAATCTTTCCCAGCATCAGGGTCTTTTCTAATGAGTCACCTCTTTGCGTGAGTAGTGGAATATTACTCAGTCATAAGAAGGGACGAAATTGGGTCATTTGTAGAGGTATGAATAGACCTAGAGTCTGTCATACAGAGTGAAATAAGTTAGAAAGAAAAAAGTGAATTTCATATATTAATGCATATACTGCTTCCCTGGTGGCTCAGATGGTAAAAAATCTGCCTGCAATGTGGGACACACAGGTTTGATCCTTGGGTCAGGAAGATCCCCTGGAGAAGGAAATGGCAGCCCACTCCAGTATTCTTTCCCGGAGAATCCCATGGACAGAGGAGCCTAGTGGAGTACAGTCCATAAGGCTGCAAAGAGTCAGACACGACTGAGTGACTAAGCAACAGAGCAATGCATATATGTGGAATCTAGAAAAATGGTACAGATGAACCTATTTTCAGGGCAAGAAGAGAGACAAAGACATAGAGAATGGACATGTGGACACAGGGGAGGGTGGGACAAACTGGGAGAGTAGCATTGCTATGTATACACTACCACTGTGTAAAATAGATAGTGGGAAGCTGCTGTATAGCAGAGGGAACTCAGCTTGGTGATCTGCAATGACCTAGAGGGGTGAGATGGGGTGGGTGGGAGGAAGGCTCAAGAGGGAGGGGATATATGTATAATTCTGGCTGATTCACGTTGTTGTATGACAGAAACTAACCCAACACAACACTGAAAAGCAATCATACTCCAGAAAAATATAGCATGGCTCTGAGCAGTGAAGGCATTACTCTCAGGAGACTATGACTGTGCCTGATGATTATGGCACTTCTCAGAAAAAAGGGCTGGAAAAAAAGAAAAAAGGGCTGGGGCAGATTCCCAAGCACAAGAGAGACAACCCTTAAAATACTGTATGGCAGGGAACAAGGAGAGTGACTCAGTAGTTGGTGCCCATTATCGTGGGTTGTACGTGCAAAGCATCCTGTATTTCCAGGTCTCTGGAAGTTTGCACTGAGCTGTATCAGCTGGTTCCAGGTGGTGGTACCTGCCTTCACTTGGGGGGTTAGCAGGTCTGGAAAACATTGCTCCAGCTACAGCACAGGGTCCACAGCTTTGCTGGAGAGTACTTACTTGAACAAGAGATGTGTTGTTGGCCTCAGGTCAAGAGCAACTCCAGGGTGGCAGACGCTGAGCTGTACTTCTGGACTCCTCCTCTCAAATGAAAGATATATTCTCCCCACTGCTGCCAGTTGACAGCCGAGGACTGGGAACTGGCTTCAGCAGAAGAAAGCTGCCTCACCCAAGTTCATGCCCCTTCCCGGGGCTAGTGGGCATCCAATGACTGGATGAATCAGGGGTACAACGACCTGGGACCCTTGCCCATCTGGGGACAACCCCGAAGGGGTGCCCTAGCTCCAGAGCTCCAGATGGGAATGGCTGAGGCTTTCATTGTGTCTTTATCACAGCCTGACCCCTCCCTCAGCTCAGTCCTGCTTCACCCCTCGTGGGGAGCAGCCCCAATAAATGCCCATCTCCAAAGTAGCTTTAACATTCAACATGTGAACAAGGGTCAATATATAGACTATATGGCTCTCTTTTAACTCTTGTAGGAAGTCTAAGAAAAAGTTAAAGGTGAGGATTAGAGACTTGAAGCTGAAAGAGGCTGGCCCCTGTTCCCCACCCCACACCTCGAGTTTGTGGAATCTCAGGGCGCAAGAACTCTGCAATGGCTGTCCATGTTTACAGCTGCTGGATGATTAAAACAGTAAAATCTTTGAAAACTACGGTTTCTGATTAGCCAAGTTAGCTGAATGATTGAAAAAAACAAGTATGTATACAGTACAAATCAGTCCTAGGAATTACATGATAATAGAAAATGAGGACAAGCACTAGAACAGGAGACCGTGTGATAAATGCAACTCTAGTTCCTAGGAAGCTGATGTTAAAATGATGACAGGTCATTATTAAAAAATAAATAAATAAAATAAAGAATTGTTTGTGTGGTATGGGGACTTGCCTGGAAGTTCCAGTGGTTAAGATTCTGTGCTCCCAATGCAGGGGGCCTAAGTTGGATCCCTGGTCAGGGAACTAGAACCCACATGCTGCAACTAAAGATCTGAATGCTACAACTAAGGCCCGGTGCAGCCAAATAAATTAAAATAAATATTAAAAAAATGTTTATGGGTTTATCCCAACACTGCTTTGGCTGCCTCTTTGGGGAACTCATTTAAAAGAGCAAATAATTTAAAAGCAGAAATGCAAAATAGAAAAGATCCTTCACAAAGTAACTTCCCCTTGAAACTTGAGAGATTCTTCCTGGAAAACCTCTGAATTCTATTGCTTGCCCTGCTTTCAATGTAATTTCATCAGATTCTGATAAATGTCTACAGATCTTTCAAGAATGTATTCAACTCTGAACCCACGGGGCAATTCAGAGATATGAAAGCATTGATACGACCTTGGTCAATTCACTTCCCCTCTCTAAACACCAGTTTCACTTGTGTGGTGAGTTGTTTAGATTACCTCACCTTTTCCAAGCTGTGTCCCGTGGAACACTAGTGATCCATAAGACATTAACCAGTTACATGCAAGAAATGTTCCAAGATTGAGTCAGTTTGGGGAAAGCTGCAGACCATAGTACCCTTTGGAATATAAACAGTGTGTGTAATGTATTAAAGTACTGCTCCTCAGCATTTTTTACATGATTGCACACATAAAAAATGATGATATTCTGTTTCTGTAGCTCACTGGAGTAAACAGGAGGAGATTCACATTTACATATATTACATTTTCCTTTATATTGTATACTTGTGATTAGAAAATGAAATACAAAGACTTACTTTTTGAAAATGATCTCTAATGAGAAACTTGAGCTTGCTTTCACAACTTACTTTTTAATTTAGGTTTTATATTTGAAATGGCTGCACATAAATCTTAATCAAGATTTTAATAGTTAGCATTGGAACACATATGTTGTAGCAAATGGCAGAATAATGTCTTTTATTCCTCAGCTGGCAGAAACTTCCCCCTCACCACCAGCCAGAATTCATATAATTTGATCTCTTTAAGTTACATTTTAAGGGTAAGATGCTTCTTTATTTAAATCCAGCAGCTTTTCTTTTCTTTCACTGACAAATTTAATATCTTATGATAAAGTGAATGGATTTAAAATGCAATCATATTTGATATTACTATTTCTAAATAATAATGAAGATTTTCCTTAAGCCTACACAAATGTTCTGCTATTGGTTTTTAATCATTTTTAAGATTCATGTATTAGTCTTGATTACTGTCACCAGTAAATCACATTAACCCCATTTATCCAAAGGTAAATTTTGCTTTGAATTCATAAATTTTGTCCATGCACATTTATGTTTTCATGCAAATTGCAGTTTTGTAATTTTTCTAATTAATTTCTATCAGATGCTCAAAAATTATTAGTTCAGTTCATTTCAGTTGCTCAGTCATGTCTGACTCCTTGTGACCCCACAGACTGCAGCACGCCAGGCCTCCCTGTCCATCACCAGCTCCCGGAGTTTGCCCAAACTCATGTCCATTGAGTCGGTGATGCCATCCAACCATCTCATCCTCTGTCATCCCCTTCTCCTCCTGCCTTCAATCTTTCCCAGCATCAGGGTCTTTTCCAATGAGTCAGTTCTTTACATCAGGTGGCCAAAGTATTGGAGTTTCAGCTTCAACATCAGTCCTTCCAGTGAACACCCAGGACTGATCTTTAGGATGGACTGGTTGGATCTCCTTGCAGTCCAAGGGACTCTCAAGAGTTTTCTCCAACACCACAGTTCAAAAGCATCAATTCTTCTGAGCTCAGCTTTCTTTACAGTCCAACTCTCACATCCATACATGACTACTGGAAAAACCACAGCCTTGACCAGACGGACCTTTGTTGGCAAAGTAATGTCTCTGCTTTTTAATATGCTGCCTAGGTTGGTCGTAACTTTCCTTCCAAGGAGTAATTTTAATTTCATGGCTGCAGTCACCATCTGCAGTGATTTTGGAGCCCCCGAAAATAAAGTCAGCCACTGTTTCCACTGTTTCCCCATCTATTTTCCATGAAGTGATGGGACCAGATGCCACGATCTTAGTTTTCTGAACGTTGAGCTTTAAGCCAACTTTTTCACTCTCCTCTTTCACTTTCATCAAGAGGCTCTTTAGTTCCTTTTCACTTTCTGCCATAAGGCTGGTGTCATCTGCATATCTGAGGTTATTGATATTTCTCCCAGCAATCTTGATTCCAACCATTTATATAGTCAAAACTATTTTTTAGTATACCTGCATAGTGAGAATGATTCTTAAGTTAATTTTTAATTCTTCCTTTTGTCCATAAATTCCTGACACAATTCTTTTCCTGGCCAACCAAAGGACTTCAATATAAAACATCAGAAATGGATATGATGATATCATTTATGTAGAAAAAGTTAAAAACAGATGGGATGGCATAGCTTGAATTTCATTAGATTTACCACTTTTACAGTATCATTCACAATAAATTCAGATCTATAGGTAAACTTGCTTATCTGAGGGGCTTTTCTGTGAGTAAAATAAGGTGTTACTGTGTCTCATGATTTTCAGAATAAATGCTTGATGTATATCACTTACTTGTTCCTGTCATTGCAGCTATACCATCAATGCCCACATCTCTGCAGGGTTTTGAGAGTATTTGTTTCAGTGCTTTCCATCTATCACTTTGACTGTTTCATCACCTGTGGTTTGTTTTGGTACTTCTCAGCAAAACCTGTATGGTTCTTCCAAGCCGTTTTCTTCAAGGATTCCTACCAATGCAATTGTGCTGAATCGCTTCAGTCATGTCTGACTCTGTGTGACTCCATGGGCTGTAGACCCAAGGCTCCTCTGTCCATGGAATTCTTCAGGCAAGAATACTGGAGTGGGTTGCCATCTTTCTCTAGGGGATCTTCCTAACCCAGGGACTGAACCCAGGTCTCGGGCATTGTAGGCAGATTCTTTACCTTCTGAGCTGCCTTATTGAACACAATCACTAACATCTGTAGATTCATCAACCTGCAGTGAAGACATTTCAATTCTGTAATTTGCCTGTGTGCCATCTGAAATGCTATGATGCACCTACTAATAGCATTATTCCAAAGTGCTCCCTTTCCTATCCCCTTTGCCTCATTGGTTCTAAACACAGGGCTGATAATTTCTAGGCAGCGGGAAAAGTGAGCTGTTATGCAATCATAGGACACATTTTGGCTTCTAGTTATTAATTGCCTGACTTTTACCTAGCTTCTTTGTTTGATCTGATATTCTTGTAACTGATCTTTTGAAGTTATTTGTTTCTTATTTTGCACTTGGAGATACTTAGAACAGTTTTTTTTTCCTGTCTAGAGATGAGTATTTTGCAATAACACGTTGACATAATTTTCTTGGCATCATTCCTTCATCTTCTTTCTTTTTAAAATTTTAGTTGTGACAAAATACACATAGCATAAAATTTACCATCTTAACCATTTTTAAATGCACAGTTCATAGCTCTATGTTTATGCTGTTGTGCAACCAATATCTAGAAACTTTTCATCTTGCAAAACTGAAATTTCACACCCATTACACTACAACTCTCCATTTCTTCTTCCCTTCAGTCCTTGGTTACCACCAATGCTACTTTCTGTCCCCATGATTTCGACCACTCTAAGTACCTCATATAAGTGGAATTATACAGTAATATCTGTCTTTTTTTGGTGACTATTTTACTTAATTTAGCATAATGCCCTCAAGGTTCATCCATCCACACATGCTGGAACATGTGTCAGAATTTCCTTCCTATTTAAGGCTGAATGATATTCTATTCTATGTGTAGACCACACTTTGTTATCCATTCATCCACCAGGACACTTGGGTGCTTTCTCCTTTGGCAATTGTGATTTATGCTGCTACGAACATGAGTGTACAAATATCTCTTTGAGTGCCTGCTTTCAATTCTTTTGGGTGTATAACCAGAAGTGGAATTGCTGGATCATGTAGTAATCCTATTTTTTTAAAAAATTTCAGGAAATTCCATATTGCTTACCACAGCAGCTGCACCATTTTATATTCTCAACAGTGCACAAGTGTTCCAGTTTCTCCACATTCTTTTCAACATGTTATTTTCTGTTTTTTTAAAACTAGCATCCTAATGGGTGTGAGGTGGTGTCTCATTGTGGTTTTGGTTAGCAGTTTCCTAATGATTAATGATGTAGATCTTTTCATGTGCTGTTGGCCATTTATACGTTTTTATTGGAGAAATATCTATTCATCTTTTGCTCATTAAAAAACTGCTGAAAAATATTTATGACCAAATTAATATTTACAGACACAGTAAAATATAGGTATATTTCATATTATTTAGTAGATAGAAAGCAGAATCCAAGTCCTAAAGAAAAAAATAGGTAATGATACTAAGCCTAATATTATTCTATAACATCTGTGACATCATCTCATAGTTTTACAGTTCCTTCAAGTAAAAGCACAAATCCTCCAAATTCCTAAGTGAAGATCTTTCAGTTTGTAGTACATATATTTAACAATACCTGATCACCAACTTTATTTTTATTGAGGTATAATTGACAAATACAATTGTACATATTTAAAGTGTACACTGTGATGATTTGATATAAATATACACTGTGAATGGACTACCACAATCAAGTTAATTAGCATCCATCACTTCACATAGTTACTTTTAAAACTAATTTATTTTTTGATGAGGATACTTAAGATTTACTCTAATCAAATTTCAGGTACATGGTGCATTATTAACTATTCTTACTTTGTCATACATTTGATCCTCTGAACTTACTCATATATAAAGTTTGTATACTTCAACCAACATCTCCCTGTACTCCTCCTCTCAGCCCCTGGCAATTATTCTACTCTCTGTTTCTATAAGTTTGCCTCCCCCCCAACCCCCCGATTCCACATATAAGTGAATCAGAAATGCTTACAGTGGCCCTTTTCTTCTTCTTTGCCCCTATCTCCATCACTTACGTTCAGACATCACTGTTAAGCCAGTCTCCCCAGTAGTCCTTTCTGTGTGGTTACTTTCCATTTTTCACTCTACAGTTTTACTGTAGTTTCTTAAGTGGACTCTTTGGCCCTTCCAGGGCTATTTTCATCTGTGGGTAGCCATTTAATTGTATTTTTTGTGGAGAAACCAAGTCTAGTATGTCTTACACCGCCATCTTGCTGACATCATTCTCTCATTTGCCCATCTTTTAATTGGGTTATTTTGTTGTTGTTGAATTGTAGGAGTTCTTTACATGTTCTGGATGTTGATCTCTTATCAGATACATATTTTACACATATTTTCTCCTATTCTGTTGGTTGCTTTTTCACTCTGTTGATTGTGCCCTTTGCTGCACAGAAGTTTTCACTTTTGATGTAGTTCAGTTTATCTATTTTCACTTTTCTTGCCTATGCTTTTGTTACCAGTGCTTCATTTTGATAACTGTCCCATGCCTGTAGTATAAGATTGAAGAAGAAAATAATTATTGTGTACTTTAATGTACATTTGAGGTACTTCACATTTTAGTGCCTAATTTATGACTTTCGCGTTTTTAAAGCTAAAATTTTGTTCATAAATCTTAAGGTCTTTGTTGTGCCTACATTGCACAGGCATACTGATTAGCTAGCTCTGTATTAAGGTCTGAGAAATCCTGAAGGAAAAAAACAGATTCAACTTTGTTTAACCAGGCTTAATCCAGAATTTTCTAAACCTGTTCATTATTTTACAGAACATTCACATTTTATAGAGTTGTACAAGTTACTAAAGTAACTTGAGAGATACTTTGATAAAATATGAATTCATTGACTTTTCAACATTCTTGGGTATGGGAATATCCCTTTGCTCCAACAACATTAAGATCAAATTCTGATTTCCACCTAGCCTCTAAATCAGGCTCAAGTGTCGTATGTTGGGCAAAACACAACAGCAGTAACCAGTAAGGAGCTCAGTGGTTGTATCAGCCAGCTATTGCAGCGGTTTAATGCTCCATAAGAAGATATTTATCTTTATTAATTTTGTCCCAAAAGCAAACTGGAGGTTTTCAGATCAGAAACAAATTTCTTATTCTATTCACAGCAAGAGATGCTTACTAGCCAGAGTAAAGTTTTAAGAATGCTTTATGGGAGTGGTAATCTCAGTCTGTAGGCCAAGCACACAGAGAAATGAATTTCCAGTGTTATGTGCAGAAAGAAGAGGCAGCTTTCCCCCCTTGCCCTTCTGAGAGAGCCTCTTCAGAAGTCTTAATGAAAGCATCCTTACCTTAATCCTTTGACATGTAAATAAATCTCTCCAGGGAAAAGATAAGCCCAGTGTCTCCAGTTTTATATCTCAGAGGTATCTTCAAAGTCCCAGACTTCATCCTCCCTTGAAACGTGCACATACCTCCAGAATTAGGTAAATCTCTCTGGAGTTTCTAAACTGTTGTAAATTGCCTTTCAGGGTTTGCTTTTAGCCCAGGAAGCAAATCTCAGTGAAAACTGTTTAGAAAGCACTAACCGTGCAGAAACATTAAACACAGTTTCTCTACAATCTCATACGGCCCCCAAACTCAGTGGCTTAAGAGAACTATTATTTCTTGCAAAATTAAACGTTAAGTAGGGGCTTCTGCTGCTCTGGGCCATGCTTAGCTCATCAGTGTTGTTGATTCACGCATCTGTAGTCAGTCGGCAGATGGGCTTGCGGTGGCCTTAGCAGAGGTGGCCTGGGCTCTGCTCCGTGTGTCCCGTCATCCTCCAGCCGTGCAGCCTAGCCTTATCCTCACGGCACCAGCAGGGGTCTGAAAGAGAATAAAAATGCACTAAGCCTCTGGACGCCTGGGCTCGGACTTGGCACACTGTCACTTGTGTGCCACATTCTTGTTGGTCACCGTAACTCTGAGGGGCAGTCCAGAACCAAGCTGTGGGTGTGCCAGGGGCGGGGTGGGAGGAGGAGGAAAGAGACTCCGCCTTATGATGGGCGGGGCCTCAAGGGGGGCGAACATAGGGAGGAGTGGTGAGCCTGGCCCTTTTTGGCCATCCGCCTTTCACAGAGGTGCTCGGGATTAATTCCTAGTGAGAAACCACGCTGCCCTGCTTCAAAGCAGTGAGTCTACCCCGATTTCCACAATCTAGACAAGAAACATCAGCTCATAGTCTACAGGCCTGTGAGTTGGGGGCAGATCACACGTGCGTGTATGTGCTCTCCTTCCCCTACCCTAATCACACTTTTTTCCCCTCATAATTTATGCTGTTAAAAAAAGATTAAAATGAACATCAAGCAGAGCCCTGAAAGGCAAAAGAAAGGATCAAAAGCTATCAAGTAACATGAGACATCCGTGATGCAGGCGGAGGGGAGGGGTGGTCCCAGACCCATCCCTAATACTTGCAGAGCTCAAGGCAAGAGTACAGATGGAGAGCCAAGAGCCCAATGTTAAAATATGCTGGAGTTCTGAATCTGGCCAATACATCAGGTGAAATCTGTTTGAGCTTCCTACATCGACACATATTCCTTTATTATCGCCTGGAGGCCAGGTTTGGGTTTGAAACTCTTGAACTCCTTGAAGGTCTGTGCTGGGAGCATAGGAAGAACTGATCCTTGGCCCCCAGACCCTGACCCATTGCCTGCCCTCTTCTCTTTTCATTTCTGACTGCATTCCATTCTGCAAGGGGCCTTGTGAGCTAGCATATTCACACAGGTGTGCATACACACAAGGATACACTTGTGAGCACATGTGTGGGGCCACCCATGATGGACAGGTCATGGTGAAGAGGTCTAACACAATGTGGTCCACTGGAGAAGGGAAAGGGAAACCACTTCAGTATTCTTGTCTTGAGAACCCCATAAACAGTATGAAAAGGCAAAAAGATAGGACACTGAAAGATGAACTCCCCAGGTCGGTAGGTGCCCGATATGCTACTGGAGATCAGTGGAGAAATAACTACAGAAAGAATGAAGGGATGGAGCCAAAGCAAAAACAACACCCAGTTGTGAATGGGACTGGTGATAGAAGCAAGATTTGATGCTCTAAAGAGCAATATTGCATAGGAACCTGGAACGTTAGGTCCATGAATCAGGGCAAATTGAAAGTGGTCAAACAGGAGATGACAAGAGTGAACATTGATGTTCTAGGAATCAGTGAACTAAGATGGACTGGAATGGGTGAATTTAACTCAGATGACCGTTATATCTACTACTGTGGGCAGGAATCCCTTAGAAGAAATGGAGTAACCGTCATAGTCAACAAAAGAGTCTGAAATGCAGTACTTGGATGCAATCTCAAAAACGACAGAATGACCTCTGTTCGTTTCCAAGGCAAACCATTCAATATCACGGTAATCCAAGTCTATGCCCCGACCACTAACGCCAAGGAAGCTGAAGTTGAACAGTTCTGTGAAGACCTACAAGATCTTCTAGAACTAACACCCAAAAAGGATGTCCTTTTCATTATAGGGGCATGGAATGCAAAAGTAGGAAGTCAAGAGACACCTGGAGTAACAGGCAAATTTGGCCTTGGAGTACAGAATGAAGCAGGGCAAAGACTAATAGAGTTTTTCCAAGAGAATACACTGGTCATAGCAAACACCCTCTTCCAACAACACAAGAGAAGACTCTACGCATGGACATCACCAGACGGTCAACACTGAAATCAGATTGATTATATTCTTTGCAGCCGAAGATGGAGAAGCTCTATACAGTCAGCAAAAACAAGACCGGGAGCTGACTGTGGCTCAGATCATGAACTCCTTATTGCCAAATTCAGACTGAAATTGAAGAAAGTGGAGAAAACCACTAGACCATTCAGGTATGACCTAAATCAAATCCCTTATGACTATACAATAGAAGTGAGAATTAGATTTAAAGGACTAGATCTGATAGACAGAATACCTGATGAACTATGGATGGAGGTTCGTGACATTGTACAGGAGACAGGAATCAAGACCATCCCCAAGAAAAAGAAATGCAAAAAAGCAAAATGACTGTCTGAGGAGGCCTTACAAATAGCTGTGTAAAGACGGGAAGGGAAAAGCAAAGGAGAAAAGGAAAAATATACCCGTTTGAATGCAGAGTTCCAAAGAATAGCAAGGAGAGATAAGAAAGCCTTCCTCAGCAATCAATGCAAAGAAATGGAGGAAAACAATAGAATGGGAAAGACTAGAGATCTTTTCAAGCAAATTAGAGATACCAAGGGAACATTTCATGCAAAGATGGGCTCAATAAAGGACAGAAATAGTAGGGACCTAACAGAAGCAGAAGATATTAAGAAGAGGTTGCAAGAATACACAGAAGAATTGTACAAAAAAGTTCTTCACAACCCAGACAATCACGATGGTGTGATCACTCACCTAGAGCCAGACATCCAGGAATGCGAAGTCAAGTGGGCCTTAGGAAGCATTACTATGAACAAAGTTAGTGGAGGTGATGGAATTCCAGTTGAACTATTTCAAATCCTGAAAGATGACACTGTGAAAGTGCTGCACTCAATATGCCAGCAAATATGGAAAACTCAGCAGTGGCCACAGGACTGGAAAAGTTCAGTTTTCATTCCAATCCCAAAGAAAGGCAATGCCAAAGAATGCTCAAACTACTGCACAATTGCACTCATCTCACATGCTAGTAAAGTAATGCTCAAAATTCTCCAAGCCAGTCTTCAGCAATATGTGAACCATGAACTTCCAGATGTTCAAGCTGGTTTTAGAAAAGGCAGAGGAACCAGAGATCAAATTGCCAACATCCTCTGGATCATCGAAAAAGCAAGAGAGTTCCAGAAAAACATCTATTTTTGCTTTATTGACTATGCCAAAGCCTTTGACTGTGTGGATCACAATAAACTGTGGAAAATCCTGAGAGAGATGGGAATACCAGACCACCTGACTTGCCTCTTGAGAAACCTGTATGCAGATCAGGAAGCAACAGTTAGAACTGGACATGGAACAACATATTGGTTCCCAGTGGGAAAAGAAGTACGTCAAGGCTGTATATTGTCACCCTGCTTATTTAACTTATATGCAGAGTACATCATGAGAAATGCTGGGCTGGAAGAAGCACAAGCTGGAATCAAGATTGCCGGAAGAAATATCAATAAGCTCAGATATGCAGATGACACCACCCTTATGGCAGAAAGTGAAGAACTAAAGAGCCTCTTGATGAAAGTGAAAGAGGAGAGTGAAAAAGTTGGCTTAAAGCTCAACATTCAGAAAACTAAGATCATGGCATCCAGTCCCATCACTTCATGGCAGATAGATAGGGAAACAGTGGAAACAGTGGCTGACTTTATTTTTCTGGGCTCCAAAATGACTGCAGATGGTGACTGCAGCCATGAAATTAAAAGACGCTTACTCCTTGGAAGGAAAGTTATGACCAATCTAGATAGCATATTAAAAAGCAGAGACATTACTTTGCCACCAAAGGTCCATCTCGTCAAGGCTATGGTTTTTCCAGTGGTTATGTATGGATGTGAGAATCGGACTATAAAGAAAGCTGAGCACCAAAGAATTGATGCTTTTGAACTGTGGTGTTGGAGAAGACTCTTGAGAGTCCTTGGACTGCAAGGAGATCCAACCAGTCCATCCTAAAGGAGATCAGTCCTAGGTGTTCATTGGAAGGACTGATGTTGAAGCTGAAACTCCAATATTTTGGCCACCTGATGTGAAGAACTGACTCATTGGAAAAGACCCTGATGCTGGGAAAGATTGAGGGCAGGAGGTGAAGGGGATGACAGAGGATGAGATGGCTGGATGGCATCATCGACTTGATGGACATGGGTTTGGGTGGACTCAGGGAGTTGATGATGGACAGGGAGGCCTGTTGTGCTGCGGTTCATGGGGTTGCAAGGAGTCGGACACGACTGAGCGACTGAATTGAACTGAACTGAACTGTGAGCACATGCAAGTCTGGCCACACCCTTTGCACATAGCTGTCTACCTTTTGGCAGCTCAGATCTGGGGAACAACTCATAGATGTCCTACAAATGGGCTGAGGTCATCTGGACAAGCAATTCTAGGGACCCAGGCACTGAGCTTGTGGTCAGTGTGTGGGTAATGGTAACACCGGCTTTGGGTGGGCTCCTTGTCCTAAGAAATGAGGTGTGGCTGAAGGAGAGCCAAAGGGGGAGATTTCTATTCCCAGGTGGCAGGGCAAAGGCCTCTCTTGCTTGGATCTTAGGGAGGTTCTATGTGGGCCAGCTAGTTTGCTTGATGATAATGAAGGATTTAGAGTTGATTTTAAAAAACAAAACTCAGATCTTTTTTAAAAAATTAATTTTTTTTATTGAAGGATAATTGCTTTACAGAATTTGGTTGTTTTCTGTCAAAACTCAACATGAACCAGCCATAGGTATACATATATCTCTTCCCTTTTGAACCTCCCTCCCATCTCCCTCCCCATCCCACCCCTCTAGGTTGATTCAGAGCCCCTGTTTGAATTTCCTGTGCCATACAGCAAATTCCCATTGGCTATCTATTTTATATATGGTAATTTAAGTTTCCATATTACTCTTTCTATACATCTCACTCTCTTCTCCCCTCTGCCCATGTCTATAAGTCTATTCTCTATGTCTATTTCTCCATTGCTGCCCTGTAAATAAATTCTTTAGTACCATTTTTATAGATTCCTTATATATGCATTAGAATATGATATTTATCTCTCTCTTTCTGACTTACTTCACTCTGTATGATAGGTTCTAGGTTCATTCCCCTCATTAGAATTGACTCAAAGGTGTTCCTTTTTATGGCTGAGTAATATTCCATTGTATATATGTACCACAACTTCTTTATCCATTCATCTGTTGATGGACATCTAGGTTGCTTCCATATTCTAGCTATTGTAAATAGTGCTGCAATGAACAGTGGGATACACGTATCTTTTTCAATTTTGGTTTCCTCGGGGTATATGCCTACGAATGGGATTGCTGGGTCATATGGTGGTTTTATTCCTTGTGTTTTAATGAATCTCCATACCATCTTCCATAATGGCTGTATCAGTTTACATTCCCACCAACAGTGCAAGAGCATTGCCTTTTCTCCACGCCCTCTCCAGCATTTATTGTTTGTAGACTTTTTGATGATGGCCATTCTGACCAATGTGAGGTGATATCTCATTGTAGTTTTGATTTGCATTTCTCTAATAATGAGCCAGAGGAGGCAATGGCACCCCACTCCAGTACTCTTGCCTGGAGAATCCCATGGACGGAGGAGCATGGTAGACTGCAGTCCATGGGGTTGCTAAGAGTCGGACACGACTGAGCAACTTCACTTTCACTTTTCACTTTCATGCATTGGAGAAGGAAATGGCAACCCACTCCAGTGTTCTTGCCTGGAGAATCCCAGGGGTGGGGGAGCCTGGTGGGCTGCCATCTATGGGGTCGCACAGATTCAGACACGACTGAAGCGACTTAGCAGCAGCAGCAGCAGCAGCAATAATGAGCGGTGTTGAGCATCTTTTCATGTATTTGTTATCCATCTGTATGTCTTTGGAGAAATGCCTTTTTAGGTCTTTCTCCCAGTTTTTGATTAGGTTGTTTGTTTTTCTGGTATTGAGTTGTATGAGCTGCTTGTATATTTTGGAAATTAATCCTTTGTCAGTTGTTTCATTTGCTATTATTTTCTCCCATTCTGAGGGTTGTCTTTTCACCTTGCTTATAGTTTCCTTTGCTATGCAAAAGCATTTAAGTTTAATCAGGTCCCACTTGTTTACTTTTGTTTTTATTTCTGTTCCTCTAGGAGGTGGGTCATAGAGGATCTTGCTTTGTTTTATGTCACTGAGTGTTCTGCCTATGTTTTCCTCTGAGAGTTTTATAGTTTTCGGTCTTACATTTAGATCTTTAATCCATTTTGGGTTTATCTTTGTGTATGGTATTAGGAAGTGTTCTAATTTCATTCTTTTACATGTAGCTGTCCAGTTTCCCCAGCACCATTTATTGAAGAGGCTGTCTTTGCCCCATTGTATATTCTTGCCTCCTTTGTCAAAAATAAGGTACCCATAGGTGCATGGGTTTATTTCTGGGCTTTCTATCTTGTTCCATTGGTCTATATTTCTGTTTTTGTGCCAGTACCATAATGTCTTGATGACTGTAGCTTTGTAGTATAATCTGAAGTCAGGGAGGTTGATTCCTCCAGCTCCATTCTTCTTTCTCAAGACTGCTTTGGCTATTTGGGGTCTTTTGTGTTTCCATATGAATTGTGAAATTTTTTGTTCCAGTTCTGTGATAAATGCTGTTGGTAATTTGATAGGGATCACATTGAATCTGTAGATTGCGTTTGGTAGTTTAGTCATTTTCACAATATTGATTCTTCCTACCCAGGAACATGGAATATCTCTCCATCTGTTTATGTCTTCTTTGATTTCTTTCATTAGTGTCTTATAATTTTTTGTGTACAGTTCATCTCCTTAGGTAAGTTTATTCCTATATATTTAATTCTTTTTGTTGCAGTGGTGAATGGGATTGATTCCTTAATTTCTCTTTCTGATTTTTCATTGTTAGTATATAGAAATGCAGGTGATTTCTGTGTATTGATTTTGTATCCTGCAAGTTTGCTAAATTCCCTGATTAGCTCTAGTAACTTTCTGATACTATCTTTAGGGTTTTCTATGTACAGTATCATGTCATCTGCAAACAGTGAGAACTTCACTTCTTCTTTTCCGATCTGTATTCCTTTTATCCCTTTTTCTTCTCTGATTGCTGTAGATAGGATTTCTAGAACTATGTTGAATAATAGTGGTGAAAGTGGACACCCTTGTTCTTGATCTTAGGGGGAATGCTTTCAGTTTTTCACCATTGATAATAATGTTTGCTATAGGCTTATCATTTGTAGCCTTTACTATGTTGAGGTAGGTTCCTTCTATGCCCATTTTTTGAAGAGTTTTAATCATAAATGGGTGCTGAATTTTGTCAAAGGCTTTTTCTGCATCTATTGAGATGATCATATGGTTTTTATCTTTCAATTTGTTAGTATGGTGTATCAGATTGATTGATTTGCGTATATTGAAGAACTCTTGCATCCCTGGAAAAAACCCAACTTGATCATGGTGTATGAGCTTTTTGAAGTGTTGCTGAATTCTAAAACTCAGATCTTTTTACTTATTTATTCTTTTTTTTTTTTTTTACTTTTTATTTTGTACTGGGATACAGCCAATTAACAATGTTGCAGCAGTTTCAGGTGAGTAGCTAAGGGATTCTAACATACATATACATGTATTCATTCTCCCCCAGACTCCCCTCCCATTCAGGCTGCCACATAACATTGAGC
The DNA here is from genome assembly GCA_024291935.2 of Okapia johnstoni. Classification (NCBI taxonomy): domain Eukaryota; kingdom Metazoa; phylum Chordata; class Mammalia; order Artiodactyla; family Giraffidae; genus Okapia; species Okapia johnstoni. The sequence continues at coordinate 50,488,814 of CM044322.1, forward strand.
AGAGTTCCCTGTGGTATACAGTAGGTCCTTGTTGGTTATCCATTTTAAACAAAGCAGGATGAACATGTCCATCCCAAACTCTTGCAACTCTCCCTCCCCCCAATCCCTCCCCCATAGCAACCATAAATTAGTTCTCTAAGTCTGTGGATCTCTTTCTAAAACTCAGATTCTTTTAAAGTAACTTCTTCCCCATTGACTATTTTCCCTCAGTTCCAGTCTAGTCACTAGTTATGGCAGCAGTATGGGTTAGGGAAGGAAGGAGAGCAAAGCAGATGCCAGGAAGGGTCCCTAGAGTCAGAGGACCCCAGAGATGGCCTGAGATAGCAGCAGAAGCAGGCCAGCCTCTGCCAAGTAGAGCTATGACATCTCAGAACACTCAGCCCCTGAAACATCCCGGTATAGCCCACACACAGAGGATAAAACCACTCCCGCCCCACAAAACCAATATGCCACAATCAAACCATGGGCCTCACATCCATACAAGGACTTTCAGGTGGATGTTCACAGCAGCTTTACTTATAAGAGCCGGAAACCGAAAGCAACCCAAATGCCCTTTAACAGGTGAATGGATAGAGATCACAGTCAAAGGACATACAATGCACTAGCAATAAAAAACGAAGAAACGATCAGTGCACACGTCATCAGGGAGAAATCCCAGTTACGCTGAGTGAAGGAAGTCCAGCCTGAAAAATGATGCTTACTGTATAATCCCATTTCTATAAGAGTGTAGAAAAAGAAAACCTGTACTGGCAGAAAGCAGAGTCATATTTGCCTGAGGATGGGAGTGGGAGTGGGAAGGTGGAGGAGGAAACTTTCTGGGGTGATGGATATGTTCGTTATCTTGATTATAGTGATGGTTTCCCAGTTGTATACATATGTCAAAAATTATCAGACTGTACACTTGAAGCAAGTTCAATTTATTGTGTGATTATAGACAATCTGTTATCTGCAATGGAGAAGGCAATGGCACCCCACTCCAGTACTCTTGCCTGGAGAATCCCATGGACGGAGGAGCCTGGTAGGCTGCAGTCCATGGGGTCGCTAAGAGTCGAACACGACTGAGCCACTTCACTTTCACTTTTCACTTTCATGCATTGGAGAAGGAAATGGCAACCCACTCCAGGGTTCTTGCCTGGAGAATCCCAGGGACAGGGGAGCCTGGTGGGCTGCCATCTATGGGGTCGCACAGAGTCGGACACAACTGAGGTGACTTAGCAGCAGTAGCAGTTGTCTGCAAACTGATGAACCAGGAGAGCTGTGGTGTAACCTGGTCTGAGTTCAAAGGCCTGAGAATTAAGGGGCTGATGGTGTAAGTCCTGGTCTCAATCTAAAAGCTAGAGAATCTCACGGTATTTGAGGGCTGAAGGAAGTGAATGTCTCAGTTCAGGCAGAGAGCAAATTTGCCCTTCCTCTGCCTTTCTGTTCAGGCTCTTAAGGGGTGGTTGAGCCCACTCGCACTGGGGAGATGATCTTGACTTGATCTACTGATTCAAATGCCACTCTCTTCCTGAGACACCCTCATAGACTCACTCAGAAATAATTTTTACCAGCTCTGTGGGCATCCTTTAGCCCAGCCAAGATGACCCATGAGCTTAACTGTCACAGCTAGTACATGCTGTGTATCTTTAATGTGTTTGGCAGCATGTCAGATAGTCAACAGGAGGAGATGAGACAGTCATTACCTCCTTGGCATCCATTTCCCCTTTCTCCTTCTCAATAGCTCTTGGTTTTTGTTTGGGGATCCAGATCAATCAGCTTGATCCCAGCCCTGGAGGCAGTACACTAGGGCCAGGCAAAGCTCATCGGCACAGTTGACCCCCATCCACTATACTCAGCGGCTGTCAGGTGTGGCCATGAGACCTTCCTCTTGGAATCCATGACAAAGTTGTCTCTCTTCCTCTGAGCCATGTGATCTGACCTTGGAGGCCTGGAATGACTGCAACTGTTTTTGCTTCAGTGAGTAAATATAACTGAGGGTAAAGCCTACAGATAGAGGAGGGCAGAGGCAAGAAAGATGGAGAGAGAGGATGTAGGGCTTTAACACTCTGTGGTCCTTTGAATTAACCCATGTCTGAAAGCCACAAAGCTTTTAGACTTTTTAGTTAGGAATTAATATGTTCTTTTTATTATTTAAGCCAATTTGAGTTGGATTATCTGTTACTTGCAACTGGAAATATGCTGATGGATGCAGAATTCAAAAGTATAATCCCTTATCCTAAACCCTGGAAGCCTGGCATATTTCTAATTCAGAATTTTTCAGATTTAGAAAAGTAATCCAGTTCATAAACTATACATTATGTAACACCACAAGTGGAGTCTGGGCAGCACTCTGCAAGCAACACAAGTATTTCTGCAGTGAAACATATGAATATTCATAGTAGGAAGAAAAATTAGAAGTATAAATAGTCTTACATTGGTTCAGGTCAAGTTTTGCTACCTTGGGAGTTTGTTTCCAACTTTGGGAAGAAAACGCTATGGCTATCTGAGCATTTGGATTCCAAAGTTACAGATAAAGAATTGTGGTTCATATTTGCAGGAACACAGATGGACCTAGAGATGATCACACACACTAAGTGAAGGAAGTCAGACAGAGAAAGACAAATATCACATGATACTACTTAAATGCAGAATTTTTAAAAATGGTACAAATGAACTTATTTACAAAACAGAAACAGACTATGCTTCAATCAAAAAAAAAAAGAAAGAATTGTGGCTCATTCAATATTTCTTCCTTCCTTTAAGTTCCTTTTGTCCAGTTGGAAGACAGTATTTTAATAATCCAAACATCCTAGGCTAAGGCCATCTGAAACCAGTGCTACACTTTGTGATGCAGTCAGTGTATTGCAGATGCACTTAACATGATAAGTATTTACTAACAGAATGAACGAACTGACCAATAACTGTGTATTGAGAATCTACTGTGTTGAGAGCACAGAGAAAGAACAAAGGGAAGGAAAGGATTAACCAGTTAGTGAAACGATCCTGGCAGTCACAAAAGGCTAAATAGCAATTCCTTGGTTGAATGAATACACTGTGGGTCTGTAATCACTAAATTGTCCTCTGCCTACTAGTGGTTTTTCTTTAAAAAAAAAAAAAAGCCAGGGTTGGACACGTTCGGACAGTGGGGGGAGGGGTGGGGCGCAAGTGAAGGGAGGGTGCCTGGCTGGAGTCCTAGAGAAAGGAAGCCCTAGAGTGTGGGGGACAGGAGGATGGACACAGGTCACGGAGGCCCTCAAATCCCAAGTTAGAGAATTTGGTCCTAATGCCACAGGGAAGGGAGTGTGGGGTCACTCAAAAGCTGCTTCCAGTCCTTTCAGAGGATGTGGAAAAAAGATGGGGTTTGGAGTCAGGCAGACCTGGGACCAGATTTTGTCTCTGCCAATTGTAGCATGAGTTTGGATGAGTTCATTTTCTCAATTAAAAATGATTTTTAGAGCGTGTGTTGAGGAATCCAGATAATGAATACATGTGAAAACGTCTAGTTCTGGGGCCTGCCAGGTAAGGGACGCTAATTCAGTGATGCTCATGATTTTTATCTTCTGTTCCATACACTGTATTGGTGGTTGGGAAATGGAACATCAGACTATCCCGCCAGCCTTGCTTGCCTTCTGCTAGCTGCCCCATCATTTTCTAACTGAATAGTGTCTTGAGTATAACAGTTATCATAATTTGGAAGTTGTATATGAAAGGGAGAAAAAGTCCACTTCTGCCAAGATGTCAGCCCTGGCTTTTCATGGATAGCATTACACTTAAGCAAACCTAAGAATCCATTTCTGTTCTTTGTAGAGGTTGCGGCAATTATTGTTGTTGTTATTGCTATTGCTGTTATTACCATAATAAATTCTATGGACCACTGACCGTATGTGGGACACAGCTCAAGACCTAGAACCAGATTCCCTGCTCAGTCCCTACAAGTAGAATCCACTTTTGTCCCTTGACTTTCAAAATCATTCAGACGACAGTGGCCTCTTGGAGTAAGATTCATTACTATTGGTATCTGAGTCGCAGACATTTTCACAAGGATCATTATCAGGCTGTTTAGACATGACTTTTTGCAAATTGTCTGCCTGGCAGCCATAAACATGTGTCGCTCAGATCTTCCACAGGAGGGAGCAAGGTTGACTGATGGCTCCAGTAGAATCCAGGATGGCACCTGCATGGGGGCCATGCTTGCCCAGGGCTGATCCCAGTCAACAACTCCGCAAGGCGGGGGACTGTGGCAGCCCAATTTCTGCAGGATGGGGACTCCCTAGATGAGCTATTTTGCTTCAGAGACTCTTTATCAGCTTGGCGGGAGCTTTCTTAGAATAACGCTGAGTTCTGAGAGTTTCCCACATCATCCTTCTTTCCCTCTGGTCCCTCCAGGGTCCAGACTAGCACAACCATCTGAAGGCTCACTTTCCCTTTCTTGCTCCCTCTCCTCTGTCCTTCAGACATTTTCCCCAATAAAAATCTCTTGCCATCTGAGTATCGGCTTCCCAGAAGACTTCAACTAACATGACTTCATACAGCATCTTGACTGGTGCAGCTGGTCGTGAGGGCAGAGGCAAGGCTGTGAGACCTCCAGGCAATTTCAGCCTTCCCCTTGGCCTTCAAACCTGCTCTCAGACTTGGGCTGGTCCACCAGCACATTTTTGTCCCACATGGAATAGATAAGATTTTTCCCTCTCTGCAAAAGTTCTCAGTTGGTGTGTATTTATCTTGCTGACGGCTCCTGGCTGTTTTTGCTCTGAAACAGACACCAGCCTAGATCAAAGATGAAAGCATCTAGAGTTGGCATCCTAAAGCAGCTACCATACAAATTGGCACCTCAGCCCCATTCATTGTTTTAAACAGGAAAATGAATCTTCTGGTCTTGCAAATTACACCTGGTCATGTAGAGATAACGGAGAATTATAACTTTCAGAGAAACCATCCTTTAAAGAGGACATGCATGTTTCATGGTATTTAAGTCGACATTTAAATGTCAAAGGGAGTGTTTGTGTGGCACTTTATCATAAGTAATGTGACAGATCCTTATTCATCACCCCTAAGATACCAAAGAGAGGGAAAGAAAGAATATGGTCTCTGTTCAGGTTGTTCTGCCATATTTCTGAATCACTACATGATTGAGGAGATTGTGATGGGAACCAGTTGGGTACCGACTTTGGCAGAGAGCTCCCATCGGTTTCAAGCTCACTTCCCTACGGCATCGGACCTGGGAGCACCTGCGTCTCTAAGACCAGCTGGCCAACCCTCAGAATTGCCTGGGTGTATAATCGAGAATGGCTCAGTGGTAAAGAATTCACCTACAGTGCAGAAGACATGGGTTCGATCCCTGGGTTGGTAAGATTCCCTGGAGGAGGAAGTGGAAACCCACTCTGGTATTCTTGCCTGAAAAACCCCACGGACAGGGAAGCCTGGTGGGCTACGGTCCAAAGGGTTGCAAAGAGTCAGACATGACTGAGCAACTGAGCACAGCACAGAATTGAGAGGGTGTGAGATGCAGAGGGGGAAGGAATGTGAGCCAGAGCTTGCTGCGTGACTTGACTTCTATCCTACCCTGTGGAGTCCTGGTCCACACATCCCCTGGGCTCCGATGCCTTGAGAAATTGGTGGACATGCTGAAACCCTCAGAGTCACCTGGATTCTGTGAAACACCCCCATGGACCTGGCAAATTGCCAGCTTTGTGACTCACAGCAACCTGGCTCCCGAGTCTTAGTGGCCCTTTAGGGTCTAGCCTGCCCTTGCCCTTCGTTTATACCCTGCACTTCATTTAGCTTCTGTGATCTTGACTGCTGCATCCAATATCTCAATGAAATTGATGACACTTGTTGAACCCAGGGTCTTGCCCTCAGTCCCTTTCATCCAGGTCTGACTGCAGCGTTTGACCTAAGCGTCACCCACTCCTGACCCTCCCTCCTCTCAAGGGCCTCCCAGCCTCTTCTCCTGCCTTTCAGATATTCTTTCTTCCTTCCTTCCCTTTGGTTGACCTCCAAGGATAGATTTTCATCTCTCTTCTTTCTCAAACATTCCTCTAGGTGGGCACACTCTGCTGCCTGCAGTGGAGCAGCTTTTTAAGAACAAGTGTCCTTATGCTTTCTGGGGGCAGGAGTGCAGTGTCACCCTGCCACACCCCATGCCACCATCAGGACCCTACAAGTCTCCAGTAAAGCTGACCAGCCCCTGCTTTCCTGTGTGAGTAGTTTGGGAGAAAAATCAAGGAAAGGGGGTGCATTCTACCTCCCAAGTCAGAGAGAAGGCCCTAGTTTCAAGGAGGGAGACAGAGCGAAATCAGTGTCCAAAGGCCAACCTGTTGAGACCATGTAAAACACATCTGGCCTCCATCACTTCTCATCTTCTTGTCCGCCTCACTGGTCCTCACCATCATGATCCCTTGCTTTGATGGTTGCATCTTTCCTTATTGGCCTTGCTGCTTTCCCCCTAGTGCCAACCCAGGTCAGGGAGAGCTGCTAAGTTTCTTCTCATGTCACTCAGAGGACAATAAAAAGGCAAAGAAAGTCTTTCCAGGAGTCTACAAGGCCCTACACAATCCACCTCTCCATGACTTATTAATAAACTTCATCTCCTCTTCTCTCATTGCCCATTTCACACCAGCCTAGTTGGCCCCTTTGCTATACTGCTGGTATGTGGATTTAGCTCCTTGCCAGTCCATCTGCCTGGATTACCCTTCCTTCAGTTCCTCACATGGCCCACTTGAACAACTCCTTCATAGTTTTGCTCAGATGCCACTTATCTCAGCGTGGCCTTCTCTAACCATTATATTCACATCTGATACTCCTCAGCCTCTCCTGCTCACCCTTCCTCTCTCCCTGCTTGATTCTCCTCCGTAGCACTTGGGTTCTAAATACTATATAATTTACTTATTATTTTACTTGTAGTATGCTTCTGCCCACTAGGATAGAAGTTCCATCGCTTTCCCAAAGTGGCGGCAGTAAGTTTTGTCTGTTAGTCCCCTGCTCCTTTCCTAGACTCTAGCACAGTGCCTGCCCACAGTAGAGGCTCACCCTTGGCTGCTGAGTAGACCTTTTTTACCTCCTCCCCCAGCCCTCTGCCCTGGATGCACCAGGCTCATTCCTCTGTGCCTTTCTGCCCCCTGAAGACACCCTCAGCTGGCCCAACCAACCTGCTCAGATCTGCCCCCGTCCTTCACCATGTCTTTTTTTTTTTTTAATATTTATTTGTTTATTTGTCTGGATCAGGTCTTAGTTGTACTGTTGGGATCTTCTATCTTCATGGCAACATGTGAGATCTTTATTTTATTATTTTTTTTCAGATAGTAAATATTTTGCTTTTTATTTTTAATATAATTTTATCGTATTTTATTTAAAAAAAATTTCAGTTCAGTTCAGTTGCTCAGTCATGTCTGACTCTTTGCAACCCCATGGACTGCAGCACACCAGGCCTCCCTATCCATCACCAACTCCTGGAGTTTACTCAAACTCATGTCCATTGAGTTGGTGATACCATCCAATTTATTGGAGTGTAATTGCTTTACAACTGTAGGGTCTGTGGGGTCTTTAGTTGAGGCATGCAAACTCTTAGTTGAGGTATGTGGGATCTACTTCCCTGACCAGGGATTGAACCTGGGTCCCCTACATTGGGAATGCAGAGTCTTACCCACTGAACCAAAAGGGAAGCCCTTCCCCTGTCTTTCTAACCACACCAATATGTCAAGGAGATGGTCAAGGGCCTCCTCCTCCAGGAAACCTTCTCAGTTCATTTCCTCCCATGCTGAGTTCTCCTTTCTCTGGGTTCCTTTGCTTTTATGACTCTGGACAGACGTGGTGGCTGTAATGGACCTCAATCACCTGGGGAACAAATAGTCAAATAGAATAAATTCTTTGGGGACGAATTGCTTCTGTTTTTTCCCTAAACCTTGTGATTCCCCGAAGAAGACAGGAAGAGGAGAAGAGCAGGGGCCACTGCAGAGAGATGGCTGTCAGATGGACAAACCCCGAAGGACGTTCCTAGTAGCCCAGAGGACAAATGTGTGAGGTGCACGTGGTCAGCCCCAAGGAAACAAGTGGCAGCAGTCAGGCCTGGTGACGCCACAGCCCCAGTGGTCTGGGGGAGACATGAGCTGCCCTAGGACTCCCTGCAGGAAAGAGGGCGTGGCTCTTCTTGATGAGGGGCGGGGACTCTGGCAACACTGGCTTTCCAAGTCCATGTGATTACGAGCTCTGTCACTGAGATGACCCTCCAGTCTTCGGGGTCCACGGGCACCATCCATACTTGGTATTTGCTCTAAGGACAATAGACTGTCATTTGTTGATCAGATTTATTCAGATGACAAATATGCTAGAGAGTTTGTCAGAAATGCCACATTGAAAAGAACAGTGCCTCCTTAACCCTTCGAACATAGTCTGTGGGAGATGCATCCATAGAATAGAGTCTTTCCAGAATGGATGGCAGCTCGTCTTATGCACAAAGGGTCAGGGCCACACATAACAGCATTCAATTTCTTTCTCACTTTCTCATGAGCACTTGTCATTCTTAACAGGCTGATAATCCTGTGAATGGCCAGGACCATGTCATGCTGTGCTGTCTCTTCCAAAATGCCTAATTCTGAACACACAGTAGATTCTAAGTAATTTTTTGATTGACTAAATAAAAGACAAACGTCTTCCTATTTCCATGTGAGGGATGTAAATGTACAGATGTAACGCCTCATCATTTTTTGAGAATTCAGCCTTGGCATTATTCTATATCTTCTGTCCCCACAAAATTGTGCTGCATGTAAAGGGAGAAAATAGCTTTTGAAAGGGATTGAGGGACTTGGGAATTATTCCAAGAGAGAGTGTTCATCAGCTTGTGACAGAGAGTCAGAGAAGGATGGCTTGGGCTGTAGAGGGCAAGTTCATGCAAAGTGCGATGGCAGCTCTGACAAGTTCAAGCTCATGTGACTGAGCAAAGCACAAGACCTGCCTCTGAACAGCCAGTTTCAGGATGGCTTGCCCACCTACCAACCCCCATAGTACACTGGAGTCTCCTGTCCCACCAGAGACCCTCTCCCAGCCCACTTCTGCTGATAAGATGGCATCCTCTGGAGAAAGACCTGTTTCTTTCTTTCTCTGGGAAAGACCATGTCTCTTTCTTTCTCTGGGACCCAGGATCTTTGGGGTGGTGGGAGTAACAACCATTCTTCCTCTTAGCAGAGATTCAGAGCAAGTCACCCAGAGCTGTTTGCAGCCCTTGCAGGTATGAGTTGAGTTTCTGCAAGGACCGCTTTGCCCCAGTAGCCTACCAACTGTGGAGTAACAAGAAGTCCTTCAGCTGATGGGGCACCCAGGAGGATAAAGACGGGTACTGAAACCTCGCTTTCACCACCTCCCAGGACTGCTGAGAGCCTGCTCTGCTCCCAACCCCACTGTGTCCATCCTGGAAGCTTGTACAAATCATTTCACCCCAGAACAAAGCAAACACCTTGTGTTCTGGCATCTGCAGTATCCTCCCAGCTCCAGGAAGCTGTGGCTCTAAATTCAAGGCTTAACTAGCAGATGATGCGGGCCCTCTGCTTCTTTTCCTCCGCCGCCTGCATTTGCTGTTTCATCGTGTTCCTTATCTCCTCTGCCTTATGGGACTGAAAGTAAAGAGAAACGCAAATCCGTCACTTTCACAGTTTGTTGGCAGCTCAGACTCACCAGTCTCGCAGCTGTTTGCAGTTCTTGAAAACAGTGTTTGTTGGGGAAAGATGACGGGACCACAGCCTGGTAGGGGAGACAGAAGTGAGATAGGGTAAATCCAGGTAAAGGTTCGTGGAAGCACAGATGGGGAGTGGTCAGCTGCTCAGGGATATGAGAGGAAACTGAAGGGGGGCTGGCAACTGAATTGAAGAGCTGAGTCTTCAGGAGAGCTTAGAAGTTTCCCAGCCTTCATCTTTGTTGTACCATCTGCCAAGAAAACACTCCCTTGGCAATTCCTATAGCTGGTTCTTTTTCTTTCTTTCTTTTTTATGTTAAGATTTTATTTTTTAGAACAGTTTTAGGTTCATAGCAAAATTGAGGGGATAGTAAAAAGATTACCCATACACCCCCTGTGCACACATGCAGTCTTTCCCATTATCAACATCCTCTACCAGAGTGGTACATTTGTTACAGTGATGAACCTATGTGAACACATCACTGAAAGTCCATAATTTACATTACAGTTCACTCTCAGTGTTGTACATGCTTTGAGTTTGAAAGGGTAGTTCTTTTCATTCTTTAGCTCTCATTTCAAACGTCATCTCCTTGAACTGAAGTGTTCATCAGTGGATGAGTGGAAAAACAAAATATCCCATACAATGGAATATTATTCAGCCTTGAAAAGGAGGGGAATTCTTTTTCTTTTTTTTTCACAGCAGCAACCTGAGCTCATTTCCATTTATTTACTTATTTTTGAAAACTTTTTATTTTGTACTGGGATATAGCCGATTAACAATGTTGTGGTAGTTTCAGGTGAACAGTGAAGGGACTCAGCTATATATATACATGTGCCCATTCTCCCCCAAACTCCCTTTCCATTCAAGCTGCCATATAACATTGAGCAGAGTTCCACATGCTATACAGTAGGTGAAAAGGAGGGAAATTCTGATACATGTCTCAACATGGATGAAGCTTGAGGATGTCATGCAAGTGAAATGAGCTAGCCACTGAGGACAAATATTGTATGATTTTGATTCTTTGAGGTACCAAGAGAAGTCAAATTCACAGGGAAGAAGCACAATGGTGGCTGTTGGGAGGTGAGGAGGAGAGAGGAAGAGGGGAGCTAGTGTTTAATGGATATGAAATGTAGGTTTGAGATGATCAAAATGTTCTAGAGGGGGAAGGCAATGATAGTTGTATAGTAATATGAATGTACTTAATGCTACTGAACTATACACTAAAAAATGGTTAAAAGGGTAAATTTTATATTGTCTACGTCTTTCAATAACAGAAAAAATAAGATGCAAGATACAACTGAACAAAAGTCACCTCCACAGAGAGGCCTTCCCTGGCTTAAGTTTCCTGATACAGTTGAGAGAGGATTGATGAGAGAAGAGCTACAGGTCTGGGAGAGGAAGGAAAATGAGAAAAAAAAGTATTTTAGGCAGCATATGATGGAATACTGATGGAAAACTTAAGATTTCAAACCTCTGTCTTTAGAAAATGGTGCCACTGCCCAGAAATAGACATATCCGATGGTGAGTTTGTCTCAGATGAACATAGAAGTGATGGTGAGCTTGGTTTTGGCCAGGCTGAGTGTGAGGTCCAGAGAGGGCATCATGGAGGAGACAGCAGGCAGATGGAAAACATTTAGGGCATTTTTGTAGCACAGGAGAGAAGCTGGACCAGGAATTGGAGATTTAGGGAGCCCTGCATGGAGATGATCGAAGCCTTGATAAGGGAGAGTCATGGACAAAGTCTAGGGTCAAAGCCTTCTCCAAAGAGCTCTTTTTAAAGATTTTTAAAAAAGATTTAGACTTAGTGTTTATTGCATTATTTTTTATATATTGTATATTATTTTTAGAATAATTATTTCTTTATTTTGGCTTTGCTGGGTCTTTGTTGCTCCACGTGGGCTTTCTCTAGTTGCAGGGAGTGGGGACTACTCTCTAGCTGTGGTGTGCAGGCTTCTCACTGTGGTGGCTTCTCTTGTTGCAGAGCACAGGCTCTAGGGCATGTGGACATCAGTAGTTGCAGTTCCTGGGCTCTAGAGCACAGGCTCAATAATTGTGGTGCTCAGGCTTAGTTGCTCCTCATGTGGGATTTTCCGGAATCAGGCATTGAATCTGTGTCTCTTTCACTGGCAGGTGGATTCTTTACCACTGAGTCACCAGGGAAGCCCTCCAAAGAGTTCTTAACTGCTGCTTAATATTTCATGTGGTTGTTTGGCTTCCCTATTTGATTGTAAATTTAACTGCTCTTCTACTTTCTCAAAGGTGACTTGATAAATGACCTCTTTTAGCTTCAGTTTCCTCAACTCTAAACTCTAAAATGGGACTAATAATACCTACCACATAGATAGCTGGGAGGATGAAAAGAGATCATCTCCTAGAGTGACTAGCATCATGCCTGGAACACGACAGGTACACAATGAACACAGAATATTGTTTGATATGATTTATTTGTTTCAAAACCAAACAGTGTTCTTGCGTCCCTGCCAGATGTGCAAACATTTCCTGGTCACTCAGGGTTCCTGACAGTGGGCGGGAGGAGAGGGGTGGGGCTGAAGGGATTGAGGTGGGGATTCTATTCTTGTCACTTCCTCCTGTCCAGCCCTGAGGTCACTTCCTAATTAACCTTGGGAGAACTGCCCCTTCCTTGGTTTATAACAGTCACTCCTATAATACATAGGAGGGGATTGGTATATGGTTGCAGATTCAACTGAAAATAGTCTTTCCCAGTAGCCACAACCCACATACTGCTCTGAAGCTCCTCTCTAGCACAGACACCCAGTTCTCCTTGCTCTGGAAGGCACTGCTCCTGATGGACAGATGGGTGGTTGCCAGAGGACGGGCGGGGCCCTGAACAAAAGAGAAAACAGCGGGGATTCTTAATCTTTCTTGGAGCTCAGCCTTAAGCAGCCCAGAATCCCACCGTCTCCCCACCTTCCTTGTTTTTCTGCTGGGGTTTGAGGCCATCCTTCCCCTCAGGAGACACCCAGGTTGATCTGACCAACGTTATTTGCTCTCCGCTAGTCTGTGCTCCCAGAGAGGGAAGGGGAAGAAGAATTTAATTAGGTCTCTGAGTTTCCAGATGCCAGCAAGAGTGCCCTCAAGGTGTCGATGTGTGAGTAGCTTTGGGCTAGTTCTGAGTTATTTTTAGGACTATAAGGAATCAGCCCTGAGTCACTGCACAGGCTCCCAGGAATCGGTGGACATGGAGCTCTCCGTCCCTGGCGTGGAAGGGAAGGAGGGCCTTACCTTGACCTTGCTGCTTTTCCCTCTAAGAAGCCAAGTAGAGGATCCTAGGGGGAGCTCAGACAAGGATGTGCAGCATATGAGTTCTTGTAGAAATACAACCCCTCCCCACCCCCATGCTCATCCCATCTCCCCACCAATTTTTCCTAAGCTATTTTGAAACAGTCATGACAAGGTTTAGAATGGGTTTAAACTCAGGTAACAGTGATGATTCTCTGCAAAGATCTGGAAAGCCAGATGTGCTCTTATAGACAAGGAGAGGACTGGACTTGGCCATTGCGGGGAAAATGGCCGCTACCCTGGTTTGGCAGCATACACACATGTCTTCAGATATCTCAAAGAAAAACTTCAGATTGTAAAAAAAAAAAATAAATTTTGACGTAACTTCCAATTTACAGAGAAATGACAAGATTAGTACGAAGAATGTTACTCAAATATAGGCATACGTCACAAATATCATGGGTTTGGTTTCAGCAAAAAGTGAATCACTCTAATTTTTTGTTTCCTAGTGCACATCAAAGTTATGTTTACACTATAGTCTATTAAGTGTGCAATAGCATGACTAAAAAAGCATATATAACTTAATTAAAAATACTTTGTTAAGAAATGCTAACCATCATCTGCACCTTTATAATCTTTCTGCAATAACACATTAAAGATCACTGGTCACAATCACCATAACAAATAATAATAATGAAAAAGTGAAATACTGCAAGAATTACCAAAATGTGACACAGAGACATGAAGTGAGCCAATGCTGTTGGAAAAATGGTGCTGATAAAACTTGCTTGACTCAGGGTTGCCACAAACCTTCCATTTGTTAACAAAACAAAACAAAACAAAGCCACAATATTTGTGAAGTGCAATAAAGCCCAATATAGAGTCTCCCTGTACCCCAAATGTTAACATTCTACTATATCTGCTTTATCATTTTGTGTCTTACCACCTATATTGATCCAGGGTAAGACTGAGACAATACTATTCCCTAATCTGCAGATTTTATTCAGTTGTCACCAGTTTTCCTATAAAGTCCTTTGGAACAAAAGAAAACCCAAGACTGTGTTATTCAGTTGCTGTGTCACTTTATTCTGCTTTAATTTTGAACAGTTACTGAGTATCTCTGCATTCATGACACTGGTATTTTTTCATAGTACCGGCCACTCATGTTGTAGGACAGCCTTTCCTTTGGGTTTGTGTGATGTCCCCTTGCTATCGTGTTCAGGTCATGTGCTCTGGGCAGTAAGCCCGTAGCAGTGGTGCTATGTCCTTCTCAGGACACCGTGTCAGGAGACACGGGCTGCTGTCTCTTTGTTTCATCACCAGTGATGTTAGCTTTGATCATTTGGTTATGGTGGGATAGGCCAAATTTCTCCACTGTAAAGTGACTTTTTTACCCTCTCTGTTAAACTATTTCGTGATTAACAAGAATCTTGTCAGGAGACACTTGGAGATGATCTATATATTCCTCCAAATCTCACCTGTTAGTTTTAGCATCCATGCATGATTCTGGCCTGAATCTATCATTATGATGATGGTTGCCAGATGCTGGTTTTCTAAATCCATTGTTCCTTCTACATTAATTTGTTGGCTTTCTACTATAAGGAAGACTTTTCTTGGTTATCTGTCTATTATCTATCTATCTCAGTGTTTTTTTTTTTTTTTGTAAAACAAAACAAAACAGCATAAAATCAGTCACGTTAACTAAAAAAATTAGATGTATTCCCACAGTGGTGTCCTTCCTTGAGCCTTCGCTTGCAAGTAAACGTGTCCGGGCTGGTCTGGTGAGCTGGAGCCTGGCAAGAGAAGTCATTTTACAAGAACTGAACTGTATTAGGGCTCTGAGTGTGGTGGCAGATTTGTGCTGGCTTTTGACAGGGGCAGGTTGTGGAGGGCAGCAGGTAGGGGTTGAAGGAAACATCTTGCATGAGACACTGTGAATCTAAGAATGTGAGCAGCTGACAGGTATGTCCCCATGACAAATCAGGGCTCACAAGGGGGACAGGGGAGTTTAGAATTCTGGACACACAGCACGCTGTGCTATAGAACCATATGGCCTGGCAGCACTAGCAGTGTAGGGAGACGGGGACACTGGGGTCTCACGTGGGCATGTGGACTTGCTGGACTCTCATGTGGGCTTTTTGGAGGATGGGAGCAGGCCAGAGGAAGAGCATGGCCCACAAGCATGGTGATAGAGGAGGGACACCTACTCTGGGTACATCCAGAGGCAATTTTGTGGGAGTCCAAGATCTTATATGAGCAGGTTGAGATAGAAGCTGATTAAAATTGAGGGTTACTTTGCAGGGCACGAATAATGACACAGACGCAGGGAAAGGACATGTGGACAGGGGTAGGGTGTTGGGATGAATTAGGAGATTGGGTCTGATATCTGTGCACTGCTGTGTGTAAAAAAGACAGCTAGTGGGAACCTACTTTATAGGGTGGGGAGCTCAGCTTGATGCTCTGTGATGACCGAGGTGGGTGGGAGTCGGGGGTGGGAGGGAGATCCAAGAGAGAGGGGCTATATGTATACATATAGCTGTTCACTTCATTGTACAGCAGAAAGGAGCACAACATTGCAAAGCAAGTATACGCCATTTTTCTAAAAGCAAAATAAATCAATAAATAAGTGATGGGTACCTCATGTTAGAGGCTGGAGAGGCCATGGGACATGAGTACCAATCCACACAGCACTTTCAGGCAAACAGTCCCTGAAAAGTGATACTCGTTGCAGTTAGGATGGGGCTTGCTTGGATCTGGAGCGTGGTGCCAAACTGGTGAGCTGCTCCATGTGGCAGCCTCCCATGCTTATCAGCACAGTTTGGTTGTCTCCTGCTCATTCATCGGTGCTTCCTTAGGTTCTGAATGGCAGAGTACCAGTCCTCCTCCTCTTGAATTATGAGCTAGGCCCTAACTCTGAACTAGACAGTTGCAAAGATGGACGAATGTATGACAGAAGAACACCCAAAGATGATGGAAAATGGGGAGACATGGTTACACAGGGAAGAAGCATCACCCCCATCTACCAATTAGCCCCATAGGAAATACTCAATCGTACCTTTCATTAATTGAAGACCAGAACATTATTATCTCTGGCATGAGGAAGTTATCCCAAAGAAAATGTACAGTGGTGTTAATTTATCATTGACTCAAAAATAACGAGTGTCCTAATTACATTTCGTTGTGTTTGGGTATCATGTCAAATCAAGCGGCGTGAATCTGTCTGTGGGAGCGAAGAGAGGCTCCACTAGAAAGCCTTAATTTGAAATGCTGAGTGCATTTTCCACTGTGTACACTTTAGTAGTTTTCATTTGGAAGTTGCTGGTGGTGCAGGGTTTTCTACAATACAGTCTTTACTTCAGGCTTTGGAAAACGTGCCAAGATTTACAATGCAGGACAGCTGTGCTCTCCCAAATATTACTTCTTAAGTGATCGGGGTGGGGAAGTTTGGAGATAAGCCAAAGTGCACTCTTGCAGCAGGTCTGGGTATGCCTCCAGAGCCCTGCCGGGCCACTAGAGGCCACCTGATCCAAGTCCCTCCTTACAGGATGGTGACAAGCACAGTTGGCTGATCTCCAGCCCCCGGAAGCTGTGTGTCTGATGGCCTCCAAGCTCCTGTGTGCAGGGGTTGTCCCTCCTGGATCAGGGAGTCACATGGAGCTCACAAAACAGCTGCCAGAGCCTAACCTGGCCAGCTAGGATCTTCCCACTGAGCTGCTGCGATTCAGTTTCAGTAAATATTTATTGGCAGTCGACACCAGAACAGATGCTCTGGGAGGAGGGTTCAGGAAGTACAAACAGGACCTGCCTTCAAAAGATGGACAACCTGAGTAGGCATTCAAATAACTTGTGTTGAGGAAAAGTGGGAGAGAGTGAACAGAGCTTGGGGCTTTGTGTTTGGGCTTTGATCTTGTCATGGGTTTGGGGGGTGCTGGGTACCCGGCAGGACATTTCAGGGTCTCCATCCACACGAAGTTTCCCTGTCCTCGTCATACATGGAGGATAACTATTCTTACCGCATGGATTTCTTGTAAAGGTTAATGGGAGACTAGACAAAAAGCACTCAGGGAGGTGTCTGGCCCAGATAAAAGGAAGCAAACAAAAGTTGGCTTTTGAGGGCTTTCACATGATGGGCACATTTATTTACCTATGTGCTTCCCTCACCCCTATGAGCAGAGTGTTATTTTTATGCCCCGTTTACAGATGTAGAAACTCAAGGCCAGAGAGGTGAAGGGCTTGCTTTTAGTTAGCAGTTCATCAGCAGTAGGACTGCACTTGACTGCCCACCTTCTGACACCTGACCTGAAGGCATCCTCACCCTGACACGACTGGCCCTTGTGGTATCATGATCACTGATGGAGAAGAAATGTTCTGGCATCTTCTCAACAAACACACCACTAATAACAATGATCTCGTGTGTGCCTGCAAAGTCATTTCAGTCGTGTCTGACTCTATGCGACCCTATGGACTGTAGCCTGCCATGCTCCTCTGTCTGTGGAATTCTCCAGGCAAGAATACTGAAGGGGGTTGCCATGCCCTCCTCCAGGGGATTTTCCTGGCTCATGAATCAAATCCATGTCTCCTGCATTGCAGGCAGATTCTTTACCACTGAACCTGTGGGGAAGCCCAATGATCTCTTACCTTTATGTAATCCCTTTTACTTTCCAAAGTGCCTTCACATCTAGTACCATTGATCCCCTCTACTCTCAAGAGGAATCTCTGTTTCACCTGCAAAAGTCAACTTCTACCAGGACTTTTTCTGCCTGAAAGACCGAAGTGTGGCAGAACGAGTGTTATGGACAGTGTCTTTTCCGCTCTGGGCAGGGAGAAGGGTGGCTTTCCTTCTGGACTGAAAAGGCACTGTTTTTTTTCTAAGGCATTCCTTTTATTTGCGGCTTTTGTGCAGCATCCCTAGCCCAGTCCATCCACTCCATTTCAAGCTCCTTCTACTTTATGTCATGAACTAGGGGAGCGTTTCCTCTTTTCTTCAGTACTTTCAAAGCCCCAGACTCATCTTGGGATGATGCAGAAGTCACACTGATAGGATGCTTAGACCAATTGTTTACCCTTATGTATGTCCCTTGGCATACACACACAAGTGTGCACATGGGTGCACACTTCTGCCAACTGCCCTACTGAGTGAAGCTCAGTGAATACCAATTAGTAAAACTCTATGGAAGTCTGCTAGTTCAAGTTTCTGCCTTCCCTCCAGAAGCTCAAATGTTGATCATCCACATGTCTCATCTTTATCTCCTTCAACTTGGAGGGGGGCGGGTGGGTGCTGCTCCCATTAATAAAAGTTACATTCAATAGAAGCATTATATTCCTTCTCTTGAAGTGAGGTTATTTTTCAAACAACAAGTGCAAATAATTATTTAAGAAACATTATGTAAAAGCAGCATTGTGTGAAAACTACACAATTCAAAATCTATTTTAGAAGCTTTTTTAACAAGCAGGAAATTCAGAGGGAGAAGCAGGTGCCATATTGTTTTCATGATAAATGCCTCTGCCCCCAGGGGCAAGGAGGCCTTGGGAGACTTCCTGACTGGTGCAGAATAGTATGGGAAGGTTTTCCAAACACCATCACTTTCCCCTTCAACCAAAACGCCCTTAGACTCAAGCAGTTCTGACCATAAGGGTAAGGATGAGAGGAGTATTTTGCTGGTTCTGAAATCTGCAAGAAATGCAGTCAAGTAAGCAGTTGATTTAGTACCTTGCTCCCTCCCCTTGCAGAATTTACCATTAGACATTTGACACATGTGACCGAACTCCTTGGCAGGAGTTCCAGTGACCGAACAACACCTGTGTGAACTGAATGGGCCAGGTCTGGGGTCTGCAGGGTCCCCAAAGCGGCTTCAAAGGAAACATCTTGTAATCTGAAGCCATCTGCTGAGGAAAAACTCAATTTGTTTCTTGTGTTTTATCCCAACGTTATCACTAGGTTCCTAGGGGAGAGGGCCAGGAAGAACAAGACTGATCACAACCATAGCTACCACCTTCCAGAACAGCCACAGGCTTCACATACACTATCTTGTTCATCTCACAGGACTCCAGTGAGGTGGGGACTATCATTATGCCCATTTTCCAGTGGAGGAAACTGAGTCTCACAGTGGCTATGTCCCCTGTGGATAGTCCCACCGGCTGGTGAATGGCAGAGCCAGTATTTAAACCCAACACCATTTGCTTCAGCATCTAAACTTTACCAGCTTATTGTACAATTGCATTCCTATACCCCTTCCAGCCATTAGCCCCCCGCCCTCACCCAAGGGGAGCCACTCTCCTGACTTCCATAGCAGAGATCAGTCCTTCTATATTTGTACTTTACAAATTATTCATTAATTTATTCATTTAAGCTGCACTGGGTCTTCATTGCAGGGTGGGCTTTCTAGTTGCAGCGAGCAGGGGATACTGTTCATTGTGGTGTTCGGTCTTCTCATTGTGGTGGCTTCTCTTGTTGCGGAGTGTGGGCTCTAGGCAAGTGAGCTTCAGTAATTGCAGCACGTGGGCCCAGTAGTTGTGGCTCACGGGCTTAGTTGCTCTGTAGCATGTGGAATCTTCCCTGACCAGGGATCGAACCTGTGTCCCCTGCATTGGCAGGTGGATTCTTAACCACTGAACCACCAGGGAAGTCTCTGTATTTGTACTTTAGATAAATGGAATCATGCAGTGTGTGCTCTTTGGTGTCTGGCCTCTTTCACTCAACATTAAACTTGTGAGTGTCACCCACATGTTGAGTATGGTTGTTGGTCATTGGTATGCTCTCGGCCATATAGAATTCCAGTGTGACTATGCCTCCATTTATGCATCCATTCTGTCACTGATGGACACTGAATTGTTTCCTGTTCTTGGCTATTATACAAAACACCATTATGCATGTACAAACTTTTAAGGTTGTAAATAAAATGTCCATATGGACAGTCACATCATCTGTGAATAATGAGAATTTTACTTTTTTTTTCCCCCCTTTTCCAAACATTATACCTTTTCTTTTCTTTTTCCTTCCTGATTTTAAAAGCCTTCACTGTTTCACTATTAGATATAACGCTGTGGGGAATTCCCTGGCAATCCAGTGGTTAGGATTCTGTGCTTTCACAGCTGAGGGTGTGGGTTCAATCCCTGGTCAGGGAACGAAGGTCCTGCAAGCCAAATGGCCAAAAAACAAAACAAACAGTCAAAAAATAATGTTTGTGTAGGTTTGAGGGTATTCTCCTCTTATCAGATTATGGAAATCCCTTTCTATTCTGAGCTAGTTAATTTTTTAAACCGTAAGTAGGTTTTCTGAATTTCACCAAATGTGTTTTCTCCATCTATTGAAACAACCATATTGTTTTGTTGTTTTGATGATAATGGGGTGAATGATAATTACAGATTTTCTGAAGTTAAACTTTATATTCCTGAAATAAATTCAGCTGAGTCATGAAGTGTTATTTTTTTCATAACGTGCAAGATTTATTTTGCTAATACTTATGTAGGATTATTGCTTTTATGTTCCTAAATGAGGTTTTCCTATGATTTTTCTTTATTATATTTTCCAGTTTTAGCATCAAAGATAAAGTGGACTAGAATAGATTGGGAAATAGTCTTTTTCTTTTTTACTCAAAGAATTTGTGTAATATTAGAATGATATATTCCATGAACACTTGGTAGAATTTACCTGTAAAATCATCTGTGCCTAGTGATTATTGGTAAGAAAATTAAACAATTGATTCACTTGTTTTGATGGCTATGGGCAATTTCTATTTGAGTTGGCTATTTTTAAAAGAATATGTTCATTTCTTCTAAGTTAATGCATCTTTATGCATTCTTTAGCATGTAGAATTTTTTTTTAATAGTTCTCTCTTTATCTTTTTAGTCTCTGCTGGATCTCTCATTATATCCCTTTTTATTTTTAATATTACTCATGCATTTCTCTTTCTTGAACAATTATGCTAGAGGCTTCCCTATTTCATTCATGTTTTCTAAGAAGCAACTTTTGGTTTTTGGAAATCGTGTCCATTAAATCTTTGCTTTCTGTTTCATTAATTTTGACACCTATAGTTATCTTTGTTTTAATTTATTCTATTGTTCTTTTTTAAATTTCTTAGGTTGGGTACTTAGCTTATTAATTTTCAGCTTTTCCTGTTTTATACTAATAAGGATTTAAGTCTCTACATTTCTCTCATGTCTCTTATATTATCTTTTCAACTGCATGCCAGAAGACTTGGTATATTGTATTTTCATTATTGTTTAGATCTAAAAGTATTTAAATTTCAACTTTTTTAAATCCAGAAGACATTTAAAAGTGAAATTTAAAAGTTCTAAGTGTATATTTTTGAGGTCTAATTTAATTACACTGTGGTTTAAAACTTTGTTCATATGATAATGGATATTTGAAAATTTTAATTCTCAAATATGATCTATTTTAATTCAATAACTATTTTAACTCTCAAACCATGGTCTATTCCATGGTTAGTCTTTGTAAATGTTGTCATATGGAATCTATGGATGTCCTATAAACAAAACTTTATCATTGAATTTTTATATTTTTACTATCAATAAAAAAAAGAGCTATCTTGAACATCACCCACTCTAATGATGAGGTTAATTTCCCTATGTACTTTATCAATTTTACTTCAGATATAACATAAGACTTTTTAGAATTGTTCTGTCTTCCAGATGCATCAAACATTTTGTTACTTCATAGAGCCCTACCTATATAATGCTTTTCTGTATTAAAGTCTACCTTTGCTGACAGTAGAAATTTTTCATTTGGTTAATATTTGCTTCATACATCTTTCATTTCCAGCATTTCCCTGTCCTTACGTTTGTATGTGTCCCCTGTGAATAGCACAGCACTGAATGCTTTAAAACATCTAGTGTGATGATCTCTGTCCATTGTGTAGTAAGTTTAGTTCTTTTTCATTATCGTGATGCCAGATTTGTCTGTCTTTCCACTGTGCTGTTACCTTCTGCTTCCTATTTATTTTTCTCTCTGCCTACTTTTCTTTACTATTAAAACTTTCCATTTTTATTTGCTTTCTCTTTCCATTTTTTTCTTACTTGTTTGAAAACGATGCTATACTGTTTTTTCTCTGATGGTTACCATGCCATGCAAAACTGCTACACATTAACATTAGTATCTCAACCTTCTGAGCAAATCACACAACAATTTCCTCTCAAATTTCATACTACTAGTCTGACTATTGTGTTGGCCAAAATGTTTGTTCAGGTATTTCCATCACAGCTTATGGAAACACCTGAATGAAATTTTTGTCAACTCAATATTTTCAGTTTTTGTCCTTTTAACTGTTTTTATATTTCTGTATGTTAGACATTGGAGAAGGAAATGGCAACCCACTCCAGTACTCTTGCCTGGAAAATCCTATGGACAGAGGAGCCTGGTAGGCTGCAGGCCATGCGGTCGCTAAGGGTCGGACACAACTGAATGACTTCACTTTCACTTTTCACTTTCATGCATTGGAGAAGGAACTGGCAACCCCCTCCAGTGTTCTTGCCTGGAGAATCCCAGGGAAGGGGGAGCCTGGTGGGCTGCCATCTGTGGGGTCGCACAGAGTCGGACACGACTGAAGTGACTTAGCAGTAGCAGCATGTTAGACATGGAAATTAAATGATAACATTTTATGGACAGTATGAATATTTGCCTACTTCTTTACTTCTTTGCATCTCAGAGCTGTCTCCCAAGATTTTCTCCCATCTTCCTGGAGTGCATCTTTTAAAGTTCTTCTTGTTTAGGTCTATTGGTAGTAACCTTGGTTTCTGTTTCTCTAGAAGCGCTTTTATTTCACTCTCATAAGTGGAGATATTTTTGTCAGCTGGACAATTCTAGGATGACTGCGATTTCCCTTCAGCATTTAGAGGACACTATTCCATTGTCTCTTGGCTTTGGTTTTCGCGGTTGAGAAAATTGCGGTCAGTCTGTGATTCCTTTGAAAGTGGTGTATTTTCTCTTTTTTAACGCTTTTAAAATCTTCAGTTTGCTTTTGTTACTTGGCATGTTGTTTTCAACGTGTCCAGGTTTGGATTTACTTTGTCTTGTTGGGTAACTGCCATGATTACTGTGTCGTTGTCTTCATGTACATCAGTTATAGAAAATCATCTTTAAATTTACCCTCTCCCCTATCTTTTCTACCCCTTTCTCCTGGACTCTGATTTGATATTGGAACTTCTTTATCTTCCTTGTCTCTTTTTCTCTCTTTTGTACTTTACATTTTGTTTCTTTATACTACTTTCTAGAACATTTCTACAGATCTACCTTCAAGTTCACCAATTTGCTCCTCAATTGTGTTTAATATTCTGCTTACTTCACCCTCTGAATTTTTTAATAGTTTTAACTATATATTCCATTCAAAAAGTTCTATATCTTTTTCAAATCTGCCTATTCATATTTCTTATTCTCTCCTGCTAGTTCATCTTTACGAGTCCATGTTTTTCTTAAACCATTTTATATATGGTTATTCTCTATTCTGATTCTGAGAATTCTAATATTTCAAATCTATATGGGTCCTAATCTATTTTATTCCTGTTGATCATCATTCATGATGATTTGTATCCTTGTATGATTATCTTTGTGAGCTCACATATGGCTGCTCTTGATCTGTGGAAAACAGACAAGGATGCTTGTCTCCAGAGTGGTTTCTTTTTTAGGACGAGGAACACTGCTGATCTGGACTAGTGTCATCCCCTTCCATAGACCCTGGACTGAACTGAGAATCTCAGAGTCAGCTTCTCTCTCTTGACATACTGTTATCTGGAACCGTCCTCAAAGCAACTCTGTCTGTATGTGTAATAACTGCTCAGGTCTCTGACTGTGTGTGTGTGAGTGTGTGTGTATGGTGTTCCCATGAAGGTTTCCCTTATTTCCATAATCCAAGCAATGCAAAGAAAGTGTATTTTATGAAAGATATGTGTGCAAGCATGCTAAGTCACTTTAGCTGTGTCTGACTCTTTGCAACAGTGTAGACCGTAGCCCACCAAGATCCTCTGTCCATGGGATTCTCCAGGCAAGAGTCCTGGAGTGGGTTACCATGCCCTCCTCTTGGGGACCTTCCTGACCCAGGGATTGAACTCGTGTCTCTTTTGTCTTCTGCATTGGCAGGCGGGTTCTTTACCACTAGCACCAGCTGGGAAGCCCATGAAAGATACACTTATTCTGAAACAGAAGGATCCTCAAGGTCATTAGTCTCTGATACGATAAGCAGAAATTTGGGCCTGTTTTGGCATCAATAAAAGAGAGGAGTATGAGAATTCAGGGAAAGATGGAAACACTTCATTACCATTTAAAGCAATCCTAAATAAATCCTAGTTATTGTTTGTGGCATATAATTTTCTAAATCTCATCATCTTGTCATTGCTTTCTGATCACCTCATGTGTATGAAGCTTGCTTCCTAAGTTCCAAGGGCTACACAGTATCCTCTCTTTTATTTAGCATGTCAAGAGCACTTTTGCCCACTTCACCTCCTTTTGTAATGGCCACATGAGGCCTGACTTGCAGACTGAATGGATTATAATGCTATATGCAATAAACTTATAATGGACACAGAGACAAGTCCAAAGGAAGGGCTTGGGTCCCAAATTGGTCCAACCCAAGTCTTTTCTGGAATTTTCCATACTGGAGGCAAAGAAGTCTCTCTTCTTGGATTGCAAGTAGAAAACATAAGACCAAGACTGCTGGTGGCCATCTTCCATGTCACATAGGGAAAGTGAATCTGTAGCCTTGATTATCACACAGGTATGTTTCTGAGCTGAGCCTAGGAGGATATTTACAAAATGATTATAAAGAAGGATGGGGAAGGGGGTAGTCCCTGGCAGTTCCTACTTTCAGACTGTTGCAGGAGGGCTCCCTCCCTGTGCCATTACAGGGCCTAAGGCTTCTGTCCCCTTACCGCCTTCAAGGCAGTGAAAGTGGTATGGCTTTGAGCAATTGCTGTCATCCACCCAGTATCAGTGACAATTAGGCTAATGGAGAAAATAAGATTCAGAATCTTTTGAAGTGGTCTCTCCTTCCCCTTTTGAGAATTAGCTCACCTCTCCTTAACCTCAAAAATGTAAGCTTGCCAGGAAATCTGACCTCCTAGTTCCTGTGAGTTAGAACATCTGCAACATCGAAGTGGAACAATCGCTCCTTTAGAAGCACAGAAAAATTAACTGGAAAGAGGACGATTCTGGTTTAAAGTGCTATGAGAAAGGGAAATGGGTCTGATTGTAACTAGATATAGAAGTGGAAAATACCCAGAACACTCTGATTTTTTAAAAAGGCAAAATCAATTGGCAAGTGTTTGGTGTCTCAAAAAAGAATATTTTAAAAGTCCATTGTTAACTCCCCATTATAGAAGATACACTAAAAGGAGAAGAATACAGCTTCAGAAAAATTAATTGGAAAGCACAGAAAAATTAACTGGAAAGAGGACGATTCTGGTTTCAAGTGCTATGAGAAAGGGAAATAGGTCTGATTGTAACTAGATATAGAGTGGAAAATGCCCAGAACACTCTGATTTTTAAAAAAGGCATAATCAATTGGCAAGTGTTTAGTGTCTCAAAAAAGAATTTTTTAAAAGTCCATTGTTAACTCCCCATTATACAAGATACACTAAAAGGAGAAGAATATAGCTTCAGATCATTTCAGTGACATTCCAAACCCAGGAAGGATTAATGCCTGCAAATACTCAACTGAATCAGTATTTTGTCCTCTCAATGCATAATCATTACAGGATCAGGATGGAGTATGAACACTAATAAAAGCTGGTCCAATATGGAATTAATTCAATTTCAGTCAGTGGATGAACACTTCAATCCTCTAGAGCCAAAGATAACTTTTTAAAAACTCTTGATATCTGTTCTAATGAAACTAATATCACTATCAGTTGTTCAAATTCTACAATAAAAGACATACACATGTTAATGTTTGACAAAAGTTGGGTTAATTTAGCATTCATTCCTCCCAAATTCTGAGTGTCCTTGAAAATAGGATTTTACAAAAGCTTCTTTCTTTCTTAGGATTTAAAAAAAAATATTTTGTCCAGCATTGGAGTCAAGAAAATATTATATAATAAAAGCTAATGTGGAGTCCTTGTTGTATGTTCAGCACTATTCTAGATACATTACATGTGTTGATCCATTTAATCATCACAACATTTTCCCTGGTGCCTCAGATGGTAAAGAACCCGCCTGCAATGCGGGAGACCTGGGTTTGATCCCTGGGTTGGGAAGATCCCCTGGAGGAGGGCAGGTAACCCACTCCAGTATTCTTGACTGGAGAATCCCCATGGACAGTGGAGCCTGGTGGGCTACAGTCCATGGGGTTGCAAAGAGTTGGACACAACTGAACGACTTTTGCTTTCACTTATGAGTCATACACTCTATTTCCTTTATATGGATAAAGAAACCGATGCATGGGTGGGTAAAGAAACTTGCCCAAGACCACTCTTAGTTAAATGATGGAGACAGGATTTGAACATGGGTAGTCAGGTTTCAGAGTCTGGGTTTTAATTACTATGGCATATTTCTTCTTCATCACTGAAAGACTGGCAATGTCTGGAAACAGCATAAAGAGTCAGAGAGAACTGGGTTCAGATCCCCACTCTGTCACTTACCAGCACCATTTCAGAAATCTTGCGCAAGCTCTCTAAACCTCAGCTCTTCATCTGTGAAATACCATAACTCACTTATGTTACAAAGGTTATCAAATGAAAGGATATAAATGAATGTACAAGTGTCTAGTGTACGTCAAGTGCCTGGCGCATAGCAAGGATTTGATAAGGTTCGACTAAAGGATAGAATGTTTGATTCTATAGTTTTGATCTGGTAAGTACTGAATACAAATATTTAAGTCAGAATACCAAGCCTTTAAATTTTCACTGAGGGAGTATTTTCTAACATGGACTCCTTTAAACCAATTCAATTCTGTGACCAATTTTCTAAACGATACAGTCATTGCTTCCAAATTTTTCTATTTTTATTTTCAATTTGTAAAACTTCTTTGCATTTAGATCAATTGCATTTATCTATCAATATTCTTGACAGTATCAAATGCTACCAATTACAGCTTCTGCTCTTGTGGGAATTATTTTTACCAAGTTCAGTTTTTTTCAAGCCAAATTATACAGATATACATGTATAGAGAAAATTTGCTTCTATCATTCAATTTTTAGTCAATAACAACTGTTATTATTTTCAGTTTGAGCCTTTGTTGAGTTTATTTGGTGTTAATACATTTCTTCTAAATATAGTTTTCCTGGATTCGGGTTTTGACGTTCTTTCTTATTGTCACCAACAAAAACGGTATTTTTTTTCCAGCAGTAAATAAAGTCAGTTTTTTTTTATTTTTAGAAATCTTTTGAGATAATTGTAGATCCACATAAAGTTTTAAGAAATAAGGCAGAGAGATCCGATGTGTTCTCTATCTAATTTTTCCTGATGATAACATATTATAAACTGTAGGACAGCATCACACTGAGGTACAGCCAAGACACAGAACATTTCCTTCATCAGAAGGATCCCTCATGTTGCCCTTTTATTTCTATGTGCACCTTCTTCCACCTCCTTCCCGTCTATGCTCCTTGACAGCCAGTAATCTGTTCTCCAGTTTTGCAATCCAGTCATTTAAATAATGCTATACAAATGTGGAATTGGGGCTTCCCAGGTGGCGCCGTGGTAAAGAATCTGCCTGCCAATGCAGGAGACCCACGAGACTTGGATTTGATCCCTGGTTCGAGAAGATCACTTGGAGGAGGAAATGGCAACCCATTCCAGCATTTCTTGCCTGGGCAATCCCATGGACAGGGGAGCCTGGCGGGCTATAGTCCATGGGGTTGCAAAGAGTCGGACATGACTGAGCACACGCACACACACACACACACGTAAGTGGAGTCACATTTTTAGGATTGACTTTTTTCACTTAGCATAATTCTCTGGAGATTCATCCAAGATGTTGTGTGCATCAGTACTTGTTTCCTTTCCATTGCTGAGTTGTATTTCAGCAATAATATGGATGTGCCTCTGTTTGTTTAACCTTTTAGCTGTTGAAGGGCATCTGGGTTAACTCAGTTTGAGATTATTATGAATAAAGCTGTTACAAAGATCCATGTATAGATTTTTGTACGATCATAAGTCTTAAGTTCTCTGGGATTAATGCTGGGAGTGCAATTGCACTCCTATGGTAGTTACATCTCTTAGTTTTTGAAGAAACTGACCAGTTGCTTTCCAGAGTGGCTGTACCATTTTGTATTTCCACCAACAGTGTCTGGATGATCCAGTTTCTCTGCATCCTTACCAACATTCCATGTTATCATTATTTCTTATTTTAGCCATTCTGATAGGTCAGTAGTGATATCTTGTAGTTTAAACCTTGCATTTTCTCATCTCAAGTTTGCCATTTCATTTTCTTAACAAACTTGTTCACACATCAAAGGAAGTTCTTTCACACATCAAAATCTTCTAATTTTTATAAAGCCCAATTTATCAGTTTTTTCTTTTATAGATTATGCTTTTGGTGTCAAGTTTAAGAACTCTTTGGCTAACCTTAGATCTTGAAGATTTTTTTCCCAAGGTTTTTATATTGTATTATGATTTGCATTTAAGTCCATGGTCCATTTTGCGTTAATTCTTGTATAATATTTGAGACTTGGGTTGAAGCTATTTCCTCCTTTCCTCTCTTGCTCTCTCCTTTTTCTCCTCCCTCTCTTTGTTACTTTCTTACTTTTTGCCTCTAGATATTCATTTGTTTCAGCATCATTATGTTGAATTGTCTGTCTTTCTCCATCAGATTGCTTTCGTATCTTCATCAGTTCAGTTCAGTCGCTCTGTCGTGTCCGACTCTTTGCGACCCCATGAATCGCAGCACGCCAGGCCTCCCTGTATCTTCATAAAAAATCATAATTGGACATATTTATGTGGGTCTATTTCTGGTTTCTTTATTCTGTTTCATTAATGTATGTGTCTATCCCTTCATCAATATCGCATAGTGTTAATTACTACAGCCATGTACTAAGTCATGAAATTGAGCTGACTGATTCCTCCCACTCTCTCTTTTTCAAGTGTTTTAGCTATTCTAGTTCCTTTGCCTTTCCATATACATCTTAGAATAACCTTGTCCATGTCTACTAAAATTGTATCTGGGATTTTGATAGGAATTACAATAAATGTGTTTATCAGTTTGGGGAGAATTGCTGTCTTTATTGAGTCTTCTAATCCACAGATAGTATGTCTATTTATCTAGGTCCTCTTGCTTTCATTAACATTTTGTGGTTTTTAGCGAATGTCATATACATATTTTATTAGCTTTATGTCTAAGTTTTCCTAAGTTGTTGCAAATGGTTCAGTTCGGTTCAGTTGCTCGTGTCCAACTCTTTGTGACCCCATTGACTGCAGCACACCAGGCTTCCCTGTCCATCACCAACTCCTGGAGTTTACTCAAACTCATGTCCACTGAGTCAGTGATGCCATCCAACCATCTCATCCTCTGTCTTCACCTTCTCCTCCTGCCATCAACCTTTCCCAGCATCAGGGTCTTTTTTAATGAGTCAGTTCTTCACATCAGGTGGCCAAAGTATTGGAGTTTCAGCTTCAGCATCAGTCCTTCCAATGAATATTCAGGAGTAAGTTCCTCTAGGATGGATTGGTTGGATCTCCTTGCAATCCAAGGGACTCTCAAGAGTCTTCTCCAACACCACAGTTCAAAAGCATCAATTCTTCAGCGCTCAGCTTTCTTTATAGTCCAACACTCATATCCATACATGACTAGTGGAAAAACCACAGCCTTGACTAGATGGACCTTTGTCGGCAAAGTAATGTCTCTGCTTTTTAATATGCTGTCTAGGTTGGTCATAACTTTTCTTCCAAGGAGCAAGCATCTTTTATTTCATGGCTGCAGTCAACATCTGCAGTGACTTTGGAGCCTCCCAAAATAAAATCTGTCACTGTTTCCATTGTTTCCCCATCTATTTGCCATGAAGTGATGGGACCAGATGTCATGATATTAGTTTTCTGAATGTTGACTTTTAAGCCAACTTTTTCACTCTCCTCTTTGATTTGCATCAAGAGGCTCTTTAGTTCTTTGCTTTCTGCCATAAGCGTGGTGTCATCTGCATATCTGAAGTTATTGATATTTCTCCTGGCAATCTTCATTCCAGCTTGTGCTTCATCCAGCCCAGCATTTCTCATGATGCACTGTGCATACAAGTTAAATAAGCAGGGTGACAATGTACTCCTTTCCCAATTTGGAACCAGTCCATTGTTCCATATCTGGTTCTAATTGTTGCTTCTTGACCTGCATACAGATTTCTCAGGAGACAGGTCAGGTGGTCAGGTATTGTACTTTAGGTATTGCAAATTGTATCATACTTTAAAATGTCAGTGACCTTGAGTTCATTGAGAATATATATAAATATGATTGATTTTTGTATGTTGTTCTTATATCCTGTGATCTTGCTGAGCTCGCTTATTAGAAGATTTATGCACATTGCTTTGGATTTTCTAAAAAGACCATCATGTCATCTATAAATAGGATAGCTTTTGTTTCTTCTTTTCCAATCTTCTGTCTTATGTTAATATTTCCTTCTCTTGCCTTCCACCATGATGTTTAATAAG
This sequence comes from Okapia johnstoni, assembly GCA_024291935.2. Lineage (NCBI taxonomy): Eukaryota > Metazoa > Chordata > Mammalia > Artiodactyla > Giraffidae > Okapia > Okapia johnstoni. The sequence goes on from CM044322.1 coordinate 50,519,279, forward strand.
AGTAGTGAGAATGGACATACTTGCCTTTTTTCTGATCATGGAAGAAATGAGTTGGGCTTTCAATATTAGGTGTGATGTTTGCTGTAGATTGTGTGTATGTGTATATCGAATCAATGCTCTTTATCAAGCTAAGGAAGTTCCCCTTTATTTCTATTTTTCTGAAAGTATTATTCATGAATGGATGTTGAATTTTGTCAAACATCTTTTTCTGTGTTGATTTATGCATTCATGTGCTTTTCTTCTTCAGTTTGTTAATATGCTGTATTATTAACATGGTGATTCATTTTCAAGTATTGAATCAACCTTGTAATCTTGGAATAAACCCAACTTAGTTGTGGTACATAATTCTTTTTATATGTTGAATGCAATTTTCTAATGCTTTAAGGATTTTAAAGTCTATACTCAAGAGGGACATTATTCTGCAGGTTTTCTTTGTTTGGCATTATGGTAATAGTAACTTCATGAAATAAATTCAGAAGTGTTCTCTTCTATTTTCTGGAAGAGATTGTATAGAATTGGTGTTATTTCTTTTTTTAAATTTATTTATTTTTAATTAAGGATAAGTGCTTTACAGTATTGTGTTGGTTTCTGTCAAACATAAACATGAATCAGCCATAGGTATATATATGCCCCCTCCCTTTTTAACCTCCCTCCTGATGTTATTTCTCCTCTAAGCATTTGTGAAATTCTTGAGTGCAACCATTTGGGCCTGGATTTAGTTGGGGGAAGAGTTTTAAAATAATGAATTTAATTTCACTAGTGGTTATTGGCTATTCACATGCTCTGCTTCATATTGTGGCAGTTAGTGTTTCTGGAGGAAGTGATCCACTTATCTAATTTGTCAAACTTATGTGTATAAAGTTGTTCATGTGTGGAAGTGTGTGAATGTGTTAGTTGCTCAGTTGTGTTGACTCTTTGCGAACCCATGGACTGTAGCCTGCCTGGCTCCTCTGTTTATGGGGATTCTCCAGGCAAGAATACTGGAGCATGCAGCCATTCCTATCTCCAGGGGAATTTCCTGACCCAAGGATTGAACCGGGTCTCCTGCATTGCAGGCAGATTCTTTACCTACCGTCTGAGTCACCAGAGAAGCCTGAATTTGTTCATAGCATTTCCTTATGATCCTTTTGATGTCTTCAGGATACATAGTTATACTGCTATTTCATTCATGATATTGGTAATCTGTGTCTTCTCTTTTTTCTTTGTCATTCTTGTTAATGGCTTGTCTATTTTAATGAATTTTTCAAAGAACCAGTCTTTGTTTCATTGATTTCCTCTATTGTTTTTGTTTTGACTTTAACTGATGTCTGTTCTTTTATCTTCTTCAGCTTGGTTTACTTTGTTCTATTTCTAGGTTATTCTAAGGCAGGAGTTTAGATGATTGATTTGAGATTTTTCTCTTTTTAAATATACTTAATTCTATCGATTTCCCTCTCAGCACTGTTTTAGCTGTGCCCCACAAATTTGACATTTTATTTTAATTAAATTTAACGTATTTTTAATTTTTTCCTTTAAGACACTGACTTAGGAATTGTTTAGAATCATTTTGATTAATTTCTAAGTGCTGGAGATTTTTCTGTTATCATTATCATTGATTTCTAGTTTGATTCCATGTGGTCAGAGAACACATTTTGTATGATTTCAATAATTTAAATTACTTGAGTTTATTTTATGGACCGGGATATGTTCTCTCTTGATGTTTGTTCCATGGGCACTGGAAAAGAATCTGTGTTCTGCTGCTGCTGTATGGGGTTTTCTATAGCTGTTGATTAGATCTTGTTAGTTGACAGTGTTAAGTTTTTCTATATCCTTGTTGATTTTCTTTTTAGAAGTTTTATCAGTTGTTAGGAGAAAGGTATTCAAGTCTCCGGCTACAACTGTGATTTTTTTTCTTTTCCATTTTATTGGCTCCTGCTTCATGTATTTCATATTTCTGTTGTTTATGTATATGTGCTACGTGTTAGTCGCTCAGTCATGTCTGACTCTCTGCAACCCCATGGACCGTAGCCCACCAGGCTCCTCCTGGGATTTTCCATGCAAGAATACTGGAGTGGGTTGCCATTTTCTTCTCCATTTTATACATAGTAGTATGTATATGTCAATCACAATCTCCCAATTTATCCTCCTCTCCCTTTATGCCCTGGTAACCATAAGTTTGTTTCTACATCTGTGGCTCTAATTCTGTTTTATAAATAAGTTCATTTATACCCTTTAAATTGAACTGTTTGCCTTTACTAAAATTTTATGTATACATGTTTAGAACTATGTCTTCTCAGTGGGTTGACTCTTGTAAGTTTACATTTTTTTCCTGTTTATGGTAGTTTTTTGCTCTGAAGTGTGCTTGATCTTGTATTAATATAGCCACTGTTTTGCAAATATTTTCTCCCAGTCTGTGGCTTACTTTCTCATTCTCTTGATCAAGATTTTTTTCTTCTTTTCTTCAGTTTCAGAAATTTGACTATGGTATGTCTTATGGGTTTACTCTTTTGCAAGGGTTCACTCAACTTTTTGAATATATAGGGCTAGCTCTTTACCAAATCTGGAAAGTTTTCAGCCATTATTACCCTGAGTACTTTTTCAGTCCTACCTCTTCTCTGCTCCTCTGGGAATATACCATGAATATTAGAACTTTTGTTACACTTCTACAGGTCCATGAGGCTTTAACTTTTTTGTAATTTTCTATTTCTTAGATTTGGTAATTTTTATGTCTTACAGTTCACTGATTCTTTCTTATGTTCCCTCCATTCTATCGTTTAGCTCATCCCCCAGCTTTTTATTTTTGTAAATGTATTTTTCAGCTCTAAAATTTTCATTTGTTTCTTCTTTATACCTTGCGTGTTTTTTTGTTGAGATTTTCTGTTTGCCAAACAGTTTTTTGTTTGTTTCAAGTGTGTTCATAGTTGCTTGTTGAATCATTTTATCATGAGTGATTTAAGATCTTTTTCAGGTATTTCTAACACTGTAATCCTCATTTCCCGTTGTTGTTCAGCCACTCAGTTGTGTCCAACTCTGCAGGTCATGGACTGCAGCAATCCAGGCTTCCTTGTCCTTCATTAACTCCAAGAACTTGCTTAAACTCATGTCCATTGAATAGGTCATGTCATCCAACCATCTCACACTCTGTTGTCTACTTCTCCTCCTGTCCTCAATCTTTCCCAGCATCAGGATCTTTTCCAATGAATCGTTTCTTCACATCAGGTGGCCCAAAGTATTGGAGCTTCAGCTTCAGCATCAGTCCTTCCAGTGAATGTTCAGGGTTGATTTCCTTTAGGATTGACTGGTTTGATCTCCCTGAACTCTCAAGAGTCTTCTCCAGAACTACAGTTTGAAAGCATCAATTCTTCAGTGCTCAGCCTTCTTTATGGTCCAATTCTCACATCCACACATGAGCACTGGAAAAACCATGACTTTGACTACACAGACCTTTGTTGGCAAAGTGATGTCTCTGCTTTTTGATGTGCTGTTTAGGTTGGTCATAGCTTTTCTTCCAAGGAGCAAGCATCTTTTAATTTTGTGGCTACAGTCACTGTCCACAGTGATTTTGGAGCCTGAGAAAATAAAGTCTGTCACTATTTCCATTTTTCCACCATCTACTGGCACCTATTGTCTTTTTCATTCAGTTCAAGATATTCTTGGTTCTTAGAATGAAGTGTGATTTTGAATTGAAACCTGTGATGTTTGAATGCTGAAACCTGGGTTGACCTTTTATTGCTAGTATTGTTTAAGCCACCTGGATCTTCGGGCTAAGAATGCCTCATTGCTTCTCTCCACATGACATCTACTGATACCAAGGAGCTGTTCCTGCTGGAGGGTGATCAAAGTCCTGTCCACTAGGCTTTATTGGATACTACTCAGTAGGGAGAGAGAGGGGTCCCCTGTTACTGTGTCATGGTGGTGGTGGTGGTGGCAGTAGTGGTTGAAAGTCTAGGCTCCTCAAGTGGTCTCAGATGACACTGCTAAGGTGAGGAGCTCCTTGTCACAGCCTGGTGAGGGTAAAAGTCTAGGCTCCTCAGTGGGTGTTGGGAGCTTGGGTAAGCATGGGGTCAATATATATATGTGTGTGTGTATTTTTTTAAAAGGAAGAATAGAGAAAAGTAAATACTTCACCATCTGTCAGTTTTATTCTGTATTGACTATTTCTACAAGTAATATTCATAAAAAATTGGATAAAAGAATGAAAGTGTGTATTTCTATGAGCAAAGAACATTAGTAGGGTAATGGCATGGGATATAGATGTGGGGTCAAACTATCCTGCTTAATGGCTTTTATTTTGACTGGTAAGCATGGGTATAAAGAATTCTAAGAAAATGACCCTGGCCTTAAGTAGCATTCAGTCCAGCTTGGAAGCCAAGATGCAGATTGCAAAATGGGTATGCCAGCAAAGCAGCAACTTCTAAGTGCTCAATAAACCATAAGCTGAACATCTTGTCAAAGAAGGCTGATGCTGAGAAGGAGCAGCCAGGGAGATCCCATATTTCATACAAAAGGCAGGTTGTGAGCTAAGCTCAGAAAAATCAGACTTGGATATGATAGGAGGAGGCAGCTGGTGAGAAGGCGTTGAAATAGGGAGAATGGAATTGACAAAAATGGAAAGTCAGTAGTATAAAAAACTGTAATATTTAATTATTGCGTGTGTATTAGGTTCTGGACACTATGCCAGATGCCTTATATTATTGTACTTGATCATCTTTCACAACATCCCCTTTGAAGTACAAATTATAATCCTTTTTTCCAGATAAGGAAACTGAGGCCCAGGAAAGTAACTTCCCCAAAGTCACTTACCTATGTCAAGACGAACCGTTTGATTCTGAGACATTTTAAGCTCTTTCCTAGAATGCTGGGAATGTGCACAGCACTTGGCTGGAACAGCACTAGCTTGGGTGAAGAGAAGAGAATGATAAGATTGAATATCGAAGGAACATGTACCAACAAAGGAACGAGAGCCCGAGTAGGCCTCTTTGGGGACAGCAGGCAGAGGAGAGCTGTGACAGGGAAGGGGGCCCAGTTTCCATCATGTAAGATGGGAATGTGGCTCTCATGCTGCCCTTTGTTGTTTTTTTCTAAGTTGCATTAAACAAAACAAAACAAAACTGTTTTCTCTGGTCATGCCTGGGGTATGTGAGATATTAGTTCCCCAACCAGGGATCAAACCTGCATCCCTGGCACTGGAGGTATGGAACCCTAACCACTGGGCCACCGGGGAAGTCCCTCACAATGACCCTTGAATAAAACCCCTTGCCAGGTCACCTTTCATGTCATTTCAAAAATACTAAGATGACAAAAGTCTTCCAGTGGGACTTATTCTTTCTCTTTCTCTCTTTTGAAAGACAAATGTTATTCACAGAACACTTTTAGAAATTTTTGATAGAGACTTTGAGATATGATGGGTTAAATTCTACTTAGCTTCTGGCTCTTAGTTTTTAAAATGTCAAGCTCCCGAATCATGTTTAGTCACTCATTCAGAGCCTGGTTAGGTTAATTAGACACAATGTGGGTAGACAGAGTGACATCACATACCTCCTTCAGAAGAGACAAAGGAGAAATACAGGGGAAGAGGCAGATTCTAATTGAATTTTGTTCCAAAAGACTGGATGAGACTGACCAAAAAGGGGAAAAAATTGGACCCAAAGATTCCACTCAACTCTTGAACAACATGTCTGTGGTGGTATAATCACTAGTGCTAAAGGCATTATAAACACTTTCTGTTAACATGGGAAAGGAAGGCCAAAGAAGTACCGTCTGAGAGGATCCACAGAAAGCCGTTGCCAAAAATATTTCACAGAAGGTCAATTCCATGGAAGGATCCAAGAGAAAAAAAAGTTCCATGGTTTGTGAAAAACACTAGGTTAATCAATGTGTCTTTACTGCAAGACTTTTCAGAGCCTTTAAAATTTTCAGCTGTGTTACGAACTCCCAAGAGGGGATGTAGTATGCTGTGTTCCCCAATATACTTGTTGACAGGAATTCCCCCCATGCTTCCCCACCTCACTTTTTGTTTTTGGAGATTTCCTATGACAAGTGCTTCACACTTCACCCTTTCATAAGTTCTGGGACAGGGAAAGACTGAAGCCATGGCACAGAACTCTATTCCCCACTGTAGACTTTTTCTTTGGTTCCTCAAAATGTGTCTGACATACATACACTTCTGAGATTACTTGAGAGCGAAATGAGTATTTTCTATTTAAAGCCAAATGTAGAAAGGCAAGTAGCTTTCTTAAAACTTGGAAATTTTTATCCCACCCTCTCAACCATCCCAATGAATCAATAAACTAGTTAATGAGAGAAAGTTGCTGCTATTTTATATACTTTTTAAAAATCAATGCTCAGTCATAATCAAACTAGAAAATGAATCACATTGCCAGATCTCTGTCTAGCCGCCTGGGCTGGAAACTATTTGTCATTAAGTTCTCAGTAGCCCCCTCTCTGCTGCCCAGCTGGGACCTGGGCCTCCCTGGCCATCTGATCAAAGCAGTTGTTGGCAAGTGTTCTCACGTCATCTGTCCTGGAGGCCCTGGAGATCTTCTGGAATTCCTCGAAGGTTGCGTCTTTCTCTCGCAAGATGTGCTCCATCCTCTGCTCCTGTCTCCGAATGGCTTCCTTGATGCCCTCGACGTGGCACCTTTCCTCCTTCTCAGCTTTCAGCTTCAGGATGTGATGATTCTTCTCCCGTAGGATGTTGAGCTCTCGAATGTGGTGCGCCTTGTCCCTGACGTTCCTGTGGACCTGACTCCGGGTCTGAAGGATCTTCTGGTCCGCCAGCTCCTCCAGCAGCGACTCCTGCTCCTTTCTCTGCTCCTGGGACTCTTCTGCCCACCACTTCACCTGCTGGAACTGCTCCTCCTCCTTCTGGACTTTGTCCTTCAGCTCTCTGTGGGGCTCCTTCATCTGGCCCTCAGGCATCTCTTGGGACCATTGGGAGCTCTGTTCCAGGGACAGCTTCCTGAGGAGCTCCTCAGCCTTGGCCTGGCAGTCCATGAGGACCTTCCTGGCCTGGTAATTGACTAGAGAGCTGAGACTGGTCTCCTGGATCTTTTTCTGGCCCTTGGTGGGGTGAACGTGCTTCTTTAGACTGGCCTGCGCCAGCTTCTTCTGCAGCTGCAGGCTATTACGCGCCTGCAGGTCCCGCAGCATCCTCTCCGGCAGGCGTTGCACCTGGCACTGCTTCTCCGGCTCCGTCTCGGGTTCGGAGGGGGCCTCCTCCAGCTTCTCCTGGCGCTGCTTCTCCTGGTCCTCCAGCGGCGCCTTCCACCCGCTGCTCTGCTGCTGGATCGTGTTGGTGGCTCGTCTGTCCCGCCGCCGGACTCGCAGCTCCCGGTTCAGCCGAGCCTTGCGCTGCTCCTTGTCCTGCCGCCACTGCTCTTGGCTCTGCTGCAGCAGCAGCTTGCGCTCCCTCTCCAGGGTCAACTGGACCTTCTGGTCGGAGCGCTTCAGCTCCTCCCAGGCTAGGGCCGCCTGCTGCTGCAGCTCCCGCATCCTCTGGGCCTTTTTGAGCCGGCTGAGCACCAGGGCCACGATCTTCTGGTCCCTGGAGGACATTACTGCCTCCTCCAACTTGTTCTTGAGGACCTGGGTGTGCTGATTCTGCATCTCCTTGCTGGAAACTAGGGACTGGGAAAGCTGGCTTGTTAACGACTCCACCGGATCATTGCTGTGTCTTTTCTGGATGTGCATGCAACCTGACTGCGTCCCGAGCTCTCTGGAGGACACAGAAGACTTCGTGTGAACTGAGGAAAGGGACCAGGGACGTAGACCACTGCAGACGGGCACTGCCCACTGGTCTCCGCTCTGGGCCTTTTCTTCCTCAAATGCTCGGTTCGCGGGAGTGTAAGCTCCCTGCGAGTAAGGTGGGGGCGAATCTCCCTGGGCGGGAGGGTAGTGCTGGCCGTGCTGAGGCTGGGGCTCCAGCTGCCAGGCCGGGCTGTGCCGGGTGCCTTCCTGCTCCTGGGGCTTGGTCCTTGCCTCCCCCCAGGCATCCTCCAGACGCCGGCTGCGGGGTCGGGGCTTCCTGGCGCGGTCTAGGAATCTCCGGGCCACGTCGGTCAGGCTGCGACTTTCCTGCGGCGAGTCGGAGTACGGGCGCCGGCTGGGCCGAGGGGTGGGTGAGCAGAGCAGGTGAGGCCAGGGCGCGGTGGCCTCGCTCTCCTCGCCTGGTGTCCGGGCCCAGGAGCACAGGCCCGCTTCGGTCCGCGGCCCCGACCCGTCCAGCTGAGCCAAGGATGTGCTCTCCTCGCTGGGCGGCGGAGGCTCCCAGAGGGCCGAGTGGGGCCGCGGGGAGAAGCGGCCGAAGCCCTGCATTCTCCCCCTCTGCGCGCCCAGCGTCTGAGTCCGGGTCCTGGGTCCCGGCGCTGCCGAGACCCGCCCTGCCCTCTGATCCCGGGGTCCCTGCCGCCTGTGACGCTCCGGACACTTCACAATGCTCCCCGCGCCACCCGGCCGCTGCAGCCGTCGGCCCTCGCACACCCTGGCCTTCCTAGCACCCCGCGTGGCGAGACGGGGTAGGGCGGCTGGAGGCTGGGAGAGGGCGTATGGTGGAGGGGGCTGTAGAAAGTCCGGGTCACCCTAAAGATGAGGGTGCGTAGTGAACCCCCACCAGTGTTGCAGGCAGGAATTTGAACTCGCATTTGTACATCTTAAGGTAGCAGAATTTTAAAAGAACACAGGTAAAGGCGTTCCCCCCAGCACAGAATGTGGCCTGGAAGTGTGGGGTCCTTCAGTCACAGGTCCCTACCGCAGTGCACCTCTGCAGTGTAGGCAGAGTCGAGGCATAATAATTTACATGCACCATCCTTTTGCCCTTTTAATTTAGCAAGCCCAAAGTATATTTTTTAAAACTTTTAGAGGAGAGAACATAAAACAAAAACATACTAGTTTGTTTCCTCCTAATACAGCAATTGCTGCTTTTGTCAAAATAGGAATGTTTTGACATTTCTGAAATAGCATTGGTGGACACCGTGGCAAATCACTTCATTGTTTTCCTTTTTCTCCAGTTTTATGAGATGACTTTTTCGGGTTGAGGCATTCAGGGCTCATGGGAAGAGCACTAAATTTGGTCATGTAAACTTGAGTTTGACTCTCCTCTGCCACTTTCTGCTTGTGTGGTCTTGGTCAAATCGACAACAACTTTCCTGACCCTCAAACTCTGGAACAGACGACTGGAAGAGGGGCCATGACAATACCACTGTAGGGTTGCCCTAAGGTAGATGAAACTATGCCTCAAGAGCTTAGCACCTTAATACAGTCAATAAATATCATTTTGATGTCCTTCTAGTCTTCAGTTACAAATTGTAAGATTTAATACAGTAAGTCCTTTACATATGAACGCGTTCCATTCCGACAGTGTGTTTCTAAGTCCAGTTTGTTCATAAGTCCAACAAGATTAGCCTAGGTACCCAACTAACACAATCAACTATATAGTACTGTACAGTGATAGGTTTATAATACTTTTCACACAAATAATACATACAAAACAAACACAAAAAATAAAAAATTTTAATCTTACAGTATAGTACCATGAAAAGCACGGTAGTACAGTACAACAGCTGGCATAAAGGGGGCCAGCATCAAGTGAACAGGCAACAAAAGTTACTGACTAGAGGAGGGAGAGGAGGTGGGAGATGAGATGGTAGAGCTGAAGGATCGTCAGCAACAGGAGGGCAAGCTGCAATTTCACTCATGCCTGACATTGGTGTTCCAAGTTCTGGTTCCTTGCTAGAACCAGATGCACGTTCCCATCTTTGAAGGTTTGTATGTAGGGGACTTACTGTATATGAGTTTACGAAAGTTTCTACAGATTGCTAGCTTAACAAAAGAAGAACAGAATTAATGTCATTAATGTCATCCTAAAACAGTTTAGGTAAAGGATAGAGTGCTAGGGAGTGGTGAAGTCCAGGCTCCATTGTGTTCATCGTGGACTGTGGATCTTGGCTCAGTCACTTCCTTTCTCTGGGATGTAATGAGGAAACAGTTATGGATAATATTCTCCAAATATGGTCAATCCTTAAAGAAGAAAATCAAGCATTTCCTCATCCCAGTCCTCTTCCCCCACATCTTCTTGATGCTTCACAGTGATTCCAGCTAGGCAGAGCCAGTAGAACCGATATCATTTCCTTAAGACAAATCTGACACTTGGCCATTTTAACTGATTCCCTCAAAGGTCAGTGGGTCAGTGGTGGAAGTTTTGATTTTAGGTTCACTTGTCTTTCCATGATATCATGCTGCTTCTCAGGAAATGCACTCTGAATTGAGACATGTATTATGGACTGAAAATTTATGTCCTTCCCAATTCATACACTGAGGCTCTAAACTCTAGTGGGACAGTATTTGGAGGTGGGGCTTTTGAGAGGCGATTAGGTTTAGATGAGGTCATGAAGGTGGGGCCTCCATGATGGGATGAGAGGAAGGGACCAGAGTTTTTGCTCTCTGCCACGTGAGATCACAGACAGAAGGTGGCTGTCTGTAAGTCTGGAGGTGGACCCTCACCAAGAACTGAATGTGCTCTCACCTTGACTGAACACTTCCCAGACTCCAGAACTGTGAGAAATAAATGTCTGTGGTTTAAGCCATCCTGTCTACGGTGTTTTGTTAGAGCAGCCTGAGCTGACAAAGATGACATGCTTTAAAAAAATTATGATCAGATGTATATTCAAGGGTCATGACAGCCATGTCCTTGAAGCCATGTGGTAGCAACCTTGATCAGGGTGTCTGAGGCCTCCCCAGGAGCCCACTCTGCTTGGATGGGAGCGCATGTGCAGTCATCAGCACGTCTGTAGCCAAGGACAGGAGGTTGCTTCTACCCTAGATTTTTATTGGCGCCACTCATACCATTGTTAGAGAAATTATTTGGTGATTATAATTTTTGCTTGGAGGCAATTTTACATAAAATAAATTTGAAATGGAATCGTTTAAGTGAGGAGATATTTGGGCATGAACTGAGTTGTGCTGAACCCTGAGTGTCATCTCTCTCTGAAGAAGCTTCGTAAAACATTTTGTACATCTACATGTGGTTCTAGCTGGCACCAGGTCATTTCCTGTTACAGAGAAGCAGTGTTGTGTGGGTGAAAATACAGCCACTCAAGACCCAGGAGACTTGCCAGCAGCCAGCTTTGCCACCTGCTGATCACCTGCAAGTGGTCATTTCACTCTCTGTCTGGAGATTCTGGTGGTTTCCTCATTGCTGTAGGAGAAGATTTGTAAGATCTCATTCAGTCCCAAAGGCAACTGGAAAGAGGAGTTCAATCCAGAAAATCCTGCAGGCTTCCTTTTGTAAAACAGAAATGAGTTAATCCCTGAAAAATGCTTACAGCAGTGCTTGGCATGTAGTTGCTGCCTAACAAAAATTAGTCACTAGAATGATCATTATCATTATTCCAAGAGCACTAAAAACATAGCAGTGTAGGGCTGAATTTAAAGACATAGTTTGGCAGATGTAAGCTATTATATATGGAATGGATAAACAGCAATGTCCTACTGTATAGCACAGGGAACTCTATTCAAAGTCCTATGATAAACCATAATGGAAAAGATTATTTTAAAAAAGAATGTATATATCTATACATGTATAACTGAGTCACTTTGCTGTATAGGAGAAATTAACACAACATTGCAAATAAACTATGCTTTAGTTGAAGGAAGGAGGGAGGGAGGAAGGAAGAAAAGAAGGAAGAGAGAAAAAGAAGAGAAAGACATAGTTTGGAGCAGAGCCAGATCCTCAGTTCAGGACTCTTTGGCTTTTTTCTTGCCCTAGAGGTTCTCAGAATTCCTCGTGGAACTGAGAATAGCCCACCCACTTCTGCTGATGATAGAACAGGGACACAGTTTTAACTTCATAATGCCACTAACATTTATTAAAATCTGGGTCAGGATTATAAAGATAATCAAGGACCTTCTCCCACAGTATTTCTAGGAGAAACTCATCCAGATTACAGATGTGGTAAGTGGTTAAACTGTAAATTCAACAGGATTCCTAGAGGAGGGAGGGGCTGGTTCTCAAGGGAAGTTCATCCAGGTTGTTCATAAGGAAAGAGTTCATGTAGAACCATGGTGCTAAACCTGGGAAGGCAGCTGGGATCACACCAGACAGAGATGAGCAGGAGGACACAGCCGGCAGAGAATGCTGCGTGGCCGCAGTATGAGACTCAGAAATGCCTGGCATATGAGGGTCCTGAGTGGGTTGTGTAGTGGGGACTTGGGGTGTGTGTGCAGTTCAGTGATGGGTGATGACATCAAAAAGGTGAGCTGGACCCAGATTCCACTGAGCCCTGAATGCCAAGTCAAAGAGCATAGGCTCCCCACTGGGCAGCATGTGTCCAGAAGTGCTCAGGATTCCTTGAAGCTGCTGTGGGCCCAGAGGAGGGCAGGGCTAGAGGACTTTAGGGCAGGCTCTGCAGCTTCTTGGGCTTCCCTTGTGGCTCAGCTGGTAAAGAATCTGCCCGCAATGTGGGAGACCTGGGTTCGATCCCTGGGTTGGGAAGATCCGCTGGAGAAGGGAAAGGCTACCCACTCCAGTTTTCTGGCCTAGAGAATTCCATGGGCTGTACGGTCCATGGGATCGCAAAGAGTCAGATATGACTGAATGACTTTCACTGCGGCTTCTGTCCCTGCTTCACTCAGAGCAGCTCAGATTTTCTCTCTTTTCTATCCTGGGGCTCTTGGTAACAACTCATTGAAAAAGGTTGGGACTTCCTCTGCTTATTAAAAAAAAAAAAGGGTTGAAATCCACTGTGTAGACAACAGTGAGGAGTCAGAGTAAAAATCTTGAAACCAAAAAAGTGACCTGATTTAGTTTCTATTTTAGAAAGCTCACTCTGGTAGCAGGGTAGAAGATGAATTGAGATGAGGAGTAGGGTTAGGGGAAATCAGAGAAAGGGGGCCCGTTAGGGAGTAGGCCAGTAAGCAGGAAGGAAGTGAGTGTAAACCTGGACAATGGCAAGGGGACTGGAAGACATGGAGGCAAGGTGCAGTTCAGTGGTCAAGGAACCATGACCTGAAAGTGGATTCCATCTGGAGAAAGAGGGTTTCTAACCCAGGCGCCCGGGCAGATGTGAGTGTTAATGACAAGAGGTCTCAATCTAGGTGAACTTGAGAACAGTAATCTGGGAAATCAGGTGAAAGAAGCTATAATAAAAGTGAATACTGTACAGAAGAGCAAACAAATGTCTGGAAGAGGCTGACGAAACTGGGAAGAGAAATCTTTTCATCTGAGGGGCCTGGTGATAAGGCACCTGCTTGGCGTACAGCTGCTGGAGGAGGACAGGTGCTTTTCACCTGCATCTTTAGCATCTGATTAACATCCCTGGGAAGATGACAAGCTGGGACGCCTTGGTCAGCTCTTCCACTGGGCAATGAAAGAGATGTTTTGTAAACGTTAAACTGCCAAGCATTCCCTTGATACTAAGAACAATTAGCCTTCTTTCCATTTGGCAGAAAAATCCTCTCTGTATTTCACTGGAGGCTTCAGTATTTAGACCTTCTGCCAAATGAAGACCTGGGCCTCTTTTCCGCATTTGTTGAAGACTTGGAAAATATAGCAAAATATGCTCTGGCCCCATAATTTGAATTGACTTATGGAATAGAAATGGGTTTTGGGCCCTTCCTCAGAATGACTATTAGTGGTAGTGACTTCAGATTTAATCTCTTGGCACAAAGCACCTGGTTCTTGGATGGGCCAAAGGGGAGAAATAAGCTAGAGTTTCTTCATCCAATAGCCACACCTGGGTATGAGCATTTGAACATGTGTAGTTCCAATTGTCATGTGCTGTAACTATAAAATACACATTGGTTTTAAAAACTTACTATAGAAAAGTTAAATATCTCAACACTTTTTTTAATAGTGACTTGTTAAGAGGGTTGATATTTTAAATACAATAGACTAAATAAAATATATTATCAAAGTTAGTTTCACATGTTACTTGTTTTAATGTGGCTACTAGTCAATTTAAAATTATATGTATGTAAATATATATCATGTTATATTTCTATTGGACAACAGTGCTCTGGATAATTGAGGTTCCCCAGTATTCATGTTGTAAGTGAAAGCTTTTGATATCTGGGTAATTTTTATTTTATGTAAATGTATTGCTTTGAGAAGAAGGGTTTAAGATGCTGGCATAGGAAGACCCTGAACTCACCTCCTCCCATGGATACAAGGAACTGACAGCTACATGTGGATGATCTTTCCCTGAAAAAGACCTGAGAACTAGATAAACAGTGCTTTGACAACAAAAGATAAAAGAGATGCACTGAGACATAGAAGCAGAGACACAGTCTCATCCAGGGCTCTACCCCAGAAACAGTGACCCACAGTTGGGTGCTGTGCTTAGTTGCTCAGTCATGTGCAACTCTTTGTGACCGCATGGACTGTAGCCCACCAGGCTCCTCTGTCCATGGGGATTTTCCACACAAGAATACTGGAGTGGGTTGCCATACCCTCCTCTAAGGGATCTTCCCAACCCAGGGATCAAACCCAGGTATCCTGCATTGTGGGAAGATTCTTTACCATTTGAGCCACTAGGAAAGCCCAAGAATACTGGAGCGGGTAGCCTAATCCTTTTCCAGGGGATCTTCCTGACCTAGGAATCGAAACAGGGTCTCCTGCCTTGCAGACGGATTATTTACCAGCTGAGCTACCAGGGAAGCACAGTTGGGATGAATGCCAAAAACACAAAACTTTCCCTCAAGGAGTGGAAGGATTGAGTCCCATGTGAGACACCCTAACCATTGGGTCCAGCACCGGAAAGATGAGCCCCCCAAATCAGTGAGAATTAAGTCAAGGAGAACCACAGAACTATCTGTTCCTACAGCAGAGAGCAGAGAACTTTCTCTTAAAGGGCTTACACGCAGATGTATTTGCACTGAGATCCAGGGCAAAAGCAACAGGAAGGCAAAAAATGGCAAAAATCAACCTAGATCGTAAAGGAGGGAGACTCACTGATTTTACAGTGGCTGCCAGAGAGACGAGAACCTGCTGGGACTTTGTCAGGGATGGGCATGCTGATGGGCACCATTTTTACAATTTCATCCTAACTTGCTGGTGACAGAGCCACCAATTTTGGTGCTCTCCTTCTAGAATGTTAGCACCGGAAGACATGCTCTACCCACTCCACAAGGCAACCCAGCTGGGTGTGCCTTACCCACTCTGCATAGCAGCTGTGCCACAACTGGGATAGACAAATGCACTGTGCCCTGCCTTCCCCATGCAGTGGTCATGCTGCAACCAAGCCAGGTGAGCGCCCCAAGCCCCTGACTTTTCCACACAGCAGCTGAGATCCCACCACAGCTGGTGGATGCACGCAGCCTGCACGAGGGCCACCCCTTGAGCATCTGGCCCTGATATTCAGGGTAGACTGTGCTTCTGGGCCCCAAATATCATCTCCTATACAAGAACACTCCTTGAAAACTGGGAGAAGAAGGTGTCTTGCTTGATACCTATAGACAAACACAGATAGTCGGGCAAGATGAGGAGACAGAGGAATCTGTTCCAAACCAAAGAACAAGACAAATCCCCAGAAAAAGACATTAATGAAATGAAGATAAGCACCTTATCTGATAAATAGTTCCAAGTAATGATGATAAAAATGCTCACCAAACTTGGAAGAAGAATGGATGATCATAACAGAACTTCAACAAAGAGATAGAAAATATAAGAAAGCACCAAAGAGAAGTTAAAACTGAACTGAAAACTATACTCAAAGGGTTCAGCAGCAGACCAGATGAAGTAGAAGAATGAATCAGTCCGTTGGAAGATAAAGCAATGAAAATTACCCAGACAGAGCAGCAAAATGAAAAAGAATTTTAGAAAGTGAAGATAGCTTAAGTAATCTCTGGTTCAACATCATGTGGAATAATATTTGTATTATAGTGGTCTCAGAAAGAGAAGACAGAGAGAAAAACCTGGAGAGATTATTTGAAGAAATAATGGTTGAAAACTTCCTTAATCTGGGAAAAGAAATAGATATCTGGGTCCAGGAAACCCAGAGAGTAAGTAAGATAAGCCCAAAGAAAACCACACTGAGACACATTATAGTTAAAATTGTAAAAATTAAGGGTAAAGAGAGAATCTTACAGGCAGCAAGAAAAAAATGTTATTTTGTAGAAGAGAAACCCCATAAAGCTATTAGCAGATTTTTCAACAGAAACTTTATGGGCCAGAAGAGAGTGGCATGAAATATTCAAGGTGCTGAAAGGAAAAAATTTCCAGCCAATCATTCTCAACCTGACAAGATTATCATTCAGAATTGGAGGAAAGATTGAGTTTTCCAGATAAGCAAAAGCTAAAGGTGTTCATCATCACTAAACTGGCCCCACAAGAAACATTAAGGGGGAATTCTGTAAGCTGGAAAACAAAGGCACTAATTAATAGTAAGAAACCATACAAAAGTAAAAATCTCACTAAGAAGGTAAATACACAGGAAAGGTAGCAGATCAACCACTCAAAGAGCAGGTATGAAGGTTGAAAGACAAAAGTAGTAAAATTCACTAAACTTACAATAATCAGTTAAGGGAAGCATAAAATAAAAAGATATAAAAGATAGCAAAGCATGGTGGGGGGTGTAAAAATGTAAAGCTCTGGACTGTGTTCAAAGTTAAGTTTCTATCAACTTAAAAGAGATTGCTATATATGTAGGATGTTACATGTGAACCTCACAGTAGCCACAAGGGAAAAACTTAAAGCAAATACACAAAAGAAATTCAGACAGGAACCTTGAACAAGAAGGAATGCTTCTAAACTCACTTTACTGTATAAGGTTAGCACTACCTGATACCAAAACCATCTAATGTCATCACAAAAAAAGAAAATTACAGGCCAGTATCCTTGATAAATACAGATGGAAAAATCCTCAACAGAATATAAAGAAACCAAATTCAATAATACATTAAAAGGATCATACACCCCATGATCAAGTGGGATTTCTTCCAGAGATACAAGGATGATTCAACATCTGCAACTCAGTCAGATGATATACCACATTAACAAACTGAAAGATAAAAATCATATGATCATCTCAATAGATGCAGAAAAAATATTTAATAAAATCCAATGTCTATTTATGGCAGAAAAAAACAACTCTCAACAAAATGGATATAGAGGGAATGTACCTTAATAAAGGACATATATGATAGACCTGGAAATAAGATCGTATTCAGTGATAAAATGCTGAAAGCTATTCCTCTGAGATCAGGAAGACAAGGATGTCCACTCTACCAATTTTATTTAATATAGGAACTTCTGGCTACGGCAACTAGGCAAGACAAATAACTAAAAGGCATCCAAATCAGAAAGGAAGAAGTAAAACTGTCATTATTTGCAGATGATATAATGGTATACAGAAAACACTAAAGACCCTTCCAAAAAACCTATTAGAACTAATAGATGAATTCAGCTAAGTTTCAAGATACAAAATCAATATACAGAAGTCTGTGGCATTTCTATCAGAAAGATAAATCAAGAAAAAAACCCTGTTTACAATTGTATCAGTAAGGATAAAATACCTAGGAACAAATTTAACCAAGGAGGTAAAATACCTGTACACTGAAAATAATGAGACACTTATGAAAGAAATTTAAGAAGACACAAATAAATGGAAAGATATACTGTGTTCATGGACTGGAATAATTAATATTGTTAAAATGTCTATATTACTCAAAGCAATCTACAGGTTCAATGCAATATCTATCAAAATTCCAGTGGCATAAGTCACAGAACTAGAACAAATAATTCTAAAATTTGTGCAGAGTCAGAAAAGATCCTAAATAGCCAAAACAATCTTGATGAAGAATGAAGCTGGAGGTATCGTGCTCCCTGATTTCAAACTATGCTACAAAGCTTGATAATCAAAACAGTAGGTACTGGCACAAAAACAGACATGCTGATGAATGGAACAGAATTGACAGCCCAGAAATAAACCTACACATATAAGAACAATTGGTTTACGACAAATGTGCAAAGAACATGCAACGGAGAAAGGACAGTCTCTTTGGTAAATAGTGTTGAGAAAACTGGATGGCTACATGTTAAAGAATGAAGCTAGACCACTATCTTACACCAAACACGAAAATCAACTCAATTAAAGGACTTGAACGTAAGGCCTGGAACAGTAAAATTCTTAGAAAAAAAATAGGCAGTAACCTTACTGTCATCAGTCTTAGCAGTGTTTTGTGGACCTGACTCCAAAGGCAAGAGAAACAAAAGTAAAAATAAGCAAATGGGATGACATTAAATTAAAAAGCTTCTTCACAGTGAAGGAAACCATCCTCAAAACAAAAACCAACTTACTGGATGGGAGAAAATATTTGCAAATCATGTATCTGATAAGGAGGTAATACACAAGATCTGTAAAGAACTCATAAAATTTAATAATAACAACAAAACAACCCAGCTAAAAAATGGGAAGAGGAACTGAATAGCTGCATTTCTAAAGAAGACATGCAGATGGCCAACAGACATAAGAAAAGATGTTCAGCAATACCAATTATTATGGAGATGCAAATCAAAACCACAATGAGATATCACCTCATACCTGTTAGAATGGTTAGTATCAAAAAGACAAGAAATAAGTGTTAGAGCGGATGTGTTAGTGGAAATGTAAATTGGTGCAGCCACTATGGAAAACTTTATTGAGATTCCTCAAAAAATTAAGAAGAGAACTACTATACAATCCAGCAATTCCACTTGAGTGTTCATTCAAAGAAAATGAAAACACTAATTCAAAAACATATATGCACTTCTATGTTCATTGCAGCATTATTAAGATGTGAAATCAACCTAAGTGTCCGTCCATGGATGAATGGATAAAGAAGATGTGGTGTGCATACCCAATGGACTATGACTCAGGCATGAAAAGGAATGAAATCTTGCCATTTGTGACAATATGGATGAACCATGAGAGTGTTATGCTAAGCGAAATAAGTCAGAGGAAAAAGACAAATACCGTATGATCTTGCATGCTAGGAAGTCGCATCAGTCATGTCCTACTCTTTGTGACCCTATGAACTATTCATGGGATTAATAGTTCATGGGATTATTATTCATGGGATAATGAATAATATCCCATGGCCCCTCTACTCATGGGATTCCCCAGGCAAGAATCCTGGAGTGGGTTGTCATTTCCTTCTCCAGCCATATGATTTTACTCATATGTATTAATAGAACCTAAAACAAAACCAAATGAAATAAGTGAACAACTTCATAGTTACAGAGAGAACAGATCAGTGGTTACCAGAGGGGAAGGAGGTTGGCATGCGGGCGAAGGGGTGAAGAGGGTCAATTTTATGGTGTCAAAGGTAGTGTATACAGATGTTGAACTATGATGTTGTACACGTGACACTAGATAATAAAAAAAAGTATTGCCTAGAAATTACCTTTTCTAAGAAGATTATATTTTGGGTCAAAAAGTTTTTGTCTCAATGGTTAGATGATAGGGTAAATTATTACATTTCAGAATTTAGCTTTGCAGTACAATTTCACGGGAATTCAGCTCTTTCATGCCCCACTCCCAGTTTTTCCTTACTACACAGGATGCCCCAAAGCAACAGTATCTGAGAACACAGAATAGGCCATACTCTACTGTGCCTATGAGATATGGATTCATTAAAAATACCTGACCTATAAAACAGTGAAAAAAATTTACACGAACACCCAGGGTAGTGAAAGAAAAACTTATGTTAATGCAGTTCTATGAATGAAAATTGTAGCTTATAAACTTCTTTTAAAATAAAAAAAGGAAGAAAATGGAACTATGAAAGTTAAGTTTCCATGGAAACAATCATTTACCCACAATGCAAATATTCCATGTGTATGAGAGTAGATACGTGTAGAAACTAGGGCTGACCCATATTAAGTTGGAGCCTTGGAGTGTTATCATAAGTGCTTTATGTGTAAACTCTGCCACAAAAATGTGAAGTTTTAGGGGGCTGAGGGTGCCTTCCCTGCTGATAACATCAGCGAAGAAGTGAAAGCACAAATATTACAATACATGCAGAGTCAACACTCACAGCAACCATCCATCACCAGACTTGTATTGTAGACCTATCTCCCTTCACTTAGACTTTTCAGAAAAACAAATTTTCTTTGAAGTCAAAAATGCCAGGCTCAATTTAAATAAAACAGAGATAGATAAAACAGAACTTACAAAGAAACCACACATTTTTTAAAGTTTCAACAAAGCACACTTTAAAATATTTTTAATACAATATGTCAAAGATGAAGAAGAAACTCCAAATTGGGTAAGTTACTAAAGCACAACTATTTTTCCCAAATTTCCACTGGGAAAGCCTCTTCCTATGTTTAACTTTACAAACTATTTGTGATAAAATTTCAAAGATACATATATTATGGTGCAGTTGTGTGTTCCTGTGTCACTGTTGAATGATAAAGTAACTGCACCCCATTGTCACACTGAAAGTGAACTCCCTTTCAGTTCTCAGAGTACTTATTTTGAGTCCTTCCTCCTTCATAAGAACTGATTAATTGCCATCTCCTGCTTTTAACTGCATTAAGGTTACAAATGTGAAAAACATCAAAATTCTAAGATGAAGCAAATTTAGAATAATAATAATATTTGTGCATTCACTTCCTTGAGGATGTTATCAGCAGAGAAGGCACCCTCAGTCCCCTAAAACTCCAGCTGCTGCATCCAGAAGGCTGATCCTCCTGTGGATATCATATGGTATTCTTTTCACTTACAGCCATCCCCGCCAGGGCTGCAGTAGAAACTCAGCAACCACAGGTGGCTTTGTCTGTGTGCTCAGCAAACACTTCTTTCCGCAGGAACCTTACAAAGGTACTTTTGTCTACATGCCTGGTTCTCTGTGTGGCCCCAGTTCAGGGCAAAGTTATGAACCGTTCTCCCTTCTGCATGGAATGATTCTCCTTCAAGTCTCAGTTGAAGGGAAGCCTTCCCTGACCACCCTGACCAGATGAAACCCCTCACAGCCCCTTAGAGCACCAGCCCCTCTCCTTGGTGGTATGTGTCCATTGCAGAGCTATTCTTGGCAGCTCTGTGATTAACAAAGACCTCCACCAGAAAATTTCATGAGAAAATGGGCTTGCTTGCTTTTGTAACTCTTCTTCATTAATATTTCTCCAGTGCCTGGCATGGTGCCTGGTAGGTGTAAGCACTTAACAGATATTTGTTGAATGAATGAAATAAATGGTTGGCTGCATCGAAAGTTCAGTACAGGAACTACAGCTGAACCCCCATGGGTGAGTATCCATCTTTTTCTTTGTGTATATGCAACTCTTGCAGTGGAGATTTCCAATCTTCCTTACTTGACTCAATGCCCAGACTTGACCCAACCACCCTTTGTTCCTGTTCTCAGCCCTTACATTTTGGACAAGATCAAGAATTATCAAAGCGTACTTCTTCAACTCCTTCTTCCTCTGGACCTTCACCCATTTTCTTCTTCCATCTTTTTTTTTTTAACAATATTTTGATGTGGACCACCTTTAAAGTCTTCATTGAATTCATTACAATGTTGCTTCTCTTCTACCTCCTGGCTTTTCGGCCACAAGGCACGTGTGATCCCAACTGCCTAACCAGGGAGCTGATTGAACTCGAATTCCCCACAGTGGAAGGCGAAGTCCCAATCACTGGACCACCAGGGAAGTTCCTCCTCTTCCTTTCTGACTCAGAGCAGAAACTGTCCCCGTCGCTTACCAAAGCCAGCTCCCCATACTCTGATCCTGCCCGCCCATTCTCCCTGAGGTCACTGCTCCGTCTTGCATCCCCTATTTTGACTTTTCTCCCTTTCTTCAACTCCTTCCTCTCACCTTACCGCTGTGTTCAGGTGACTCCCATCTTCCAAAACATTGGCCTTTGGTGGTTTAGCTCTACAACATCACTATCCAGTAGATAGTGGGGGAAATGCTGTATATCTCTGCTTTCCCATATGGAGGCTACTACCACATGTGGCTAGTGAGACTTGAAATATGGCTAGTGTGACTGAGATGTGAAATTGTAATTTTATTTAGTTTTAATTAAATTTAACATTAAAATAGGTACATGTGGCTAGTAGACTCCATATTGGACCCTGTAGCTCTAAACTGTAAGTTCCAAAATTGTATTATTTAGGTTAAAATAAATTATAGATGTACAACCTCTTAACCATTTGCCCTTGGAAAAGCTACTTATTAATAAGATCTTTAAGTACTAAACTTTTTCACCTAAAATTATGATAATGGTATTTTAGAGTTGTTATGAATGAAATCATTTATGATATTACACTTTAGCACTAATGGTATATACTCAAAATGTATTTGTTGTGTCATCACCATCATCTTCGTTGTTATTCAGTCCTATTGAGATTGCTTTCTCAAGCTCCAGTTCAGATGTTTTAATGACCAACAAAATCAGTTTAGCGTATCTTGACTAGCAGATTTTTTAAAAAGAAATAGACTAGACTAAAATAAGACTGTAAGTGCCTTTCCCTGGTGGCTCAGTTGGTAAAGAATCTACCTGCAATGCAGGAGACCTGAGTTCGATCCCTGGGTTGGGAAGATCCCCTGGAGAAGGCAATGGCTACCCACTTTAGTATTCTTGCCCGGAGAATTTCATGGACAGAGAAGACTGGCAGGCTACGGTCCATGGGGTTGCAAAGAGTCAGACACAATTGAGTGACTAACACTTTTCACTTTCATGCAGTAGCAGTAGATATTAATTCATGAAACATTTGATTGTTATAAAGTGCATTGTGTACCAGATGGTGAAGTAAAATGTATTTCTTAACATAAGTTGCATAAAAAGAGTTGGGTTTCTCTGAAAGTGCAGCTTTCAAGTTGAGCTGGTCAAGACTGATATCCCAGAAGCCTGATCCAGTGGTCTCTTCTCAACCTCTTCTTGATTTCTTGGTCCTGTTTGGTACCAAAGTCCACCTCTGTTTGACTTTTTTTCCTCTGTTTACCTTTTCTCTTTCCCATCCAGTATTTCTTTGAAGGCAACTCACATCAAAATAACTCCAGGAGGGTAGGGACCTATGGTTGTTGGCCTCCAAGTTGCCTACCCCTTCCCTCTCCATGATTTTGTCTTTTGTCACCCTGTGAACTCTCCTCTCACAGTAAATAGGATTCACCTATGTAAACAATAGGATTTTGCAGAAATGAAAAATGTGACTTCTGAGACTTGCTCGTAAAAGATGTTGTGGTCTCCACCTTGCTCTCTTGGATCACCTGCTCTTGGGGAAGCCAGCTGCCATGTGATGAGGACAGTCATCTTGGAAACAGATCCTCCAGTCCCAGGTATGTCTTCCAATACCTGAAATCTGGCTTACAACTTGACTACAACCTTGTGAAAGCCCTGGAGGCACCCATCTGAGCTGTTCACAGATTCTTGATTCCCAGAAACCAAGAGATCAAAAACGTTGCTGTGTTAAGATGTGAAATTTTTGAGTAATCTGTTATGCATCAATAGATAATGAAGGGGGGGGGGATGTTGTGTTCTCTTTAGACCGCATGTCTCTACCCCAGACATACAGACTTTGGTTTTCTGGGGAGGGACCTAGGAATCTGCATGAATGTCTCTGGGTGATTCTTTGACCCTCTATAGTTTGGGAACCACTGCTCTTTTTTCACTGACTGCCCTCCTTCTTTCTTCCCTCCTTCCATTCCTTCTTCCTCCTACAATACCGTTTCCAAAAGCTCTGTCCAGGGCTTCTTTTCTTTTTATTGTGCACTCCCCGGGTCAGGTATATCTGTTCTGTGACTTGAACAGACAGCCTTGGAGAAACCCATGGACCCACTTCTTCCACTCCAAGCCCTCTTCAAAACCCCTAAGCTGGGCTGCTCTAGTGTCTCAGTGATAAAGAATCCTTCTGCCAATGCAGGAGACATGGATTTGGTCCCTGATCTGACAAGATCCCACAAGCCACAGAGCAGCTAAGCCCATGCACCACAGCTATTGAGCCTGTTCTCTAGAGCCCGGGAGTTGCAACTACTGAGCCCAAGTGCCCTAGAGCCCGTGCTCCACAACAAGATAAGCCACAGCAATAAGCCCTCACACCACAGCTAGAGAGTAGCCTCCACTTGCCTCAACAAGGAAACAGCCTCTGCAGCAACAAAGACCCAGCACAGCCAACAATAAACAAATAAATAAAATAATTTTCAAAAAAAGCCCCTTAGGCCTGTTTTCCAACTGCCTGCCTGATATCTCCATATGGATCAATATTTCTCTTCAGCAAATCAAACTCACTATGTCCAACATGGAACTCGTAGCTATTCTCACAAAACCTTTGCATTTATGTTCCCTATTTTTGATAGCAATTTATAGCTTAGTCTCCTAGGCTCTGAATCTTGATAGCATCCTTGTGTCCTCTTCTTTCTTGCCCTCCACACATCCTGGTCCCTAAATCTGACAGTCTCCTCTTCAGAGTCTCCCATGGTGACTGCCACCCCTCTGGCTCATACCTCATTACAGCTTATTGGGACAGCTGCCCCATTGTTTTCTCACTCTACTCTTTCCCCACAACTTCTTCCATTCCAAGCTTTGATCCTTTGATGACTCTCGTTTTCTTCTGAATAAAGTTTAAACTCCTGGAATGGCATGTAAAGTACTCAACAGTGTGGCCCTAATGGGATGTTCTACCATCTCTTAATTTACCTATAAACACACATACTCTCTAGGAACAAGGCATTATCCATAATTTCCTAAACATGCCTCAAAGGGGTCTATATCTTTTCTCATACTATTATGACCCCTATAGAATTAAAAGTTTCCCTTGAGAATAATCAAAAAAATACTATAAACCACCTTGCAAAATTTACTTGTGATGTAGTCTGAATTGGTAGATGTGATGTAGTCTGCAATGGTAGATGTAGTCCATGCCTGCACCCTTTCAAGTCAGTCCCCAAACCAGGTTAGGAGAAGGTAGGGGGAGAGTGTAGGTGCAAACCTCATTGTGTTACTTTGTTGCCTTTAGATAACAGATATGAAAAAGGAATTTTCAGCTTCCTGTGGGGCTTCACCAGTTTTAGCTATATTGGTTGTACTTCTGTGAAAATATGTACTCACATATTATTGATCTGTACACATTATTAACTCTGTCCTAGGCATCTTGGTGGTGGATGTCAAGATTAAGACCTAGTTTCCGCTCTTTGTCGACTCTGGTAGAGAGGGTAGCAATTGCCGGAAAAAAGATACGAAAATATCAGGGGGACTTCACCGGTAAAGAAAATCACCTCTAGGGGGATTCCCTGGTGGTCCAGTGGTTAAGACTCTGAGCTCCCAATGGAGGGAGCATGGGTTCGATCCCTGGTTGGGGAATTAAGATCCCACATGCTGTGTGTCCAATAAATAAAATAAAACAATCTAAAAAAAAAAAAAAAAAAGAAAATCACCTCTAGATTGGAAGAGTGGGGAGTAGGGATAAATAACTGCCTACCTCCCTCACCTTCAATGTAAACTCCAGGAAGGCAGGTATCTTTGTTTTGTTCAAGTCTGTATTTCCAGTTGCTAGAGGACAAACCTACACAGAGGAGGACCCAAGATATATTTGTTGAACGAAGGGGTAACTGAATAAAAAAATTTTATGTAGAAAAAGTATAGGTTTAGGTTCATAACTGTGAGCCCCTTAAAGGCTGAAATGATATCCATTTGCATTTTTTATGGATTTGCATTGTGTTCAGCATGTCTTAAGTGCTCAGTCAGTGCTGGATGAATGTTGAATAAGTGATTCCATAGTGAGGCTTGTTTTCTCCCACCCCTTTCCTGGTGTCATGAAGTGTTAGCCTTCCTGAAGAAAATGTTCATGCTAAGTTGACAGTGGTTTTTAAGGTAAGCATCTTTAAGAAACCAAGATAAAAGACAAGGTTATAGAAGATTAGGCAAGATAAAAAGGTCAGGAAAATAACATTCTTAATGTAATTAACTGCTGAAAGTGTTCCTGAAAGCATTGGTTTACCTTTACCTAATAGTCTACAAAATGGAAAATTTGACTATAGGTGGTGATACTGTTAAACCACCTCATTAGCAACACTTGTTTGATTTAATCCAAGAACCAAATACTGCTATGTAGAGGTCAAAGCTTAAAGTTATTGAAGTTTATCCTACTCAGAATTAAATAAAAAAAGCCAAAGGCCCAGATAATATTTCTGCTACTGTTCTTCCCTACCCCACTCCCTGCAAGTGATTTACATTTTACTAACTGAAATTATATTCAAAGAATCAGATATTTATGCCTGACTCTTAAGTGGCAGTTATGTCTTTTCATATTGAAATTGCTTAAGGCTTGTTTTAGTGAGAAGCCCACTGGGTCCAGAATTAATTGCTGAGGAAGAATGAAAAGCAAGAGAACATGATGGTCTTTGCCCTGAAGCAGCTTACCAAGAAAGCAGGTGAAACACTTATTAAGAAAACAAGGTGAGGGAAGTAAAGAAATACGTGAGTTCAGATTAATTTACAGATTTTGGCAGAGACTGCTAGTGGACTGTTGAAATCTGATCTTTCCTTCTCTAGAAACCTCTTTCCCTGGGGCTACATTTCCCAGTGCCCTTTGCACTTTCATGAAAGCATGTGACTAGTTGGCCATGTGACCTCATTCTGGCCAATGGAATGTTGGCAGAGAAGATGTGGACCACTTTCAGGCCTGAACCCTAAGCCTTCCCCTCCTTCCCCTATGGGCTGATATAAACAACAACAACAACAACAACAACATTTTTTTAATTGTACTCTTTTGGCCTGGTTTTGAAGCCCTGAGTAGAGCTGATCTAGAATTGCCTTCTTAGGCAGCTAATCAACTCCATATTCCAAATAACTTCATTTGTTGGGCTCTGACACTCTGGGGCCACCAAACATACACCCTTATTGCCCCAGAGTCAGGTACCAGACAACCAGGGATGACCCTGATGCTCAGAGCCTTCCCATCCCACCAAATTATTCAAATCAGCCAGTCTACAGGGATTCCATGAAAACTAGCTAACTCACTCCCTGCCTCCGCAACTTAGCATACATCAGTTGCCCCATAGAACCCAGTTTGCTGTTACTCTGTCCCTGGATACAACCGCCTGAGTGGCCCTGCTTAACGACTTTCTCTCATTAAGAGCTCTAAGTAACAGAGAATTCTACCTTTCATACAGCCAAGTGTCATTGCTGGGTCTCACCATCTTTAAATCACAAAACAGCTGAAATGGCAGTGATCAGAGTCTCTTGGAAACTATATTGAAGATGACAAAGGTACTTTCTGCCTGGTCTTGAGTGGCTTTCTCTAACTCTTGCATTTCTACCTCACTGACAGCGCCCTAAACTATCCTATGAACAGAAAGGAACTTCTATTATGTTGGAGCCATTCCTTGTTTTGGCTTACTGGTTGTGGCAGTTTAGCCTACTATAATTATTACAGGAAAACAATCAACCTATTGCTAGGGATATAGTGTGGAATAAGGAACTGTCCAAAGAGATAGGGGAAGCCACTTATCTCAATAATCTTTATGAGGAGAGGAGCTCAGAGTTGTTCTATTTAAAAATGTCAGACTAGTGTAGCAGTTAACCTTTACTGGACATCCTTTCACTCCTGTCCAAGAAAAAGCTTCAGTCAAAGGATGCCCTATGTAGACAAATCTCCATTATCTCTAGCTTCAAAACATACCATCAATGCATAGTATTCTCAAAGTTAACTTCATGTCCTTAAGCCCCAGGTTCATTCTACCTTCTCCCCTTCTATGTTTATCTTTTACCCTCCTATCTTTTCTTTCACATTGCAAATTAATTTTTAATTATATAAGCAATACATAATAGTCTTCTAACCAAAATTATATGCAAATAAATAATGAAAACAAAATATGAATTATAGAAACAAAATTATTCTTTGATCACTCCCCCAACAATTCCATTTGCTCTCACCACTGTCTTCTGTGCATCATTTCAGACATTTTCTATTTTTATTTACATTAGTTGATAGAAAATCTATGGTATTGTTTTTCTACAAATTATCTTTTACTGTCCATTTTGTCCCACAATTTGCTTCTTTCACCCAAAATGCTTGATAGAGCTCTCCATGGTCCTGTATGGAGATCTAGTTTATACCTAATGGCTACATACTGTTCCTCAGTGTGACTGTACCACAATTCATTTATCCATTCCTTTATTCAAGGTGTTTCCAATTTACCATCATTAATATCTACATTAAGCATCCTTGGATGTACTTGCCTTAGTACTGACTAGGTCCTGGGTGCTCTTCAGGTACTTTCTAGCTTTGATCCCATTTAAGTCTCTCAGCAGTTGTATGAGGTAAGTACTGACATCATCTTTGCTTAGTGGGTGAAGTGTTTGAGGTGAACTTCCTAAAGCTTCTTTAAGGAATAATAGTGAGTGGTGCATCTGCAAAGCCATATACCTCCTCTAAGAACAGCATGATTTAAGAGCATCCAGGCTTCATTTTAATCAGGTATGGTAAGACATGCAGACATGGAAATGACTGTCAGGAAAGAAGTTTTTGTTTTTATTGCTCACAATTCCCTAGAAACAGGGCCACTTGGAGAAGCACTGGGGCCAATCAGGAGGCAGAGGAAGTGAGGGGAACAGCAGGGAATGTGTGATTTTCATGAGAAGGAACAGGTGAGTGGGTACACAAGTTTATAACAGGCTAGTTTTAATAACTGCAGTATGCTTTGAGCCCTAGGGGCTGGTACCTGGCCCTGGGGTGATTATGGCAGGTGGATAGGGATTGTAAGCGTGAGAGCCCATAAAGGAGGGGTGTGGGGGTTGGGCTCTAGTTTACTTTCTTCAGGAATTGGTCACACTTTGCAAAGTAGCTAAGTTTAAACCTGGAGAAGGGAAGATTCAAGGGGCCATAAAGCCATCTCCAAAAGGATAAAGCACTGTCTTAAGGAAGAGGAGCTCCATTTAGCTGTGTGGAACCAGGTGGGAGAGCTAGAACCAGTGTGTAAAAGTGTCAGGCAGGTAGGTTTCAGTTCAGTAAAAACAGGGCTTTTCTAAGAGAGCTGTGGGCAAATACAACAGGTTTCCTCAGGCATTCCATGAGGCTAGGGGACCACTTAGTAGAAATGTCAGGGAGAGGACTCAAGCTTAGGTCCTGCGATTATACCAGATACACTTGGATGTTTCTTTCAATCCTGATAGTCTGTGTACAAAACGATTGTACTTACCAGCTGGAGAACAGATCTCAATAGTGCTTAGACGTATCTCTTATGATTGTAAAGACATGCCCTTGATCAACAAATGTGTTTCAGCTTTGTTGATTTGATGGCTTATTCAGTTCAGTTCAGTTCAGTTGCTCAGTCGTGTCTGACTCTTTGCGACCCCATGAATTGCAGCACGCCAGGCCTCTCTGTCCATCACCAACTCCCGGAGTCTACCCAAACCCATGTCCATCGAGTCAGTGATGCCATCCAACCATCTCATCCTCTGTCGTCCCCTTCTCCTCCCGCCCCCAATCCTACCCAGCATTAGGGTCTTTTCCAATGAGTCAACTCTTCGCATGAGGTGGCCAAAGTATTGGAGTTTCAGCTTCAACATCAGACCTTCCAATGAACACCCAGGATTGATCTCCTTTAGGATGGATTGATTGGATGTCCTTGCAGTCCAAGGGACTCTCAAGAGTCTTCTCCAACACCACAGTTCAAAAGCATCAATTCTTCGGCACTCAGCTTTCTTCACCGTCCAACTCTCACATCCATACATGACCACTGGAAAAACCATAGCCTTGACTAGACAGACCTTTGCTGGCAAAGTAATGTCTCTGCTTTTAAATATGCTATCTAGGTTGGCCATAACCTTCCTTCCAAGGAGTAAGCATCTTTTAATTTCATGGCTGCAATCACCATCAGCAGTGATTCTGGAGCCCCAAAAAATAAAGTCTGACACTGTTTCCACTGTTTCCCCATCTATTTCCCATGAAGTGATGGGACCAGATGCCATGATCTTAGTTTTCTGAACATTGAGCTTTAAGCCAACTTTTTCACTCTCCTCTTTCACCTTCATCAAGAGGCTCTTTAGTTCTTCTTCACTTTCTGCCATAAGGGTGGTGTCATCCGCATATCTGAGGTTATTGATATTTCTCCCGGCAATCTTGATTCCAGCTTGTGTTTCTTCCAGCCCAGCGTTTCTCATGATGTACTCTGCATATAAGTTAAATAAGCAGCGTGACAATATACAGCCTTGACGCACTCCTTTTCCTGTTTGGAACCAGTCTGTTGTTCCATGTCCAGTTCTAACTGTTGCTTCCTGACCTGCATTCAGGTTTCTCAAGAGACAGGTCAGGTGGTCTGGTATTCCCATCTCTTTCAGAATTTTCCACAGTTTATTGTGATCCACACAGTCAAAGGCTTTGGCATAGTCAATAAAGCAGAAATAGATGTTTTTCTGGAACTCTCTTGCTTTTTTGATGATCCAGCGGATGTTGGCAATTTGATCTCTGGTTCCTCTACCTTTTCTAAACCCAGCTTGAACATCTGGAAGTTCATGGTTCACGTATTGCTGAAGCCTGGCTTGGAGAATTTTGAGCATTTCTTTACTAGCATGTGAGATGAGTGCGATTGTGTGGTAGTTTGAGCATTCTTTGGCATTGCCTTTCTTTGGGATTGGAACGAAAACTGACCTTTTCTAGTCCTGTGGCCACTGCTGAGTTTTCCAAATTTGCTGGCATATCGAGTGCAGCACTTTCACAGCATCACCTTTGAGGATTTGAAACAGCTCAACTGGAATTCCATCACCTCCACTAGCTTTGTTCGTAGTTATGCTTTCTAAGGCCCATCTAGAGGTCAGTCATAGGACCTTGGAAGCACTGGGTACACAACTAAAGATTCTGGAGCCCCAAAGCACAAGCTTTAGCAGAAACCAACTTGTGCTTGTGAAAATCTTATTCTGTGCAAAGTGGCTATCTCAGTTTTACAAAGCAAAGCAAACAAACAAACAAACAAAACACCCCACAACAACACACACCAGACTTTGATTTATCTACTAAAAGTTAATCTATCCTGAAAGAATTTGTTAAAATGACTCCCAGTAAGAGTGGACAGAGTGAAAGTTCTAATTTCCCAACTACCAACAGTATGTGAGATTTGGGGAAAGCCGATAGAAGCAAAGGATGAAATCTGGTAGAGGTATCCGAAAGATGGTTTTCCTATCCACAAATTGCTACAGAATAATGGGGTGCCGCTGGCAGTAAAGTGATGCCTGCCGGCACCATCTCATTAGCTCACACCCCTTAACTACCGTGGCCGGAACGTCGGCCTCGCGAAGCCAGGCAGGCTGAGAGAGACCAGTGTCGCGCAGGGACAGCGGGCTGTCAGAAGCAGTGCGGAGTGAGTCGCCTCCGGCTACGGGGTGGTCTCGGGCACCGAAACCCGCACCGAGACAGCACCGACGAGGCGAACTCTCCCCACCGCGGGCTGGGAGGGCAAACACCCTTGACCCCCTTGGGTTCCGATCCACGGCCCCCGAAGCCTCCACCCCCGCCCCCCGCCCACTCCTCCGTACTCAACCTTCTGCGCGCCCGGCGGAGGTTCCGAGGGGCCAGTGCATCTCCAAGACAGGCTAAGAGTCCTCGCGCACTACGCCCGCGACTCGCAAAAAAGCAAATACAAGGGAGCCAGGAAGGGAGAAGAGTGTCATTCGGGCTCCGAGGCAACACGCAGAGCGTTGGTGGGACGGGGTTGAGGGCGGGTGGGAGGGGTGGGGCGAGCTAAACGCTGGAAAAGAAGAGACTTTGGCAACTGGCCACCTCCCCTCCCTGCCCACGTGAACCCGGTCGGTGGTGAGGATCCTGGGGTGGTGACCGGCCGGGCTGCGCACTCTTGTCCCACGGATCGGAGCCACCACCGCGGCAGTAGCCTAAAGCGGGGCGCTCTCCCGCGCCGAGCAGGCGCGCTGGGGGCACGGGAGGACGCGCGGAGGCCGCGGCGGCCACCGGGGCTCGCGCGCAGCCCAGGCAGGGACCGCCGTGGTCCTGCGCCAGCGAAGGGGCGACCCGGCCTTAGGCGTGTGGGAACCACCCGCCAGGCGCCTGGCGTCCCGACAGGTGCAGGCGCGCGGGCTTCCCATTGGTCGCGGCAGCTGCGACGGCGGGCCGCTTCCCCCTCCCCGCGCTCGCGAGGCCCCTTCCCCAGCCGCGGCGCCGGCTGGGTCTGCGAGGCGCGTGCCCGCGTGCGTGCCCCGGCTGCGCGCCTCCGCCCCGCCCCCGCCACCTCCCTCTTTCCGCGCCGCCGCCGCCGCCGCGCGCTCGCGAGCTCAGGTAGCGGGCGCGCGGGCGCCTCCTCGGGGGCGCGCGGCCGGGCTGCCATCCTCCCGCCCCCCCGCCCCCAACCCCCGCACCCGTCCGCTCCGGGAGCCTGGGGAGGGAGAGCGCGGGCGGGAGTAGCTGGAGCCGGGCGCCGCCGCCGCCGCCGCCGCCGCCGAGGCTTCCGTCTCGTTCGCTCGCGCAGCGGCGGCAGCAGAGGTCGCGCACAGATGCGGGTTAGACTGGCGGGGGGAGGAGGCGGAGGAGGGAAGGCAGCTGCATGCATGAGAACCACAGGTAAGACCGAGAGCCCTGGAAGGGGCTTTCCATCCCGGGGAGGCGCGCGCAGGCCGAGGAGGGGGAGTTGGTGCCTGGTTCCGCTCCCCGAGGGAGGAATTTTTTTTTTTTCCTGACAGCGCAGAGAAATCTCACTGGGGACTGGGCAGTAGGACTCATCCCGATCCTGGGGAAAACCAGAGAAGTAGCTGGGGGGATCCGGTGGCCACATCGTGAGATCCCTAAGAGTGAAATGTATAGGCCCAGGGAAAAGTGTTTTTTCAGCCTCGAGAGGCTGAAAGGCTTTAGACTTTCCTGTCGCGGCCACAGCCGCTGAATCCCGGGGACCGGCGCAGAGCCAATGTGCGCTAACCCCTGCCCGCCCTCCCCTCCTCCACCCCTACTGCACGCGCAGCATCCCGCGGCGGCTGTTACTCAGTGTACCCCGCGCTGGGTGTGTGTGTGGGGAAAATCTCGCCGTGGGAAAGGGGGCGGGGGCCCGCGCGGGGGAGGAACGGGGATGGAGCCGGGGAAACCGAGGCTCCAGGTCCCAGGGCGGAGAGGCGGCGGGGGGAGCGTGGCCCCCGAGCCCCGGCAGCCTGGGGTATTGTCGTGTTCGCTCCTGGTTGCAGACTCTTGCAAGCCGGATGCCCTCTGTGGATGAAAGATGTATCATGGAATGAACCCGAGCAATGGAGATGGATTTTTAGAGCAGCAGCAGCAGCAGCAGCAGCAGCCTCAATACCCCCAGAGACTCTTGGCCGTGATCCTATGGTTTCAGCTGGCGCTGTGCTTCGGCCCTGCACAGCTCACGGGCGGTAAGTGACCCCGCGGTGGCCAGGAGGGCCTGGGATGGCAGGGTGGGGGAGCCTGGCTGGCAGGACAGCCCTGGCCCCGCCAGTCCTCACCCCCCTCCAACCCCCCAGACTTCTGGGGTACCGGAGAACCTGAGGAGCCCCTGTGTCCCAGCCCGAGACCACCCTTCTTCATTCAAAACCCCTGGAGTTCCCAGAAAATTCCTCTGTGGAGCCTGCACAGATTCACACACCCACATTCTGTCTGGAGCTTCCCACTAGCCACCCAGCCTGGCTTCTCCGAAGGAAAGACAATAAGCCTGGCCCATTATTTTCACTTTGACCAAAGAGAAACTGAGAGAGAGAGAGAAAGTGGTGCGTTTGTGGTAAAGGGGTAAAGTTTGTGGACCTTTGTGCCTTCAGGAGGCAGAGGTCAGATTTCAGCTTCTGGATTTAGGCGAGAGTTGCAAAGAACCACCTTTGTGAATGTGACGGGTCTGGAAACGTGGCCAGACTGGCTGCAGGACAGGTTTATTTGAAAGTTAACTTTCTCTCGCCTTGGGAGGTGGAGTGTTCGGGCATGCCCATGCGCGCTGGGGGTGGGGAGGGGATGCAGAGGTCTTCCTTCAGACGTGTTTCTGGAGGATTGCTCGGCTCATTCAGGCCCGATTTACAGGGGAAGTAAAGCCGAGTGCTTTTCTGTGAAGTGGAAGTTAGCTGAAATCAGATTCAGAGCCTCAGTCCCCATAGGTGGTTAATCTCTAACATACTCGGCTCTGGGGGACAGGGCTCTCTTTTGGCTGTGGTAGAGGAAGACCGATGGCATTCCTGTCTGAATTTCAGAGCCTAAGAGTCTTTCTGCCTCCACTGCTCATTGCTGTCCGTTCCAGATTCTCTGTGAGAGCTTGCTGATGTGGGCATGTTAAAAGGGCAGAATCATGTGTCTGGAGCTGACAAACTGTTAATACATAAATAAATCATAATTGCTGGAAAAGCAGGTATTGAATGATGTAAGTAAACCATTTGAGTGTTTTAAAATATTGCTGTTTTAGAGAATTCAAAGGTGAAGATAGAAATCAGGAGTGAAAAATTAGCAGAAGTGGGGGAGGGGAATACCAAGTTGGGCTTTAACATGGAGTAATAGGTAACTCAGGTGCTGCACTTAGAGGTCTGAAAGATGCCCAGAGTCTAAAGGAGCTTCTTGTAATGTGCCTGTCTATGGGAATTAGTGAGAAGACACTTGGTTTAGATGAAGGACTTGGTTAAGTTTGGGTTTCGGTTTTTCACCAAGAGGTAACTTTTTTGGTGGTCTTTTTTGTTTTTTTAAATAGAAAAGTCTCTGAGGCAGGTGTCCTCTTCATAGAGGACAAAGTCAACAGGGATGCTAGGCCAGCACCTGTATGGCCTGCCTGGGCTCTGGTGACAGCCTCT
Organism: Okapia johnstoni; assembly: GCA_024291935.2. NCBI lineage: Eukaryota > Metazoa > Chordata > Mammalia > Artiodactyla > Giraffidae > Okapia > Okapia johnstoni. The sequence goes on from CM044322.1 coordinate 50,553,940, forward strand.
TCTGCTGTGGGCTTTCGCTCCGCTTGGAGGGTGAGTAGGACCAGGTGGGCAGGACAGCCTTGAGCAGGGCTGGGTCATTACCTCCCCTCTTTTCTCTTCTTGCCTCCAGTTCTGGCTCATTGTTTCCTCAAACCAGGGGCACCTGATTCTCCATTTTCTCCATCCCTTTCTCCGATCTAGATGACAGGTTAATGAGGGTTCATGTACCTGTCTCTGGACTGTTGTTATTGGAAGTGTGAAGTCCAAGCACAGCCTGGATTTGAAGGCTGGCCCTTGGTTTACACGGAGCTGAAACTCTGTGCTAAAACTCAGCGCTGTTTTTTTTTTCCCCCAACCGTATAAAAGGTGCCTATTTAATAGACACTGTTCTGAAATGTGGATTTTCATTTTTGATTGCTTTCAGTGGAAAGGAACATGACAATAGCAAGATATAATAGTCTCAGCTAGGAAAAAGAAAAAAAGCTTGTGCCCGATACAAGAGTGACAGAAAAAGCCTGAAATGGAACGGGAGAAATTGAGAAAATGATCAGATGAAGAAAAGGGAGGGAAAGAACTCCATGGAAAATGAAATGCTTTGTCCTAGAAAGCTGGAGGGTCAATTCAATTCTTGGAACTCTAGGAGAGCTTTAGTGATCCTGAGTTGGCCTGAGGGGACCTTTGGATGGGTCTTTCCAGGTTGTCATTTGTATATTAAGGAAAAAGTGCCCACATTTGGGACCACTAACATCATGTACTGTGAAAGGACTAATACCAGGTTCATGGGGAGACACAGGACCTCGCTGTGCCCAGAGTCTGCATGGAGCATGGCTTCTTTGGCTGCTGCTTTCTTCTTTCTCAGTGTGTGTTCCCAGAGATGGTATTTGGGTATTTGATCACAGCCTGGAGTGGTCCACCCAGGCTTAGAGGAAGAGAGCTAAGAGTTTGCTTTGTATTTAGGTTCTTGAAGGCAAACTCATTAGCACATCCTTGTATTATCAGGAGGACTTCCCTGATGGCTCAGTGGTAAAGAATCCACCTGCCAGTGCAAGAGACACAGGTTCAATCCCTGGATCAAAAAGATCCCCTGGAGAAGAAAATGGCAAACCACTCCAGTATTCTTGCCTGGGCAGTCCCAAGTTCTGAGGAGCTTGGTGGGCTACAGTCGTAGGGTTGCAAAAGAGTCAGACATGACTGAACACTAAACAACAGCAACATATTATTAGGAACAGTGGCCAAGTTCTGCTGCTTGATAGCTTTGCAGCTTTGGGTCTTAGAAGCCTCAGTTTCCTCATCCGTAAAATGAGGATGATGCTGTTTCTGGGGTTTCTGTGATGGATGGGGGTCATGAATACACTCAGTAAACATAGGCAGTAGTGAGGAGGGGGACTAACCAATCTATAATCTTCCCCACTTGTTTTATTCATTCAGGAAACACTGAACACTTGTACCCACCCTGTGCCAAGCACCGCTGTATGTAATGTTCTTTTTACCTTGAAGAACCATTCCTTCCTCTCTATTTTTTGCCCAATGAACACATTTCTCTTCAAGACCCAACTTAAAATGCCATTATCTCTTTCACATTTCATTTCTCCCCTGAGTTAAGTGTAACCCTTTGTCATGGTGTTGTCTTATCCATGAGACCGTAAGCCCACTGAAGGCAAGAACTTTGACACTATTTTTCATGTCCCCGGTACCCAGCATGGCATCTCATACATAGAAGGTGCTCAGTAAGGCTGATGGACAGCAAGAAAAAAGATTCCAAATTACTGCTGCACAACAAAGAAAATAATTACCACGGACAGTTATAAAAGTGCAGGAGTGTCATGGCAGTTCAGGCCACTTCCATTTGGACGTGGTCTAGGAGGTTGGTAGAAAACTCAGGAACATTTCCAGGAAAGAGATGGCACTGAGGATGGGATCTGAGGGAGGGAATGGTTAGAACATCTCAAAAGAGGCATTTTGTGCAGGAATAAGGAGTTGGTGACATGTTTGGACCATTCAGGGAGAGAGAACAGTCTAGATCTTCTGGAACATGATATGAAAAGTGAAAGTGTTAGTTGTTCAGGCATGTCTGACTCTCTGTGACCCCTTGGACTGTAGCCCACTAGGCTCCTCTGTCCATGGGATTCTCCAGGCAAGAATACTGGAGTGGGTAGCCATTCCATTCTCCAGTGGTTCATCCCGACCCAGGGGTTGAACCCGGGTCTCCTGCATTGCAGGCAGATTCTTTACCATCTGAGCCACCAGGGAAGCCCAGAACATGGTATACCTGCAGGGAACCAGCAGGTAAAGAGGGCAAACAGATTGGAAGCCTATCGTTAAGTGTCCTTGGAAGCCCAAGTGAGGATTCTGAGTGTCGCACGGCAGGCGGTGGGGGCCACTAAGGGTTTAAAGCAGGAACATAATATCATCTGAGCTGTGCTGTTTCCTTTCTCTGCTTCCGAGTCTCTGACCCAGGGCACTCCCTGTGGGGCTGCCCTGTCTGCATATTAGAGTTGCGTCACTAGTACCATTGGCTTAAGCTCCTTGAGGTCTTGTTTGGGCCACGTGGCTGTAGCATTGAGCTGTGTGCCAGGAGACAGGAACAAACACTGTCTGCCTGGCTCACTGATTTGGAGGTGCTAGTCCTTTGGAGTTTGAGAAAGATTTCTTACACTGTGGAGCATAAACTTTTCCTGCAATGCTATGTCTAAAAGCCACAATTTCAACCTGTACTTAATTCGGTCTGTAAACAAAAGTCCCAATGCCTCAAACTATAAAGCATGTTTCTTTAACAAAAGGCCACTCTAATATAAGCAGCATGGGAATGCTTTTGATTTATCCCTGAAGTGAAATCTGAAAGCTCTGGGAGACACAAGAGAAGGATTTCATACTGCCAGTAGCAAATCTCTCATCTCAGAGGCCTGAAGTGGCGAGCTGGAGAGTGAATCAGTGGTTCTTTAATTCCTGAGAGTAACAAAGAGTGTAGGTGAAGATCGCTCTCCAGGAAATATTGATTAGATACGTGAAGGAAAGCACCTACATGATTCTTTTCCTGGTGTCAGAGGCATATTTCAAAAGCTTCCAAAAGGCCATGGGGACTTGCCCTTAGCTGGGAAGCTCTGTACACCTCGAGAGCTCTGTGTTCTTTATAGAGGTGACAGATTGAGTCCGGTCTCTGCTGTTAAATAGCTCCGTGGCTTTGGGGAACTGGTATAACTTCTCCTTTGCTCAATTCCTTCCATATCACTCACATTCTTTAATTCTGTGATTATAAGAATTTGATGGGTTCTGTACTCTGGGTGAAGCCAGCTCTGTTTTTCCCCTCTATCCATTCATCTTTTGTGAGTGTCTTGCATGCCTGGGGGATGTGCAGATAAGGGAACGTAGTCCTCGCTCCCTAGGAAACAGACAAGTAAGGGCTGGTTTCTTCTCGAAAATTTGAATGCAGAAGCTTGCATTAAACTATTTTTTCACATACTTTTTTTTTTTAAATGGGCTTATTTCTGAGACGTTCTTTTATATATGTATATGATTTCTGAGACTTTATTATATATATGTGATCTCTGGGACTTTCTTTTATATATATATGTATGATTTCTGAGACTTTCTTTTACATATATATGTATACATACATGTATATACAATTTTATTTACTTAGTGTTTGGCTGTGCTGGCTCTTTGTTGCTGTGAGTTCTTTTCTCTAGTTGCAGTGAACCCGGGTTTTCTCTAGTTGCGGTGCACAGGCTTCTCATTGCAGGGGCTTCTCTTGTTGTGGAGCAGGGGCTCTAGGGCACTTGGGCTTCAGTGGTTGTGGCGCATGGGGTTAGCTGCATCCCAGCATGTGGGATCCTCCCAGACCAGGGACAGCGATTGGACCTGTGTCGCCTGCATTGGCAGATGGATTCTTTACCACTGAGCCACCAGGGAGGCCCTTAACATAGATTTTTAATTCAGTTTAAAATTTAGTGTTACTTATTGATACTGATGAAGAAGGTGATTTTTCCAGACTTCTTCTTTGATCCTTGTCTTATTTTGCAAGCTCATTTGGTGTTTGATAATTGAAAGAACCACACATAGCAGTAGTATGTCTAAAGAGGTCAGTTGGGATCATTGCCTCTGAATTGAGGGAAAGAAAGGGGCAGAAAAATAGGTTTTTCTAACTTGTTTATAAACACAGTCATGTTTCACCAAAACCAATACAACACTGAGTACAGAGGCATCAGATGTATATTCTCATGTATCAGATGCCTCATTTTGTCAACTTATGGGTCTGTTTTCATAAGAACAAACTATTTAACTGTTGCTAACCAGGAATGATTGGGAAAAGATGGGACAGTTTTTAAAGTGACCAACATCTGAGTGGCTGATAAAAATTTGTCAATTGTTATAATAGTACTAATGGCAAACCTTTAGGCAGTGCTTACTCTGTGCCAATGCTGTTTTCCACATTACATGCATTAACTCATTTAATCCTCATGACAGCTCTATGCAGTAGGAACTATTATTTCTCAGGGTCACCCTGTTAGAAAGTGAGGCATGGTGACCCAGATTATCCTTTTAGTTGTAAGCTTTCTCCATAAGCATGGAAAAGCTAATCGCTAAATGCATTTTTTGCTTTTTATATTTCAACCCAAATATTTCTCTTTAAGCCGGTTATTGAATATTTCAGAACTTTGGCCCATCCACCTTGATATAACAGAACTCTTTTTTTTTTTTCAGTTGAAGTATAGTTGATTTACAGTGTTACGTTAGTTTCAGGTGTGTAACAGTGATTTCATTTAAGGTTATTATAAAATATTGGCTGTATTCCCTGTGCTGCGCTTCACCTCCTTGTATCTTATCTTATGCTTGGTAGTTTGTCCCTCTTAACCCCCATCCTCTGTTGTGTCCTTCCCTGCACTGGTAACCTCTAGCTTTTTCTCTGTATCTATGTCTGTTTCGGTTTTGTTATACTCATTGGTTTTATTTTTTAAATTCCACATATAAATGAAAAGGTACAGATTTGTTTCTCTCTGACTTACATCACCAAGCAAAGTGTCCTAAGGTTTATCCATACTGTTGCAAATGGTGACATTTCGTTCTTTTTCATGGCTGAGTAATAGTCCGTTATATGTACTGTATGGTGTATATACCATATCTTCTTTTCAAAATTTTTTTTTTAATTGAAGGATAATTGCTTTACAATATTTTGTGATTTTCTGTCATATATCAACAAAAATCAGCCATAGGTACACCCATGTCCCCTCCCTCCCAAACCTCCCTGCCATCTCCCTCTCCACCCCACCCTTCCAGATTGTCACAGAGCCCCTGTTTGAGTTCCCTGAGCCATATAGCAAATTCCCATTGGCTATCTACTTTACATATGGTAATGTAAGTTTCCATGTTACTCTCTCCACACCTCTGACCCTCTCTCTCCTCCTCTCCCCTGTGTCCATAGGTCTGTTCTCTATGTCTGTTTCTCCACTGCTGCCCTGAATATAAATTCACCAGTACCATCTTTCTAGATTCCATCTGTATGTGTCACTATTCAATATTTATATTTCTCTTTCTGACCTACTTCACTCTGTATAATAGGCTCTAGGTTCATCTACCTCATTATAACTGACTCAACTGCATTCCTTTTTATGGCTGAGTAGTATTCCATTGTGTATATGTACCACAACTTCTTTATCCATTCATCTGTCGATGGACATCTGGGTTGCTTTCATGTTCCAGCTAGCCATATTCCAGTAAATAGTTCTGCAATGAACATTGGGGTACATGTATCTTTTTCAGTTTGAGTTTCCTCAGGGTACATGCTTAGTAGTGGGATTGCTGGGTCATATGGTGGTTTTATTCCTAGTTTTTTAAGGAATCTACATACCGTCTTCCATAGTGGCTGTATCAATTTGCATTCCCACCAGCAATGCAAGAGGGTTCCCTTTTTTCCACATCCTCTCTAGCATTTATTGTTTGTAGACTTTTTGATGATGGCCATTTGACTATACACCATATCTTCTTTATCCATTCATCTGCTGATGGATGTTATGGTTGCTTCCATATCTTGGCTGTTGTAAATAATGCTGCTATGAACATGGGGGTGCATATATCTTTTCAAATTAGTGTTTTCATTTTCTCTGGATATATGCCCAGGAGTGGAATAGCTGGATCATGTAATAGTTCTATTTTTAATTTTTTGAGGAACCTCAATGCTGTTTCTCACACTGACTGCACCCACCATTTTATATTACCACCACCAGTGTGCGATGGTTCCCTTTTCTCTCCATCTTTAACAACACTTATTATTTGTTATCCTTTTTTAACAATAGCCATTCCAACAGGTATGATTTTGATTTGTATTTCTAGGGGCACTCATTTTGTGTTGTGACTCAAAAGCAGAAAATATACAAGCAAATCAACAACAACAGAATCTCCCAGCTCAGGCTAAAGTGAGAGCCACAGTGCCGAAACCTTGACTCCACATGGAGAAAAGGAAGAGGTTAGACACTCCTGAACCCATCAGGATGTGTTTTATCTCCATTCCTGTCTCTGTGACTGTCTGAGGAAGGCGGTGAGAATGAACGAGACATGCTCCAAGTCTTACCTGCCCTGAGGAGCAAAGGGTGCAAAAACAAAGGGCTGGTTTCTGGGGCCTTCTGCTGGTGGCCTTCAGACTTTCATCTTCCCCTCCTGTTTATCATTCCCAGTGAGATAGCATTCTTTGGAGGGGTCCTTTTCCATGTCATGTGGTCAAGCATTGACCATATAATTTTAGCTAATACATGTTTAGAATGTTATGGTTTGCATGGTGTCTTTACATGTGTCACCACCTTTAATTTTCTTAACACAGTGAGAGGACGAGATTTTGATTTTTTCCTGTCCTCTTTTTTTCTTTTTTGATTTGAAGAAACATTCTCTAGGAGTTTGATCTCCTAAGGTCCTAAAAATAGACAAAAACCAATAAGCAGTCAGGCCTGTTGGTCAGTCGCTTCAGTCATGTCTGACTCTTTACCACCCTATGGACTGTAGCCTTCCAGGCTCCTCTGTCCGTGGGATTCTCCAAGCAAGAATACTGGAGTGGGTTGCCTTGCCACCTCCAGGGGATCTTCCTGACCCAGGACTGAACCTTCATCTTATGTCTCCTGTATTGGCAGGCAGGTTCTTTACTGCCACCTGGGAAATCCAGCCTTTAAACCTGTTTTTTCATGTATATGATGTACATGATAATCCAGTTCAGTTCAGTGCAGTTGCTCAGTCATGTTAAACTTTTTGTGACCTCATGGACTGCAGCACATGAGGCTTCCCTGTCCATCACCAATCCCTGGAAATTATTCAAACTCATGTCCATTGAGTTGGTGATGCCATCCAACCATCTCATGCTCTGTTGTCCCCTTCTCCTCCTGCCTTCAGTTTTTCCCAGCATCAGAGTCTTTTCCAATGAGTCAGTTCTTCGCATCAGGTGGCCAAAATATTGGAGCTTCAGCTTCAACATCAGTCCTTCCAATGAATATTCAGGACTGATTTCCTTTAGGATTGACTGGTTTGATCTCCTTGCAGCCCAAGGGACTCTTGAGTCTTCTCCAACACCACAGTTCAAAAGCATCCATTCTTCAGTGCTCAGCTTTCTTTATGGTCCAACTCTTACATCCATACATGACTACTGGAAAAAACTACTACCATAGCTTTGACTAGACAGACCTTTGTCAGCAAAGTAATATCTCTACTTTTTAATATGCTGTCTAGGTTGGTCATAGCTTTTCTTCCAAGGAGCAAGTGTCTTTTAATTTCATGGCTGCACTCACCATCTGCAGTGATTTTTGGAGCCCGAAAAAATAAAGTCTGTCACTGTTCCCATTGTTTCCCCATAGATTTGCCATGAAATGATGGGACCGGATGCCATGATCTTAGTTTTTTGAATGTTGAGTTTTTAAGCCAGCCTTTTCACTCTCCTCTTTCACTTTCATCAAGAGGCTCTTCAGTTACTCTTCGCTTTCTGCTATAAGGATGGTGTCATCTGCATATCTGAGGTTATTGATATTTCTCCTGTCAGTCTTGATTCCAGCTTGTGGTGCATCCATCCTGGCATTTTGCATGATGCACTCTGCATATAAGTTAAATAAACAGGGTGACAATATAAAGCCTTGACATACTCCTTTCCCAACTTGGAACCAGTCTGTTGTTCCATATCTTGTTCTAACTGTTGCTTCTTGACCTGCATACAGATTTCTCAGGAGGCAGGTCGGGTGGTCTGGTATTCCCATCTCTTTAAGAATTTTCCACAGTTTTTTGTGATCCACACAGTCAAAGGTTTTGGTGTAGTCAATAAAGCAGAAGTAGATATTTTTCTGGAACTGTCTTGCTTTTTTCACACAAAAAAAATGTTGGCAATTTGATCTCTGGTTCCTCTGCCTTTTCTAAATCCAGATGATGATAATCTAGTTAGTATATATCAAAACATAAAAAGAAAAATTATACCTGAGGATCATGAGCATGTCAAAAAAGTCCTTCAAAAAAGTTAACTCTGAAGTAAGAATAAGGTTTGATAGTTGATGCTATCTGAGAGCTGCTTACTCTACTGTCCAGGAAGCCATGTTTGATGGTATGATACTAAGTTTTAGCGAAGAACTTGGCCCAATATTTTGTCTTCTTTAAGGGAAAGATTGCTCTACTATTCAAAGACAGAAGAAGTTATCCACTCAAGAAGAAAACCACATAGAAATAATTAAGTGACTTGCTCACCAACTGGAATTGAAAGTGCATTGTAAAATAGCTTCTTAATTGAGAGTATTGTAATTGCTTTATTAATCTGAAACAAGGTAAACTGGGAGCATCAGAGAAGTCGAACAAAATAGTTCTTGGCATTATTTGGCAGTGACACCAAACTTGAGAACCCCTGTTACTTCACCATGAAGGCAAAAAAACAGGTAGCCCCAGGAGGGCAGGGGGCTGTGGGTGGGCACAATTGTGAGTTCATCTAACAGACGTCTGGTCTCCAGAAATGGAATTTTATCCTTAGAGGTGACAGGAATTGCAGACCCTGGTAAGCTTGGTGAGTACTCATTTCATTATTGTCTCAGTAAATTGACCTTTTCAAGAGAAAGGATGAGTAAGGTTTTTTTTTGGAAATGACGGTTCAATCTGGTTATCTCATGTTTCTGTTTGAAATTGGTGACTTCTCTGTCTTGGAATTGCCAGTGAGGGAGCAGAGCCAAACAAGGAGGGTCACTCTGGTTCAATATACCTTTTTCTCCAAGTAACCAAAATACAAAAATTCCTTATTTCTTTGATTTGGTTGCCTCTCTAAAAGGTATATGTGGTTAAATTGGGTGAACCAGCAAGAGAGAGATTCTTTTAAGAAAGAAAGAAAATCCATTCTTACAGTGGATTCTTTACAATTTGGATATTGTGCAACATTGTGACTGATGTAACTGGTTTCCAGTTTCAGAGTCTCAGTACATAAAAGAATCCTTTGGACTTAACCTAAACACTTAAAGTCAGAAGATTCTGATTCTCCTCAGGCAGAAATAACAGAATCTGCTTGTTTTGTAGAAACTTGATAGGTTTAGAGGGTTAATCCTGGGAGAGGCTCTCCATGTTCTGTTAGACTGCTTCTGGTAACTCGGAGTCTCAGTGTCAGAATCTAACCCAAGGATACATTTTCACAGTTTCTTTTGGGAGTGGAATCTGCAACTTTAAGTGGTTGTATGACAGCATGTGGGTTTCCTGCCTGCAATCAAGAATCTTCCTGCAATGCAGGAGCTGCAGGAGACGCCGATTTAATCCCTAGGTTGGGACAATTCCCTGGGGGAGGGTGTGGCAACCCACTCCAGTATTCTTGCCTGGAGGATTGCATGGGCAGAGGAGGCTTGCAGACTACAGTCCGTGGGGTTGCAGAGAGTCGGACACAACTGAAGCGTCTTAGCACACATGCATGACAGCATATACTCAATGGCTCATTGGGGCCACCTCTATGTTTAAATTATACTTAAAAGAGGGGAATAATCTTTTAGAAACTCGAGTTCCTCTGGTATGGAACAATTCAATAGTTTTGAATTGCTATTTCTATTTATCCTTTAAAGGGCTTGCTCAGATTTTTACCATTGGGTTGTAAATAGTAGACCAGGTTTGTTTGTTTTTTTAATAACACCCATCTGTTTACACCGTTGTTTTATAGAATGGGAGGTGCTCTTTTGCAGGTAATGATGACTTGGGTTTGTCTTCATTTCTTGAGGCAAAGAGCTGGAGCCATGTAGGGCCCAGTGGAAACTACACAGTCAGTTTTCCTTGCTATTGTCACCAGCTAGCCTAGTGATGGTAACCTAATCGCTGCCTCAGTTTCATTATTTGTGAAATATTTGGACCATCTCCCTCCCATAATTGTTGTGAGAATCAAATGCATGAATAGGGGAAAGTATTGTAACTATGTCAGGTGTCAACATCATCACCAACAAACTGCTCATGAATAATGAATGTTTGCTACATTGACTATGCTGGGGTTAGCCTACCAACAGCTTCCTCTGTTTTGAAGGAATATAGTATAGCAAATACATGACAACACCCAGTAGCACATGCTGAGACAGGTGTGTGTTACTGAAATCACCTGGTGGCCGCTGGTCCTTGGCCCCAGTATAGACCTCACTGTCATGATTCCTGTGGTAGGTCCTATGGTGGAGATTTATATTGGAGGCTCTGGGGATGGAGGAGGAGCAGGGGCAGCTTATCAAAGAAGAGAACACTTGAGCAAAGTCTCGAACAGTAAAATAATTTTCCAGGCATAGAAGGTATTCGTTGAGAGATGCTTTTCTTTTTTTTTTTCGGGAGAGAGGCTTGAGTAATGCTGAGGATTAAGTAATGCTCACATGCTGAGATTGAGAAAGAATATGTACCAAAAGCAAGGACTAGCCCAGAACAGTGTTAGTAAAGGGCAGATAGATTGAGAAGAGACAAGAGAGGAGGCTGGAAAGGCAGGTTGGACCCACATGCCCAGCTCATTACATTTGGGCACCATCTGTCCATCAGGCAGTTGAAAACTCAGGTGCCCAGAAGAGAGAGTAGAGCCAGAGATATAGGCTTGTGCATCAGCTACATGGAGAAGTGAGCAGGAGCTGGGGGCGGTGGGGGGCGGGGAGGAAGCTTAACTTTCCCAGGAAGAGAGTGTAGAAGAGGTTCTGAGGAGGAATCCCAGGAAATATCCATGTTTAAACATCCACATTCTAAAGAGGAGAAGCCAGTAAGGAGGGTGAAGAGTTGTGCCACACTGGTAACAGTAATAATGATAAACAATGATAACAACAACAGAACTTGATTCTGTTGATGACCGATTCTTTTTGAGGGCAGGAGGTTTAATCTTATGTTATTATTAGGATGATGATGTTTAAGTGCTTTGAATTCTGGATGCCCACACCCATTGGACAGAAGGGAGAGCAGGGCAGGAGGGAGGAAGGCTGTTTGGGAGGATGGAAAATCTGAGAAGAGATGTTTGAGGCTTGACTGCAGGAGAGTCACTGTCTTTTCCAGCCTTCATGGGGGATGATGGAGCTAACCCAAGAACTAGAGCTGGACAGGGCCACTAGGTGGCCCGGGGTGGCTGGTGGCTTTGGGTGTTTCCCCTCTTGGGGATGTTGGGCAGAGGGGATGGAGTCCGTGAGCACAGTGAAAGTGCTCATGGCCTTGTAGTCTCTGCCTTGTAGTTACCCCTTCCTCTGAGCTCCTGGGGGGTGGGCTGCGATGTTTTATGAGCTCTGGGCTTCGGCCTCGGATGCACGTCCTTCCTCCACACATCCTTTGGCAGCCCTATCCTCCAGTCCTTCAAAGATTCAGTCTTCTCGGGCTGTCAGTTAATCTTCAAAGGTGCGATTGTCAGAGAGTGATCCCTCTGTCACCCCCACCCCCTGTGACCAGCTCTGTCACCTCTGAAGCAAGTCACTTAACCTCTCCATGCTTTGGTTTCATCTGTACATCAGGGGCAACAAGGCACATTCCTCTACACTTCGCGGGGGGCCAGGTGTGCAGGTTCCGAGAAGGCAGGGTCAGAAGACAGGCGTTTTATAAATACGAGACGGAGTTAGGACTGCCTGTCTGGAAGAAGACTTCTCTGCTGTGCCTAGGGCCAGTTTTTCCCTTTCGCTTTCCTAAATCCCAAAGAAAGATGCTCTGCTCAGCACGGAAACGCCTCCCCACGTGTGGGTCCTGACCCCCGTGAAAGCTCATTTTGTGCAGACATGATGTCAAGGCGGCTGGAGGAGCTCTTTTGCTGCAAAATGGATCGTGCCAATCTGCTCAGGCCCCGCTGCCGGTGCATTCAGTGAATAGTCGCCTCTGGAGATGGAGAAGGTCCTTGTGCCGCGGAGAGGAACTTCTCAAGAGCTGTTGGCCCAAGCCCAGTCAGCCCCTTTACTGTGCTCACAGACACCCCTGGAAAAAGCAATTCAACACGCGAGGCAGGCAGGGGATTCATTAAAGGTGCTTCAGAGGTCTCGGAAGGCAGCCTGTCTGTGTGTGTCCCTCTCCACCTCCCCCTTCTCCCTGTGGTATTTCTGCTGCTGGAGGCATTTGGGCCAGCATCTTCTGGCTCAGGTAGGACAGTAAGATGAACTGAGAACTGCATCTGAATCCAGGGACTCAGTGCTTTATCCACCTTCTCTTACCTCCAGCTGCATGCTGTCTCTCATTCTCAAGAATCTCTTTATAGTTTGTGGATGGGATGATGCTTTTGCAAGTCTGTGGCTGGAGGTCGTGGGATCCTAGTCTTCGGCCAGAATGCCTGGAAATCCCTTTTGCGATCCACTCAGAGCCCTTTGGGGGAAAAAGTCTGTTAGCCAACGAGGGCGTCTCTCTGTAGCCTCCTCAACCCTGGAATGCCGGGTCCTGATTTGGGGAAGGAGTTGTTTAAAGGACAGCCCCATCAGGGGCTTTGAATTAATAGAAGAGGGTCCTGCATGGTTTTATGAGGTGGCAGGGCCTTTATCCCCTGAGAGCGGCTTTGCTGAAAATCTGCCTTGTAGTTTTCATTTACATGGTAATGAGCTCAGAGCTTTTTGCCCTTTGTTACCTTCAGATGAAGGAAGACCCAGTTCCTTGGGGGCTCCCCCAAGCACAGAGGATCTAAGACTGGGAGTGAACCTGCCTTGTCCCTGTGAGGATCACCTTTGTGCCCTGGGCAGCCACACTCGAGGGCAGATTCCTGAGACTCTGTTGTTGCTGCTGCTGTTAAAATTGTTCTCTCTTGCTTTCCTTCATGCAGTGTGGCTACCAGAGGCTTTAATCAAAAGCAGAGCCGTGGACTGGTCTCTACCTCCAGTTTGTGGCATGGTTTGTGTGCATCTCACCTCCCACGTGCCTTGGGCTTCTAATACTTGGCATTTTCTCTAGTCCCTGCTGTGTTGATGTTGTTGCTAAACTGGGTCATGTTCTCGGTGATGTAGCATCAGCTAACTTGCAAGGAAACGCAAGAGGCTGCAGCAAGCCTGTTTCTCCTTGGGCCTTCCATGTACACGTAAGCTCTATTTTTCCAATATCGTTCCTGGATGAAGGTACAAGTTGAAGAGCCAGATGGCCACATATCTTTTGAGAGTTCCAGAAGAAAGATGATGCACTACAGATGGCCTGTTGACTTGGAAAAACAAGGATAGGGCAGAATTTAACCCTAAATTAAGGTTAGGATTAGGGTTAGGGTTAGGGTTAGTAGCCCTCCAGCTGGCCTTTACCCAGGCCTGAAACATTGCCTGCCATCCTCTTTCTACCTTCCCAGAGCCTTCCTGTCCTTGAAGAGACAGCTTACATCTCCCTTCCACACCTTCTGCAACCTCTTGGACAGTCCTTGGCTTCCTTAGCTCCGAGAACCCTCTCTGTCAACAGAACTCTCACAGCATTGGAATCGTAGGCTGTTGAGCTGGGGAAGACCATGGAGATGGGTGGTTAGGGGGTTTTCATGGAGCCCCTTGGCTCCCCCACAGAGTTTGCCTGGACAGAATGGGCACTGAGGGGACCTCGCTGAGCAAGCCACCCCACACCCCCACCTGCTTCCCCACCTGCTTTAAGTGGCTGCACCTCCTCATATCCTGTTACCAACCTGCAAAAACACTGTACCCCATCCAGCTCCATAATTCTAAGGAGGAGGGAGAAGAAAGTCTCTCATCTCCTTATGTAGCACTTTTAGTCACTGAGGACAAGGGGTCTGGAGACAGATCTCTGGGACTGAATCCCACCTCTATTGCTTGGTTGCTTTATACATTGTGGGGGAAACTGCTTAACCTGTCTTTGCCTCAGTCTCCTCATCTGTGTAATGGAGATAATAAAAGCCCCATCATAGAACTGTTGTGAGGAGTAGATAGGTTAATACATGGAAAGTACAGAGACCAGTGCCTGGCTTGTGGTGAGATTTCATTCGTGTTGACTGCTAGTCTCCTCATTGTCCTTATCATCATCATTATTTTTTAACTTTCAAAAGCTCCTGAAAGCTAGAATCCACAGCTGATTAATCTTTTTTTTTTTAACCTGACCATGCACTGTGAGTTCTAGATACTCAGTAAACATGAATCTAATGACTAATGAAGGTACTGAGGACCCGGACAATATTTCCTAATGCAGATCTCACAGCTAGGCTACAGGTTCCTTCAGGGCAGGCACTAGGCTTTTCCCTAGTGATCTCTCAAAGCACAGTCAACCGAGAGAGTCCTACCTAGTCCCTTACCCACAGCTCAATCAGCAGGTTAAAGGACTCTGCAGCCAGGATCTGCTTTTATGTGAATAAAATATGTTGTTGAGTTGAGCACTTTATTATTTCTGAACTCTCTCTTCTCTCTTACATCTGACATCTGGGCAGGTGGCAGCAACTGCTGCAAGTAATTGGCTAGAAGGACACTAAGTGGGTTGATGTCTGGCTTTGCCTTGAATATCACCCCTCCCTCAGTGAGTGACAGAACCTGGAGGGTTTAAGGTTTCACCTACTCTGACCTCAGGGGATTTAAACATGGCTCTGAGAGTCTAAGGGTGAGAAAGGTAAGAGATCTTTATAGCCTGTTACCTCTATCCACTGTCACATTTACTCAGTAGGGATTTATTAAGCACTTACTATGTTTAAGGACCACATTATGTACCAAGACTATAAACAGGAAGAAAATAGTGTCAACCCTCAAAGAGTTATGTGTCTGTGCATTTGTACTGTTGACCATTTGCTTGAGCTGCTGTGACAAAATACCATAGACTGGGTGGCTTAAACAACAGAAATTTATCTTCTCATGGTCTGGAGGTTGGAAGTCCAAGATCGAGGTGCCAGCAGGGTTGGTTTCTGGTGAGGGCTCTCTTCCTAGCTTGCAGATGGCTGCTTTCTATCCAGGTCCTCACCACATGGCTTTTCCTTGGTTTGTGTGCATGGGCAGAGACAGGCCAAGGAGAGGGAGCATTCTGGTGTTTCTTATAAGGATGCCAGTCCTATTGGATTAGGGCCCCATCCTTCTGACCCCATTTAACCTTAATAGGTTTAATTTAACTTCCGTATAGGTCCTGTGTCCAAATATAGTCATGTTGGGGTTTTTGGCTTTAAGATACAAATTTATGGGGGTGGGCACAATTCAACCCTTAGCAAATGTCAAAGGAAGACAAGTTCTAGTGGCAAGATATTATGAGGATCCAGAGTTCTTATCCAAGCCAGGGAAGATCAGGGAAAGCTTCTAGGAGGAGATGATAGCAGAGCTGAGTTCTAAAGGAATAGTGGCAGTTAGGTGCACAAGGAGAGGAAGCAGCACTATGAGCCAAGGTGCAGCCATGTGAACCTGCCTCTGTGTGTGTGTTTATGTGTGTGTGTGTGTGTGTGTGTGTGTGCATGCGTGTGCGTGTGTGCGCATGCACGTGCATGCGTGTTTAGGGTGCTGGTTTATAAGTCATTCACTTACCTATGTATGCGTGTCTTGAAGTCATTCATCAAATATTTCTTGAGGTTTGCTCTACACAGACCAACCATATGCAGAGTCTGAAGTGGGGTCCAAAGATGATCTGGAAGTTCGAATTTGCCAAGTTTCTCAAATTACAGGGCCATCAGATTTGCTCTAACTGAATCAGCCTACTGTTAGACACTCCCATTATTCCATTACAGTTGTCGGTCACTGAAAAATCAATTGCTGGTGGCTCCCCAGGCCACCTGGTGGACCCACTCCTAGTTTATGTCGGGTAAATATTGGATTATCATGTGGAATTAGCCTGTAGAGAAGTGACGGGTTAATATGTACAGTTAACAGGAAGCTATCTTTGATTATGTCTTTAAGTCATTTTGGAAATATCTTATGAAGCAATTTCTTCTCTCCTAGTCAAAACATTTCTTTTGTTCTTTTTTTCCCCTTCTTCTGATATTTTAAGTTGAAACAAATGAAACAGCTGAAGGATTTGTGAATCTGGATTTGGTTGTGGTGCGGTTTTGAAGGAGGCCTGTGTTAGGAGACACGAAACCCTTTTTGTTTAAGAAGAGATATCATCCAGGCAGAAAAGACAGTGCCAAGTACCCTAAGGCCTAGCTCCTCCTTCCCCCGCTGCTCCCCCACAGCCTAGGAGTTGCAGCCTAGTGCCTGAAAGTGAAAATGTTAGTCGCTCAGTCGTGTCCAACTCTTTGTGACCCCATGGACTACATAGTCCGCCAGGCTCTTCTGTCCATGGAATTCTCCAGGCAAGAATACTGGAGTGGGTAGCTGTTCCCTTCTCCAGAGGATCTTCCCAACCCAGGGATTGAACCCGGGTCTCCTACACTGTGGGCAGATTCTTTACCATCTGAGCTACCAGAGAAGCCCATGGTGCCTGGGATCCAGCTTATGGAGGCCTGAGAACCGCCTCCCTCCTTGTATCCCGCACCCCTGGTCCTGCATGTGGGTGAAGACTGGTGTGTGCATTTCTCTGAAGACAGTATGCTGCTTTCTGCAGATCCTCAGATGGGTTCATGATCTGAAAGGGTTAAAAAACCATTACAGGCTTAGAACAGAGGGCCGTGGAGTGAGTCTGTGGCCAAGCTCCTGACAGAAATGGTGCAGAGAAGGAGACTGTTTTCAAGGGTTTAGCAAATTATCTTTCCTCCTTATTGAGTATGTTTCTCTGGCCATTTTGGACTTGAACACCTATAGGCTGAGGTTCAGGGGGTAGTGGGGACAGAGGGTCTAAAGAGGATCCGCAGACAGGGAGGCTGACAAATTCACCGGACTGGCAGCCTGCGGAGAGCGGCCCCTTTAACTTAACCCCTCCTCCGCCATGGCTGTGGCAAATCAATGCTATGCAGTTTAGAACTCTCTGATATTAAGTGGTTTTTCTATAAATTTTTATAAATATCAAAACAATAGATAGAGAAGAGGTGGGGTGATCATTTACTCAACCAGCATTTTTCGAGCCTTTATTATATGTGATGGAGAAGGAAGTGGCCACCCACTCTAGCATTCTTGCCTGGAGAATTCTATGGACAGAGGAGCCTGGCCAGCTACAGTCCTTGGGATCACAAAGTTGGACACAACTGAGCCACTAACACACACATTATATGTACGGCGCTGGCCTAGGCAGGGTGGGGGAGGCAGAGGTGAGTGACAGGTGTCACCAAGGAACTAGTGCGCTTATAGGATGTGGTGTGTGGAAAATATTCCTCTACCTTCCCCCCTGAAAATGTTGACAGAAGGAGAAATACTCCAATAAACTGGCAAAAGTGATCTTTATCTCTGTAATTCTGCAGGTCATTGTGACATACTGGGACATATAGATTCTATAAGTGTGATTATGCTACTGTTTCCAGTGTTGTAATAGGATGGTTTAGTTGCTCATGAAAAAAAGTGTTGCTTTTTTTTCTTTTGGTTATAATTTTGCTATAATGAATGTTCAAAATGTAATTGATGTCTCTGTTGTTCAGGTTGGCCGGGCTTTGGATTAGTAGCAGTAGAACTGGAGAGACCTAGGGACTGCCTTAATGACTCAAGGTCCAGAAAGGGGTTGAACTCTGGGCTTCACAGCTGGTTAGTGGCACAGGTGGGACTGGGGCCCAATCAATCTCTTCTCTGCTGGGGCTTTTCTGTGACATCATTCCCCATCCTTCAGACACCTGGAGATTATAACAGCAGGACCCACCTTTGAGGGGTTATTTGGATTAAATGAAATAATACATGGAAACACTTATAACTAGTGCTGGCCAGGGACAGAGAAGCTCAGAGAGTGCTGGCCACTACCGCTCTGCTCCTGCTAATCCTTCCCTTCCATGAACCTTGTTCTCCATAAATTCACTGAAAACTCTTCTTCATTTCAGTAGGTTCTTTCCGCCCACACCCCTAGTCTTGGGTCATGTACTTCATATGCCTATGAGCTGCTAAATACTTCTTTTTAACTCCCCTCCAGTACATTTAGAGTTGAGCTTCCCTGGTGGCTTAGACTGTAAAGAATCTGCCTGCAATGCAGGAAGTCTGGTTCCATCCCTGGGTCAGGAAGATCCCCTAGGGAAGAAAATGGCTATCTGCTCCAGTATTCTTGCCTGGAGAATTCCTGGCAGGCTGCAGTCTGAAGTCGCAAAGAGTTGGAAACAACTGAGCGACTGAACACATTTAGAGTTATAGGGAACACTCAGATCAGCCTTGCATTTTTAGGGGGGCAGAATCTAAATATTTTAAGACTTCACCTTCCTGGGGCATTGAGCCTGTCTGCCCCCTCTATTTCCTCATCTGTCCATGTGCCTGAGTCTCCCTGGGCTGGGATTCGGGGTCCTGCACCCTTGAGACTTGGCGGCAGGGGCAGCAGGGCACAACTACCCAGGCCTGTGGGCTGTTCCAAGGCTGGTGCAACAGGTTCCTTTGTTACAAGGGCTCAGTTTTTGTTCCTGGCAGCACACAAGGTGCTATTTCCTCCAAGGAACTGAAGTCCAAACTCTCAGGCCCTTTTGTGCCATACACCGATGACCATTGTTTCACCAACACCTGTAGTGTTTTCTCTGAGCTCAGCTCACTCACACCAAGACTCAGGGGTGGTGTAACAGGAACCCTCCCTTCATGACGAGACCTTCAGACTCCTGAGAACTGTGAGGGTTCACTGTGTCTCAGTACAGGGAAACCATCAAAGCTGGCACAGAAGCAAAACTACAACGAAGCCATTGATGATTTATGTGAGAATATTAATTCAACACTTAACATACTGAAAAAAGGTAGAGAAACTGTGTTCATCATGCTTAAGACTTTATAACTGAGAACTGAAAGTTTTAAAACTTTTTGTTACAAGTGTATGTTAGCAAGGATACCCAGTTCAATATAGTTGGGTTTGAGTACAATGGGTCTCCCATATCTGAGGGTTCTGCATCTACAGATTTAACTAACTACAGATTGAAAATATCTGAAAAATAACTCCAGAAAATTCCTCAAAGCAAAACTTGAATTAGCCACACACTGGCAATTACTTATATAGCATTTACACTGTATTTATAACTATTTACATTGGATTTACATTGTATTAGGTACTAAGTAATCTAGAAATGATTTAAAATATAAAGGAGGATGTGCATAAATTACATATAAAGAATCTGTCTGCAATGCAAGAGACATGGGTTCAATCCCTGGGTCAGTAAGATCCTCTGGAGAATGGAATAGCAACCCACTCCAGTATTCTTGCCTGGAGAATTCCATGGACAGAGGAGCCTGATGGGCTACAGTCCATGGGATTGTAAAGAGTCAGACACGACTGAGCGACTAACACTATCACTATTATATATAAACGTATATTATAGGTAGATACTTTGCCATTTTATATAAAGGACTTGAGCATCTATGGATTTTGGTATCTGCAGGGGTTCTGAACCAGTCCCCCAAGGATACTGAGGGATGACTGTATTTACATGCCTTAAAATGCTCCTCTCAGACAAGAAGTCATAGTATTATAAAATAGTATTTTAGATTAGTATTTCCTTTATGCATTCAAGTTAGAATTACTAACTATGTGAAAGGCTATATTCTAGGTTCTATAGAATGACTCCTAAAATAGGGGTTGAGATGTATTTAGTTGGGAAATAATTTTATTCCCTATACTTGTGACAGAAGAAGGTATGCGTTGAGTGCATAATCATAGCTTTTTGGAGTCCAAGAGTAGGAAAGATGGCTTTTGTCTAGTTTGAAGAGGGAAGGATTGTAACAGAGATAACACTTGAGTAGGCCTTGAAAGGCACATACAATTTCTGCAGGAGGACATGGAGAGCAGAGGATTTTAGAAGAAAAAGCATCAACATAGGCATTACCATGGACAAGCATAAGGTATGTTCACTGCCCAGCTTCCATGGTGGCTCAGTGGTAAAAAATATGCCTGCCAATGCAGGAGACGCAGGTTCCATCCCTGGGCTGGGCAGATTCCTCTGGAGGAGGAAATGGCAACCCACTCTATTATTCTTGCCTGGAGAATTCCATGGACAAAGGAGCCTGGTGGGTTACAGTCCATGGGGTCACCAAGAGTTCAACACAACTTAGTGACTATACAGTAACAGTGTTCACTGCCATGTAAAGATTCACTGTGGCCTGAAAGAATGTTTTGGAAACATACAGTCAGTAAGACTGAAAATGGAGTAGCCATATTATTAATCATGGTAATAATGATGGCTAACATTTATCAATTACTTGTTTCACTCCAGGCACATTTCAAGTGCTTTATATGTATTAACAGCCTTACGAATTAGGAACTGTTTTCTAATGCCCATGTTCAGACAAGCAAACCACAGCAGAGAGAAATGAAAGGACAGATCCAAGGGCCTGGAATTAGGAAGGGGAGGCAGTGATCAAGACCATCCCCAAGAAAAAGAAATGCAAAAAGGCAAAATGGTTGTCTGAGGAGGCCTTACAAATAGCTGAGAAAAGAAGAGAAGCTAAAGACAAAGGAGAAAAGGAAAGATACACCTGTCTGAATTCAGAGTTCTAAAGAATAGCAAAGAGAGATAAGGAAGCCTTCCTCAGTGCTCAATGCAAAGAAATAGAGGAAAACAATAGAATAGGAAAGACTAGTGATCTCTTCCGGAGAAGGCAATGGCACCCCACTCCAGTACTCTTGCCTGGAAAAATCCCATGGACGGAGGAGCCTGGTAGGCTATAGTCCATGGGGTCGCTAAGAGTCGGACACGACTGAGCGACTTCGCTTTCACTTTTCCCGTTCATGCACTGGAGAAGGAAATGGCAACCCACTCCAGTATTCTTGCCTGGAGAATCCCAGGGATGGTGGAGCCTGGTGGGCTGCTGTCTATGGGGTCGCACAGAGTCGGACACGACTGAAGTGACTTAGCAGCAGCAGCAGCAGCAGCAGCAGCAGCAGCAGCAGAGATCTCTTCAAGAAAATTAGACATACCAAGGGAACATTTCATGCAAAGATGGGTACGATAAAGGACAGAAATGGTATGGATTTAACAAAAGCAGAAGATATTGAGAAGTGGTAAGAATACACAGAAGAACTATACAAAAAAGATCTTCACGACCAAGATAATCACAATGGTGTGATCACTCACCTAGAACCAGACGTTCTGAAGTCCAAAGGCAAGTGGGCCTCAGGAAGCATCACTACAAACAAAGCTAGCGGAGATGATGGAATTCCAGCTGAGCTATTTCAAGTCCTAAAAGATGATGCTGTGAAAGTGCTGCACTCAATATGCCAGCAAATTTGTAAAACTCAGCAGTGGCCACAGGACTGGAAAAGGTCAGTTTTCATTCCAATCACAATGAAAGGCAATGCCGAAGAGTGTTCAAACTACCGCACAGTTGCACTCATCTCACACGCTAGTAAAGTAATGCTCAAAATTCTCCAAGCAAGGCTTCAACAGTATGTGAATTGAGAATTTCCAGATGTTCAAGCTGGATTTAGAAAAGGCAGAGGAACCAGAGATCAAATTGCCAACATCTGTTGACTCACCTAAAAAGCAATAGAGTTCCAGAAAAACATCTACTTCTGCTTTATTGACTTGGCCAAAGCCTTTGACTGTGTGGATCACAAACTGTGGAAAATTTTTCAAGATATGGGAATGCCAGACCACCTTAACTGCCTCCTGAGAAATCTGTATGCAGGTCAAGAAGCAACAGTTAGAACTGGACATGGAACAACAGACTGGTTCCAAATTGGGGAAGGAGTATGTCAAGGTTGTATATTGTCACTCTGCTTATTTAACTTACATGCAGAGTGCATTATGAGAAACACTGGGCTGGATAAAGCACAAGCTGGAATCAAGATTGCTGGGAGAAATATCAATAACCTCAGATATGCAGATGACACCAGAGTTATGGCAGAAAGAGAAGAGGAACTGAAGAGCCTCTTGATGAAACTGAAAGAGAAGAGTGAAAAAGCTGGCTTAAAAGTCAACATTCAGAAAATGAAGATCATGGCATCCGGTCCCATCACTTCATGGCAAATAGATGGAGAAACAATGGAAACAGTAACAGAATTTATTTTCTTGGGATCCAAAATCACTGCAGATGGTGAATGCAGCCATGAAATTAAAAGACGCTTGCTGCTTGGAAGAAAAGCAATGACCAACCTAGACAGGATATAAAAAGCAGAGACATTACTTTGCCAACAAAGGTTCATCTAGTCAAAGCTATGGTTTTTCCAGTAGTCGTGTATGGATGTGAGTTGGACTATAAAGAAAGCTGAGCACTGAAGAATTGATGCTTTTGGACTTTGGTGTTGGAGAAGATTCTGGAGAGTCCCTTGGACTGCAAGGAGATCAAACCAGTCCATCCTGAAGGAAATCAGTCCTGAATGTTTATTGGAGGGACTGATGCTGAAGTTCCAATACTTTGGCCACCTGATGTGAAGAACTGACTCATTGGGAAAGACCCTGATGCTGGGAAAGATTGAAGGCAGGAGGAGAGGGGGACAACAGAGGATGAGATGGTTGTATGGCATCACCTACTCAATGGACATGAGTTTGAGCAAGCTCTGGGAGTTGGTGATGGCCAGGGAGGCCTGGTGTGCTGCAGTCCATGGGGTCGCAAAGAGTCAGAGATGACTGAGTGACTGAACTGAACTGGGGCTGGGGTCCTATCCAACCATCTGGCCCTGGAGCCCTGAGGGTCTTCCCCTCCTTGCCTCACTGTCTCCAGGCAGGGGAGCCCCAGCCGTGAAGCGCCAGATGTCAGACCAAGGATGAACCTGTCAGCTGCCCTCTCTGCTTTTCCTCTTAAGCTCTCTTTCTCAGTACACCTTGAACCTCAGCTCAAGGGAAGTGGAGCCCAAAACCTCCAGAGAAAGGAAGTCATACATAGGAAAGATAATTCCCCAGTCTCTTGAAGACTGTTTCCTTCCTAAGAACTCATTGGGAGGACACTGGGAAAACACTGAGAGTTTCTGAAAGGAGCAGTAAGTTTGAGCCAGGCTTTAGGGCCATGTTTTTCCACCAGGGCGATTCCCACCCCCAGGGGATGACTACAAATGTCTAGAGACATTTTGGATTCATGACTGGAAGGGGTGGAGGGTAGAGGCCAGGTATGCTGCTGAACATCTGACAATGCACAGAAAATACAGCAAAGAAGTACACAGCCCAAGGTATCCGTGAGGCCAAAATTGAGAAGCCATGCTCTAGGGTGATAAGCTTGTCTGTGGTTGGGGTAGGGTAGTCTGGAGGGAGACCCAGAAGGTCTGGGTGGACCAGGAGAAGGTGTTCCAGGGGAGGGGTGATAAAGGCCCAGAAGAGGCACTGACAGCAGAAATGGGAGGGGAGAGAAAGCCAGGGAAGATCTTTCAAAGGATGGATGCAAAATAATAGAAGGGAAGGCCAGGGAAGAAATTGCAGCCAGAGGTTTCTAATGTGGGTGTCAGAAGAGTGGAATCATTAACTGTAATGGAGATGTCAAGGAGAAAAGCTTATTTTAGAAAGATGATGAGTTTGGTCTTAAGATATTTAAAATTTGACATGCAGGTGGAATTGCCCAGCAGGCACTGGAGAATAAGGATGGAAAGAGAAGTTGGGGTAATAAATGCGGATTTACAAATCATCTTATGGGAAGCAGTCATCCTAAAGAGCAGTTGGTGGTCTAGAGAGGAGATGGAGGGACCAGGGGCCTGGCGGTGATGCCCTTGAGGGGCTGGCAGTGAGGGAGAGTCTGGAGGCCTGCCTTTGAGACCCAGCCCCATTTCTTAATAAGCCCTTGAGTTGGGATGTGTCCCTGAACCTGTCTGTGCCTCAATTTCCCCTCAGGTGACCAAGGGAAGGTTCAGACAGATAGGGGACCAGGATAGGGCAGTGTTATCAAAATATGAGACAAGGGGGTATAAAGAAGGGATAGTCAGCAGCGTGAAATTCTGCAATTCTTGAGCAATTCTATCAGTGTATTAAGTGCAGCCTGGCTCCATCCTTACCTGCAAATAAGCAGGCCAGTTTTATTCTCAAGAAAGGAAACCTCAGCAAAGTGTGATGTCAGCACAGCCTTATTCCAGGCCGTGGGGGTGTTTGAACTCTCACGAAATTTATATTTTTGTGGTATGAGACCCTCACCTGAGAAATTGGGTCCCCTCTCCACACCTCCTCTGACCTTTGGCAGTCATATTTTTCCTTCCTTGCTTGTGTCATACACCACATATGCCCATAACACATAAAATATGCCCATCTCTTTGACAGAGTATAAGGATGACCTTTGCTGTTCAGTATTAAAACTTGCAATTGCCCCTTTGTCCATTTATTAGATGGTCAGTCTGTCCACATATATTCAATAAGTAGACACGGTTCTCAATGCTAACTAAGCACAGACAGATTTCCCATTTGAACTGTTCTTGGAGGTCTGGCTGTTTAGTAGAAACCTGAAGTTTTTTTTAAAGTGAGGTGTGCTCTTTCATTTAGTTTTTTTTTTTTTTTAATTTAGTTGTGCCAGGTCTTAGTTGCAGCCCACAGGATCTTTAATTGTGGCATGCAAACTCTTAGGTGTGGCATCCCTAACCAGGGATGAAACCCGGATCCCTTGTATTGGGAGCGTGGAGTCTTAGCCATTGGACCACCAAGGAAGTCCCTCACTTAGTTTTTACTTTCTGAAGACAAGCTGGGGCTTGGAGACGGCTAAACAGAGTCCTACACAGTGCCTTGGAGCTAGGCTATGCTCTCTTTCTTTCTGTTGGTGGAAATAAAGGTGGAGACGTGGCAGTGGAGGGTTAGGGAGGATATGTGGCAAGGAGTACCCTCTGTGACTCCTGTAGGAATCCTGCTGGACTCTATGGGTTGGAGAGGAAAACCATAGCTTACTTTAATCTCTCCCTCTTATTAAAAAATCTGTGTGTCTGTGTGTGTATTCATTGCTGAAATTTTAAAAGAGAATTTGGATAAGCAAAATTAAGAAAACCAGTGTCACACTAATTTCCTGTTAAAAAATACATTTCCCTCCCTCACCCCCATGGTACTATGTGTGTGATTTTGTAACCTGCTTTTACTACTTAACAATATATCATGATATCTTTTATACCCTTAAAATTAATCTTTTATAACACTTTAACTCACTGTATAGTTTTCCATTTTATGTGTATCATATAATTTATATAACTGTTGTGCTGCACATACAGTGATCAGCACAAAACAAGCAGTTTGTCCAGAGAGGGAGACAACAGTCTGAAAAAATAATTTTATCAGATAAATAAAATATTTACAAAATAATTTTGTCAGATAAAGAAAAATATTTACAAAAAATAAATATATAATTATCAGCTGTAAAAAGTGCCAAGAGGAAAACTGCTGGGTGTTAAAATACTTATAAGGGATGAGAGGGGAATCTCAGTTAGTCTGGGATGAAGGAGTGTGCAAAGAAGGCTTTCCTGGGGGAGTTAGCTTTGACCAGAGAGTTGAGGGATTTACCTAGGTAAAGATGAGGGGAGAGGGTTCCTGATGGAGGGAACAGTCTGTACCAAGATCCTGTGTCACGGGGTGGCATAGAATGTTCTAGAACCTGGAAGAAGGCCAGTGTGGCTGGAGTGAAGAGAGTCTCATCTTTTTAAACAATTTTTTATTTTTTAATTATGAAAGTATGATAACACATTTACAAGAGACTTGTAAAATACAGAACAAAGTTACATATAGTCATACTACATATTAAAATTATTTTTAAGTAGATAAATTAAGATTTTTAGTTGGAGTTTCAATATCAAACTCTCAAAAATTAATAGAATGAATAGACAGAAAAGTAGAAGGATAGAGTAAACCTGAAAAGTGCTATGAACCAATTCAACATAATTAAGATTTATACAGTTTTCACACAACAGCAGGATACAAATTCTATTCAAGTTTCCTTAGACTATAAACCAGGAGACACTGGAGCATATCCAGGAACATAAAACAAAGTGCAAAAATTTCATGGTCTAAAGGTATTAAAATCATACACAGTCTGTTGAGAGTCTCATATTTTATTGACCATTTGTATTTATTGGTTTGAATTGTTGGTTCATGTTCTTTATCAATTTTTCTATTGATGTTTTAGTTTTTTTCATATTCATTTATAAAAGCTTCAAATATTCACTCTTTCATGTATATTACAGTTATTATTCTTGCAGTTTCCGCTTGCCTTTAATTGCATTTATAATATATTTATCCACCTTTTTTCTCTGTGGTTTCTTCCATTTGGTGTCATGCTTAGTCCTTTGCCAATATGAGGTTATATAAATATCCACTTATATTTTCTATATTTTATTTGTTATATTTAAACTTTTAGTCAATCTGGAAATTCATTTGTATGTATTGAGACAAGTGAGTATACAGTTTATTTTCATCCAACTGGTTAGCCAGTTGTACCAATGCCATTGACTGAACAGTCCATCCATTTCCCACTGTTTTGAAATACTAGCTTCATAATATACTAGCATTGTTTAGATTTTGGGGTCTGTTTCTGGACCTTCTATTATAGTCCATTGATTTGATGTCTCTTCCTATGCCATTATTGCAATATT
This sequence comes from Okapia johnstoni, assembly GCA_024291935.2. Taxonomy (NCBI): domain Eukaryota; kingdom Metazoa; phylum Chordata; class Mammalia; order Artiodactyla; family Giraffidae; genus Okapia; species Okapia johnstoni. Next base: position 50,580,760 of record CM044322.1, read on the forward strand.
TTATTACTTGTACCTTATAAAAGCTGATAGAGCAAATCCCCACTCATTCCTCTTCTTTTTAAAAATGTTCTCAGCTGGTCCCATGTAATTATTCTTCCAGATACATTTTAGAATCATTCTGTTAATTTTGTGAATTAATTTGGGGACAAGTGACATCTATTCAATACTAGTGGTCTCAGAAAAATGGCAGGCCTCTGCATTATTGTTGATCTCCTTTGGGACTATTGGGTAGAACATGTCTCAAGTCAACGTCAGCCCCGAGGATATTGCCTTTTCATCTACAAAAATATGACCAGAATGAAAACTTGACCGATAGCAGGACACTGAGGACCCCCGGGTGGTTTTCCCTGTCCTGTGTGTTCCAACCATGGTCCCACTGTGACTGTGGTCTTCCAGGGCTGACCTCAGCCATAGTTATGAAGAAGGTGTGGATTTATCAGGGCTCATATATGCTGTCTGTCTTTCTCACTGCTTTGTATGTTACTTCATTTACTCTGAATATGACCAACAAATTAGTGATCATGAACTCTGCTTTACACCAGAATCTGAGACCCTGAGAAGGGACAGAATTTTTCCCAAACAGGGATGGATGTTGATGGGCAAGCGGGAGGCAGGTGGTGTCTGCTGGCAGATGGTTTGGAACCCAGGCCTCTGAAGACAAAATGCCACCTCTTGCCGCTAGATCAAGATGTTTGCTCCCCTCCTTCAGACTGAGAGTGGCCCCTCACTGGTCATTAACTGCGGAGGGGGATTTAGCAGTGCTCCCTATAGGTGTGGCTGAACGTGCAAGTTGTGTGATGCTCTAGAAGTGGGGCAGCAGTGTTGGCCGTCCCTTGGTGGTTTGTGTATTCTCATCGAGACCTGGACCTGAGAACCGGACCTGCGAATTCTCACGTGCCCGTCACATGAGAGAATCCGGGACCTCGGCCCTTCTGCGTTGCGCGCTGTGCCCTGGGAGCTTGATGGGAGCCGCCCCTTACGCTTCCTGCTTCCCACGCAATGGTCACAGCTGGAAGGCGGCCCCGCGCGGGTAGGCGGGCAGCGGGACCCTCTCCAGGCTCTGCTGGCGGCAGCTGCCCTGCTTCCCGTGGAGCCTGGGCTGGAGAGGCAGCCGCAGCTCTGCTATTTATAAGCTGTCCGCTACGCTCCGGTGGAGGCTGCCCGCGTCTGATGCTGATTCATGATCCAGCTTGCTAATTGCAGCAGCGCCTGTGGCCTGCCAAGTACCCAGACAGGCATCTGGCTCTGCATTTCAGGTCCTAGTGATCTCGTGGGGGGGACAGGCAGAACAACAAACGACCCCCACGACAGGGGTACCTGGCAGGCCAGGACTGCCATGGCTCTTGCAGATACCTCTGGATTTTATAAATTCACAGGAACCACCTTTCTCCAAAGAACACCAGATCATTACTGTATCTGCTTGGGGATGAGGATTCTGCATATGAAACATGTATATTTTAGCCATCAAAGCTGCTCTTATTCCCACCCTAGAACAGATAGCACCTACGTGCAAACCAGGTTAAAAGACCATGTTGTAACATGTAGGAAGTTAGCTGTATGAGGTCACACATGTCTTTTTTGGGAAGACAGTTTAGGCTAGGTGATGACTTTATTTCCCAGACAACGGAGGTTGAAGAAATGCTCCTACAGAGAGCCTGGCAGCCTTGGAGTTCCTCTCTCCCACCGCAGGCCTTTTGCATGGGTTTTCTCTCTCCCTAACCGCCTTACTAGTTCGCAGGACCGAAAGGGCCTTCAGGTCACCTTCTGTGGGAAGAGGTCACACTGCTTACCTCTGATCTTCAGCTGCAACCTGTGAGACCCAGCCAGAGCCCTAGAGGTCAAAGCAAGTTGAATACCATGGCCTTTGGACAGGAGCCCCTTTGGATTATTGAAGACATGATAGACTGAGTGTCCACAGCCCGTTCCTCACCTTTACCCTCAAGGCCTTCTCTGCAGCTGGATAGGCTTCTTGCCCCTTCTTTGATCCTAAGCAGACTGCAGTTTCCTTCACCGTGCTGCATGCTCACCCAGCTCCCCACCGCAAGTGAGGCCTCACAGGGTCAGGCCATTCCTCTGGGTCTGTGGAGGTGCCCATGCCTCCGCCTGCCCCCTCGGAAGGACTGACAAGCTTGTGGCTCTTTTCCAGCCTGCAGAGCCTGAATCTTTTGTCAGTTCTGGGAGGCAGGACCAGTTTGCCTATAGCTGCGGTGTCCTGGGAAAAGGGGTGCTGGACCAGGCGCCTGGCTCTCCTGGTTCCCAGATGAACATGGTGTTTTAACTCTTGGCACTGTTTGTTCTTTCTCAGGGTGCTGGGGCTGGCGCTGAAGCTCATATCACAACCAGAACTTCCCAGGATTGGCCTGTATGTTGTCCTGCTCAGGGGATGTGATTTGAGCCAGGTGATTGTGGGCCTCTATTACCTGCAGTTCTTCCAGGCCCTGATGGGTAAAGGAAGACAACTTTAAGGAGATAAAGGATTTCTGTCATTACTCTGTCAGAGGAAGGGCTGGTACATGAGAGCCCCAGTCCCTTCAGCTTCGCAAATTAGCATCAGCTTCTCTCAAGACTGCTGGAAACTGCCTGGAACCATGTGAGGGCAGGAGTAGTGGGCAGACTTGGGACTGGTCAGTCCTGGGGGAGGGGTGGACCAGGCCCTGCTTCCCGTGCTTTCTGTGTGCCCTTAGGTATACAATTCACAAGGCATGTTAGTGACGTTAGTAGTGTCTCAATGCACCGGAAGCCACTGAGGAATTTCTACAAAGATAGACTTCCTGGACTTCCCAGGTGGTCCAGTGGTTAAGAATCCATCTTCCAGTGCAGGGGATGTGAGTTTGATCCCAGGTCAGAGAACTAAGATCTCACATGCCATGGAGCAACTAAGCCCGCACGCTGCAACAAAGATCTCAAGTACCACAACTAAGACCCAATGCAGCCAAATAGATAAATTTAAAATATGTATGTATATATCTATTTCTTGATCTCGCCTCCAGATACTCTGAGAAGGCAGAATTGGTGGAGCTTGGGAATCTGTATATTTCACCAATGCCCTGAGATTTTGATGGGTAGCTAGCTAGGTTTGCTCACCCTTCTCTAGTAAGCCCCCCAGTCCCACACCAGATCTGAGAGGACTTGACGTCCCCGAGAGAAGGTGACCATAGCTACACCAAATCTCAAGACAAACTGGCCAGTGGGAGATGCCACCTTCACTTCAGCAGGCAGGGTGGGAGCCAGCCAGGTGGGGAGTGTGGGGCCCCCTGTCCATTGCACCACTGCCCCTCCTGACGCCTCCGTCCACAGAAGGACCTAACATGTCCCCTTTCAAATAGAAACCCTTCCTCGGTCCTGGCCCTGCCCTACTGTTCTCCCTCTGCAGCCAAGCTCCTTGAGTAATAGTCCATATTTAGTCTCTTTGTTCACTTCCATCTCCCTCTTCAATCCATAGCTATACAGTTTCCATCCCCACTGCTCCACTGAAATTCCCCCGATAAATGTCACCACCTGAAGACGCAGAGCACCAAGTCCATGCCCAGTGTGGGGTCTTGTCTGCTCTCCCCTTTCTTGAAATCCTCTCTTCCTGTGACTGTGGGGACATCACTTTATCGCCAGAGTTTCTTGGCCCTCTTCTTCTCTGGCAACGCACAGTCTGCCCCGTGCAAGCTCCTCTAGCCTTGGGGCTTGAGTTACCACCTAGAGCTGGGTGTTTTTCTCCCACTCACTCAGATTATTTTCCTGGACCTGATGGGGATATGCCGCTACCCAGTGGACACTTCCACTGAGATGTCTTCCACATACCTCAGCTTGTCTAAAACTCAGTTTTACTGTTTTCTCAAAGTGCTTCTCTCTCCAAGTTCCCCATCTCGGTGACTGGCATTCTCTCTGCCTTGGCCCCACAGTCTCCATTCCCACTTCCTCCCTGTTGCTCCTGGACCATTCTTGAAGCTGCCTGGTGCATTCTCTGCCTCCAGTATTGCACCTTCCTGTCTGTTCCCCTACAGCTCTTGTTGTTCCAAAATACATCTGTGCCGGCATCATTTTCCTGCACAGGTCCTTGCAGGCAGACTGTAACCGAAGCCCCAGACACAACGCACTCTGTAGGCTGCACCTGCCTCCTCCCGCCTCAGTGTTGCCACCTTCTCTCCTTTTTCATACAAAATGCCTCAGGGGTTCCTGGATACTCTGTGCAGCTCTGATGAGTCTGATTACAAGACCAAAGACCCAACTCTACCTCTGAGAACAGTGGCTCCCACCCTTTACCCTACTGGATCCTTTTTATTATCTTCAACCCACTGACTTCATGCCCTAAAAGAGAGGGACTGTCTTTATTCAGCAGTAGTTCATTTATTTCCCTCATTTTTTTTTTATTAAACATGTATGTGAATGTGAATATCAACATTTTCACCAGCCTGTATTTCCAATCAAACAAGCCTGGATTTTTATATTGGTCTATGTGGATTTGTCCTGGATAAATGTACTATTTCCATTTACCTTTTTAAAGCAATGAAAAATAGTTCAAGCACTGTCTTGGAGTCCAGGGACCTTGGGTGGAACAGATCTGGTCCTGCTTGAGAAAGAGGCTCTGCCTAGAAAGGAGGCTGGGCAGGTGCTCTGAGGGACTCTTGCGATCTTTCTTAAGGGATTTGATGTGCTTTGGCCTCATTTTCTCACTCTGAGCCTCCTTTGTTTTTCCTTCTGTTGATGCCAAAAACAATAGCCCTGCCCCTTGAGCACAAAAGCAACCCTGAGTGGTGACTCTGTAAACAGATCATGTAGCAGGTAAGCACACAGCTGACACAGGCGTGGGAGGGGACGTATGACCAGCCAGTTCTGTACACAGCTCACAGCCATGGGCAAGTGGTGCTGGGCTGTCGGGCTGCCGTGTCCTAATTGCCATCTTCTGAGCAGATGGCTGACTCCGGGGGTGTGAAAGTTTCTGGAGAGCTTCTGTGATTCACACCCAGTTGTAGCGAGAGCTCCCATTTCCTCCCACCCTGTTGTCAGGAGCTCACTATTTGTCCTTTATACCTCATGCTAAAATTAGCCATTTCAGGTCTCATCCCCTTGGCAGAGTTCGTGAGGAGGCTCTAGGAAGTGGCATTCATGCACTCATGCATTCTACTGATACCTGAGCGCTGAGGGAGCTATGGTGATGGAGATAGATACAGCCTGCCCTCATGGAGTCTGCAGTCTAGAGTAAGATGGACAGGAATACAGTAACAATGAAGCATGCAGAATGCTAACGTATGGACACCAACGGGAGAGGTGGAGGTGGGATGGATTGGGAGATTGGGATTGGCATTGACATTGATTGGGATTGGCATTGACTGTCGATACTATATATAAAATAGTTGACTAATGAGAACCTACTGAATAGAGCAGGGAACTCTGCTCAAGGCTCTGGGGTAACCTAAATGGGAAGGAAATCCAAAAAAGAGGGGATATAGATATATGTATAACTGATTCACTTTGCTTTACAGCAGAAACTAACGCAGCATTGTAAAGCAACTAGACGCCAATAAAAATTTCTTAAACAACAACAAAAAAGAGTTCAAGATAAAGAAGTTATCCTGGCTGCTGTGTAGAGAATATGGCAGGAGTAGGGCTGGAGGAGCATGACCATTTTGAATGCTGGGGGCAAAAAATAGCCTGTCTTACCTTCTCTCTGATAGAGGATGAGATGGTTGGATGGCATCACCACCTCAATGGACATGAGTTTGAGCAAACTCCAGGAGATAGTGAAGGACAAGGAAGTCTGGCATGCTACAGTCCATGGGGACACAAAGAGTCGGACACAACTTAGTGACTGAGCAGCAACAACATAACCTTCTCTGTGACTCTCTTACCAGGTTCCAGGTTCTTCAGTGGGAGAGGGTGTTTCTGGAGTCACAGGCTGTGGGGCATAATAAAATCACATCTTCACCAGATACTCTGAGCACCTCCTATGAGCCAGATACTGTGCTCAGCATTGGTGAGATGGAATTGGTGCCGGATTTGGAGTCAGAAAAGCTGGGTCCAAGCCCACCTGGAATATGAGCTGTGTGGCTTTGTCAGGTCCATATAGAAAAGTATGTATATATCTGTAAAAAGAGGGTAATGAGATAATACAAGTGAAAGTATTAAGTAAAAGATTATGCCAAGTATAGACATGGTAGTAGTGGCTGTTTTCACTAAGCTAGTTTCTATCTTCATCCATCAGTTTTCTTCTGGGTGAAATAGTGATAGCCAAACCTCAGTAAGAATTAAGGGCAGTTCATTCTTTTATAGAACCACTTTGGCAGCATCATTTCTATTCAGACACCACTGTGCTTTTCCTGATGATTCTAATCAAATGCTAATTCTTTGAGCAGATTTCAACTTTTTCCTTCTTGGAAGCAGGTTTGCCTTTAGTAGTCGAACATATCTTTCTTATAAAACAGTTTTGAATAGAACATTTTACTCTGTCAGACTAAAGCTCTCCATTACAGTCACCAAGACGCTATTATATAAATGATTATACAAATGAATATGCAGATTCATACAAGTCCACGGGTCCACTCACCAAAATTCTCACCTGTTAGGTAATAGACAGGCAAGAGTTTTAGAAAGCACAGAAACTGTGACCTCTGGGCAGGGGTTCAACCTGGGAGAGAGCGGGCGCCTGCACCTCCCCGCCCTGACCTGAGCCCTGCCCCTCCGAGGCAGGCACTGTCAACACTTCTCATTGTTTATGAGGTTACCTTCACATTTCTAGATCATTTGCTTACAGGGGTATCTCTTCATTTATAAAACTTACATATTAAAATTCTTAGACATTAACTTTCGACTTCATTGGAAGAGACCCTGATGCTGGGAAAGATTGAGGGCAGGAGGAGAAGGGGACGACAGAGGATGAGATGGTTGGATGGCATCACCGACTGAATGAACATGGGTTTGGGTAGACTCCGGGAGTTGGTGATGGACAGGGAGGCCTGGCGTGCTATGATTCATGGGGTCGCAAAGAGTCAGACACGACTGAGCGACTGAACTGAATTGAACTGTCAACTTCATATGGGCTTCTCAGGTGGCTCAGGGGTAAAGAATTCACCTGCCAATGTAGGAGATGTGGGTTTGAACCCTGGGTGGGGAAGATCCCCTGGAATAGGAAATGGCAACCTGCTCCAGTATTCTTGCCTGAAAAATTCCATGGACAGAGGAGCCCAGTGGTCTACAGTCCATGGAATCAAAGAGTTGGACACAACTGAGTGACTGAGCACACACATATATTGACTTCATATAGGAAATTTCCTTCCCCAGCTCCTATTCTTTATTCTCTCAAGACAGTTGTCTCATAATTTTTGTTTAAATCTAGTCATGGTTTACATTCTGTTGTCTTGGTAAGCATTTTTCACTACTAAGTCCAAAATTATACTAAGGTAACATTTCCTTTTTTTTTTTCAGTAACTTTTTGTTTTTCCATGAGTTAACCATCACCTTGTTGGTGTTTTGTTTTAAAGTATTTCTATGTCTCTGTAATTAATTCTTTCCTAAATCTCCAAAAGAACTCTAAATCCTTCGTAATACTACTTTCTGTATGGTTAAACGCAATCAGTAATCTATCAACCCCATTTTCCCCCCACTGGAGACATCCTTCACGGAACCCTCCCACTACCATCCCGATTCGGACTGCCCGTTCTCCAGGTCTGCTGCCCAGTTGCCTTGGGGTTTGTCTGCCCTCCAGTGTTGGATTTCCTGTTTTCCGAATCTGTGTCTTCTCATTTCTTGGGATTACCCCCTGATTGTTTTTTCTGCATTATTTCCTATTTCTTTGTTCATTGCCTTTTAAATTTGAGACTTCCTTGACCACTCACGATTAAGGTCTAGACATGTAGGGGAGCTTTATGTGCACACGTTATTGTTGTTGCTGTTTAGTTGCTCAGTCGTGTTGTTGTTTAGTTGCTCTCCCTTTTGCAACCCCATGGATTGTAGCCTGCCAGGCTCCTCTGTCCATGGGATCTCTCAGGTAAGAATACTGGAGTGGGTTGCCATTTCCTTCTCTAGGGGATCTTTCCAACCCAGGGATCACACCCATGTCTCCTGCACTGGCAGGCAGGTTCTTTACCATTGAGCCACTTGGGAAGCCCCATGTGCACAGATGGGGCTTGTCAATTCCTGCTGCTGCTGCTAAGTCGCTTCAGTTGTGTCCGACTCTGTGCGACCCCATAGACGGCAGCCCACCAGGCTCCGCCGTCCCTGGGATTCTCCAGGCAAGAGTACTGGAGTGGGTTGCCATTTCCTTTTCCAGTGCATGAAAGGGAAAAGTGAAAGTGAAGTCGCTCAGTCGTGTCCGACTCTTAGTGACCCCATGGACTGTAGCCTGCCAGGCTCCTCCGTCCATGGGATTTTCCAGGCAAGAGTACTGAAGTGGGGTGCTATTGCCTTCTCCTGTCAATTCCTAGGCATCATTGAAAACTGGGCTGGAATTTTAGCCATTTCATTGAGGATGAGGGGGGGTGGTTCCTGACTGTCCACATCTGTAGCATCCATAAGTGTTTTCTTTGTGAATGTTCATTTCCCCAGAGGAGAATCCTCTGATTTCTCACCTGGGGTAGGGATGAGGAGATTCACCTGAATGCCACCTTTCCATGCCACCTAGAGAAGGTGGAAGGGCAGTGAGGAGGGGTGTTTGGTCTAGATTTATACTTTTCTTTTGGCTGTGCTGGGTCTTCGATGTGGTGCATGGGCTTTCTCTAGTTGCAGTGCACGGGTTTAGTTCCTACTTGACAAGTGGCATCTAGTTCCCTGACCAGTGACTGAACCCACATCTCTTGCATTGGAAGGTGGATTCTTACCACTGGACCGTCAGCGAAGTCCGTAGATTTATACTTTCACTGAAGCCCCTGTTTTGTGTCTTGTGCTGTGCCTGGTGTCCCTGAGTCTCCAAGTCTGGGTCTACCACAGAATGAACCTCCCCTCTCCTACTGTGATGGGTAATGGGTGGTCTCCTGGAGGACCCAGCCGGAAGAAGGGACCTGGGTCTCACTACTCCTCAATACATTTCAGCCCCACTTTCAGCAGAACCTGATGCTTCCAATTGCCCAGCCTTTCTGGGGTTTCATGGCTCAGAAAGAGTTTCCCTTATTGTACTCATCACAGCTCTGCTAACTTATCTATCCACTTTCCATTTTCTTAAGAAATTAGAGACATTTTTTGCATTGTTGCTTCTCTTGTTCTTTATGTTGTTGGGGGTTTACGACATTTCCCAGTCCTTTATTTTCATTTTTGTGGCGTGTTCGGAAGGAGAAAAATTATCCACGTGTTAAATGTGCCAAGATCAGCAGGAAGCCCTAATTTCATTTTAATTTGTTTCAGAATAATTTTTTTAATTGAGTGTGTAATAGTACCAGACACCATTCTAACTGGTTTATGTGTCTCATCTCACTGAATCCGCCCACTGGCTCTAGGAGGTACTGATGTCCCTGGTGTACAGCTGGGGACACTTAAGCAGAGAGAGGTTTAGTCATTGCCCTGGGAGAGTCTGGGTTGAAGCACCAGTGGAGTCTAAGGGTTAACTGCTGCTTCTTAGGAAGGAGAGTGTGTCTGATTGTCCTGGGATAGTGATCTGGGCAAGGTGGACTGTTGGAACAGTGTCCACCCAGAGTGCCGGGGGCAGTCATTGGATTGGGCACATTGCAGAAGACGGCCAGGAGAGGCACTGTGAACATTTTTCCCAGTCTCCCAATACGCCAGAAGGAGCTTTGAAGGACAGGGGCAGGACAGGGACAGATCCAGCTTCAAACCACCAAGCCGTGGGAGGATGTTTTAACCCCTGGTTCTATTTCCCTGTGGTTGAAGAAGGAGAGGCTTGTCTGTGGAGGTTCTCATCTTCTTGAAGTTACTTCCAATCACTGAGAATTGCAGAATAACTCACTCGGCGTGGTAGGGCCATGTTTCAGTGCCCAGGATGTGTATTTGAAAGTCTTGACTCCAAATTACAGCCTTAAAAATAACAAACAACCTCTAGTCGAAATGGGCAGATCCTAAGAAACTTTATGTATCTTGGTGCAATGAACTAGGAAGGCTGATGTGAGGTAATGCAGAGTGCCTGAAAATTGTTATAGATACCAGCATCAGTAAATATCCAATTTTTGCAAGAGAGCTCACCAAAGTAATTTAATCCCTCTGATGCTTGTTGGAATTCAAGTACCTTGTCTGAATACAGATATGCCACTTCTACACATACTATAATATTTTCTGTAGGTGTGTGAGTATATGGTCATGTCCAAAACAAGTGGCTTTGAGGGAACCTAGCCATGCTTTCTAATGATACCCTCCAAATATTTTATGAACTGCATGTTAGGTATTTTAGGACCACCCATAGCATCTCCTAATTGGCATTTGAGGACTGGAACTCGGCAGCTGGAGAAGAGGGGAGCTTGTACTGGTGCCACCCAGGTCCTCTGTCCCTGTGACTCAGCCCTCCCTGAGGGGCTTCCAGGTAGCAGTCTAGAACTGCCAAGCTGGGATTTTATGAAGCTCGGTGTAGGTGGGAGGTCAGGATGGTGGAAGGACGGGAAACTGGAATTGCCAAGTGTCCCTTTAGGGTTTATGATGGACTCACTGGCTGCCTCATCCATTGGTAGTTATCTTCTTGTTAATTTTACTCTTTTTAAAAAATATGTATTTATTTATTTTTGGTTGCACTGGGTCTTTGTGGCTGCACAGCAGCTCTTCTTTAGTTGTGGTAAGCAGGGACTACTCTTTGTTGCAGTCCATGGGCTTCTCATTGCATTGCATTGAGTTCTCTTGTTGCAGAGCACAGACTCTAGGCGGCTCCCGGGCTCTAGAGCACAGGCTCAGTTGTTGTGGCTCATGGGCTTAGTTGCTGGACCAGGGATCGAACTCGTGTCTTCTGCATTGGCAGGCAGATTCTTAACTACTGGACCACCAGGAAAATGTTTGCTTTTACTCTGGTTTTCAATACAACGTGGATGTTTCATCATTGCCCTTCAGCAGATTTGGGCTGGTTTCTTGGCAAGGACGAGGAAAGCCGGCATCTTCCTCGGCATCTCTGCATCATCAGCACCAGGCTGGGGCACTGGCTTCTGCCTGCGGGAGCAGATGGCTTGGACGGAGTCTTTCTGGCCTGGCTGAAAAGGCACAAAAAGTCCTGTGAATTGAGACCTTGCACAGTACGTGAGTCAGCGAGGTTGGTGTTGAAAAGTCTCAGACTCCAAATACGTCAGTTGTGCCTCATACAGTTCATTTCAGAGGCCTTAGAAATAACCCAAGGACTTTCCAGGAGGCAGTGTGGGCCAACTGGGGCTTTCAGGCCAGGCTCGCATTGGCTTTTCTGAGGCCCTTTCAGTGATACTCAACCTGGACCACATGGGGACATGGGTTCAACTGTGTTTTTGCTGGAAATGGCAGTGCTTTGTTGGCACACAAGATTTCCCAGCTGGCTTGGAACTAGAAGAATAAATGCTCAGGTAAAGCTTGTGTATAGGGCTCAATGGCTCAGGGCGGTGGCTCCGGGCTAAGGAGCAGGTCTCCCTTGGATGCTGGAATTGGAAGCCTAAAGAGCCAAGTCTAAGCCATAGTCATGATTACTCTTGATTATTGGCAGTGGCCACCTCTCTGCAGTTATAATTGCTGATGCCATCAGAGAAAATAATACGAATCTGATGTTGAAGTGCAGGCAGAGGAATTGAAGGAGTGACCATTGAGTGGATCCATTAACAGGCTTGGTGGACCTGTCTCTGCCCCGTAGCAGGACAGTCACATGGGTGGCACTCTACCAGCAGGGATCTGATGATGTGGGGGAGGGAGGCTCAGCAGAACTAGCTTGTGGATTCAGGCATTTTTATTGGAACAAAGATCACAAATCACCATTTGGCAGCACTACTCCCTCTATTCCCCTCCCTCCCTGCCATCCTTACATCTTTTATGTCCAGTGGTTGAGTACTTCTGTGATGAGGTGCCCCTCGCTGGCTACATGGGACTCCTTTCCCATAGGACTCCCCTGTTTTGTTTTGTTTTTTTGCGTGAAGCCCACCAGCTACTGTGACTAGCACCCTGAGACTAAATGCTGCAATCAATTGTGTCTACAATCTGTTTACTTGAATTTGTCTCCACTGTACTTGAACTTTGTGGCTCCTGTTGCCTGGGGTGCTAACTGTACATTAGCTGCGTGAGGCTGGAGACATGCAGTTTTATTTCTATTAATGCCAGGAGAGAGAGAAAGTTAAAAGCAGTAACTAAGACAAATGGCGTTGCTATTGGCAGATATTCCTTTGGCTGTCAGCTAACCTATTTTATTTTTCTTAGTGTGGACTTTATTTTCTCCTTTGTTGTTTTCTGACTCTCCTTTCTTACGACTTAAAATTTGATGGAAATAGGCAATGAGAGTCTTAGAAAAGAATAAAGATATTTCAGGAGAACTGGGAAGGCATATTAAGCAGGTGAGAGAAGGGAGGCCTGGGGAATTTTCCAAACAGAAAACTGTTATTTCCTAAATATGAAGTGAGAACAGTGATATGTGGGTTGTGGTTTAGTCAGAAATCTAGCCCTTCAAGTTCTGGACCTTTTATGGCTTTCCCTTGCTACTGCATGCCAGTGTGCTTTTAATTTAGTGGTGGCAGCAGAGAAATTGCAAGACCACCCCAACTGAGAACGTGCCTAGGAATCAAATGAGTGTGAAAATGAGGATGAATGTGAGTTGCTTTTCCAAAGAAATACAAAAAGAGAGTAAGTTGTAGTAGTATACCCAAAAGAAGAGTCTCTCCTCTCTCTTCCCTCCTTCCATCCATCCACCCATTTGTCCGTCTGTCCATCCAGCATGCACCCATCCACCATCTACCCATCTATCCACCCACCCATCTATCCATCTGTCCACTCATCCATCCACCCATCCATCCATCCCCCCTTGGTCCGTTCACTAAATCAACTTTTACTGAGCTCCACTCATGTGAAAGATGAACAGGAAGAACTTGAGAGATGTAAAACTGAATCAGGAGTGTGTGCCTTCCAGGAACTTAGAGTAAGAGATGATCACAGAACACACATGACTGTAAAATAGAGAAAGCAATAAAGGAATGTGTAGATGAAGTGCTGGGGAAGGTTAAAGGAGGGCAGGTTACTATCTTGGAGAAAAGGATTTGGAGTGTGAACACATTGGAAAAGCAGGGCAATTACAGGCAAAGGTGTTTTCAAGTTTTGGGGAAGAAGATTATAAATTATTGTCGGAATAGACAACCCACAGTCATTCTTGCTCATGTACTGATTGAGAACAGGATAATTTGGGGAAGTGAAGGCCTTTGTGGATAAAGAGATTGGAGGATTGGAGGCCGCTGTTGAGAACTCTCTTTTCTCTCCTGCACACTTCCCTGTGGACCAGAGCCAAACAAGAAACTGCCCCTCAAGAAGATATATTTTCAGCAAACTGGTGCTTTCTAAATGATTACAGGGTTTGACCATGGAGACTTTGTATGTAAAGGCAATATCTTATTGAATCGCAGAGGCTGGTACCAACTCCTGGTGACGGGGTTGTACAGGTGGCCTCAGCTTTACTCATCCTGGCTGGGCTCTGGCCTGGGATTTTCACTTTTCCCTTTTTCTAAGTACACGAAGGCTCTCTGTGGGTGAGCAACTGCCCTGTGCCCCTTATTGAGTTAGAGAAACCAGGGAGGAAGCAGAGTCTGGGAGCGGTTCCCCAGGAGCTCAGCAACCTCGTGGCCCCAAGCATGGTGGGGTCACAGTTTTAACCACGTAATAGAAAAGCCCCTTTCTCTTATTCTTTCTGGTGAATGGGTGAACTCATAGGATGAGTTAGACGTGGTTTACAGGAAACTGTACACATTGTTAAAGCTTGGTATAAATTAGGAATAATCTCTCCTTCAAATTCTGTAGAACTTCCATGCCTTCCAAAATTAATCTCCCTTGCCACTCTTAATTTGGCTTCCCTGGTGGCTCAGTGGTAAGGAATACGCCTGCCAATGCAGGAACCATTGGTTCAAATCCCTGGGTCAGGAAGATCCCCTGGAGAAGAAAGTGGCAACTCACTCCAGTATTCTTGCCCATGAAATCCCATGAACAGAGGAGCTACAGTCCATGGGGCAAAAAATTCAGACATGACTAAACGTATTTCTGCTAAAGTCGTGTGTTTTCTGAATTTTTTCTTATGGCTAAATTCAATCAAATGATAGTATTAGTTGGAAATTCCTTTTGTTTTTCATATGCGTGTTGATTTTTTTTTTTTAAATAATGATCTCAGCATAGGGGAGGGGTTCTCTTGCCTATCTGCGGAAGACAGGGGAGCAGGGACACTGATGCTAAGCCAACGAGAGCAGACTTTAATTCCAATTGTGGTTGGGGATGACCTCCACGCGGCACTCAGATTTCCAGATTCCTTGGTTGCTTTTTCTCCCTTGGCAAAATTAAAGCCAGGGAAGTAGGGCTTCCCAGGTGCACTAGTGGTATAGAACCTGCCTGCCAATATAGAAGATGTAATGCAGGTTTGATCCCTGGGTTGGGAAGATCCCCTGGAGGAGGGCATGACAACCTACTCCAGTATTCTTGCTGGAGAACGCCATGGACAGAGGAGCCTGGTGGGCTACAGTCCATAGGGTCGCAAAGAGTTGGACACGACTGAAAGGACTTGGCATGCACATACAAAATGAAGGCCAAGTATCCTAGGCCCCTATCATCTACGCTGTGGCAGTGGGTGTCACATAGACACACAAGAAAGAACGCCAGACTGCAGCTCAGTGCACTGATCTTGGGGTGGTGCGGGTGAAGTATGTGTGTTTCCAAATAAAAGTCCTACTGCTGAGAGGAGCAGACGCAGTTACAGTAAACCACATAGACGGTTCTCCCACAAGTTCCCCTCGCCATCTTGTCACTCTTTGGTACAGAGTCTGGGCTCAGTCCTGACCCCTTCAAGGGCTGACGTGACCTCTGGGTACAGGGGAGCTTGGATGTGCTCATGGCTCTGAGAAGGGGCCAGCTGGCTTTGACCTCTCTTCCTCTGAGTCCTCACCCTGGGCACCGGGCATCCTGCTGGCATCTAGGGCTGGAGTCCACAACTCGGGTATGACTCGGGCTGAGGTCTCTCGGCCTTCCACCTGCTTTGACAGGTCTGCCTGCCGAATCTCGCCTCGCTCTCCATCCTGCGCCCGACTTGGGTGGTCCACCTTGCAGCTTAGGTATGGAGCCTCCTCTCTTCTCCTCATGGCAGCTCAGGGCACACCTGCTGCCTCTCAATGTTCAGCTACCTTCCAGGTCCATTTTATCCTCTTCCTTTAACCTCTCTCCGTCCTCCTTTCCCCCTCCTTCCCCTATCCCCTCCCCCTTGATGTTGAGAGGTCAGCCCCAAGGGGAGGAGGGGCAAGACTGGTGCTGCCCTTACCCCTCCCTCCTCTCCTCCTTTGTCACCCCCCACCCCCGCCCCACCCCTGAAGGTAGCAGGTGGCTGCCTTTCTCTTCATGCCTGCCTCCTTCCCTCCCTGGCCTTCCCTGCTGCTCTGCTCACCTCCTTTGAGGAAAAGACTTAGCTGTAATTGTGTGAGGGCTGCAGGGAGCATGATTATAAAGGAATGAAAAATATGTCCGTCTAATATTTTCGATATGTTATTCCTATTGCACAGATATAAATAAAGCATGCTCTGTGTCCGTGAAAAGCTCACTTTAGCCAAGGAGACAGATTGATCATTTATAATTTCAAAATAATTTGATAAATGCAAGGACTGTCAATCCAGTCCTCCACTCCTCACCTTACACATGCACACATACAGACACACACATGTGCATGCACATACCTGAGTCCCCCTACCCTTCTAATTACTTACTTTATGGCTTTTTCTAGCTTTTTTCTTGTGTCACAGTTATTTGCATATAGATCTTAGCTTCTAGAGGGCAGGAGCCTCAGCATTTGTTTGTAGCACTTGGCACAATATGCTAAGTTTATTAATTTTAAAAAACAATGTGTTAAGTCCTTCCTGTGTACCAAGCTCTGTACGTGAGGCTGAGATTACCAAGATAAATAGAACAATGAACTCTTAGAAACTCACAGTCTGGATCAACGTTCTCAATAGATTTCAAGGGCTTTGTGAGCTTAGATTATAAAAAAAAAATCACCTTTTGATTTTCACTAATCTCTAACTGAAGTGTACTTATAAATACAGGAGATTGACCAGAATAATATCAGTTGTCCCTGTGACTTATCACCAGTAGAAATGACAGATATTTCATACTACTTATAGTTGTTGCAAATATCTCAAAATACCATTTATGTTCATCACTCCTTCAAAATAAGGGTAATTATGAGACCCAGAGGTAAATCTTGTTATTTGATGTGTTAAAGGAAGCACATAGATTACCTTATCACATATCTTTTTTGAGAAATGTTTTGGTAACTGTATTTCAGTACGACCAGTTTCCTTTAAAATCCTGTGCATTTTATTTTATGTGTTCTCAAAACATTGCATTGAGAAGGGGTCCCTGGCCTTCACCAGGTTGCCAGAGGAATAAATATGGGTTCTAGTTGGGTCAAAAAAAACGTGTGACTAAATAATTACAGCAACACAGTAAGTGCTGGGCTGGTGATGTGAACATGATGTTGGGGAGATACAGAGGAAGAAACAAACGTCTTCCCAGAAGAGGTGAAGGCCACTAGATAACGATGGTAACAATGAGCAGCATGTATCGATTGCTTTCCAGGCACCAGGCAGAGCTCTGAGTACTTGAGATATCCTATCTCCTTTAAACCTCCTACTAGGGGGCTTCTCAGGTGGCCCTAGTGGTAAAGAACCCGCCTGCCAATGCAGGAGACGTAAGAGATGCGAGTTTGATCTCTGGGTCAGGAAGATCCCCTGGAGGAGGGCATGGCAACCCACTCCAGTATTCTTGCCTGAAGAATCCCATGGACAGAGGAGCCTGGCGGGCTACAGTGCATAGGATCGCAAAGAGTTGGACATGACTGAGGCATCTTAGCACGCACGCAACAGCCCTGGGAGGTGAGGACTTCACTGTTCCCATTTCACAGATGAGGAAACTGAGGCCTGGAGAGGTTGATTGGCTTGTCCCAAGTTACATAGCTGGAGATGGGCTGATTCCGGGTTGAGGGCAGGCTGTTAGATGCCGGGGTCTGTGTTCTTCTCTGCACGTGTGCTGCCTCCCGAAGTGTTGCAGAAGAGCAGGAAGGAACGCTCAGGGCCAGAACCGTAGCCTGGAGCAGGCCCTGTGCTCCTTCCTGGGTTGGCTCATGTCAGCCAGCGTCTTAACGACATTGCTCTGGTGTCACCACAGCACGAGGGTCCTATCTCCAGTCTCACTGGCCTTGTACTGTCAGCACTTCTGTCTGAGGCGGGCAAGTCCAGTGGACCTGAGCAGTGGCCTGATCACAGGGGGTGGGGCTTCCAATGGCGCCGGGTGTGTGAAGATCAGGACTTGGGTCTGGGAGGAGGAATTGGGAGAGCTGCCCAGGTGGAAACCCATAGCATCATAAACCATGTGGCCTGAGAAACTGTTACAGTGAGGCGGGAGCCTTCCAGACTTGGAGGAAGTCAACTTCAGAAAAACCTGAGGGAAATGCTATCCCCAACAAAAGCTGGAGTGCCGACCAATGCTTTCAGTGAGAAAGGTTTCATTTCAGGGCAGGTTTGTGAGCAGGAGGGTTGTCAGTGGGGCTGGATGCAGTGACACAGGGGCACAGTCCTATGGAGGTGAGACCTGCTCCAGGACAGCAGTTCCTGAGCCCAGGACTGTTGTGGGAGGAAAGAGATGTCTACAGCGACAAACCTTGTCCTCACTCTCAGGGGCTGTGGGGAAGAGGGCTTTTGATAGTGTGGCCTGGGGTGAGGGGGCCTGTGCCCCGAGACCCTCAGACCGAACCAGCTATTTGCCTCTCCCTGGGGAAGTGGCCGGGTGCTGAAGGCTAGATTCAACCACTTCCATTTTTAAGGACACTGCCCCATTGCTCCATTCTCCCCAGAAGAAATGTGGATGTCAGCAGGCAAACCCCCGGTCCACGGGGATCTCTGTGTGGCACCCCAGGAAGCAGAGAGACAGGCCACCCTGGGCCCTGCTTGTGTGGACGGAACCACAACCCCAGCCCACGGAGGCTCCAGCCTCCTGGTCTTGCTCCCGGTGCTGAGACCATTTAGGTCCGTGGCACCAAACATAGGTGTTGGGGCCCTGTCTCCTTTTTTCCTTCCTTAATCTTGAGACCAGAGTTCCTTAAGGATGGTCTCGTTCCCAACCCCCCTCCCCATCATCCCCATGATGGTGACATTAAAATCAGAGCACGGCAGAGACTAGGCAGGGCACTGCATTGCTAGAGACACACAATTTCTTGAGTGGCAGGGACACAAAGGAGATGAAAGCAGCTTTTCCTACTTGTGTCTACATTTTTAAGGACAAATTATCAAATTCCTCGAAGAAACCATTAGAGGAAAAAAAAAACCTCTTCCAGATGAAGGAGGGCAGACGGAAGCTTATTGAGGGCGTCACGCTTTTACTCACATGAAGGTTCATCGAATCCTCACCACAACTCAGCCCGTGTTAACTTGGTTTTGCTGATGAGAAATTAGGAGTCACGGAGCGAAACGCAACCTCTCCAGCCAAGACCACTTGGCTGACCAGAGGCAGGGCTGGATTCGAACCTGTTTCTAGTTGACTTCAAGCTCTGGCCTTCCCCACTGTCCAGCCCACCCCCAACACTTTGCCCTACGAAAGTCAAGAGGTGCTTCTGAGCATATTTACACCTTTGTTTTCTTTGCTGGTTGGAAATGTCAGTAGGAAGCTTTCAACTTCATTGAAAAACATAAAGAATTGTGGATTAAAATTCAGCAAGAAGAAACCTGCCCTTAGAAAAGATGTCAGTGCTGTAGAAAGCACAGCTTTGTTCCTCCTGCCAGTGAAACCAGACCATCTGGTGCTCCCTGTGGTGGCTTGCGATTTTCAGTGTGTGTTTTGGGTGCATGCACCTGACCCGGCAGTGGAGTCAGAGGGTGTCTTACGGGGAAATTGTTAAGTCAGCCCTTTGAGGGGCAGAGCCTGCTGGGCATACTAATCCCGCATTCAGAAGGCAAGTTAGAGAGAGCTTCTGCTCCAGTGCAGTCAAGGCCACAGCCAAGCAGACCTGGAACAGATGGGCTTCCTGGCCTCATGAGAAACGGGGATTTGAGGTTTCTGAAAAATAAATAAATAATGTCCTTCTGGGAGGAAGAGGAATGTGCATGCATGCTAAGTTGCTTCAGTCATGTCTGACTCTTTGCAACTCTTTGGACTGTAGCTTGTCAGGCTCCTCTGTCTGTAGTATTCTCCAGGCAAGAATAGTGGAGTGCCATGGAGTTGCCATGCCCTCTCGCAGGAGATCTTCCAACCCAGGGATCAAACCCATGTCTCTTATATCTCCTGCATTGGCAGGCAGATTCTTTACCACTAGCATCACCATATGAGCTATTGGCAAAGATCACTTCTCTAAGTTTCTTGAGGGCTTTTGGAATTTCAAAGCAAAATCTTTCCAGAACCAGTCTGAGATCTGAGCAGTTCACAACTCTGAAGCTTCACTTGCAAGCCTTCCCCCACCAGCCCACTCGCTTATTTGTGGCTCTCCCCTTCATGAGATCTGGCTCCCAGGCCTTCCTGCCTTCCTTGGGGCATCCCCCTGCCTCAGAAGCCCTCTGAGACTCATTCACTCACCCTTCTTTAGACTCACTGTACTCTACTGTCAGGAGAGAGAGTGGGCTAGACAGTCCTGGAATCAGATCCTGGCCCTGGACCCAATAACTTGATGACCTTGGACAAGTTGCTTAACCTCTTGGAGCCTCAGTTTCCTCAGTTGTAAAATGAGGGTGTGGCCGGGAGCCCCAGCCCCACCTAGGTTTTGCCCTCCACCAAGCACAGCATTAACCTAGCAGAAAGTGAAAAAGTGAAGTCGTTCAGTCGTGTCTGACTCTTTGAGACCCCATGGACTGTAGACTACCAGGCTCCTCCGTCCATGGGATTTTCCAGGCAAGAATACTGGAGTGGATTTCCATTTCCTTCTCCAGAAGATCTTCCCCACCCAGGGATCGAACCTGGGTCTCCCGCATCATTGTAGACAGACGCTTTACCGTCTGAGCCACCAGGGAAAGTTAAGTCTCTTTGAAAGAGGGTTGAGTGAGGAACAGAGTCATCTTCGGGAGAGAAAAAGGCAGATCACCAGTGGGAATTACAGGGTGAGGACAGAGCTCAGTACTGCCTGGTGGGCTCTTGCTCATGTGTTTTTCTCCAGGGTTCCCTCTGGCCGGGGCATGGGGGAGGATGTAGAAAGAGCTCTGAGACTGAAGGAGCTGAATTCTGTAAGCCACAGGGTGTAAGGCAGAATTATTTTGGCTTCCCCGTCAGACTGATGAAAAAGGAGAGACCCTCTCCCTCACTTCTCCTCAGAAGCGCTTGTCCTTGTGCCTGGTTGTGTGTCTGTGTGCTCAATCACTTCAGATGTGTCCGACTCTGCGACCCCATGGACTGTAGACCGCCAGGCTCCTCTGTCCCTGGGATTCTCCGGGCAAGAATACTGGAGTGAGTTGCCATGCCCTCCTTCAGGGGATCTTCCCGACCCAGGGATCGAACCCAAGTCTCCTGCATCTCCTGCACAGGCAGGCAGAGTCATTGACCCTGAGCCACCGGGGAAGCCCCTTGTGCCTGCTTACTGCTGGATAAATACATGGATAGAGCCCCTCTCCACCTCTACCCCCTACCGTTTTTCAGTCCTTAAGATTTTTGCAAGTCATTTTCGGTTCTATCTACCATATTTTCCTGTCACTCTTCTTGCAAGCCCATGTCACACCTTTATGTGCATTCGTGGTGCCCTTCCTTCCAGCCTTTGTACACAGATCTTAACATCTTTTTTTCTCTTGGCTGTGCCACGTGGCTTGTAGGATCTCAGTTCCCAGCCCAGGGATTGAACCTGGACCTCGGCAGTTGAAAGCCCAGAATTCTAACGCCTAGGCCCCCAGGGAACTCCCCAGGTCTTAACATATGAAGCCTCTTTCCTTGAGGCAGAGGAAAGAAGAAGAGCATCTCAACACTTTTGAGTCACTTTTTTTTCTAGAGCCTCGGTATAGAATCAGCCCTGCTTTTTCAATCACTTTTTAAATACTTGCTATTGTAAGTATAGACTTTTAAGACAGATACGTCTAGAATCTTCTTCCTTGCAATCAGAACTTCTAATCAGCAGTCTCTCCCTCCCAAGGGTAGGTCACTGTAATTTCATTGTCTGATTCTTGAAACTCAGGATAAGTTGCAGGAGAGCAGCCATCCTGGTTCACATCTATTCTCTGAAACAAACTCTTTCTTAAAATAATGGCAGAAACTTTTTTTAGATGACTTTTTACCTGTAACCCCCATACAGGAAACATGAAATAAATGGTGGCCCCAGAGTCCCACTCCCTCAGCCCCTCAGCCTCTTTTTTTCCCTTCTAGGCTGAACCTGGAAAATCCCTGTTCTAGGAGGGGAGCGTTCTCAGTGGGGATCACATGTCAGATGCTCTGCTCAGAGAAAGAGGTTTTCAGATCATTTCTGGATCGTCTTCCTACTCTCGAAACCCATTTGTGTCACTCATTTTTCGCCCTGCCCTCACCCCACCTGCAGGCCATCATGACCCCAGCTCCCTACCGCAAGGCTCAGGACTTGACCGAGGTGTCACTCTACCAAACTCTGGACTCTCCCCCACCACTCTGCTCAGATTAGACCTTCACTCCTGAAATGTTCAGGACTTGGAGTGACATTTCATTCAGTTCTCATAACTCCATGTGGCAGGTATTATTTCCCTCATTTTACCAGTCAGGAGGCTACATTTGGAGGAAATTAACAGGTTTAGTGATCTGCATAAGGGGAAACAGTGACAGATTTTATTTTCTTGGGCTCCAAGATCACTGCAGATGGTGACAGCAGCCATTAAATTAAAAGATGCTTGCTCCTTGGAAGGAAAGCTATGACAAACCTAGACAGCACATTAAAAAGCAGAGACAACACTTGGCCGACAAAAGTCTGTATGTGTGCATTGTCACTCAGTCATGTCTGACTCTTTGCGACCCCATGGACTGTAGCCCACCAGGCACCTCTGTCCATGGGAATTCTCCAGGCAAGAATACTGGAGTGCCATTTCCTTCTCCAGGGGATCTTCCTGACCCAAAGATTGAACCTGGGTCTCCTGCGTTGCACGCAGATTCTTTACCAACTGAGCTCAGAGGGAAGCCCATGGATGTGAGAGTGGACTGTAAAGATGACTGAGCGCCAAAGAATTGATGCTTTTGAACTGTGGTGTTGGAGAAGACTCTGGAGAGTCCCTTGGGATCCAAGGAGATCCAACCAGTCCATCCTAAAGGAAATCAGTCCTGAATATTCATTGGAAGGACTGATGCTGAAGCCGATGCTCCAATACTTTGGCTACCTGATGTGAAGAACTGACTCATTGGAAAAGACCCTGATGCTGGGAAAGATTGAAGGCAGGAGGAGAAGGGGATGACAGAGGATCAGATGGTTGGATGGCATCACCAACTCAGTGGACATGAGTTAGAGCAAACTCCGGGAGATAATGATGGACAGGGAAGCCTGACACGCTGTAGTCCATGCGGTCACAAAGAGCTGGACACGACTTAGCAACTGAACAACAACAATAATCTGCATAAAGTCACAAAGCTAAGTGATAATAAATTGAGAATTCAGCCTCAGGTTTTCTGGTAGAAATCCAGATTGAGATCACTCATCCCACTTCCCATGGCCTTCCTGCCCCCTTGGGCCCTGAGGACTGGTAGTGCAATTCTGACACTAACTCCCAGACTAAGCATAGACCCTATAAGTTAAAGATGTGGTTCCCAACAAGACTGCCCCCACGTCAGACATGAGCCACAAATTCTGAGGTTTCTAGGTCACCCGCACTTCTGATTCACTGGCTGAAAATTTGGGAGTTTCCAGTATCCTATCAGGTTTGGCAGTTCATTAGACTCAGCAGAACTCAACAAAGTGCTGTACTTACAATTATAGTTGTATTATAAAGAAATCAAAGAAGACCAGTTAAAAAATGGACACATAAGGTGAGGTCTGAGAGGGTCCCCATGACAAAGTGCCCTTGCCCTCAGGACACGTCACTCTCCCACTGCGTCAGTGTTGGTCTCTAGCCAGGGATGCTCCCCTGAGCTCTGGTGTCCAGTGTCTGTTCTGGGCTTTCATTACCATAGGCGTGAGTGATTGAATCATTGGCCACATGGCTGAACTCCCATCTCCAACACTTTACTCCTCCCCAGAGGTCAGAGGTTGAGCTGACCATCACCTGACCCAACACTCCAACCCTCCAATCATATAGTTGGTCTTTCTGGCATGGTCTGCCCCTGTTCTGAGTCATCTCATTAGCATAATATATCCAGGGCTCACTATGAATAGTAAAGATACTTGTCCTTAGAGGGTACCTCCTAGGAACGGGGATAAAGGCCTGCCAGACTCTTTATTATACAGCAGGGCTCTGTTTACTCTTAGCTTCCTGCCCAGCTCCACAACGCCACTTGGTCTGCATGGTCTGCAGACTCCTGTACTGGGCTTCCATGACTTGTACCCAGGTAGCATTACTCTGTTTCTAAGGTGAAAGTGACCTAGGAATCCTACTGAATTTCATTCCCCCTTTCTCCAGCTGGCTCGCTGGCCAAGGGGTAACAACCATGAGTAGGGACAGGGAAGCATATAGGTATTTTCCTTGAGCCTCTGAAGAAGGGAACCCAGCCTCTGTGCTACACCTCTATGATGCCAGTCAAATCTGCCATCCTTGGTCCTCTGTTTACCAATCAGATCATTTCCTAACTGTATTTAAATAGCCTTCTAGAATTTGCAAAGCACTTAAAACACCTTACGTCTCCAGGTGCCCCACAGCTCTGAGAGATGGACAGAAAAGAAAGTGAAAGTGTTAGTCGTTCAGTTGTGTCCAACTCTTTGGGACCCCATGGACTATAATCCACAGGCTCCTCTGTCCATGGAATTTTCCAGGCAAGAATACTGGAGTGGGTTGCCATTTCCTACTCCAGGGGATCTTCCTGACCCAGGGTTTTAACTCAAGTCTCCTGCACTGCAGGGAGATTCTTTACCATCTGAGCCCCTAGGGAAGGGTCATTCCAAAACCCTCTTTTTTAGATAAGGGAATAAAGCTCTGGAATCTAATGTCATTTGCTAAAGGTCATGGGTTACTGCGGTGATGGAGCCAGCCTAGCAGCTGTGATTTACTGCCTCTCCCTCCCACCAGAGGGAGTGAGTGGCTGTGGATCACTTTTTCCTCTGGTGCAGAGTTGAAGCTTTAGTTCCCAGCCTATCCTATTTGCCAGCTAATGAGAGAAATTGTAGGCACCATAAAAAATTACATAGCAGCTGGTTCATTTTCTTCCTATTCAACTTTGAAATTATGACAATCTCCTGTGCATGGTTGCTCAAGGTAGGAGTGTCTGGGCCTGCAGGAATCCAAGAATCCTTAAATGCAACCAGAATCTGATTTTTTTTTTTTTTCAGATCGGCTAGTGTCAAAGATTTTGAACACCACCTCTCATGAACCAAATGAAGCACATGATTCCTGGTCACCCCTGTTAGCTGCTAATTAATTATACGTTATAGGTAGAGGCACTACCTGCAGCTGCTTGCTGAAATCATAGCAAAGAGATGAAATAAAAAACTGAATTGTGCTTAGAGAAAATTAGCAAACAGCTGAATCCTGGAACACAGAGTTCTCTGCAGTTCTTCTAGCCATAAGAAGCAGCAGAGATACTGAACAAGTCTCAGCTTTACTTAAGTGCAGATTCTATTTTGTTTGGGTTTTTTTTGGCATATAATGATAATAAAGGCTGCATGTTGACACCTGAGAAAGGAAGACTTATTTGCCTGTATGTTCTAGAAGGTTGGGATTTTATAAACTTTGCAAGAAAAATAAATAATAATAAAACCCCAAACCTTTTGCTACATAAACAAGTATCTATTTGCATTTCTTCTTTGCATTCATGTTAAATGAATTTATCCTTCTATTCAGAAAGTTCCTGATGGCTCAGATGGTAAAGAGTCCGCCTGCAATGCATGTTTGATCCCTGGAGAAGAAAATGGCAACCCAGTCCAGTATTTGTGCCTGGACAAGAGGACAAGAGGAGCCTGGCAGGCTACAGTCCATGGGGTCGCAAAGAGTCAGACAGGACTAATACTTTCATCCCTCTATTCGACTGCTCACAAATACCCTCTACCTACATCATACTATAAGGTTGTAACATGCATTTTAAACTATGAATTAGGGTAGAAATCTGTAGATTAAAAGGGCCAACTTTTCAATGCCCTTTGGTAATATTTTTAGTAATTTTTTTTTATGAGGCAAAGCTGCTGTTCAGTAGCCTAAGGCTGCCTAGAGAATGTCTTACATTATTGGTGGCTTTTTCCTTTATTCTCCAGATAGTCTACGGGCTTCCCAGGCAGCTCAGTGGTATAGAATCCACCTGCCAATGCAGGAGATGAGGGTTCCATCCCTGGTTCGGGAAGATCCCCTGGAGAAGGAAATGGCAACCCACTCCAGTATTCTTGCTTGGGAAATCCCATGGACAGAGGAGCCTGGTAGGCTACAGTCCATAGTGTTGCAAAGAGTCGGACACAGCTTAGCAACTGAGCATGCACAAATGTATAGGCTAAGATCAGAGGGAAGGATATTTGTTTGGGGAACCAGTGGTATTTCGTCAAGTTGTTTCTGATTCACTTCCTTTCTTCACAACCCCACGAACTCCATTGACAGCATGTTTATAATACAGTGTTTCAGAAATTAAGTAATTTCAGATAGGATGTAGCGGTTCATTATCAATCCTGACTAGTCGGTTGTTTTATCTGAGGCGTCCCTCTGTTTTGCTTCTCTCCTAGTCTGCTGGTGCTGGCCCAGGGTGAGCACCATTTATTTTCAGGATGCAGGCACCCCTTTCAGGGAGCAGAGCTATAAACCATGCCAGCACCATTCTAGATGTCAACAGCCCGTAGACGTTCACCGCAGACCTTCAGAGTCTTGGGTGCTCAGAGCTAATGCCTCTGCTTGGGCAGGGAGATGATTTAGGTAAACCGCTAAAGGGACATTATATTATTTGCAGGCGCCTCTGAAATGTAATACCCACCAAAGCAGAGCTTGTCCTCAGTACCACATTCCTCTGGAAGAACCTCACTTATTTGTCCTCTTTTGAATCTTTGAGACTGTGTGTGTCTGACAAGAGCCACATGGGTCAGCTCTCATCCACCTTGAATTTAACACACCTTTGCCATTAGGGTTCATTTTTTAAAAAGTTTATATCTTTTTTTAAATGTTTGTTTCTTGATTACAAATATTCAATACAGAGATTTTGAAAAATACAGAAATGTATAGAGAAGAATAGAAAAATCACCCATCAGTCCCACGTGACACAGTTAATATTTTGGAATATTTCTTTTCATTTTTTTCTGTGCATATGCACCCTTTTTGTATATTCAAAAAATTATTCGTGCAGTATACACTTTTTTTGTGTTTTGTATTTTGAGAGAGCTATACATACGGAGAGGGCTTCCCAGTTGTTGCTAGTGGTAAAGAACCTGCCTGCCAATGCAGGAGACATAAGAGATGTGGGTTCAATCCCTGACTCGAGACGATCTCCTGGAGGAGGGCATGGCAACCCACTCCAGTATTCTTGTGTGGAGAATTCCATGGACAGAGGAGCCTGGTGAGCTACAGTCCATAGGGTCACACTGAGTCAGACATGACTGAGTGACTGAGCATGTATGTACACATACATGTGGGTACTTCTCCCATAATCATTAACATTTAATGATCAGGAAGTCTTAAGAATGTAATTTTAATGGATTCAGAGAGTTTTTTCATATGAACAGATACTAACAATTATTTTGGTCCAGGTACCAAATATATAGGTGATCCTGAGAAAATGCTATGTGACCAACATGATTGCAAAGTGGAGTGCTATGAAATTTTATACAAGGGTCCCTAGTAGAAGAATACAGGGAGTGCACATTCTTTTTATTTTTAATTTTATTTACTTATTTATTTTTTATCTTTTGGCCATGCCACACAGCATGTGGGATCTTAGTTCCCTGATCAGGGATTGAACCCTTATCCCCTGCATTGGAAGTGCAGTATCTTAACCACTAGACCAACAGGGAGGTCCGGGAGAGCATGATCTTGCTGCAGCCCAAGGCCACAAAGCACCACAGTTGTGCTCGTAAAAACGTCGTGCCGTTAGGCATCTCAGCAGAAGTAGGCTCTGACACCAGGGCACCATTCAGATTCACTGCCTCTCTGCTTGGTCAAAGGCACCATGCCAGCGCCTGTTTAGCCTAAGGAGAGGGATACTCTTGAGGACCACAGGCTGCAGTAAAAGATAAAATGTGCAGCCTTTTCAAGCCGAAGGTCCACCTCTAACTTGCCATCAATGGGCCGCAGGGGAGGCCACCCTCTCATCCCAGGCACACCCTGGTGCTGGAGTTTGTGTGCACACCGGGTGTTACAACTCAGCCATGAGATGCTGGGGACACTGATGTGATGCTTTATAAAACATAGGTCATGCAAGGCATCCAGATTACCTGTGCTTTGTGAATGATAGAGTAAGGTCAGGAAACTCTGCCAGTCAAAGACATGTCAGGGGTTTATCCCAAAAGACCAGTCCTTTGGCGGAATGCATCTTATCCCTGGGGATGACCTTCACCCAAGCTTTGTGTATTCTAACTGCCACTGGGGTGACTCATCCATGTTCTCAGCAAACTCACATACCAGGACCAAGGCTTCATGTGGAGGCAAGAGGGAAGAAGTGGCACATTCCTGTATTTGTCTAAAGCAAATGTCATTTGCTTTGAGCTCCTAATTTCCCGGCTGATGAGAAATTCAGTCTTATGTGTCTGTGTGTCTGTGTGTGTGTATGTGTGTCTCGTGGCGGGTGTGGGAGTCTCCTCCATGACCACATTCATTGGATCCCACAAGAATCCTGGGCTTCTGTGGTGCTAGGCAGGGAAAACACCGAGGTGCTGCTGTGTTACCACCCCTTCCTCAGCTGCCTGGGTACCTCCAGCTCGGGTTTCCAGTTCTGCTCCTCCAGGAGGGCTCAGGCTGCCCACACAGCACCCCTCAAAGCTGAGGAAGACCCCAGGTGCCCGTGCTGTTGGCCCTGGAGTACCACCTGTGCAGCCCCCATCCCCTCCTATCCTCAGAGAAGCCCTTCAGAACCTCTGTCTCCCTGACCCTGGCCCCTTCCTGCTTTATCCAGCCTAAGTTTGCTTCTGCAACAACAACAAAAAACTGATCATGGGTAGGTAGACATCACAGTACAAGGTATAAATGGGATACTTTGCCGCTGTTCGGAAGAAGGAGGCTGAGCTACTCATGAGATAGTTGGGAATACATGTGTACTAGGTTCCCTCTTTCTTTCTAGCTTCACCTTCGAAGCCCTTTTGGCCTGTTGCAGGGAGGCTTTGGTAATGTCTTAGCCTGCTGTGCTCTGAGATGGTTCTAAAAGAGGGAGAGAGAAAAAAAAAAACTCTCTTTATGCATCAAAAGAGCAATGTTCCCCCAATTTTTATAGTCAGAGAAGAACCACATACTCTACAAGTTTAGTCAAATGAATTTGTACAGTTATCCTAGATAAGAGGAAATCCTTTGGATTTCACAATCTAATTCCTATATGTTTTCCTGGAGGTAAATGTTGGTGGTGGTCTGAGGTAAAGGTGCCATCACGTTTAGATTCCCATTCCAGCAGGGGGCAGACTAGTGTAGCTCCTCTTGGAGGTTAGCTTTCTGCCCTCCAAACAGGAAGAAGCCTGGATCAGGAATCTGGTCTTTGTCTTCTAATCCCACGCTTAAGAGATTCACGGTGTGTGTCTGCACAGCCATTTAAACTTTTTGGTCACATATTTCTCAACTAGAAAATGAGGGGGAAAACTATTTAGGTGACTTCTAAGATTCCTCCCAGCAATAACATTCTCTAATTTCTGACAAGCTCCAGCTTATATATGACTGCATAAAGATGAGGCTTCCCTGGTAGCTCAGCTGGTAAAGAATCTGCCTGCCATGCAGGAGACTGGGGTTTGATCTGGGCGTTGGGAAGATCCCCTGGAGAAGGAAATGGCAACCCACTCCAGTATTCTTGCCTAAAGAACCCCATCGACAGAGGAGCCTGGAGGCTACAGTCCATAGGGTCACGACGAGTCAGACACAACTGAAACAACTTAGCAGGCACTCAGTCATCTTAAAAATGAAGAAAGAAATAAAACCCCTCAAACAGGGCTCTTTGTTACTTGCATGTCCTGAAGTTTACTTGTTAATAGGACTGAAGTTCATCTTGGTGGTAAACGAAGACAGTGTTCTTGCACGATCCTGTCCTCACTCAGCCAGCAGCTTCTTTTCCATCTTCTATTTCACTTTGTATCTTGCTCTCCCTCCCTATCCCCACATGCTAAAAAAGCCCCAGTGGCATTTGAGAATATAAATGAAGATTAGAAACCTCGAAGATGATCTGGATTCTAGTTGGTGATTGAACCACTGAGGGGAGGGAATATGCAGTGTTTTTGGAAAGACGGTTTAGTGTTAGTCACTCAGTCGTGTCCGACTCTTTGCGACCCCATGTACTATAGCCCACCAGGCTCCTCTGTCCATGGGATGCTCCAGGCAAGAATACTGGGGTGGGTTGCCATTCCCTTCTCCAGGGGATCTTTCGGACCAGGGAGTTGAACCCTGGACTCCCGCATTGCAGGCAGATTCTTTACCAGCTGAGCTATCAGGGCTTCCCTTGTGGCTCTGCTGGTAAGGAATCCTCCTGCAAAGTGGGAGACCTGGGTTCAATCCCTGGGTTGGGAAGATCCCCTGGGTTGGAGAATTCCATGGCCTGTATAGTCCATGGGGTCTCAAAGAGTTGGACACAACTGAGTGACTTTCACTCCCTCCCTCACTCATTGTCATTCAGTGAAAAGATGGTTAGTACTCTTAAAAAAGTTAGTACTGTTAACAGTTGGATTTTTATATGGTGGCAGTGAAAGCAAATGCAATCAAACTGTTATCTTGATCTCATGGGGTTGGTGTGTGGGTGAAATGAGATTTGTGTATGTAAAACCCTGTATAAATTGTAAAGTTCTCCCCATGTGGAAAACAGTTTTCGTATTGCTCTAAAGCTGTTGATTACAGAAAAGAAAGATAATTTGATTTTTAATTACCTCTTTATTTCAACAAAGTTTTTAAATTGCAGTATAGTTGATTTACAATGTTGTGTTAGTTTCTGGTCTACAGTAAAGTGATTCAGCAATATATATATATATAACTTGTATTCTTTTCCATTGTAGGTTATTACAAGATATTGAACATAGTTCCCTGTACTGTACAGTAGGACCTTGTTGTTTATCTGTTTTATATAGTAGTTTGTATCTGCTAATCTCAAACTCCTGACTCATCCCTCCCCTACCCTTTCTCCTTTGGTAATTTTTAGTCTGTTTTCTAAATCTGTGAGTTTGTTTCTGTTTGTAAATAAGTCCACTTGAATTATATTTTAGATTCCACATATAAGTGGTATCATATGATATTTGTCTTTGGTTTCCTTCACTTACTGTGATAATCTCTAGGTCCATTCATGTTGCTGCAAATGGCATTGTTTCATTCTTTTTTATGGCTGAGTAGTATTCCAGTATGTGTGTGTGTGTGTGTGTGTGTGTGTGTGTGTGTGTGTGTGTGTGTGTGTGTGTGTGTGTATACAAACCACATCTTTATCTATTCATCTGTCAATGGACATTTAGGTTGCTTCCATGTCCTGGCTATTGTAAATAGTGCTGCTGTGAACATTGGGGTACATGTATCTTTTTGAATTACAGTTTTTTCAGGATATGTACCCAGCAATGGGATTGCTAGATCATATGGTAGCTCTAGTTTAGGTTTGTTTTTTTAAGGAAGCTCCGTACTGTTTTTCACAGTAGCTATACCAATTTATATTCCCACCAACAGTGTAGGAAGATTTCATTTTCTCTGTACTCTAACATTTATTTGTAGACTTTTTAGTGATGGTCGTTCTGATTTGTGTGAAATGATACCTCAGTATAGTTCTGATTTGCATTTCTCTGATAATTAATGATGTTGAGCATCTTTTAATGTGAAGGAAATTTGATTTTTAAAAAACAACAAAAAACCACAGGTGTTTTGAAAGTGTGTTCTAGGATTTTTTTTTTCCAGTACAACAATGAATTGTCTTATGGACCTCTTCAGTCTGAGTGCCTGTGCTTTGGGAGACTGCACCAATTTTTATCAAAAAGTCACTAGAAATGGAATTTGGGAGTGGAAGAGGTAAATCATTCAATTGCCTTGTTTATGATAAGATGTTAAAACTCAGGAAGATTGCATTACCTATCCAGGATCACAGAGCTGGCTAGAAAGGTCACCTCATTATACTAAATAATAAGGATTTGCTTTCCAAAAGAACCACATTTTTAACTTATCAGTTTTTACATGTATCCATACCTTATTCAAATGTTTAGTCAACTGATCATCCTAAAGTTTAAGTTTATATCCACTCTGACATTTCCATACTACTGTGTTGCATTCTTCTTCCCAACTGATGGAAGAAATTCTCAGATTTTTCTGATGAATGGTTTTCTGTGCTTGCTTTATTTTCAAATAGATAAAGGTTTACTCTGTTTTTTCCTGTTATAATATCACAATCTGGAATAATTTTATTATATTGCTGGGCATGCTTTTATGGAGCAGTATCATGAGACGAGAGTGAAATCACATTATGAGTTAGCATTGTTATCAGTTTTATTGGAGCTGAAACTGAGTGAAAGGATTTAGGAATAATTGGGTAATCAAAGCGAATTAAATCAAGAGAGGAAAAATATCAGTTCGGCATCAAATGGGGAGCACTGTGACTGCCACATCTGTAGTCTTTATCCATTTTAATCAAGTTGAAATTATGCTATTAAGACTTATTTTTGCTACATTTACTTGCTCAGACATAGCCGGCTTATATTCATTCTGGATATTTCTTGAAACATTAAAACATTCTCACTATTTCTCGGGAAATGTTACCTAACTTGATTACCATCCAAATATCAAGTTGCTATTATGTTTATAACTGTGTATGCAGTATTCAGTGCAGCTTCTGAGTAATGGAATCCAAAATACTGAGTTTTCAATCCACCTAGCTAAATCTTGTATCTCCCAACTCATTGTTGGGTCTTCAGAAAACTAGGTTTAAGTGGTATCTTGTTCGTATAAATTTGCTGTAATAAATAGTGTGTCTTGCTATTGGTATGGAAGAAATATTACTATAGTAACTAGCCTGGTCTTGCTTTCTGGTGTTTCTTTGCTGTATTTCCCAGGGGTTACTATTTTGCAGTGAGAAAATCTGTTTAGCCTAATAAATGGTAACAGTAATCAGCTTCCCTTTTTTCCCCCCAGATACCTCTTAAATATGTGAAGTTATAATGCACTGAATTATGAAATGACATAACACTAAATTCACAAACCAAATTAATTTAGAAACCTTTGAGTTCCTTTGTTGAATTCTTTGTGTTGTCTCTTACTGGAAAACATGTCTTAAACCTGTTCTTTTGCCCTGAGCTCTTTCTCCATAAATCTTAGAATCCTTGCTATTTTCTGTTTGGTTTTGGTTTGACTCATTGGTACCAGGGAATGTTCACATCATTGTGCCCGAATCAGGGGATGATTTGGAGCTTGATTGCTTATCCAAAGAGAGCCTGGGGGAGGTTTCCATTAGGGATGGGCTGGACTGCTGTCTTTAGAACAAAAGCCAGAGCTGTCAGTTCGTGGAAGGCTGCTGGCCCTCAGATTTCACCTCCAAGCTTGGCTCTTAATTTAAAGAAACCAGAGTCCAATTCTCTGGAGCTTTGTGTGTTACCATTGACAGTTTTATGACTTAGCCAGTTGGCAAAGAGAAGGACTCTAGATATATTTGTTCCTGCTCCTATGCCTTGCAGTGATTTTCAAAGACACTTAATTCTACAGCAAGTTAGGAAAAATTGTAAGCTTGGAAATGAAGGTCGCTCAAAGAAATTAGGGGGCTTCCACGGTGGCTCAGAGGGTAGAGTGTCTGCCTACAATGCAGGAAACCTGGGTTCAATCCCCAGGTCGGGAAGATCCCCTGGAGAAAGAAATGGCAACCCACCCCAGTACTCTTGCCTGGAAAATTCCATGGACGGAGGAGCCTGGTAGGCTGCAGTCCAGGGGATTGCAAGGAGTCGCACATGACTGAGCAACTTCACTTCTCAATTCTAAGAAATTAGGAGATTGCTCCTTATGAAGCTATATGGTTTTGTTCTTTAAGGAGCTGGTTGAATGTAATGACTTAACAGTTTACCTATATTTACTGTGTACTTAACATGTGCTAACCATTGCTTTACATGTACTTACATCTCATTTGAATTTCACAACAGCCCTAGAAGTAGGCACTATTGTTATAATACCCATTTTATATGTAACACAACCTAAGACAGGAAGCCCAGGTGGCTCAGTGGTAAAGAATCTGCCTGCCAACGCAGGAGACTTAGGAGACCCTGGGTTGGGAAGATCCCCTGGAGAAGGGAATGGCAATCCACTCCAGTATTCTTGCCTGGAAAATCCCACGAACAGAGGAACCTGGAGGGCTACAATTCACAGGGTTGCAAAGAGTCAGAAAAGGCTAAGCAACTGAACTTGCATGCAACCTAAGACACAGAGGTTAAGTAACCTTCCCAAGGTTATACACCTGGAAAATGGTAGAGTTAGGATTCAAAGCACCCAGGCTCACTGCAGAACCTGACTGAGCCCTTAAGTTCAGGTTATTTGTAGTAAACTTATGTTTTCACATAGAATAAATAGTAAGGTGTAGTATATTTCAAGCAGTGTTTTTCAAATCTTTTTGACTGTGAGCCACTGAAAGAAATATATTTTACATTGCAGACCAGCACGTGTGCACAAACAGAACTAATAAAACCACACATAACAGTACTCACCCTTACCATGGAGGATGTACTCTGACCTTTCCTTTCTCTTTCATTTCTAAAAAGTGTTGGTTATGACCCTTAAAATTGATTTCCTGACCTACTGTAAGGCCATGGCTTGTAAATCAAAAACTCAAGGTCCTTGATGTCGGCTGGCTCTGCAGGAAGTCCTAGTTCACGTCATCTGCTGAGTGAGCACTGTCTGCTCTTTTCTCTCAGCACCCAGCCCTATTTGTTGACTAAGTGAATGTAAACACAGATTATAATTTTCTTTTCCCCATCTCTATTTTTTTAAATACTCTCTCCCTTTTTCTTTTTTTAAAAACAAAAAGCTGAAAATTTGCCAAACATGGAGATTATTTAGACTGGAACAGAAAAGGTAAAGAAACACTAGTGATCTTATTATGGAGATATGGGTTATAAATGAATCTTTATAAAGCAAATTACATTTTCCCATTGGTTTTAATTATAATTCTAACAATGTGAAACTGTTAAATTGCTGTTTCTACTACTTTCTGACTCTGGGAGTACCTCTTGTTCTTCTGTGACCCACACTCGCTTCTCTTCTCAAGGTGGGTTCATTTGAAATAAGCTTACCTTTTCCTCCACCTCCATGAGAGTTGAGGCATTCTGGCAGTCTTGGGGACTGGGTTACTCAGTCCCCCTAGCATTTCCTGGAGCATGTTTGGCAGTCCCTAAACTGTCTGTCACTGGGGAGGATCCTCTGAATGTTTGAGCCGGACCTTGGCACAAGACAGACGTCCAGAATACATAGAAACTCTTGAGAATTTCCGGTCAGAAGGAACATCCTTTGATGTTCATCTCCAGGGCAGCATCACCTTGAAGGGATGTCAGGAGCCTCTGATGGGCTGATGGGCAAAGAATGGACCCGTCCAAATGTGCAGTTGGCTGCCAGTGCCTGGAAACTTCTGGCACATTAAGTAGTTTTATGTTATCAGGTCATCTGTAGGCAGAAGCATTGTGTTTTAAAATATTAATGTTAGAGAATTGATTTATTTGCTAGTTAGGTTTTGCTTAATATGATTTCTTTAATACTGCTTCTCTCTTCCTCTTCTTTTCATTGCTGATACCTTGTTACAGATACAACAGCAGCTCATACAGTTTCTGGAATAAGACTGGCTATTAATACATGTGTTCATTTTAAAAATAAGATTGGTCTACGTGGTAAGTCGTTTCAGTCATGTCAAACTCTTTGCGAACCTATGGACTGTAGCCCACCAGACTCCTCTATCCTTGGGGTTCTCCAGGCAAGAGTTCTGGA
Source organism: Okapia johnstoni (assembly GCA_024291935.2). Lineage (NCBI taxonomy): Eukaryota > Metazoa > Chordata > Mammalia > Artiodactyla > Giraffidae > Okapia > Okapia johnstoni. Next base: position 50,615,979 of record CM044322.1, read on the forward strand.
GTGGGTTGCAATGCTCTCCTCCAAGGGATCTTCCCAACCCAGAGATGGAACCCATATCTCTTATGTCTCCTGCATTGGCAGGCAGGTTCTTTACCACTAGTGCCACCTGGGAAGCCCAAGATAGTTCTGAGAGAAAGGAATTTTTGAGACAGTGAGGAAGGTCAAGGTGAGGTGTGTGTTGGCAGTAAAGTGAAAGTGAAGTCCCTCAGTCGTGTCCGACTCTTTGCAACCGCATGGACTGTAGCCTACCAGGCTTCTCCATCCGTGCGATTTTCCGGGCAAGACTACTGGAGTGGGTTGCCTTTTCCTTCTCCAGGGGATCTTCCCAACTCAGGGATTGAACCCAGGTCTCCCACATTGCAGGCCGATGCTTTACCCTCTGAGTCACCAGGGCTGATCAAAGGAGATGGTCAAAGGGGCCCCTCATCAGCATGTCCTCAGGACCTTCCCTTCGCCTTTTAGCTTGTGCTTATAATTTAACAAGCTCAGGTAATGAAACTTTCAGAATCTTTAAAAATAGGAAAGGTATTTTTTGAAGATTTTTCTCCAAGGAGCAGAAAGCTTTCCTTTTGGTACAAATATGCATTTTGAAGCACAGTGATATTTTACTAGTTAGGTAGTTTAAAAGAAACTTTGTCTACATTGTTGATGATGAGAAAAAGACAGATTTCAGCCCAAGGCAACTGAATTGGAATGCTCACATCTAATGGGGAAAAAACCCTTATGTGGTCAAGAGGGACTTCCTCAAGCTTACCGACATCTTTCTCCCTTTATTCTTTTACTGTTGAGGGCAATATGCACTCCACTCTCCAGGACCAATTCTATTTTATGAAACTTCTGTCTGGAATTAGGCTGTGATCTCCTCAAGGGCATCTTTCATCACTGGAAATGTTCACAGATCCCTGTCATGGTCAGTGGATGTCTGGTGGCTAACTGTCTGGATTTGTGAATGTTTTGGGGGAACAAGAATGGCTTCCCAGCCCGTTGATGCTAAGACTGTGCACTGGGAGGTGTCAGCTTTGGGGGAACCATGAGGAGTGCATCTTACCGAATCATTCAACATTTCACCATTGCTATTGGCTCAGTCCTGTTTTAATTGATGTGGGGGACTCAGAAACACTTATGCATATTCTTTCCGTCAAAGAATTCATAATGTCATGAAGACTTGAATTATTCACAAATATGAAATATGACAGGAAAAGGCTAAGTGAGGACAGCATCGTCAGTGGCAGAAGCCCTGGATTGTGAGTCAGAGACCGAGGTTTTAGTTCCAGCTCTGTGATTAGCCATCAGAGTGACCAGACTCACACTTGAGGCCTTGGTGTCCTCCCCTGGGAGACAAAGGGGTCAGACCAGAGACCTCTAGGGTGATTTTAATGCCCACTGTGTGAGACTGATAGCAGGTGCTTTAAGGAGTGGTGGTGGTGGTGAGGGGGAGAGGCTTGGGAGTTGCTCTAGATTCTAATTAAAATTTTCAAGTGTGTCTGTTTAAACTTGAGCAGGGATGCCCATTTCTCCCAAGCCCCAGGACCCTCTCACTAAATAAATGCATAAAAAATCAATTTTTGCATCTATATCCTGTTCCTTTCCCCACAAAGACTCATAGAGCAGTTTACAGAGAAATGGAAACTCAGCCCCAGTTCAAAATTGATTTGACTACATTTGATACACTCTTCCTTTCTAGGATATGACTTTTCAGTTATAATAAGCCAAAAGATTGCTTTTCACACCTCTTTCATTTTTATGATTCTTTTCAAAAACTCTTCTGTTGCTTGCAGGAAAACTGTATGGTAGGTTTCAACAGACTCAAAAGTAACCAAACCAGAAGTGCCAAGACCTCGTAATGAGACTGAGGCTGGATGCATTTCTTTGTGTGTGAAGATGGAGATTCTCTCAATGCCACTGAGAATGAGTCCAAATTACAACCCTATCCTTGACTTGTTCCTGGGCTCACAAACACTGGGCAGGAAAGTCAGTGCCAGTAATGGAGAAGCCAGGACTGAAGCGTGTGACACAAGCTGAGGAAGCACCAGAGGGGACCTCAGGCCAAAATGCTACACCAGGCTGTTCAGCCCCCCAGGCCAGGCCCCAGGTGCTGCCTCCCCTCGCTATACCCCCACCACCTTGATGGGCCACTGTACCCTGAACTCAGGGGTCCTGAGAGAAATAGCTTCCCCTGAAGTGTGGGGACAGTCAGCATTCTTGTCACTCATCACAGCTACTTAGCTCCAAAGCATACATAGAACTTGAAGAATAGGAGACAAAGCAATTGAGACCTTAGGAATACAGTTCCTAGGATAAGATTATTTGAGCAGGCTCACACTAAAGTTATTTTCCATTCATCTTCCCTAATACCTAAAGCAGACCACCCCCCTTAATGGATGTGTTAGTTGATGGGGCTGATCACCAACATTGTAGAAAGACATTAAGAGAACAGTGCTACAGAAGAATGAATGATCTGGGCTGGGAACCGATCCGCTAGGGGGTAATTTTAAAAGTGAAATCTGAAGCTGTGGCAAGCTGTAGAAAATTACTATCTCGTTCAATGGGATTAGTTGTCCAAAATGAAGAATATTTTCTTCTTATACCATCTCATTTTCTGATCCCTCTCTTTTTACCACTTGTACTTATTTCCCTCTTCTGTGCCAAGGGCTGGATCCCAGGGCCAACAGCCTCCTGATCATCAGTGCTGTTCCAGGCACAGAGCACAGCCCCGAGGCTGGCTGTGGTGATGTGAAAGCAGAGAAAGTGGGTAGGAATGTCCTTTTTAAAAGGAAAGAACAAGTACAGCGAGAGTACAGAGTTGGAGTCATTGGGAAATTCTGCTGTTCTCCATTGTCGTTTCCATGACACTCTCATCACTTTCTTATCAGAGCAGGGGTCATTTTTCCAGTGGGTCAGGACTGCATCTTGAGCTCTCTTTTGAATCATCTGTCCTTCTCTGAGAGAGAATAGCTTTGTGGCCCGAGGCAGGGTGATGTGAGAAGCTGAGGAGTCTGTGCCTAGAACTCAGCAGGCAGCATGGCTCATTTATGAGCAAGGGGTGATTGGCCAAGAAGTGTGTGTGTGCTGGGTGGGGAGGCACAGATGTCTCCATCGAATCCTTAGTGTAAACCTACCTTAGACTTCACAGTGGAGAGGGAGGAGGAGAGCTGAGATGTTTGGGGATGTGGACTGGAAGAAGGTTGTGAAAATATAAGGAGTACAATCTTCTCAGGCTGGGAGGAGAGAGGAAGGTGAGAGGGTGTTGGGAGTGTGTCTGTGCTGAGGGACAACTTTCACATCTGCCTTGTCTGTTGAACACAAAAACCTCTGGGACTATCAGAGTGATTGGTGTGACTTTGGTGGGATGGGGGTAGGGACCTTTGCCTGAATCCAGCAGAGCACGTGACTCCCTCCACCCACCTACCCACCCACCTTCCATCCATTCATCTTCTGTCCGTGTATCCATCCACCCACCCACCTATCTTCTATCCATCTACTCACCTATGTTTTTTCTTTGGCGACGCTAATTCCTCAACCAGGGGTCAAACCCATGCCCCCTGCAGTGGAAGCATGGAGTCCTAACCACTGGACTGCCAGGGAGATCCCACCACCCACCTATCTTCTATCCACCCACCCACCTATCATCTCCATCTATTTGTCTATCCATCCATCCAATCACCCATCTTTCACTAGCAGCACTTGTGAAATGCCCACACTCACTAGCGGAGGAGGTGAAGATTAAGATCCCATCTACCCCTTCTAGGAGTTCACAGCCCAGTGGGAGAGACAGCTTGGTAGACCAGTGATAACAAGGCAAGGGCCACTCCAAGCGAGGACAGCCCGGTACCTAGATGGGAACAGAGGCCTCCTATTCAGACTTGGAAGGAAGAAGGGAGGCTCCCAGGGGGAGACGCTATTAAGTCCAGGAGGATGAGCACATTATGGGGTATGTGCCTCCCTCATTGGAGGTTCCGGCAAAACTCTCGTTCCTGCCTCAGCGGTTCAGGTTCCCTCCCTGCCCACATTCAGGTGGGGAGAACATACCCCACCTGCCTCCCCATTACTCCCCTCCCCAACCCACAGCCTTTTTTTCTTTCTCCCTGCTATGTAGCTGCTGCTGCTGCTGCTGCTAAGTCGCTTCAGTCGTGTCCGACTCCACATATTGAAATCTCTTTCATCTTCAAATTTTATTACAGTAAAACAATATAACCCCTCCCTTGACCCTAATCCAGGGATAACTCCCACCCTATGCTCTTTTGTTCACACCAAGAATCTGGAAAGAGAAGCCCATGCTTACTGTCACCCACCCCACCCCGTTCAAACATCAGCAGACAGGCACCCTCCCCCAGGACAGTTCCTCCCTGTCCCTGAAGCCGCCTGGACTCTGGTCCCAGTGCTCCGGTCTCCAGCTAGTGGATGCTTCTCAGACTCAGAAAGCAGGTTTGTGGGTGGTGGTTGACACTGCTGTGCATTCCTTCCTTCCCTTCTCTCGCTTGCATAACACAGTCAGGTCTTCTTTCTCCATGGCCCTGGATACCCAGTGTTATTTGTGGGTGCCTGGGCTGCGCCTCCTTTCACACTTTGTTCCCAGAACAGCACGCCTGCCCATGCCCAGATGTCCAGCCCGGGACACTGTGGAGCTTCAGACTCAGCCTCCAGGTCATCACCAGACATGTCTGCCTGGGTGCCCCCCCGACCCCGCTACCCTTGAGAGCTCAAACTCCCTGCCCTCCCAGTCTGCCTGCAGGGCCCCACCATCTACTCCATCATCAACATCAGAACCTGGGAGTTTTCCTAGACACCTCTCTTTTACCTCATTCCCCTGACCTTGTCCTCCATCCAGTGGGTCACAGGTTTTGTGAGTCTGTGTTCTTATTGTTTCCCATCGGCCTTGCTCTTCCATCGCCTCCACCTTGGTTCCAACTCCTGGTTTCCCCCCGGTTACAGCTCAAGCCCTGAAATCCCACAGTCCTTAGTTGCTGGTCCTCAGGCAGGTGTGGGGCTGGCTGTCTCACAATCGCTGGGACAGCTTTCTAAAACTCAAGACTTCCTGGCCCACCCCAGCCAGACAACCTGCGTCAGTGGATGTCCTTTTACAAAGCTGCCTTCTTGCTCCTGAGGTGCAGCTGGAGGCCTGGGAGGCGATTCTGATGAGCTTCCTGCCTCCAGCTTGGTCTGTATCAGTCAGTCCTCCACGTGGGTACAAGATCATTCAAAACTGCAAATCTGATTCCAATCATGTCACTGTTCGAAGCTCTCAGTACTAGCCACAACCCCATCCCTCACCCCCTCATCAAGTCTAAACCCTTAGCTAAGACACACGGCCCTTCATGACCTGCAGCCAGCATCTCTTGCCCTCCCTCCACCCTGCACAGGGCTCCACCTGTGCAGTCAGTCACCTTGCCCCTAGCCCGACAGAACCACCTCTTCCCTGAAATGCGCTCAGTGGCTTCTGACCTCCGCATGAGCGCCCTTCCTTCCTCTCGCTGGCTGGTGTCTACTCAGCTGTGAGGTTTCAGCTCCAGGTCTTCTGCAGGCCTGTCCCTTCCTCTTACCCTCAGCTTATCCTTCTGTGGCTGCCCACCGTCTGATACAGCTTCTCTTTGACTTACAGCATGTGAGTCAGAATGACTTTGACCCATAGCCTGCCAGGAAGTGTCCAGACCACTCAGGTTTCTAAATGTTCCTGCTTCAGGGCTTTCTAGGCTGGGATGCAATTCCAGTGCTGCTAGTTACCACCTCAATACTGTGATGGACATACGTTGAAAGAACCCACCCTGTGATGGCCAGACTTGGAAGAAAACCTTCGTCACTTAGCAAACACTTGACAATCTACTTTCCTTTGAAATAAAAACATGAAGCCATCACTTAGCAACCTGCTGGTACTTCACTGCGCTCCCCCAGATGGGTATTAATCGTCACCATCCACAGGCCTGGAGAACACCATGTGCTGTCAGAGTGCTCACAGAGGGGCAGAGCTGCGTCCACATGTGAGTGGCGCTGAGGCTGGGTGGGGTCTCCTTTGTCAAAGCACCTTCTGTTCAATAAAATATCAGACCTGCTCCCGCTGAAAAGATGTAGTAGAGTCAGATGTGGCTGCTCTCGCCTTCCCTGCCTTCCTCCTTGGTTTCCCACTTGGTCCACAGCCTTGTACTCTCTGCAGAGGGAACATGTTGTGACTTCTGGATACCCTATCACTGTGGCCCCTTCTGTACCATGTGGCTTTCAACCCAGCAGCGCTGGCAGGGTGTCTGGGGTCACAAGGTCAGTTGGGGAGGACCACAGGTGAGTCCTTCATAGGCCTGTGAAAGTTGGGATGGGGGAAATCACCTACCAGCTGAGGGCATTTTGCAAGTCCAGCTGTCGCAGAGGATCAGATATCTCCTGAGGCTGGCATCTGAGCATCACCTGGAAATCAGGTAAATCCTTCAAGGTTTCCAGTAATGCTGCCTCTGGGTCTGGGCTGGGTTTTCTAAGGTGGCCCAGGCTGTTGCTGACCCTCTCCTACCTGGGGGACCATCAGCTGCCCTGGGGGCGGGGATGGATGGGCACACCAACCCCCATCCCGATGGAGTTATGCGTTTTTGTTCTGGGAACTTATTCAGTCAGGATTTTGTAAGAGAGTGAAGTAGAAGGCCTTCATGGTGCACAGGAGTTGAGGGTTCTCTGTGTCTCCTTCATTCCTTCCCTTTGAGTGGTGGGCACACAGAGCACCCCTTCCCTATCCTTGGTCTCTGCCAGCGAGCTCATGTCATCCATGTTTGTTTCAAGATCAGCCTTCTTCCCACCTGCCAGGCCGTCTCCCTCACCCCACATCGGGCCCCTGAACCGGGATGTCTTGAACTCTAGAGCCCCCCTTGCTGCCTCTAGCACTCTCCTGTGTGCTGAGGCCCACCGCGTCTTACCCGCACCATTGCCTGGGTCTCCCAGCCGTGCCCTGAGATTTCTCTCCTCCACTTACTCCCTCCAGCATCCATTGTTTGGGCCTCCTGGGACCTGCTGCCCAGCTCCATGGCTCCACACTGGCCTGCTCTCTCAGCCTGGCTTGCTAGGGTCACCCCAGCTTGTCTCCCACTCTCTTTCCCAACTCTTTTTGTTCACTCATCCAGCATTTATGGAGCAGGTTCTACGCAGGACTGTGATAGATTCTGTGGGATACAACAGTGAAAAATCTTGGAACTTCTCCTTGGGGGCTCATAACCCACAGTGAGAGGCTATTGTTCTCCAAATAATTAAGCACAAGGCTGTGTTCATATTACAGAAGTGGAACAAAGAGGGGGTAGGTGAGGGGAGTTGGGATAAGGAAGGCCTCCCAGAGGATGAGGAACGTGGTCCAGGCCTGGCCGATGGGCATGAGGGCAGCAGGCAAGGGAGGGTGGGCATCCCCAGCCTGCCTCTCCTGCAAGCCCTGTATTGCTGTCGACCACCTGCTGCTCTGCCGGTGTCACCTGCAGAGGTCTCCCAGCTGGGCCATCACGCCTGCCGTTGCCCTATGCCTCCCTCCACAAAGGTGATTCCGTCCTTGACCTTGAAGTCTCACCGGTCCTTCAATACTGGGCTCAGATTCCATCTCCCCCTTCCCTGACCACCTCTCCCTCCTCGGCTCCCTTCTGCATTTTATACTTTGGTTGTGACGTTTACCGCTTTGAGTACTTTTTGTGATTTACCTTTCCTCATCTCCCTACTTCTAGAATTTTCTTGAAGGGCTAACTTGACGGTGGAACTGAAATCACTGATGAGCTTTTTTCTAAGCAAAGAGCAAAAAGCAGCCTGAAATGTACACTGAGTGAGTGAATGAGTGAAGTCGCTCAGTCGTGTCCGACTCTGCGACCCCATGGACTGTAGCCCACCAGGCTCCTCAGTCCATGGAATTTTCCAGACAAGAGTACTGGAGTGGGTTGCCGTTTCCTCCTCCAGGGGACCTTCCTGACCCAGGGATTGAACCTGGGTCTCCTGCATTGCAGGCAGATGCTTTACTGTCTGAGCCATCAGGGAAGCCTGAATGTTTATATTCTTGGCTTTTCTGTTGGTAGAGTCTGGTGACCCACAGCGTTGGAAAGACGACAGTATCTGCTGTTTGTCCTAGAAGACCCTCGGAACCCAGAGAATGTATTCAGAGATACCTTTTCTTCTCTCCGTCCATGTAGGGTTCGATGACCTTCAGGTGTGCTCGGACCCCGGCGTCCCCGAGAATGGCTTCAGGACGCCCAGCGCGGGGGTTTTCTTCGAAAGCTCTGTCACCCGTTTTCACTGCCAAGACGGATTCAAACTGAAGGGCTCTACAAAGAGACTGTGTATGAAGCATCTAAACGGAACCCTAGGCTGGATCCCGAGTGACAAACCCATCTGTGTGCAGGAAGGTAAAGTGGTCCCTTCCACCCCCACCCCTACCACATGGAAGCTGCTCCCGTGGTCACCTCGTGGCCGCGGGGGTACTGAAGCTGTGTGCCAGAGGGACCAGCTCCCTGGCTGCTCTCTGTTTCAGGGCTGGTCCAGCAGGCTGATGGAGGATCATGCGTGCTCAGGAAGGGTTGGGGCAGGGAATAAATGCAGCTCAGCATCAGGAGTAATCGTCTTCCTCTGTGTCTCAATTACAAGCCAATTTATCGTCATTTTTGTCAATGCAAAAGAGCAACTCAGATAACGTGAGGGCCATTTATTATCGAACTGCCAACTCAGCGCCCATTTCCATGTTACTCAATAAAAAATGCAGTAAATATATTGAGCCAAAACTGTATATAATGATACAGAAGATGCATGTTACTCAGAGGATTAAATCAATTACTCCTTATCAGTCCTACGTTAGACATGATTCATTTAAGGAAAGAAAGGACTGTGGCAAGCAATGATAGATTGATAAGGTAGATATTTATCTCCAGTAGTTATCCCTAAATTTATTGATCATGACAAGATATTCATTTACTTCTAGCAGCTATCCCCAAGTCTTTTGGTTGAAACAACTTCATATATATATATATGTGTGTGTGTGTGTGTGTGTGTGTGTGTGTGTGTTTGTGTGTATTTTTGCTTGTTTGTTTTTACTCTGTGAAGATACTTTTAGAATTTAAAAGAATGCATTGAGTTTAACTAATTGGAATGCCAAATTGTGGCTTATATATCTCTGATGATCAGCGAGGTTGAAGTAGGAATAGGCATGAATCAAGAGTTAATTCCAGCTCCAAATATCCACGAGGCATAGAACTTGTATTTCATCAAGTTCATTAGAAGTGGGTTTCACTTTCTCTTAACACCATTATTGATTTTATGTTCAAATGGAGCTTTTATAATAATGTTTTGTAAACTCTTATTCTGATTTAGCGTATATCTTCTTTATGAAACTTTTAAAATAATTTAATTTGACAAGCATTGATAAAACATCTATTATGCTCCTCCTTATGGAAATTATGAAGGATGAGTATGGTAGTGTCTTAGTCTTAAAGTGTTTACTTGCTATTTTTGCTTTTATTTTCAAGATTTTTTTAAAAAGCCAAAATTACTATGAAGAATTAAAAATGTTAAAAGTAAATTTGTTTTGTCCCCTTAAATACAGTCCAGGCAAGTTGTGGTTTCTTTAACATTCTATTAATTAAAAGCTTATTTTAAAAAGTTGATTTACTATCTAAAATAAACAATAAAGATCTACAATATAGCACGGAAAGTTATATTCAATATAATAACCTATAATGGAAAAGAATCTGATAAAGAATATACATGTATACAAATCACTTTGCTGTACACCTGAAGTTAACACTACAGTATAAATCAACTATACTTCAATTTTAAAAAATTATTTAGTTTGTATGTAGAAATTTTCCTGCTAAAACCTATGGCCTAAGATACCCAGTACTTAAAACCCAGAAAAACTCAAAAACATCAGAGAACAAAGAAAACCAATAGACTCTCTGAATATTGCCCAAAGTTGAAGGCCCTCTGTTACTTGGTCAATCCTGGAAAAAAAAAATGTATCTCTTTATAGATGAGCTTCTTTCCAACCTTGTACATAACAATATAATACATAGTAATTCCAAGAAAGGGAGTGAAAAATCACCTTGGAGTAGAGACTTCTATCATATAGGTCAACATGCATAACCCTTAACACTTAGCCCCAAACATAGGAGAGGGGCTGTGTACATGGGGATGGCAGAGAAGAGTCAGCTCTTTTATTCAGTTCTGTTCAGTTCAGTTGCTCAGTCGTGTTCAACTCTTTGCGACCCCATGGACTGCAGCACACCAGGCTTCCCTGTCCATCACCAACTCCCGTAGCTTGCTCAAAACTCATGTCCATCGAGTCGGTGATGCTATCCAACCATCTCATCCTCTGTCATCTCCTTCTCCTGCCTTCAATCTTTTCCACCATCAGAGTCTTTTCTAAGGAGTCAGTTCTTCGCATCAGGTGGCCAAATATTGGATCTTCAGCTTCAGCATCTCAAAATATGATCAAATGTTTCCAAAGGACAGTCCACGACTCCTCATTGCCAGCTGATGTTACACTCTAATCAACATATTACAAAGTTTGGAAGAATGGGTGTTTCCTTTCTAAGTATGATGGTATAATTATTTTTAATATAAATGTTGATTTTTGTTGGTCTTTGAAAGATCTGTATAAGGAGATTACTTTCTTTGCCCTTGCCATGGAGAAAATCCTTATTGTCAATGTACTAAGCCTTCTGTATGAGGCTTACAGGGGCGAGGGGTGCGTAGAAGTCTATTCCATGGATGTCAGAGAGGAGGGAAGGAGCCAAATTTTTTCCCCCATGGTTTGTAAATGGCCTTTACTCTCTGATTAGAATTTATGCCAGGTGAATAGTAACGGCTGTTTAATTCATTTGTTTTCCCTTGTCAGGTAATTCTTAGAGAGCTAATGGATTTTTTTGTGTGTGCTGGTAATAGTGATAACAGTAATACATTACCACATTTTTATAGGTCATTAGAGTTTGAAAGTACGTTCAGATTCACTATCTCATTTAACATATGCAGTCACCGTACAAGGAAAGTCTTATTGTCCTTATTTCCTGTTTAGGAAACTGAGGCCCAGAGAAGTTTACTCACTTTGTCAAAGTCATATAGCTGGTGAGTAAGCTGCAGATTTGTAACTAGTTCTAAGCCAGCACTTTTCTTCTACTAGGTTATGTCTAAGTTTCTTTTTGCATCACAATATTCCTATTGTAATCACCTATGCAAAAACACATTGTTACACCAAATGGCATCATCAACGTTCAGAGTTGAAGGGACTTACAGAAGTCAGATAATTCAAGCCCTCATTCTAATTTAGTTTGTGTTCAATCAATAGGGAAAATGAGTCTCAGAGAAGCTAAGAGTCTTCCCAGACTTAAATGGCCATTTAGGGACACATCTGTTCTAGCCCAGGTCTTATCACTGTTACCTGGACTCCTTCCAATCTTCTCAGCTGTCAGCCAGTTCTGCCTAAGACACAGATTTTGAAAAATAAGTTCAAATGCATTGAAATGCTTTATAGCAGTAAAGTGCTCTACAGAAGCAAGGTGATATTAAGGCAAATATTTTCTTGTGCATTCACTCGGATTCCCTCTTTTATGCTCCACTTCACCCTGCCACATGTACCAGTCATCTCCCTTCTCTCACTTTACTCTAGTCTAAGTGGTTTATTCCAAGCAAACTCGCTTATAGACATTTGGACTCACAGAACTGATAATATAGGCAATGAATTAATTTCATGGCATCCAAAGCCTCCAGCCTAAGAGATATCTCTGCTTGTCCAAGCTGCTTCTGTAAGACCAGAGCCTTCATATCCCTGAGTAGGGGTGAGGATGCTTATGGTCCAGGGAGCAGGGGAGGTGACCAATATGGTGGAGAGGGGACCGTGGGGTTGGCAAAGCACTGAAAATACTCCCTGTGGGCACAGGACTGCTGACATAGTAAATACAGGGACTAAAGGCCAGAGGACAGCCACCATCTGGGCCTCTTACTTTCCAAAATCACTCAGCTCATCTACTGGGGGACACTTTCCCTGCTAACACATCCCTTTCCCACATTTCATAAGAAAAAGTGTAGGTAAAATCGGATTGACTTTGCGTAAGTTCACTTGACACTTATACAACACACGTCAAATCAGGACATAGAAACATGCTGTCCTGTCCTGAAAGCTTTAAAAGAGGTGGGGTCAGTATTGTGGCAATTCAGACTCTGGCTTTTTGCACATCATGAAGAAGTAGTTTATTAAAAAAATAAACATCCTGGAACCTTCCTGGTGGTCCCGTGGCTAAGACTCAGCACTCCCAATGCAGGCAGCCCAGGTTTGATCCCTGGTCAGAGAACTGTATCTCACATGTTGCAACTAAAGATCATGCATGCCACAACGAGGACCCAGCACCACCAAATAAATAAATATTTTTTAAAAAATAATTAAAAATAAATATCCCAAATAAACCAAAATAAAATGAATTCAAATCCATTTGTATTATGTATAAATATGACATGGGAGGAGCAGAGAAGAATCAGTCTATGTGTTGCCCAAACCTATTTATTATCAATATTAATGGAAATATATCATTACTTGACCGCCCCTTGGTCCAGCTGGAATACACGATACATCTCATTTCTTGTGGCACTGGTTATGCCAACTGGACAGAAGTTTTTTTGTTTTATTTTTGGCTGTGCTGTGTCTTAGTTCCAGCATGCAAGATCTTCAGTCTTTGTTGTGGCATGTGGAATCTTTTGTCGCAGCATGCGGCATCTAGTTCCCTGGAGAACTAACTAAAGAACTAACTAACTAACTTAACCATGATGGTGTGATCGCTCACCTAGAGCCAGACATCCTGGAGTGCGAAGTCAAGTGGGCCTTAGGAAGCATCACCACGAACAAAGCTAGTGGAGGTGATGGAATTCCAGCTGAGCTATTGCAAATCCTAAAAGATGATGCTGTGAAAGTACTGCACTCAATATGCCAGCAAATTTGGAAAACTCAGCAGTGGCCACAGGACTGGAAAAAGTCAGTTTTCATTCCAATCCCAGAGAAAGATAATGCCAAAGAATTTTCAAACTACCACACAATTGCACTCATCTCACATGGCAACCCACTCCAGTACTCTTGCCTGGAAAATACCATGGACGGAGGAGCCTGGTAGGCTGCAGTCTACGGGGTCGTGAAGAGTCAGACACGACTGAGCGACTTCACTTTCACTTTTCACTTTCATGCATTGGAGAAGGAAATGGCAACCCACTCCAGTATTCTTGCCTGGAGAATCCCAGGGACGGAGGAGCCTAGTAGGCTGCCGTCTATGGGGTCGCACAGAGTCGGACACAACTGAAGCGACTTAGCAGCAGCAGCAGCACATGCTAGCAAAGTAATGCTCAAATTTCTCCAAGTGAGGCTTCAACAGTACATGAACTGAGAACTTCCAGATGTTCAAGCTGGATTTAGAAAAGGCAGAGGAACCAGAGGTCAAATTGCCAACATCCGTTGGATCATAGAAAAAGCAAGAGAATTCCAGAAAAACATCTACTTCTGTTTCATTGACTATGCTAAATTCTTGGATTGTGTGGATCACAACAAACTCTGGAAAATTCTTAAAGAGATGGGAATACCAGACCTCCTGACCTGCCTCTTGAGAAATCTGTATGCAGGTCAGGAAGCAACAGTTAGAACTGGACATGGAACAACAGACTGGTTCCAAATAGGGAAAGAAGTACATCAAGACTGTATGTTGTCACCCTACTTATTTAACTTATATACAGAGTACATCATGAGAAATGCTGGACTGGATGAAGCACAAGCTGGAATCAAGATTGCCGGGAGAAATATCAATAACTTCAGATATCCAGATGACACCACCCTTATGGCAGAAAGCGAAGAAGAACTAAAGAGCCTCTTGATGAAAGTGAAAGAGGAGAGTGAAAAAGTTGGCTTAAAGCTCAACATTCAGAAAACTAAGATCATGGCATCTGGTCCCATCACTTCATGGCAAATAGATGGGGAAACAGTGACAGATTTTATTTTTGGGGGGTTCCAAAATCACTGTAGATGGTGACTGCAGCCATGAAATTAAAAGACACTTGCTCCTTGGAAGAAAAGCTATGACCAAAGTCCACGGGGTCTCAGAAAGTCGGATATGACTGAGTGACTGAACTGAACTGAACTAAATTCCCAAGAGAGCTAACTAAATAATTGTGCGCAGTTCCTGGGTAGGGTGAGAGACCATTACCTAGATGTCCCGTGGCACCCAAATCCCTCCTCCCTCTGATTCTCTTTCCTGGGAGAGTGTCTGGGACACTGTTTAAAGCCAGACCCGGAAGCTGAGCTTCTGAGTGGATTCAGGGTGTCCGTGGAGCATCCTTGGAGGTAGATTGCATACTCCTTGTGCAGAAACATACCTGTTTCTTGTCTCCTTTGAGCTTCCTTCTCCCGAGCACGTGCCCGGGGAGGTAGCAGCTACAGCAGCAGTCAAACATTTCTTTGCAGATGGTCCTCATAATTGAGGACTTCTTCTCAGACCCCTCCTCTTCGAGGTAGAGGGGACCTTTCTCTTTTCTCCTCACCATGTCCCTTGAGCAGCTCTGCGAATAGTTAATGGTCACATTGATAAATTTCAGATAGACCTGTACCAAGCAAATAAGAAGGATTTGGGTTTTCGCAGGCAGATGGCCTTTTCAAGTGACAGTCTTCCAGAGCATATTCCAGATCAGCTTGAAGCCACTGTGGCTCTTCTGAACGACCCTGGGACCACAATGCTGAGAGCTGAGGTCCATCAACTGCCGCTTGTTTGAGAACCAGCTCGCTGAGCAGGAAGCTTTCTCAGGATGTCCCTGCTTTCTGATTGGCTGGAGGAAAGCAGGAGACAAAAGCACCGCTTAAAGCACATGTTAGTGTAGCCTGTGAACCGCTGCCCCTGTAAGGAGAGTCCCTCTTGGGATGGCTTTCCTCGCTCTGATAAGGACCAGTGAAGCCCTTGGCAGGATGGTCTAGTTGGACCTGCAGCCCTGGGGCCCCGGTGGTACCTGAGAGCTTTGCCCGACAACCCTTAGAGCAACCTCATCCGGCCTCTCAGTGCTTATGGAGGGCAAGGTCCCTCCATCTAGAGGGAGATGAGGGTACAGATGACACAGGAGCATGTGATGACCAGCTCCCGCAGTAGATAGTACCATGTATGACCGGCCAGTCCAAGCAGGTGGGTCTCCTGCATGAGGCAGGCAAGGCAGGCCCCAGTGCACTGGCAGTTGTTTCCTATGGCTGCTTCCTGCCTGTCTTCTCTCATCCCTTGGCCATGGGGCTGTGTTTTTATAAACAAGGAAACTAAAGCTGAGAATCCCCTGGCAATCCAGTGGTTAGGACTTGGTGCTTTCACTGCTGTGGGCCCAGGTTCAATCCCTAGTTAGGGAACTAAGATCCCTTGAGTTGTGTAGCT
This sequence comes from Okapia johnstoni, assembly GCA_024291935.2. NCBI lineage: Eukaryota > Metazoa > Chordata > Mammalia > Artiodactyla > Giraffidae > Okapia > Okapia johnstoni. Next base: position 50,631,344 of record CM044322.1, read on the forward strand.
CCCCACCCCCCAAAAAAAGTTATTGAAAAAGAAAAGAAACAAAAGCCCATAGAGTTTAAGCGACTTACACAAGTCACATGGCAAATAAACCAGGATTTAGAACCTGCATTCTGACTCCTAGTTCAGAGCTCTTTCTACCAACCTGGTGGTGTGCAACCCAGGCTGCATGTCAGCACCACCTGGGGAACTTTTAGAAATAACAGTGTCTGTAACTTTCTCCAAGAGATTCTATTTTGGTGGTTCTGAGCAATGGGAGCTCCAACATGGTTAAAAGCTCCCAGGGTGATTTCAGTTACCACTGCCACCTGCCCGGTTTTGTCTCAGTCACCTTCATTGTCTGCTTGTGGCTGAAGGTCACAGAGAGCACAGGGGTGCTGTCCCCTCCCCCACCTGCTGTGTCCCCATGCTGAACCTTTCTCTGCCCCAGCTCCTTGCAGAGTGCAGCAGGGGGGGAATAGATGAATTCACTAAGCAAGCATTATTTTTAAGTACTTGCTAAAGTATTTGACTCCCATAGATCTGACCAGGATTGCTCTGAGATTAATAATTTGATGTTAAGAAGGTCCTTTGAGTTTCCTGGGTAAAAGGTACAATGTGAGTTTAAGTAGTATTATTACATTATAAATTTTTGATAAAAAAATTCAACTTGACTCATGAGCTAAAGCTGGCAGTAACGATGGCAGATAACCTCCTTTATTCAGTGAAACTGTAGGGTACAGGCATTTTTCAAAAGCAAGATAGTCATACTTCTTTTTTACAGTTACTCCTATATTAAGGAAAGTTGTCTCCCAGCTCCAGAAACTTCCCCCAAACAGATGGATGCTTTCAAAATGTTTTATTTAGGATCCTTTTCTTCTCACGTACGTTTTCTATCATCCAAAATTTCTTTCTTGTTGCCTTGGACGTGGGTTATCAGAAACAGCAGGCAGTGCCCACAAGGGCAAGTATTTCCATGTCTTCCCCTAAGACAATCTCTTCTCATTTTCCGTCTTCTAAGATGGGAAAGAGCAGAGAGCTGCCTCTCCCTGTCTCCAGGACCACTGTCATTTCTTATTTATGCTTCTGGTAACAGAAGTCACTGCTTCCCTACCCTCCCTCCTTTGTGGCTTCAGTGTGAGTTTCAGTTTTTGTTCTTTAAAAGATTTTTTTTAACTTAAATGTGGTCATGACTTGAAAGGGGAAAAAAATCCAGAGGAAGTAAGGTCAGGTCAGATGGGGGCACACGCAGCAAAGATAAATGACAGAAATGATCAGTTATCATTGTTGCAAGATGATGGCTGGACCGCCACAGACAGGGATTCACAAGCCTGCACAGCTGAGGCCCCTGGAGGTGCAGAGGGAAAATCCGAATCCTAGCAGACTTGACCAGCTGCCTGCCGTCATCTCCCGTTTCGTGCGAGTGCTGCAGTTCACCCTCTCTTACAGGGGCCGTGGGAGTAGGAACTTGCTTTAAGCCACAGGACTATCCAGCAAATGCAGAACATCCATATGTGTACACAGCCTTGTCAGATCATGTGTAAAGGTCACAAAATGATTATTAACAACCTCAAACACCAGGTCGATCACCAAGATTCCCTAGAAAGCCAGTTTTTCACAAGCTTGCAGCAGATGCTACCCAGAATTAGGTTGGCTGCCTGTGAAAAATGCAGGGTAACCCTCATGGGTGTCCTTCCAAACCCATTCCAGACCAAGTTTATTTCCCCTCATGTGGTTCTTGAGTGGTTTGGGAATGACCGTGGCTCCCCAGTCTGCATCTTGAGAGTCCTGTTATGATGCAGATCTCTTCGGAACCCCACACCTGACTGCAGAAGGAGAGGCCTTGGGCGTGGAGCTGCCTTGCAGCTGCTCAGATAGGATTCTGTTCTTGACTACATTTGTCTGACAAAGCTGCTAAGGATGTGTAGGGACTTGTTAAATGTGAATTATCCTCTGCTAGTCAATCACCTTGTGTATCCATGAAGCAGTGGTTCTCAACTTTGACTTCATGGGAATTGCCCAAAGGGCGTGTTAGAAATGCACATCACCAGCCCTCCTCTTAGAGATTTTTATGCATTAGGAATCTGAATTTATCAGGCACCTCCAGGAGATCCTCGTGCCGGCTGGCCTCAGAGCACACCTTGATATACTTGCCATAGGCACTCCGTAAGCAGAACATCAAGATGTAGGTTAGAATTTCCATAAGTCCTCAGCCCATGAGAATGGTATTTGAATGACTTTCTTTTATTTTTCTTGTGAGCTCAGCTCTGGCAACCAAGTGCTTCTATCATTTCCTTGTTGAAAATAAAGGCTACTTCTGGAAGGTGGAAAGAGACCTCAAAGGTTTTTTTTAAAAGAAAATCGTTTCTGGAAAATAATTAAAGTTTTATGCTTTTGGAAATTTAAATGCCACCCCAAGATGTTTAGTCACTCATTTCCCAAAATTCTGGTAAGCATTATCTGTCGGGCCCAGAAGCTCCCAGTGTAGCTGGGAAAGATCATTGCCTTTACAGTGAATTCCCCTACTCCTCTTTCTGGATTAATTGTGCTGTTGTTTCTTTAACCTTTTAAAATTCATAAAATATAACATATGTAGAGAGATGCATACAGAACCAAACAGTTCAGTGAATTATCACAAAGCAAACACTCTTGTCATGACTATTCAGGTGAAGTTGTAGGGCATCGCTGATACCCCAGAAGCCCCCTCCCAGTCACTGCCTCCCTTTTCCCTCTCTGAGATCACCCCTTTCCTGAATCATAATGACCATTTCCCATGGTAATCACTTTGTCTGGAAGTATGCATTCCTAAACATGGTACTATTTTAAGCTTAATTTACTTTTGTCTTAGTTTTGAGTTTATATACATGGAATTAATAAGTATAATTTTATGTTGGACTTTTACTTTATGTTTGTAAAAGTCATGCATGTATTATTTTTAAAAAATATTTATTTGCTCATTTGGCTGTGCCAGGTCTTAGCTGCCACACATGGGATCTTTGACCTTTGCTGCAGCATGTAGGATTTAGTCCCCTGACTAGGAATCAAACCTGGGCCCCCTGCATTGGGAGCTTGGAGGTTTAGCCACTGGACCATCAGGGAAGCCTGCATGCATGTTATGGCATGTGGCTGTAGTTTGTTCATTGGCATTGCTACACCATGTTCTATTATATGAATAGACAATATTTGAACACTCTGATGTTAATGAAAATTTATTGTTTTTCCAATTGGGTCTGTTACAAATAGGGCTGCTGTGAACATTCTTGAACACACCTCTTGGTGAATATATATATATCCATGTTCTGTTGGATATATGCCTAAGATTGGACATGCTTGATTGTAGGATATACCTGTGTTTTAGCGTTAATAGGTACTGCCATTATCCAAAGTGGTTGTGCCAATTTACACTCCCGTGACAGAGTGTGAGAGTCCCAGTTAACTCCTGGCCAACACTTGCATTATCAGTATTTTAGACACTGGTGGGTATTTAGTGGTAGCTTGTGGTTTCCCTGGTGAGTAGGAAGTTAAACACCTTTTTGTATATTTATTGAACACCTTGTTATCCTCTCTTATGAAGTGCCTGTTCAATTCACTTGCCCATTTATCTACTGAGTTGTCTTTTTCTCATTGATTTTTATATATACTGAGTTTTTTTATATATACTGAATATAAGCCCTACATTGGTTGTATGTGCTAAAAATACCTTCTTGCATTATGTGGCTTACGTTTTTATATTATCATATAATTATTTACAACTATTTACATTTACATATAATTTACATTGTATTAGCCTAGAGATGATTTGAAGTATACAGGAGGATGTGTGTAGGTTGTATACAAATGCTTCACCATACTGTATAAGAGACTTGGGCATCTGTGGATTTTGGTGTCCATGGGGTGGGGGAGGAGGTCTTACTTGGAATCAGTGCCCTATGGATACTGAGGGATGGCTGTATTCAATTCTATTTCACTGTGACCAGAAAACATACTCTATAGTCTCAGTCTTTGGAAATGTGTTCTTTCTTTCTGGCCCAAGTATGGTCAATTTTTGTAAATTTTCTATTTATGCTTAAAAGACATGTATAATGGTGTGAGTCCTTCAGAGTGGACACCTAAGAATTCTTTCTGTAGAAAGAATTACTATCCAAGTGTTAAATATAAATACTTTAAATAACAGATACTAATTGCCTTTTTCCACCACAAATAAATAAAATATACCAATCTATAGGTCAAAGGAAAACACTAAGTACAAGAAACAAGCTTATTTACAGTAACGTTACTCCTTGCAGTTCTCTCCCACGTGCCTTCTTCTCACTGGTTTTAAGGATGGTTTCATGATAATTCCACTTTAACATTCAGCTGAGAGCCACATGGTCTTGAGTACCCTGTCCTGCTGTGTCTTCTGTTTTTGTAAGAGTTAATATCCTACAAAGAAAGAAACAGCCTGAGCTAGCCCTGCTCCCTGAGCAAAACTACCCACATGGTGGTGCCCCTTTTCTATGAAGAACCCACTGCTTCCAGTCATCTCCTTTCTGAATAGCACCAACTCCTGCCTCTACTTTTCTCAGGTTGCTGGTTTATGATGACATCATTAGCTGCAGTTGATTCTGTTCCAAGTAAATGATGGTGGTCAGAACAGTGTTCTCTAAGCACTATTGCATGGAACAGGAGTTCTGTAGAATAGTGGAGATGTGGAACACCACTGATGCACAGCTGTGATTCTGAGGGATGTTAATAGATAGTAAGTTTAAAAAAGGATGTTGTGATACAAGGTTTGGGGACTCCTCCCAAACCACCATCACCTCTGAAACCAACTGCAAGTTCAAGGATTCCCAAGACTATCACTCTGAATCCAGTCACAAGTTTAGAAGTTCCCCAAGTCCATCTTCAGGTTCAGTAATTCACCAGGACTGATGATACTCACGATTATGATGTATGACAGTGAAAGGACACATATTAACGTTATCTAAGGAGAGAGGCATACGGGGTCCAGGAGGCACCAGGCATGAGCTTTCAGTCGTTCTCTCCCAGTGAGCTGTACACGCAGTGCCTGTTCCCCAGCAACAGTGTCAATACACGTTGAGTATTGACAACCGGAGAAGCTCACAGAGGCTTGGTGTCCAGCATCTTAATTGGAGCTTGGTCGTGTAGACATGATTGGCCATTTGTGCATCTCCAGTTCTTTCAGAAGTACAGCTGGTAACTGCATGGGCCAATGTTCCCTGGCCTAAATCACATTGTTGTTGTTTTTCAGTCACTCAGTGGTATCTGACTCTTTGCAACCCCATGGACTGCAGTGCACTAGGCTCCTCTGTCCACTATCTCCTAGAGTTTGCTCAAATTCATGTCCATTGAGTCAATGATGCCATCCAACCATCTCATCCTCTGTCATCCCCTTTTTCTCCTGCCCTCAATCTTTAAGCTCCAGTTAAAAAAGATACTCATCTCAGATTGCACATTCCAAGGACTTAGTGGTTACTTCCCAGGAGCTGAGGGCAAAGGCCAGAGCCCCCTTTGGGCAAGGCCAGCCCCTTATTGCACGTACCCACAAGATACAGAGCATGTCATGGCCCATGCTTTATAAGTCCAGGAGTTCCCACCACATTGAAGTAAAAACAAATGCCCTGTCCTTATCTACAAGGCCCTGCATGATCTGACCTTTCCATCTTACTCTCGCTTAGTATATTCCAGGCACTCTGATCTTCCTTTGTGTTTTTAAGGACACCGAACTCTCTCCTGGCCTGTGTAGTGGCAGTTCCCTCTGCCTGAAATACTCTTCTCCCCAATCCACACATGATTGGATTCTTCTTGTCATTAGATCTCAGCTTAATAAATGTCATTTCCTCAGAGGCTCCTTTCCTGTCTTCCCAAATTAAAGGAGTCCCTAAGTCAGTCCCTATTCTATTACCTTGTTATGTGTTCATCATGGCAGTGATCATTGCCTATTATTTTCTAGCTCACTTACCTGACAATTTGCTTGTTAGTAGTCTCCTGCCATACGAATGCCATAAGAGTAAAATTCTTGACTTTTTCTCTATCCTCAACACCGAGGATGTACCAGGACTAGAGTAAATGCTCAATAACTCAATGAATGAATGAACTGATGGATGAATAATAAGCTTTACAAATGCTGGCTTAAACTAGATCCAGTAGAATTCTTTACAGCAAGGCTTTCAGAGCCTTTAATATGCTAATAGGAATTATGAATCTCTAAGTGTGTATCATGTATTCATGCTTCTGTGAACACTTTGGCAGGCATATTGATGCAGAAATTTGTCATTTTAAAGGAATCAGATTGGTTTTCACATATAACTAACATTTTGCTAAGTCGCTTCAGTCGTGTCTGACTCTCTGTGACCCTACGGACTGTAGCCCACCAGGTGCCTCTGTCCATGGGATTCTCCAGGCAAGAATGCTAGAATGGTGTCATGCCATCTTCCAGGGCATCTTCTCAACTTAGGAGTTGAACCCGTGTCTCTTACATCTCCTGCATTGGCAGGTGGGTTCTTTACCAATAGCACCACTTGGGAAGCCCCAAACAACATTTTAAAGAAAAACAAATCTTAAAATATGGCACATATTCTTTAAAATTCCTCTTTCTCTTTACTGCTCCATCCTTTAGTTGCTGTCTGCAACTAATTGGATTAATTGATTTGTACATGGGTATACGTGTGTAGGACTGCCTTAGGGTCTTCTGTCCACTCTTTTATTTATTATATTAAATCCTCATTGTTACTAGAAGCAGGACACAAAAATAATGATAGTTGTAGGTTTGTGAAAGAGGATTTCAGGCATGGAAGCTTTTGATACCCCTCAAGTTATATTTCCAAAGTGCCCATTGATACCCTGTAGATAAAAGTCTTGACTGTTGACCTGATTTTACTCAATAGGATCAGTTATTGATAGACCTTCTTTTCGCAGTCTTTGATAACAATATTTTTGCAGTTGCTTTTACAAATTCTTTGTGTTGGCCGAATGCATTTGTGCTATAGAAAGTTGTGTTATTTCTATTGAAAACTTTAGAATTGATGAAGATGTGTGTGTTTCTTTTTAGAGACTAAAGATCCTGGTATGTTTCTTTCCATAAAAATAAGGACTAGAGTTTTTGACTGCTACCACTGATGGGTTGAGACTTTTCCCAGATGCTTTTTTTCTTTCTACATCACCCTCCTTCAGTGGCAGGACTAGGTGCCAGCTATTCTGGATTTTTAAAAAAAATTAGAAAGGCTCTGGACAGAATTTTCTCCTATCATGGTTTAGTTTAGGCTTTGCTAGAGCTGATCTATTTGAGTTTTGTCTTTACATGTGGAGCACAGCTGCTCATGGTCTCTCTACCATGGTGCAGTTTAAACTCCAAACTTCCACCGACTCCCCAGTGAATACGGGGATCACCTCATATAGTAAATTGGTCCTGCATCACTCCCTGTGCTGACTCTTCTTTGAGTCGAGTACATAAATTATGGGCATATGGGAGGCAGTGAATTCCCTTTGAACCTCTAGTCCCCGGCTCCTGCCTATGGAAACAAGATGTTCTAATTAGAAGTTCAAAGCATTCTACGCTATAGACTACTATGTAAAGGAACCACCTTCAGAAACAAGGCTTGATGCTTCCACTTCTGGTCAGCCAGTGTCCTTGTGTTACTACAGCCACATGGCCATTCCCATCCATTGAGTTTACTGCTGCTAGCTGACCACCTCCTGAGCATGCCGGTTAATTCTTGAATAAGTTTTAAATCAATCATGAAAACAGTTGTTTAGTCATATAAATTACTACCACAGGATCTATTTACAGCCCAGATTTTACAGACGGATGCCTTGATAAATGTGTTTTTATTTGCTGTGAATAATTTCTGCAGAGCGATATTGAAAAAAATGTAATTCACATTTTCCATTAAGAAGAAGGCTGCAGTGGTGTGCAGAGCTGTCAATTATCTGTGTCTCCAGTCATGACTGGGCTTCCCCGGGTGTCTCAGCAGTAAAGAATCTGCCTGCAATGCAGGAGGTGCAGAAGACATGGGTTTGATACCTGCGTTGGGAAGATCCCCTCGAGGAGGGCCTGCCAACCCACTCCAGTATTCTCGCCTGGAGAATCCCATGGACACAGGAGCCTAGTGGGCTACAGTCCATGGAGTCGCAAACAGTCGGACACCACTGAAGTGACTGAACACACACAAATGCACCAGTCATGATTATTCTGGGATTAATTTGGGAGGAATTCAGCTATTCTTGTAGAAAAACATGAGCAGTTAGAAAACCTCTTTCCATAGCCGGAAAAACTCTTTCCATGCAAAAAGGAGAGGTAAAATTGAAACCAGAACCCAGTTCTCCAGCCAAGACTCCCTCTGTTGAGTCCAGAGGCAAAGGGAAGAGCTGATAATGGGTTTCCTCATCATGAGGGGGAGGCTTAGCTGCCAGAGCCTGGAAAGAATCAACTTCTCAGGTCCACATGGCCCCTCTCAGCATTTCCTCCCCAGGTGTGTACAGAGGTCTGGAAGCATGGAAGGAACATCGCAGGAAGTAGTGGCATAGTCCCTGCTCTTAAGCTCATGGTGGGAAGGAGGGCTGAGATCATGGCAGAGCTGGGCTCAGGAGCATTGGGCTCTGGTGATCTATGAGGGTTGATGAATGGCCACCACCCTTGCCTTCCCAGCTGGCAGGTCCCTCCTCTGCCTGGGAGACCCTTTTCTGCCCGAGGCTTTCCTGTCACTGATGTTCTGTTTTCTGGAGTCCGTTGTTGTCAGAGTGCTCCCAGTAAACCCAGCCCCAAACCCACATCGTAGCCCCCATGACATGCTCTTTTTAAAGCCGCCCAAGTTCCCAGCCCCCAGAGCCCTCCTCCAGCCAATCCCTGCATCAGAGTTCCCAGGACTTGTTGCCTGAGAGCTGACAGTTCAAAGCTTAGAGGAACTTGAAGCTCAAGTTTCTTATGAATACTATTGCAAACTATTCTGGATTCAGTAGACTTTGGGGAATGGCTGAGAAATCCATTGAAAAATTTCTGGAGGAAGTTTTTATGATCCTCAAAATGCTGTTTTTAAATTTTGCCTTGTTTCAGAAAATTAAGAAACAAAAAAATGGGAATATAACCCATATACCTGATTCTAAAAGTAGAGATAGATAGCTCATGCTTATAAGCATATGTGCATATAAAATCAGAGACTTTAAACAGGAGATGGAGAGAGACACATGGTGACCTGAGTGACTTACACCAGATGGAATTGACATACACACACTGCTATATTTAAAATAGAAAACCACCAAGGAGACACTGAATAGCACTCTGCTTAATATTCTGTAATAACCTAAATGGGAAAAGAATCTGAAAAAAGATGCATATATATGTATAACTGATTCACTGTGCTGTACATCTGAAACGAATACAACTTTGTTAATCAACTATACTCCCCTAAAAAACAAACCAACAACAAAATCCAAATGGAATGAGTTGGGTGGTGTTTAGAGTGAGGGGCCAGAAGGAGCAGGATTGCAACTTGCCAGCACCGAGTGAGTGTCCCACAAGGTAAATTGGAGGTAGACAGAGTTAGAAGCAGATGATTACCCTTCAATTAGTTTTATTTGTTCATTTATTTTTATTTATTTAGCTGCATCAGATCTTAGTTGCATTATGCAGGGTCTTTCATTGAGGCATACTGGCTTCTCTCTAGTTGCAGCACTCAGTTGCCCTGTGGTATGTGGGATCTTAGTTCCCTGACCAGGGATCAAACCCACATCCCCTGCAATGGAAGGTGGATTCTTAACCACTGGACCACCAGGGAAGTCCCTAGTTCTATTGTATCTTTTAATCATTCTGTTGCATGGCCTGCTGATCCCCCCACTGCCCTTCTTCTGACTCCTACCACGGCTCTTCCCCTCCCAGAGCAGAAGTCAAAGCAGAGCTGAGAACCACAGCCTCCATCTGCCCCTACCTTGACAGATGAGCAGATTGTCCCATGTTCTGTCTTCCCGACATAACGAAACAACATTGTATAGGTCGGGGTGTGCTGTGTCTGTGCTAAGTCGCTTCAGTCGTGTCTGACTCTTTGTGACCCTATTAACTATAGCCCACCAGGCTCCTCTGTCCGTGGGATTCTCCAGGCAAGAATACTGGAGTGGGTTGCCATTTCCTTTTCCAATAGGTCGAGGTACCAGATCTTGAATCGTTCATGAAAAGTGATGATTAGCTTCTGCTCTGTTTGTAGGAGACAGTAGCTGCTTCATCTGAGCCTTTGTGATAGTGGCGGTAGTAGGTGCTGCTCTATTTATTCAAAATTATCGTTTTAAAAACAGATAAGGTGGATGGGAAATGCTAACAGCCAATACAGCCACAGCTCAGCCTCCTGCTGTTCTGCAAAGCGTATTTCCTTATCAGGCCCTGGCCCTGGCCCCCCAGGTAGAGGCAGCAGAACTGGGTGAGACCAGCCAGCCAGGCTGTTTGGTGCTGTGTACCACCCACAGACGCCACCAAGTGGGCAACCTGCCGGACAGTTTGGGTGAACCCCCATCTTTGATCTTTCTTCACTCGTTTCCAGAATTATCTGTAACCTCAGCTGTAGGGTGTGAAGTGTCAAAGGCAGAAAACCAGGTTCCTTTTGGGCTTGGACCTCTGCACCCACAACTCCTCTTCCTGTTTCTCTGTAAAGAAGATTCTCCAGCTTCTACTGCTTGTCCTTGGGACCTGAGCCTTAATGATAAATAAGGAACCGTTTATCAGATTGCCATGTTAGGTCGAGACCAAGTCTGAAAATAAGAGCTTTCTTGTGAAGCTGTGAACCACAATGGCTTTGAATTCCAAAAATAATGTATCCTTTTTGCACAATTGCAGATTGCCGCATCCCGCAAATTGAAGATGCTGAGATTCATAACAAGACATACAGACATGGAGATAAGCTAATCATCACTTGTCATGAAGGATTCAAGATCCGGTACCCCGACCTATACAACGTGGTTTCGTTATGTCGTGATGACGGAACGTGGGACAATCTGCCCATCTGTCAAGGTAGGGGCAGATGGAGGCTGTGGTTCTCAGCTCTGCTTTGAGACTCGACTGCAGATCGAATGCACATTTCTCTAATAAGATGGCAGTTGTTGTTTAGTTGCTCAGTTGTGTCCGACTCTGTGCGACCCCATGGACTGTAGCCTGCCAGGCTCCTCTGTCCTGTGGGATTTCCCAGGCAAGAATACTGGAGTGGGTTGCCGTGCCCTCCTCCAGGGGATCTTCCCGACACAAGGATTGAACCCACGTCTCTTGCATTGGCAGGTGGATTCTTGACCACTGAGCCACCTGGGAAGCCGGCAAGTGACAAAGGGAAACACAGAGTCATGCACACACCATGGTTCAGCTGTTCTGCACTCTGATCACCAAAGCTCTGTTTTTGGAATCTTCACATCGATCCCTGTGATTCTCTCTAGCTCCCTATACCCAGCTTTAAAGTTTGAAAGTTTAAATGGAAAATATTTTATTCTTTAGAATGCTGGCTGTCTCCTTTATTCTAAGAAACCAAAAGTAGTTGCAGAATTAGGAGCTTTGTAACTGGGTTGTGAACACAATGATGAACTATTGTATATTTAATGGAAATAACAGAGCATTTATACTGATTTCGGTTGTGGTACGAATATATTTAAAGCCAATCTTACAGAGGCCATTTTCTCTTAATAATGTTATCCTTTTTTATAATGCATGAGGAGCAGAAAAATAATCAAATTCAAATTTCATCCAAACCAGACGGTGAATATTTATCCTCTTGCATTTTTTAAATTTGCCTGAGCTGACACAGAGGGCCCTGTTTGTGAAAATAAGCCCTCCAGTTCACATTAATTCTGATTTTTATTTTTTGACATGTGACTTGGACCAAAGGACCAAGAAGCCCATGCATAATTCATCATCCAAGGGAGAGGGCGAGCAGTCTTATTTGCACCAAAAGCACTGGCATGTTAAAGTTGAGGCGGATATCAACTTTCTGCTTGGAAATCACCACTGGCAGACTCTGATATTGCTTTGCATGCCCCATAGTTGGAAATAAATCATTTCCTCATGCGAGAGCTTAAGAGCCACGGCCCCTTGAAGAAACAAAGGCTTCAGGATTAGAAGGACCAAGACAGTCCAGGTCCTCACCTTCCTGCATGTTCCCCCGAAACTTCCTGTGTGTTGAGATGTTATGCGTTACCTTGTTAAAGGAGACGCATGATTTATTTGCACTGTCAGAGACTCTCCTTGGAATCAGCAGCCGTCTTTTAGGTGGGGCTGTTTATCCAAATGAACTTTATTAACCACTGCTTCGTTCCGGTCCTGTGGCGATATCCAAACCAAGATAATTTCAGACTCCAACCCCTTCTTGCTTTTACATTTTCCACTTTTCTTTTGGTTCTCCCACGCTTTCCATTTCCTTTTATGTCATGTAAATACAGGATGCTTCTTTAAGAGTTCTTTTTGCCCCAGTGATTTTCTTTTTTAAATGCCCTATGGTGATAGACATCTTGGAGTGTCATCGTTAGGAGTTCAAGTGCAGGCTTTTTCTTGCTCCGTCTGGCACCCCTTACCCCTCCACCACCACTTACTACATCTCAGTCCTTAACACAGCTTTGATGGGGTTTTTTTTTCAACAACAAATGAGCTGGCTGCTACACTTGAGAGGTGTGCTTCTTTTGAGAGCAGTACAGCCTATGGCCACCTTCATCCCTCCTCAGAGCCCTTGGTCCCCACAGAGGAGGTGCCCCTGTTCTGGGCCCTGATCCCCCTTCCAGCCCCTGTACCTCACCTCCCATCCTCACAGACACAGCAGGGTTGCTGTAGAGAGTCTGACACCTCTGGAGTCCCTGGGAGGAATATAATTGGCCCTTCAAGTGACATTTCATCCTGTAATTTTTATTTGCACCTATAGATCCAGGGGTTAAAGCCTGAGGAGCCTTCTCTCTATTATCTCAAAGTGCAAATAGAAATCACATTCAGCTATTGAGTTGAAGCCAGTTTTCTACTGTATTTTTAGGACAGGCTGTCAGAAACCGAGAGTGGCATAGCTTTCCTTCTCTGATTAGCTGCACATGTTACAACCGCCACTTCCATCTCCTTTTGGAGTTGGATGGGGAACTGTCTCAAGGCCATTCCCTGCAGCCCCCCCCCCCCCCCGCACCCAGGAACTTTGTGTTTTAGGTGATGCTTCCTTCTCCCTGTGGGTCAGAGTCAGTTTTTTTACTTAGGGAATGCAGTTATCCACGTGGGTAGCTTAGAACTGCACTCCTCCCCAGGAGGGGGAATGGAAACTGTCATGTGCTCAGTCATTTGAACCCTGCTCAGGAGTTCTAACACCACCCTGTTTGTGTTGATTTGCTTATCTTTTTTTTCCCCCTCAGTTATTGATCCTGTTTATTCCTGATTGCCAGCTTCCCTCCCCCCATTTCTCTTTTGCCATTAACACTGTCAGTTTTCAGCTTAAAAAAAAAATTATTTGAAACTTCGGTGGTTAAGACTCTGAAGTTCCAATACAGGGGGTGCAGTTTCGATCCCTGGTCGGGGAACAAAGATCTCACATGCTGTATGGTCAGCCAAAAACTAATTTTTTAAAAAATTAAAGAAAAAAAAAGATTTAAGGCTGCTGGGACTGCCAGAAAGAATGGCCTAACATCACGTGTTTCTGATCTGGTCCATCCTGAGTGCGGCAGGTTCTGGGCAGGGATCTTTGGGGTCTGTGGGGTCTTCGGGGCTCCGGGACACCAGGCTGCAGTGGGGCAGGTTGACACTAGCACAGCCCCAGAGTGAATACCTCCTGCATTCTGTACCCCCTCGTTCACTCTGGTCCTGCTCTGATATGGATGCCACATTCTGGGGCACTGACCCAAGCAGTTCACTCAACACAGAGCTCTCTATCACTTGTAATATGCCACAAAGTCAGCTTAGGAGAGGAATTCCATCACTCGCTGCTGTGCGTGCTCAATATAATTTGTACTTGGTGATTGGAAGGGAAAGTAGATATTCCCGTTATCCGTTATTTACTTCACACACAATTAGTTCTCTCTGGGAAGAGCACCAGCTCTGCAGAGTCATTATTCCCTCCAGTGAAACTGCTGAAGCCAATAAGAAACTCCGTGATCACAGCGGATGCCACACCAAGAGGGATGCTGTACCACGAGGAATGTTCCACTGGGCTGCACAGGCTTCAGGACAAAAAGGCAACTACTGATTTACGGAAGGAGGCATCCAGGTCTCGTGCGCACTCAGACGGCACACAGAATTCTGTGCACAGACTTGCTATAGCAGATCTGCACAAAGCCTGGTGCTCCCCCAGCAGCAGCCACAGCGGCAGCACCTGAAAACCTTTAGCAGTGCCGATGCTTGAGCTCTACACAGACCCAGTGGACCAGCAGCTCTAGGGGTGGGGCCCAGCAGTCTGTCCCTACCAGCCCTCTCTCTGGGTTATGCTCAAGTTTGAGAACCACTGACCTACACGCTGCTTTGCTAGTTCACCTAAAACACGGCTGAATTTTTCAAAATTTTCATTGCACCATGTCAGGCAGGTGTCTATTCCATCAGTTGTTGCCCTGGAATCCAGTTTGCATCCCAATATTGGTGGCTCAGATGGTAAAGAATCTGCCTGCAATGCAGGAGACCTGGGTTTGATTCCTGGGTCAGACAGATCCCCTGGAAAAGGGAACGGCAACCCACTCCAGGGTTCTTGCCTAGAGAATTCCATGGACAGAGGTGCCTGGCAGGCTCAGTCCCTGGGACCGCAAAGAGGCAGACATGACTGAGAGACTAACACACACACATTCTCAAGCCGCCACCCACTGAAACGGTTGGAATGTCCCTTGTTTTTGTGGCACATTAGTTGTTCTCAGCCCTGATGGCACTCGAAGTTTACTTGGGGAGCTTTAAAAAAAGATAGGGGTACCCAGGCTGTGCATCAGCCTCGGGCACAGAGCCAGCTATTGGTGTTTTTAAAAATTTCTTCAGATGATTCTAATGAGCAGCCAGGGCTGGGACCATCAGCCAGGGGGTCCTGAGCCTCAGCCACACCTCCCTTTACTTCTTCCCTACTTGTCTGACCCCCTTGGAGCCGCTGGCAACTATAAAAGCAAATGCCTGCTTTAGAAAGAGGATAAATACAGAGATAAGGAGGTCTGAGCTTATAAGACCAAGGTGCGCAGTCCTCAGAGGCCCTGCCACATGTACAGCGGGGGAATCCAAAAGACGTATAGCGCTTCGTCTTTCAGGTATATGAAGGTAAGCTCATCAAGATACTTCCCCTTGTCTTTCCCACGTCACAGGCTGTCTGAGACCACTTGCCTCTTCTAATGGCTACGTGAACATCTCCGAGTTCCAGACCTCCTTCCCAGTGGGAACTGTCATCTCCTATCACTGCTTTCCTGGATTCAAACTTGAGGGGTCAGAGTATCTTGAATGCTTGCACAACCTTATCTGGTCGTCCAGCCCACCCCGGTGCCTTGCTCTGGAAGGTAACACATCTTATCTTGTGGAAGTTGAATTTTGGCTTATTAAAGTGGAGGTTTCCATAGGAGATGCAGAGCTGAGAAATTATGATCAGCAATAACTTTTGTTCCCTGAGTACACATTGCTTGCCTCTGTCCCGAGCAGAGACAGCCATCCTGGTTATCTGCCATGAAGCAGTACTTAAACAGCCAGACATAAAACTGGCTTCCTCCGTCCTTAAGCTTAAAGGGGATGAAAGAGAAAAGTTTCAAGCGTCAAAGGTTAAACTGCAAAATATTGCAAAGTTAAATGAGATGTCTTCAAAAATTAATTTTCTCTGCACCAAACGAAAACAGATTGTATTACGGCATTGTTAATCTCACCCCTTGTTTTATTGTTGTGTCAGTGTTTCTTCCTATTTCCATGCGTTTTATGGCTTGGCTGTAAATGTTTTGCTGCAAGCACACACTCGGAAGCCTGAAACCAAGAGATCTTTCCTCCTCGTTTTGGTTACATATATATGATTATTTTTGAGTGTGGTTCACTTAAAGACCGCTAGTCAGTAGTATGAAGTAGTGGCAGTGGGTGGTGGGGTGAAGGGGGTCAGTAGTCAGAGCATCCATTGCCATAATCAAGCCAGTGTCTGTGATTGCAGAGTTTTAAAAGCTTCCTAGGCAAGTTGGGCCTGCTGGCTTAGCTTTCACTTCAATTCAGGTCTTGAAATTATGATGGAAGGAAACACATGCCGACTTACTTTTTGGCATCTGAATACAGTGGACAGGAGGGGAAAGAAAAAATGGAGAAATATGGGGAAAGGAAAAAATGAAAGGAAATCTCTAATCAGGAACCCCTCCAAAACCCATCGATAGCTTTTCTTGGGAAACAGATCAAAACAGAATAGAACGCAGAAACCAGCAAGTTCTTACAAGCACCGTCTCTACGCGTGCACCTCAGTGTAGGATGAGGTTAAGATGGGAGGTGTGTTGGGGGCAGAGGGCAGTGATCAGCGGTATCTCCTAAGGAAGACCATGAATTAGAGTGGGTTGGCTGGAGCCATGGAGCCTCTTTGAAGGGAAAGGGGGAGGAGATGAAAGGGAGGGGAGCCTGGTGCTTGGAGAAGCAAAGTTGCCAGCCTGGGCCATCAGTGGTGCTGTTCTCCTAGGCTGGTGAGTGGAGCCCCCACTCACCCCTACTTCCCACCCATCCTAAATCTCCTATGGGATCAGAGCCCATTGATTGGGAAGTCAGATAAAGTACCAAAAGCCAGTTAGATCTGAATTTCAGATAAACAACAAATAATTGTTTAATATGAACATGTCCTAAATATTGGGTGGCCCTTACTTATGGACAACAATTACTCTTTGTAATTTTTGTTTATCTGAATTTCAGCGATAACTCAGTGTCCTATATTTTCATTTGTGAAATCTGGCAACCCTAGCCTAGAG
The DNA here is from genome assembly GCA_024291935.2 of Okapia johnstoni. Classification (NCBI taxonomy): domain Eukaryota; kingdom Metazoa; phylum Chordata; class Mammalia; order Artiodactyla; family Giraffidae; genus Okapia; species Okapia johnstoni. The sequence continues at coordinate 50,648,183 of CM044322.1, forward strand.
GGAGAAGGTTATTCCCTCTGTTTCCACTGGGAACCACCACTGGCAGGTGAGGTGAGCACAAGCTGCTGATGAATGTGGGCTTTTCTGGTTCCTGGAGGTTTCTCCCTGCTCCGATTACCAGAACTAGAGGACTAGTTACTAAAGAAATCATGTTACAATTATATCCATTTGAAATGCCTGTCTTCAAATCTTTTCAAATTTGGTTTAAATGTCTTTCAAGCCATCATATTCTAAGCTTCATTTGGGGACTTTGAAAGCAGTATTTCTGGAGCTTAGGGAATACGATGTGAATAGGCATAAAACAAAATCTCACTTTAAGGGGCAAAGAGTTAAGTTTATGAACAGGAGGCTGTGACTAACTTCTGATGGGAAATGAGTCTCATGGCTTAAAACCTGTTTCCTTTTCCTTTGCCAGCCTGTGCTGTGATGGAGGGGGACACTAAAAATCCAGGTGACAGCTGCCTGTGACAAGAAAGCCACCTAATACCATTTTTTCCTCCATAAAAAAAGTCTTTACATCCTTATTTTCAATAAATACATGTTTCTTTCAATTATCTGATGCAATTAGTTTGTGAGACCTTTAAATGGTACCCTGGCTAAAGGCACCAAAGTCATGATTCTGAGAGACGCAGGGTGGACTAAAGGACTTTTTGTCTCAAGACTTGATAGAAACTGGGTTAAGTTAAGCAGTGTATTAAAATAAAAGGTAAGGATTCGTGAAAAACAAATCTAGATACACCTGGATATTAGAGTTTCTTTAACTCTTACTTGAATTATGTATCATCTTATTCAAGGGCTGTGCCTTGTTTATGCAAATTGTCAAAGGGTGATCAACATAGATGCAGTATCCCACCTCATTAATACATCACCCCCTTCAGTTTTTTTTTTTTTTTTTTTGGTCTTCCGGAGCACATGATTTGATTTTTCTCGATGGAAGAATGAAAATGATTACACTGTGCTGTGGGATCATGATGCTCTTGGGGACTTTGAAATATTAGGCTGTTCTGACCCCTGAAGTGACCACGTCTGCACAGCTGGGCTGGGGAAGCCTTTCTCCATGAGCTTTTTTCATCCCCTTCCGTATCCTGTCTCCCTATTAATTCATCAATCCATCACGTGTTAGTGTCCCTGTCACTGCAGCTTCCTCCACCCCTGGAGCTCTTTTCCTAACCTGCCACCAGCTTGAAGATGGGATCACCAGGATGGTCATAGAGGTGCTGTGGGCTCTTGATTACAGTGTGAATTACCATCTGACTAGCTGAGTTCACATCCTGAGTCTCCTACTTAATCATTTTGACTCAGGGCAAGTCACTTAGCTTCTATCAGTCTCTATGTCCTTGTTTATAAAGTGGGGGAGATGATTATACTTGTGGGACTAGGAAGACTATGAGGATCCAGTGTGATAACATTGTAACACTTTTAATGAAGGGCTGGATACATGGTAGGTGGTCAATGAAGTGTCCATCATTATTATTGCTCTTAGAATTGTGTACAGAGGCACAGTAAAAGAGACTCTGGGCCTGGCTGTGAATAAAGTACCCAGGTCTTTATGCATTTACATAGTAACATTGTTTTGGTTGTTCAGATTCAGTTTTGGTTACTTGCATACTCTTTTTTCCCTCCACCTTCAAAGCCAGCAGCATAGCGTCTTCCAACCTCCCTCCTCTCTGACCTCTGCTTCTGTTATTCTTTTCTCAAAGTTACTGGCATACTTTTACCTGTGTTTGTATTAACATGAATCCCAGATAATAGAAGGAAATATTAAGCAGTAATAAGAATTGCTGTGACTCTTGAGAGCTTATTATGTGTTGGAATGTTTGACACAGTATCTCATTTAGTCCTCCTATTGCCTTTGTGAGACAAGAACTTTTTTTTAAAGTATTTACTTATTCAGCTGCTCCAGGGTCTTAGTTGTGGCACACAGGATCTTTGATTTTTGTTGCCATGTGAGGGATACAGTTCCCTGACTGGAGATGAACCACAGGCCCCCTGCATTGGGAACAGAGTCCTAGCCACTGGGCCACCAGTAAAGTCCTGACAATTACTATTTTTAATCCCATTTTACTGATGAGCAAACCCAGGTTTCTAAAGATTCAGTAACTTACCCAAGGTCACACGGCTCCTTAGTGGGGGAATGGGGACTCGGACGTGGATCTTTGCCATTCCAAAGCTCATGCTCTTCCTCACCAAGGTACATTATTATCTGATTATGCATTATCCAGTTTGTTCTGATTTCTTTACAATTCTTACAACTATTTTTTTAAAGCGTCAAAAAATTCAGAAGAGTGATCACGCAGCAAGGGGTTTGTCCTTCTAGTCCAGTTGGCCTCCCTGTAGAACTCCTAGCTGCAGGGAGCCGTGAGTCCAAAGGAGATCCTGCTGCCCACCAGGGGGGTGGAGCACCCTCCCCGCTGCCCCCCAAGTGCCCATTGGTCACCCCGTTACAGCAGAGCCTCACTTCAGCCCCTGGACTGCTCAGGGATGGTGTCCCCTTTCGCAGACCTGGAGACTGACACCTTGAAGGCTGTCAGTGGCCTGACTTTTCCACACCTCCAGTTCTGGGCTGGACTTTTTCTACCTCGTGGTGCCTCCCCACTCTAGTGGCATGGAGCAGGCTTTGCTGGTTCCAGTGTCACGTGGCAGCTGTCACACTCAATGTTAGCAATCCCATCACTGAGGTCTGGCTTCATGAAGGACTTTATAATTTGAAAGGAAAAGCTCTGGAAGCTTCACCAAGGGTGGCAAGAATTCTAAGGCCCAGTAGTAAGTTGTGAGTGATATGTTTCAAGGTCTGGGCTGTAGTACCCAGCTTATGTCTGTTTTCCCACAGCCTGGTTCTGGGGGCGGGGAAACACCTGAAATCATAATATTTTGGACCAGAATGTTGGCTGTATCAGTTTAAATTACATGAATATATAAATTTGAGCCTGGAAGGAGCCCCTCGGGTTTCTGTGTGCTGGTCTGTCTCACTGTAGGTCTAGGTGCTTTTCCTTATCTCTGTGTATCTTAATGTTTTCCATTCTTCGGCCATCTTCACCTCTGAGGGTCTCATCTCTCTCTCTTTCACACGTACATACATGTACACACACACACATTGAATCCAGGCAATCTTTAAAAAAACTATGACTATGAGTGTGGGCAATTTCTCATTTGTAAGTGCTAAGAACTTGGTTTACATTGTCAGCAGTGTTTATTGAACACCTGGTGGGCACAGAGCAACACCAAATTGGGCTCTGGGGAATTATAAAGAAATAAAAGAACATCATTCCTTATTTTGAAGAGCTTATAGTTTAATGGGGAGACGAAGATGACAAATCCCATTCCCTGGAGATGAGTGTCATCACAGATGGCACCAAGTGTGCCTGCAGCTAACTTTACCAAGGGGCAGATGCATGCTTCTGCTTTGGAAAGGGTGGAAGGGAAGTTCTGATAGGTGGTATTGCAATTGTAAAATGAAAATTTCTATCTAGGGTTTATGAGTTTTGGGGTTCTTTTCCCTGGAGATCAAACAGAATCATGTTTGTTTTGTCTCTGGGCTTTGGAAAGAGAGAAAGGGTCTAAATGTTTCACTTATCCTGAAGGACCATGCATTTTGAAGCTCTGTAGAGCTCATTAGCCAAGGCAACATGCCTTAATGTGTGTGCGGAGTATGCTGGCCCAGTGGTTTGAAGGTGGAAAATAGGAGGATATTGATTTCATTCACTATGACTTAGGTGGGGGCTTCCCCAATGCTGACCTTTCAAAGCAAACCTGACCTTATTAGAAGCTGAATATCCAAAACATTTTGTTTTTAAATCCAACCAGTTCCCAAACTCAGAATGCCTAAACCAGTTCCCTGGGCCTTCCCCTTACCATCCATTTCACTGCTCAAGTGGTCAGAGATGGAAGCTTAATCAGTTTCAGATTTAGTTACAAGGAAGGTAATAGCATTATTTCTGAAGAACCTTCTAGTGCTCAGGGTTCCTTTTGGGTCAGCATCCTTACATAAGAAAAGGAGAAATAAGAAACAGAAAAGCCTTGTTAGGCCAAATATGAAATAACTTGAAACGTTCCAGTTTGGGATCAAAACTCAAAGCCAGGTTGGATGGAGAGGGATCCCAGCCCCAGAGCCGCCCTTGGCCTTTGCAGTGTGCTCTGCTGTAGAGTCAAACTCTCCTTCTGGGACAAGAGGCAACAGTAAGCATCTCTCCCTCTAGGAACTCTGCCTTCACCCAGAACTGCCTCGGGACTTTAAACAAATCCTGTGTAGGAACAAGAAAGAAGATGGAGGAGCCCAGGCCTCCTCAGATAAGACCTGCCCTGTGTCTTATCCTTAGTGGACAACATTCCAAGGAATAATCACAGTCCACCCTGTGCTGAGGTGGTTCCCATTCTACAAAAGGAAACTTCTAAGCACAGAAAGGAGACCAGGCCTGGTATGAAGAAGGCTGCAGTAAATCACTGTCCGTCGTAAGATCACCTGCCACTGTGTCATCCTGTAAACCATAGTCAGACACGCTACCACAGAGCTGTGTTTCACGGGCCTGGAAAAGGGGAAAATCGCAGGTCCTCCCCCGTCTCCAGCACTTTGGCCACCTGATGCAAAGAGCTGACACATTGGAAAAACCCTGATGCTGGGAAAGATTGAAGGCAGGAGGAGAAGGGGGCGACAGAGGATAAGATGGTTGAATGGCATCATCAATTCAGTGGACAAGAGTTTAAGCAAACTCCGGGAGATAGTGAAGGACAGGGAAGCCTGACCTGCTGTAGTCCATGGGGGTCGCAAAGAGTTGGACACAACTTAGGGACTGAACAACCTCCATCATGTGACATTAGCTGGGGAGAAACCCTGTCTGAAGCCATGTGGAGGTCACCTTGTGAACTGAAAACCATCTTCTGCCATCTGCGCATATATGTGAGTGCAACATCTCCTCTCCTGTTCTGTTTCCCGGCCATGAAAACTCCCATATCTGGCAATGTTTGTATTACAGCCACCTGGCCTGTGACCCGCACGGGGATTTTTATTAGAAGGAGATGCAAAATAGCAAGCAGCCTTGGTAATTTATTGTTCACAAGCAATAGTAAATTATCCTAATACCTTTTCCATGTACTGTTCATACATTACAGCAGAGTGATTACCAGAAAATAGCCGCCTGCATGTCCTACCAGAGCTTCTCAGGGCTCACTGTGCTTAATTCTCCTCTGTCTCTTTTTTTACACAAGCAGTAATTGCCACTCTAGCATCTTCCTCTTCTCGGGCACACATCTCCTTGTACTCAAGAGTAGATTGTGCTGTGGCATCAAGAAGCTTCATCATTCTTTCCATTTTTTTTTCTTCTATATTGAATCTAGAAACACTGATCTTTCTGTCCTAAGGAAACCAAGAGACCTTGTTCCTATTTTTCAAGTGGAACCAAGTTCTCAGGCTTCCCAGCTATTACATGATAGGCTCTTTTTCTCTTGAATTGTAAGACTCCTGATCTGACACATAGCCCTGGACTGCCCCCACCACCTTCTCTCTCCAGGCCCGGAGCCCCTCGGCAGACTCTGTCAGGCACTTTCCCTTCCTTTTAATCTCCTAGGAAACATATAACCATCAACCCTCCAGCTCTCCGGGGCTCCTGGGATTTTTTTTTTTTCACCTCATCCAATTGCAGAGATTTTACACTAATGTCAAAGAAGAGAAGTGATTCCTCTTCCCACCAAAGAGGAGCAAAGGGGGCAAGAGTTCTGGATTGGTGTCTCCCACCAAATCAAGGAAAGATGAGATCATCAATGGGGGACTCGACTACCCCTCCCCAACCACACTCTCATGTTCAGAGCTGGGGTCCCACCAGAGGGCCTCTGGTCTATCATCTCCAAGGCCCCCACCCCTCAGCTCTCACCCAGGCAGAAAGCCTGTCCTGGGGCAGATGCAGGCCCCAGGGGATGCAGTGGATCTGATGCCAGGCACCATCACTCCCGTCTTTATGGAAATATGTCTTGGGTGCAAGGCACAGGTCGAATCATCGGAACCCTGCTCATGCTGTGGCTCTATTGAAGCCCTTTGTCAGACTGTGTCAGTAAGGATGCTGCAGGTTTTCTGTAGGGGAAGCCACTCATATAAAACAACAATCCTACACACAGGCTTCTCCCAGGCTCACAGTTCTGAACTGGTCTGAATTCCCCACCTTCCATGGCTGAGGTATCTGAGATCTTTTACCCTTCTTTTGCAGGCTAGGATGCTTTCTAGGGAGCAAGGGTGTGGGGACAAGTCTCTTTTAGTCACTGAGTTCATGGTTCTCACTAAAAGAGGAGCAAAGGGGGCAAGAGTTCTGGATTGGTGTCTCCCACCAAATCAAGGAAAGATGAGATCATCTTTTTCTGCTTTGCCTTACAGTTTTCTCGTATTTTTGGAAAGCTCACAGGCATGGAAGCAGAGTTCTTTATTATGTGATGTTTAAATGTCAGCTCAATGAGAGGACCGCACAGCCAAGCAACGACAGAGCTGCGGCCAGTGCTCTGAGCTGCTTGCTGTGGCAGGAGGGTGACTTCATCACGCTCAGAAAATAGATGGGCCGATACAAATGGGAAAATCTTGGTGCTTGTCCTTAAACTCGAGAATATCTTCTCTGTCCCTGCTCCAGACAGGATTTATTTCCTTCTTTCCTCTCTGGAAACTTAGATGACTTGTATTTCATGGTAATAAAACCTCTTGCAATCAGGTGCAACACAGAAGGTAATAAATCCCTTCAGTCACTCCCTGCCTTTTACAGACCGAAGAATCCCTGGGAAGTATTCAGCAGGGTGGTTTGGGGGTGATTCCTCCCCAGTGTCCGCCTCTGGCCCCCCTTTTCTTCACAAGTGATTACCAAAATTTCCCTCTTCTCCCGAAAGTGATTAGACACTTGAGATGATCAGCAGGTAAAATAGTCATACCTTTACATCTCTATCTTAGTGTCTTATGTCATTCTTTTTTTTGGGGGGGGTGGAGAACCTGTAACATAATACCTATGTTGGCAATCATTTTCTCCTTCTGTACAGGAGGTTTTGTACAGGAGGGTTTTCGGTTGGTTTGGGGATTTGTTTTACAAAAAGATGGTTGTTGTTGCTTCGTCGCTAGGTCATGTCCAACCCTTTGTAGCCCCTTGGACTGAAGACCACCAGGCTCCTCTGTCCATGGGATTTCCCAAGCAAGAATACTGGAGGTGGTTGCCATTTCCTTCTCCAGGGGATCTTCCAGACCCAGGGATCAAACTCACATCTCATGCATTGGCAGGTGGATTCTTTACCACTGAGCTACCAGGGAAAAAGATAATGCCCGACTCTAAATTGTGTCCAGTTTTCCCTAAAATTAAAGCCCTTAGTGGAGATCTGATCATCAGATCTCTCCTCTTCCTCCCTGGGGGTCCTGCAGAAAAGTCTAGGATTTTCTCATATTCTGGCCAGTTTATTCTTCGATAGATGAGAACCTAATGCATTTTCTAACACCATCTGCTCCACTCATGGGAAGGGGTGTAATAGGTCCAGGCATTAAGAAGGTGAAAACAGCTGAAGGTGGAAACAGCTGGAATTTTAGAACGAAGCCAATTATACTGGATTTCAGATTTTAAAACTAGTCCTTAGCTCAGGAGATCACAGGCAAACAACTGTGCCGACATCAATCTGTATTTTCCTGCCATAAATATCTTATTATGAGGGAAATGTTTTTGAATTGAAAAGAAAAGTAAATTTATCAGATGCTGGGAAGTCAAGAATTCTATAGACAACCATGACTAAACTCACATATAATAGGACCCTTCGTGTGTGTGCTGAGTCACTTCAGTCGTGTCCGACTCTGTGCGACCCTACGGATTGCAGCCCGCCAGGCTCCTCTGTCCGTGGGATTCTCCAGGCAAGAATACTGGAGTGGTTGCCATGCCCTCCTCCAGGGGATCTTCCTGACCCAGGGACTGAACCCACGTTTCCTATGTCTCCAGCATTGGCAGGCATGTTCTTTACTGCTAGTACCACCTGGGAAGCCAAATAATAGCATTGAAATATGTATATTATCATATGTGAAACAGAACTCCATTCCATGTCTGATGCATGAGACAAATGCTCAGGGCTGGGGCAATGGGATGACCCAGAGGGATGGGATGGGGAGGGAGGTGGGAGGGGGGTTCAGGATGGGAAACACATGTAAACCCATGGCTGATTCATGTTAATGTATGGCAAAAACTACTACAATATTGTAAAGTAATTAGCCCCCAACTAAAATAAATAAACTTATTAAAAAAATAAAAGACCTTTACCCTCCCATATTACTTGACCTTTTCAAAGATCCTGTGGTCCTTGGAGTTAACTGTGAGTGACTCTCTACTGTTCCCAAAGCAAAGGCTCCCCATCCTGGTTCCTGCCAGCACTGCCCACAGAGAGGAATGACTGGTATCTCCCCAAGGAGCCTTTAAGGTACCAGGCCTGGGATGCTGTCTTCCTGCATGACTCTTCCTCCACTCTGTCCACTAAGGCACAGCCCATGAAATAACCACTTTCAGGTACACAACTTTTTTTTTTCACTTCACTTTGAGAAAATCTTGGTGTCTAATTATTTCCACCAGACATTCTGACATTAGCCAGGAAACCCTCCTGTTGTACCTGGTTATTTCCCTGTGGACCTGGTCCAAGGGCTTGGCCACTTCCTCCCAGGCTGAGGATAGATTCATGCTGCACTAGCTTCCACAACATAGCAAAGGCTGGGGACTTAAGTGTCTTCCTCATGGTTCTGGGGGCTAGAAGTCCAAAATCCAAAGTGTTGACAGGACCATGGTCCTTTGGAGACTCGAGATAGAATTCTTCCTTCTAGAGGTGGCCTTGGCATCCCTTGGCTTATAGCTACACCATTCCAGTCTCTACCTCTGTCATCACATGGTGTTCTCCCTATGAGGCTGTCTTCACATATCTTCCTTCTGTGTGTCTCTTCTCCTATTATAAGGATGCCTGTCATATTGTATTAAGGTCCCATCTACTGTAATATGACCTCATCTTAACTTGATTACATCTGTTATACACCCAATTTCCAAATGAAGTTATATTTACAGGTACCTGGGGTTAGAATTTCAACAAAACTTTTGGGGCAATACAACTCAACCCACACCTTGCCTTGGCTTGAGAAGAAACAGATGCTCCTTGTGTCTTCCTTCTACCTCTTATTGTTGTTGGTCATTCGCTAAGTCGCGCCTGACTCTTTGCGACCCATGGACTGCAGCTCATCAGGCTTCCCTGTCCTTCACTATCTCCCGGAGTTGGCTCAAACTCTTGTCCATTGAGTCAATGATGCCATCCATTCCTTGCTGTCCGTTTCTCCTCCTGCCTTCAGTCTTGCCCAGCATCAGGGTGTTTTCCAATGAATTGGCTCTTGGCATCAGGTGGCCAAATTATTGAAGCTTCAGCTTCAGCATCAGTCCTTCCAATGAATAGTCAGGGTTGATTTCCTTTAGGACTGAGTGGTTTGATCTCCTTGCAGTCTAAGGCACTCTCAAGAGTCTTCTCCAGCACCACAATTCGGAAGTATCAATTCTTTGGTGCTCAGCCTTCTTTATGGTCCAACATCTGTACATGACTACTGGGAAAATAATAGCTATGTCAGGTTTAAAGGGCCATCTGTAACACTTCCCAAAACCCAGTTGACCTGCATTCTTGGACTCTCCCTAAGCCCTGTCCTGAGCTCATTCTCATCAGGGCCTGTCTACAGCATCTTGCTGATGCCCATGTGTGAAGCAGGAATGCTCTGTATCCATCAGGGTTCCCGCCATCACCTTTCTTCCATCTCTAGAGGCTCCAAGGCTTTTCCAAACTCTAACTCCACTTCACACAGCCCACATCTTAGCAGATCAAGAAACCATTGCTCTTACATCTGGTCTTTGGGTGGCCGACGCTCCCTTGCCCCATGGCAAGACTCCATGAGAGGGCACAGCTTCAGGGTAAGCCTTGTTGCAGGTCAAATCCTAGGTGCTCTATTTATTTGTTTGACCTTGGACAAGTAACTTCCCTTTCTTGAACCCCAGTTCCTTTCTCTGTGTAAATAATTCCATAGCAGCATCTGCTCTGCAGAATGGTTGTTAGGATAAAGTGGAACAGTGTGTGTATGCTGCTCTCAGTGTAGGAGCTTGTTGAAAGATGTCATTGTCCTTTCTGCTTGCATTTTCTCTCATTGGCTCATAATGTGACTACTATATATACGTAATATAGTTACCAATAATAGTAGCTGTCTGTTTGTCGGGCATCTGTTTTTGTGTCAGGCACTGGGCTTGCTGATTTACAGCTACTATTTCTAATTTTTATAAAAGCTCTACAGTGTGGGTGTTACTATTCTCATTTTAAAGATAATGGAAACCAAAGCTTCTTCAGAAAGAGGTTAAATGAAATGCCCAAGGTCACATCACTCCTAAGTGTTTGAGCCAGGATTCGAACCCAAGAAAGTGTGCTTTGCACTGTGTAAAGCTGCCTTAGGGTCTTCCATTCATCTATCGATGTGTTATGCCTTCCTGGCCTTTCTCACACTCTCCTTTCCTGTTCTTCTAGCTGAATTTCCCCCCTTTTTTCAGTTTTCATTGTCCACAACTTCTAAGCCAGCAGTTTTCAAATATATTCAGATGTCAGAAGAGCATGGTACTTTTCACAGACTAGCTTTTTTTTGTTTTAACAGAACACTAAGAAATACTGTGTATGCCTTAGAAGTACTTGCGCTAGCAGGAAACATAGCTGTTTATTTTCCAGCATAGGACCATACACAAAAGTGTACATGGGTACACACTTGCATTCACTCACACTCAGCTAGGAGCCAAGCATAAGGAAGGGCTTCCCATTATCATGAACTTGCTACTCACTTCTTTATTCCTTCATCTGCTGGGATTTGATTACAGAAAAGAACAAGAAGGCACAAGAAATTTAATAAAACATTTATGGGAGAAAAACTTGAAATGCAGAAAATCAATACCTTAAGGTATCAGCATGATTCCTTTGTCCAATTTGTGGGGAAGGAACTTACAAATACACTGGCAACTTGTATATTCAGCATGATCTATCAGGGGGAAGGGTTTGCTAATTGCAAGGAGAGGCAGGAGGGACCCACTCTAAATGCTCGGTCCCCTATGGGCTTTCTGCGTTAACTTGTGTGTGCGTGTGTGCACTCAGTCGTGTCCAGCTCTTTGCAACTCCATGGACTGTAGCGCGTCAGGCTCCTCTGTCCATGGGATTCTCCAGGCATGTATGAACCCACTAGAGTGGGTTACCATTTCCTACTCCAGGGGATCTTCCCGACCCAGGGATCAAACCCAAGTCTCTTGTGTCTCCTGCATTGGCAGGCAGATTCTTTACCACTGGGCCATCTATGGGGAAGCTCCACACACCTTTTTCATCCTGGGCCTCGGATTTCTCTCCCTTTCAAGTTAAGGACTTCCTTGGTCCAGTGATTAAGACTCTGAACTTCCAATGCAGGGGGTGTGGATTCCATCCCTGATTAGGGAAATAAGATCCCACATGCCATACAGAGCCGCCAAGAAATAAAAATAAATAAACATAACTACATTTTTCTTTAAAAAGTCAAACCTGCCTCTGGTGGGAGAAATGTGGATATTTTTTTAAAAAAATTAAGATGCCCTGATAACCATCAGATGTTCCAAGAGTAGGAATCCTATTTACAAAGATGTTCCCAGACAACCAAACATTTTGACACCACAGATGTCTTGTGATTTATTTCCGTTCTGTGGTGAGTGAGGCTGAACCCAGCTTAGCCTCTGGTCTTCGAGTCACTACAAAGAAAGAAGTGCACCTCATCGCTACCAAAAACACATGTCGGCTTGAGATGTCAACACCGGCCTCCCTCCGCTGCCCAAAGCTGTCAGAGCAAATCACGGTTTTATATTTGCTCCTTCACCTGTGCAGTCCTGTCTCCAAAACCAGGCACACTTCAGGTTTCTTATGTGAAACCGTATTTCTTGTTTTTGGCACTGAAGTTTTCCGGTCCTCATCAGATGCATTGTGTCTTTCTTCAGGGACACCCTAATGTGGTGACTCTGAGATGAAAAGCAAACCAGAACCCCTCCTTTGGGGCTGCTGAATAATAGTGATCTTAAATTTCATCCGTCAGCACGTCTCTGAGCAAGTCAACAACGTGTTCCATCCTATCTGGAAATAAGCAAAGGACCAGCCTCGTCATCATTTGCTTCCTTGAGTGGACACATTTATTGGCCTTCTGTGTTGTTACAACAAAACAAAAGTGGAAAATGTTACATGCTGTATAATGTTTATTGCTTTTCCCAGAGCTGAAAGCAAGGTTTTGGATGTAGTCTTGGAAACAGCTATGATTTTGGCATGGAGGGTGCCAGCCAGCTTCCTGGAATCATTACCCCCAGACTTGGATCCAGTGGGTACAGTGGCAGTTTTGATTATTGGAAGCCAGCAGCAATCCTGAAGGCAGAGGTTTGCCTGATTCTGTCTGTGGGTAGAGCAATGCCTGCTCTCTTAGTTCTGGAGAGCTGCTGCGACATCATGCTGCTGGTCTTGAGATGATGACGCCTTTAGACTTGAGACACAGAATCGCCGACCGTCCCACCACCTCCCCATGCTCTGCCAGGCCAGCTGAGGGCCAGATTCTATATTAAGAGCGCATTCTCTCTCCTTGTCACCACTGAGCTCAGCTACAAAGCTTCCTTGTGGTCTGGGGCAGCGCTTCTCAGACTGGACTGTGTGTGTGAATCACCTGGGAATCTTTCTAAAATGAAGTTTCTGATTCAGGAGGCCTGGGGTTTGGCTTTAAATTATGCATTTTCTAATAAGCTTCTGGATGATCCCAAAGCCGATGGTCCACAGACAGAAGTTGGAAAACAAGGGTCCCATGGAAGTAAAGACTCCAACCAGATGGCATGGCAATTTAATTCCCTGACTGGCTCCACTGCATGTTGTAAGCCCTCCATCCGAGAAGGCGAGAACAGAGGAAGATTCATCTCTCCAGCTCTCAGCTCTGACCACCCAGGAGAATCACCTGGGGAACTTTGAAGACCTGGCCACACCCAAGACCCACCCCAGACAAATTAGACAGAGCTGATGTGCAGGGTTGAAGGACTGAAATCACTAAGATGCTCTTCAGATGTAGTGCTAGCATGGCAGGGAGGGTGGGTGCCTGTCATGGTAGCAGTGAACTTCAGGAAAGCGAGTTCCACACTGTATGTATGATAGACTCATTCCTAGAACAAGGTTCCCAAAAGAGAATATTGGCTCGAACGAAATAGAAGCTTATTTTCACACGTGGAATTAGTGTGTGTGGGTGAGCCAGTTCCTCCTTTGCAGGCAGTCATTCAGGAGCCAGTGGAGCCTCTGCTGTTTTTGAGGTGCAGTTTCTAAGGACCCCTTGGGAGGTTGTCTCATTCTAGAGCCAGAAGCTTGGGAGAGTTCTGTGGATCAGGCCTGGAAGAGGATTTATCACTTCTACTCACATTCCATTGATGAGAACACAGAAAAACAAAGGATGCTGGGCAGTGCAGACAGCTCTGTGCCCAGGAAGAAGAGGGGGAGGGGATTGTGGGAGCAGCTGGCAGCCACCAGCACCAGCTCTGTGGGGTGGATCTGGGCGCACACACTGAAGGGCCGGATCCTCCCTACGTGAGGACCAGCTGGGGCTGGGTGGCACATGAACCTTTGGAAGACTAAGAATAGAAACAGGCAATCCAAATACCTGGGCTCATGGCTCAGAAGGATTAAAACAAATAATTAGCACTTGTCACGTTCTACATTCTTCTGTCTCCCCCCCAAAATAATTTCTGTGAATGTTCACAAGACACACAGACTATTTTTAAACCTCATTTTCCTCTTCTGCACATAATGAAATATATAAATGGGTGACAGACTGTGATAAGGGATGTATAATTCTCAACTCTAAGTCTCCCCTCCCCAGGCAATGCCTCACCTCACACTGCCTTCAGAGAATGGGAGCCTCCAGATCACAAGTTCCCCACGTCTCCATCACCCTGGCTTTGATCCATTCATCCCTGTGTCCAACTCTTGTTTCCTCCAGCTCCTGTCAAAGGCCAATCTGTCCATTGATGGACATAGGAACAGAGGTCCTTTCACTTTCATGATGACCTTGAGTTCCTATTCCAACCCTGCATCACCAGCCTGGTCCTCCGTGTTGGTCTGTTCCCACAGAGGACATATAAACAAGGCCCACAGCTCCTATGGGGGTGGGCAGGGTCCCCGCCCCGCCCTCCTGCCATCCTATCAGCTGCTCCTGTGCAGCCATTCTCCCCTTAGACTCTCTAATGAGACTACCATTCCCACCACGCCCCTCCTCAGCTCACACTGCCCCTCTTCTCTGGCCACTCACCACTCAATGAAATCACTTACCTCAAGGCCACTAGGGACTTCCATGTGGCCAAATCCAGGGTCCCTATCCTGTCTCCATCTTTCTCAGCTTGCTGGAAACTACTCCTCCTGCCCAAAAGTTTTCCTATATTAGCTTCAGGTGGGTCAGTGGTAAAGAATCTGCCTGCATTGCAGGAGACACAGGTTTTTTCTCTGGGTCAGGAAGATCCACATGGACGAGGTCGATGGATGAGGTCAATGGACGAGGAAATGGCAACCCGCTCCAGTATTCTGGCCTGGAGAATCCAATGGACAGAGGAGCCTGGTGGGGCTACAGTCCATGGGATCTCAAAGAATCAGACACGACTGAAGCAACTGAGCATGCATGCATGCATCTTAGTTTTGGTGGTCCATCCCAGTCTGCTTAGCCAGTCTCTTCCACCCTCAACTGATTTCTCAGTCTTTGGATGGGGACCCCTCCTCTTTTCTCTCCACCTTCTCTTCCTGGGTGAGTTCACCCTGTCTCATGGATTTGAGTCTTATCTCTAAGATCATCACTCCTGAATTTTGGGTTGATTTTGGCCTTGCCAGGTATCTTGTGAGATCCCAGTTCCCTGGCCAGGTATTGAACCCAGGCCATGGCAGTGAAAGCCCTGAGGCCTAACCACCCAGCTACCAGGGAACTCCCCGATGCCCGAGTTCTTTATTGACCATGGGCACTTTCTCCTACTGCCTGATCGACACCTAAATGACTATCTCACTGGCAGCTCAGACGTAACCAGTGCAAAGCCAGACCCTCACTACCTCTCACTTCGCATAAAACAAACAAAAACCTAACGTTGTGGACAGCATCACCATCTGCCCGGGTGCTGATGGCAGAAATCTGGGGTCACCCTGGGTTTTTCCCTTGGCCCCAAACTCTCTCTCGGCAGGTCCTGTTGTAGAAACAGAAGGTTCTAAAACATATCCCATCACTTTCCTTCTCACCGTGTCCCTACCACATCCTGGTCCAGGAGGCCACCATCCTCTGTCACCTGATCGTGGCAGCAGCTACCTGACAGCCTCCTCACCTCCGTCCCTGCTCTCTGGCTTCCGCAGAGCAGCTGGCACTTCCTGGTGAAGACAGGTCTATGCTGGCTCTTCCCAGTGTCTCTGACACTCAGGATAAAATCTCCACTTCCTGCCACACTGCCCTGGCTGCCTGTTCACCCTTGCTGTGCAGCCCCCTTCCCTGTCCTGTCACCCACGGCCACCATCCCCTCCTCCCTTTGAGTCTCCAGCTTGCCCCCTTTTGTGTCACACCCTCTGCCCGGGACGTTCCTCCCCACACATCCTTGACCACCTGTCCCAGATCAGGGTCCTTGCCTTCAGCTGCTCTGATTTCTGGGGGACCCTCAGTTTCTTCATTATGAGGTGCACACAGCCACTGTCCTCTGGCCTTTCTCCATCCCTAAAGGGAGCAAGGTGGCCTGGCCTTTTTTAAAGTTTTTGTACCCCTGGTTCTCAAATCCCCTGCCAGGACCAGCTTACATTTGGGATCTTCTTGTGTGTAAAAGAACATCCGGCTCCCTTTGGTCCCAGGTGCCTTCTAGACCCTTGGGGGCAGGTTGCCCATGCCGCCTCCTGTGTGTGACTTAATGTGGGGTTGACGTCTTTTCCAACAGAGAGAGGCGAGGCCTCCTCCAGCCACATCAGTATTCATTTGTTTACTTACTTATCCTCTGTCTCCAGGAGGCCCCAGAAGGACAGAATCGATGCATTATCTATTTTCAGTGGTGGTCCAAACAATATGTAAGTAAGTGAATTAAGAAATGAGCAAGGGACTTACCTGGTGGTCCAGTGGTTAAGAATCTGCCCTGCACTTCAGGGGCCATGGGTTCAATCCCTGGTTGGGAAACTCGGATCTTGCAGGCTGCTGAGCAACTAAACCCACACGTCACAGCTACTAAGCCCGAGCACCACAACTAGAGAACCTGTGCGTTGCAACGGAAGATCCCATGTGCTGTAACTAAGACCCAACGCAGCCAAATAAATAAATAAATAAATTTAAAAAATTAAAGAAAGGAGCCAAAGAATATAATCAGGATACCTGAACAAGAACGTGAAGAGGCTTTTCCTTCAGAGGGTCTGAAATACAGCCTGTCCGAGTAAAATCGCTTCCTATATCTATGCCCAAGCGGGTTCCCCTGTGCTGATAACGCAAAACAGACAGAGGTGGTCGAGGAATCTTTTTTTTTTTTTTTTTTTGCACTTAGACATGCATCAGCCTCTCTTTCCAGCTTCATTTCCCTTCAGGCAATAGGCTTAGTTAACCTTTCCCGAGTTCAGACGGTGGGTGTAGGGACCTGGATGGATGGAAGGACAGGAGAGAAGCTGTTTGGGGTTGATTTGCATGTAAGCAAATGGAAATGCTCCAGCCACACACTGGTGGGTGCGTGGTATGGGCCCACCATACGCAAGGTGGCATTTGCTGCCTGACTGTGGAGCCCTCCGACCCCTCCACCCTCATGTCCGGTGGTCAGCCACACTCAAGAAGAGGCCAGGAGTCCCCTATAGGAACTGTCAGAGGCTGGAGAGATGGAAGTGGTGACTTGGGTAGGAGAAGGCGGCCCTTCCCTTTCCTCTTCCCACCCTCTACCACCAGGCATCCTGCCAGCTAGGTGGAAAAGGCTCTTTCTGGGGCCAGAGCTGAAGGTGAGGGGCAGGAGGAGACTCTAAGAGTGATCCTAGGGGCCTCAGCAATGTGTGGGAGCGTTTGGGGTTGTTCCAGTGCCCTGGAGGTGCTGCTTGTATCTCCTGGGCAGCCAGAGTTAAACCCCTGTGGTTCATGAGACCGCCTGTCCCTCAAGGAAGCACTGCCTGCCCCGAGTGCCACCGCAGCCCCACGGAGAGGCTCTGTGGGTCTCAACCCTGGCTTCTTCCAGGTTTGCTGAGATGCTATGTAATATTAAGAAAGGAATCTGATTTCTCCTGACCCTGTAAACGCTGCTCCTGTAATGGGGAGATGGTGGGTGGGCCGTCTTCTCTCAGGAAGACTGAAGAGTGGGTTTCCAGTGGGGCAGTCCTTCCGAGTCTGGGTGTGTGGGCTTTGGTCCAGCACAGAGCAGCCAGGCCACCCTGGACCCACTGATGCCTGTCCATGGAGGCCACTGCCCGGGGCTGTCACTGGGCCAGGTCCGTAAAACTTCAGTAGCTCTTTGAAGAGCTGGTAGGGATTTTTCCAACTGAGGAATAGAATCTTCCTGTGTTTCATTCGCACCCGTGTTTCAGGAGGAAGTCCTGAGCATCTTCTGTCTCACCTCCCCCACGCCCGCCCCGTGCTTCATTGGCCACGCCTCAGATTGGCAGCCGCTAAATTTTATTTTAACGTTGGGTTTAATTCTCTCCCCACCCCCACATTCACCTTTCCTCAACTAGCACCCCACAACTCTGCTCTAAATGCTGTCCCCATGCATTAAAGGATGTTCCAGTTAAACAATGCATTATACCAGATACCCTGTTGCCCCAGATCTGCACACCTGTTAGGTGCATCGTGGGAGGAGACAAACAGCCTTGTCCCTCTTTATTTCAGTGTATTTTTTTTTTTAACACCAAAGACATTTTGTATTGGGGTATAGCCAACTAACAATGTTGTGATAGTTTCAGGTGAACAGCAAAGGGACTCAGCCATACACATTTCAGTGTATTTCTTAGAGTCAGGACTGGCAAAGCCCTGTCACCTTTTACTGAGACATCTGTGTGTGAAAGAGTTAGTCACTCAGTCTTGTTTGACTCTTTGCCACCCCATGGACTGTAGCCCACCAGGCTCCTCTGCCATGGGATTCTCCAGGCAAGAATACTGGAGTGGGTTGCCATTTCCTTCTCCAGGGGATCTTCCTGACCCTGGTATCAAACCCACGTCTCTCATGTCTCCTACATTGGCCGATGGGTTCTTTACCATCTGAGCCACCTGGGAAGCCCCCCCTCCCCCACCACACACACACACAAATCTTTGTGTTGTGCTTTGTTGTCATGAAGATTTGATTAACTTATGATTGCGTCTCAACATTTTCCCCTGTTAAAGAACGACTTAGCGACTAAACCACCATTACCAAAGAATGGGGACCATAAATGGCATGAAAATGGCCTCTCTTTGCCCGTGGGAGAGTGATGGGGGAGGAGGCAGCCTCTGGCTTATCATGAAGACTCTGAAGTTTTCATTCACTTGATTAACAGGTGTTTATTAAAACATAGTGCAGGATGCTGTAGGAGTGACAGTTTACAAGACACAGTCCCGACTCTGAGAGAGTTGATGGATCTGTGCAAGTAGGAGGAATAGAAAATGTTCAAAGTGCCTGGGAATTTTGAGATCATGCCTGGCGGTCCGAGGGCTTGGTGAAGAAGCTGGTGTTTGTTCTGGAATTAAACCTAAATAAGTGGAAATAGCCAGAAGTGGGTGAGGAAGGACACTCAGCAGGTGGTGGAGGGGGGGCTCCTAGAGAAGGGGAGAGGAGGCAACTGGAGGGGTGCTGAGGAGGCTGGGTGGGAAGGAGGGCTTATTTTGGAGAAATCATAGGCCTGTGCCTGGCATTTCCAGCCCCAACTCTGGCCATCCCAGGGCAGACTGAGGTTCCCAGGCACCTGCACCCCAGCTTCTTCCCCCAGTCTAGCCCATGAGAGACTAACTATGGTGGTAACTGTACTCTGCAGCCATGTGGGTAGGTAGGAAGTTTCCTGCTGATCAAGAAGGAGCCATCGCCCCCATCATAATGCCAGGGGCAGAGCAGTGACTCCAGGTAGACAGTAATTATGGTCCATTTCCAGCCGAGTCTCAGCCAATTCACTTGCATTCTGCCTGCAGCCACCCAAGGTTCAAACTTCAAGTTTCACAAAACCCATAACTGTTGCTAATAATTTCTGAAGTTGTGAGAAACATTTAGAAAAAAATAGAATTGCTGGAGAATTTTTGTTCACACCACCCACAGGTTTTCACGGGTTATTATTTTGCCTAGAACTAGCAACTGCTGGGCCTGAGCCTCCAACTGAGCCTAAGCGAGTGCTAAGGAAGGGCAGTTGCCCTTTGATCAACCAGAAATTCTAGGCACTGCTGGGTTGTTTCTGTGCTAACTTCCTGTCTGCCTCTCAGGAACAGTAAGAGAGGAGAGGGGTAGCAGAATTCATTTTAAACCCATGGTGTTGTTGTTTTTTAGTTGCTAAGTCGTGTCTGACTCTCTGTAACCCCATTGACTGTATCCTGCCAGGCTCTTCTGTCCATGGGATTCTCCAGGCAAGAATACTGGAGTGGGTTGCCATTTCCTTCTCTAGGGGATCTTCCTGTCCCAGGGATTGAACCCGCATCTCCTGCATCTCCTTTACTGGCAGGTGGATTCTTTACCACTGAGCCACCAGGGAAGCCTTAACCCCATGGTGAGAGCCTGTAATGAGAGGAGGAGTTCCCTGAGCTCAAGATAACCCCAAACTGTTATTTTAAAATAAGCTTCCCAAGTTTATAATTAACTTCCAAGTTAAAAGAACACTCCCCACCTTCTGTCCCTATCAGGATGCATGGGGGGTTCCTTTCCAGCAAAGTTGATGGCCGGCCAGGTGCAATCGCTAGAAACACTGAAAAGTATGAAGATAAATGTTTCTACTTAGGGGGCAAATGCATCTCTATTAGCAACCAATTATGACATTCTCAGAGTCAAAGCCTCTAACCTGGATGGTTTTTATCTGGCTTCTGAGAAAACCTGCTGGTGAGATGCTTCCCGATTCCCTCTAGGAATGTTTGGAGCCCACCTGCTGCAATCCAGATATCCTGATTGTACAGGGCCTGGCGGTGCCTGGCACAGGAGGGTGGCCTGGGCACCCAGCAAGTTTGGATGCCAGTGACACTGAGTGCTGTTGTTTGTTAAGTGCCTATTGTGGTCTGGGCTTTTGTGTTACATGTGTGCCATGCATTTTCTAATCCTCACAACAACCCTAGGAGTTAGGTATTGTTTCCCTCACTACATGGGAGGGGGGAAGCCAAAGCCCTAAGAAGTTAAGCAAACTGCCTAACCCCCCTGACTTGGCGGTACAGAGCTGGGCTTTGAACATGAATTTGGGACCCTCCATGCCCAAATGCACATGCTGTACCATCAAGTGAGGGAAAATGCTGCTGAAAACTGTTGACCAAAAAAAAAAAAATACATAACCTGAGAGCTGTGAGTTCAGTTTGATTTGGGGCCAAATGAGGACTATAGCCCGGGAAACAGACTCTCAGATAGCTCCAAGGAACTGTTCTGGAGAGGAGGGGGGCCGTCAGTACATATGTGATTTGGTGACAAGGGATGCGTGCAGTCAAGCACACGTTTTGGCAGAAGGTTGCTGCCAGTCACCAGGAGCAGATGTCTCCATTAATGATTTTAATGCTTTTCTTGATGTGAGAAGATGCAAGACATTGGACTCATAAAATCTCCTGAAAATATCTAACTATCCAAAGGCCTGTTCTGCCAGTTTGTCCTGGAGCACAGAGTGCCTCATTCAAGATCTTCACCCTGAATTCCTTTCAGGTGTGGAAGGTCAGTGACTGCAGTGGCTCGTGCCTTCATTCTTGTAGAATCAAGTGGAAAGCGACAATTTTTAGTCAACAGAACACACTTGCATATATTTACAGGGCCTCTTCTGACCTTTCGTGATGTTTTCAGGGCCTTGAAAATGTTCCAGTGATTTTTCTCATCCTAGAGGAACCCTTGAGGATTTGTCCAGAAGGCTCCTAGCAGGAAAGCCCTACTGCACCGCATACCCTTAACCGTGGAAAGGGCCTCCTCTCCCAGCAGAGGTCCAGCCTCCCCGTGAGCCTCTGCAGGGCTGGAGGGCACTGGTGGGAGGTGTGGAGGAGGGGGACCCCTGGTGGCCACGGGAACCCAGCTGCCCTGGAGGCCGCTGAAGTGGCAGATGTCTCTGTCAGGCTGACCGCACAGGGAACATCAGACCTCCCCTTAACTCTGGCAGCCAGGGCATCCCCTAGCCCAGGAAGGCGGCTCTGAGAGCCTGGTGGTCCCTCCCTGGGCCGGATGTGTGTGGACACTCCCTTCACTGTGTTCTTCATGGAAGGGCCATTGCAGAAGGAGAGGTCTTTGCTACAAATCCCAGCTGGCATCCTGGGCCAGCTCACAAGGCTGGTCTTTCTCACTTGTCCTTGTCCTTCCCTTCCCTTTCCTCTCCTGCTGCCTTGATCACCTCCTGGAGAGGCGCGTGGAACACCCTGGAGGTAGTGGATTTGGCAGCAGCTCTAGCTTGTGGAACTGAAAATGCATCAGGTGACGGGACTCCACAGCCCTGGGCAGCTCTGTGGAGGGTGTGCATCTGCCAGGATGGGAATGCCCTGGGCTGGCAGAAAACCAGAGCCCCAGTCCCTACTCTGCCAGTGTCCACCCATGGGTTAGGCATCGTCACCTGCCAGCCACCATTCATGGAGCACACCCTGGGCCTGTGGGCCTCAGACCCTGTCTTGGACCTTCCCCTACCACCTTCTGGCCAGCTGCCTCCCCACTGGCTTTGTCCAGAAGGAGTGTGGGCAGGGGGAGAAGCTGGGGCATTTCCCGCTGACCCTCTCTGCCCCGGCAGGGTGTGGGGGGTTATCTCTGACAGTGTCTGAGTTTCCTTAGCCTCCAAGTCCCACCAGATACACCTTCACAGCTCCAACTTCCACAGGGGCTCAGCCACTAGGACACTGTCATCCTGCCTGCCCACCGGTGGCAGTGACTTCCCGCTTATGCTCATCTCAGGAGCCTTGTTGCCTACGTTGGTTTTCTCATCACCCGCAGAGGCAATTGCCTCATTATGGCCCTTCTCTGTAGATTCCTGGGTCCTGGTTGTCCCTGGCTGCCCACTTATGTTGTGTCATCTCTGAAAGGAGGCCTGGCCAGCCTTTCCCAACACTCAGATGCTCCTCTTTCACAGATGAGACCACTGAAGCTTGGAGGGAAGAAGTGACTTATTTGGGGTCACTCGGCTGGAGAGGAGTTGAGCCAGAACTCAGCCCAAGCTCCTGCCATTCCTCCAGCTGCTCCTGGAGGACTTGACCTCTCTGAGTTTCTGTCTCCCCAACTCTGAAAAAAGCCAGCAGGAACTGCCTTGCAGCATCCTTTGCAGAATGAGAGATAGTGTCTGTTAAGAGCCTCCAGGCCCCAAACCATGGGACATCCCCATCGGATGGACCCATCTTGCTAACCATCTCCAGGGGGCCCGGGTTGCTGCTGGAAGAGAGCTCCAGACATGCCTTCCAGCAGCCTGAGTGGGGCGGGCAGCTCCCTGCAGATGCGGCTGCATGGGGTGAGCTGAGAGGCCGGCTCACCTGTGTGTCTCGTCTGGCCGGGACTTGGGTGCGCCTGGGAAGAGGCTCAGAAGTTAACTCTCCCCTGTTTTGGTCAAAAGCTTGCAGTGGTTTCTACAGGTGTGGGTTTGTAGCTGGCCTCAATAGTCTGGGCTGTGATTGTTTCTTGAGGTGTGTTTAAGGGCCATGGCAGCTCTGAGTCCTTGTTGAGGAAAGGGAGCTTTTTGTGGGAAGAGGTGAACAATCACCAACTCCACAGACACCATCTTTCTGGATCCAGAGATAGAACTGTTCTTATCTCACATCCCAGAATCTGGGTTTGTCAACTAAAAAAGATACACAATGTGAGAATTTCGAGTAAAGTTTTATTTGGAGCAAAATGAGGACTGCAGCCTGGGAGATAGCTCTGAGAAACTGCTCCAAAGAGGCAGTGGGGGAAGGTCAATATATAAGATTTTGGTGAAGGGAAGAGTTCAATGTAGTCGAGCGCTTACTTTACAAAAGGTATTCTGCCAGTCACAAGGAGCTGATGTCACCATGAAGGAATCTAGAACTTTTCTAGATATGAGAGTGTCCCTGGTAGGGTCAGTTGCTGAGTCACGTATGACTCTTTTCGACCCCATGGACTGACTGTAGCCCACCAGGCTCCTCTGTCCATGGGATTTCCCAGATAAGAATACTGGGATGGGTTGCCATTTTCTTCTCCAAGGGATCTTCCTGACCCAGGGATCGAACCCAGGTCTCCTGCATTGCAGGCAGATTCTTTACCATCTGAGCCACCAGGGAAGCCCTTTCTAGATATGAAGAGATGCAAAAATTGAGATCATGAAATTAGTTCCTGAAAATATCCAACGATCTAAAGACCTGTCCCATCAGCTTCCCTGGAGCACAGAGTGCCTCACTCCACCCTGAACTCCCTCAGGGGGCGTTGAAGATCAGCAGCTGCAGCAGCACAGAGTTCAGTCTCCACAGAGGCAGATGGCAAATGCCCATCTTGTTGTTCAGTCACTGGCAAATGCCCTTGGCAAGTGCCAATTTGTAGTTGACAGGTTCAAGAGAAGAAACGAAACAACTTTTTCTCCCCCTAAAAATCATAGAATATGAGGGTCAGAAAAACATTATCAAGGGCAGAACAAGCTTCCATTTTACAGAGTAGAAAAACAAGGCTTCAGTTGGATTAAGTGACCTTTGTGAGGTCACATAGCAAGTTGGTGGCAGAACCAAGCCCAGGTCCCAGGCCTCCTCCCCACTAGTCAGGGGGTCTGGGATGGGAGCCTGTGGTCTGGGCCTGCACAGAGCCACCTGTGTGTCATTGCCCAAATTCCAGGAGGACATTTGAGAATCAGGTCAGGGATACCTAGGATTTGGATTGTCCCAGATTACTCCCATAGCTGCAGAAACAGGCTCAGTCTTGGTGACGATTTTGCCCATAAATATCTTAATTTTATTTACTAGGTTGTCTGGCACATAATAGCATGCATTATTAATAGAGTAGCTTAATGCTATCTATTAGGTAGGCATACTCTTTGCAATGGAAGATGAACATCTCTTTTATGATGTAACTTACAATGCCGTGTGACAGCCTCACATGCTCAGAATCTTGTCACAGGCTTCTGTCTGACCTCAAGTGAAGGGACGGGAGGTGGGACGATCTTGGGGACAGCTCAGCATCACTAGAATGATGATTGGTGTATAAGCGCATCTCTGAGTGAGATGTTCTCCAAGCTACATCTGTTTTGAGGGTCCGGACAGGATAAGCATGTGGTTCTGAAACTCTTATTCTCCCCAACTGCCCAAGTCTGTCCGCTACCTCCAATGGTGAGTCACGGCGATTTCATCTGCCACCCGCGACCTTGCGAGCGCTACAACCACGGAACCGTGGTGGAGTTTTACTGCGACCCCGGCTACAGCCTCACCAGTGACTACAAGTACATCACCTGCCAGTACGGGGAGTGGTTTCCATCCTATCAGGTCTACTGCATCAAGTCAGGTGAGCATGTGGAGAACATCCCTGGACCAGGTTCAGACTACACGCAGCAGCCAGTGGCATGTCCTGGGCCCCCACCCTCCTCCCCCACACAGTTTTAGGAACAGGGTATAGAAGTTCATATTTGTGGCTCCATGTGACCGATGCTTCCCAACCCCGGTCGGTCCACCTGTGCCCAGGTTAACATGCTGATCCTCTGAACGGGGTCCCTAGACCCCAGCACCCATGGAAGGACCCGGCCACTATGGACTCTGTCTTCTCCCAGCCTTGTCCCCTTCCCCTGACAAGGACACAAGCCCAGGGTGTGACCCAAGCAATGTAGGATTCTGCCTTTCTCTTAGGCTCAAGGACACATATCAGAACACAGGTGATATAATTATGGGCAAGACCTGCTCTCCCTTTCAAAAACATAAGCCTCTTGCAAGCTTCAGTGCTTCCTGTTGTTGTTCAGTTACCCAGTTGTGTCCAACTCTTTGAGACCCCATGGACTGCAGCATGCCAGGTCTCCCTGTCCCTCACCACCTCCCGGAGTTTGCCCAAGTTCATGTTCACTGCATCAGTGATGCCATCCAACCATCTCATACTCTGACACCCTCTTCTCCTTTTGCCCTCCATCTTTCCCAGCATCCGGCACTTTTCCAGTGAGTCATCTGTTCGCAACAGATGACCAAAATACTGGAGGTTCAGCTTCAGCATCAGTCCTTCTAGTTAATATTCAGTGCTTCCTACTTGATAACAAATGACTAGCAAACCATCCTCACCACTGGTCTCAGAGCATCAGGGTAGGGACCCCATGGTGAAGACCTGGGCACCAGCGCACCACTGTCTCCTGCCTGCCCTGGTCCTGCCTGCTCGCCCCAGTGTTTTCCAGGCATAGCCACGGCCGCCTGCCCCAAGCTGGGGTGATGGCTTCACACCTTCCCCCTGGATGTGGCATGTGAGGGAAGCATTCGCTCACACAGCACATGTGGAGGCCCACAAATGCTCACGTGAACCCATGCAGGACAGGGGGCCCATCCAGCCATCAGTGTGTGGGCACCCCAGCGCCCAGCACAGCCTGGCAGCCTCACAGCTGCTTTGTTCTCTCTCTCTTGGCAGAGCAAACATGGCCCAGCACCCACGAGACCCTCCTGACCACGTGGAAGATCGTGGCGTTCACGGCAACCAGCGTGCTGCTGGCGCTGCTGCTTGTCATCCTGGCCAGGATGTTCCAGACCAAGTTCAAGGCCCACTTTCCCCCCAGGTCAGTGTTGAGGCCCCTGGGCAGCCCACAGCCACCCAGGGCCGGGCTCAGTGCAGCCACCTGGAGCAGCAGAGAGAAAGGATGTTCAGCCTCAAGGGGTGCAGAGCCCAGCTTCTGAGGGGAGAAGGGGAGAAAGCCAACATGCTTTTTTCTTCGAGGTTTTGGTCTGTCTGCAAGGTGGAGACAGACTCATTTCCCTCTTTCTGCCTCCCGCCTCCCCCCTCCCCCAACCTTGAACCCCTGTCTCCCTCTTTCCCTGCTAGACATTCTCAAGGCAGGCCTTGTGCAGGGTGCAGAGAAGGGGAGCAGAGTCAGAGATGCACGCCCCACACCTCCCCACCCCCCGGGGCACCCCCATTGCCCACTATGTGCCTGTGGCTCTCGAGTTATGTACCTTAGAGCTTCCAGGCCACGAGGGAGGATAAGAAATACACAGAACTAATTAGGGACGAGGTCCAAGGTGCATGACACAACAAAGTTTCCAAACTGGTGTGCAAAACCTCAGCAAGTCTCAGGAAGGAGAAAGGCTCTGTTTGGGGGCCAGGGCAGGGCTGATGCATTTCTGCCTCCAGGTAGGATCTGAGCTTTTGGAGTGGGACCTGTGGGCAGGGGTGGAGTGGGGGGCAGGGTGGGTCTCCATCCTCCTTGGCTGCACCAGTGAGCTGGGGTCAGTGTCTTCATCCTCGCTCTCATCATCACCAAGAAGAGTCTATCAAAGTCCCTCAGAGGCGGGTCTGGTCCTCTCAGTGCCCAGGGCGGCTGTGGCCCTTCTCCTCTGGCGCTGGCCACTCGTCCCGAACTAAGCATGCCAGCACCCTGCAAAACCAAGAGCCACTCAGCACTGCTGTTGGTGGATCACCATTCCTGAAAGGAGAAGTCGTTTAGGAAGCACCGGGATGAGCTTGTGAACATGAGGAGAAGGAAGGCAGGGCACCGAACATCACAGGATGTTAGCCAGAGCTCCCTGATTCACAAAGGCATCATGTATCCCCGTGGATTCCTGTGCCCACGTCAGAGTCTTCTCACACGGGGACCTCAGGCTTCAGCCAACACAGCCTGTGGGCACGTGTTTCTGCCCACAGGGACAGGCTGGCCACCCGGGGGCGTGTGTACCACTCTTCCAGCAAAGAGAGTGTTACTGAGTGAAGGAGGAGGCAGCTTCCAGGACTAACCACTTCCCACTTGGCCCTCCAGGAAAACCCACACTCATACTCCCAGCCGGGCGCAGGGGAGGGAAGCGGACGGGCTGCTGGAGACAGCATCCCACCTTTTCCCTCAACCTCGCGCCCCCAGGACGGCCTCATCCCACAGAGCAGTGCCCCCCCACCTGGCTGCAGGGGCCCCATAACCTGAAGGCACCCCACTCTTCCAGCTTCGGAACTGTGCTAGGTGGGGGGTGGGGGTAGGAGCCCCTGCATCCTTGCCAGACACAGAGTGTGTGAGCACCATCCCGGGGCCACAGCCAAGCCCCTGCTGAAGTGCCAGAGCCTTCTTTCCTCTCGAACCCGTCACCCGGACTCTCCATTCTCACGTGATTTATGAGTCAAGAGACCGTGTTCTATCATTGAGCAATTAGACTATCTAAAGAAGGCCTAGGGGTTACAAGGAGAAACCTAAACTACGTACTGTGATTTATAGTACATGGAGTATTTGAATGTGGCCTATAGAGAGAGCTATTTTTCTACATAGGCTTGAGAACAAAGTTTCCAGGATACAGACTAAATATTAAGATTTTTTTTAAATGGTCCCCAACACTCACTATACTTTTTTTTTTTTAATTCCTTGAATATTTCCTTTGTAGGTTGCTCTCTAGCCATGTGGAAACTGGTATCAGCTAGGCAGATTGATCATAAGATTCTCAGGGCAGGTCCAGAAGGGGTTTTTGCTCTTTTTTCTCCTGGTCCCAAAGCCATAGACTATGAAGAGATGCTGATGATAGTCCGTGGGGGCTGGGACCAGCGAGGGAGAAGCTGCTGGCTCACGGGAACCCTGGTGAGGGCTGTTGTGGAGAGAACAGAGGCATCCTTGGGGTCGCCCTGACCTGGGCAGCTTGCAGCTGAAAGGAACTGAAAAGGTAGGCAGGGCCAAGTGAGACAGGAGGCCAGCGTGAGACTGTGCAGGCTGGGGAGTAGGGGAGCTCGGCGGACCCAGGATCCACTCATAAGGGCCACGGAAGAGGAGAGAACCCAGATTGAAGCAGACTCTTCCTTTCCTCCCAGCTCCTGTCTTTGGGAGTAGGGTATGAGCTTTGTAATCTCCCTCTGTCTCTGGGTGGCCTTAAGGATGGTGGAACAAGGGGACTCTGCCAGCATCTCCAAGCAAGATGCTCCAAAACGCCAGTGGCCTCAAGTGTCAGAGAGAGAGATGGCCTGACGCTTTCCTCTGCCCTACACATCCAGACCTCTCAGTCCTCAGACTCAGAGCTCCTGCGGTGGCCGACATGCAAGAGTTCGTGGCCTGCCCACCCACCTGACTTATCCCTCTTCCTGATAGTTTACCTTCTGGCCACATCACTCAGCACCAGTTCCCAGCAGAGAAGATAAGGAACCAAGTCCCACTGGCCGCTTACTAGCCACCCCAGTTCCTCTAGGGCCCAGGAGCAGAGAGAGGTCAGCAGAGCTGAGACTTTGGCCTCAGACCCGAGGTCTGGAAAGTGCAAGGGACCGGAGACCAAGGGCAAGGCCAGAGCCGAGTGCATGGCAGGGTAAGGGAACCCCCACTCTGTGCAGCACGGTGAAGCTTAGGTTCAGGTGACCGTGAGCCCACAAACCTGGAAAGAGTTCCTTTATTTTTTTCTGTTGTTGCTTCTCTGTCTTAACTGGAAATGACTGAGTTTTAGACCACAGGAGAAAACAAAGAAGAAGCATATTAAATGCAGGGGTAACTAAAAGGGGCACCTAAGGTCCACGCTTTCTCAAGCTCTTAGTGATGCTATTCTATTTCCAGCAGGGGATACTGCAGGGGCACCTTGGGATGCTTGGTTGGAATGGGTCACATAGACCCCTGTCCACGAGTTTATAGCATGATGAGATGATGGAGCCCAGAGGGGAAGGAAGAGCAAGAAGGAAGCACAGGGCAGGGGCCAGTGAGGAGAAGAA
Source organism: Okapia johnstoni (assembly GCA_024291935.2). Lineage (NCBI taxonomy): Eukaryota > Metazoa > Chordata > Mammalia > Artiodactyla > Giraffidae > Okapia > Okapia johnstoni. Next base: position 50,677,105 of record CM044322.1, read on the forward strand.
AGCCTGTCCAGTCTGGAGCGTGGCCCTGGTGGACACACCATCTGCCAGAGGGAACCTGGCTGGACGGCTGCGTGTCCTGCACCACCGGCTCCGCTGCCCTGAGGACCCCAGCTGCAGTGGGTGGGTACTGTGGCCTCGTTCCCAGGATGACCTGTCACCTTGGCACCACTTTGCTCTCCATAGGGGACCACCCAGGAGTTCCAGCAGTGACCCCGACTTTGTGGTGGTGGATGGCGTGCCCGTCATGCTCCCGTCCTATGACGAGGCTGTGAGCGGCGGCTTCAGTGCCTTAGGCCCCGGGTACCTGGCCTCTGTGGGCCAGGGCTGCCCCTTACCCGTGGACGACCAGAGCCCCCCAGCATACCCCGGCTCAGGGGACACAGACACAGGCCCGGGGGAGTCAGAAACCTGCGACAGTGTCTCAGCCTCTTCGGAGCTGCTCCAGAGTCTATATTCACCTCCCACGTGCCAAGGGGGCACCCGCCCTGCTTCCGACAACCCTGACACAGCTCCCAGCACAGCGGGGGAGGTGGCATCCACCAGCCCGGGCATTGACATTGCAGATGGTAAGCGTCAGCCCTGAGGTCTGAGCCACCTTGGCACAGCCCACCCCCCTCCAACCCCCCACCCCCACTCCCAGCTCAGAGTCAAATCAGAGCTTCCATCTCTCTCAGCTGAAATTGCATGCTGTACGTAGAGGCCATGGGCAAGGCCAGTTATTGGAGGGAAAGATCATCACCTCACAAGTGATGAGCCCATTAACTGAAATTTCAAGAGGCACAAAAGAGTGCCAAGCCATCCAGAGTTGAAAGGCTAGGTGGGCGGAACTTGATTTTCATAGGTTCCGTGTAATCCAGGATGCTTTTCTTCTCTCTACCTTAATTAGCCAGGGCTTCTGAAAGTGGTGCTCAGGATCAAGGTAACACATGCATACTAAAAGGGAAGACCTACATCCGGGCACGAGGGCCCACCCCGGAGAAGTTCTGGGTACATACAGGCTATGTTTACCAGGTGTGAAGTAGAAGCAAGGTGGTATTACTTCCTTGCTACTGCAAGGAAAAGCAGGTTGCAGATCATGGTAAAATAATAAAAATGCATCAGATTAAATAGGGCTTGTTTCCCAGGGAGGGAGCACCAGTACCACTTTACAAATGAAAGCACTCATTCCAGCTTATATTGGCAGTAAGTCGCAGTAACTATGTGGACGCAGGGGTCTCCTGGTTCCCCATAGAGAACTCTGTACTTGAATGTGTAACCTTTACCATTAGGACACACGATTGAAGCCTAACAGTTTAATTTTGATGAGCTGGATATGAGATTTTCCAGCTAATGATGTACAGAGGTGTTGGTTTATTTGCTTGTTAACTGATACGTGGAACTTAGCATTATCTTCTTCTTACTGATTTGTGTGTGTGTTAGTTGCTCAGTCATGACTGACTCTCTGCGACCCCATGGATTGAACCTGGGTCTCCTGCACTGCAGTCAGATTCTTTACCATCTGAGTTACCAGGGAAGTAGGAACTCTTATTTTACTGAAGCTCACAATCCCAGATCTTCACAGTATTTTTCAGTGTATTAGTATGATAATCGTCTCTTTCTTTGCAGTTTAATAGCCATCTCCTTTTACAGAGATCCCTCTAATGGAAGAAGATCCATAACTGGAAAAAGTCCCGATGATTCTGCTACCGGCTTGGGGATGGGAACCGTGTACCTTGGAGTGAGGCCTCTGGAGGACAGAGCTTGGGGGGATGGAGCAAGTTTTCTAATCTATCAACAACACGAGGACAGTGACTCATATTGTGCATCTCGGACTCAAGAGCGAGGCTGATAAACGGCAGCGGCAGTGCTTTAAAATGAGACACGAGGCTTTGCCAAGACCAGTGAGGAACAGAAGGATGAGGGGGAACCCTGGGCAGTCCTGGATGAAGGTATTAAGGGCATCTCGTGCTGCAGAACATGGGACAGACTGTTCCACGCATATATCCACCAAATTCCACCTCCCACCGACTTACGAGTACTACCCGCCTCCTCTGAAAGCATGTCACGTTACGTAAATCGCTTCTAAAATCCGCTTCAAACTGTCTCTGGACTCCAGATTCGGATGGCTCAGCCTCTGCGGGAAGTCTGTGTTGAGCTGCTGGAAGAGCAGCAGAGCGCCCCCTGCAGGCTCCCAAAGGAAGGTTCTCGAGTGTCCCTCGGACAGTCTTCCTTGCGCTGGACAGACAGCCCTACTCAGGGCAAGATTAAAGCGGGATGTGGCAGTTCCACTGAGAATGGAAAGGAAAGACTCAGGCAGACTCTGCTTTCTGAAAATTTCTCCAAAAGGTAGAGTTCCTGTCCTCCGTGCTGTCCTTTGGTGAAATGTCGTCAGTATTTGTATTCATGGTCTAGCACATGGATCCACGGCATTGGCTAAACCTTGTGACTTTACACATGGTCAGAGTGTGTTCAAATACATCTCATGGTGGAGAAGTAACCAAGGTAATGTTTTGTTTCAGCATTTTTAAAAGCTTCCACTTAACAGTTTATCTCAGTTGTGAGCCCCTCTCCTTTCAACTATTAAGAGTTGTTGCCCCTACTCCCAAACTCAGTCAGATTTAATTTCCCAAAACAGAAATTCTATCTGGAAACACATGCCTCCTCCTCCACATAAAGTCTGAGGTTGAATTATTTTCCCCCTTTTATTTTGTCCTGCAGAGTCCGCAGGCTCCAAAGATGGACGGCTCTGCCCTCCTGCTTCGGGGGTCCCCTGGCTGCCTCACCCATCCAGCACGCCCACCGCACCCTCCTGGGGCCCACTGGGTGTCGTTCCTAAAAAATGATTGATAAACCCATTTCCCGAGTCCCGAAACGTCTCTTCAAGTACATATTAATCTGTGGAGCTGAGTCTTTTTCTCCTCTGGGTTTCAGACAAATACAAACAAAACTCTTTTTTTTTATCCGTAAAATTGCTATGCTGATAGAGCGGTGAGAGCTGGAAGCTTGATCAAATCCTGTTTTTTCCTGACACAGACTGATTAAAAATTAAAAAGAAAATGACAGTTTGGAGCGTGACTTTAATAGTAGAGTGGATTTGGGTGGGCAGGGAGGGGCAGTGACAGTGATCCCAGGGGATGGGGTTGGAGACAGCACAGACCAGCACCAGAGGCTGAAAGAGGGAGGGAGCGGCAACGGGCGAGCCTGACCCAGCATCAACTGTGAGCTGGGCACCTGGGTAAAGGTGTTTGCTAATCATAATGTTGTTTAGTGCTGGAGCTGGTCTTCATAAGCTTCATGCTTGAACTCCACCTCGCTGGCTCAAACACTGATGGCATGGGCGGCTGAGCAGGAGGGGAGTCCAGAGAGTTCACTGTGGAAAGCCTCCCCGACCACCACCAGCCCCACCATCTACAGCCTTCCTGGGATCCCTGTGGGCTAGGTCTCAGCTCTTCACACCACACCTGTCCCCTCCCATTCACTCCAAATGGGGGGTGTGTCTTGAGACTACCAGGTAAGTGCTTCATTTCCTACCAAAGAAGCCAGGGCGGGGGGTGGGGGGTGGGTGGGAGGGGTGGGGGAGCTGTCTCTGAGGCTTGGCCTCGCCTCCTTCCAGAAAATGTTCTTCCTCCCAAAGTAGAGAGCCGCAGCACACAGCTAGTGAGCCGAGCACAGGGCTGCCTCTCCAGTCCCCCACCTCTGACATCTGGGAGACAGGTATCTCAGGTGCCACATACTTCCAGGTGTTAGTGCCCACATCGTTCTAAGCACAGAGGCTGGTAGGAGCAAAATGCCTGCTCAGCAACAGTGTCAGCCTCCTACCAAATTACCTAGATCCACTTCCCCCATCACCCTGTCCCTTTGTGTCTGCCGTATCAGGGTCTCACTCACAAATACCCTTTACTGTGATTGTTTTTTCATTATAATGAACTTAATGTGGCAAGGAAGAATCCTCATGATACCCTAAGCAAGCCATGATTCTGGCTCTTCATGTCTAGGTCCCAGACACCCTCTGAGTATGAATGGAATCCATCTTTCTTCCGCTTCCCCCCGGGAATTAGGAGATACAAGAACAAACTGGGCCGTGTTGAGAGCTGGTGCCCAGAGAGGTGGTGTGGGAGAAAACCATTCCCCCCAAAAGTGCTTTTTGCTTTGGAAGAGGGAGTTACCCCAGCTCAGAAGCACATGACCTAGACCCCAGGGTGTTCCCAGGGTCAGCCCGTGGTATTTACACAAGTGCATGCTGGAAGGAACTGCAGGCCAGCAGTTTTCCAGCTGACCAGCTCCCATCATAGGCACACCCAGAAGAAGTCACAGGATGCCTTCACACTTCACTTCCATGTAGCTTTTTTAATTGCAAGGTTGTGATTGGCTGGCATAGGCTCTGTAGAGCCTTTTCCACCTAATTACACCCATCCCAGCAGCTGGCACAGGGTCAGGTGTTTGGCCCTGGAGCACATGGCAGAACTGGATGGTTGGTGGGGAGTGACATGGTGAGGTTCATCCAGTCTGCAGGGGGGTGAGGAGTGGGGTGCGGGGGGGCCTCTCCCACTCCTCTGCTCCCTCCTTCCTATCTGGCCATGCTAGGCAGCCCTCCTCCTGGGATGCCCGGGTCCCAAGGCGTGCCCTGAAGAGCAGATGCAGTGTCCTGGGAGAGCAAGGACTTTGGTACACACCCATCATGTGCCTCAAAACCTGCCTCTGCCACTAACAGGCTGTGGACTTGGAGGAGATCTTGCCCCCCACCCAGACCTCAGTTTCTTCCTGCAGAGGTGGTATCCCTCTACCCTCCCCGCTGGGCTGTGGTGAGGGTGACAGCTCATGTAAGGTCACAGCACACCGTAAACATCTGAAAAATGACCGCTGCCCTCCACTTATCACCCAGAGTGAGGGAGGGTGTCACATGGGTGATGTACTCTGTGCATCCCTGGGCACCGCTGACCCACTGTGGTCTGGCCACCCTCCAAATTGTTTACAGACATTGCTGGTTTGGACTGCCACCAGTGGGTGGACTGAGCGCGTGCCATCCTGTTCCCCTAGACCCTCCCACTAGGAGTGGCCCCTCTCTGGTTTCTGTGCCTAAGCTTGCCCTGCCAGGCACAGATGCTTTGGGCATCTGCCTTCCCTCCCAGCATAGCCCTCTCTGAATGTTAAAGTTCTGCTCAGGGAGGGCAGGACAACCTCAGAAATTCCCCCCAAGGATTCTGAAGAACTCAGATCACCTCCACAGGCAGCCCTGTAGATTAACACTAACCTGCTTCCTTAATTTTATTGTCTATTTTGGGTTTGAAGCATAAAAGTTAATGCCCATGCATCTCCAAAGTGCTAGAGAAGAAAGTCCTTGGGAAAGATGCCTGCTCTATCTCGCAGGCAGAACAGGGCCCTGGGGAGCAGCATTTACCTGTCAGAGAAGGCAGATACTGAACACTGTCACACTGAAACCATAAAACTTAACATAGAGTGTGCAGCCTCACTGGGTCCTGTTTAACTACTGGAAATCAGTCCCTGGGAACCTGCAGTGCACAGTGTTAAGCGGCCAGAGGAGGTCCCAGCTACCTGCGTGGAAGCCGAACCTGCCCTGTTTAGCACCTCATCCATGTGTTCAGGGTCTCTGAGAATCCTGGCTCCTGGTGCTCCAAGACCCTGGGATAGAGAAACCTGAACTCCAGCAGATGCTTAAAGAGCTTGGGACAAGGGGGAATGGGCTACAGCCTGTGGGAAGGAGGTTGATATTCTCTTCTTGGAGCTCACAAGAGTATTTATAGACCCTGTTCAGTCAATAAATATGTATTAAGAGCCTGCTACAGGCCAGGCAGTTTCTGTGCACTCTAGTCTGGTGGAAATAAGGGCTGGGAAGCTGGCAGCTACAAACCCGGAGCTCCGAACGCCTGACCCAGAGCTGGGCTCTCAGAGGCTGCCCTTGGGCTGGGGGCAGGCTGAGAGGAGTGCTCAGGGAAGCTGCGAGAGGAGCACAGGCCTGTGCTGAGATACAAGAGGGCTGGGGGTGGGAAAATAGGAGAGGAGGTCTGTGCTCAGGGTGCCTGGAGATGTGGGGGTAGTGAGGGGCTGGAGAGGTAACTCAGGACCAGATGCCAGACCCTGGTGCCTTGTTAAGGAAGCAGGTGATGGCTCCCTTCAGGGAGTGGGAAGCCAGGGCAGGTGTGAGGCAGGAAGTGCTGGAGTGAGATGGGGCAGGGCAGGTCTGAGAGTCTTCTGCAGGCCTGGTCAATTTTGTGGGGCATGCCCAGGAGTCCACGACATCGGAACCCAGATGAAGGCATCACCCATCGGGTCTCAGAGAGGGTGGCAGGGGGAGGGGGAAGGGTGTTACCTTCAGCTCCTCAGCAGTACCCTAAGAGGGTGCCGATGGTCTCAAACAGCCCTTCCAGCTGTGACAGAGTGAAATTCTCTTTCCTGACTTTTTAAAAAATTTCAGAGTCAAGTGTCACCCAGCCCCATCCTGGGATCACCCTTAGCAGCGCCTGCTCCCATCCCTCCCCCACCTACAGTGTCCCATCCCCTCCCAGCTCCTCCTCCCACGGAGCACCAGGAGCCCAGGAGCTTTCCCCCCACCCAGCATCCCTTTAGGAGGGGGTCCACCCTCTAGAAACTCTGCAGCCTCCTCAGTCAAGGTGGGAAATGAGAGACACAACCGTGACAACTCTGACCTCCTATGGTGATTGCCTGGACCCCTTGGCCAGAAGCAGATGCTAACAGTGTACCTTCATGGAGTCCATTTCGCTATGATGGCTTGAAGCAACTAAAAGCCCAAACAAATCTATTAGACTGGTTTCACCCACGAATTCTTTATACCTGTGTAGCATTGTCCATTCTAGAGGCATGCTCACCCGTTGTGTACTTTGGGGGTGGGGGATTGGAAGGAAGCAGACATGAGCCAGATTTGCATTGGCTGTGCCTCATTTTACATCTATCACCGGCAGTGAGGAGGCTGCCCTTTCCCGTAGTTCTCAGATGCCCATGACTTCACAAGGATGTACCACCAATATTTCCTGGTTATGCTGCAGGTGTGGACAGAGATCTGTGTTTTCTTTAATAGACTTTATTTGTTTTGAGCTGTCAAAGGTTTACAGAAAAGCTGAACGGAAAGTATAGAGTTCCTATATCCCACCTCTTTCAGGGCAGTTTCTGCTGCTATTAACATCTGCGTTACTGTGATACGCCTGCCACAATATTTTTGGCCTTGTCACTCAGCATGTGGGATATTAATTCCCCAACCAGAGATGGAACCCATGCCCTCTACAGTGGAAGCAGGGAGCGTTAACCACTGGACCACCAGGGAAGTCCCCGCCTGTTACAACTGGTGAGCCAGTATCGATACCTTAATATTTCAGTTCAGTTCAGTAGCTCAGTTGTGTCTGATTCTTTGCGACCCCATGAATCACAGCACGCCAGGCCTTCCTGTCCATCACCAACTCCCGGAGTCCACCCAAACCCATGTCCATCGAGTCGATGATGCCATCCAGCCATCTCATCCTCTGTCATCCCCTTCTCCTCCTGCCCTCAATCTTTCCTAGCATCAGGGTCTTTTCCAATGAGTCAGCTCTTCGCATCAGGTGGCCCAAGTATTGGAGTTTCAGCTTCAACATCAGTCCTTCTAATGAACACCCAGGACTGATCTCCTTTAGGATGGACTGGTTGGATCTCCTTGCAGTCTCTCCTTGCAGACTCTCTCCAGAGCCTTCTCCAACACCACAGTTCAAAAGCATCAATTCTTCGGAGCTCAGCTTTCTTTATAGTCCAACTCTCACATCCATATATGACCACTGGAAAAACCATAGCCATGACTATACGGACCTCTGTTGGCAAAGTAATGTCTCTGGTTTTTAATATGCTGTCTAGGTTGGTTGTAACTTTCCTTCCAAGGAGTAAGTGTCTTTTAATTTCATGGCTGCAATCACCATCTGCAGTGATTTTGGAGCCCAGAAAAATAAAGTCAGCCACTGTTTCCACTGTTTCCCTATCTATCTGTGATGGGACCAGATGCCATGATCTTAGTTTTCTGAATGTTGAGCTTTAAGCCAATTTTTTCACTCTCCTCTTTCACTTTCATCAAGAGGCTCTTTAGTTTTTCTTCACTTTCTGCCATAAGGGTGGTGTCATCTGCATATCTGAGGTTATTGATATTTCTCCCAGGAATCTCGATTCCAGCTTGTGCTTCCTCCAGCCCAGCGTTCCTCATGATATACTCTGCATATAAGTTAAATAAGCAGGGTGACAATAATACAGCCTTGACGTACTCCTTTTCCTATTTGGAACCAGTCTGTTGTTTCATGTCCAGTCCTAACTGTTGCTTCCTGACCTGCATACAGGTTTCTCAAGAGGCAGGTCAGGTGGTCTGGTATTCCGATCTCTTTCAGAATTTTCCGCAGTTTATTGTGATCCACACAGTCAAAGGCTTTGGCGTAGTCAATAAAGCAGAAATAGATGTTTTTCTGGAACTCTCTTGCTTTTTCGATGATCCAGCGGATGTTGGCAATTTGATCTCTGGTTCCTCTGCCTCTTCTAAGACCAGCTTGAACAACTAAAATCTATAGCTTACATCAGGGTTCACTTTGGGGGGTCATCCATTCTCTGGATTTGGACAAATACACAATGTCTTGTGTCCTCCAGGACAGGGTCACACAGAATAGTTTCACTCCCCTGAACATCCCCAGCACTCCACCCATTCATCCTTCCTTCCCTTGAGCCCTTGGGAGCCATTGATCTTTCTATTAATATTGTCCACACAGTTTTGCCTCTTCCTGAATGTCGCATAGTTGGAATCACACAGTATGTAGCCTTAGCAGACTGGCTTCTTTCACTCAGAAATATGCAAGTAAGGCCCCTTCACGTCTTTTAGATCTCTGTGCTTTCAAAAGGACAAGGAAGGCAGCCGCTTCTCACAGCTAGAAACTTCAAAGGCGCTTCTTGGCTCATGGGCTGGAGAAGAATGTGAGAGGCCAGGGAGTCTATCACCAGGTCCCCTCCCCAGGCCACCCAAAGACTTCAGAGAGAATGTTCCACAGCTTCCCTCAAGACCACATTCTGAGGGATGACAAGCATCTTCCTTACATCTCATCCTTTTGGCCTTTCACTGAATTGGGGCCCCACATGCCCTGTAGACCTTTGCTAACACTCAGATTCCAGGGCATCAGGACTTCCTTCTTTCCTCTCCGCTTTGTAACTCTTTCCATCCCTCCGTTCTCAAGTCCTTCCCACCTCCTCATCAACATTAATGGAGAGCCCCTGAAACCTTACCGAGCTACATCCTGAGGGTCCCTAAATGGAAGAGATGACACGTACACACAGGAAAAGATAAACCGGCTGGATGTGCAGCCTGGCAAGTATGTGGCGGGGCCCCCAGCCCCAGCTGGGGGGTCAAGGAAGGTTTCCCAGAGTGGGGATAGGAGCTCAGAGGGTCCTCTTTTTGTGCACACAATAGCTGCTCTTCCCCAATGCAGAGGACAGTCTCAGTCTAACTCAGTCTCAGCAGTCTGCTGGCCATGACCTTTCTCTGCTTCAGTTTCCCCAAGTGAAAAACATAGAAAATAATAAGACTTATCTCAGAGGCTTGTTGTAATGAGTGAATCTGTGTACAGTGATTCAAATCATGCCTGGCCTGAAGCACACACTCAAAAAGATACTCTTACCATTAATGTTTCACCTAGACAGTACCATTGGCTCCCCGCCCTGATATCCCAGACATGGAATTAAATCTGCCCACTCGATGGTGTCTGTTTCTCCTCAATCAGGTCATGGTGACATTTTCCTCTTTGATTCTTGAACCATCTCTACTTCTCTCCGGAGACTCCCACTGAGCTTGTCATGGCTAAAGGCGGCCCTTGGGGCTCAGGTCTTCAATGCATCAGAAAGCAGCCCACCCTGGTATCATCCAGCTCATTTTCCAGAAGTGTCCTCATGAGTGTCGGGAGAAACGGGAGCAGATGCTCAAAGAACAGCCATCTGCAGTTTCCCCTCCACCACCCCCAGACTATCAGAAGGGCAAAGCCATAAAGAAGGATGGAATCAGGCTGGCAGGACAAAGTCAGAATGAGGAATGAAGTCAATCTGGCATAACTTGTTCTCTGTTAACTTAGGCTCTCACAGTGATTTTTATCTACCACCACTTCTGTACCTAAGGGCTGACAAGTCGTCTATTTAGTAACTGAAACCAGTGCCTGTCTACCATCAACACTGAATTCACAAGTCTGTGGGGCCCAGCCCCATCTTCTCTATTTTGGCCAAACACTGTCTCAGGTGGGCATCTCCAGCCTCAGGGAAATTCCACCCTCCGCAGTTCCACGCAGGCCCCTATTGCTGGTTTCACAGGGTCAGCTCTGTGCTTTCTGGGTGCCTGGAGTGGATGCTGGGCAATGCTGTCTGCCGCTGAAACTCCTGGGTGTTGAAAGCCAACAGACCTGGGCTTACATTTCAGCTCTGTAAGTTACATAAGCAAAGTCAGGTAAGATTTTGACGTTCAAGCCTCAGATCTGTCACCTGGGAAGTGAGGCACCTAAGAACACCCACCTCGTAGTTTGCCGTCAGGATTAAATACCATGATGACCTAGATTGCTTAGAACAACACCCAGCACAGAGTAAACTCTTAAACCTGTAGCTGCTCTCAAGACTCTATTCTTTCTCCTTCTGTCCTGTAAAGCAATCAAAATGGTCAACCCCGGGGACTTCCCTGGTGACCCAGTGGCTAAGACTCCGCGCTCCTGATGCAGGGGGCCCAGGTTCGATCCCTGTTCAGGGAACTAGATCCTACATGTCACAACTAAGAGTTCACATGCCAAAACAAACATTAAAGATACCTCATGCTGCAACTAAGACCTGACACAGCCAAATGGATAAATAAATATTACAACAGCAAGCAAAAACTGTCAGCCCCGCACCCTCCAACAGGCAGCAGTGTGTTCCTGCCGCTCTTGTTTTTAGCCCCACCCCCACCCCCACCTCATGCTTCCATCCTTCAGGCCAGGGCCCTCTTCTCTGGCACCCATGGGTCCCTGCTCTTCCCCATCCAGCACTGTGGAGGAACTTCCTTGTGGCATCTCAGGCCATGAGACAAGTCTCTGTTGACCCTGAACTTGCTGAAATCTGGAGTCACAACAAAAACAGGATAAAGAAAAGCCTCATTGATTGAGTGCTCAGGCATTGAGGCATCATTGCACTTAACCTTCAAATAACCCTCAGATGTCACACGGTGTGTCTAGCATGATGGGGATGTTGCTTCCCCGCCCCCGCCCCAAAGATAATTGTCTGGAGGTGTAGAGCTGGTTCCAACCCTTTACCGAAAGTGTAACTTGGCTGAGTAGGACATACTCAGACCCATCTCTTTCCTGGTGGGGAAACCAGTTGCACGGGCTGCTGTGGGGCCCTTTGGAGGGTCTTGAACATGAACTACCTTCACTTTTCTCTGAAAAAGTCTCTATACGGCAACATTTCCCAAAATCGAGGATGCTGATAGATATTAGGTGAAAGGGCTCTGAGGTCAAATTCGGGCAAAATTCTGTTAAGCAAGGGGCTTCCCTGATGAATCAGATGTTAAAGAATCTGTCTACAATGCAGGAGATGTGGGTTTGATCCCTGGGTCTGGAAGATCCCCTGGAGAAGGGAATAGCTACCCACTCCAGCATTCTTACCTGGAGAATTCCAAAGACAGAGGAACCTGGCAGGCTATAGTCCATGGAGCTGCATAGAATCAGACATGACTGATTGACTAACACACACGATTCTGTTAAGCAAATTGTTAGGCATCCTTACTGAAGGACGGCTCAGAGTTTTTATTCTGGAAATGGTAATGTTGGGCTTCCCATGGCCAACAGAGTCCGCACATCACAGCCTTGTGCTCATACAGGCCTTGATGGTCCCAACATGTTCTCTTCTGGGCGGCTAGGAGACCATGTGGGTCCAGATGAGGCAGGCATGCTGCCCCAGCTGGGCTCACACACCATCCCGGCAGGGTCCCAGGACCGCTGTCAAGCTCCACCCCTAAAGGCCAGCACCCACCTGTTTCTGGGGCACCTCATCAAGGCCACACACATGTTGATCCCAGGAAGAATAAGATGCCTCTCAGCCTCCCATTCAGAGACCACTGTGACCCAGGCATCCTGGCCACCCTGCCCCCACCCAGGACTAGATCAGCAGAGGCCAAGATTGCTGGGTGTTGAGCTGGGCAAGGAGGTGGCCCAGCTGAAGCAGCTGCTGGGGGACGCCTGTGGGCCACGCAGACTGCGGGTACAGGCTGGGGCTCTCAGTGGGCACACCCCCACCAGGAGCTGGCTCACCGGGCAGCCCAGGTGGAGGATAATTCAGAGGCAGCACCACCAGTACCCAGCAGGGAAGCCAGAAGATGTGCATTTCCAAGCCATCAACAATAAAAACAAATTGACATCCACCGTGCGTACAGGAAAGACAGAATTATCTTTTTATTCTCTCTATAGAAAATGACAATGCCAATTATCATCCCAGGAAGAGGAGATCAAAGAACACACAGCCAAAATGTGTAGGATAAAAGTATTCTAGATGAGCAACAGTGACGATCGATAATAATGATTTATAAAATATCTTATTTGTGTCTCAGTTTTGGTGATATCTGTGTTGTCAGCTTTTTGAAATGTGTAATTTGTTGTGATTCCTCATCCTAAATAAATATTCATTTTTGTATTAGCATCACATTTGTAGTTTTGCTTTTTTTTTTTCTTCAAGAGGGTCAAAATACTCCGGGCTCCCCCTGCCCAAGGCTCTCTGAGAGGCAACCAGGTGTCTGGGGGACTTCTTCTATTCCTTCCCGCTCTCCTTAAGTCCCAGATGTTAGGACTGCCAACCTCTGATAATAAAGTGATAATAAGGGCTAATATTTGTAGAGTAATCAGATTTTCACAGTACTTCTATGTCCACTATCATTCAGTTCTCCCAACAACTCTAGGGTATGTAGGTAAATCATTCTATGGGGCTAAACTGGGGGCTTCCCCAGTGGTTCAACAGGTAAAGAATCTGCCTGCAATGCAGGTGACACAAGAGATGTAGGTCAATCCCAGGATGAGGAAGATCCCTTGGAGGAAGGCATGGCAAGCCACTCCAGTATTCTTGCTGGGAAAATCCCATGGACAGAGGAGCCTGGCGGGCTATGGTCCATGGGGTTTTGAAGAGTTGGACACGACTGAAGTGACTGAGCACATTGTAATAATAAGCCTAAATAATAAAAATTTTTTAAAAAGCTTAATAAAACCAATGTGTATATAAACTTAAGAATTTTCCCATGGCCTGAACTGCCCCTCTGGCCTTTGCTGTGCCTGTCCCATCCCCACTCAGACTGGCGCTCCTTTGCACTGTTACCGGTTACCCATTGCTACCATATCTTTAGTTGACTATACACGGACCAAAAGGCATCATCTGGTGCAACCAGGAGACCTGCCTCTGTCACTACATGTACCATCCTGAGAAGAGCTCTTTCCCTATCTGGGCAATGCTGTCTGCTTCTTAAACTCCTGGGCATCGAAAGCCAACAGACCTGAGTTTACATTTCAGCTGTGTCAGTTACAGAAGCAGAGTCAGGCAATATTTTGACATCGAAGCCTCATATCTGTCACCTGAAAAGTGGCAGGTTTTTAGAACTGTTAGAAAGGTTGCTAACAGCACGTACCTTGTAGTTTGTTGTCAGGATTAAAGACCATGATGACCTAGATTGCTTAGAACAATGCCTGCACAGAGTAAACACTGGAAGCAGCAGCTGTTGGGTAAGACAGGGTAAACTCCGGTTGGCATAACCCTGGCTTGAGAAGTTCTAACTTGTCCATGCCAGTGTTTTTAGGACATGCATTCACTTCTCTGCCCTCAGATGTCTCTGATGCCAGCTCTGCAGGGCCAGCCTCCCTCCTCCTGCCAGGCCCGCCGTGCACCCAGGACCTCTTGTAGTGAAAGATACAGCCCAAACTAGACTGGGTGATGCTGCTCCTGGTTCCCACAGGGGCAGGGATGGGTGCCATGACCACTGAAGCATGCAGTGGACAGCTTCCAAATCTCTGCCTGGGAACACTGGGGCCTCCTTGGGCTGCCGAGTTTCTGCAGAAGCATCAGCATGATCAAGCTCTCTCCTTGCTCTCTGGGACAGAGGGCCAACCAGAGACCATGGGATGTGGTGCCCAAAGGAGGAACCCCAGGAGGATCTGCAACCCCTGGAGTCTGCCCGCGTAGCCCAGAGATGGTGGACAGGGCGGAGCGCCTGTGCCAGGAGCCCCAGGCTTCTGATCTCCCTCCTTCCACTCCTTCGGCCCTTCCTTCCCTCAGGCAACCATTCAGCAAACACAGAGAGCCCTCTGTCCCAGGTGCTGCCAAGAGGCTCCTTCTCAGCACACCCCCAGCAGGCCTGCTCCGTCCCATCCGCTCCTGCCCTCCCAGATCACCCGCATCTCTCCACTCCCTCTCCCCATCAGTCCCAACTCCTCCCTCCCTCTCCTGACATTAGGCTTCCCTCCCCATCCCCACCTTGCACAGGGACCCAGAGGGCCCCCACCACCCTCAGGAGAGGGGGGCCAGCCTGTGGCACCTGGAGCTTCTCACGCAGACAAAAGAGGGGCAGAACCTGTGTGCAGGCTGTGCCCAGGAGGAAGAAGCAAGCACTCTCTGGAGAGCAGCATCAGAGGACTCCACGGAGGACAGGGCTGGTGGAGGGCACAGTCCAGGTGTGCGGAGGGGCTGGGGTCGGGGTGGGGGGATGAGAGAGAAAGCAGAGAGGACGAGTCAGGAGATGAGGAAGCCAGGAGAAGGAGGAGAAAAGGGAGGGCAGATGGGTATATGTGGGCAAGAGAGGGTGGATCGTAGCAGAGAAAAGAGCCCCCATCTACCACACCCCGGGGCATCTCATGGCAGACAGACAGGGCACCTTGGCCACCGGCTCTGCATTCCAGTCCTCCTCTCTCCCCAGGTCTGATCATCAAGGCAGCTGCATTCTTTGTGACTCACTTGCCATCCGGGCTGGGAGGTGGATTCCTTGCCAAGTCCTTCATCCTTGTGGACAAGCCAGCGCTGCCTCTCTGAATGCTGATGGAGCACTGTGGGGAGAAACACAGGCTCCCGTGTTGCCCTCCTCAGAGGTCAGAGTCCAGCCTCACTCGTGTCCCTCTTGATTTCCCTCCCCCCAACCCCACAGGTCAGGGCAGGTCTGGTGCTCCAGCTAGGAGCTGGGGAGGCAGCCTGGGCCGCCGGAGAGAGTACAGGATGGATGGCTGGGAAAAAATGATTCCTCCCAGTTCACCAACCTGAGCCTCGGTTTCCTCATCTCTACAAGAAAGGAGCGAACACATGACTCCTGGGTTTCCTTCCCGCTCTGCTACCCTCTTCATTATGCATCTACAGAGGCCCAAATCTAGTTCCCAGAGTACAAGGAATATAATATGGCATAAGAGACGCAAAGCACAGATTCTAATATCCAGGATTACCTGGTTAGGTCTGGGAGCAGAGGGCAATGAAGACGGAGAAATGGGAATGATGATATTAGAGAAAGAATCACACATCAGCTGAGCAATTTTCCCCTGCTGCGCTTGGCTTAGCCAGGTCCCCAGGGCACCAGATGCAGTGTGAGGCCAGCTTGGGTGCGCCTCACCCTGGGTCCTTCTGTGGCTTGAGAGAAATTCCAGAGGTGAGATGAAGGCAGAGGTCTAGACCTGGATGTTGGCAGGAAGGGCTAGAGGTGGTGTAGACCAGCCTCCTAGATTGTAAAATGGTTAAAGCAAACTTTGCAGTGTTTTGAAAGTCAAGCAGGACTGCCAGTCTGCAAAGGGCAAGGGAGGAGAAAGTGAGAAGAGGGGCCGTTTTGCCTCTGTGCCATCCACTCGTGGAATCCGAGGATCCCAGAATGTGATGGGAGGTCCTGACCAAGGAAGGCCTTGCATTGCACTCGAATTCAAGTCTGTCAGAATTAAGTGGGCTGAAAGTGGCAAAAATCCCTGTGAACTGGCAACCCCTGGGTGGTGCTTCATTCCTCCAAAGGCTGGGGCTCAGTCTAGTTCCCGGGGACACTCAGGGAGAGGCAAGCCTGACATCAGAGCTGTGAGAGAAGGCATGAAGGGCTACGTTCACTCTGACGAGCTCTCCATGGCCTGGGGTTTATTTGACAACATGGATTGAGTGCCTGCCTTGTTCCAGACATAGAGAGAGACCCCTGGGGACAGGGGTCAACATGAGTGGCCCTTAGAACACTCCAGTCTGGAGAGAAGCACTGAGTAAATGCAATCAGACACTGCCTGCCACGAGTGGGGGATGAAAAGTGCGTTCAAGAGGCCTGGAACTGGGACCCTCAACCTGATGCATACTGTAGAGGCTTTGTGGCCATGTTGAGGAAGGCAGCGTCATCCCTCAGGGAACACGAAGCATGTGAGATTTCTGTGGTTTTCTTGACTGAGCTGAGACTTAGTTGCAGCATGCGGGTCTTCCATCTTCATTGAGGCAAGTAGGATCTTGAAGCTTATTAATCAACTATACTCCAAAACAAAATAAAATAAAAAATTTTAAAAATTTGCAAAGCTTCAAAAAATGCTCTCAGATCCAAAGAAAATCCCCACTGGGATACACCTACCTTAACACCCAAAGTGAAGTTAAGCATTAGTCACTCAATCATGTCCAAGTCTTTTCAACCCCAAGGACTGTAGCTTGCCAGGCTTCTCTGTCCATGGGATTCTTCAGGGAAGAATACTGGAATGGGTTGCCATTCCCTTCTCCAGAGGATCTTCCTGACCCAGGCATCGAATCTGGGTCTCCTGCCTTGCAGGCAGATTCTTTATCGACACCTACCTACTGGGGAACACCAAATGATTTGACGTGGTATATGGACAAACTTCTTCAGATATTTAGGCTTTTATTTTTTAACCTTCTGTTTATGGAAAGTGAAAATAGTTTTCCATTAGACAATAAGAATGCATACTCTTTTTTTAAATCAGTGCATTTAATTTTAAATGAATCAATTTAAAGAAAAATATCAGCAAATAAAGCATGTTCGAAGAAGGTGAGTGTGATGAACGAGCAAAGTTTGGGAACTACTGGAACAGAGAGATGAACTCTGGGGTCCCTCCTGGCCCCAGGACTCCAGTCTCTGCAATTCCCATCAAAGAACCATTTGCTGCCCACAGAAGGGATCCCCTTAGCTCTTGGTGCACAGTAGCCAGGCCCAGCTTCCAAGACTCTGTGTGTGATGTGTGTGTGTGTGTGTGTGTGCGTGCGCGCACATGTGCTCATGCACACACAGGGGGAGATGAAGGTGGGCTGCAGGGTGGTCCTGGCACAGTTGAACAGACCTAGTGCCCACATCAGCCTTCAGTCTTAACCCAAAGACCAAAAGGATGTTGGGTCATAGGGACGCTCTTCCTGGGGGATACTGCCCCAGGCAGACTTACTCAGAGAATCAGATGTGGGATTATTCGGAGCCCTCAGAACTCCACCTGCTTCTACTGAAGAATCTGCCTGCAATGCAGGAGACCCGGATTCGATCCCTGGGTCAGGAAGATCCCCTGGAGAAGAGAATGGCAACTCACGCTAGTTTTCTTGCCTGGAGAATCCCACGGACAGAGGAGCCTGGTGGGCCACACAGTCCGTGGGGTCACAACGAGTCAGACACGACTTAGGGACTAACATTCTACATTGCAGAGACTGAGATCTGGTCTGGCTGTTGGCTCACAGGCCCCTGGATGAAGAAGCAATTCAACAGCTTCTGCCTCCCAGGCTGGCCGGGCACAGAGCAAGCCAGCACCGAGAGCCAGCAGGCTGGACAGGCGCCCAGGGGTTACGCTGAGAGCCTGGCAGCTTGGCAGGTCAGGTGTCAGCAGCTGCGGCTGCTTCCGCTAATGAGGGGAACCTCCCCGCCAGCTGCAGAGCCACCTCACTGTCCCTGCCCCAGATCTTCCAGGCTCTCCCACCACCCTCGGAATGCAGCCCAATCTGCTTCGCAACCAACAGGGCCTCTGCCGCCAGGCGCTTCTCACCCCTCTTCCATCACACCACGTGTTTCTCCTAAACTCCACTTTGCTTGGGTCCTGCCCTCTGGACCCCAGGGTATCATGCACACCATCCCCCTGCCTGCAACACGCTTGCCCCTCTCTCTCTTTGCCTGGCTAAGTTTGTTTGATCTTCAAATCTCAACTTAGGCATCACTAAGCATGCTTCCTGTCTGCTGTGCCTGAAGCCCTCCTCCCCCATTAGAGGCTTCACCCAGCTTTCTGTCACCTCCCGTCTCCTGTCCTCCCCGCCCTCTGCCCTGGAAGCTGCTGGAAGGCAGGGCAGGTCTGTCTCCGTCATATATATTGTCCTGGGGCTCAGCTCTGTGTCTGCCACCTGGGAGACAGTGTCTGCTCTTTGAGCGAATGAATGATTTCTGAGGGTTCATTACAAAGAGCAGATGTTTGTGTAAATTGCCATAGAGAGCTTTGGGGATTGACTCAGACTTCATATAATCAAGCCAAACATTTCCAAGAGGAGTCTGTCCTCTCCAGAAGGAGATGTCTCCCCACTCCCTTGAGGGGGAGCCTGTATGCAATGATCCAAAGACCCCAGAGCCCTTGTGACTTAGACCCAAATGTCTGAGCCCCTCAATCGTTCCCTGACAGACACAGCGTGTCGGGCCTGGGAGCACACCCACAGGGGGTGCAACAGAGGGCCTGGAGTCCACACCTGAACCCCCTGCCATCCTGGAAAGGTGGGCATGGTGAAGGGGCCTCATCTACCTGCTCGGGCAGGTCCTTCCTTCCCTGTTTTCTCACAGATTAGGAAAAAAGGCTGGGGAAACTCATTCTTCCCCTTGCTGGGCCATCCAGACCCACATGCAGAGAAATTGACTGTAAGATGTGTTCTCACGCCCCAGAACATCTCCCTGAGGCTGTGTCATCTGCAACATTAGAGAATCATTTAGGTTCACAACCAGGGTCAGTAGAAGGAGCGAGCAATTACCACAGAATTTTTTAAAAATTTAGAACAGTTTTTAGAAGTATTTTTTTCTCTTCAGTCGTGATAAAATATACATAACATGGGGACTCCCCTGGTGGCTCAGGTGGTAAAGAATCTGCCTGCAATGTGGGAGACCAGAGCTCGATTCCTGGGTCAGGAAGATCCCCTGGAGAAGGGAACGGCTACGCACTCCAGTATTCTTACCTGGAGAATTCCATGGACAGAGGAGCCTTGTGGGCTACTGTCCATGGGGTCGCAAAGAGTCAGACACAACTGAGTGACTAAGCACCCATACGTGACATGAAATTTTACTGTCTTAATGATTTGGGGATGCACAAGTCAACGCATTAAGTACATTCACATTGTAGTGCAACCATCACTGGTCCATCTCCCAAACTCTTCATCTTGCAAAGCTGAAAACTCTTCCTTAGACAATAACTCCCTCATTCTCCCCTCACCCTCGCTTCTGGCAATCTGTCTCTATGAATTTAGCTATTCTAGGTAACTCAAATAAGTGGAATCATGCATCATTTGTCCTTTTGTGTCTGGCTTATTTCACTTAGCATAATGCCCTCCAGGATCATCCAGGTAGCATGCCTGAATGCCCTTCTCTTTTAAAGCCACATAACATCCCATTGTGTGTTTAGACCACATTTTGCTTATCCACTTATCCGCTCATGGACATCTGGGTTGTTCCCCACCCTGTGGGCTGACCCAGCACTGGCTTCACCTGCCTTCTCTGCCAGCCTGTGAGCCACACAAGCTTTCTCAGCCCAGCTTCTCCCTGAAAAGCAGAGCCCAAAACAAGGGTTTGTTTGCAGGTGGTTCATTTAGGGAAAATGATGCCTTGGCATCAACTCCTTGAATCACCCATCTGCAAACAAGCAGGAGTTCAGGCCCGACAATAGTGAAGCATAGAAGGAGGGAAAGGTGAGGCAGGGTTTGTTCTTGAGCTGTCACTGCTGTGGGCACCTGGAGCTCGTCCCACTGGGACCCTCTGAGATGCCCAGGAGAACGTGCCTGGGAATCCCAATGATGGAATTGGCTCCTGTGCTCCACTGGTCCACAGTTGCCTCATGGGCTGTTTACAGTGTCACCAATTCAGGTTGTCCACTGTGAGTGCCAGTCAGGGTCCTGGGAAAGATGCTGACAGGTAGACCTGTGTAAGATGGCCTCACCAATGGCCGGAGGAAAATGTGTGTCCAAAGGATGTGAGGAGCAGGCAAGAGGAGTCTGATACAGCATGTTACTCACCCTTTAGCACAGGAATGTGGCCTAGAAACAAAGCCAAATAGATGCTTGTCACATTAGCAACAAAGAACATTGATACAGCACTTACCATATGCTCGGCACAGTCCCAGGTCTTTACATATATTAGCTTACTGAACCCTCATGGCAACCCTGTAAAGGTATCCTGTCATCACCCCATTTTACAGATGGGAAAGTACAGGCAGAGGCAAGTCCAGTCAAGGGCACCCAGATGGTGAAGGGCAGAGCAAGACTCACAGCCACTCTTCAGACCGCCCAACTCTGATGCAGAAACACACACACCAGGGTATCCTTTATTTCCTAAGCTACCCAGGCCAGGGAAAGCCAAAGAGGATATCACAGCATACTAATAATAATTACCTTTTGGGGCTCTGGCATCAGACACATCTGGCTGAGTTCAGATCTTGGTGCCGCCCCTCACAGCTGTGTCTCCCTCAGCAAGTCACATAAACAGCCTAAGCACCACTCTCCTCGTCTGTAAAATGCAGGTGTGACTCCATGATTATCCCAAGTAGTCAAATGCTGGAAACGAGCCAGGAACATATGGAGCGGAGTATGGTATAGCCACACAGTGACTACTCCCCTGTAATACAAAGGAATGGACTAATGACACAGGCAACATCATTCACGCAGCATGGATGAGCCTTGAAAACTTGCTCAGAGGAAGGAGCCTTAAGTGAAAGAGCATGTTCTTTCCATTTATATGAACTTCTGAAATAGGCAAAACTAACCTGTGGCAGAAAAGTCAGAACAGTGGTTACCCCTGGGGAGTAGGGGGCAAGGGCTGACTGCAAGAGGGCATGACGGAACTTTCTAGATAATGGTGATGGTCTGTGTCCCGATGAAAGTGAAAACGAAAGTGAGAGTCGCTCAGTCGTGTCCAACTCTTTTCGACCCCATGAAATATACAAGTCCGTGGAATTCTCCAGGCCAGAGTACTAGAGGGGGGTAGATTTCCCTTCTCCAGGGGATCCTCCCAACCCAGGGGTCAAACCAGGGTCTCCCACATTGCAGGCGGATTAGCTAAAGAATCTGCCTGCAACGCAGGAGACCTGGGTTCCATCCCTGGGTTGGGGAGATCCCCTGGAGAAGGGAAAGGCTACCCACTCCAGTATTCTGGCCTGGAGAATTCCGTGGGGTTACAAAGAGCTGGACGAGACTGAGTGACTTTCACTTTCACTCTTTGTCCTGATAGGGGTTTGCATTACATAGCTGGGTTTCCACTCAAGAAATTGGACTTGAGTATTTCATTGTAAGTACATTTTACCTCAAAAGAAATATCTGTTTCACAGATGCATAGAACAGTCTTATGGACTCGGAGGGAGAAGGTGAGGGTGGGATGTTCAGAGAGAATAGCATTGAAACATGTATATTATCATATGTGAAACAGAAAACCATTCCAGGTTCGATGCATGAGACAAATGCTCAGGGCTGGGGCAGTGGGATGACCCAGAGGGATGGGATGGGGAGGGAGGTGGGAGGGGGGTTCAGGATGGGGAACACATGTAAACCCATGGCTGATTCATGTCGATGTATGGCAAAAAACACTACAATATTGTAAAGTAATTAGCCCCCAACTAAAATAAATAAATTTATTAAAAAAAAATACTGAACTCTAGTTAGTGATTGCATGCTGAATTTAGAGGGAAGTATACTGATGTTCACAATTTATTCTTAAATGCATCTACAAATAAAGGGGATTAATGGATGGCTAGAAGGGTGAATAGTTGGACAGATTATGTGACAATGCAAATACAGCAAAATGTTAATGTTATCATCTAGGTGGTGGGTATATGCAAGCTAGGGATCTTCACTGCAAAATTTTTTCCACTTTGCAGTTTGTCTGAAATTCTTCCTAATGAAGAGGTAGAATACAGCACTTTTCTCACAAAGTTGCAGCAGGTGATCTGAGGTAAAGAAGTAAAGTGTAGAACCAGATGCCTGGTTTACATCATCAGCTACTCTGATGGGTTGAATTGTGTCCTGTCAAAGTTCCTATATTGGTGTCCTAACATCTAACCACCTCAGAATGGGAGGGAGGGGACCCAGAGACCAGGGAGGAGCTGATGTGGGCTGGAATTCCCTCCTCCCCATGACTCCTCCCATACATCTTCACTAGCCTTTGGGAGGGGAGACTGGCAGATGGCTTGTATGTTTTCTGCCTGCCTGTGAGTGCAAAGCTTCTATGCCACCTTGTCTCTGAGAAGCAGGCTTCGGTGTCCTCCAGTCCCTGTAACATCAGCTCATGGTCAACCTTAGAGCCTGGTGTTTCAGTCCCCCAGAGATGGCAGAGCTGCAGGAGGCACACTTGAGCCTTACCAGTAGAGTCTAAAGCAGTGGCTTTCCAACTTGTGTGTGCACAGCAATTACCTGGCGGGCTGTTCAACCGCAGATTGCTGGGCTCAGCCCCAGGGGGTCTGATTCTGAGGTCTGAGTGAGGCCCAAGAATTTGCTCTTCTCCCAAGTTCCCAGGTGTGGCTGGTACTTTGCCCCCAGGCAACTGAATAATAGGTGCTGCCTTTGGACTTGGAGTTGATTTCCCCCACCTCCTCTCCCCTCCATCTCTTGGACTCCTCCGGCTGCGCTAACAAAATGCTGCAGACTAGGTGGCTTAAACAATAGACAATTTTCCCCCCACATAGTTCGGGAGGCCGGATGTCTGAGATCAGGGTGCCAACACGGTTGGGTTGTGCTGAGGGCCCTCTTTCTGGCTTGCAGACAGCCACCTTCTTGCCATGTCCTCACATGGCAGGGAAAGAAAGAAGCCTGGCTGTCTCTTCTTAAAAGGACCCCATCAGGAAGGCCACACTTTCATGGCTTCTTTTAACCTAATTACCTTCCAAAGGCCCCACCTTCAAATACTCATCACAGTGGGGATTAGGGCTTCAAAAGGTGAATTTTAAGAATACACAAACATTCAGTTCATTATATTCTCCAATGTCTTGCTCTTGGCGTCTCCAGCCCCCATAACTCAAAGTGGATTCTTGTCTGCCAGGGGAATGGACACAGCCAGGATGTTACAAACCACCAAGTACTGGAGGGGACTGGGAGGCAGGCAACGAATGAGCACAGAAAAAACAGATTTTTCTCTTCCTTGTTTCAGTTAACTTGATCTCATTGAGTAAATGTTTGATCCAAAATTCAAACTGTCTCTCCAGGTTTTCTTCCTTCTCTCAGAGCGACCGTCCTAATTTGCCCAAGACTGAGGGGTTTCAAAACTGGGAAAGTCCCAGGCAAACTGGGACAAGTTGGTTACCTTAAAACCTCAAGTGGCCCTATTTCCTCATTTGTTGAATTTGTTCTCTGACGGTGAGGTTGGCCTCTTTTCACATATTTACTGGACTCTGGGAAGGGGGAGGGGCTTCCTAGGTTTGGTGCTAGTGGTAAAGAATTCACCTGCCAATGTTGGAGACGTAAGAGATGCAGGTCCCATCCCTGGGTTGGGAAGATCCCCTGGTGGAGGAAATGGCAACCTGCTCCAGTATTCCTGCCTGGAAAATCCCATGGACAGAGGAGCCTGGCATGGCTCCTACGGTCAATGGGGTTTAAAAAGAGACACATTAGAGCAACTAAGCACAGCACAATGGACTCAGATTCGCTCTTCTGCAAATTGGCGGCTCATATTCCCTCACCATCTTCTTACTGTTTTTAATCTATCTTTAAAAAATACAAGTAATTTATAAGCACTCAACACAAGAGATATTAGCCCTTCATCCATCTACGTATCCAGCTACCTGGCATTTGTCAATCCAGTGGAAATATCTTCCATAATCAATTGCTCACTCTTTGATTTTGCTTCTGGATTTTTCTTGTTATATAAAATTTTCAATTTGTAAATAATCAATGTCTCTACCCTTTCTTTGATGGATTCTGAGATTCCTGCTTAATATTGCTTGATATTGCCTCACCCAAGCTTTTATAAATGTGCCCCTAAATCTGTTCTAATACTCTAGTGTTTTATTTTGACACAAATATCTAATTTACCTAATTTGTTTTCATATATGGTTATTAGGGTCTCCCTTACATATCTAATATAATAATGATACTATATATCAGTGTAATCCATTAAATACACCACCCTTTCCCTCTGAATGGAAACATTACCATCATATTTTAGTTTCCTCGGTTTACCCGCATCTACTTCTGGGCTTTCTAGTCTGTTTCCCTGTTATTCTGCTAGTTTCTGTGCCAATATCAGGCCATTTAGATTCCCCTCATTTGTAATTTTCCTCACTATTTTCCGGTGAGCATTTAAAATGTAAAATTATTTTGTCTATATAAAATTTAAAATTACTATCTCAAGTTCTTAGAATTAGGATTCTAATTAAAATTGCATTAAATTTCTGTATTAATCTCTTGAATTTATATTGTCGTTCAGTCACTAAGTTGTGCCCAACTCTTTGCAACTCCATGGACAACAGCACGCCAGGCTTCCCTGTCCTTCACTATCTCCCAGAGTTCAAATTTATGTATTACTTTTCTAAGCTCTGGCATGCTTGTGATATTAAATCTCTCCACACAGAAACATGTCTTGTACATCTCCATTTGTCGAGGCATTGTTTTGTATCCTTCAATACAATTTTATCACTCTGTTTGCATACATGGCATATCTTTTCTTGTTAATGCACCCTTAGAAATGCTATAGTTTTTGTTGCTATCGTGAATGGGCTATTTGTTCCATTTCCCTTCCCAAATGTTTATTGCTATCATAGATCAAAACTTGATATATTTATCCATTTACCTCATTAAGTTCTCTTATTCATTTTACTATTATCTTATTAAAATCTATTAAGCTGCCTAGGTATGCTCCCTATTATCTATAAACATATTTCCTCTCCATTTTCAATATCTATCCCCATTTTCCTGTTTTACTCTGTTGGTTAAAAATGTCCAAACCTGTGTTGATAAATAGTAGCAACAGCAGACACTATATCTGCTCTTGAACTAACATAAATGACTTCAGCATTTTTCCATTTCGTAAAATGTTTGATCTTAGGCTTTACGAAATAGGCTTTATCATGTTTAAGCAGCTTCTATCTGCACTCGACAACTTCTTAGGGGAAAAAATAATATGTATCTGTCAGATATATGCTAGAACTACCAAAGAGCTATGAAATTGGGTCCATAAACTGTGAGGCATAAATCATACTTCTATTTTCTCTGCAACAATATGAAACTCATAAATTTTTGTGGTTAGAAAGTTTAAAACAATGGGAAACTAGGGTCATTTTGGAAACACAAAATCCTACCATCTAAAGGAGAGAACTCCACGATAGCCTTGCAGCCCATGCTCCCCAAACATCTTAGATACATTGAGCAGTTGCTGGCTGTGGGGCTCAATGGCCCAAAGTCAATTTACTCAGCGGCCTTGCTAATCCAGGGGAGCTACAGAGAAAGGTTGTTGTTGTTGTTCAGTCGCTCAGTCATGTGTGACTCTGCAATTCCAAGGACTTCACCATCTCTGAGTTTACTCAAACTCATGTCCATTGAGTCAGTGATGCCATCCAACCATCTCACCCTCTGTCGCCCCCTTCTCCTCCTGCCCTCAATCTTTCCCAGCTTCAGGATCTTTGCCAATGAGTTGGCTCTTGGCATCAGGTAGCCAAAAAGAGAGGTACAATGTAGCAAAGGCAGGCTGGGGCGCCGTGTGACAGAGATGGGGCAAAAGCTGCTCTCTGTGCAGCTGGCATGCTTGCCATCATGTGCTGTCACATTAGTAAATAAATTACTTATTGTACTTATTTTTCTTACTCCCCAGGAGAGCTGTGGAAGTCAGTCAGAATCCTACAACAAACAGGAACCTTGGGATTCCGTTAGTCCAGGCGCAGCTGCCAGGAGGCTTGCCTTTGAGCCAGATCAGGTGGAGAGAGATGATGTGAACTTACCCTATCCCCATCTCCCTACTGAAGCCCCATCGAGGTGTCTTTGGGTCCACTGACTAATTTGCCACATGGAGAGAGGGTCACGGTCCTGTCTGCCAGGGACACAGGTCTGACACTCAGAGGCAACACATGCGGATTTCCCTGGTGATCCTGGGGCTAAGACTTCGAGCTCCCAGTGCAGGGGCCCAGGTTCAATTCCTGTTCAGAGGACTAGATCCCACATGCCACAACTAAAGAGCCTGCATGTGGCGATGAAGATTGAAGATATCGTGTGAGGCAACTAAGCCCTGACACAGCCAAATAAATAAATATTTTTTTTCAAAAAAGCAACTTGTGGATGCACGCAATCAATATTTAGTCTGGAGCTTTCTGACTCTATGGCACCTCTAGTTCCCCAGTCAGGACAGCTTGTCTCTTACGGACCCTTTGTAATAACCAAGCAGGTCCACCCAGAACAGCATATCTCTTGTTTTTCCCTCCTCCACTACCTGTACCACCAGTTACCTCTGCCCCTCAGGGAAGAAGGCGGGCCACAGGGGAAGAGTGTCCCCATGTCCCAGAGATTCTCAAGAAGCAATTGTCTACCTCCTACCTTCTCATCGGCAGTTTTTCCGGAATAGGCAAGGGCTTCCCAGGTGGCTCGGTGGGAAAAAACCCATCTGCCAATGCAGGAGACCTAAGAGACAGACGTTCGATCCCCTTAAGGAGGACATGGCAACCCACTCCAGTATTCTTGCCTAGCAAACTGGATGGACAGAGGAGCCTTCTGGGCTACAGTCCATAGGGTCGCAAAGAGTCAGGCATGTCTGAAGTGACTTAGGACACACGCATGCCCTGGTTGAAAACAGAAGGCCAGTTCCTCCAATACCCAGAGTGTCTCTCTGTGCCGGGGCTGCATGGGGACACAGATGAACAAGGGGACACAGATGAGCAAGGCGACACTGATGAGCAAAGGAGCTGGAAGAGAGACAATAGTCCTGGCTCTCCACCTGACCTTTTCTGACACCATCTCGGCAGGGGTGTTGGGGGCACCTGAGTATAGTCTCCCAAGGGTGGAAGTCTATGCTCCCTACTAGTACTTTGGTGACAGGTTGTTTGTTTGTTTTCTGTAGCTTTTGGAGTAGAATGGTTATCGTCTGAAAGTTTTGTGTCTTGCTATTCTGCCTTTTCCCTCATCCCTTGGCTTGAGAGACAGGTTTTTCTTGTTTTTATTTCTTTTCCTTGGCTATACCTGTTACTGGCTTCCTCAGCTCCTGGTCTGGGATCGGTGGGCCAAAAAGACTCCCAGGAAGCTTATCACCATGTCATTCCTCAGACCCCACAGCCACTAACTCATCCACTCTCTTCTCTCCACTTTTCAGATTCTTCTTGTGTTCATTTTACATAAATTGTCCGGAGTTTGTAGTTGTCCTTAGCAGGAGGAAGAGCAAAACGGATGTCTATTACATCTTCCCAGAAATGCAAGTGCACACACATGTACACACATGCATACACACACAGATGCAAACTGCAGTCATTTTAATATTTGCTCTGAGACCATAATTTTCCCTTATCCCCTACTTTATCTTCATTTGTCTCATTTTTCTCTCCTTCCCCTGCCTCACACTCTTCTTTCTTCTACACTCTCCATTTTTTTAATTTTCATTTTAAGACTGCAAGAGAGTTGATCAAATTTAGCAGAACCACTAGGCAATGATTTTAAACCCATCAGTTTTTCTATCCTACTTCATTCACCATTAAGTCTCAGATACGTGGGGCCAGGCTGGGCTTGCTGAGAGCAGCAGGAATCCACCTACGCCTCAGGGTCCACAGAGATCCTGTGCTCCCTCTAGGCATCTGCCTCCTATGATTGCATCTTCCCAGTGCTCAATTTCTATGACTAATTTTCCTTCTTGTCTGCTGGTGTGCCATACTTTATGCCTTCCACATTTCATTCTTTGATGTTCTGATTGATTTCTTACACTTCCTCCTCATCTGTGTGGATTCTCTGCTTGCTATCAGATCTTGATTGCAAAGTCTTGATGATAAAAGTCTCCAGCACAAACTTAGCACTTACCAAACTACTTGATTGCCTGGCCCCTTTCTATGAACTGGGCTTCCCTGATATCTCAGTTGGTAAAGAATCTGCCTGCAATGCAGGAGACCCTGGTTCCATTCCTGGGTCGGGAAAATACGCTGGAGAAGGGATAGGCTACCCACTTCAGTATTCTTGGGCTTCCCTGGTGGCTCAGCTGGTCAAGAATCCACCAGCAATGCGGGAGACCTGGGTTCTATCCCTGGGTTGGGAAGATCCCCTGGAGAAGGGAAAGACTAACCACTCCAGTATTCTGGCCTGTAGCATTCCATGTACTGTATAGTCCATGGGGTCGCAAAGAGTCGGACATGACTGAGTGACTTTCACTTTTCTCTGAACTGGCTTTAACCTACTCAGTCCTGCTCAAAGCGATGCCTTAAGTGACCTCATGCTTAAACACGCCACATCTAACCCTACTGTGCCTGCTAGGTTTATGAAAGGGAAACCAAGTGGCTAATGGTCTTTATTTTTCTAACAGTCTTAGGAAACAAATTTATGCAGGGTATAGATCTGCATAAAAGAAGTAGTAGCTACTTTGCCCTAGCTAAAGGGTAAAGCCACATTGGTATGCACTGTGCAAAAATAGAGGCAGGCTTTAAGCCATAATTTGCACTTTCTCCTTGCAGAGCTATTTATCTGGGAATGTTAAAGTTCTCTGTGTGTGGAGAACTCTCAGTTAATATTGAGTAAATGGACTCTGGTTAATCTGGGTAGCTCAGGGAGATTTCTGGTAGTGGGTAGCATGTGTTCTGGAATGGCTTTTCATCAGTGTGTAACAACTATCCCCTAATATGAAGGAAAAGCCTAGCAACAGGAAGCCTCTGTCTGTAAGAGAACCTTAGAAGAGATGGTGAAAACCTCAATCCCAGGTCTTTGGAGGAAATTTCCATTTCTAGAAGGGACTGTGGAGGACAATGTCATTCAAGGATTATCCTTAAGTTAGCAAGACTTTGACCCCAGTCAGAGTAGGCAAAAATATAAGGCAAATATTTGAACAAGTGAAAAAAAAGCCATGAACAAGAAGACAAAATCATCCGGAGAAAGAGGCTGGGCTCAATCTAAAGCAAATTTATAGAAAGGTCCCAGTCTGGACATATCTTTCCCCACACAGCTACGGTGGCCGCTGAAACAGCAGCTGCTGGTTTTGTGAGCTTAACTCATGGGATGCCATTTGTCAAGGTCACACTGTGAGCTCTTGGAGAAACATACTTAGGCTGTAGACTTCTCTTGACTTCATTCCATATGATCACACAGCTTAGCTACCATGGATCTGAGGAAGCAAAGTGTGTTTGTATGGGTGAGAGTGTGTATATTTGATAATGGATGTCCCTGGGCCATAGTGCTCAGAATACTCTGACCCACTCCTGCTCAGAGACCTTGTTACATACGAATGTCTGTCTGCCTCATGGTGAGTCTTGTATCACAAATCAGACCACAGGTCCTTGCAGACTGGACAGCCTCTCAGACTTCAATTATCTCTAGTACCCAGCTCAGTACCAGGCTCAATGCCAGTGCGAAGTCCCTTCAGTCGTTTCCGACTCTTTGCAACCCTATGGACAGAGGAGCCTGGCGGGCTACAGTCTATGGACTGTCCATGGCTTCTACAGGCAAGAATACCGGTTGCCATGCCCTTCTCCAGGGGATCTTCCCAACCCAGGGATGGAAACTGGATCTCTTGCGTCTTCTGCATTGGCAGGCAAGTTCTTTACCACTAGCCCTAATGGGGAAGCCCTAGATAAATGCTATACAAACATGAAAGGGTCTGAGACTGATTTGTAGTATGCATTAGTCTGCTCCTCCTGCTATAACAAAATACCAGAGATGGAGTGGCTTAAACATGAGATACTTATTTCTCATAGTTCTGGAGGTGGGAAGCCCAAGACCAGGGTGCCAGCCAATTCAGCTCCTGGTGAGAGCCCTCTTCTTAGCTTTCCGATGGCTGCCTTCTCACTGCGTCCTTATGTGGCAGAGAATCAGCAAGCTCTCTCTCCTCCTCCCCTTATAAAACCACGAAACTTTTCATGAGGCCCTCACTCTCATGACCTCATCAAATCCACTATCTCCCCAAGGCCTTACCACCAGCCACCATCACAGTAGGGGTTCAGGCTTCATCATGTGAATTTGAGGACACAATGCAATCTATAATACAATAATTCCTAGGGTCAACCTCAGACCAGAGAGGCCACCGGGGGAGAGGGATCATGAAGCTGTGAAATGCTTCAGCAGAGAAGAGGACTTTCAAGGAAGCGAAAACCTAAGAAACAGCTGCAGAGCAAAGCTGGGGACGGAAATGCTTCATCTCATTGAGAGAATGGCCACCTGTCCCTCAAATAGGTTCTGTACTCCAGGACTTGGGGGAGTGCTCTCCTTACCTTGGAGGCACAACTCAGGGTGAAGTTTTGAGGCATTTCTTTGCAATTTCCTGATGCAGATCAGTGAGAGGCATCTGGGGTCTGTGGAAGGGGGATGTCCCTCTTTCTAGAACACCTAGTTAAGTCATTTCTGGTACTCCTTTTTTGGGACCAAGTTGCCGAATCATCCATTCACTCCTGCCCAGGGCAGTACAGGCTGTTAAATTTTAAAGATACCTTCACTACAAAGCAGTTTATAGCGGACTTCCTTCGGGGATAAGAGTAAGGGACAGGCTGGCAGGAACAATGTGGGGGCCCACACAGATCTCCATGTAGGGGAGGAAAACCAGCTTCATTAGGTTAAAAGGGAGGTAGGGCTGAAATACACATGGATTTCATGGGCTTCTCTCTCTCTCTCTCCCTGCTTCCTTCCCTCAGTGTGTATATCCCTTTCTCACATACAAGTACACACACACACACACACACACACATGCACTCAGAAGAGCTCACACCCCAAGGCTTCTTGACTCCTCTTGGGGGCCACCTGTTTACTGCATTATCATTAACCTGCCTCTCCAGCTTATCACCCTCCTGCACCCTCTCTCCTCGCTGGTGCTTTAGCTTCTCCAGGGCCCTGCCTGCCCTTCATTTAATTTCACAGCCTGTCACGGAGCAGTGATTTCAAGGCAGAGGGAGGACGGAGTAATTTAGAAAGCCTCTCCCTTCTCTCCAGTCCCTCGCCCTCTTCTGCGATCCCCTCCCCTGTCTTGTAGGCTCCCAGGGACCCAGCCATGCACGTGAGATTGTCTTTCCTGGTCCACTAAACTGTCAGAGCCCCTGAAAAAAATTTTATTTCTCCTCTAGACAAGAAACAGAGTCTTAATGAAAAATCCACCCTCCTGGGTGAGAGTCTGGCAGCCACGCTGGGGATGGGGAGCCGGAGGTGTCGCCATTCCTGAGGAGCAGAGAGGGTTGGCCTTTCTGCCTTCCTGTCTGCAGGGGCTGGTGTTTTGTTTCACGTGGCCATTTTGAAAACAACAGAACACTTTCTGAGGGTGAACTCGGGGGGAGAACAGTGAGCAGTCCTGAAGAGAGATGGCAGTTCCCTGCCCAGGAATTGAACCTGGGTAGCCTGGATGAAAACCGGGACTCCTAGCCACCAGACCACCAGGGGCTAGAGGCTAGAAGCAAAGTGGCCCTGGCTCTTTCCCCCATTTGAAAGCAGGAATGTTTCAAGGAGGCCAACCTGTAAAAAATAGGAATCAAGTTTATTATTCGAGACACAGCATAACAGGTGGGAGAGCACACAGTGAAGCAGTTTGTTTTTTTAAGGCAGAAGTTACATAGAAACACACACGCAGAGAGTAAGGGCACGGGTGTCCTCTCTGATGAGGAGGTGTAAAGGAGCAGTAAAGAGGTGATTCAAATCACTTGTACAGGAAGTTCTTCTGGGTCTTTGTTTACCTTTGGCCAATTACCTTGTATCTTTTTTTCACACCTGACTGGTCCTAGAACCCTCCCCAACATGCAGGAACAATTTTTTGCTAAGATGGATCCCACCTGAGGCCTATGGGTACATGTCCACACTTATTATGGGGTGGGGCTCCCTCTCTTTTTTTGACTCCCAAGGGACCTTCCTACACTTGTGCAAACAGAAAAGTTTTCCTTGACCCCAGGAGTGGGCACCTTATCTCTTTCCTCCAGCAAAGCTCAACTTCTGCCTTAGCTTTGATTTTGGAGTATCTGAGTGGGGCGGGGGGAAACAAAGCTTCAATTTTATTCCACTTGACAAATACCAGCTGTCCAGCCCAGGGTCCCATCTACCTCCTACTTCAGGATAGGAACCGAAACTGGAATCTCGGTTGTGTTGTACATTTTGGCTTGATCGGCATCCAGCTCTATTAGTCTATGTTTTTCTTCTTTTTTTCTTGGCTTTCCTTGAGAACAATCAGAATATCTTCAGAACTGAGCATCAGCCTTCTCTTTTCCTTTCCATTTTCTTATTCCTTAAATCTCCAAAATACAGTGGTTGACATCACTGGAGGTTTGGGGGTCAAGTTGAGTTCAAGTTCCAGTTCTGCTACTTGTTAGCTACGTGACCTTGGGCAAGCGATGTCACCACTCCCATCCTTTGTGAAGCAGGTGTCATGACAGTGCCTGCCATAAGGGATCGAGGCACTGATCACGTAGAGCTGAGCCTGGTGCCCTGAGTGTTAGCAGTTTCCATTATCATAATTTTGGAAAATAAGATCCAAACAGCAGTCTGTATACATGAGAGCTCTCTGGCGCACTTCGGGACAACTCAGACCTAGGATGTACACCGCAGGAATGTCTGCAGCCAACACTGGTCCGTAAATGCCCTGGGCCTGGCCTTCAGCCAGGGGCTGCACAGTGAGTGGGCATAGGGAGCAAAGCCAATGAGCAGACCATCTGAGCTTTGAAATCTGTCTCACCCTTGTGATCACAAGCAACTTCCTCATTTCTCTGAGCCTCTGTTTCCTCATCCTCAGATGAGGATTCTAATTTCCAGCTAATAATATTTTGGTGAGGTTTACAGACCATGTATCTAAAATGTGTAGCTTCCACCTGGCTGGGGGTGGATGCTGAGACTTAAAATTACCTACACTGTGACACCCACACGCTTACTTTGTGATAAACATCACTTGCAGTGGTGGCCAAATGTCTGCGAGGAAGTGTAGGGAAAGAGTTGCGAAATCAAGTAGCTCATGGCAGCTCCAAGATGCTTTCAAGTATGTGATCTCACTCCTGAAAGTATGTAATCTCCTCTGAGTCAGTGTAGGAGTGGTCAGTCCCTCTGAGGAGTGGGCAATGGGGGCCAGGGGTGATGAGATGGGACTCAGGCCAGATAACCTGAGAGGCAGAGACAGTCCTCACACCTGCTCTTCCTCCCACCCACCTCCCTCCACCACTGAGTGAACCACTCAGGTTCACTGCCAACCCACACTGCAGCCCATCCCCAGGGCTCCAAAGAAATGCCAATGTTCTCTGCCCACTCGGAAGAGTCGCTGCCTCTCAGGAGGTAGAAGGAGTCAAAGGAAATGGTATTCATCCAGGGAACAAATTTAGTGCTTTTTAAAGAAGAAATCATAGAATAAAAATGGAATATGAAATTTCAGAATGCATCGCGCGCTATAAGAGGATATAGTATATGAAATTTCAGAATGCATCGCGCGCTATAAGAGGATATAGTATATGAAATTTCAGAATGCATCGCGCGCTATAAGAGGATATATTTTTTGGTGAAACTTTGTTTTCATTTGTGCCTTTGTCCTGAGTATTGATGTAAAATGTATTCTTCAGTTGGGTCTCTGTGGACAAAAAATTAAAAAAGCACTTTTTGGATATTGAAATGTATACTACTTGCTGACTGCTGTATTCAGAGAGAATGTACTCTCAAACCATTGCAACTATCCTCCCCTCCTCTGTCAAGTCTTCAATCTGCTACAATAGCAAACAAATTCTTTCCACCTTACTTTCGTCACATGGCAACCTCCTTCCAGCTCTGAAAACACAGGGGTCATCCCACACTTCACCAGGTGAATCCAAATTCCTGTTGGCCCCTAGCCTGCAACCTCTCCTCCAAGTCCTCAGTGTCTGTGCTCCCTCTAGTCTTGTTCTTGAAGGCAACTGTCATCTGTGGAGGACGGAAGTGCCCTCTCGGCTTCCACAACTCTCTATCCTCCAGGCCCTGCCCACATTTCACTACCGCCTGGAGCTCTCCTCACCCACGGGTCATGGCAATTTGCCATCCTGTGAAAGCACAGCATTTCTTGTGCAATAAGCCCAGGGGGCCCTGGTCATGTGTTGTCTGGGTCAGTTACTGAATTACTGCATTAAAATCCATGCTCCCTCAGCACAGTGCTTTTGAGATTCACCTCTCTGTTCCATGCAGCAGTAGCATGTTCCTTTCTTTAACCACTGAGTACTCTTCCATGGTACACACCACAGTTTATCCATGTGAAATGAATTTGCCAAACTGAAAAATCTGAAGGAAGTATCCCCATACGATGCCCTCAGTTCAGGCACCAACCACAAGTCTGGGTGTCCCTGGCGCTACCCTCACTTCAGATAAGCTGACTACATATTTGGGAGTCTCCACAACCACACTCAGGTTCAATAATTTGTTAGAACAATTCACAGAACTCAGGGAAAGTGCCATATTTAGAATTACATTTTTATTATAGCAAAATGATACGAATTAGAACCAACCAATGTTCTACCACATAGGGTCAAGTATGGGAAGTCTGCAAACAAAGTTTCCATGTCCTCAGGGATGTGTTACCCTTGCTGGCATCAGTGTGTAGCAAAATGGAGAGTATTATTACTAATCCAGGAAGGTAACCCACGCTTTGGTACCCAGTGCTTTTTATTAGACCTTGATAACATACTGCCACATAGCTGACCTTTAGTCTCCAGTTCCTTAAAGATCAGAACGGATACAGTGTCCCAAAGACTTACCCATCATAAAGCACTTTGTTAAGTTGATGGGTGGTCAAGCCCCCAAGCAAACAAAACATTCCTATGAAGCAGGATATTCCAGGGGTCTAAAGATCACCTTCCAGTTGTTGAAGGCAAAAGCCAGAACTTTCTTTGGATCACTCTTCACTGCACGTCATTCACCTTGTTGATGTTTAGTCGCTAAGTTGTGTCCGACACTTTGTGACCCCATGGACTGTAGCTCACCAGGCTTCTCTTTCCATGGATTTCCCAGGCAAGAATACTGGAGTGAGTTTCCATTTCCTCCTCCAGGGGATCTTCCCAACCCAGGGATCAAACCTGCATCACCTGCATTGGAGGCAGATTCTTTACTGCTACAGATAGACATTTGGAGTGTCATCAGTTTGGGGCTGTTAGCAATAATGATACATGAAACAACACAACTGAATCATAAAAATATTAGGCCAAACGAAAGAAGCATATACTTATGATTTCATTTACATGAAACTATACAAAGGGCAAATCTAATTTATGGGGATGGTAAGATAGGCTACACCTATACAGTCTGTGGGGCGTAGTGCATTTTATTGTGTGCAAATTATACCTCAATCAAGTTGATACTTGATACCACTCCCATTTAACTTGCCCTTGCTATCATTTTGCTAAGCACTTTATGACATTACCACCTTTATGGTCAGATAACACTGTAAGGTGGGATTATGAACCCTGCTTTTAAGATGAAGAGACTGAGACTTAGAGCAGTAAAGTCACTCACCCAAGTTCTCATCTGATGAGTGACAGAATCTGAATTTGAACCCAGGCCTGTCAGGCACCAAAAGCAATGCCCTGAACCACTGTCTGCCAGCACCACTGGTCTCTGCTCAGCACATCCCTAGGCTGTGTTTGGCTTTTCACTTGTGTTTTTCTGGTCTTTCTGTTTTCTGTAAGTCCTCAAGAATAGAGCTGGCACCAACAGTAAAGGGAGGGATACACTGTGGGGTACACTTGTGCATCTCTTTTCAGACTTCTTCATATGCAAACATCTTCAGATCTAGGTGTG
The DNA here is from genome assembly GCA_024291935.2 of Okapia johnstoni. NCBI lineage: Eukaryota > Metazoa > Chordata > Mammalia > Artiodactyla > Giraffidae > Okapia > Okapia johnstoni. The sequence continues at coordinate 50,713,111 of CM044322.1, forward strand.
TCGAATTTTGTGTTTTTTGTTTAATAAGATTAAGATCTTCTATACAATTGTATCATGTTTTTTTCACTTAATAATGTTTAATGAGTTATTATTTCCTCAATGTTTAGAGAGGGTTCTTCAGTTGGTTCTTTCAGAGCAAAGAGAGAAACAGAAAGTTTCAGTTTTCTGCCGTGTCAAAGGCACACTGTTCACTGTAGAAGATAATGCTGCAGGAGCAGCCACACAAGGTCTCATTGCAAGTTAGATGGTTGTATCCTATACACGCCAAGGGGCTCAGATGGCAAACAGTCTGCCTGTAATGCAGGAGACCCAGGTTCAATCCCTGGGTCAGGAAGATCCCCTGGAGAAGGGAATGGCAACCCACTCTAGAATTCCATGGAGAAAGGAGCCTGGCAGCCCATAGTCCATGGGATCCCAAAAAGTTGGACTCGACTGACACTTTCTTTCACTTCATCCTATACATGCAGACACTAAGAAAGATCAATAACTTAGAGAAAAAAATCCTTTTATCAAATTCAAGTGTTTTATTTTCTTAAGGACAATTTTAAAGGGTAAAATATGAAATGTTTCATACTAGTTTTATGCACAGTACATGCTGATTTCTATCTGTATATCTACCATCTATCTATCTATCCATCTACCTACCTTTCTATCATCATCATCAACTTAATATCCCCAACAACATCTTTAAGGCTGCATGTGTCCTAGGATGTAGATGTGCCAAAACTAATCAAATTAGTGTGAAATTTTTCAGAAAAAGACTAAGAATTTAAAAGTTCCTGGGAAGGAGCTTGGGGGAGGTATTCTCAAGGTAGGTACGTAGCATCTGAGCTCATTGAGAACTGAAACGTCTTGAGCACATGTGCTGATATGGTCAAAGGCTCACAGCGAAAGGGTTTCCACTCTAAGCACAGGTCCAAGTTGGTATTTCGCACCATACAGTCCCACGGGTAGATGGGAGTCTCACTGTGATGCTGTTGGCCTAGGAAAGATGCAAAATCTGCCACTGCAAACAGATCACAGAGTTGCATGAAATTTCACAGTTGTTTTCATTTTCCTTCAGGCAACAGTTTGTAATATTGTCTGTGTGACGATAAATGGAACAGATGAGTGACTTCCCAATTCCCTTTGGGCTCAGACGTCAGTGAGAGGATCTGAGTTTAACCTAGACCACAAAGGTAAACTGTACAACGGGATCTTCGCCACTCTCAGAGTTCATGGGTGACAGGGGTGACCCAACGGTAGGAGCACAGGGCAGCCCAGCTTTACCTCCACCCCTTCTCTTTCCCCGCCCCTCTCCTGGGTGTAGCAGGTGCTGCAAATGCTCAGCCCGAATTCCCTCTGCTTCCCACCGTGGGTGTGACTGTGCTTCCAACAGCTGGCTCCCCTGACCCTTCCCTCAGACAGTTTCTGAGGCCTCATTTACCCACCAGAGCTCTTCTGCACCACCTTGCTGAGACTTTGCCTCAATGTGTTTGTCTTAGCGCGGGCTGATGTAACAAAAACGGCACAAACTGGGGTGGTTCAAGCAACAGTTATTTTCCCCTGTTCTGGAGGCTGGAAGACCAAGGTCAAGGTGCTAGCTTGGTAGGTTGTTGTGAGAACTTGCTTCTGGGCTTGTAGGTGGCCACTTCCTTGCTGTGACCTCTTATGATGGAGAGAGAGAGAAAAACAAGCTCTTTGGTCTCTTCCTGTGCTCAGTTGCTCAGTCGTGTCCTACTCTTTGTAGCCCACCAGGCTCCTCTGTCCATGGGATCCTTCAGGCAAGAATACTGGAGTGGGTTGCCATGCTCTCCTCCAGGGGATTTTCCTGACCCAGGGATCAAACCCACATCTCTTTTGTCTCCTGCATTGCAGGCAGATTCTTTAACTACTGAGCCACCTGGAAAGCCCCTGGTCTTCCTATAAGGGCACTATACCATTACCAGGGCCCTGCCCTTATGATCTTATCTAATCCTAGTTAACTACTAAAGTGCTTGCCCCACCCCACCACCAATAACCATCACATTGGGGGTTAGGACCTTGACATAGGAATTTTGAGGGGGGTTGGAGGACATAGTACTTTTGTAGGACACAGCCATTCTTCGCCCATCCCCCTGCTCATTTCTCCAGGGAACAGTTTTCTTAATAAACCACTTTCACACAGGTGGTCAGAGCTGGCTTCTGGAAAACCTGACCTAAGGCATTGTGCTTATGGAAAGTGAACTAGAAAAGGTACCTAAAGAGCTTCACAAGGCTTAAGCCAGTGGCTACAGGATGACAGACATAAAGGCCCTGTTGCTCAGCCTTCTGAAGAACACTCGGTATTGTTATTCTGCTTTTGTTCTTGTTTTGCTTTGTTTCTCCAGCAGACAGAGAATCAAATGGCAATGAAGTTGGCTTAGGGACTTCCCTTGGTGGTCCATGGGCTAAAACTCCGTGTTCCCAATGAGGGGGCCCAGGTTCCATACCTGGTCAAGAAACTAAATCTCGCATGCCTCAACTAAAGATTCCATGTGCTGCAACTAAGACCTGGCACAGCCAAATAAATAAATACCTTTTTAAAAGTTCGGCTAGCGCAAGACCCAGAAAGAACTTGCTAGGCCTTGGAACAGCCCACTCTTAGGAGGATTGAACCTGCAGTGTAATCACGCTTACCAAGGCTGCTGGATCATTTTGGCCCAGGTGAAGAGGGAGAGAGAAAAAAGCCCAACTCCTTGCCTTCAGGACCTTTTTTAGATAAGTTGCATCCAGGAGGAAAATATGGGTCAAAGCCCCTCCCCACCCCAACCAGGTAACTCATTCCCTTTCCATGGAGAGGGAAAATGTTAGGACTAGAGGCTATGAACATTTAAGGAGTGGATCTTCCTTCTTAAAGAAAACATCAGGATTGGAGAAGAAACATTTTTCTTCCAGCCAGTATGAAATGGCATCTCATTGTTTTTAGTTCCATTTCACTATTATGACTGGGGTTGAACAAATTTTTATTAATTTATTGGCCATTGAAGCTTTCTTACCTTGGAATTGCATCTTCCTATTCTTGTGCATTTTCCCATGGTGCTGTCTGTCTTTATCTTATAGGTTTGTAGGCATTTATTTATATATTTTTAATTCTAAACTTTGTCGGCAATACACATTGGGGCTCTATTCTCCCAGTCTTCAAGTGGCATTTTCACTTATTTATGATGAAGTAGAAGTACCTAAAAGCTGAAGTTTTTGTTTCAATATGCTCTAACCCTTTATCGACTCCTCCTTTTAAGGTTTATGGTTTTTTTGTATCTTGTTTAAGAAACCCCTTGCTTCCTTTTACTGGCTAGGAGTGACAAGAGTTTCAGGCTGTGTGTGTGCGAGGCTGCTTTGGCCACATCCCAAGGATGGGAGGTGAAAGCCTGTAGTTCTCAGGACCAACCCGGTAAAGAGGAAAGTCGTGGAGAGGAAGAAGAAAGCGAGTTGGAGGATTGTCAGCCTCCGCCCCCTGAGCTAGTCCTGAACAACACAATTTTCTAGAGTTCCACCGGGCTCAGGTCCCCAGGGTAATGGAGCTCCTCTGGCCATAGCAACTAATATGCCTAAAAGGACTTCTGTCCTTGGACAGTGGGGGGCCCCCGAAGTCAGAAAACCCAAGGGTCGCGTGGAGGATGGTGCAGACTACCCCCAGGTCTGGGCATTATGAAAGTATCTCTGAATCTTTGTTCAGGGCGGATCTTAACTTTTGAGGACAGAGCTGGTCCCACGCACACAGGGAATTGTCTGCCCATGGTCCACCTCAGAGAGGTTTGGGGAAGGGGTCTGCTGAGTCTTAACAGGCTCTATGTTCATCCAGGTAAGAAGGGGTCCCAGGGTCCCTGAGTGGGCTAGTGAATCCAGAGCTGATGAGCCAGGACGGCTGCAACGATGAGCCAGCTCCTGGAAAAAGATACAACAGGGAGCACGGTGCTCAGTTTACCTCCGGAGGGCTATTTCCTTCAGATCGTCACCTCTGCTCACACACTTCCTCAGGTACCTCGAGTGAAATCTTTCCTCTCTCCTCTGCAGTTTCTGTGTCCTGAAGTTACCATCTCCTTCCACCACCAGGTGAGCCTAACCAGTGGCTGAGCTGACTCGAAACTTCAGGCTCCAAGAGGTGTCCCACATGATCCTCTTCACCCAGCACGGACCAACTGCCCCTCTAAGGACATTTCTCCAGTGTTTTATAGCCTTTCCTAACAGCCTCATCCTCTGTGCTTCCACTGTTGCAGCTTAATAGGTTTTCTCTTCCCAGCCTCCATTCTTCACCAAACCCTAACGTATATCACAGTCCAAATGGCTTTTTGTTGCAGTTAGCAGATTGTTGGTGTCATTGCTTCCCACGGGGTCAACAAATTTACCTCTCATTTGCTCCCAGCCCCCCACCTGGCTGAGACCCCACTTCCCCAGAGTCCTTGTTTCTGCTCAGTGAGCCCAACTAACCTGAGACCCACGGGGGATATTAATGTTCTGTGAGTTCTGAAGCATTTCCCAAAAGCTATAGGAGTTGAATGGAAATTTCCCTAATGTGATAAAAAGGAACTTTGAAACCATTTTAGTATAATGAAACCATATTTTTGTAACATGTACTTGTGTTGGTTACTTGCCTGGCTGTGCTCTGCCTTCCTCATCCTCTTTCTCCCATCTTCATTCTATAGTGTGTCATGGCAACCAGTAGGTGATTGCAGTCTTACACACACGCACACACACACACTCTCCAAGCTATTGCTTTTGCCAAAAATAAATGAACGTTTCGATGAGCAAATGACCAAACGAATTAATGAGTGAGTAAATGAATGAATGAGGGCAGAGGAGAGGGGTATTGACAGAAGACACTCATATACCCCAACTGTTCAGAAAGTCAAGGAAACAGGCCATGGGAGCCAGAAAAAATGTATCAATTCAGTGCAGAAGTAGAGTGTCTGAAAAAACAAACAAAAAAGAAGTAAGTAAAAGAATGGGGGCAGTAAAAGGTGAAAACGAGAGGACAAGATAAAGAAAGAGGGAAAGAAAAGAGTAGATTATATAGTGAATTCCAGGACAGGCTGTACATGAATAGGTATTAATGTTGACTTAGATTCAAGTATTTCCTATTCCTCCTACATTCCAGGCACTGAGCAAAACACACATCCTCACACATGGATTCACTGAATACTCACACCAGCCCTGGGAGGAGGCACTATTCTTTTCACTTTACAGATAATTAACTCAGATCTGTGAGAAATGGAGACTTGCCTGATCTCATAGTCTTGTGCCTGAGGAGAGTGTTTCAGAGCTTTAAGGGATGCTAGTGGGCTGTAAAGACAAGCTCTTCATCTCTGCTCTCAGGGAGTTTCAGGCTAGCTCAGGCAACAAAGATGACAGCCATGAATCGAAAAGACAGACTAGACAGAAAATAAAATCGGGGTTGAAAGGGGGTGACTCAGACACTACATGCCACATGAATTCAGAGAAAAATGGGACTGACCACTCAAGACGCCATTCATGGTAAAGGTAAGGGATAACTTAAGGAGTAGATGGTGTAAGAAAGGGGTCCCAGGTGAGAAGACCCAACTAGATGAAGGCAAGGATGAGCCTGGTGTTCAGAATACAACAGAGATGTTATCCCAACTGGGATGGAAAGGGCCTGGGTGAGTGGAAATAAATTGGGTAAAAAAAAAAGGATCATGACAGCCAGACAGAGGAGACAGAGGGTTTCCCGGGAAACCTGGATGTCAGTCACCCACATAACATTCCCAACTTCCCATTAAAATATTGAAGATGAGACATGAGTATTCACTAAAAATTAGGTCCAATGGTCCATCTATCCCCAGTTACTAACTATAACATTTATAAAACTGGATTGAGAAGCCCAATTAAAGGCAGATGTGAGGATGCAGATCTCAACACAGAGGGAGGGCCCCTCATCCTTTCCCTGCTGCCTGACCTGGAGTCCAAAATACAAAATCTATATGAACTAGAAAACTGGGCAATCAGGCCACAGAGCAGCTACTTTCAGAAGTAGGCAAAGAACTCTGTTCCTTCCTCCCCTGTCCACCATTAGCCCTTTTCTCTTTATTATTTTTAATTTTTTAATAAAATATTTATATTTTGGCTATATGTCTTAGTTGCAGCATGCAAGATCTTTAGCTGTGCATGAAAACTCTTTGTTGAGGCACGTGGAATCTAGTTTCCTGACCAGGGATCAAACCTGAGCTCCCTGCATTGGAAGCTTAAAGTCTTAGCCACTGGACCACCAAGGAAGTCCCAGCCCTTCACCCTTTATGTATCTGTTCCACTTCCTAATCTAACGGGGCAGGCAGTGAAAGGTGAGGAAAAAGGGGAATGCCTGTCAATAAGAGCCCCCATAGCAGTGACCTCTGGAGACTACTCCATTTTACACAATCTGAGGTCAGTAAGAGGAGCTGAGAAAAAGCATTTTGGTCCAGTGGAATGAAGGAGAACACAGCACCACTGACATAGGAATTGGGCTAAGAGCTCTGCCTCTTGACTTATTGCCCAGAGATGAATCTGTAAAAGGAAATTTGACAGAAAGATAAGTAACACATAGATGCTATAATGAGTCACACACTCCTCTGTGGACATACACCAAGTCTGGGTAGGTCCTTGCTACTTTGAGGAGGAAATAAACCAAAAGCCAAGACAGGACCTATGGAAATGGACCGAGGACCATTGGAGAGCATCCACCATCCTTAAGACTTAGAGAATGCCAAGATCTCTGGACGTGGTTTCCCACAGACTCCCCAAGGAAAATTGAGAAATAGTACTTGGCATTCTCTAAGGGATAAAAGATACGGCCCTCATAAAGCAGTGCAAAGAGAAAAAGATCTGAGATGAAAAGATGGCAGATATTATTATATGAAGAGGAAGATAAGGAAATATCACAGGGAAATTAAATAACATATGAAGGAGGAATTAAAATTCGTGTTTCTGCCAAATATCACCCCACATACCACTTGCTAATCTCAAAAGGGAACTATATCAGATTGTTCTTACCTTAACAATGCAATCAAACTTAGCATCATGAATGATGGGTCATGGGGCCATATGAATAGTATAATGTTGCTATGAATTTCCTTGACAAAAATGTTTAGGCAGACTCAATCACACCTGCAAAGCAAGTTTCCACTTTACAGCAAATACCAAAATTGAGGAGCAAGCTAAATTCACCAAGAGAAAATAATCAGACAATCCAGAATGTAGGAGAAGGTACAAGTTAATATAGAGGAAAAATACGCTCAGAGAAGGGGAAATTCTTCTAAATTAAGAGGCTAAAGAGGCAAAACAACAAAAAGCAATGTATTAACTTTGATTATGCACTGATTTGGGAAAAAAAGGGGCATGTGGGGGACATTTGAAGAAGTTAGATATTAGAGAATTATTGCAAGTTTTTAAAATTGTGATACAATATTGAAATTATAAAGGAGAATGTCCTTACTTTTTAAAAATTTATTTTATTGATGAGGTTGTTAGATAGCATCACCAACTCAATGGACATGAATCTGAGCAAACTCCGGGAGACAGTGAAGGATAGGGAAGCCTAGCGTGCTGCAGTCCAAGTGGGCCCAAAGAGTCAGACACCACTTAGCAACTGAACAGCAACAACAAATTGTTGATTTACAAGGTTGTTTTAATTTCTGCCATACAGCAAAGTGATTTAGTTATACATGCAGGTATTCTTTTTCATATTCTTTTCCATTATGGTTATTGATTGAGGATATTGATTATAGTCCCTGTGTTATACAGCAGAACCCTGTTGTTTATCCATCCTATGTATAATGGTTTACATCTTCTAAACTCCCAGTCCATCCCTCCCCCACTTCCCCTCCCCCTTGCCAACCACGTCTGTCCTCTGTGTCTGTGAGTCTGTTTCTGTTTCATAGATAAGTTCACATTTAAATTCCACATATAGGTGATATCATATTGTTATTTGTCTTTCTCACTTACTTCACTTAGTATGATAATCTCTATGTCCATTCATGTTGCTAGAATGTCCTCACTTTTAAAAGATGCATGCCAAAGTACTTAAAGGGGATATGTTTTATTATTTGCTATTTATATTCAGATGAATCAGCATTTTAAATATACATATATTACAAATAAAGTATTAACAATGATTGAAGCTATGTGGTGATCATTATATTATTCTCTCAATTTTTTCATTTGGCAATTTTTCATTAAAAGTTAGAAGTTGTGAAAAGTTGCAGGGAAGTCACAATGTGTCAGTAAAGAGCGGAACTCACTCTGATCTGCTCACTCAGTCATGTGACCACAATCTTGAGAAGCACTCCCAGAAAGCAGAAGAAAAGACAGAGGCGTGAAGACTATGAGAAAGATGATAACAAGTATGTAGATGTGGCTGGCAGGGGTGGGTGGAGGGGTGCTTCCCAGGTGGCTCAGTGGTAAAAAGAATCTGCCTGCCAAGCAGGAGACACAGGTTCAATCCCTGGGTCTGGAAGATCCCCTGGAGAAGGAAATGGCAACCCACTCCAGTATTCTTGCCTGGGGAATCCCATGGACAGAGGAGCCTGCTGGGCTACAGTCCATAAGGCTGGGGTCGCAGAGTCAGACGTGGCTGAGTGACTAAACCGCAACAGCAGTCAGAGCGCGTGAGAGCACCTGAGGGGGTGTGAGTGAGAAAATAAGAATAATATCTCATTTTCTGAGCAGCAGAAATGAAAGAGAATGGGGATTCAACATAGGAATAATAAATGTTTCCAAAGAAGACATTAGAACAAGCAGAAGAAATAATCAAAGACATAATTTATAAACAAATTACAGAATTGATAAGTTGCGTGAAAGTACAGAAGCATAGTCTGGATTCCAGGTACAATTAATTATCTACTCCATTTCTAGAAATCTTCTGGAAATAGTTTTTACTTATAAGGCACGCAAGAAAGTAATATAACTATCCGGAAAACGGAAAGTTTTTATTTGCATTGTAAGCAAAGGAATGGATTTTAAGTTATAGACTTCTTAGCAAAGCTAAATATTTTTTAAGTTATATCCAGAGCATTTTGAGTGAAGAAAGTAAGATATTACACAAAACCCCAAAAGAGCCTTTTGGCCAACTCAATAAAGATTCGAGAATTTTACTCCCATACAAACTGTTTGTGATATATGGAAGTAGCAGAAAAATAGTCATATGCTCATGGAAAACACAACTTCTGTGAAAAAAATTATACAAACTTATGTTCCACTTGACTGAAAGCTAAATTTCAGAACATGACTGGTGAAATCACATATAAAAGTATTTATGTGTCCCTTCTCACCGAAATTGAATCCCAATCTTAGTAATCCAGTTTGATTACGTATCTCCCTAGGGCTAGGCTTGACCATGCAGAATCCCCTCATCCCCTTTCCCGCTTCTGCTTCCACAGGTTTTCTAGCACCAGGATGTGTGTTTTGAGCCATACGTATCTCTCCATCCTTGGGATTGTATCTCCTGCCAGGCTTGATAGGAGCAAAACAATAATTGCTGCTATTCTGTTTCAGCAGTTATGAACTGCTATAAATGATTAACATGGTAGAACGCTGTGCCAGGAGAAACGCTAAACAAAGAATCTCTTTTTGCCTTCCATTAAAAATTTTTAAATATGGCCACACAATAATAAGGAACTTCAATAGTGATTTTTCCGCACTGTGAGTGGTAAAAGATTTTTGGTTGTATTTTTGATGTTTAAAAAGTAATACAACACCAAGAAGCAAATATGAGGTCATCAGTCTCTATTCACATCACCTTTCATCTAAGACATGTGAATGTTCTTGTGCTAATTACTCTTTAAAGAAATATATATGGCAGTATCTTGGCTGTGTCACTTATATGCACACACAAAAGGCATATGTATAAAGAGAGATTGGAAGAACATGAATGAGAAAGTGAGACAAAAATGAATCCTATTTCCCAAGCTGCAGAAACACTCCCTATGGAAATATTTGCTGATGTTAGAAGTTTCCCTTGGTGAGCCTTAGGGTGGATGGAGCTATGTACATGCATATGCACACATGTACACAGATGGGCACATTACATCTGCTTACATTTTCCAACCATGAGACTTCTGCTTTGCTGAGTAGGGGATACAAAATGATGTGGTAATTGAGTTGTTCCAAAACACAGAAAGAACTGGAGGCTAGGAGAATAATAACAGCTCGTTATGTGCAAGGCTCCATTCTAAGCATTTTTTTTTAAATACTAACAACTCTGTGAGGTAGATGCTATTCTTCCCTATACAGATGAGGAAACTGAGGTTCAGGGAAATTAAGCGACTCACCCAAGGTCCGAGAGCTAGTAAGCAGCAGAAGTTGGGGCTCAAACCAAACAATTCTGAAGACTTCCCTGGTGGTCCAGTGGCTAAGATTCCACGCTCCCAAAGCAGGGGGCCTGGGTTCGATCCCTGGTGGGGGAATTAGACCCCACGTGCAGCAACTAAGAGGTAGATCAGTCTAATAAACAAATAAATAAAACCAAGCAAGTCTGGCAGCAGGACCTGGGTTCATTGCTTTCACTATATTGTCCACTCTTCTTCACTGCCCGGGAAAAGAGACCAGTTGGAGAGAAAGGAATTTAAATAAGTTTCTGCTGGATAGAATGTGATGTGAATTCTCTTCCTTGTGTTCCAACAAAGAGTTTTACAAAATAGTCCTCCATAATGTGTGATAAAGTTGAACTTGTGTTTTGAGATACAATGAAATACCAAGTATGGTGTAGGTGTGGAAGTGGGTATGTGTGGGTGTGTATGAAAAGACTAAGAATGTTGATGAGGGACTTCTGTGACAGTCCAGTGGTTAAGTCTTCATGCTTCCAATGCAAGGGGGCAAGAGTGTGATCCCTAGTCAGGGAACAAAGATCCCACATGCCGAGCAGCCTGGCTAAAAAATAAAAAGAAAGTAGAAGAATCTGGGTAATTCTTTTCTTCTTTATATTGTCATTTTCTGTAGCATTTCACTGTAAATGAGCACACTTTTATAGTCAGGAAAAAGAGATTATTTCTTAAAAAATCAATTTATGTAATTTTATATTTGCCATATGATGATTGCATTTAAAATATTCATAGCAAATATGCTTGGAAAGAAACTCATTTAAATGTTAGCAATGGTTATAACTCAGTGGAAGAACTATAAGTAACCTCTTTCCCTTCTTTCCTTTCTACAATAGCCATTCTTCCATTCTTTCTACAATAACCAGATGTCAATTTTGAAATGGAAAAAATTTTTCTAAGTAAAATCAAGAATGATACTTTTAGATGCAACAAGCAGTGGAAGAGGATGTGAAGACAGAGGGTTTAAGGAAAGTTTGCCTGACTGTATTTGAAGTTGACTGGATCAAGGTCATAGAGATACAGAGGGTCCTGCTAGTCCAGTCTTGCCAGCTCTCCAGCCACAATGAGATCGATCCTCTCAGCTGACTGATGCACCTATAAATGCTTATTGAACGCCAGCCATGGGCCAATCATGGGCCTAGGGATGATCAGGAAAAGCCTCAGATGGGACACACAACGGACGAGGAGTTCAGATGATAAATTAAGTGTATGGGGAGCTCCTACAGTAAACAAGCAAACCAATGAATACACAGCTAGTTGCAGATAGCCAAGGAGGGGTGTGGAGGAAATAAACAAGATACTGATCAAAAACTAAGGGGGAACAGTGAGGAAGGATCTCTGCTTTAGACAAGGGGGGCAGGGAAGGACTCAAAAGTGTCACGGTTGGGGTTTGACCTGAAGGGTGAAAGGAGCTGCCCTGGGAAGGTGTTGCAGGCAGGGGTACTGCAGGGACAAAGGCTGGAAGGAGAGCAGGAAGGACAGCCATGGACGAGGCAGAGGGGCAGCAGCTGAGCTAGGAGGAGGCAGGGCCAGTCACTCTGGGCCTCACCGGCCATACAGATGAGTTTCACTGGACTCCAAGTGCAAGCAGAAGCCACTGGAAGCTTTTAATGACCCATGAATTATGTCTCAAAAGGTCACTCTCACTACTCATGGAGAGTGGACAGGAGCAGAAGGACTGCCGAGAGCAGTCACCAGGTCAGGGCCACCCCTGGTGGAAGATGCTGGGCTTGACATGGTACTCTGGCAAACATGACTTAGCTGGCAGTCTTTCAAGAATCCGCTCACCTGTGCCTCCCATCTGAAGTTTTTCCTGATCCTTCTCAGGTAGGCTCGTGAGCCCCTCGTCTCCCCTACAGATGTCTTTGGCTGCAACTGTAGCATCTGATTGACCTGCCGTGTGCATGTCTATCTCATTCTTATAAAGGGTCAGCCTCCTTCACTCCTAACTGGTGCCACACACAGCAACTGGTGGGTAGCAATTGAACACCTACAAACCACCAGCCTTCTGCTCAGCATTGTACAGGACATGTATAATTTTAATCTTGACAATAGCCTGATAAAGCAGATATTATTGTTCCCACTTTACAGATTAGAAACTGAGGTTCAGAGAGACTGAGAAATGCATCCAAGGTCACATAACTGGGAAACAGGACAGCAGAGCTTTGAATGCTGAGCTAGGAGGCTCTCCAGCCCATGCCACTATTGAGTAGAGGTTCACTAAATATGTGTTGAATGAATGGACAAAGAGATGAGGTCCTGGATGAGGGCAAGTGTTGATGAGACTAGACATAAAGAACTGGTTGCAAGAGAAATCTCAAAAAGAAAATCTGAATGAACATCGGTGCCTGTTAACTGAGGGAGGAAGCAATCATTCAAGACAGCCCCAGCGTGTGCAGCCAGGTGACTGAAAGCACAGAGGGACAGCCAGGTCATGGAAGTGGCCAGGAGTAGAGAGCTGTCCTAAGAGAGAAGATGATATTTCTGGTCTAACTGTTCAAATAGATCAGAGGTAACTCAAATGTGTCACAGAAACAAAAGGGGAAGACAGCTTGGAGGAGATGGCTCTCAACGAGATAACACTGCTTCTTCGAGTTAAAACAGATTAAAAACAAAACCTCTTGCCACCTTTTGAGGAACCAGAATTGCAACACCACCTAAGAAAATTTTGCAACTTGATATGGAGAAGAGAATCAAACTGGGTCAAACTAGGTCATGAAGTTCATGTCCACCTACACACATCCTCCACCGCAGATGCTCAGCAGCCACTGAGGAAGGAAGGAGAACACAGGAAGGAGGGAGACAGAACACAGCCATGAAGCTTCTGGTCACAGTGGGCTGATTTCTGCCCAGAGCCAGATAACAGAAGACTCCTGAGTCTCCTGGCAGCACCCCCAAAAGGAGAGGCTCCCTCCAACCCACAACAGGAACACAGCACTCCAGCTGTGCCTGCCTTTGCCCTGCAGGGAAATACATTTTAACCTTATGACTGCTCCTTGGAGATTAATAGAAATGTGTGATATAGGGTCTCCCCAGGCCCTCCTCGAGATTTTCAGAGATGTGTTCTTTTTTAAAGAATTAATTTTTATTGGAGTATAGTTGCTTTACAATGTTGTGTTAGTTTCTGCTGTACAGCAAAGTGAGTCAGCTACACGTATACATATATCCCCTCCCTTTTGGATTTCCTTCCCTTTTAGGTCATCACAGAGCACTGAGTAGAGTTCCCTGGGCTATGTAGTAGGTTCTCAATAGTGATCTACTTTATACATGGTATCAAGTGTATACATCAGACATGTGTTCTTTGATAGAAACGCGGCAAGGAGTTTACAGACAATAAAGTTGGAGAAAAAGAAAAAAATTCATGCTCTTGGCATAAACAGAAGAGGATGGAAACTCACTTTCTTACATCTCACTTTCTTATAATTGGTGTACTATCTCACTTTCTTATAATTGGTGTTGCCAGGCAGCAGAAAGGAACATTGCTAGAAGAGAAGTGCCTGCACCCTTGCCAATACATGCCTCCCTCTGGCCCACGCCCCTCTCTCTCACTCACTCCCCTTTGCCAACCAACCAGGAAATGTGCAACAGGCAAAAGCCGGCGAAGAGGTCTTAGCAGCCCTGAAGCTATGCCTGAATCTGAGATCTCAGATACGCAAGCGTGCATCCCAGGAGATGAACTGCTCGCTGTAACTGCTTGGCATTCGCTAACTAACAAGGTAAAAGGATTCCACCTTGGCTAGGACTTGGGAGGAGGAAGAGGTAGGGGGAGTAGAAACAAGAGGATCCAGGAAGAGACAGTCAGACTCTACCTAGGATCAAAGGAGGAGGAGTTTGACTGCTTAGCTGCAGTGCTCAGTTGCTCAGTCGCGTCTGACTCTTTGTGATCCCATGGACTGTAGCCCACCAGGCTCCTCTGTCCATGGAATTCTCCAGGCAAGAATACAGGAGTGGGTTGCCATGCCCTCCTCCAGAGGCTCTTCCCATCTCAAGGATCAAACCCACGTCTCTTTTGTCTGCTGCTTTTGCGGGTGGGTTCTTCTATTTCTAGTGCCACCTGGGAAGCCCTACTTAAGGACAAAGGTCCCCAACCTCCAGGATCTAATGCCTGATAATCTGAGATGGTGCTGAGGTAATAATAATAATAGAAATAAACTGTGCAATAAATGTGGTGTGCTTGAATCATCCCAAATCATCCCCCTTTCCCCCAGTCCATAGAAGAATTGTCTTCCACAAAACCGGTCCCTTGTGTCAAAAAGGTTGGGGCCCGCTGATCTAAAGGAGAGAGGTGAACCCTCACAAGTGTCTTGTAAACAAAAAAGCTTTGCATTGGTGAAAGGAGAAAAGTAAAGAGGGGAAAAGGAGGAGGAGAAGGAAGCACTTAAGATCCAGTGAGGGGCATTTCCAAAAGAACAGAAAGCTCAAATCCAGCACTAGACCAGAGGGTAACGTCAACTCACTTTAGCAGAGTGTGCCAAACTGCCATTTCTTTTCCTAACCTAGAGTACTGGCCAAAGGACTCTTCTGAAGTTCAGTTGTAGAGCTGCAGTTACACAACCTCTATTGTATTCCTGAGCCCTCCAACTGTTTCAGGCCCTCGAATAATTGGCCATCCTGAAGAACTATAAAATAACCCCACCAAGGGGCTTTCAGAAGCTTTTTACAGCTCAGATCTCTGAAACCATCAGTAGACAGGGCCATCCCAGCAGCCCCTCTGTGGGTTCCTTTTCAGTGGTACATGGACAACTGGCTCTAGAAAGGGGACAACCACTGTCACCCATAAGGGTCTCTCCAGGGCTTGAAAATTACCTTCCATGGCAGTGGCCCCCATAGAACTCCACAGCCCCAAACTGCCACAGAGAAAGTCAGTTTCCCACATTCCCAAAGCCTGGTTCCCTTTAGCCATAATGAGGTGACGTGGGTTTTTGCCGTTCATCACTTCACCCCTTTGGCCAACATTTATTGAGCACTTACCATGTGTCATGGCTGGAAAAAGGGGCCAGGGACATAAAGGTGAAAATAAGGAAACTCTACAAAGAGAGCTGCCTTCTTGATGCTCACAGCCTAGCTGAGTGATGAGCAAGGAAATTGGATTCAAGGGGAGAACTGTGACACCGATGACAAGATGGCAAATGATGGCAGCGCAGGGTGGAAGAAAGGATCTATTTGAGCCAAATTTGTCAGGTAGCAGAGTGAGGGAGAGTTTGTTGAATCTAAGTGAGGGACCACAGGGGCATAGGACTCTCACTTTAAAGGCGTCTCTCAATGACCAACTTGATGCTAAGTCCTCAATGACCTGCTGTGTTTGGTTTCTATCATTGCATAACTAATTAACACCAACTCAGTGGCTCAAAATAACACCCATGTACTACCGTACAGTTTCTGTGGGTCAGAAGTTCACGCATGGTAGAGTCCAGTCTTATGGATTCATAATCCTGTGACATAGCTGGGTTCTCCACTCAGAGTCTAACAAGACTGAAATCAAGGCATCAGCTGGGCTATGCTCCTTACTGGAGCTTGGGGTTGTGACTATAGGATGGAAACGCTTGTTTTCTTTCTTGCTGAATGTCCAGGGACCACTCTCAGCTCCTAGAGGCTGCCCTTAGGCCCTGGCCATGTGGTTCCCTCCATAGGCTATTCACAAGAAGCTGTTTGCTACTTCAAGGGCATCAGGTGAATTGCACAACAAGCTGCTAAGATGGAGACTTACAGAGCAAAACCTAATCAGGAAGGAGTCACAGGTCTCACCCACACTCAAGAGGAGAGGAGTGCATAGGTGAGTGCACCAGGGTGTGGGCGTCTTGGAGACCATCTCAGAACTCTGACTGTGCTCAGTCGCTAAGTCGTGTCCAACTCTTTTTTGACCCCATGGACTGTAGCCCGCCAGGCTCCTCGGTCCGTGGGATTTCCCAGGCAAAAATACTAGAGTGGGTTGCCATTTCCTTCTCTAAGGGATCTTCCCAACCCGGGGATGGAACCTGTGTCTTCTGCATTGTCAGGCAGATTCTTTACCACTGCACCACAAGGGAAGTCCAGAATTCTGCCTAAACATTCACAAGTTGTCAGTCCAATGGGAAGATGTTACTCTTTTTGGTATGTGATTTCTAGAACAGTTGACCATTTCCATGCTTGACATTCATACAGCTTTCCTGGTTCCTCGCTCTCTTGATTTTCCTCCTATTTTTTCTTTTCACTTTCTTTGTTTCTTCCTTTCTCTCTTTTACAGTTATTTAATGTGAAAGACAACATACATACATAAAAGTGTATGAAGCATAGCAACACATTGCAGGGAAGTATCTGCCTGTTCTTTGGATATAAGACTTGAACTGCCTGCTGGATGGCTCTACCTACACATCCCATAGACAGCTCAACACCAATTTGCCCCAAACTTAACTTACCCCTCCAAGTCCACCTATGAACACGCTACCACCCCAACCCTGTATTTCCTAGCTCTGTGACTGGCACAGCCCTGGTGGTGGTGGTGGTTTAGTCATTAAGTCGTGTCTGACTCTTGCAACCTCATGAATTGTAGCCTGCCAGGCTCCTCTGTCCATGGGATTCTCCAGGCAAGAATACCTAACCAATCACAAAGCTAGGATCTTGTGAAATTACCCTGACATCTCTTTCTTTCACAGGAACTATGTTTTGCTGATTCCATAATCTAAGTCTTGCTCTAATCTGTCTTCTTTACATCTCCAGGGCCAGAACGTTGGTTCTACAAGACCGGGAACCTTGTCTAGCTTTTGCATTACCATCATATCAGTATAGGATAACGGTTAAGAGCATGGATTCTAAAGCCCAGTTACCTGAGTTCAGATCCTAGCCTTGTCATTTACTAGCTGTGTAAGCAAGTGTAAGTTATATGACCTCTTCTCCCTCAGTTTCCCCATTTGCAAAATGGGAATGATAATTGTCCTGATTCATAGGATTGTGGTGAGGATAAAATCAGCTAGTGCCTGTACAGTGCTCAGAACAGAGCAGGGCATTAGCACCCAATAAACATTGGTTATTATTAATAATATCATATCCTACCACCAACATAGTGCTTGGTTCATAAATGCAAAAAATTTACTGGCCGAAGTGGATGAATGCCACTGCTCTAATTTACACTCTTATTATCTTTGCTTGGACAATAGCAATAGCCACCTAGCTGGAGTTATTTCTGAGAGACACTCCCCCATCCCTTACCCCATCCGTTGCACACACTGATGTTAGGGTTATAAGTCTAACAGACAAATATGAAGGTATGGTGTCACTCCATTGCTTAACACCATCCAGTGGATCCCCAGTCTCCACAGGTAGCCAGGCAAAATCCAAACTCCTTAGCAGAGCCTACGTGATGGACTCCTGTGATCTGGCCCCCACCCCCTCACTCCAGTTACACCATCCAGTGACAGTTCCCCAAAGAAGCCACCTTCCTTCTCCCCTCTGTTCTGCAGGCTGTTCCCCCAGCCTGGAATGCCCTCTCCCTGCTCTGTCTGGCTGACAAATTGTCATCATCTTTTTAGTTGCAGCAATGACATCAGGTCCTGGATGCAGGCATTTTAGGTAGAGTTAGGAATACATGTTACTGTAGCATTTATCAAATTATACTATAACCATCTGTTTACACGTCCACCCTACCCACTGGGCTGTGAGTTCCTTGATGTTAAAAGCCAGATCTTATTCAGATTTGTATTCCTGGCCAGAAGCACGGGGTCTACAGTAGAAGCTTAATATATGGTTGCTGAATGGATGGTTAGTTTAAGAAGTACCTAATAAACCTTGGAATTTGTATTTCCCTGAATCTTGTTTTGGTTGTTACCTTTTTAATAGAAATAGTCACTAATGCTTAGGTTTACAAGTTTATTGAGTTCTAATTTTGTCCTTTAAAATGAACAATGCCAATACCATTCATTCATCCATTAACCACCAATAAATGTTCATCTGGAGACATTTGTCAAACACTGGATTTGAAGTGTGCATATCAGACAAGCCTCTTCTCCTTATAAGGTTCACAAATTATTAAGTCTATTAAGTATTAGAGGGATTGCATGGAAAACTATATTCACTATCTTGTGACAAATCATAATAGAAAAGAATATATATATAAAGGATGTACATACACACACACACACACACACACACACACACACACACACACACACACACACACACATATATATGCTGTGCTGTGCTTAGTCACTCAGGTGTCCCCAGCTCTTTGCGACCCCGTGGACTGTAGCCTGCCAGTCTCCTCTGTCCATGGGGATTCTCCAAGCAAGAATACTGGGGTGGGTTGCTATGCCCTTCTCCAGGACATCTTCCCAACCCAGGGATTCAACCCAGGTCTCCCACATTGCAGGCAGATTCTTTACCCTCTGAGCCACCAGGGAAGCCCAAGAATACAGGGTGGGTGCCTACTCCTTCTCCAGGGGATCTTCCCAGACTCAGGAATCGAACTGGGGTCTCCTGCATTGTAGGTGGATTCTTTACCAGCTGAGCTACCAGGAAAGCACATATATTTGTGTATATATATGTACACATATGTATATATGAAACTGGATCACTTTGCTGTATAGCAGTAATTAACACAACATTGTAAATCAGTAAAACGTCAATAAAATTTTTAAAAAAGTATTAAGGGGAGAATGTACCAGTAAACACAATAAACACAATGGGTATATAAAATTACAAATTGAGGGGAGAGTTTTGAAGAAAAAGAACAGGATATGAGGAGAAAGAATTACAGGAGGAGCATCCTTTAGATAGAGGGGATAGAGAGGTGTCATCTGAGGGGAGACCAAAGGATGGACAGGAGTGAGCTGTGCAAAGTCGTGGGGAAGAGGCCTCACAGGCAGAAAGAGCAGTGTGTGTAAGGAGCCTAAGCAAGTGAACGGCAGTTGGTGAGGCTGGAGTCTGGGAGGTGAGGGTTAGGGAAGTGAGCCTGCAGAAGCTGCCAGGGCCTTGGTCTGCAAAATGGATACCAATCTCAGTGAATAGGAACTAAATGAAAGTTAATCAGGGGAGTGACAAGAACCTCTAAGAGGGCTGTGCCTGTGAGCACCCTGTGTACCATTCTGGATTTTAATGGACAAAAAAAGCAAGTAAGAGCCCTCAGTCCTGATTAAATCAGCAAAGACTTTGATCACCTTCCCCTCCCCTGCCAGACTAGGGAGAGATGGCCTTCAAAGGACACATGTGAGAAGACCCTAAGCTGTCCTGGCCATTCAGGTGAAAGCTGTCATGTCCCTCAAATGACCCCATCTGTCGAAAGACACGGTCAGGTAGACAGGACCTAAGGGTCCTTTCAAGCCTGACATGAGTCCCCTGAAGCCAGGTGGATGGAAACAGTATCCAAGCCGGGTGCCATCCTGGGGAGAGGGCTTCAGTGTCCCTGGGGAGACCTCACAGCCTGGAACATTCTCCGTCCTCCAGTACCTATCCCCAGCACCCTTGTTCCTGCGATTTGCAAGGCCCCCCGCTGGCCTTGCAGTTCCACCAGGACAAAGCAGGGTAAATGTGCTGTGAACCAAGCTCTTCCACGTGCTCTCGGTTCCACGAACCAAACAAAGGAAGACTGACCCCCACCATCAGCAAGGCTCTGTTTCCCATCAGGTTTGGCCGCTGGGGCTCCCAGCTGTCAGCCCTCACTGAAAGCTCTTGCAGACCGAACCCCCCACCCCATTCCTGGCAGCCCGAGTGTGAGCGCGCCTCCTCTCCGCAGCCCCGCCACTGCGGATTAGGGTTGAGCAGGAAGGCGGCTCCATCGCTCTGCACAGCGGCCCTTCAGACCTACTTGAGACAACCTGTCACTCATACTTCAGGCTGCCAGTCAAGGACGACAGCCTGGAAGACTCTACGAAGAGATCCTTGCGCTGTAATTAAGTGCCAGGGTTTTACACGGATCTTTCACACCTTGCCGATCCTGTCACCCAGTTCCCCAGCGAGTGGGAGTCAGCTGTTCTGATTACACCCGAGCTCCCCTCGTTAGTCGGGGTTTGGGACTCAACAACCCGCGCAGTTTGTGCACACACCCTCACGCTTCCCCCACCCCGGTCCTGCTCAAGACAGGGCCACGTCTGTCCCCCCGAACTGGATTTCCTCCCAGAGAGTCATTCCACCACTTTCTGATCGGCACCTCTCCTTAACCCTCTGGTTGCACGGGCCTCTGGGGAGCTGGTTCTTATTTCTTATTTCCCTGCAAACTCTAGCCCCAGAGGAGGTGAGGGCAAAGAAGAGAGAAGAATCACTGTTCTCATAGGACAGAAAGGGTCTGTCTTCTCCTGGGTTCTTCGGACAACCCCGGGCTTCTTTCCTCAAATCACGCCAGCTCCCAGCTGGCACTCGCTGGCTGAAATGTATCAAATTGTTCCTCTTTTAGCCCGAGGTTTGGCTCCATAGAAGGAGCACTGCATCCGGAGTCAGGGGGCATGGTGTTCCGTCTTGCCAGCTTCTGGCTGTATCTTCGAATCACTTCTCCAGTTCCTCGGGACTGAGCTCCTCCCCTGTGCGATGGGAAGAGAAAGGGAAGCGAAACTTGCCCTGGAGGATCTCGAGGGACATTCTGGGAGTCTACAGAGGTGGCAGCTCTGCGGGTCTCCCAGCCCTGGACGCCCGCAGCCCTTATAGGCGGCCCCTCTCCCGGGATCCAGGGCGCCCCATGCACCCGGCACCCGCGTCCCTCCCTCCCGACCCTTCAAGTCCTTGGGTCCTCTATATTCTTCCTCATCATTCAGACACTTTCGCCTGTCCCCGCAGCCGCAGGGTCTGCGGCACACATCCGAGGAGCCTCAAGATTGGAGCAGGAGGGCCGCTCGCCAGAGAGAACAAAGAGGTTACCTGGGCTGAGGGGGCGGGGCCGGGGCGGGGGCGGGGCCTGAGCTGGCCTGGTGGGCGGGGCCTGTGGGGGCGGGGCCGGCGAGGTCTTCCGGGACCCCGCGTGGGGCTCAGCTTCTGCGACTGCGAGGAGCGAGCCGAGGTGCGCGAGGCGCGGGCAGACTTCCCCAGAGGTGAGAGCTCTGCAGCAGACGAGGGCAGGCCAGGGCTGCTGGCCCCCGGCAGGGACGGGGCGGGGGCCCGGAGCCCCCAAGGGGGCGGGGAGCCAGCCACCTGTGACCACCGGGCGCCTCTTCCACTGGCAGAGGTGTCCTGAATTGTTTATAGCTCTCTTCCTGCGCCCAGGGCACCCATTCCCTGGGCCTCGCTCTTGGCTTCTCGAGGGGCATCCCTGGGGGAAGGGAGAAAGGGGGAGCACGTGGATACCTTGCCAGAGGGACTCTGGAAACTTTGGCTGTGAGGAAGTCACTGCACCTCCACCTTGGAACAGCGCTATCAGACTTTCTCCTTTTCACTTTCGTCCCCACCCTGAGAAGGGCAGGTGGCTTCACTATGTTCCTTGGAAAAGGGAAACAGCCACCTTCAGCAGGACCAGTGGAAATCCCAGAAAGTTACTGAGCTGCTCAACAAAAGGCCTTGAACCCCCACATCTCCACCCCCATAACACCAGGTAGAGCAACCTGGCAAAGACTCTGAGGTAAACAGATTAAAATAAAAGATCTGCTTGTGAAGATAAGAGCATAGTGGCAACACTCCTGGATGGAGTGATATTCCACAGATGGAATATTTTTTTAAGGTGTAAGGACGGGGTTAGTGGATTGTCATGGGGTGAGGGGTGTTGTCCCAGGAAGTCCACTGAGGCTGTGTTGGGTAGGAATTGATGGCGGGGGGTTTCCCTTGCAGTGGGCTAGCTGTGTAGTCACCTGGTGTTTTGAACACCTGTCCAGCACCTGGACCCACAAGCAAGCAGGTAATCCCAGTGTCCTTCAGATAGGTGCTCTTGCTGAGCAATGACCCAGTGCATATGATGTCGTCAGGTGCGTCTGGGATGCTGTCCTCTTGCTCAGTGCCTGGAAGAAGTTTATAGTGATCACACACTGATGTTGAAGAGCTACCCCGGGGAGCAGCCAGGCCCTGGCCAAGTGTGTGTCATTCGATCACTTCTCCCTGCATTTACTCAGCCAGGCTGATCATTGACCAATCTGTCCAAGGACTCCTGGACTCTCAGACTCACTTCACCCTTGTTCTTGTGGATAGAAGGCAGTGGCCAGCAGCTTCCTGTTGTGCCAGGCACAGCCCATCAGAAAGGAAACCTTGGAAGAGGAAACTGGGATAAGGTCTGTGGAGCTTGATGCTGTTCCCTGAGTTGTGGGATTGTGGGGACATTCCAGAGGGTTCCCAGAGGAGGAAACCAGGCCAACGCTAGTTACTGAGTGTATTTTAACAATCCCTCTGACCACACCCCTGCATATCAGCCTTCTGGTGCTCCTGTTCTAAATGACTTCGCAGAATCATCCATTCCCTCGGGTATTAGAGCTCTGAGTAGACTGAGAATCTTTTACAGTCTGTGGTTTGAATGCAGAGCCATCCCTGCCAGCTTTGGGGGTTTGTTTCTAAGGAGGCAAGGCTTCCGAGGAAGTTGTATCCCAGAGCTTTCTTTGTTTAATCCCCTGTCTCAGGAAGTTTGGGTTGCTGAGTGCTGAAATCAAAATAGGCCTGTTTGTCTATTCCTGCTCACAGACTTGGAGAGCAAGAAAACCCTGGAATGTGAAATGACTGAATCCACTATGTTTGTTTCTCTTTTTGTTTTGTGGGAAAGAATGCAGAAAGCAGATGGAAATCTTCAGCCAGGTCTCAAGCTTTGGGAATTCCCAGTTCTGTTTTTGCAGTGCCTTCCCCGATATGGGGGCTATGACCTCCAGTGTGCTCAGCTCTATGGGACCAACTCAAGTTGGTTGAGGGAATGAATGTTCCTGCCCTTTAGAAGCTTCCAGATTCAGGGGAGGAGAGAAGCCAGCACCTGTGTAACAGAGAGCAATCAAGTGAAATTGTGTGGCATGGTCTGCTGGTTCAAAGAAGATAGCCCGTGTGGTCTGGAAAAGGCAGAGAGGCTCCGGGAGCTACTTAGTCTTCAGCTGCATTTTTTTTTTTTTTTATTTGGGGGCTAATTACTTTACAATATTGTAGTAGTTTTTGCCATACATTGACATGAATCAGCCATGGGTTCACATGTGCTCCCCCTCCCGAACCCTCCTCCCACCTCCCTCCCCTTCCCATCCCTCTGTGTCATCCCAATGCTCCATCCCTGTGAGCATCTGTCCCATGCATAAAACATGGAATGGTGTTCCGCTTCACATATGACAATATACATGTTTCAATGTTATTGTCCCAGAACGTCCCACCCTCACCTTCTCCCTCAAAGTCCACAGGACTGTTCTATGCATCTGTGTCTCTTATTCTGTCTCACATATAGGGTTACCATTACCATCTTTCAAATTCCATATACATGCATTAGTATACTGTATTGGTGCTTTTCTTTCTGGCTCACTTCACTCTGTATAATGGGCTCCAGTTTCATCCATCTCAATAGAACCGATTCAAATGTATTTTTTTAATGGCTGAGTAATATTCCATTGTGTATATGTACCACAGCTTCCTTATCCATTCGTCTGCCGATGGACATCTAGGTTGCTTCCATGTCCTGGCTATTGTAAACAGTGCTGCGATGAACATTGGGGTACACGCGTCTCTTTCAATTCTGGTTTCCTCGGTGTGTATGCCTAGCAGTGGGATTGCTGGGTCATATGGCGGTTCTATTCCCAGTTTTTTAAGGAATCTCCACACTGTTCTCCATAGTGGCTGTACTAGTTTGCATTCCCACCAACAGTGTAAGAGGGTTGCCTTTTCTCCACACCCTCTCCAGCATTTATTGCTTGTAGACTTTTGGATAGCAGCCATTCTGACTGGTGTGTAATGGTACCTCATTGTGGTTTTGATTTTCATTTCTCTAATAATGAGTGAGTGATGTTGAGCATCTTTTCATGTGTTTGTTAGCCATCTGTATGTCTTCTTTGGAGAAATGTCTGTTTAGTTCTTTGGCCCATTTTTTGATTGGGTCGTTTATTTTTCTGGAATTCAGCTGCAGGAGTTGCTTGTATATTTTTGAGATTAATTGTTGTCTGTTAGCTTCGTTTGCTATTATTTTCTCCCATTCTGGAAAGAGGGGTTACTTTGTCTTTGCACCTTGCTCCTAGTTTCCTTTGTTGTGCAAAAGACTTTTTTAATTTTAATTAGGTCCCATTTGTTTATTTTTGCTTTTATTTCCAATATTCTGGGGGGTGGGTCATGGGAGGATCCTGCTGTGATTTATGTGGAGAGTTGTTTTTGCCTATGTTTCCTCTAGGAGTTTTATTGTTTTGGTTTACATTTGGATTTTAATCCATTTTGAGTTTTTTTTTTTGTATGGTGTTAGGATAGGGTTCTAGTCATTCTTTTACAAAGTGGGGTGGACAGTTTTCCCAGACCACTTGTTAAAGAGATTGTCTTATCTCCATTGTATAATCTTGCCTCCTTTGTCGATGATAAGGTGCCCATAGGTGCGTGGGTTTATCTCTGGGCTTTCTATTTTGTTCCATTGATCTATATTTCTATCCTTGTGCCAGTACCACACTGTCTTGATGACTGTGGCTTTGTAGTAGAGCTTGAAGTCAGGAGGTTTGATTCCTCCAGTTCATTTCTTCTTTCTCAGATTGCTTTGGCTATTCCCCCCCTGAGGTTTCTTATATTCCATACAAATATGTGTGAAATGATTATGTTCTCGTTCTGTGAATAATTTCATTGTAGCTTGATAGGGATTGCATTGAATTATAGATTGCTTTGGGTAGATATACTCATTTTCACTTTATTAATTTCTTCCAATCCGATGAAACACTGGTGTATTTTCCATCTTTTGTGTACTCTTTGATTTCCTTTTCATCAGTGTTTTATAGTTTTATATATATAAGTCTTTTGATTCTTTAGGTAGAAGTAATTCTCTAAGTATTTTATTCTTTTTGTTGCAATTGGTGAATGGTATTGTTTCCTTAATTTATTTTCTTCGCCGTTTTCTCATTATTGGTGTATGGAATGCAAGGGATTTCTTGTGTTGTTAATTTTGTATCCTGCAACTTTACTATAATTCATTGATTAGCTCTAGTAGTAGTTTTATGGTTAGAATCTTTAGGTTTCTATGTAGAGGGATCATGTCTCTGCAAACAAGTGTGAGTTTTAACTTCTTCTCTTTTCCTATCTGTATTCCTTTTATTTCTTTTTCCGTCTCTGATTCTGTGGCCAAAACTTCCAAAAACTATGTTGATTATTAGTGGTGAAAGTGGGCATCCTTGCCTTGTTCATGTACATTTAGGGAATTGCTTTCAGTTTTTCACCATGGAGGATTTATGTTTGCTGTGGGTTTGTCATATATAGTTTTTTTTATGTTGAGTTTATGTTCCTTTATTTCCTGCTTTCTGGAGAGTTTTTATCATAAATGGATTGTTGAATTTTGTCAAAGCTTTTTCTGCAATCTATTGGATAATCATATTGTTCTTATCTTTCAAATTTGTTAATGTGTGTGAATTATCATTGATTGCGGATGTTAAAAGAAACCTTGCATACTGGGATACATCCACTTGGTCGTGATGTATGTCTTTTTAAATTGTTTGGATTCTGGTTTGCTAGTATTTTATTAAGGCTTTTTGCATCTATGTTCATCAGTGATATTGGCCTGTAGTTTTCTTTTTTTGTGCCATCTTTGTCTGGGTTTTGAATTAGGGTGATGGGTGGCCTCATAGAATGAGTTTGGAAGTTTTACCATCTTCTGCTATTCTCTGGAAGAGTTTGGAGTAGGATAGGTGTGTAGCTCTTCTCTAAATTTTTGGTAGAATTCCGTGTGAAGCCGTTGGTACTGGCTTTTTGTTTGTGGAAGATTTCTGATTACAGTTTGATTTCCTTGTTGTGAGGGTCTGTTAAGATCTTCTATTTCTTCTGGTTCAATTTGGAAAGTTATTTAACTTTTTTTAAGAATTTGTCCATTTTCTTCCATGTTGTCCATTTTATTGGCATATAGCTGTTGGGTTGTTAGTTCTCTTATGATCCTTTGTATTTCTGTGTAGTTGTTGTGATCTCTCCATTTTCATTTTCTAATTTTTGTTGATTTCATTGATTCTTCTCCCTTTGTTTCTTGTATGAGTCTAGCTAATGGCTGTGTCAATTTTGTTTATCTTCTCGAAAAACCAGCTTTTAGTTTTTTTTTGATTTTTGCTTATGGGTTTCTTTTGTTTCTTTTGCCATTTATTTCTTGCCCTTAATTTTTAAGATTTCTTTCCTTCTACTAACCCTGGGGTTCTTCATTTCTTCCTTCTCTAGTTGCTTTTAGGGTGTAGAGTTAGTTTATTTATTTTGAGTTTTTTCTTGTTTCTTGAGGTACGCCTGTCCTGTCTATTTGCTAGAACTCTTCCCTTAGCACTGCTTTTTAAGTGTCCCATAGGTTTTGGGGTTGGTTGTGTTTCATTTTCGTTAGTTTGTGTTATGCATATTTTGATTTTTTTTTGATTTTTCTGTGATTTGTTTTGGTTATTCAGAAGCGTTCGAGTTGTTTAGCCTCCATATGTTGGAATTTTTAATAGTTTTTTCCTGTTAATTGAGGTCTAATCTTATGCATTGTGGTCAGACGAAGATGGCTGGATGATTTCAATTTTTTGGAATTTACCAAGGCTAGACGTTATGGCCCAGGATGTGATCTATCTGGAGAAAGTTCGTGTGCACTTGAGAGAAAAAGGTGGAAATTGCTTGTTTTGGGGTTGGAAAGTCTGAAACTATAGATTAAATCTAATTTGTCTTTAGTATCATTTAAAGTTAGTGTTTCCTTGTTAATTTTCTGTTTAGGTGTATATATCCATAGTGTGTGAGTGGCGACGGGCTGTAGTATTAAAGTCTCCAATATTATTGTGTTATTGTTTAATTTCCCCTTCATACTTGTTTAGTATTTGCCTTATTATTGTGGTGCTCCTATGTTGGTGAATATATATTTATAATTGTACATTATTCTTTCGATTGACCCTTTGATCATTATGTAGTGTCCTCTTAGTCCCTTTTAACAGCTTTATTTTAAAGTATATTTTATTTGTCTGAAATGAGTATTGCGACTCCTGCTTTCTTTTGGTCCTCCATTTGCATGAATTATTTTTTTCCATCCCTTCACTTTCAGTCTGTATGTGTCCCTAGTTTTGAGGGGGTCTTTGTAGACTGAATATGTAGGGTCTTGTTTTTGTATCCACTCAGCCGTCTTTGTCTTTTGGTTGGGGCATTTTAAACCCATTTACATTTAAGGTAAAAATTATGGTAAGTTATGGTTCCCGTTGCCATTTACTTTGCAGTTTTAAGTTGTGTTTAAAAATCCTTTATGTGTTTACTGTTAGAGAAGATCCTTTAGAATTTGATGGAGAGTGTTTTGGTGTGCTGAATTCCCTTCAGTTCTTGCTTGTCTGTAAAGCGTTTTGAATTCTCCTTCATATCTGAATGAGGATCCTGCCGAGGGGGGTTACTGTAATCTGGGTTTGTAGGCTATTCTCTTTCATTACTTTAAGTATGTCTGCATTTCCTTCTTGCGTGAAGAGTTTTATTGAAAGTATCAGTGTTATCCTTATGGGGATCCCCTTGTGTTGTTATTTTGTTGTTTTTACATTGCTGCTTTTGTAATAGTTGTCCTTTGTGTGTTTGATCTTTGTTAATTTGATTAAATATGTGTCTTAGGGGGTTGTTTCGCCTTGGGTTTTATCCTGTTTGGGACTCTCTGGGTTTCGTGGACTTCTGTGACTATTTCCTTCCCATTTTAGGGAATTTTTCAACTATTATTCATCGTGTTCTTTTCATGGCCTTTCCTTTTATCTTCTTCTCTTCTGGGGATCTCCTATGATTCGAATTGTTGGGGCGTTTCATACTTGTCCCAGAGGGGTCCCTGAGGTTTTCTACATTTTTTATTTTGATCTTTTTTCTTTTTTTTCCTCTCTGCTTTGTTCTATTTCCAACCATTCTATTATCTACCTACACTTATCTGTCTTCTGCCTCATGTTATTCTACTGTTGGTTCCTCACAGCGTGTCTTTATCTCCTTTATTTCATATTAATAATATATTGCTCCTTTTTTTATTTCTTCTAGGTCCTTGGTAAACATTTCTTGACATCTTCTCAATCCTTGTCTCCAGGCTATTTATCTGTAAACTCCATTTTTATTTTCAATATTTTGGATCATTTTTACTATCATTATTCTAAATTCTTTTTCAGATAGATTCCCTATCTCCTCCTCTTTTGTTTGGTATTTGGTGGGCATTTCTCATTTTCCTTTACTTGCTGAGTATTTCTCTGCCTTTTCATCTTGTTTTAGATTGCTGTGTTAGGCGTGCCTTTCTGTATTCTGGTAGTTTGATGTTCCTCTGTTTGTGGAGGTTTCCTCATGTTGGGTGGGTTTGGTATGGGGGGCTTGTCAAGGTTTCATGGTTGGGGGAGCTTGTTTAGGATGTTTTATGGTGGGTGGAGCTGGATTTCTTTCTTTAGAGTTGCTAGACGTGGAGTGTCCAGTATTGAGTGTTTTGACGGTGTCTATGGATTTGGTTGTACCTCTGGGCAGCCTGTATTTGATGCTCAGGGATATGTTCTGCGTTGCTGGGGAGTGTTTGGGCAGGTTTTATGTCTTGCTCTGGAACTTATGGCTCTTGGGTGGAGCTTGGTTTTCAGTGTATAATGTGGAGGCTTTTGGAGATCTTATTAAATAATGTTTCTCTGGCTTTCTCAGTCTTTTCTTGCGTAGCCTCAAGACTACTCTATCCATACAAGCGTCAATAATATAACTTTTAGGTTAAGGGTGAAAATTCTCCACCAGTGAGGGATACCAGAGGGTTCACTGAGTTACATGGGAGGTGAAGGGGAGGAGGTTTGAGGTGACCAGGTGGAGAGGAGGGGGACTCAAACGTGGGGAGTGAGAGCAGTCTAGCCAGTAAGACTTCCATCTTCCGTGTCTACACAGTCTGGAGCCTCAGAGAAGGTTCACAGAGATACATAGAGAGGGGGGAGGAAGGCAATGAGGTGAGGATGGAGTAGAAAGGAGGAATCATAGAGGGGGAGAGAGAGATCTGGGCAGTTATCTGTTCCCGAAGTGTTTTCCTCATGTACCCAGAACACCCTCAGAGATTCACAGAATTGGGGTTGATAGAGAAGGAGGAGGGTGGGAGATAGAGGTTCCCTGGGGGAGAAGGAAAGTGCGTCAAGTAGAGGGAGAGAGTAATTGGCCAGTTAATCACACTCCTGAGTAAATATGGGTACAATGATTGTATTCTTAAATGCACAAAAATTGATATCTAATATGTAAAACCAAAGATTAAAAATCTCAGAGTAGAGGTTAGACTCTTATATATCATACATATAAAAAAAAAGAAAAAAGAAAACAGTAAAAAAGAAAAAAGACAGTTAAAAACAGTATAACAGTAAAAAAAAAAAAAAAACAGGAAAAAACAGTAAAAAAAAAATTATTAAAATAAAAAAAAAAAAAAGAAAACGCAAAAAGCATAAGATTATATGTACGCAGTTTGTTTTAAAAATAGGGTTGTTTTTTTTTTTTTCAAGGTAGTGGTGGGTTATGTGATTGAAAATTAAAGGTTGTACTGAGGTTCTTAAAGTAAAAAAAGAAAGAAAAGGAAAAAAAAAATTATAAAAATAAAAAAAAAAATGATAATAGTTAAAAATATATATATCCCGCTTTCCTGGGAGCAGTTGTGCGCCGTGTGGGGTCTCTTCAGTTTCAGTTAAATCCTTGTTCTGCTTATACTTTTCAAGAATCTATAGGCCCTTTTCAATTGCAGTCAGTGTTATCTCAGGGATTTTAATCTGTTGGCCTGTCCCTTCCAACGCGCTTCTCCCCTGTTTATTGTGGCTTCTGTTTGGAGGTCTCTTCAGTGTCTATTTCCGCCTGCCACAAAGGGGTGGCGGTGGTTCTTTAGGTTGACTTGCTCAGTCGTGCTGTGGGGAGAGAGGACACTTGAAAACCAATATCCAGGAGGTATGTGTGTGGAGAGCTCGCAGTGTCTCGTCTGCGCACTGGGCCGGCGGGTTCGCCCCCGCTAACGGCGTGGTGTTGCTTTCCCGTCTACCTGCTCAGGCTTAAGGAAGTTACTCTGCCGGGGGTGTGGGCCCTGATATGCGCGCAATTTCCCAGTTTAAATGCTAAGGTTCAGGTTCCCGGGTACTCCACAAAGGCGCAGACTCGGTTGGGGTTCGCGGTTTGCACCGTTCCCGGTCGGAGCAGCTCAGGCCTTCAGCTGCATTTAGAAACAACTGGTCAGGCACCAGGCAAGGCAAAGGGGGAAAGCCCCTGAAGCTCAGAATAAGCAAGGACTCTCTCTCCCCTCCCCCTTGCAGTCCAACATTCTCTGCCTTCCTTACGGTCTCCGGCTCCTGCCATGTCAAGTGCCCTCTGCCACACTGACCTATCATGACATTCTGACCAGGCCTCTTCTGTATGCCTCTCTCCTTGCACTTGCTGTCCTGGTGCCCAGGATTCTCTCTGTTGGGGAATCCTCTGGGTTTTTTTTTTTTTTTTGGGGGGGGAGAATATTTTTGGTTCTTTTCTTTGGCCACTGCACATGGATTGTGGGGATCTTTATTTTCCCCCAAACCAGGGATCGAAACTCAAATCCTTTGCATCGGATGCTTCAGGAGGTCTTTAACCATGAACAACCAGGCTTGTCCCTCTTTCCATTCGTATATTCCTCTCATACACACACACACACACAACACACACACACACACACACACACACGCATTTCCCATAGGGAAGTCTCCAGAATCCTCAGGTTTTTAAGAGCATCTCAAATAGCACCGTTCCCAAGGAAGACTTCACTGGCTGCGCGCTCCCCTGGTCTTCAGGCAGGTCGGAGGGTTCCTCTTCCCTCAACTGCCCCTTGACCAAAAATCTACTGAAGCCCAACGCACCCTGTTGTTGCCAGTTGGCTTCTTGAGGGGTTTTGCCCACCAGCTGGAGGCAAGGCTGTGTCCTACTATCTAAGCAGTCTCTTTGTGTTCTGGCAACATAGCAAGGTAGCACTCGTAAATGATTCAGTAATGGTTGAAATGTCAACATATGTGGGGACATGAGTTCACTCACTTAGTTGTGGGTTAAGTTGCTATTACTGGGAATTTAAAGAATGGATCAGCCTTGGTGGAGGAATTGTGTGTTTTAATGAAGTGGAGTACTCAAAGCCCTTAGTGCTCCTGGGAAAGAAGCCCTGGAGAAGGGGAATGACAAACCAAACTCCAGTATTCTTGCCTGGAGAAATCCCATGGACAGAGGAGCCTGGTGGACTACAGTCCATAGGATCACAAGAGTAGTCAAGGACACCACTTAGTGACTAAACCACCACCACCACTGCTCAGAATGGACACGTCCATTCTTTGCAAACGTCCATTCTGCAACGTCCTTCTTGATCTGGCCCCAGGGTATCCTCTCAGCCTCCTCCCTGACCAGTTCACACCTTGAACTTACTCTTCAATCTTTGAACCATTGGATCACAGCAGACACGGGCCTGGGTCCCCCTCTCCCTTGTCTCTGTTGTTTGACAGCCTCTGCCAGGCAAGGCCCACTTTTTTTGGCTTATCGTGAGCTTACCCTTCCCCATCCATAGCACTCAATGTCTGGATCCCCTGAGTGTAGGCTGGGGTTGCACGTTTCATCTGGGCTCACTTGCCCTGCCAGCACATCTCTCATAGCATCATTGCCTTCTTGTTGGCTGCCTCTTGCACCTGACCCCCTTAGCTCCCAGGTCACTTGGGCTGGGTTTGTTCCGTGATGAGCCCCATCAGCTAACTGCTTCCTTTTGGGAGAGAGTGCCCAAAGAACAGGCATTGGTAGAAAGCTGAAACCATCCATCCATAGTGCTGTTTATGCCATTTCCAATTGGTTGGAATTGTAAAAGCAAGGACAAACACGAGGAGCGTTTGAAAGGAAAAAAGTTAAAGACTTGGTGATAAGCAATATGAAAGAAGGAAAAGAGGGAAAGTTTGGCTTATATCCTGCGATAGGCAGGGGGAAATGGATCCAGGGAAGAAATCCACTCCATGGCCTCTGGAGTGCCATGAAAAAATGTTCTATTTTCTGGAGGATTTTCAAAATCCAAATATATTGGTATGTCACCTTGGGGCATTATTGCATCTAAGTTATTGCAGGATGCCCAAGTGGGGATGTCCTTTAATCAGCAGAAATGTGCACTTTGAGGTGCAGATGTGGTCAGGGTTTAGAGAGAGGTGGCGGGAGATCAGAGAGATGGTACAGCGTGTGAAAGCAAATGCAATCACTACAGGAAGAAGTGAAGCTGAGGTCTGGGGAGAACCTACATTCTGGGGGTGGGTAGTGGGAGAGAGGAAATGATGGAAAACAGAAAGAGAGAAGAAAATCCAAGAAGCCAAGGGAGGAGATAGTTCAAGAAGAGATGCGTGGCCAAAGCTGTTCTGTGTGCACAAAAAAAGAACGGAGATTCAGATAAAAAAACAGATGAAAGGAGGCGAGCTTTGAGAGCGGCACTCACATAGAAAGCCAGATCTCATGGGGTCAAAGAGGCTGGTTAATGTGGCAGTGGAAAAGTGGGTGAAGTCTTCAGACCTCAATCTCTGAAATTTGGCCACGGCAAACACCCCCCCGCCAAAACGAATAGATTTTTTTCAGCAGGAAGTGGGGAGTGGGTCATGTCAAGAGAGGATGAGTTTTGTTTGTTTTGGTAAGAGATCTACCACCACGCAAGGAGGGAAGAGACCATGTTTGCTAAGGAATATGGATGAATTGCTTGGTGTTTGCATTGGTTGTGTTTTCATTTAAACTTGTCCCAACAGTTCCCATAGAGCTCTCATTTGGGGTAGGTTCCCAAGCATGGTCTGCCAATCCAAAAAAGGGGGGGGGGGAGACGATGTTGCAACCTGGAAGCAGTTGGTTCTCACCTCCCTGACCCATGGTAAACTCATCTCAAGTGCCTCAAAAATGACTTTGCTTCATAATGGTGCAGGGCCAGATGTTTTTCTCCTTGACTGTGCACAATCATGACACCAGGAATATAGCAGGGGACACACAAATAGCATTTACTCTGAGCCAGACGTTGTTCTGAGTCCCTGTAAGATGGGTCTTGTTATTATTCTCATTTTCCTGTTGACAAAATGAGGCCCTGGAAGCTCATCCAATGACACAGTGGTGGGAAGCAGGGTTTCCAAACTGGGTGTGGTCTGGCTTCAGGGTCTGTGTACTATGGCCATACATTATTCAGGGGTGAGTAGCTCATTGCTTTACTGTAGGATGGATGTTTGATGATTCCTGCTTTATTGCGAATTCTTAGTTCATGATACTGCTGACAGCATGACTTATCCAAGGTCACCAAAAACCCGTTTATCTATCTGTCTATTCATTGCGGGTTAGACTAGCTTTACTAGTCATAATTAATTTATTATCAATAAATATTCTCCCATGTACAGACACTGCCAAGGACCCAGAAATATGACCTATATGTGTCATCTCATTGAATCCTCATAACCACTGTATTCTGTAGACAGGGCAACTGAGCCAGCATTTGAAGGTGGCCATAATGAAGGCCATAATGAATCCGCCTGCAATATGGGAGACCTGGGTTTGATCTCTGGGTTGGGAAGATCCCCTGGAGAAGGGAAAGGCTAGCTACTCCAGTATTTTGGCCTGGAGAATTCCATGGACTATATAGTCCATGGGGTTGCAAAGAGTGGGACATAACTGAGTGACTTTCACTTTCACTTTTAAGTGCTTTACAATATTGTGTTGGTTTCTGCCATACCTCAACAGGAACCTGATGTGGACCATTTTGGGCTTCCCTGGTGGCTCAGGTGGTAAAGCATCTGCCTGCAGTGCAGGAGACCTGGGTTCAATCCCTGGATCAGCAAGATCCCCTGGAGAAGGAAATGGCAACCCACTCCAGCATTCTTGCCTGGAAAATCCCATGGTCGGAGGAGCCTGATAGGTTACAGTCCATGGGGTTGCGAAGAGTTGGACACGACTAAGCAACTTCACTTTCACTTTTCATAATGAAGGCAAGATGGAAAACCACTTTCAGCCCAAGTTTCTGTGTTCTGAGGTTCATGGTCAGAGACTTAACTGGTTCTGGAGTGTTCCAAGGCTAACTTTATTTTCTTTCTCAACACACAAAAGGTTTGCGAGTATGAATCAGTAACATGCTCAGGTGTGCAAGAAATACTGCCCCGCCTTTTATTTTGTAGAGATCAACTTAATATTAGTTTGCAGCCTTTGTCTCACCAGGCTGGCAAGAATAGAAAACACCCCAGGGTGGTGTCCTGATTTCTGGATCTTATGCAGTGTTGAGAGCTCAGCGTGGGGTTGCAGGGGATCCTGCTCACCAGTCTGATCCACTCGGGTTACCACTGAGAAGGCTGCTGACCCCGCCTCCCTGGTGGTCTCTGCTCCTTCTGGGCTGCACAGCCAGACTCTAGGGTCTTGCCAAAGTCCTGTCCTCCCAGGACCCCCAGACCTCGCTTCCTTTCCTATTTCTTCCGACCTCCCTGCTTTGCCCCTCCAACTTCACTCCTCTCAAGACCTCCTGGAAAAGCCTCTGTGTCCTGGACCTAAGTCCCTGTTTGAGAAATGAAAGCAGAAGATTCTGCAAGTTACTTCTGAGTACAGTCCTGTTACATACTTAGCCTGGGGTAGTGATGTCAGGAGACCATAGAGGATGCAAGTGGGCAGGGGAAGGTGGAAATACATGGAGGGGGGAAAGTTTTCTACTCTTAAAAGATGATCTAGCCACAGGAGCAGTCCCCTCTGAAAGTAAATTTCTAGGTAGGAAAAAGTTGCTATTTGAGGCCAGGATATACGTGTGTGCCTGCTAAGTCACTTCAGTCGTGTCGAACTCTTTGAGACCCCATAGAGTATAGCCTGCCAGGCTCCTCTGTCCATGGGATTCTCCAGGCAAGAATACTGGAGTGGGTTGCCATGCCTCCTCCAGGAGATCTTCCCAACCCAGGGATCAAACCCACAGCTCGTGTGTCTTATCTTCTGCGTTGGTAGGTGGGCTCTTTACTGCTAGTATCACCTGGGAAGCCCCTGGATATATGTAAATCCATTTTATTTATCCATTTTATTGGTACATCCCTTGTGGCCCAGGTGGTAAAGATTCCACCTGCAATGTGGGAGACTGGGTTTGATCCCTGGGTTGGGAAGATCCCCTGGAGGAGGGAAAGGCCACCCACTCCTGTATTCTGGCCTGGAGAATTCCATGGACTGTATAGTCTATGGGGTTGCAAAGAGTCGGACATGACTGAGTGACTTTCACAAGACCATTATTTTCCATAGATATTTTCAAGATTGTCTATAATAGATACAAAAATTCGCCAAAAAATAGGGGAGGTGATTGTGTCCTGGTCTGTGATGGCTGTCATGACACTCAGCAAATCTCATTAGATAATTTGAAGGTTTCCAGGCTATGAAAATGCTTCTAGTTCAAACTGGCCATCGAACACATGCAAAAACAGGACAAGGAAAGTTAAACTTGTCAAGGATGCCCAGGTGATGGCCAAAGCGGAGCTAGAAATCAGCTTTCCCCTCTCCCAGCCCAGAGCTCTTGCCCAGTGATCCCAGCCCAGTGATCTCATGCATCTTTTAAAGAATCACCCACAGGGCAGAGGAGCCCAGTTTCTTGCTGACTCCACCCTCATTCAGCGTGGATCACAGCCCACCTTGGGCATCTGGTCCAGACTGTTTCCACACTCCACGGACCTCCCTGAGGTCCCTGGATGCTGGGCACATGGCAAGAATGTGTCCTTATAACAGGGGTGTGTTTCCCAGCCCTGCCTGTCCTGCTCACAGTCTTGGGGCACCACCAGTGAAGTCATCCTTCCTCCTCTGCACCTGGCAGGCCCAAAGATGGGGGACCCCTCTGCCTGGCCCAACTCCCTTCCACTCCCTTCCTGTATCTCTGCCCAGGGGATGTCTCCATCAGCTGCAGAGCAGGCTTGATTCTACCAGCCCGGGGAGGTTTCTCATGATGCTTTTGTTAACCCAGCACAGCCTGCAGATCCCTCCCCGCACAGTTCTCAAGTGGTTTGTACTCTCTCCTCACATTTCCATCCTCTGTGTCTAAGGGATCATAGTTTAATAAGGTTTCTCTTCACCATGCCTCTCCCCAACTGCTTCCAATTTACATCACAATCCAAATGATTTTTTGCTGCACTTGTCTGTGTCATTACTTTCAGGGGATGCATTATCAGACTTCCCA
Source organism: Okapia johnstoni (assembly GCA_024291935.2). NCBI lineage: Eukaryota > Metazoa > Chordata > Mammalia > Artiodactyla > Giraffidae > Okapia > Okapia johnstoni. The sequence goes on from CM044322.1 coordinate 50,749,552, forward strand.
GCTCGCCTTCTGCTCAGGCTCCTGACCTTGCAGCTGCCTATCTTTCTTGGCAATTTATTTTGCCCATGAACACGCGGAGTTTAGCTGAGTTGCATTCAGGGAGACTGTCAGTCTTATATGTTAATTTTCTAATTGAGAATGTTGGTGCTGCCTGAGGAACACAGGCAACTAAGTCAGTAAATGTTACGTGTCAGACTCTTTGCAACCCCATGGACTGTAGCCCGCCAGGCTCCTCTGTCTGTGGAATTCTCCAGGCAACAATGAGTGGGTTGCCATTCCCTTCTCCAGGGGATCTTCCTGACCCAAGGATTGAACCCGAGTTTCCTGTATTGCAGGCAGACTCTTTACCATCTGAGCCACCAGGGAAGTCAATGCCTTGGTGAGCTGTCTTTTCCCAGGGAATTTTAGATGTGTCATACTAGTTGTTAGGTTTTAATAACTGCTCAGATGGAATTATTTCTTGCAGTCAGGTGCTTTAAAACTGGGTGCTAAAGAGTTTATAATGAGCAGACAGAAGAGAAGCCATTTCGTACCTGAACCATTTTGGTTTTCATCCTGTCTTCAGACTCTAAGTGCATCTGGATGGTGCTGGTTTTGTTTTGGTTTGTGGGGACCACCATCTGGAGGTAGTAAAGACAATAAGGAAAGCTTTTGCATTAATTTCCCATGAGTGCAGAAGAGAAACACCAAATCACGCCAGTGTATTGAGAAATTCTGTTTCCTTCTCTTCCTGTTTCCCTTGAGTGGTTTCCAAAAGGAATACATTTTTGGTGAAGTGCAGTTGGATAAATGATGTCTGTCTACTAAAGAAGCAAGAAATATTAGAGGATTATGCATCAATAACTGGTTCTCCATGCGGGCACCAGAGTTCCCTCAGAAGCCGCTGAATATGCTTCCCTGGGGAAGGAGAAACTATTATTGTTGCCATTGTATAGATGATTAAGTTGGTGCTCAGAGAAGTTGAGCACTTCCTTGAGGTCACACATCTATTAAATTGTGGAGCTAGGATTTGAATCCAGATACACAGTTAGTTGTCATTTTGACCTTTCCCCGCAAATCAAAATTGTGTACACTGCTCAACAAATTCAGAACCTCAAAGGATGTGGGGGTGGGGGTGAGGGTGGATAATTCCTTCTAAGTTGCGTGCTAGGAAAGAAAATACATCACACTCTTGTTTTGAAATTCAGTCGCAGCCTCCTCTCCCTGTGCTCCAGGAATGGCCAGCCTGCCAGGAGCGTTTGCATGCTCTCTAAGCATAAGCAAGCAATAGGAACTTCTCCACAGGGTTCAGTTCAGAGCCATTGTGGCCTCCACATACCTCATCCCAGACTTTCCGGAGGTCCTCGGAGGGCTCCTGCCTCCGTCTCCGCCCTTTGTGCGCCCCCTGCTGGTCTCCAGGAGAGGCGCCTGTGCTGGAGCCAGAGAAAGGGGACCCAAGCTCTCCTGTTTCCTCGTTGTTGTTGCTTAGTTGCTAAGTCGTTTCCTCAGCTCCAAGTAAAATGATGTGACCTGCCCAGCTCCCCTCCCTCTGAAACGTCAAATAACCCTCCTAGAGCAACCATCCGATGCTTCAGTCTTCAGGACTGAGAAGAATTGGGAGTGAATGTATGGTCCCCCCATCTCACAAGTGATCATGCAGCATCCTGGTCTTACATTGTTCCCAGGGGGGTTGAGGCGGCCTGAGTAGTGAGCAGTGAGGCCCATAATAGATGTCTCAAGTCCTTAGCGCTCAGATCATGGTCACTGAACTAGCAGCATCAGTATTACCCGGAGGCTTGTTAGAAATGCAGAACCTCAGGTCCTCCCCTAGACCAGCTTGAGTCAGAATCTGCACTTCAGCAAGATCTCTGGGTGATTCATATGCAAATCATCTTTGGAGGCTCTGTATCTCTTTTGCAGTGTCCACAATTTTTATTTTTTGAAGATCAAAATGACAAGTTTACAGCTGGATTCAAATCCTAGCTCTGCAATGCGATGGTTATGTGACCTTCAGCACATACTTAACTTCAGAGCCACAGTTTACTCATCTATAAAATAGTGAAAAGAGCTATATGGCATCCTTAACTTTCAGGACCCATCTCATCCTAAATATGAGACTCAATAATTGCCCAACGTCTCCTAGCTCAGCCATAATTTACCTAGTTGTACTGCTTACAAACATCAAACTCTGATGGCAAACCGAGTTTTCCCCTAGAAATCCCCAAGCGCTCTGCTCACTGTGGAGTAGATGATGGACTATCCTCATCCTTTGTGTGAGCCCCTGGCAAATGACCACAGAAATGTCTTGAAGGGGACATCTGGGTCCAGGGAAGGCATTTCCTCCCCACTGCCATGACAATAAAGATGGAGTGGATTGTGAAAGCGTGGAATTCCCTCCACAGAGTGACAAGGGAGAAAGCCTCCCCGCCCAACCCCTTGACCCAGAGACTGGACTTGAGATTTCTCCAGGTCCCTTCTGCTCTGATGTTCCACATGCCTCAGTTTACAAAAGGGTTTTGATCTTTTCCAATTAAAATTTCACTTAATCAGAGACACACTTAACATTTTAAATTTCCCTACAGATAAAAATCGCTGTGTGGCATAAAAAAACCATCTCCGTAATGTTTGCTGCTTCTTCCTCCTAATTAGCTTTCCTGTTCTCCCTTAGGAAAGCAAAAACTCTTTCTCCTAATTCACCAGAGAAACACTGACCGCCATCTTCGCTGCAAGGAAGTTCCCAGAGTCGTAGGAACTGAAGCCTTTAAACAATGAGGGACTTCATGTCTCTAGAATAAGAACACACCAGAAGCCCCTTGTGCTGGGACTGGAGGTAAGTACTCCTGATGAAAATCACCCTCCTTCGGAAAATGAATGGGAAACAGCTCACCAGATGCTTCATTTGTGCTGTGTGCCTCGGGGGTACTGCTTGAGCAAAACTGGGTCCTTACCCTCAGGAGATGGGCAAGCTGGAGGAGGAATGAGGTGATGAAAATGCCATCATGGACACGTACACAGAACCAGGGCAGGCGATAAAGCACTTGTGGGAATATGAGAACCGTTTCAAGAAAGAGTTGGCCTCTGGGGTAGACTGTGAGGGGTGAGTTGGGGTTGGGTAAACAGATGAGACGGGGACAAGCACCCCAAGCCCGGGATCAGCAGAAGCAGAGAAGTTGGATGGAGGCCACACTGGGAGAAGGGGAGTTATCCCCGGAGCTCAGGCAAGACTAGAAAAGCCAGAAGGTAGATTGTCTGGAGTTTCCCCCTCTAGCTAATGAGAGGGTTCAGGCACTAAGGGACCCTTCTAATCAGCCATTCCAGGAATAGATTAGAGTCCATGTGGAGCCTTGCCCCCTGAAGAGTTGGATCACTGTGGGCAGGAGGAACCAGAAGGTTTCTGGTCAGAGCCGTGCCTCCTACAAGCTTCCTTGTGTAGCTGAGTGAGAGATGCAGGTTTGGAGGTAAGACTTGCTGTGGGGGTGGGTAGGGGGTTGGTCACTGCAGCAGCCTGGACAGGAGGCAGCAGCAACACAAACAGCTGAAAGTGAGGGGAATCGATTCCGGTGGTGGTGTCCTGAGATGAACTTCACAGGACTAGCCACCATCTGCTCTGATGTACTTGAGGCTTCTTTCAGTGGGGGATTAAGGAAGCTGATCTGACTTCACCCACCTCATTAGAGTTTCGTATGTACTGAAGATGGAAATAAGGGTCCGCAACCAAAGACGAACAGTGCACAGTGTTTGATGAGTCAGAAAGGCTACAGCCCTAAGGGCTCTGAATGTGGAGGAAATGCTACAGATGCCCAAGAGGATATTTCAAGCTATGTCCAGATGTGGAAGAAGAAGGAAGGGCATGCTCCCTCTCAGAGGTTATCATAAGCACATCTAACCACTCCTAGGTAGGATGGGAGAGAGCAGATGAGATGGGGCTGCTCCAAAGGGTCCCAGGTTCCCCCCACCTGGACCAGCCCATCTGAGGGACCCAGAGTGCAGACATGTCCTCAGCACCCTGGTAGCTGGCCCTGCGGGTCATGAAGAGAGAGGAGGACCCAGAGGCAGGATGTGACAAATTCATTCATTCAGCAGATATTTACAAGATAAGCTACAAACCAGTGAGCTTGAGGGCTTCCCAGGTGGCTCAGTAGTAAAGAATCTGCCTGCCAATGCAGGAGACACAGGAGACACAGTTTCAGTTCCTGAGTGGGGAAGATCTCCTGGAAAAGGAAATGGCAACCCACTCCAGTATTCTTGCCAGGATAATCCCATGGACAGAGGAGCCTGGTGGGCTACAGTCCATGGGGTCACAGAGTCAGACACGACTGAGCATGAGCACAAGGTGTGTAGTGAGCCTGATAGCTGTTGTGGACAAATTCCTAGAAGCGATCTGGTTGCAGGTCTGCAGGTCTGCAGCTCTGAGGGAAGGCGGTGGGAACCCCTGCAGGTATGCGTGGGTTCTAGAACAGCAAGTTGTATCAGACTCAGCTCATTTCCATCCTGACAGCGTTACCAGCTTCCAGCAGCCCTGGGAATGCAGCAAGGCATTTGACTGAGTCTCTTGTGATCTCCCCTGCCACCCCATGACACATGAAAGGTAAGCTTCTTGCTGGGCTAGACATACTACACCAGCTTTGTATCAAGGCGTCATGCGACAGACAGATGCAAACAGACCCTAAGGAGACCACCAGGTGCCAGCAAGTCAGTAAACCATTCTCCTGAGGGCACACCAGCGTATAGAGACCCTCCGCACTGATTTTCTGCTTCCTCTTTGGAGAACAATCTTCAGTTACCAGGCTTTGCCCTGCTGTGTTTATCTATGATGCCCACAGAAGCTGCTGCTGTCTCTGCTCGGGCGTGTAATGGGTCTGAGGAAAAGGGTGGGTGGGGAGCACACTTTCCTTTTTGTTTGCATGAATGAACTGCCAGGGCCTGGCAGTGGAGCACCTTTTGCACCCAGGTGTGCATAAGCGAGCCTCCCTCTCTGGCTGCACCAACCTGAGCAGGCTCTGCTTTGGACCCAGCAAGCTCTCTGCACCCCAAAGCCCACCTCCCCGTGGCTTCGCATGGTGCTCCCACCAGGACGGGCCTTGAGCCCTCCAGTGGGCCTTGCGGCAGCACATGGCAGGTCAAGAGCCAGGCCTTCCTGGACTTCCCTGGTGGCTCAGTAGATAAGAATCCTCCTGCCAATGCAGGAGGCATGGGTTTGATCCCTGGTCTGGGCAGATCCCACGTGCCGTGGAGCAGCTAAGCCCATGCACCACAACTACTGAAGCCTGTGTGCCCTAGAACCTGTGCTCCGCACAAGAGAAGCCACTGCAGTGAGAAGCCTGTGCCCCACAACAAAGAGTAGCCCCCACTCGCTGCAACTAGAGAAAGCCTGTGCACAGCAGTGAAGACCCAGTGCAGCCATCAATTCAGTTCGGTCGCTCAGTCGTGTCCGACTCTTTGTGACCCCATGAATTGCAGCACACCAGGCCTCTCTGTCCATCACCAACTCCCGGAGTCTACCCAAACCCATGTCCATCAAGTCAGTGATGCCATCCAACCATCTCATCCTCTGTTGTCCCCTTCTACTCCTTCCCCCAATCCTACCCAGCATTAGGGTCTTTTCCAATGAGTCAGCTCTTCGCATCAAGTGGCCAAAGTGTTGGAGTTTCAGCTTCAACATTAGTCCTTCCAATGAACACCCAGGATTGATCTCCTTTAGGATGGATTGATTGGATCTCCTTGCAGTCCAAGGGACTCTCAAGAGTCTTCTTCAACACCACAGTTCAAAAGCATCAATTCTGCAGCGCTCAGCTTTCTTCACCGTCCAACTCTCACATCCATACATGACCACTGGAAAAACCATAGCCTTGACTAGACGGACTTTTGTTGGCAAAGTAATGTCTCTGCTTTTAAATATGCTATCTAGCTTGGCCATAACCTTCCTTCCAAGGAGTAAGCGTCTTTTAATTTCATGGCTGCAATCACCATCAGCAGTGCAGCCATAAATAATAAATAATTTTTAGAAAGAAAATAGTTTACCAAAACAAAGAGAGCCAGGCCTTTTTCTCCTAGAAATAGGAAGCAAGGTTTCAGCAGCTTCTGAGAGGGCCGAGGCCAGGCAGGATGGGCGGGGGAACCAGCAGAGGTTTGGAATCACCCCTGGGGGTAGGAGAGAGGGTGACAGCATGGTTGGATTCTGCACATTTGGGTGGGCACCAGTGGGGTTCCTCCCAACAGAGCTATAGCCACCAGGTGTAGGCACGCAGCGGGCAGGCAGCCGGTGTAGACAGACAGGAGAGTACAGCGAGGAGGCATCTGGGTTGAAGTTGTTGGCAGAGGTTCGGAAGAGAAGGTCCGTGGGGTGTAGGATGATGGGGAGGCGGAAAGGGCAGATGCATTTGAAGAGCAGGGAAGGTTTGAGAGGAATCAGGAGGCCATCAGATAGTCAGCCTAGTGGAAGGAAGGGCCCAGGAGACCTGGAAAGAGGGGAGAGTCGTGCTGAGAGAGTGGGAGAGAACTCAGCATTTCAAAGGGGTCGTCTCGGGAAGGAGGGACTGTGGGGTAAGGTGGACCTTCACTTGGAGCTGAAGTGGATGAAGGACTGAGAGGTTCATCTTCCCCCAGGAGCCCATCCCTTTGTGACCAAGGGGAAGTGACCACAGATCAGCAGATGAAGACCCAGGGGTGGGCTGCAGAAGTACCCCCACACTGACCTCCTTGTGCAGCCACACTGGAGGCACTAGGTTTAGAGGGGAGTCAGAGCTGTGTGACCTTAAGTAAGTTACTTAACTTCTCTGGGGTTTAGTTTTCTCATATGTATAATGGTACCTTCTCAGGTAGCTCAGTGGGTAAAGAATCTGCAATGCAGGAGATGCTGGTTCAATTGGGTTGGGTTGGGAAGATCCCCTAGAGGAGGGCATGGCAACCCACTCCAGTATTCTCACCTGGAGAATCCCATGGACAGAGGAGCCTGACATGCTACAGTCCATAGAGTTGCAAAGAGTCAGACACGACTGAAGCAACTGAGCATGCAAAGACTTGGGAGGATGCAGAAAGGGAGGAAGCTCAGAGCTCTATGGGCATGAGCGTGTAGGCAAAAGTTTCCACTCTGTGGTATTGTAGTTATTAGGATATACTTCTTTCCTCCCTCCAGACTCGAGTCCAGTGGCTGTCAGAAGTGAATATGCGTCAGAACCACCCAGAGGGCTTGATAGAACAGCCTGCCAGGCCATGCCCCAGAGCTTCTGATTCAGGAGGTAGGGGAGGGGGGCCAGGTAGCACTGATGCTGCTGGTGCAAGAACACCTCTTGGGCATCACTGCTCTAGAGTCTCTACAGACCATGAGACCTTGGCAGGCAGAGGACCCCCAACATCCAGCAGTGACCAGCACAGAGCAGGGGCCTTGGCATGGGAAGAGTGACTCCAGGACAAGCGCAGATTCTCAATATAGCAGCTGGTCACCATGAGAAGAGGTGGTGTTGAATGAAAAAGAGGTCACTCGGGAAGAGCCTCAAGGTTATGGTGGTTTGTGCGAAAGCTGGATTTGTATCTGGGGAGCAAACGCTGAGGTTCACAGCAAAGCAGTCACCCATCCGTTTTATTGGAACTGCTGTCAGAGGCAGAGCACTGGTCTGGAAGGACCATGGCCCTGGCGACACTGCTGGCTTCAGAGTGCTTGTTTGCTGGCTTGTTCCAACGATGTGATGCTGTGTCCTGCATCTGGAGAGCACATTTGCCCTGGGAAGATCACCGTGTCCACTGGCCTTGAGCCTTTTTCCGAGGCTGAACTTGAACGTCTCCCCATGTGGACTCGGTCCAGGACTTTTATTGTTCTGTGAACCCGGGAGAAACCCTCCCCAGCACCCATTTGGAAATGAATTAACTGTTTTGCCTAGACAGCAGTCGGTTCTCCATGCCCAGTGCTCCGGCCTCCTGCCAGATATGGGCCACCACCTGCCAGGAGAAACGTCCTCTCTCCAGCCTTGCGGCCAAGCTCAGAATTCCAGGTGCAGCCAAAGGGCCCATTATGAGTATTATTTGTTAAGAACCAAGTATTAAATTAGCACAGTCCTGGCCCAGGCCAGCAGGATTTGCCAGCCAACCATGGGGCCCGGGGAGCAGAGGCGCCCCTGGGTGCAGGCTTCCCTGCTTCCCGCAGAGACACCAAGGCTGGTAACTCACCCATGCTGAGGCCAGCAGCTCTGCTGGGCAGGCAATTAAGTCAAGAAAGAGAACCCGCTCTGCTGATGGCTGGGATTAAAGCTAAATGAATTCAACTCAGAGAAAAGGGCTGCGACCCTTCTCCCTCTGGTCTCATTATCTTAATTAACAGTGTTTGGCAGGAGTATTGAGGCCCGCATTGATTGAGCTGCTCCTGTTACCCCTCAGAGCCCTAGACACAAGTAGCCTCAGTAATAAAAATCCAATTCTCAACAGCCCTCTGAATTTCTTTCCAGCCCTCTTCCTCTAAGAAAAGCATGCGGTTTCTGACTTGGAGGGGGTCCTTTAGACCAGGGTTTCTCAGAGCATGGCCTGAGGACCACTCTCCTCAAAGTATCTGGGATATGATGATAAAATGCATTTCCCCAGCTCCATGAGACCTATGCACCTAAATCTCCAGGAGTCAGAATCTGGGAGTGGTGGTATTGCTTTTTTCTCTTTAATTTTGTTTTCTGATTGTGGTAAAATATACTTGACATTGTGCATGCATGCTAAGTCACTTCAGTCATGTCCGACTCTTTGCAACCCCATGGACTGTAGCCCACCAGGCTCTCTGTCCATGGATTCTCCAGGCAAGAATACTGGAGTGGGTTGCCATGCCCTCCTCCAGGAAATCTTCCTGATGCAGAGATCGAAACTGCCTCTCCTGCAGCTCTTGCATTGCAGGCAGATTCTTTACCGCTGAGCCACCAGGGAAGCCCCATATTTGACATTAAGGACAATCATATTGTAGATGGTGGCTCAGACAGTAAAGAATCTGCCTGCAATGTGGGAGACCTGGGTTTGATCCCTGGGTCGGGAAGATCCCCTGGAGAAGGGAATGGCAACCCACTCCAGTATTCTTGCCGGGAGAATCCCATGGACAGAGGAGCCTGGTGGGCTACAGTCCATGGGATCACAAAGAGTTGTACACAACTGAGCATTCATCTCCAGAAATTTCTCGTCATCACAAACAGAAACAATGAACCTACAAAACCATAATTCCCCACCCCTCCCTCCAACGCCTGGAAACATCTATTCACTTTCTGTCTCTCTGAATTTGGCTAATCTAAGTCCCTCATATAAGTGGAATCAAACAGTATGTGTCTTTTGTGATTCACTTATTTCACGGAGAGGATCTTTAAGTTTCACACATGTTGTTGAAGCATGTGCCAGCTTTTCCTCTGTTTTTAGTAATATTTCATTTTGTGGATGTACCACATTATCTTCTCATCTATCAGTGGACATTTGGGTCATTCCTACCTGTTGGCTGTTGTGCATAATGCTGTTATGAGTGTGGTATGCAAATAGCTGTATCGGTTCTAAGGTACCATCAAACTTGCAGCCATGTGAGATGAGCTTTTGAAACTGGAATCACCTGGAGAGATTTGACAACTCAGGATGCCCTAGCCACACCCTAGACCAACCAAATCACCCATAGATGGACCCACTTCCTTTATTTTATTTTAACTTCCCCAGTGGTTCCGATGTATGGCCAAGTTAGAGAACCATGGGTTTATACCAGTGATTCTAAAATTTGGGTGTGTACAAAATTCAGTTACTTGTTAAGAGTACAGATCCCTGAGAGTCTCTTTTAACTAGTCTATGGGAAGCTTGAGCTTCAGTGCTCAAAGCTCTTCAGGTGGTTCTCACATGTCACCAGAGTTGAGAATGGCTCCTCTCGTTCAGTCTCTCACTGAAACAGGAACCTGCTGAGGCTGCTGGAGGTGACGCTCTCTGCCCAAGGTTCTGAGCCCTTTGGCACCCGAGTCTGCACTGGTCCCCAGCGCTGATTCCTGAGCCAGTCCCACGAGTTCTCCGAACTCTACCACACAGGTGCAGGGGTAGCTCATATATGGAACCTCCTTTTGTCCTACTCTTAATTTGAACTGTTAGCCTTGAATGCAGAGAAGGCAATGGCACCCCACTCCAGTACTCTTGCCTGGAAAATCCCATGGACGGAGGAGCCTGGTAGGCTGCAGTCCATGGGGTCTCGAAGAGTCGGACACGACTGAGTGACTTCACTTTCACTTTTCACTTTCATGCATTGGAGAAGGAAATGGCAACCCACTCCAGTGTTCTTGCCTGGAGAATCCCAGGGACAGGGGAGCCTGGTGGGCTGCCGTCTATGGGGTCGCACAGAGTCGGACACGACTGAAACAACTTAGCAGCAGCAGCCTTGAATGAGAACCGGGTGTTCTGTTATAATGCTTGCTGTGAAATAACAATTTTGTTCCAACACAACTGACATATTAAGGAACAGTACTGCTGTATTAGGGAAGATTACTCATATATTAGGAAACAACATGAACATATTAGTGAACATGAAATTTGCATTTGCTTATGTACCGTTTCTTAAGCTTTAAACGACCCAGCTGAACAGAACTACATATGACGAAGGAAAAGATCTCAGAAATCCGCCGGCGACCTTCACACTCCGTGTGTGTTTTGAGCCAACACCCATTCCCAGCTGGTGTTCCACTTCCCCTGATACCAAATAGCCCCCTCCGTCCAGCACCTCACAGTAGCTCCCGAGCAGCAACTCTCAGGCCTTTTTCACGGCAAAGGGATATTTCTTGCAGTGTGTGTGTGTGTGTGTGTGTGTGTGTGTGTGTGTTTCTTAACTGCATACATGTATAAAACGGTGCTACCATTTTCATTAGATTTTTAGGTGCTGCCAATGAAGATTTTGCATGCTGTGTGCTGTCTGGCACAGGCTTCTTCCGGGCCTTACCCAACACACTCTCATCCCTCTTGCTCCCTTTAGCTTCAACCCACTTAGGATTTGGACTTTTAGGTCACTTGATCTTTTTTCTTGGGTTCCCTAAGCCCACATCTGCTGCCCACCCTGTCTCACAATCTGCCTTCACTCTGGAAGCTCATCTTTCTGACATTTAGTCAGATCTGAAACAATTCCATGGCCTGGTTCTCACCTTGAAATTAGATTTGCCCTGTACCAGTGTTCATTTGTATTTATTTTGACCCATTTTGGATCCTGGTTCTCATTCCAGGATACCCCTGCCTGGGATGGTCCCTCTTCCTAGCTTCTGTCTTCATGAAGAACCCCTCCAGACTCCTGTTGGCTCACCTGGTACTTGGCTCCTCTACTGATGTGTCCTGCCACCTGACCCATAGAAGTCTGCTTCAGAGATGAAGATGTAACTATTTCACACTTTGCTGTATTTCATAAGAAAATAGGTCTGCAGTATGTCTTCATAGCATGACATGACCCAAATGATTTTCTTTAATATCTGTTTGTTCAACTGGCCTTATCTATCTTACTGTTTAATTTTAGCTTCCCTGTTGTAGACTTGAAAATTCAGTGTATTGAACATGTGTTGTTTGGGATTTTCTTTCACTTGTTGTTACCATGAATTCAAGGTCAAGCTGCCTAGTACAGTGTCGACATTTGGAGGCTAACCCTGAGTGGTCCGTAAAAAGACAGAATTGAAACTAGACATCTTAACTCTGTTATTCTGGACTGGTGTTCTCACTCCCATGTCTCTGCAGGGATTTTCCTGTCAGGTTACATAAGACGAGAATTCATTCTGATGTTTGAATAAAACAACAGCCACAAAACTGTCAGCAGCTTGGAGGCCAAGCTAGTTCTTCCCTGCAAATATCAGTTCAGTATCAGAACACATTTATCTTGCAGTCACTTAAAACCCTCATTGGTGAAATCAAAGTCTCCATTCTCTTTTCTTCTAAATCAGAGGTTAGCAAACTATGGTATTTGGACTGCAAAGCCTAAAATATTCACCATTTGGCCCTTTACAGAAAAAGTTTCCCAAGCCCTGTTCTAGAACATAAAATCTGGTGGTTGTTATATGTAAACCAAGGGTTTTCCTCATGAGATTGAAAGGGGTAGCCTTCAGGAGATCAGTGAACCCTCTGAACTCAGGTACAAAATTTGGTTTATGTTGAAAATGTGCATTTTTGGAGAGTGAAAGGTCAGGCTTGGTCTCTAGTGTTCACCACTAAAACAGTGCCAGGCACAGATGCTCAGCAAAAATTAATTGAGTAAGTAATTGAGGAGGAGGGTGTGGCAGAGACAGGCAAGAACCAGATAAAGGAAGTCTTTGCAGGATTTTATTCCCAGAGAAGTGGGAGGAGAAGGAAGAGGGTCTGTTCGGAGGCATGGTATCTTCTGGGTTATGTTTCTGAAAGAACACCCTGGCTGCTGTTTGGGAAACGGAAGGTAAGACTGGAAATAAGAGAGATCAGTGAGAACTGTCAAGTCTAGTCCCGTCAAGAGATGGGGGCTTGAACAGAGTAGACTTGGGAGGTAAAACCGACACGACTTGCTGACATGGGGGTGACATTTCAGAGAACAAAGGTGACTCTGCTGTTGTCACCCTGAGGCCATGAGTGGAAATGGCAGAGAAAATACGAGCCTTGATAAACATTCTTGTCAAGTTTTTTCTTACGATTCTTAAGTGCCTGGTTTTGGGTTTATTCTTAATAGTAGGTTATCTTTAATTACTACCAACTGGAAATTGTTTAATTTCAAATGTGAGATGGCAATAGGCAATAATTGTTTTTCACCTGATAGTATACACGAGTATACCATCCCCCCCTTTTCTTTTAATTTAATGAATTTATTTATTTTTGGCTACTTTGGATCTTTGTTGCTGCACGTGGGTTCAGTAGTTGTGGCACGTGGGCTTCGTTGCCCCACAGCATGTGGAATCTTCCCAGACCGGGGATGAAACCCACGTCTCCTGCACTGGCAGGTGGATTCTTAACCACTGGACCACCAGGGAAGTCTTGCTGTCCTACTCTTAATGTGTCCTGCTTTTGATACTTTGGGTCAACTCAGTAGTTTCTGTCTCCTTCTGATCAGCTGTAAACTGTGTGTCAGAGCCTCAAAGGTGCTATGAAAACCCTACCACAAATCACCCCCAACACAACGAACCCTCTTCAGAGCCTGCAAGTGACCCAGGGCTGGTACCTCCTCTGGTGCCATGACCTCTTCATGCTGTCTACCCTGATATGGAAACTGTATCAGGAATGTTGTCATAAACCAGTGCCCTCTTCTTGTTTCTTTCTTTCCTCTCCCCCTCACTCTGCCCTCTGAGCCATGTAGCTCTTTCCTTACCTTCCAACAGATGCCTTCTGATATTACACGTAGAGCAAGTTGAGTACTTGGCAGGCACCAGGTGGAGATGCCATACCGGTGGGCAGAGGTGAAGCTCTCTGAGCAGCCCTCGTGCACTTTCTCTGTACCCTCACAGCTCCCAACACAGCACTGAGAATGTAACCAGACACATTCATTCAGCGCCTCTTGCCGCTGTGCACAAGCAAATGCTCAACCCAGACAGACGGTGAATTTACCTATTGGACTAGGCAAGGGGTCTGGTTTTCGTTTAGTTGTACACTCACATGGTCACACAAGTGCCAGCCATGCAGTTGGTGCTTAGTACATCCTTATTAAACTGAAAAATGGTGTACCCAATTTTTACATGATGAGCTGTACTGTGTAGGAAGTGAGGATGGATAGATAGAGATGACTTAGTATCTTTGGCAGATTAGAGGGGAAAGAAAAATCAGTGGATTTATTTTTCACTCCTCAGCAGAGGCTGCCTTGGGATAGGAATGGGGTCCCTGGCTGGAGTGAAGTTCAAATATATCTCTTCCTAATGTTTTTTCCAACTTCCATCAGCAAATCTTGAATGAATGAATTCACAACCTTATGAATGAATGCTGAGTTATCACAAAGATTAAATAATGTATTTCTAAAGTACTTAGAACCACACTTGCTATGTAGAAAAATGCAACATAATAGATAAAAAGAGAGAAAAGCTCTGTCTACAGCACACAGTATCTGCCAATAGGCATGGCCACGGACCCAGAGGAACACAGGGTTTAAGAAGCAACCACATCACAGAGGGGTCTTCCAGGCCCTAAGCACCCTCAAGGCTGTGCCCAGTGCCTTAAGCTTAGATGTCTGTGTCTTCACTCTCTCTTCTTCTCCATAGGATCATGAGAGACTGCCTTGACCTTCTCTTAGGAGTCGTACTCCTGACCAGTCCTGCACTTGGGATTTCTTCCTGCTTCTTCGATGGTTGGAGAGCCCTCTATCTTTCCTGCAACCTCACCCAAGTGCCCCAGGTCCCCAACACCACCAAGAGCCTCCTGCTCAGCTTCAACTCTATCAGGACAGTCACAACCACATCCTTCCCCTTCCTGGAGCAGTTGCAGCTGCTGGAGCTGGGAAATCAGTCTACCCCCTTGACCATTTACAGAGAAGCCTTCCGAAACCTGCCCAATCTCAGGATCCTGGACCTGGGTGGAAGTCGGATAGACTTCTTGCATCCAGATGCTTTTCAGGGACTGCCCCATCTCGTTGAACTTCGACTGTTTTTCTGTGGTCTCTCCGATGCTGTATTAAAAGATGGTTATTTCAGAAATTTGGCATCTTTGACTCACTTGGACCTATCCAAAAATCAAATTCAGAGTCTTTACCTTCATCCCTCATTCCGGGAACTGAATTCCTTGAAGTCCATTGATTTTTCCCTCAACCAAATACCTATTGTATGTGAGCAAGAACTCAAACCCCTCCAAGGGAAAACACTCTCCTTCTTAAGCCTTGCTGATAACCACCTGTACAGCAGGGTCTCAGTGGACTGGAAGAAGTGTCTGAACCCATTCAGAAATATGGTCCTGGAAACCCTAGATGTTTCTGGCAATGGCTGGGGGGTGGATGTCATGAGAAACTTCAGCAATGCCATCAATGGGAGCCAGATTTTCTCTTTGGTTCTTACCCATCACATTATGGGTTCTTCGTTTGGCTTCTCCAACCTGAAGGATCCTGACCAGCACACCTTTGCTGGGCTGGCCAGGAGCTCGATGATACAGCTGGACATTTCACATGGGTATATCTTCTCCCTGAATTTCCGAGTCTTTTCAGAGTGCTCAAGGATCATATAACCTCCTGGGGAATTATATGACAAAACATTTAAATTCCTGGGGAAATTAAATACCTTGGACCTCCGGGATAATGCTCTTAAAACAATTTATTTTCTTCCAAGCATTCCTAATATCTTCTTGGGTGGCAATAAGCTGGTGACTTTGCCAAACATCCCACTTACAGCCAATTTCATCCACTTATCAGAGAATAGGCTAGAAAATCTGAATGATCTCTACTTCCTTCTCCAGGTACCTCATCTCCAGATTCTTATTTTAAATCAAAATCGCTTTTCCTTTTGTCACCAAAACCATGCCCCTTCAGAGAATCCCAGCCTAGAAAAGCTTTTCCTTGGAGAAAATATGTTGCAACTTGCCTGGGAAGCCGGCTCATGTTGGGATGTTTTTAAGGGGCTTTCCCATCTCCAGCTCCTCTATCTGAATAAAAACTACCTGAATTTCCTTCCATCAGGAGTATTTCGTCATCTGACTGCACTGAGGGGACTCAGCCTCAAAGACAACAGGCTGACTGTTCTTTCTCCTGGTGATTTACCTGCTAACTTAGAGATCCTGGATATATCTGGAAACCAGCTCCTCTCTCCTGATCCTGATTTATTTACATCACTGAGTGCCGTGGACATAACTCATAACAAATTCATCTGTGAGTGTGAACTTAGTACTTTTATCCATTGGCTCAATCAAACCAATATCACAATATTTGGGTCTCCAGCAGACATGTACTGCATGTACCCAAACTCCTTGGCTGGGGTTTCCCTTTACAGTGTTTCCACAGAAGGTTGCGAAGAAGAAGAAGTTTTAGAGTCCCTGAAGTTTTCCCTTTTCATCCTGGTCACTGTCACCTTGACTCTGTTCCTCGTGGTCATACTCACAGTTACAAAGTTCCGGGGGTTTTGTTTCATCTGTTATAAGAAAGCCCAGAGTCTGCTGTTCAAGGACCCCATCAAGGGAGGAGAATCAGATACGTACAAATATGATGCCTATTTGTGCTTCAGTAGCAAAGACTTTGAATGGGTGCAGAATACTTTGCTCAAACACCTGGATGTCCAGTACAGCAGCCAAAACAGATTTAACTTGTGCTTTGAAGAAAGAGACTTTATGCCCGGGGAAAACCACATCACCAACATTCAGGATGCTGTGTGGAGCAGCAGAAAGATTGTCTGTCTCGTGAGCAGACACTTCCTTAGAGATGGGTGGTGCCTCGAAGCCTTCAGTTACGCCCAGAGCAGGTGCTTAGCTGACCTCAATGGCGCCCTCATCATGGTGGTGGTGGGGTCCCTGTCCCAGTTCCATCTGATGAAGCATCAGTCCATCAGAGGGTTCGTCCAGAAACGTCAGTACTTGAGGTGGCCTGAGGATCTCCAGGATGTTGACTGGTTTCTCAATAAACTCTCTCAATGCATTCTAAAGAAAGAAAAGGAAAGGAAGAAAGACAGTGCTATTCAGCTGCAAAATGTAACCACAATCTCCTAGTCCAAGGAGCAGTTTCCACTTATCGCAAGCTACAGATAACTCTGTACCTTTTATTTCCACTTATCAGAGAATAGGCTAGGTTACCATTTGCATGCCTGTGTGTTCAGTTGCTCAGTCATGTCCTACTCTTTGTGACCCCATGGACTGTAGCCCACCAGGCGCCTCTGTTCATGGGATTTCCTAGGCAAGAATACTGGAGTGATTTGCCATTTCCTCCTCCAGGGGATCTTCCTGACCCAGGGATCGAACCCGAGTCTCCTGTGTCTCCTGTATTAGCAGGCAGAGTCTTTACCACTGAGCCACCTGGGAAGCCCTTAAGTTGCCATTTGGGAGTCCTTTATGGAGTTGTTGTTTTCCTACAATGAAAAGAACATAAATCTCCTTGATTTTCATAGCAACACGATGTTTTGTCTTGTCAATGTCCAAATGGAAAGTAATAGATCTAGAAAACTGCAACTGCTCCCAGCAGTTCTTACTCTGCATTGATTTCCTTTCAGAACCAGTAACACTGATCTCTCCCATTGCATCGACTACAGGATAAATCCTCTGCGTGGCAAGGGCACCTTGGGAGAAGTTACAGATGGCCAGCACCCTTTCTCTAGCACTCATTTCCAGAAGGCAGCTGGTCAGTGATTCTGAGGGCTCTGTGCCTGGCACAACAACACTAAGTAGAAAACAAACAGAAAAAAAGGCATGGCTCCTACTGTTACCATGAGAACAATGCCATTGCTCAGTGCAGGTCATGCCCAGTCTCAGGGATCAGAGTGGCCCCAAAGAAGCCAGGATGAGAATGACTAGATCTCCTGGGGCCATATTGCCCCACTTCTTCTTACCTCTTGGATCTAACCCTAGTGGGCCATGGACGTTCTTTTTGGCTTGCAACCTTTATTTCAACCTGGCTTTCAAGAACCTTTGTGATTTAGCACCAGCCTATTTCAGCTTTATTTTCCCCCATACTTCATTTATCGACCGCTCAGGCTGTTGCAAAAAGAACTTGGACCTGGACCCAGAACTTGGTTTGACTTCTGATTCTGCTGCTCACGAGCTGTGTGGCCTTGAGCACATTACACACCTTCACTGGGCTTGTTTTCTCATCTGTAGGCATGATCCTCTCTACCTCACAGAGTTGACACGAGAGTCAAATCCACCAAGAATGTCAGGGTGTCTCAGATCTAATCTTTAGCCACCCTAATGGCCATGAGAGGGTCCCCACACCCAGGAGGGCCTCCTGGAGACAGTTGTGATTTCTTAGAATTTGTTTTTTTTTTATCTTAAGAGAAATCTATATGTATTTTGTATTTTTTCAGATTGATTTTAGTAATAAATGTCTTTCTGCAAAAGCATTGCTGCTGCTAAGTCACTTCAGTCGTGTCCGACTCTGTGCGACCCCATAGACGGCAGCCCACCAGGTTCCCCAGTCCCTGGGATTCTCCAGGCAAGAATACTGGAGTAGGTTGCCATTTCCTTCTCCAAGCATTAAGACAACTTAAATCAAGGAAGCTGTGCCAAAGTTACCCCTGGCTTCCCAAATGGTGTCCTCCAAATCCAACCCAGCTTGGGACTTGTACTTCACATGTCACTCACTTCCCCTCACTGCCTGCCACCCATCCTAACACAAACACACACTCACACACTAGCTGTTGTCATCCCAGCTTCTTGGGGCCCCTCTGATCTATGAGAATGAGCTTGTCTTACTCCATAGCATTATTCTTATGCACACACACAACCCCACTCTGCTCCTTTCTTCTGGAATGTTCTCCCATCACTGCAACCCATCCAGCCCACCAAGCCTCCTTGGATGCCTCCAGCCCCAAATTCTCTCTCCCTTTTGTGCAAACTCTTAGTGCCCTATCCATCTTTTTTTTGTTTTTAAGTTCTTACTAGTTCCTGTTTCCTCTGAGAGTTGTGAGCCTGTCTGGCCACCACCCCTCTGGGTAAGCTCCATGACAAAATGTCCTGTCTTACATGCCCAGCCCTCACTGGCCATAACAAGCCCAATATGTTTTTCAGACCACACAAACCTTGCCCACCTAAATGTGTCCATACTTCTTCCCCCCCACCCTGGAACCCCTTCTCCCTACCCTACCCCCCACATCTGCCTGGTGAATTTCCTAGTACCACCATTCATTTCTTGTGACCCCACAGACTTCTGACACAAACACATAACATTGCGTAGTGTCTATGGATATGCAGAGGCTACTAAACTGTGACCCCTGAGAGCAGGGACCTTGTCTTGTCATCTCTGTATCCTGAGCTCAGTATGCTGCCTGATCCAGTTGTATAGCTGCTAAGTTGTGTCCAACTCTTTTGTGACCCCATGGACTATAGCCCGCCAGGCTCCTTTGTTCCATGGGATTTTCCAGGCAAGAATACTGGAGTGGGTTACCATTTCCTTCTCCAGGGGATCTTCCCCACTCAGAGATCGAGCCTGTGTTTCCTGCATTGGCAGCCAGATTCTTGACCGCTGAGCCACCAGGGAAGCCCAAGAGTATGTGGTTAATAAATGCCTGGTGAATGGATGAAGCACATTGTAAGGTCTCCCTGGTGTCAAAGCTGCTGCTATTAAATGTGTTGCTGGTGAATTTGAGATCTCTCTTCGTTGCAAAAGAATTTGGAGATGAAGCAGAGAGGTTAAGAAAGTAAAGTGAAAGCTTATTTAAGCAAGAATACACTCTCAGAGGGAGGACAGGCAGACGGGAGGAGCTGCCACACCAGGCCTCTTTGCCAAGATGGTTATGAGGGGCATACAAATGAAGGGGCGCAATAGTCACTGGGGAAGGAAGTCATCTTTCCTGATATTCAACCCAGCTCTCTCTTTTCCTGAAGGGAGGGGGGATTTCTGTCCCCTTTTAGCTTAGATTAGAACTGTCATGGCTGTTGGTGCGTGCGTGCGTGCGTGTGTGTGTGTGTGTGTGTGTGTGTGTATGTGTGTGTATGCACGCACTCAGTTGCTTAGTCATGTCTGACTCTTTAGGGCCCCATGGACTGTAGCCCACCAGGCTCCTCTGTCCGTGGGATTTTCCAGGCAAGGATACTGGAATGGGTTGCCATTTCCTCCTCCGGGGGATCTTCCCAACCCAGGGGTTGAACCCGAGTCTCCCACATTGCTGGCGGATCCTTTACCATCTGAGCCACTAGGAAAGCCCTGGTGCATGATGAGTACTTCTTATCTGTAAGCTAATCTTATCATAAGGAGACCACAGTGAGCAAAAGGTTACACTTGGATGCAGGAGATTCTCACCTTTCCCCACCTTTCTTTGTCTGTTGTTGTTGTTCAGTCACTAACTCATGTCCCACCCTTTCCAACCCCATGGACTGCAGCACGCCAGGCTTTCTTGTCCTTCACTATCTTCTGGAGTTTGCTAAAATTCATGACCATTTAGTTGGTGATGCTCCTTAACCACCTCATCCTCTGTCATCCCCTTCTCCTTTTGCCTTCAGTCTTTCCCAGCTTCAGAGTCTTTTCCAATGAGTTGGCTCTTTTCATCAGGTGGCCAAAGTATTGGAGCTTCAGCTTCAGCATCAGTCCTTCCAATGAAAATTCAGGACTGGTTTCCTTTAGGATTGACTGATTTGATCTCCTTGCAGTCCAAGGGACTCTCCAGAGGCTTCTCCAGCACACAGTTCAAAAGCATCAATTCTTTGGCACCCAGTCTTCTTTGTGATCCAATTCTCATATCCATACATGACTACTGGAAAAACCACAGCTTTGACTATATGGACCTTTGCTGGCTAAGTAATGTCTCTGCTTTTTAATACACTCTCTGTGGCTCTTTATCTGTTATTCAGACCTTTTATCACCCAGAAAGTGTAGTTTCCTGTTAGTCTGGAGGTGTCCTGCTTTCCTTTATCTGCCTGAGGACCTCCACTGTTTACAAGATGCGTGATTTCCTGCCACCTGGCCCCTGCCCTCATTTCTCTGCTCAAACTGAGCTACCTGCCTGCTGTAACAGATCCTCCTGGGAGGGACAGAGCAAGGGCCAGGAGGAGTGGGACATCCACATGGATGCTGAAGGGATAGGAGACCACAGGCTCTATGAAACCTATTGAACTTCATTTCAGATGACAGGGCGTGGGTGATGCTCCTCCACTACCAGCCAGGAACTGGGATCAGATGGAGGGATGAAGGGATGGGGAAGGAAAACAGTGAGAAGAAGTTTCTCATGAACCTCATGCTAAGAAATGCAGCAAAACAAAAACTAAAAATAAAGTATTGCTGCAAGTAACAGTTATAACCACAACTCCAGAGGAAGGCAGCCAGGCCACTTGGTCTCAGTGAGAACTTTCCTGCCGCACTAGCAGGAAGTAGCTCTATACCTGGTACCCTCTTGCTTTGGGTGACCTTCACTTTGACTCTCGTTTCCAAGTGAAACCCAGGACACGTGAAATGACAAGTATGCATGTATTTGTAGGGACAGTAAATTGAAACACAACATTTGACTTCTGAAAGGGGTCTATCCCACAGCCTTTTCTAATTCTCTTATTTAAAAATCACAAATGAAACATATTGAAAAAAACGCCTTTTGAGATTTCCCTACAGAGTTGTTGCAGGATCTGTTCACATCGTACATCCCAGCCACTGTCATCTTCTCTTCCACCACCAGGCTTAGCAGTTGGAATTCTTTTTGAGGCCATTTTTCCAAGTCTCACTCCACAAGAGTTGCAGCATATATGGCAACAGAAGAGACAAGCAGTACCACGTTGAAATGCGGCACAGTGGTGAAGAATCCACCTGACAGTGCAGGAGACACGCGTTCAATCCCTGGGTCAGGAAGTTTCCCCTGCAGGAGGAAGTGGCAACCCACTCCAGGATTCTTGCCTGGGAAATCCCATGGACAGAAGAGCCTGGCGGGCTACAGTCCATGGGGTCACAAAAGAGTAGGACACGATTGAGCACGCACACACGTTGAGATGTGGGTACTGGGTGGTCCTAGCAATTCAGAGTCAGGCCTCAGTAAGTTGATATATTCTCCATACCGCATGGTCCTTTGGAGTCACTCCTATATAGGGGGAACTAGTCAGTGTAAGAATGGCGAGAGCCTGCTGTCTTTGAAATTGAGATGAATCTGGAAACTTTACAATATCGATTAGGGCTCCTGACGACTTACTTCGAAGAGAATCTCACTCATCATCTCAAATGCATACAACTGACTCTGAAAATTTCTTGTTGGCCCCATGAATCTGCAGTGAATAGTATTTAGATAGTCTTGGTATAGTGTAAAGTAAGTGTAGTTAGGAGTTTGAAATGACAAAATAACTGTACTGGGAGGGTAGAAGGATGTGGAGCACAAGGGTAAGATAGATAAATGCTCACCTTCCATAATATAAAATCAATATAAAGTGTCTAGAATGTTATACCAATAAACAACACTCAGAGTATGAATTTGGAAATATAAAAATGCCAGAGGGAAAAACTAGACAAGTTCATGGTGATTGCCTGAGGGAGTTTGGCCTGATTCTTTCCTTGGGACTATCTAGAAAAGCTGGCAAAACAGTTTTTTAAACCTATTGAAAAGACATTGGAGAAATACAAGGCAGAAAGTAGGGTGAAGATGCAGGAGAAAGATGTGGATCAATTGATATCAAGAGACGAATTAATTAATGTAATTGAGACCTATTCTTCAAACAGAGCATCAGTGAGCAAATAGGCAAATGAGAGTATGGAAGAATACATGAATCTGTTAAGGACTCATAGCCAAATATGAAAGCTTTTCTGAAAATCAGTAAGAAAAAGACAACACAAAAGAAAAATGGATAAGAGACTTCAGAATTTCGCTAAAAGATATCCAGTGTCCAAAAGCAAATGAAAAGATATTCAATCTCCTTTAGCCATCATGGAAACGCAAATTAAAACCACACTGCAATAGCACTACACACACCCCAGAATGGCTAAAATTAATATGACTGACAGTATCAAATATTGGCAAAGAGGTGGAGCAGTTTAAACTCTCCTCTGTTATTGGTGAGAGAAGTTAAATTGAGGTATTTTTTAAAATTTGGACTATAGTTGCTTTAAATGTTTTAGTTTCTGCTGTACAGCAAAGTGAATCAGCTATATTTATACATATATCCCCTATTTTTTGGATTTCCTTTCCCTGGTGGCTCAGACAATAAAGAATCTACCTGCAATGCAGGACACCCACATTTGATCCCTGGGTCAGAAAGATCCCCTGGAGAAGGGAATGGCTACCCACTCCAGTATTCTTGCCTGGAGAATCCCGTGGACAGGCGCCTCTGGAGTTCATGGGCTCACGAAGAGTCTGACATGACTGAGAAACTAACACTTTCGCTTTCCCATTTGGATCACCACAGAGCGTTGAACAGAGTTCCCTGTGCTATACAGTCAGTTCTCATTAGTTAATTGGATTTTTTTTAAAATTTACACCCACTGTACAGCACAGAGAACTCTACTTGATGCTCTGTGATGACCTAAATGGGAAGGAAATCCGAAAAAAGAGGGGACATATGTATACATATAGCTGATCCACTTTGCTGTACAGCAGAAACTAACACAACATTGTAAAGAAGCTATATGCCAATAAAAAGGATAAAAATAAATTTATAAAGACAAAAAATACAAATGCATGCCATTCTATATGTATAACTGAGTCACTTTGCTGTACAGCAGAAACTAACACAACGTTGTAAATCAACCATACTTCAATAAAACAAATTAAAATTTTAAAAAAACAACAAAAAATAGCAGTCCCCTGATAACTACCAAAGTTCAGTCCATGTGAGTGTGCCCTATGACACTATGATTCTACCCATAGCTAGAAATCCATGCACATATGCAACGGAAGACAAAAATGTTATGGTAGCATTCTTTGCAGTAGCTGACATTGGAAACAACCCACATGTCCATCAGCCATAAAACAGATAAATAAATCATGGTTATTGAAAACTCTACAGAAAAGGCAATTAACTGATTATAGCTACACGCACCAACATGAATGAATGACTCTCACAAAAAATGTAAAGTCAAAGATGTGGCGCATAACTGTAGTACATACTGAGTGACTCCATGTTTTAGAAATTTCAAAAAAGCAAAACTCATGTATGAGGATAGTAAGAATAACGATTACCTTTGGGGAGAAGGGAGAGGAGTGTTGGAGGGGGGTGACCCAATGCTGGTTAAGTTCCATTTCTCAGCTTGAGTGATAATATGGATGTGGCCACTTTGTGACAATCCTTTTTATCTGTAGCAACTAATTTGTTCACTTTTCTGGATGGTATTACTCCTCAATATAAAACCCCATATACCATATCTTTGTTAGAGTTTCACCTCTAAGTTTGTAAACCCAACCAGAGGAAAAACACTGGGGTCCAGGGGCTTAGGGAGACAGACGGAGGATGGAGTAGGACAGGGGACTGCAAATCTTTTATTATGAGTCTTTGGCATTACTTCATGTTCAACTCTATTCAAACATTTCAATAATAATACTTCAATATAGACAGAATATACAGTCAACATATGCATATATAAAATGCAGATAATAATTTCTGCCTTTGGCAGCAAATAGAGAAAGAAGAATTAGCCAGAATTTCAAAATTAAACCACCATCAAAGAAAAACAACATTCTTTCAACTGTTGAATATACATAATATTCACATATATATCACATAAACATCACAATATATGTGATGTTTTGCTCAATTTTATTTTTCTTATTATTAAAGAAATTTTCATCTGTTTTACTCTATTTTCCTGAGCAATGAACTATTTTCTTCCTCCATGGCCACAATAACTTCCATTTAGATAGACCCATTAAGAAATGAAACGTTTGGATTTTCCAGACAATTCCATGGAAGAAACTTGCTAAGGCTCTGTGGTCCCCTCGGGGCCCCACGGGTCCAGGCAAGTATGACAAAGCGGCTTTATTCCTGAAAGTTGGAGACCAACAGGCTACAGATTGTGTTTCTTTTCCCAGTACAGACCCTGCACCTCTGCAGGCCCATGTTTTCCCGTCTCCTCCCCAGGAAGGTCACCTCACTGAGACGTGATAAAAATCATGACATCATGTCTAATCGGGGGCCCAGACCCTTCAGGAAGCAGGTGCTTCGGTGGAGTGGGGGCTGGGGAAGCTTTCTGCTGCCCCAAACTGGGTTTGCCGCTCAAGCAGCCCTCAGGGCCTAATGCTGGAGGTCACTTTCATGGTTTTTCCAGTGACCTTGGCCGTTTATGGGCTCCCAGCTCTTTCTCCAGCTGTAGCTGTGTTGTCGGGCCAGCTTCTTTCAGGCCTGCTGGTTGTGCCAAGCCTGGAGGGATTTGCAAAAATAAGTCACCAGTGTTTCACTGGTCCACGTGAAAACAAGAGAGCTTTTTTGGAGAGGGGACCACTGCTGCTTCTGGGGAAGACTTTCAGTGTTAGTACCCAACAAAGGAGGGAAAGCTGGTGTGGAGGTCCCTGACTGCAGCCCCCAGAGGAGCTTGGGGCAGGAGTTCCCCAGCTAGCACCCCTTCTAGAGATAGTCATGGGAGTCACTCGGCTTGGAATCGCAAGACTGAGTTACAGTCCTGGCTGTGCATCGTTTCACACGCGGAGCTTCAGAATTTGGTTTGTTGTGTTTTTTCCCCCAGGATTAAAAGGTATATAGAGACAAGCTGCACAGTTCTAGCACAAAATAAATGCACATCAACACTCAGTGGTTGATAGAGGCGAGGTTATGTTGTGTAAATTGACCATCTAGGTGTCTCTGGTTCCTTCAATCTATGTACCTTTCCTCTGCTCTGACACCCCATTCCTTGTCCGTGGGGTGAAACTGACATCTTTGGAGGTCTAGGCAGTGATTCTGGAAATCTGAGAAGGAAATTCACTGGGCTGTTGTTTTTTTTTTTTTAAAGTACGATAAAAATGGACAAATCTTAAGTGTATACTTCAATATGTTAAAAAAATTTTTACTGATATTTGGTTATCCACTCAGTTTTTTATTGAAGTATGGTTGATTTATCAATCCTATGTTGTGCTAGTTTCAGGTGTAGAGCAAAGGTGATACAGTTATACATATATGTATTTTCTTTTTCAGATTCTTTTCTGTTATAGATTATGACAAGATATGTAGTATAGTTCCATGTGTTATACAGTAAATCCCTGTGGTTTATTCAGTGCATTTTGACAGTAGTCTACACCTGTGTAATCACTACCTCAGTCAAGATGTAGCGTATTTACATCATTCTGGAAAGTGCCCTCTTACTTTTTCTTTTTTTTTTTTTTGCCAGTACCCAGCCCTTCCCCAACTCAGATAACCAATGTCGTGATTCCATCAACACTGATTAATTTTGCCTGTACTTCAGGTAAAGTGCCTGAACTTCAGGTAAAGAGCATGTTCAGTCAATCTTTTGCATCCGACTTCTTTGACTTATTATTGTTTGAGTCTCCACAGTGTCACACCTCTCAGTGTTCTTTTTCACTGCATGGTATGGATTGCCCACAATTTATTTATCCTGTCTCCCATGGAGGTTTATTGTTTCCAACAGACTGGCTTGTTTCCAGTTACTTGCTACTATGAATAAAGCAACAATGGGCCATCCTTTTATAGATTGTTTTTGTGGATGGATTATTATTTCTCTTGGGTAAATATTAAGAGTGAAGTTGCTAGGTCACAGGGTAGGTGCCTGTTACTTTGAAAAAAACTGCCAAGCTGGTTTCCAACATGGTTGTAACATTTTACATTTCTGCCAGCTATGTGTGAGGCTCCAGTTGTTCCAAATCCTCACCAGCACTTAGTATGATCAGTCTTTTGTGTGTTAGCCTTTCCAGCGGGTGTGAAGTGGTATCTCATAGTGGGTTTGTTTGCATTTTTGTAATGACTCACATATTGGATATACGCTTTCATGTGCTTGTTACCCACATACGTATGTTCTTTTATGAACTGTTCAAATCTTGTATCCATCTTAAATGGGTTGTTTATCTTTTTGCCATTGATTTGCAGATGTATTTTACCCATTCCAGGTACAAATTTTTGTTGGACATTATATCACTAATATTTTCTCATAATTTGCAGCTTGCCTCTCTATTTTGTTAATAGTATATTTAATAAGCAAAAACTTTTAATTTTGATAGTCCAACCTATCCATTTATTTTATGGTTGGTGTTCCCATGTCCTACCTGATAAATATTAAGAAAAAAGTTGCCTATGTCAAGGCCGTGGGGATATTTCTCTATGTTTTCTTCTAGAAGCTTTCTAGTTTTAGTATTTATATTTAAATCTGTGATTCCTATACTAGTCTTGCACAGGGGGAAGTGCTAAATGCACTGCCTTATGGAGCTGTTCTAGCTGAGATTGCATGAAGGCAGAAGAGCGCTCACTGGGCACTCCCTACAGCCTGCAGTCTGCGGGCAGGGTGGAGGGGGTGGAGGGCAGGAGCCAGCTTTTTTTTTAATATTTACTTATTTGGTTACTTCAGGTCTTTGTGACATACAGGCTTCTCTTATTGTGGTCAGGAGGCTCAGTTGCCCTGTGGCATGTGAGACCCTGGTTCCCTGACCAAAGATTGAACCCACGTACCCCCACACTGGAAGGCAGACTCCCAACAACTGGACGACCAGGGAAGTCCCAGAAGCCGGTTCTTGAATGTGAGGGGGTCTCCTATCACCGTGGCCAGTCACTGAAAGGAAACCATCACAGAAAAGAAAAGAAATTCGAGTTATGGAGTGTTACTGGCTGAACTTCTTCCCTGAAAAACTCTTAACCCCCAGTACCTCAGAATGTGACTTCATTGGGAAATAGGGCCCCCAATCCAGTGTGACTAGAGTCTTTACAACAGGGAGAAATTTCAACACAGACACACCCACAAGGGCACCCTGTGGAGGCGAAGGCGGAGGTCGGAGTGATGCTCCCAGAAGTCAAGAATGGCCAGAGACTGCCGGCAAAGCACCAGGAGCTGGGGGACGCCTGGAACAGATGGTCCCTCCCGGCTCTGAGAGGGAGTCAACCCCACTGACACTTCGATCTGGGTCCTCTAGTCTCCAGTGAGTCAAGAAAAGTGTGTTGTTTAAGTCACTCAGATGGTAGTAATTTGTCACAGCAGCCCTTCGGAAACTATCATGTGGAGGATCGATTCTTACAGGGAGCGGTGGAGGGTGAGATGTTCTTGTCTGGGCTGATGGGGAACAAGAGCCTGGCTGTGCATTGGAAAAGTACTAGAATCTTCCCTTGATGTCTCAGCACCCCTTCCATGCCCTTTCACTTGAGCATCACTCTTGCTCACTCATCTGCTCTGTAATTTGTAAATGTGTTTATCTTTGCATTAAGGGAGCTGATGCTATTTTTTTTTTAATCTCAAAACTTTCTGCATATGTAATTATTGACTCCTGCATCAGAGAGGGCAATGGCACCCCACTCCAGTACTCTTGGCTGGAAAATCCCATGGACGGAGGAACCTGGTAGGCTGCAGTCCACGGGGTCGTGAAGAGTCGGACACGACTGAGCGGCTTCACTTTCAGTTTTCCTTTCATGCATTGGAGAAGGAAATGGCAGCCCACTCCAGTGTTCTTGCCTGGAGAATCCCAGGGACGGCAGAGCCTGGTGGGCTGCTGTCTATGGGGTTGCACAGGGTCGGACACGACTGAAGCGACTTAGCAGCAGCAGCAGCATATATTATGTCTTTAGGTAACAGTGGCGTTTCAACGGTGTTATCAGCCCAGCTTCTCGGAGTCCAGGGTACCCTCATGATGGGTCAGCGTTCACAGTTAGATGCACTGCTTCTTAACACACTTACGCCCTGTGTGAGTGCTAAGATGTGGGGGCTGATGAAGGAAAAAGGCAATGACCACGAGGTGGCAGCGCACACAACGGGCTTTATTTAGATGGCATTAGAACAGGTTACCTGGGAGGGAGCGTCCTCCAGGGACAGAGGCTGAGGGCCACCACCCAGAAGAGGGGAGGTCAAGGGTACTCCCAGAGGAGAAGGCGATTGAGAGCAGATCCCATGTCTGGGTGAGGTCGCTCAACAGCACAGTGCAGAGCCTTTAGATCAGAGAGCTCTGAAAGGCAACCAGAGTGTGGGGTCTTTTAGCCTTGGCGTTTGTCTTTACCTGTGGCCAGCAGGTGCTGAGTGCTCTTTCATGACTTATGGGTTGTGCAAAGCAGGTAAGTGTAGGTAAAAAAATACTTGTTTGGACTATATCTAAAGCCACCGCAGGAGGGGTGTGTGTGTGTGTGTATCTGAATCACTTTGCAGTACAGCAGAAATTAACAGTGTTAATCAACTATGAAAGTGAAAGTGACGTCGCTCAGTCGTGTCCAGCTCTTTGCGACCCCATGGACTGTAGCCCACCAGGTTCCTCTGTCCGTGGGATTTTCCAGGCAAGAGTACTGGAGTGGGTTTCCATTTCCTTCTCCAGGAGATCTTCCCAACCCAGGGATTGAACCCAGGTCTCCCACATTGTAGGCAGACACTTTACCGTCTGAGCCATCAACTATAATTGAATAAAATAAGATTTTTTTAAAAGCCAGTGGATGTGTAAAAATTTGATTTTGGTATGGGTGAGCATGGAGTTAAGGGGTCTTTACCTCTATACAGAAGTCAACAACTTAGGGGCCAATACACAGGGCCCATTTTTTAATCCATTTATACAACATAACCCCAAAGAAAATAGATGGAATGCAAGACTTGTTTGCTTGGCCTCCTTAGCTTGTTACATAGTCTCTACCACCATGAATGTTAATGTGGACGAGCCCTAGGGGTTGCCTTGTGAAGTTTACAATCTACTGCCCAAACTAACACAAATCCTTCACTGTCATGAAAACATGTAGAAGAAAAAGCAGCAATAACATCTAAGCACTCCCACAACCATGAGGACAGGACTGCCATCACCAGGGTCACCATCTCCACGAGAAGTTCTTAGTCTCCTGCCAAAGGTCAGGACAGACCCAAAGTTTCAGGGCATCAACAATGTATGAGTCAAAACCTCAGCTGACAAAGGACTTGCTTCATTGGCAGACTTTTCAATAGTTCCATGAAGCAGATGACAGTGTATTTGGCCAACAGACATCTGGTTCATTGGATTTCCAAGTTGGTTATAAAAATAAAAGGGAAATAATGCATCATATCTAAGATGTCACTGATTATAAGATATTCCTTTATTTGATGCACCACTAATACAATTCTTAAAACTACCATTTAAATAGTGGCAATTGACTGTATTATGCAT
Organism: Okapia johnstoni; assembly: GCA_024291935.2. Taxonomy (NCBI): domain Eukaryota; kingdom Metazoa; phylum Chordata; class Mammalia; order Artiodactyla; family Giraffidae; genus Okapia; species Okapia johnstoni. Next base: position 50,779,266 of record CM044322.1, read on the forward strand.
CCTGATTGCTCAATGTTAAATATGAAAAAAACATATTTTGGAATTGCTGAGATGCAATGATACAAATTACTCCCTTGTGGATGAGCCCACACACCTCCTTTTTATTTTTTCAATTTTATTAAAATATAGTTGATATTCAGTATCTTGTGAGTTTCAAGTGTACATTGACGCGATTGAGTTTTATATGTGTGTGTATATATGGCTTCACTGGTGGCTCAAATGGTAAAGAATCTGCCTGCAGTGTGGGAGACCTGGATTCAACCCCTGGGTCAGGAAGATTCCCCTGGAGACGGGCATGGCAACCCCCTCCAATATTCTTGCCTGGAGAATCCCCATGGACAGAGGAGCCTGGTGGGCTATAGTCCATGGAGTCCCAAAGAGTTGGACACGACTGAGCAACTAACAATTTCCACTTTCATATATATATATATATATAAAGGAACTTCCATGACACATTTCCAACCTAGGGTTCAGACTCTGTCCTGAAAATAAAGGCATGTCATTGAAGGGTTTTAGGGAATAAAAGACATGACTAGATTAGTATTTTGAAGAAATAATCCTGCTGTGGTGAGGAGGAGGGGTTGGAAAAATACATCCTGAGGACACAGGATTTTAGTTCATAGACTTTTAAAAATTAAAAAAAAAAAATTGTAGGAAGTCAGGAAAAAATGAATGAGTGCAGAGGAAATAAGGCCCCAGCAAGTGGGACCTCAGAACCCTGATCTGAGCTGGAGGTGGGTGGCTAGGATTGTGGAGTGAAGCAGGAGGGGCAGCCCCACCAAGTGAAAAACATGTGAAAGGCCCAACAAAAACCACTTTAGGCCTCAGTTTTCTCATCTGTGAAACTGAGATAATGTTAGTTCTGAGTTCCCAGGCGCTTGCCCCAGCACCTGGTGATTACACATCAGACATTCATGACATGTTAGCTGTTATTATTTCAATACTCAGGGGCTAGTGAGAAGCAGGCATGTGGAAGCACATGGCTTGGACTTCGAGCTGACGCTGTCTCTGGCAATACTAGGCCCCCTTCTCCGAAAGCACAGAGGAACCATTAAGGGGATGGGATTTACCCAGAAGGGAGGGATTTGAACTTAACTAAAGGAGAAGAGGAGTCAAGGATGACACTCAAGATTCTGGAGCCATTCTCTGATCACAGAATGAAGATTGGGCTGTGGATAAGATAACTTAGAATCAGAGGAGCTGATACTGGAGGGCTCCAAGGGGCTTCTGGAGCTTAAGGAAGAGGCCTAAGGACAGCTTTGGACATCATCAGTAACGAGGGAGAAGGTGAGGCAAAGAGTGCAAGCATGTGGTTAGTGAGCAACCCCAAGGACAAGGACAGAGCTCTGGGTGACACTGATATCTAAGGGGCAAGTGGAGGAAGAGATGCTGGCAAGGGGCCTAAGGAGGGGTGGGTGGAGAAAAGGGAGTAGACCCGGGGAAGAGCTGCAGCTCAGAAGCCAGGGGGCTGAAAATGGAGACACATCAGACAACTGTGTGGTAGATGGATGGATGAATAGATGGATGGATGTGGAGGTAAGTGGATAGATGGATGGATGAGGGGATAGATGGATGTGTAGGTAGGTGGGAGGATGAATGGAAGGATGAATTAGATGGATATATAGCTATATGGATGGATGAATGGATAGATGTTTGGCTGGCTGGCTGGCTGAGTATGTCAGTGGATGGATGGATGAATGGGTTGGTGGGTGGTCATTGACAAATGCTGCATGAAAATCCCATAATAAAGTAAATGATAAGGACCTACTGTATAGCATAGGGAATGATATTAGTATCTTGTATTAATAATAACCTGTAATGGAAAAGAATCTGAATCACTTTGCTGTATACCTAAAACTTTATGAATCAACTATAGTTCAACTTGAAAAAAAAGAAAAAGAAAATCCCATAAGAGGAACCCTGGCTTTGGTTATATAGAGGTCACTGGTGAACACAGAGCAGTGTCAGAAAACTACAGACAGTGGTTTGGGGGCTGACTAGTGAGTGAGAGAGTGTAGATTGCTCTAGTGAGCAACTTGGCTGTGAAGGGCAGAAAATACCGAGTGTTCAGGAGGGAGATGTGTTGAAGAGAAGGTTTTTGTTCAGTTTCAAGATGAAGCGCCTTCAGGGTGTAGACGTGCTCATGGAAAGGAGACCTAGTAGGGAGGGGAGAGCTGAGGACACAGGAGAAATTAGAGGTCTGTGGTTGGGGGTAGGGCAGAAAACGGGCAATGACGGGGTAGGGGTGGGGTGGTGGGAGGAGGTAGAAAATGAGAGTGGGGGAGGGGAGGAGGGGTGAGACTAGGCCAACTCATAAGCCTCTATGCAAGTATCTATGGCTGGGTCATATGGCAGTTCTATTCCCAGTTTTTTAAGGAATCCCCACACTGTTCTCCATAGTGGCTGTACTAGTTTGCATTCCCACCAACAGTGTAAGAGGGTTCCCTTTTCTCCACACCCTCTCCAGCATTTATTGCTTGTAGACTTTTGGATAGCAGCCATTCTGACTGGTGTGAAATGGTACCTCATTGTGGTCTTGATTTGCATTTCTCTAATAATGAGTGATGTTGAGCATCTTTTCATGTGTTTGTTAGCCATCTGTATGTCTTCTTTGGAGAAATGTCTGTTTAGTTCTTTGGCCCATTTCTTGATTGGGTCGTTTATTTTTCTGGAATTGAGCTGCAGGAGTTGCTTGTATATTTTTGAGATTAATTGTTTGTCTGTTGCTTCATTTGCTATTATTTTCTCCCATTCTGAAGGCTGTCTTTTCACCTTGCTTATAGTTTCCTTTGTTGTGCAAAAGCTTTTAATTGCTGGGCATACACACCGAGGAAACCAGAATTGAAAGAGACGCGTGTACCCCAGTGTTCATCGCAGCACTGTTTACAATAGCCAGGACATGGAAGCAACCTAGATGTCCATCAGCATACGAATGGATAAGGAAGCTGTGGTACATATACACAATAGAATATTACTCAGCCATTAAAAAGAATACATTTGAATCGGTTCTATTGAGATGGGTGAAACTGGAGCCCATTATACAGAGTGAAGTAAGCCAGAAAGAAAAACACCAATACAGTATACTAATGCATATATATGGAATTTGAAAGATGGTAATGATAACCCTATATGCGAGACAGAAGAAGAGACACAGATGCATAGAACAGTCTTATGGACTCTGAGGGAGAAGGTGAGAGTGGGACGTTCTGGGACAATAGCATTGAAACATGTATATTATCATATGTGCAACAGAACATCATTCCATGTTCTATGCATGAGACAAATGCTCAGGGCTGGGGCAATGGGATGACACAGAGGGATGGGATGGGGAGGGAGGCGGGAGGGGGGTTCAGGATGGGGAACACATGTGGACCCATGGCTGATTCATGTCAATGTATGGCAAAAACTACTACAATATTGTAAAGTAATTAGCCCCCAACTAAAATAAATAAATTTATTAAAAAAAAAAAGTATCTATGGCTCTACTTACAGACAAGGCCAGATACATTTGAACTTGGAAGAAATAGAAGTCAGATACAAATAGGATAAAGCTTGCAGTCTTCCTCTGGCTGACTCCTTCCCTGTGTCAGTGAAAAGCATTTAAGCTGTTTTGCATTTAGGCTTCTAACCCATCCCTTTGAGCACACAGCACAATGTATTCACGGCTGAACTGACTCCTTGATTTATGTATCCTTGGGAAACTTTCTTCAGCTGTATTTTCAAAGACTATAATGTGCGCCAGTGTGCGTCATTTCATCTTGTTGAAAGTTTCAGCTGGGAAAATGAAGCCATGCAGATCTGTAATGGAAAGAAATGCTCACTTCTCATAGTAATCTGAACGTGGAGGGGAACTGATCGTGGATCTGGTCTGTGTTTTATATGTGTTTGTCAGACAGCAGCAACATTGACATCACAGCAAACACTGACAAATTCATTCTCCCCACAGCTCCCTCCTAGTTAATTGCAGTTAACTTTCACGGAAAAATTTTTCCTTGAAGTCTTCCACATTCTGAGTCAGTCTTAGAGTAAATCTTTTGGGGGGAAAAAGTGAGCTAAAATTGCTTCAGCTGTTTTTGACTGATGGGATGTTGGAAAACACACACTTTCTTCTTTAAGAGAGGGAAGAAAAAGCACTGACCTATTTTTACCCTCACGTAACTCCCTAACAGTGGAGCAGTAAACTCCGTGCTTGGCAAGGCTGGGGATGACATCTTTGAAGAGGCAAACCCAGCTGGCTCAAAGGAAAAAGGCCACAGACATCACAAAAGTTTCAAATCCTGCCTCCGAGCCTACAGAGGAAACATTTCCTGTCCAAAATTTCAGCAAACCTCATTATAGGAGTCCCACTAAAAAACTTCAGGGATGTTGCCAACTGCTATTTCTTTTCATGAAAAACAAACTTTAAAAAAAAAAGAAGAAGAAGAGGAAGAAAGAGCAGAAAGCAAAGCAACATTTATCACCCAGCAGCACCCTGGGAAAGGGACAAACTTCGAAGACCTGAGCTCCTGTGGACACCTCAGCTGACTCAGGAGACAATGGCAAGAATTTTCTGGACCGATGTGGGTATATGAAGGTGCCAACAGTAAACCCCAGGGGATGGGAGGCTCACTATTGAGCTCATGAGGCGAGCAAGGAAGCCAGCAGATGGGACTCCCCAAAGTGTGCCTAAAAATTCAAATACAGTGGATCTCCTATTTAAAAAATGGTTCGCTACATCCAAGGACAAACTGTGATGACAACACACTAACAAGGAAAGGTCAGACTTGACCTGGTCAGTCTATAAGGGATCCCCTAGTCCTCCCCAACCAGGGACTGGAGAAGCTGTCTATCCCCTTCTGTGTAGGGTTGGGATGACCTAAACCCGAAGGAGATGGAAGGCCAGGAAGCACGTGGAACGTGGGGTCTGGGATCAGAGGATCCAAATTCAAAGCCCAGCTCTATAGTGACTTGAACTCTCCAAGACTCAGCTTTTTCTTTGCTGTTGTGAGGCCCTGCACATAGTACATGTTCAATAAACAGCTGAATGTAGGGATAACGGGAACAGAGGCCCCAGCACCACACATTCTGCCAACACTATTTACTGCTTGCTCTTCAGGAAGCCCCAACTTCTGTGAGCCTCAGAGTTCTCATCTGTGACATGGACATTACAATGATGATGATGATACCTGCTTCATCTAAAGTACACTCCTTAGGGGACTTCCCTGGTGGTCCAGTGGCAAAGATTCTGCCCTCCCAATGTAGGGGACTCAGGTTCAATCCCTAGCCAAGGAACTAGATCCCACATGCCACAACTAAGACCCAGTGCAGACAAATTAAAAAAATAAATAAAGTAAGCAAACACATTTTGCCAACAAAGTCCATATAGTCAAAGCTATGGTTTTTCCAGTTGTCATATACAGATGTGAGAGTTGGACCATAACGAAGGCTGAGAGCCAAAGAATTGATGCTTTTGAACTGTGGTGCTGGAGAAGACTCTTGAGAGGCCCTTGGACTGCAAGGAGATCAAACCAGTCAATCCTAAAGGAAATAAACCTGAATACTCATTGGAAGGACTGATGCTGAAGCTGAAGCTCCAATACTTTGGCCACCGGGTGTAAAGAGCTGACTCATTGGAAAAGACTCTGATGCTGGGAAAGATTGAAGGCAAAAGGAGAAGAGGGCAGCAGAGGATATGTTGGTGGGATGGCATCCCCGACTCAGTGGACATGAGCTTGATCAAACTCGGGAGATAGTAGAGACAGGGAAGCCTGGTATGCTGCATCCATGGGGTAGAAAAGAGTTGGACACGACTCAGCGAGTGAACAATAACAAATGATGGGAGTGTGCTGAGAGCTGACTCCATCTCCCAGAAGGCCCATAGCCGGGCTCCCCCTATCCCACCCCACCCCCACCCCCGCATCCTGGTTAGAATAGGGGTTCCTGGAGGCCTGGGGGCCTCCAAGGCCAGAACCCTCAGCAGCAGCATGGGCGGCAGTCACTGTCACTGACTCTCAACCCGCTGGGAGCACCCCTACACCGGCAACCCGGGGCTCTCTGGACCTGATCTGCTGGAACAGCCTCCAAGAGCCCCCTCCGCCCTCCCTCCCTTGTGCTGCCCTCTGGCTCCGGCACCCTCGCACGTCCCTCCCCGCGCGACAGATGTGGCCCCGATCCAGCTCTGGAGGTGCACCGTCCCGGGGTCTAGACGGCCCATATGTCCGCCCACGGCCAGACTCAAAGCCTGTGGTCAGCGGGCCTGGCAGCCATAAGCCCACTGTTCTCCTGGCTGTTCCAATCCATCTCAAACACTTTGTCCCTGAAACCATTACCATTCCTTTCAAACAGAATTTATTAAGTGGAAAGAGATTCCAGTAGACTATCAGGCAAATTCCATTGCTTCGGCGCCTGCAGCAAACAGCCTGTCGAAGCCTGGTTTAGATCTGCCTGGGGTGCCAAATGCTTCCCCGGCTCCTTTGCCTGAGGCCAGGCCTGAGATCAAAGGGAGCAGCAGCCACAGACCCTCTTAAACACAGGGCCCTTCTAGTAACTTCTAAACCCTGGAGGGGTGGGGGTGGCCAACATTTGGGAGAGGGAAAAATCTGAAGAGGACCTTAAGCAGGGCTGCTCCCAAACTGAGGGGGTGCAAAGTGAGCGTCACTCTTCCCATCAACATTCTAGGCACCAACAAACACCAACATCTAGGAAGCTATAGGTGTGCATGCATCCAGCACTGCGTTAATGCTAGTATAAAGGGGCATGATGTCGGTCGGCCTTCCAGTGGTCTACGATTTACAGAAGCATGTTTTGAGACCTACTATGTGCAGGACAGGTATTAAGCACCCTCGGGTGGGGCTGAGGGAGAAACAGAGCTGACTCATGGTTGCAGCCAGGTTGCTGACCATTCTGGACATGTGTACAAGAACAAGGAGGCAAGGCGGGAGTAAGGCTAACTGCTGGTGGCTGGTGGTGGTGGAAATGGTGTGGATGATCTGCTTATTGTAATGTGGGTATTTTTGCTGGAACAAAAGCAGCTCACCTGTGCAGGGAAGAAGGTCATAAGCTGGTCCTCAGAGGATGAGTAAGATTTAGATTTATTGGGGCTCTCCCTGGGCCCCTCAGCAGTGCTTGCCCTTGCCCTTGAGCCAACCTGGGTGTCCTCACACTGCATACCCAACACAAATCTAGCTCCAATATAGGGATAAATAAGGAAACCCTTGCTGAAGTTTTCCAAAGGAGATGGAAGAGAAATTGATCTAACACTCCCAAACAACAAAACCTTCCCCCAAACCACTTCTTTCCACCCATCTCTGATCTTTGGTGGAGTTTCTGTTCCTACATGAGTTGCTTCATCCACTCCTTACATCCCCACAAATCTCCTCCTTGCTGTTCTCGGAACCATATTCCATTTCAGAATTTCCATTCAGAAATCCATTCCCTTCAGCTTTTAGATGGCCTTTAGTGGGAGGAAGAGCCCAGCAAATGCCAGATCTGTGCAATAGATTTTTATGGGCTAAACTGTGTCCTCTGCCAAATTCTTAACGCCCCCGTTTCTCAGACTATGACCTCATTGGGAGAGAACCTCTTTAGGAAGGCAGTGAAGTTAAAACAAAGTCATTAGGATAGGCCCTCATCCAATGTCTTTATAAAAAGGGGAAATTTAGAGATGGGCAGGAATATGGGAAGAACGCCAGGTGAAGTGACACAGGGAGAGCACAGTGTCTACGAGCCAAGGAGAGAGGCCTGCAGCACATCCTCCCTGCCCCAGTCCTCAAAAGGAGTCAACCCTGCCGACACCTTGGTCTTGGCCTTCCAGCCTCCAGCACCAACCATGAGATGACATATTCCTGTTATTTGAGCCCCGCCCCCCACAGCAGTCCTGGCAAACTAACATCATCACACCCCCCATCTCCCACTCTCTCCAACACCCCCAACCCCACCCCAGCCCCAGGAGCTCCTGGCTGTGTTCTGCTACAGCAGAGAGGAGCATGGTAGGCATCCACCCCAGCAAGGGGACCCAGCAAAAGCCAACACATGGGGACAGAGCATCCAGCAAGGCCAGCAGCCCGGCTCTGGGGGAGGGTCACAGATGAGGAGCATCAGATAACAGGGTGGCCAAGCCAGGCTGAAGAAAAGGAGGCTGGGCTGTGGAATTTAGTCATGAAATTTATCACAATATTCATTCCCTCTTGTGCCACAGAGTTGGCAGGCAGCAGAGTCTGTGTTCCCCAGAGCCTCAGCTCTCTTGGACCTGGGTTTCAATCTGGACATTTTCACAGCAGGTATGCTGTCTCCGTCATCATCACTTTGTTGACAAAGGTCCATTTAGTCAAGGCTTTGATCTTTCCAGTAGTCACGCACAGTTGTGAGAGCTAGACCATAAGGAGTGCTGAGGAATTGATGCTTTTGAACTGCGGTGATGAAGACTCTTGAGAGTCCCTTGGACAACAAGGAGATCAAACCAGTCAGTCTTAAAGGAAATCAATCCTGAATACACTCATTGGAAGGACTGATACTGAAGCTCCAATACTTTGGTCACTTGATGCGAAGAGCCAACTCACTGGAAAGGACCCTGTTGCTGGGAAAGACTGAAGGCAGAAAGAGAAGAGGGTGACAGAGGATGAGATGGTCGGATGGCATCACTGATGCAATGGCCATGAACTTGGGCAAACTCCAGGAGATGGTGAGGGCCAGGGACGCCTGGCGTGCTGCAGTCCATTGGGGTTTCTTAGAGTTGGACGTGACTTGGTGACTGAACAGCAATGCTGCCTCCGTGCCCCCTGGGGTCACTCTGTCTGCCTCAGGCCCACAGCTCTAGCTCCCCTTCTGAGACTTTCAGCTCCATGCTTATCTTGGCTTTATCCTTTGGTGGGCCTTCCTCCCTTCAGATCATCGTGGGTCCTCAGAGGGGTCCCCTGAGCCCTTCTGTGGGGGCCAGATGTCCTCTCCACACAGCGGGTGGACCACACGCTGCAGGTTGGGAGGAGCGCGGGGCTGGGGGTCAGGAGACGGCCTTTCTGAAGTTCAGCCTCCTTATCTGTAAAATGATCTTCTAAGGATCTGTAAATAATTGTCACCTCTCAATAGAACATGTACTCTGACAAAACATGGGGCATGGAGGATGGGAAATGGGGTCTTCTGGTTACTCCAGGATCCCCCAGCAAGGCCATCTGAGGGTTTCAGAGCGAAGTTTTTTTTATATTTACTGATGCAACCAGGAAGCAGATCTCCAGGGTCTCCCAAGGACCTGGGAAGTCTCCCCTGGGGTCAGGGCCAGAAAGAGGACTCCCTGATCGCCCACCGCAAACGGTCCCTCTGGCTCTTCCTCCGGTGGCCATTCTCCTTATCGCCCCCAGGTGGCGCTGCAGGACCACAGCCCGGAGCCGTCCTCAACCCAAGGCTCCCCCCGAGTCCTTCCTTGGGGAGAAGACACCAAGAGGCTGAATCTTAAACTCAAGGCCTGGCTTTCGCTCCAAAGCCTTCTAGAGCCTTCTAAACCCGTTGACTCAAAGGCATCTAGCAAGTCCCTGCCACCTCACGTCACAAGAGGCAAAGTGCTGAGAGCCCGGCTGGGGGAACTCACACAGGCCAGCCCCTGGGTGGGCCCTCCCTGTCCTGCCATCTGTCCTCCTGCCCAGGGGACCGCCTTCCCCTTCGCCTCCCTCTCCTCCAGAAACCAGGGCCACACCACACCCCAGACACTCGCTTCAGGGAGGAAAACCTCTGTGAGCCTAAAGCTCACAAAAACAAATACAAACAAACTCCAAACAGTCTTCACAGATAGAGCTTTCTCACTGGGAAAACAGCTCACCTCCTCCACCTACATTCCTTCTGGAATTCCTCCACATTCAGGAGGCACTCAGACACCTCCCCCCACACACACACACACCACATCACATCACACACACCACACCACACCACACACACACACACACCACACACACACACACACCACACATATACACATGTCACACACTACATATACACACACTACATACATATACACACCACACCACACACACACACACACCACACATCACATACACACACCACACCACTCACATACCACACACACACACACTACATATCACATACACACACCACACCTCATACATACCGCACACACCCACCACACACATTACACACACCACACCACACATATACACATATCACACGCTACATATACGCACACTACATACATATACACACCACACACACACACACACACACACCACATACATACACACACCACACACACTACACACAACACACACATATACACACACACATATCACACACTACACACATATACACACACACACACCACACACACCACATATACACACACACACATATACACATATCACACACTACATATACACACACTACATACATATCCACACCACTACATATACACACACTACATACATATCCACACCACACACACACACATATACACACATCACACACTACATATACACACACATACATACACACACCACACACACACACACCACACCACACATACACATATCACACACTACATATACACACACTATATACATATACACACCACACCACACACACGCCACACATCACATACACCACACCACACACATACCACACACACACATATCACACACTACATACATATAAACACCACAGTACACACACACCACACACAAAAACACACATACACACATACAGGCAGGGGGCGCCTCATGGGGAATGGAGCTGCAAGTCCCCTTCAGCTGCATCTCGGCCCAAAGGCCAAGCAGAGAGAGGTGTGTAGGCTCTGCACAAGGTCACTCCTTGAGGCTCAGGTTCTGTTCAGGCATCTTGAAATAGAAACAGTCAAAGCTACTTGGACTCACCTGACGAGCTGGTCATTAACTTGGTGTCTGGGTAGGGAGAGTTCAGCCTGCCAGCCCCTGTTTTTCAACAGTGACTGGGGACTGTCCCCCCAAAAGAGGATTGCCGGGACTTGCAAAATGATAACTGCCACCCAGTAGGGTCTGGACAGTTAGCATGAAGGGTGGTTAAATGTACAAGGAATCTTGAGAATTGCACCTCCTTTAGTCTAGGATTTATTGTAGTCTTTCTGGCAGGGTTGATCCAGCCTCTGCTTGAATACTTCTGGGGACAGGAGGCTCCCTTCTTTATAAATCAGCCTGCTTTGTCATTGAGAGCTCACTCTTTCATTCTTTGATTGATGCAAAATCTGCTCTCTGGAATTTTGGCCAGCTGGTCCAAATTCCACCTCTGAAGCTCCACAGAAGGGTCTTCTCTTCCCATGAGGCAGGATGACCCAGAACTTGGTCACTGATCACTGACTGATGAGGAGAGGGAGGAGCTATGTGAGGAAGCAAGAGGGGACCACAGCCGCTGGATCAAGGCCACTGGCCACACACACTCCTGGGAATCACCCAGGGCCAGCGGCTGGGGTGGAGGGTAGAGCTTTAAGGAATCTCAGATTCTTAAAGGGGTTGAAAGGACCCTAAAACTAGCAGGGGAGAGGTTCATGGCCCTTGGGGCTGCACCCTCCCTCATGGAAGGGCAGAGGCATTGAACTTCCTGAGTCCTGGTGACCCTCATGCCGAGTGTAGACAGTCTCCAAAGAGGGCTTCTGGCCTCCGCTCCCCCGCCTGTCCACACATGCTGTCCACTGTCAAGACTGTGGAGGCTTGCTCCCTGCCCCCCGACTCTGGACTGGTTCTGTGACCTACCTTGACCAGTAGAAGGCAGCGGAAGTGACCAGGCCAGTTCTAGACCCAGCCTTCAGAAGGCCTTCTGGCTTCCACCGTCCCCCCAGGGAGTAGTCACCCTGCTATATAGCAGCTCTGACAGGTCCACTCAGTGCTAAGACCTCCATGGGGCAGAAGCTTCCACTCCCTTCTCTCGGGCCCCTCTGCAGTCATGTCATGTCCTAGTTCAGTCCAGCCTGCAGCCCTCCTCCTCCTGCTAGGGCCTCTCCCGTCCTCTGTGGCTGCTCCACAGCCCTTCTGCCTGCCAGTGCCCGTCTCAGGCCTCCCACCTTCCCTACTCGCCTCCCTACCCAGGCCTCACAGGGCCCAGGCCCTGGGGGAGACACAGTGCTGGCGGCCTGAGCAGGGAGATGTCCAGGCAAAGTCACGGCTCTGATGGAGGGAACCCCAGGTTTCTTTCCTGAAAGCCTCACAGGTATCGATCCTGTTCGCTCTTGGTCCCTCACAGTTTTACCGCAGGATTAGCATGTGGGGGGTGGCCGGAGGGAGAAGCAAGCCTGGGAGGGCTGGAGGGAGAGTCTGAAGGGTGCGTGGCTGTGCACGTCCCATCTCCTCGGCAGAGCAGTTACAGACATTACCTCATCTCTCTCCAAGACCAGCTTCCGTATCTCCAGGATTCCAGGGCAAGTGGCTCTCCTTCCCTCCCTCCCTGCCCTGCTCACCCAACCCATCCCCCTGTGGACCCAGGGAGGCTGGGAGCGCCTGGAAGGGAGACTGGGGTGGCCCAGGGGTGCTCCTGGGAAAGAGAAGCGTCCACCCCACAGGTCCCTGTGAGCCAGAGCCGGACCCTGACTCCTTGGGGCTACAGGTGGCCCTCTGGGCTGGGCCTGACGCCCGGCACCTCCTCGGGCCCTGAGATTTGTCGATTCCACTTCTCTTTGTCCCTGTGCCCTGGCTTTTGTGTCCAGCTAACCTAGGTGTCCGTGGCCATCTGGGGACAAGGACTCTTCTATTCATTTTTAGTTTCAGAGATTCTCCTGCAGGCGATGTCTTTTATGTAATAGTTGCTCTGATGGATGGATGGACATGGGCTTCCTGGTGGCTCAGACAGTAAAGAAACTTCCTGTAATGCAGGAGACCTGGGTTTGATCCCTGGATCGGGAAGATCCCCTGGAGAAGGAAATGGCTACCCACTCCAGTATTCTAGCCTGGAGAATTCCATGGACAGAGGAGCCTGGCGGGCTACTGTGCATGGGGTCACAAAGAGTTGGACACGACTGAACAACTAACACTGATGGATGCAGCCCCAGGTTTTGTGGTGTGGAGATCATGGGGGACAGATCTCAACCTTCCCTGGAACCAAGAAGGTGGACCCCAAGCCAAGAGGCCTCATCCACACCCAACCCTGCTGTCCATAACTATGACCAGCAGACACTGCGTGAGGCACAAGTTCCCATGGAAGGCCGCAGGGTGCCAGGACACTTGTCCCCAACTGAAGCAGTGTGGACTCTGCTCTCAGCCCAGATTCAATCCCAGCCCAGCCCACATCAGCTAGTGAACCTGGGCCACTCAGCTTCTCTGAACTCTGAGCTGGAGAAAATACCCAACTCTTCTGTGTGCATGGACCATCTTGTCCATACCCTTGAACGCTTATGAGCTGTCTTGAGCCAACTGGAAGAAATACATAGGCTAACAGTGCAAGTTATATTTAATCTTGAGAATGGTTGGATTTAAAAGGGGCAAAGGGACTTGGTTTCCATTGGGGAAAGTCATCTCCCATGGAACCAGCTGTCCTAAGCCTGATCCAGCTGTCCCTGGGAGCTGACTGGCTTCACCCAGTGAGAACCCCATCCCCTTAGTGGGTCTTAATAATCTGCACTCTGACCAGTACAGTGACTGTGCACACGTGTGTGCTCAATGCAGTTCAACCCCAGACACGTTTGTTGAAACCTGAGCCCACATGTCTGTGCATAAAAAGGGAACCAAGAAAAAGAACAGCAACAGTTCCCTGGAATCCAACAATATCCTGGGGTGGGGTGTGGGGAGGGGGACAAGCTCTCAGCTCTCCCTTAGCTACTAAGAGTGCGCTTTTCAATAGTGTTTCTTTTAATTGATATAAACTATTTCCTTTTATTTAGAAAATAACATTAAAAAAATATTTACTGGACTATAGTGGATTTACAAAAAAGCCCAGGTGGCGCTAGTGGTAAAGAACTCACCTGCCAATGCAGGAGACATAAGAGGTGCAGGTTCAATTCCTGGGTCAGGAAGATCCCCAGAGGAGGGCTTGGCAACCCACTCCAGTATTCTTGCCTGGAGAATCCCCATGGACAGAGGAGCCTGGTGGGCTACAGTCCATAGGGTTGCAAAGAGTCAGACACGACTGAAGTGACTTAGCACCAGCACCATAGTTGGTTTACAATGTTGTGTTAGTTTCTGCTGTACAGCAAAGTGAATCATTATACATATACATACATCCACTCTTTGCAAATCAAAACTACAATGAAGTGTCACCTTACACCAATCAGAATGGCTAGCATCAAAAAAAAATCTACAAACAATAAATGCTGGAGAAGGTGTGGAGAAAAGGGAACTCGCCTACATTGTTGGTGGGAATGTAAACTGGTGCCACCACTATGAAGAACAGTATGGAGATTCCTTAAAAAACTAAAAATAGAGATACCACATGATCCAGCAGTCCCACTCTTGGGCATATACCTGGCTGCTGCTGCTGCTGCTGCTAAGTCGCTTCAGTTGTGTCTGACTCTATGTCTGACTCTGACTCTGAGAATCCCTGGGATTCTCCAGGCAAGAACACTATATACCTAGAGAAAAACATAATATGAAATGATATATATTCCCCAATGTTCATAGCAGCACTATTTACAATAGCCAGGACGTGAAGCAACCTAAATGTCCATCAACATAGGAATGGATAAAGAAGATGTAGTACATATATACAAAGGAATATTACTCAGCCATAAAAAAAAAAATGACATAAAGCCATTTGCAGCAACAAGGATGGACCTAGAGATTGTTATACTGAATGAAGTCGGAGACAGACAAATATCATGTGATATCGCTTATATGTGGAATCTAAAAGGAACTTATCTACAAAAACAGAAATAGATGTACAGATGTAGAAAACAAACTGATGGTTACCAGGAGTTAAGGGGAGATAGGGATAAATTGGGAGATTGGGATTGACATATACACATAACTATATATAAAATAGGTAACTAATAAGAACCTGCTGTATAGCACAGGAAACTGTTATCAATACTCCGTAATGACCTGTATGGGGAAAGAAGCTAAAAAGACAGAAGAGTCAATAGTTTAAATGAATAGAGTCCTAGAGGGAATTCTAGTTGAACACCAGAAGGCACTTACTGAGTGTTAAGATTGCACATGGACATTTGGTTTCTTCCACTGCTTTGTTTCAGTTCTTTTAGGGTGTTTCAGCTCCAATCATGTGTAGAGGAAGAGCTGGCAAAGAAGGAAACCAAGGCATCATAGGAAGAAGCGCAAGCCTCCTGCTCAATCCCTCTCTACTCATGCTCAGTCATGTCCAACTCTTTGCAACTGGTGGACTGTATAGCCCACCAGTCTCCTCTGTCCCTAGAATTTTCCAGACAAGAATACTGAAGTGGGGTTCTAGTTCCTACTCCAAGGGATCTTCCAGACCCAAGGATTGAACCCACGTCTCGTGTTTCCTGCATTGGCAGGATTCTTTACCACTGCACCACCTGCTCACACAAGCAATTTGCAAAATCCAAGAGCACGTCTGGAGATTTGGGCGATGCTCAGTTGATTCAAGTTAATTCATCTCCCATCCAATCACATTAAGCAAACTGGTTCTGCAGGGCTGTCCTGATTTTTTAATCTGAGGCTTGTTTTTATTTAACTGTGTCTGATGTCTTCAGAAGAGACCATGAAGACATCAAAAATAACATTCCCTAAACCTAACAAATTGTGAGGAAAAAAATATACATTAAAGGCTAATTGTTGAGCCGTAAATTTTTAACACACTGTCGATGAACTGGGAGCCTTTTAACGACAGTGGAATAAAGAAGACATGGCCTTTAGAACTGAGGCAGTAACCCAGGCACGCATCTCATTTGTGGGCTGCCAGTGGACACAGCGTATCCGCACCGTGCCCACGTCCCTAGATATGCTGCCCTGGGCCAAAGACATGTCACCCGGACCTTGCAGAGCCTGTGATCGCATTGTCATCTGCTGGCTTACCAAGGCCACAAAAAAGCAAACTATGTCTTTATAAGGAAAGAAGTGACTGCCAAGACGGGGTGCAGGCCACTTGAGCTCCTGCGGCTGAGGTCACACTCCAGGTGCTGCCCGTCCCCCAGGGTCATGGTTATCTCCGGTCACCCGGCTCCTTTCCACCTGCCCCCACCCACCTACCTTCCCGGACCCTGCAGACCAACAGCTTGGATCCACACATCAGGGACCCCTCTGAAGCCAGGAAGTTAGCTCTCTGTCAGCTTCTATTTTGGGAGCTTGGACTTGGCCCTGGAATTTTACAAGACTGGAAGGAATTGGCGGGGCCTCAGAACTTTCCTTTGCCCCTGCCTCCCCTCCCCACAGTGCCCCGTCGTCTGCATCCCCAGGATGATGGGCAGACAGACAAACAGGCACCCGATATCCATGTGGTGCTGTCCCAGGAAGATTTGGGAATGCCAGCTCCCCATACTGGCCTGCAGTTGGGGAGCCTGGGAGCTAGGAGGAGCAGAGGCCGAAGCCTGATGGGGAGGAACTGGACTGCCGTCAACCTTGCAGAGGCACCCCCATGCGGGGAAAGTCTAAAATTTTGTGATTTTCAGCAGCAAACGTGTATGGTTCAGAGGTGAGCTCCACATCCATTTCTGGGCTTGTGATACTCAACAATGAGGCTTGTGAATGAGCCCCTTAATGGTTGCCCTTGTTTGAGGGAATTATAACCTCCACCCTGACAATCTTATCCTCAACTTATAGAGTCCCTTCTCTAATTTCTCCTCCACTATTCCAGAGATCCCCAAAAGCTTGCCATCTGGCCAGTTTCTTCCTTGCAAAAAAATCTCTCCTCATAGCCTTTATGTTCTTAAATGGAAACATAACAACCCAGGCTGCAGGTCTTGTCTCTGTTCATTTTTCCAGTGTTTGTCCCAAGAACAATGAACAGGGGCCCAGCTACACTGGTATGACAAGAGGACTCACCAAAGTCATCCTCCCAGAGCAAGGGATAAATCAGCCCAGAGGTGTAGCCTGCTTCTTATTTTAGAACCAAATAAAGACTATTTTGATTACTTTAATTTTAAAATTTTTTTAGCATACTGGTGTGTTTTTTTTCTTTTTTGGCTGCATCAGGTCTTAGTTGTGGCATTTGGAATCTAGTTCCCTGATCAAGGATTGAACTCCTGGTCCCCTGCATTGGGAGCCCAGAGTGTTAACCTCTGGACCACCAGGGAAGTCCTTTGATTAATTTTAGAATAACCCTTTGCCTGTGGCTGATCTCAGAGAATCCAGCTACTTGATAGAGGAAAATCTGTTAATGATCAGGAAAGACTCATCCATCCTTGAAACTGTCATTTGCCAGACAGGAAGCTCCAATGACAAACTGTTGTGAAAAGCTAGACTTCTGGTGAATGAAGTCTGGGCAGCTCCAGTTGGCAAGCCAAGAAGGCCTGGTTTCTGGTCTTTTGAACGTCACACGGTTTGGTTTTTGAAGATTATAACTCAGTGCAGGTAGACCAGTAACTCGTGAATGGTGGGGCCCCTGAAAGTGGACACTTTGTCCCCTGTACCCTACACACTCCCTGCCTCTCCTTGAGTGTCTGCTGGTTCAGTGTTTGTCACTTGGTGCTGAGTGACAACATCCCCCTTCAGCCACACCACCTATTTCAGACCAGTGACACTGGTGGTGTATATGGGATTGAGACAACCAGTCTTCTGTAACTTAACCATTCCTCACAATTTGACTACCTTTCTTGGGGCTACAAGTAGGGCCCTTTAAAGGACATGCCAACCCACACATCTGGTCCCAGTCTGTCCAGACTGATTTCTCATGACATCTTGAGATCTTGTTCTATCAGTCACCTTAAAGGTTCCCATGCTAAGAATACCCTTCTTCCTCTTTGCCTACCCAACCTCTGCCCATCCTTTACCTACCTTCTCAGTACAATCTTTCCTAATCACCCTCAGATCACCAAAATCCTTCCCTTCTTAGCTGTTCAGATCTGAATCACCCTTTGAGGACTTATTCACTGATTTAACAAATATTTATTGAGCACCTACTATGTGCTAAGTGCTAGAGATGAAGGATAAATCAAATGGCCCTACCTTCTTGGGGAACTGCCAGGCTTAACGACTACTTTGTAACTGTCACTTAGCTTCCCAAGCAGCTTTGCTATAGAGATCAGTTCAATCACTCAGTCGTGTCTGACTCTTGGCGACCCCATGGACTGCAGCATGCCAGGTTTCCCTGTCCATCACCAACTCCTGGAACCTACTCAAACTCATGTCAGTGATGCCATCCAACCATCTCATCCTCTCTTGTCTGCTTCTTCTCCTGCCTTCAATCTTTCCCAGCATCGGGGTCTTTTCCAATGAGTCAGTTCTTTGCATCAGGTGGCCAAAGTATTGGACTTTCAGCTTCAGCATCAGTCCTTCCAATGAATATTCAGGATTGATTTCCTTTAGGATTGACTGGTTGGATCTCCTTGCAGTCCAAGAGACTCTCAAGAGTCTTCTCCAACACCACAGTTCAAAAGCACTCAGCAGATCCTTGAATGGCTAAGGATGTCATTCCGGTCTATACATCTGAGTTTGGCTAACGTGACTTTGACTCAAGAGACAGAGCCATTCTTGATGTGCTGATGGCAAAGCTTCAGGGCATATGAGGCTGAGAGCCAGACAGTGAGACTGTCAAATTTATAAAGAGGAGGCCCCTGTAGGCCTTTCCTGAGTTCAGCCCTTCTTGTCAGTTTGTACCTCCACAAACTAATCACAGTCATCTCACGGCTGTGTGGAAATATACAGCACACACAATCACCGTGGGGCATCCTCAATAACATGCACAGACAGACCCCAGAGCATTCACACTCAGATGGATGGGACCTGCCTAGGTATCATCTGGCCTCTGCCCTGCAGGGTCTCCTAAGGTATTTGTTCATGAGCAAAGAGCTGATAAATGCCTGATTTAGAGCTTTAAAAAAAAAAGCCCAGAAGGTTAATTAAAAGGAGAGAGCATGCTTCCAATGACTTGAAAACAGTGAGCACAAGACAATTAAGTTAATCAGTCTCACTGTTTTTGTACTCAAAAGTGTTTTTAATTCAATTACTTCTAATTCACTGTCTGTTAACTCAAGAGAAGGAGAGTTTTACAATAATTAACTTGTTCTAAAAAATAAAATTTCAACCACAGTCTGAACAAAGTTAAATCTGAGGGGGTTATACAGAGAGTTTCTCTGTTGGCAGTGCTTAAAGCCGGTGCCCTGAACTCAGTGTGCTGAAATTAGCAAGGCTAATGTGATAATGGTGTCACAGTTCTCCATTTGTTCCTGCAAGTCTGTTCATTAATTGACTGATGCTGATTTTAGCCAATGCTTGGATCTTAGCCAGACTTTCCAAGAGTAAATGATTTTTAAAAATCATCACTTATAGAAATTCTATTTTTTATACAAAATCTTCAATGCTTCTTCTTCTTTTTTTTTTTTTTTTACTTTTTGGCTGCTCGGTGTGGCATGTGGGGTCTTAGTTCCGTGACCAGGGATCGAACTCATGCCCCTGCATTGTAAGTATGGAGTCTTAACCACTGGACCACCAAGGAGGTCCCTCAGTGCTTCTTAACATTCGATATTGTCCCCTTCTGTGCCACCTTGGAACTTCATCTCCCTCATTTAGTCCAGGTCACACTCATTCTCACATCACAAATTCCCCTTCAGCAAGAAGTAAATGATGCCAGAAGAGGGGACAGGGCTGAATCTTGGCACCCTTCTGCCACTTATAGACACTACTTATTTTCTGAGAAATCTGTATGCAGGTCAAGAAGCAACAGTTAGAACTGGACATGGAATGACAGACTAGTTCAAAATTGGGAAAGGGGTACGTCAAGGTTGTATATTATCACCCTGCTTATTTAATTTATATGCAGAGTACATCATGCAAAATACTGGGCTGGATGAAGCACAAGCTAGAATCAAGATTGCTGGGAGAAATATCAATAACCTCAGATATGCAGATGACACCACCCTTATGGAAGAAAGCAAATAGAAACTGAACAGCCTCTTGATGAAAGTGAAAGAGGAGAGTGAAAAAGCTGGCTTAAAACTCAACTTTCAGAGAACTAAGATCATGGCATCTGATCCCATCACTTCATGGCAAATAGATGGGGAAACAATGGAAACAGTGACGGACTTTATTTGGGGGGCTCCAAAATCACTGCAGGTGGTGACTGCAGCCATGAAATTAAAAGACGCTTGCTCTTTGGAAGAAAAGCTATGACCAACCTAGACAGCATATTTAAAAGCAGAGACATTACTTTGCCAACAAGGGTCCGTCTAGTCAAAGCTATGGTTTTTCCAGTAGTCATGTATGGATGTGAGAGTCGAACCATAAAGAAGGCTCAGCACAGAAGAATTGATGCTTTTGAACTGTGATGTTGGAGAAGACTCTTGAGAGTCCCTTGGACTGCAAGGAGATCAAACCAATGCTTCCTAAAGGAAATCAGTCCTGAATACTCATTGGAAGGATTGATGCTGAAGCTGAAATTCCAATACTTTGGCCACCCGATGTGAAAAATCAACTCATTGGAAAAGACCCTGATGCTGGGAAAGATTAAAGGCAGGAGGAGAAGGGGACGACAGAGGATGAGATGGTTGGATGGCATCACTGACTTGATGGACATGAGTTTGAGCAAACTCCAGGAGTTGGTGAAAGACAGGGAAGCCTGGCATGCTGCAGTCCATGGAGTTACAAAGAGTCAGACACAACTGAGGGACTGAACTGAACAGTTGATTTACAATGTTGTGTTATACTAAAGTGACTCAGTTATACACATATATACATTCTTTTAAATATTCTTTTCCATTATGGTTTATCCCAGGATATTAGAGTTCACTGTGCTATACAGTGGGACCTTGTTGTTTATCCATTCTTTATATAATGGCTTACATCTGCTAATCCCAAACTCCCAGTCCATCCCTCTCCCACCTCTCCTTTCCCTTGGCAACCCAAGTCTCTTCTCTGTGTCTATGAATCTATTTCTGTTTTGTGAAAAGTGAAAGTCACTCAGTCATGTATAACTCTTTGTGACCCCATGGACTATACAGTTAATGAAATTCTCCAGGCCAGAATACTGGAGTGGGTAGCCTTTCCCTTCTCCAGAGGATGTTCCCAACTCAGAGATTGAACCTGGATCTCCCACATTGCAGGCAGATTCTTTACCAGTAGATAAGTTCGTTTGTGTCATACTTTAGATTTCACATATTAGTGATCATATGATATTGGTCTTTCTCTGTGTGATTTACTTCACTTAGTTTGACAGTCTCTAGGTCCATCCATGTTCCTGAAAATGACATTATTTCATTCTTTTTTGTGGCTGAGTAGTATTCCATTGTGTATATGTACCGCATCTTTATCCATTCACCTTTAGATGGACATCTTGGGCATGCATGCTAAGTTGCTTCAGTCATGTCTGACTCTGTGAGACCCAGTGGACTATAGTCCACCAGGCTCCTCTATCCATGAGATTCTCCAGGCAAGAATACTGGAGTGAGTTGCCATTTCCTCCTCCAGAGGAGCTTCCCTACCAAGGGATTAAACTTACATCTCTGATGTCTTCTGCACTGACAGGCAGATTCTTTACAACCAGCACCACCTAGGAAGCCCATCCTGGGCATATATCTGAACAAAACTCTAATTCAAAAAGACATAGGCACCCCTATGTTCATAGCAGTACTGTTCATAATAGGCAAAGCATGGAAACAGCCTAAATGTCCATCAATTGCTTCTTCTCTTAATGACATGTTTTAGAGTGGCAGGACTGAGCAACCTATGTCTGTATGACTAGGGTGAGGCTGAGAGACTCCTCCATCCACAGCTTGCCCCCAATCTCATATGCCTCCAAGGAGATGGATGGAAACTCAAAAGATGCATCCCACTCCACGTGAGTACAGCAGTGTGCCCCAGGAGTGGGCCATGCCTATCTGGATGCCCAACCCAGACAAGCAGAGCCTGCTGCTTCTGCATAAACCAAGGCTCAGGGTGGGCAGAGCTGACCATTGGCGGTGACTCATGTAGCTGAGGGGTTGCGATTAGGGTAGGGAGTCAAGAACCAGCTCCGCTTCCAGTTTCTGTTTCAAGAGCTCTAGCCAAGAGGTGAAGGCCATATCAGAGTGAAGGTCTAAATTCTGCAAGGCAGCTCTGGAGATAAGCTGGAGGCAGTGTCAGTGAGAGTAGGAGTGTCCCCAGGAGCTCTGGGGTATGTCATAAGGAGAGGAGTGGGAAGGGCAGGCAGCCTGGTCCTACTGCTTTATTGCCCAGGTGGGAAGTAGCCCTGGGCCTGGGCCTAGTATGACATAAGCCAGAGCCAGATTCTACATCTACAACTGTCCAGATGTGTGCCTCTGTACACAGCTGCCCCTCTCCCTGGAAAGCCAGTGTCATTCTCCATTTCCCTCCTGTTCATAGTCGAATAGTAGATGCCTGTGTTTCTTTTCCAACCAGATTCAGCCTCCAAACAGCAGAGACCATGTTTTATTCATCTCCATATCAGCCACTCATTGTGAACATTTGTCATGCATTAATAATTACATTAATAACAAGACAAAGATGAACAAGTTCTGAGTGCCAGACACTTGGCCAGGTGTTTTACATTAAGGATTGCATTGACTGCTCAGAACCATCCTGGGCCATAGGAATCAACACATCCATTTCAGAGATGAGAAGACTGAGGAGGGAAGAGGTTAAGCAAGGTGACTGAGTTCTCCATCTGGTAAGTGGCAGACCCTGGCTTCAAACTAAACACAGTCCATGCTGAAAGTAGGGCTGACTCCACAAAGGAATCTTATTTCCAACTCTGGGCAAAAGGATGAGGACTAGGCTGCCTGGGGAGGTGTGAGGAGAAAGCTAAAGGGATTACGAGGTTTGATTGGAGAGTCAGAGGAAGTAAGAACACAGATATTCTCCTACTCTGAGAAATATCCAGACACAGCATTCGTCAGTGAGAGACAGGCCTCCTCCTGCCTCCAGACCCCCCTGAACTGCCTGCTGTGGGTCCCCCATGATCCCCTGGGAGGCCACGAAATTGCCCTTGACCTTCCTGGGAGAAGCCTAGTGCCTAAGTAGCAGGGGTGGAAATGTACAGGCCACACACTGCAGTTGGCCCCAGCCTTGTGAAAAGGGGTCCACCATCTCTGCTGAGCCGCTGGAGAGCTCAAAAAGGAGGGTGGCCCTTTAGTTCTCAGGAACCCCTTGTGAAAATACAAACAGACAGGCTAACATGCAAGGTGAGCCTCCAGCTTGCTTTTTTAAAATACGGATGCCTCTTTATTATTATTTATCTTTTGGCCATGCCAAAGGGCATGTGGGATCTTAGTGTTCTGACCAGGGGTCGAACTCACGCCCTCTGCATTGGCAAACAGAGTCTTAACCACTGGACCACCAGCTTGTTTGACTCCTACACAGAAACCCAGCCAGACTCCTGGCATGTGAACCAGATCGAGGGACAGACGCCCGTACAGCTCGTGACAGGGCTCACAAGCTGCCGTTCCAGTATTTCACACACACTACACAATGACCCTACATGCTCAGATCACATGTAGATTTGCATCCCTGGGTCACAGATGAGGAAAATCAGATTCAGAGACCTTCCCAAGGTCATACAGCACATATCTGACACAAGTCCAAGTCCACCAGTCACCCCAGCACTTTGCTGGGACAAAGCAAGGAAGGGTGTGGACTCCGTGTTGGGATTAGAAAGGTCCTCTGAGGCCATGTCATCCACCCCCTCCCATGCTGGAGTCTCCCGGGCTCTGGGCCGAGAGGCATGGCCCAGCGCCCCTTGCTCCAGGGTGCTCGGCCAACAGAGGCAGCGTCCAACGGGACAACCCAGAGCATCGCGGATGGCGCACATTGTCACAGTGCTCGTCCTCAGTTATTCATTTGCAGCAGGGCTCTACTTGAGGCTCAGTTGACTGAGTCACTCAGAGCTCAGGTTGGACTGCAAAGCTCTGGGAGAACAAGAGGACAGGCCATCCAGGATTCTGACAAATAGGCCACAAAGACACCCATGTTAGTCTCTTGTTGAGGGCAGGCTCACTGATTTGCTCCCTAATCCAGGATCCCTACTCCTTGGCCTCTTTGTGATGATGCGCAGTGAGGGGCAGACCTAGTTCTACTGTAGATGGAAAATATCTACTATGTATATAGCAGGAGCATATGAATACCCAGAAGTCAGGAAGTGCTCCACAAAATCAATATGAGAAAGCCGATCCAGTAGCATAAAAACAAAGGATATGAATAGATGAGCATAGAAGAGGCAATACAAACGGTTGATTAAAATGTGTACAACACAAAGGAATTTAATCTCCCAGTTACATGCTATTATTCATCAGTTGATAAAGATTAAAAAGTGTTGGTGATAGCAACCTAAATGTCCATCGACACAGGAATGGATAAAGAAAGTGTGGCACGTATATGCAAAGGAATATTACTCAGACATAAAAGGAACAAAATTGTGCCATCTGCAGGACATGGATGGACCTAGAGACTGTCATACAGAGGGAAGTAAGTCAGAAAGAGAAAAGCAAATATCGGAAATTAAAGTATACGTGTGGAATCTAGAAAAACGGTACAGGTGAACCTATTGCAAAGCAGAAATAAAGACACAGATATAGAGAGCAAACATGTGGATACAAAGTGGGGAAAGAAAGGGTGGGATGAATTGGTAGACTGAGGTTGACATATATACACT
Source organism: Okapia johnstoni (assembly GCA_024291935.2). Taxonomy (NCBI): domain Eukaryota; kingdom Metazoa; phylum Chordata; class Mammalia; order Artiodactyla; family Giraffidae; genus Okapia; species Okapia johnstoni. The sequence continues at coordinate 50,803,914 of CM044322.1, forward strand.
GCTATGTCTAAAAGAGATAACTAACGAGAACCTGCTGTAAAGCACAGGGAACCCTACTCAATGCTCTGTGACCTCAGTGAGAAGAAAATCCAAAAAAGCAGGGGTATATGTATAAGTATGGCTGATTCACTTTCCTGTACAGCAGAAAAGAAGGCAACATTGTAAAGCAACTATACTTCAACAAGTTTTTTTTTTTTTTTTTTTTTTTATAAAAAGTGTTGGTGAGGCTGTCAGAAAACAGGCACTGTTTGTAAGAATGTGTGGTCACACAGACTTCTTGGAGAACAGTTTGATTGAATTTATTGAAATTTAAGGCATATGCTGGCTTAGACCTATGTTATCCAATATACAAAAGCCACCAGCTATGTGTGCTTGTCTAAATTTAAATGTTAATTAACATCCAATCCCAAAGAAAGGGAGTGCCAAAGAACGTTCAAACTACCCCCCAACTGCACTCATTTCACACGCTAGCAAAGTAATGCTCAAAATTCTCCAAGCCAGGCTTCAACAGTACATGAACCAAGAACTTCCACATGTTCAAGCTGGATTTAGAAAAAGCAGAGGAACCAGAGATCAGATTGCCAACATCCACTGGATCATAGTAAAAGCAAAAGAATTCCCGGAAAACATCTACTTCTGTTTCATTGACTACATTAAAGCCTTTGACTATGTGGATCACAACAAACTGCGGAAAATTCTTAAAGAGATGGAAATACCAGACCACCTTACCTGCCTCCTGAGAAATCTGTATGCAGATCAAGAAGCAACAGTTAGAACTGGATATGGAACAACAGACTGGTTCCAAATAGGAAAAGGAGTACATCAAGGCTGTATATTGTCACCTTGCTTATTTAACTTATATGCAGAATACATCATGCAAAATCCCAGGCTGGATGAAGCACAAGCTGGAATCAAGATTGTTGGGAGAAATATCAATAACCTCAGATACGCAGATGACATGACCCTTATGGTAGAAAGCCTAGAGGAACTAAACAACCACTTGATGAAGGTGAAAGAGGAGAGTGAAAAAGCCAGCTTAAAACTCAACATTCAAAAAACTAAGATCATGGCATCCAATCCCATCATGCTAAGTCATTTCAGTTATGTCCAATTCTTTGTGACCCTATGAACTGTAGCCTGCCAGGCTATTCTGTCCATGAGGATTCTTCGGACAAGAAGCCTGGAGTGGGTTGCAGTGCCCTCCTCCAGGGGATCTTCCCCACCCAGGGATCAAACCCACATCTCTTATGTCTCCTGCATTGGCAGGCAGGTTCTTTACCATTAGCGCCACCTGGGAAACCCAACACTTCATTGCAAGTAGATGGGGAAATAATGGAAACAGTGACAGACTTTATTTTCTTAAACTCCAAAAGCACTACAGATTCTGACTGCAGCCATGAAATTAAAAGACGCTTGTGGGCAGCGAAAAGCAAAGGAGAAAAGGAAAGATATACCCATTTGAATGCAGAGTTCCAAAGAATAGCAAGGAGAAATAAGAAAGCCTTCCTCAGCGATCAATGCAAAGAAATAGAGCAAAACAATAGAATGGGAAAGACTAGAGATCTTTTCAAGAAACTCAGAGAGACCAAGGGAACATTTCATGCAAAGATGGGCTCAATAAAGGACAGAAATGGTAGGGACCTAACAGAAGCAGAAAACATTAAGAAGAGGAGGTAAGAATACACAGAAGAATTGTACAAAAAATTTCCTCACAATCCAGACAATCACGAGGGTGTGATCACTCACTTAGAGCCAGACATCCTGGAATGTGAAGTCAAGTGGGCCTTAGGAAGCATCACTACGAACAAAGCTAGTGGAGGTGATGGAATTCCAGTTGAGCTATTTCAAATCCTGAAAGATGATGCTGTGAAAGTGCTGCACTCAATATGCCAGCAAATATGGAAAACTCAGCAGTGGCCACAGGACTGGAAAAGGTCAGTTTTCATACCAATCCCAAAGAAAGGCAATGCCAAAGAATGCTCAAACTACCGCACAGTTGCACTCATCTCACATGCTAGTAAAGTAATGCTGAAAATTCTCCAAGCCAGGCTTCAGCAATACGTGAACTGCGAACTTCCAGATGTTCAAGCTGGTTTTAGAAAAGGCAGAGAAACCAGAGAACAAATTGCCAACATCCGCTGGATCATTGAAAAAGCAAGAGAGTTCCAGAAAACCATCTATTTCTGCTTTATTGACTATGCCAAAGCCTTTGACTGTGTGGATCACAATAAACTGTGGAAAATCCTGAAAGAGATGGGAATACCAGACCACCTGACCTGCCTCTTGAGAAACCTGTATGCAGGTCAGGAAGCAACAGTTAGAACTGGACGTGGAGCAACAGACTGGTTCCAAATAGGAAAAGGAGTACATCAAGGCTGTATATTGTCACCCTGCTTATTTAACTTATATGCAGAGTACATCATGAGAAACGCTGGGCTGGATGAAGCACAATCTGGACTCAAGATTGCCGGGAGAAATATCAATAACCTCAGATATGCAGATGACACCACTCTTATGGCAGAAAGTGAAGAAGAACTAAAGAGCCTCTTGATGAATGTGGAAGAGGAGAGTGAAAAAGTTGGCTTAAAGCTCAACATTCAGAAAACTAAGATCATGGCATCCGGTCCCATCACTTCATGGCAGATAGATGGGGAAACAGTGGAAACAGTGGCTGACTTTATTTTTCTGGGCTCCAAAATCACTGCAGATGGTGATTGCAGCCATGAAATTAAAAGATGCTTACTCCTTGGAAGGAAAGTTATGACCAACCTAGATAGCATATTAAAAAGCAGAGACATTACTTTGCCAACAAAGGTCCATCTAGTCAAGGCTATGGTTTTTCCAGTGGTCATGTATGGATGTGAGAGTTGGACTATAAAGAAAGCTGAGCGCCGAAGAATTGATGTTTTTAACTGTGGTGTTGGAGAAGACTCTTGAGAGTCCCTTGGACTGCAAGGAGATCCAACCAGTCCATCCTAAAGGAGATCAGTCCTGGATGTTCATTGGAAGGACTGATGTTGAAGCTGAAACTCCAATACTTTGGCCACCTCATGCGAAGAGCTGACCCATTGGAAAAGACCCTGATGCTGGGAAAGATTGAGGGCAGGAGGAGAAGGGGATGACAGAGGATGAGATGGCTGGATGGCATCATTGACTCGATGGACATAGGTTTGGGTGGACTCAGGGAGTTGGCGATGCACAGGGAGGCCTGGCATGCTGCGGTTCATGGGGTCGCAAAGAGTCAGACATGACTGAATGACTGAACTGAACTGCTCCTTGAAAGAAAAGCTGTGGCCAACCTAGACAGCATATTAAAAAGCAGAGACATTACTTTGCCAACAAAGGTCCGTCTAGTCAAAGCTATGGTTTTTAGAGTAGTCATGTATGGATGACCATGAAGGAGGCTCAGCACCAAAAAATTGATGCTTTTGAACTGTGGTGTTGGAGAAGACTCTTGAGAGTCCCTTGGACTGCAAGGAGATCAAACCAGTCAATGTTAAAGGAAATCAGTCCTGAATATTCATTGGAAGGACTTATGCTGAAGCTGAAGCTCCAGTACTTTGGCCATCTGAATCGAAGAGTCGACTCATTGGAAAAGACCCTGATGCTGGGAAAGACTGAAGGCAATAGGAGAAGGGAATGAAGAGGATGAGATGGTTGGATGGCATCACTGACTGAACGGACATGAGTTTGAGCAAGCTCCAGGAGATGGTGAAGGACAGGGAGGCCTGGCGTGTTTCAGTCCATGCGGTCACCAAGAGTTGGACATGACTGAGTGGACAACAACAAACACAATCACAATTTCACTTCCTCAGTTGCACTAACTACATGTCAAGTGCTCAAGAGTTAAATGTTAGCAAATGTCTACCATCTGGGACAACATGGAATAGAAGAGTTATATCATTGTAAAATATTCTATTGGCCAGCACTACCTTAGATGCAGAAATTTCACTTGAAGGTGTGAAATCTTAAAGAAATAATAACACATGAACCCACATGCAAAGTTGTTCCTAAAACATTGTTTGCAATAAGAGAAACTGGAAAAACTGGTAACCAGGACCACTAAAAAAAAAGGAATGGTTAAATCATGGTACATCCATACTATCCTTAGTTGTTTTCCATTTTACTAACATGAAAATACCTCTTAAGTATAGTGTTAGGTAACAAAAAGCCAATTACAAAATAATAGTAGCAGCCCATTTGCATTAAAACTCTTATAAACCAAAATTTCAGGGATTCCCTGATGGCTCAGGGAAAGAACCCGCCTGATGGTAAAGAACCCGCCTGCCAATCCTGAGAAGATCACACATGCCACAGAGCAACTAAGCCCATGCACCACAACTACTGAGCCTGTGCTCTAAAGCCCAGGAGCCACAACTACTGAGCCCACGTGCTGCAACTACTGCAGCCTGCACACCCTAGAATCCATGCTCCCCAACAAGAGAGGCCACCACAATGAGAAGCCCACGCACCACAACTAGAGAAAAGCCCAACAGCAACGAAGACCCTGTACAGCCAAAAATAGATAAGTACATTTTTTAAAATTGTTTATTTCTGTTAGGTGTGTGAGTGAATACAGAGAAAAAGATCTAACTACAGTGAGTCTCCCTAGGAAGAAGGTAGGGTTGGTAGAGGTCAAAGGAAGGGGGGGACTTTAGCTTTGTCTGTCATATTTGAATGTTTTTAAACAAGAACAAAATTAAAATAACTAATAGAGAATATCAGTGACCCAGGATTGGAGGAGAAGGTTGGATCTGTCTTCAGCACAGAATCTGGTGCTCACTGGGCTCTGTCATGGACCCATGGAATCACCCAGGGGTCTAGGCCAGGTCCCCCAAATATGAGGCATCAAAGTGTAAAAGCACCAGTGTATGTGGTGGCGACATCCATGGCCTTGGCAGCCACCAGCCATCATCAACATGACAGCAGCAAAGGCCAGCTGTACTGGGCCCTCCCCATTGGCACCAGTAGCCCCCAGCCAGGCCTGGTGAGCAATGGGGTGGCAGCAGCAGCCTGGCCAGTCTCCTCAATTCACGCGGCTTCAAGGTCGGCTGAGATGTGAAACAAACATTACAACAGGTAGGAGGGTAGATGGCCATTGGCTCAGGAGGCTAGAGCCAGGGGAGACATCTGTTTAGACTTCTGAGAGATTCTGGGCAACTGGAGGACAATTTGGGGTGGGAAGAATGTGGAGAAATTATGCTTTGTGACTGTGAACTATTCTATGCCTAGACTGGTGTGTTAGTCTGCTTGGGCTGCCATAACCAAACACAGCAGACTGGGTATGGTAAACAACAGAAATACATTCTCTCACAGTTTTGGAGGCCAGAGTCCAAGATCAAGGTGTCAGTAGGGCTGTATTCTTCTGAGACCTCCTTGGCTTGTAGATGACTGTCTTCTCCTTGTGTCTTTTTTTTTTTTTTTTTTTAAGGATGTGAACTCTTTTTTTTAGTATTTATTTATTTGGCTGTGTTGGGTCTGAGTTGCAGTGTGTGGGTTTAGTTGCACATGGGATCTTCGCTCTCTGACCGGGGATGAAACCCATGTCCCCTGCATTTGAAGGTAAATTCTTAACCACTGGACACTCCTTGTGTCTTCACACAGTCTTCCCTCTGTACATATCTATGTCCTAATTTCATTATAAGGACATTGGTCATCATGCATTAGGGTCCATCCTAATTACCGCATTTTAATTTAATCACCTTTGTAAATGCCCTGTCTCCAAACATAGTCACATTCTGAAGAACTAGGGGTTAGGAATTCAACCATGTGTTTGGGGGAGGCAGACACAATTCATTCCACAAAATTGGTATTGCCCAGGAAACACTAGTTGCTCATTCAGTCAATCTTTTGTTCACTCAAGAAATATTTATGGAGCATCCTCTCTGTGGCAGGTACTGTATTTGGTGCTGAGGATAAAAAGATGAATGAAACACAGGCTTGGTCCTCAAGAAACTTGTAATAAGGAGACAAGTGCACAACTCAATACAATACAGATCTGCCTTCCTGAGTTCAGCGACCAGCTGTCTGCTGACCTTATTTTCCAAGCCACCAACCACCGTGGAGCCTCCTAGGCTCAGCTCTGCTTCTTAGCTGGGACATCCGTCACTTGATCTCCTTTAACATAAACTCCTTGCCTGAACCAGGACCAGAAATTGCCAGCATGGAACATTATCCGTGATTCATCATCCATTCATTCAAGATTCATCTGTTAAGCACTTATGATAAGCCCTGTTTTGTATACTCAGAGTTACAATCAAGCAGACACATCCCTGACCTCAAGGAGTGAGTGAGTGAAAGTTGCTCAGTCGTGTTCGACTCTTTGTGACCCCATGGACTCTACAGTTCACGGAATTCTCCAGGCCAGAATATTGGAGTGGGTAGCCTTTCCCTCCTCCAGGAGATCTTTCCTACCCAGGGATTGAACCCAGGTCTCCCACACTGCAGGTGGATTCCTTACCAACTGAACTATCAGGGAAGCCTGACCTCAAGGAGTATATAATCTAAAATGGAGCAACATACAGTGATCAATAAAACAAGTAAGCATACTCACTGTGATGAAAATAAACTCACAAAACATAAATATTGATATAGAGTGAGTAGAAGAGTTATTTTAAATAAGGTGGTAATGAGGTGACTGTTGAGCAGACAGACCTACGAGGGTGAGCCCTTTGGGTGAGTGTCTGGGAAGAGCATTGAACCAGGCAGATAAAACAGCAAGTGCTCAGATGAGAGTGTGGACTATTTGGGGGAGAGCAGAGAGGCCAGCAGACTGTCATTGCATGGGGAGATATGATCTGGCACAGAACAGAGGAGGCACTTTCCTGCAGGACCTGGTGGGTTCTGGGAGGAAGTTGTGCTCACTCTGTCTGCAGTGGGAGATGATTCCAGGATTTTGAGACTGATTGCTCACACTGGCTGTGTGGAGGGGAAATGACAGCAAATGTTGGGCAGCTCTACAAGCACCCTGGGGAGAGAAGACGGGGTCCTATCCCTGGGAGTGGTAAGAAGCAACAAGATCAAAGGTAGAGCCGAAAGATGATAAGGTGAATGACTCAGACATGCTCTCGATTTAGTCTAGAAATGGACAGAAGGTGTAAATGCAGGGTCAGTCTCTCTTAGCTCAACTTGCTAGTCCAAAATCAACAGCCAGCATCATGAGTGGGGCCAGTGGTGATGCTCAAGAAAGGCACCAATGATGTGATGGCTGACTGTTATTAAATATCGTGAGCAAAGTGATGAAATCACATGGAAACAAAGATATGGGCACCATTACAGTACAAACGAATTTGCTCTGAGTTCAGCCAAGGACCAGTCTGAAGCCCTTTTTCAGATCTGATGGCCAAAATCACTGTGAAGGATGCACGCCAAGGACTGATGTGCCCATCCTACAAATGGGGCCAGAGGGGCAGAGCTGTGTTTGCATTCTTCCCGGTGCTGCTGGGCAGAGTGCTGGGTTTTGAGAGTCTCTGAAATGGTGACTGTCACAGAAAACAAAACCGTTTTCAACTCAAAATTTCTGATCACAAAACTGAACATTTAGGCCTGAGGTCAAGCACCAGCCCAGCCAGGTTCTACCCATTTATGTCTCCAGACAGCCTGGCCCAGGGGACTGGGCAGTGATAGGCAGCGTAGATTCTGGCCCTAGTTCTGCTTTGATTTAATGCTGTGACCCAGTTTCTCCATTTATACAGTGGTAACAGTATCTTCCTTTTCCTTCCTTGCTGAGAGATGAAGGCCCTAGCTATATCCAAGAGGCTAATGCAATATTTGGCAAGACCTAACAATGCTGATTGGATTGCTCTCTTGGTGCAGGGAAGATGGGATTGTGTGAGGTCCAATGCAATTACTTTACCTTACAAAATAATAGTGCTTTTATCATCAAAGCACTTTCTACCATTATTCTGGAGAAAAAGACAAGGATACCCACTGTCACCACTTCCATTTAACTTTATACCATAAGGCAAACGAAAGAAAAATGAAGAGACTGTTCAGACAAGAAGTAAAACTACCTCTATTAGCAGCTGTGATTGTATACGTCAAAAGTTCAAAACAATCCGCAATTAGAATTAGAATTAATTAGAACTAGATTAATTAGAATTAATAGAATTAACAAGTGGATTTAACTACAACACTGCATAGAAAGTCAATATAAAAAATTAATCATATTTCTAAATATATGCTAACAACAAAGAATTGGAAAAGAAAATTTTTTACAGAGATATAGTTGGTTTACAATATTATATTAGTTTCAGATGTACAACATGATTCAAAATTTTTATAGATTGTACACCATTTAAAGTTATTATAAAATGTTGGTTATATTCCCTTTGTTGTGCAATATATCCTTGTAGCCTAATTATTTTATACATAGCAGTTTGTAATCCTTAATCCCTTACCCCTATCTTGCTTTTACTCCCTGATAATTACCAGTGTTTTCTCCGTATCTGTGAGTCTGTTTCTGTTCTTTCTTTTTTTTTTCAGATCCCATATATGTGATATCATGCAGTATTTCTTTTTATTGATTCATTTCACTTAACATAATTCCCTCCAAGTCCATGCATGTTCCTGCAAATGGCAAGATTTCATTCTTTTTTATGACTGAGTAGTATTCCTTGTATGTATGTATGTGTGTGTGTGTGTGTGTATATATATATACACCACCTCTTTGTTACCCATTCATCTGGTGATGAACTCTGAAGTTGCTCCCATATTTTGACTACTATAAATAATGCTGCTATGAACATGAGTTTCCCTGGTCACTCAGATGGTAAAGAATCTGCCTGCAATGCAGGAGACCTGGGTTCAATCCCTGGGTCAGGAAGATCCCCTGGAGAAGGGGCTGGCTACCCACTCCAGTATTCTTGGCTGGAGAATCCCATGGAAATAGGAGCCTGGCGGGCTGCAGTCCATAGGGTGGCACAGAGTTGGACACAACTGAAGCAACTTAGCACACGTGCACGCATGAACCTGGGGTGTTGTGTACCTTTTCAAATTAGTCTTTTTGTTTTCTTCAGATGTAGACCCAGGAGTGGAGTTGTCAGATCACATGGTAGTTCTATTTTTAGTTTTTTGAGGAACCTCTATACTGTTTTCCACAGTGGCTGCACCACTAGCTCGAGAATAACGTTGTTCTGCAAAACACAGTCTCAGAGTTGCTGACTTGGAATGATATTATTAAAAGTATAATTAGTGGGACTTTCCTGGTAGTCCAGTGGTTAGGAATCTGCCTTGCAATGCAGGTGACACAGGTTCGATCCCTGGTTGGGGAACTAAGATCCCACATGCTGTGCAGCAACTAAGCCCACACACTGCAACTACATCGCCCACTAAGCCCACAACTGAGCCCACATCACCACATTTAGAGAGTCCGTGCACCTCAACAAAAGATCCTACATGATGCAGAGAAGATCCTTCGTGCCACAACTAAGGCCCAACACAGCCAAATAAATAAATAAATGTAAATATTTTTTTAAGTATAACTCAGTTCAGTTCAGTTCAGTCGCTCAGTCGTATCCGACTCTTTGTGACCCCATGGACTGCAGCACGCCAGGCCTCCCTGTCCATCACCAACTCCCAGAGTTTACTCAAACTCATGTCCATTGAGTCGGTGATGCCATCCAACCATCTCGTCCTCTGTCATCCCCTTCTCCTCCCTCCTTCAATCTTTCCCAGCATCAGGGTCTTTTCAAATGAGTCAGTTCTTCGCATCAGGTGGCCAAAGTATTGGAGTTTAACTAGATTCCAAGAAATCACGGGAGTCACGATTTTGTTAGTGTGTCAGTTGGATCATTCTGGGAAGCAGATTCTAAGATGAAGTTAGAAGTGCAAGAGGTTTATTGGGAGTGATGCTTGTGAAAGACAAAGGGAGGAAGGAGCAGGAGTAAGCCTCCCCATTGTGAGGGCTCTGATAGGGAGAGGACTGGGGGAGGAAGGAGAAAAGGATAGGAAATGCCTTCAACTGCTGTGCAGCTCCAAGGAAATCTTGGCCAGGCCAAAGGGGAGCGCTGGCAAAAAGTGTCTTTAGTAGAGTTCCAGGTTGGACACAAAGCATCATTCCCTGGGGCCCTCACCTTTCTCTGTCATTGGCTGGGGGCTGCTTGGGAAGAGTGTGGCATTAGCTCAAACATCGCCACCAGAGGCTGACAGCTGGCTGCACACCTCAGAGCTGACTGACAAGTCCTTTCTTAGAGGGAGATCCAAGCGGCGTATTTCCATGGTTGTCACAAGAAGCCTACAAGGTCTTTAGGAAGGATGAAACTTCCTACTGTCAAATTCTAAGGAGAAAGTATGACACTAGCCTTTTATAAGGGACGGTGAAAATATAACAGATACAGAAGGAGACATTGGAGCAGGGCATTATTTGGTGGTTTATGATAGAATTTGTTTTTAGCTTTCAAATCCATCTTGTCAAGAACTGTATTACACTGAGTGAAGGATTTCCTTACTATTGGCCAGGGCAGCGGTCCCCAACCTTTTCATCAGCAGCGACCAGTTTCATGGAAGACAACTTTTCCCTGGACGGCAGGGGTGGGGGGAGTTCAGATAGTAATGCAGGCCTGAACTTGAGCCGCAGAAGCTTCTTTCTTTGCTCACCCACTGCTTGCCTCCTGCTGTGTAGCCAGGTTCCTAACAGGCTGTGGACTGGTGTGGGCACACAACCTAGGGGTTATATCCTGGGTATATCCTGTAAATGTAGTCCTGGATGTCAACTTGGCAAATTTGATCCTTCCACTGATCCTCTAGCACCTCCAAACTCTCCTGCAAGTACAAAGAGGACTTAAATGACAAGACCCTTGGCCACATAGAGTCTGGGGCCAACATTGGCTTCCTGACATCACAGCTGGGAGTCAATAAGTCCATGGGAGCCTTGTGGGTTCTCCAACTCCTGTCCAGTCTCCAGAGTCTCCATTAGGTATTCACACATGACTGCTCACTGTTTCTAGCTTCTGGAAAAAAACTCTGGAGTCCAACCCTTCCACTCACGGGTTCCATCCTCTATCTAATGAAACCTTTCTTTTTCTCCAGGAACATTTTGTCTCTTCTCCACCTTCTCTTATGGCCCCAAACCATTTTATTGCTCAGAATAACATCCATGTTATATGTGGAATGAGTCCTGGGTATGTGAGATTATAATATCTAATGTAACTGATAAAAAGGGAGCCTATTAAAAGAAGCATAAAATAAAGAGAATGCTACAAAAACAAGGAAACAAATGAATACTTGACAAATAAATAGAGCTTTTGGATGGTAAAACATTATGCTGAATGGAACTTAATTACAGAGGGAAGGGTGTGAAAGTTTTAGGAAAATTTATTCTGTTACATGTGGAAGTAATGAACCATGAATCAAAGAACATGTGATTTCCATTTCAACACCAAACTTCCTAAGTATATCCCCCAAATAATATGGTTTGCTTATTAGATTTCAAGAATTAATCCAAGTTGGGCTTCCAAACGCACATTTTGGAAAAAATGAATAATAAGAAAAACACAATAAAATGCAAGCATTCCTTTGCTGGCCCAGACAACACGAAAACATATCCACTGCTGAAAGGCACCAAGTAAACTAAAGTCCCCAAGGGTTCCACCACCCACAAATGCTATTCAGTGTTCTCATGTGGGTGTGTTTCCCTTGAGGTCCATCCATATACATATCCACACATGCTGGGATTTCCCCCTCACTCCTGGAAGTCTCCAGGAGACTTCCTCTTCTACGTGGAAATATTCCCAGACTACATGATTTCTTGTCTCTGGACAGGTGGTCATCTTCTGCATAAGCAGGACACCAGTTGACCACCCAGATGATGCCACCACCCCAGAAGTTTTAGTCTGGAGTCCAGAGGAGTCATTTCCCCTTGGGGGTGGGGTTGGAGGCTGAGCAGCAGGTATTGACTGGGAAGGGGCCTGAGGGAGCCTTCTTGGGAGCTGGAAATTGAATGTCTCGATCTGGGTGGTGATCATATCTGTACAATGTCACTGGGCTGTACACTTTAAGATTCATACGCTTAAGACATGTGACTATCTCCAAAAAAAAATCAGAAAAGAAAAAAGAAAGAGAATGGGATGAGATGAAGGGGGATGGCAAAGAAAGACTTGTGGAAAGTTTTGCTGTAATAGGAAGCAAAGAAATGGGTCAGTGGCTGGAAGCAGATCTAGATAGGGTTAAAGGAGAGTGGTTTAAAGTGAAAGATATTATGGTCTGTTGTGATGCAATTGTAAGGATCCAAGAGGGAGGGGAGGTTGATAACAAAGAACAGAGTGGGCTCAGTTGCTGAGCAGGGAAACTAGTACAGAAATGCTCCACTCCTAGGGTCTGGCCTAGGAAGCTCACCTAACCTCCACCCCTGCCAGGGGTTGGGTAGATCCTCAGCCCCACTAGGTCATCACTGTAGACTCTGCACACACACACCCCAACCCCACATTCCTGCAGCTCTGGGAGAATACCATGCTGTCTTCCCCTTCCAGGTCTTGAACAACAGCCTGCTTTTCCTGGGATGGAAGACCAGGAGCCTGACATAGTCAGTATCTACTCTTATCAGCAGCCCCCCCCCCCCCCACCATCCCAGGATAGAGGCCAAGGGTGAATGATTCCTAAAAGGTCCACTAAGGAAGCAGACTGCATCGCCCAAGGCCTCTGAGGTTGGTTGGCACAAAAACAACAGGAAACTGGTATTAAATCCTTGTTTGAAGTATGATCTTGGGCAACTCACTTCTCTCTCAGTTTCCTTCTTTGTAAGATCAGCTGGTTTCCAAGGTTCTTTCAGTTCTGACTCTCTGAGTCAGTGAGTCTAGGCACAGAAGGGTCTGGGTGCCATGCAGGAGACAGCCTGAGGCAGCTGGTGCCCCATTCCTTCCCTCTCAGGGTCTCTTTTCCGTGTGGGGTTTGCCACACGAAGGATGGAAGCTTCTCAGAGGCTCCCTCAGGGCCTCCCGGGAGCAGAATCAGAACCTACAATCTACCAAGCATAATAACTAGTTGATAAATTAAGAGCAGGGAACTCACAAGCGTTTATGAACAAGGCAGGACGCTTGGCTGAATGTTGACTAACGGGTCAGAGGCCAAAGCTGTGGAGAGAGCCAGATACACAACAGAAGAGGTGCAGGAAGGACCGGCCTGCGCTCAGGTAAACACACTGAGAGCCTCAGTGCCCGAGCCTGCCAGGTGGGGAAGAAATGTGAGGAGGAACTAAATGGGGACTTTACTGGGTGTTGAGCTTAGGGACTGTTTTTGTTTGGGGTCTAGTCATAAATTAATCCTACACGTAAGTGTTCCCAGAAAGAGAACCCAGAAAAAATATTTCAGTTTTAGTCTATGGAATGAATCTTTGGGTCTCCAAGGCCCAACCAAGCTCTCCTCCCTCTCAGACTCCCCCTCACCCACTCACCCTCTGGTGAGATGCCTGGAGTGTGAAGACAGGACCCTTTCTTCTTGGAGAGAGAGGAGGCTGAGGCAGGAAGATAAGCAGTGATTAAGGCTGAGGGAGGCAGATAAAGCTCTGTTTAATTTGGCTCTCCTTGCTCAGCCCTGGTCCCTGCCCAGATTCTCAAAAATAGAACAGCCAGCCCGGTGGAAGGAAAAGGACAAACAGCAGAAACGCATGTAAACAGATTTAAGGAAAAGCCGAGAGAGAAGAGATGGGCTGGGCCAGGCTGTGTGGAGAGTCCTCCTCCCGCTGCCCTCCTCCCACAAGGCCCAGAGGGCACAGAGCCTAGGAGACTCGCTGGGGTGTCACAGATCCCACCTCAGGTACCATAGTGGGGAGCTGAGCCAAGCCGTTGGAGGTAGAAGCCGAAGTTCTACAAGTGACCTAGGTCCCCAACCAGGGCTTCCATCCTGTCCCCAAGTGCAAACCCTCTGCAGGGACCATGAGCCACTGCCCACGTCACAGCCACTTTATCCTTGTGCCAAATGAAGCCTGGTGTCCCTGCCACATCAGACAAGAAGTCTTCCTGCCCTGAAACCTGTGTCGTAGAGGACCCTCCCTGGGGCTTCCTCGGACCACAGCCCCCCGCCTTGAGGCAGAGTCAATGTGACCAGTGGGATGGCCCTGCCCAGAGCCATGCTCTGCCTTTAGAATTTAGACCATGCTCGGTGGACCTAGGGCCCCCACATGTCCTATCCAAATGGTCCTGAGCTGCTTCTAGGACCACCACAGGACTCTGCCTCTGGCTCATCTCTCACAGGGATAGCCAAAAAGCAGTCATCTGTGGGAGACGGAAACAAGGTAAGACCCTGGGCTAGAGGTGGGGGCACATGTATGCCTGAAAGGCCCTCTACAATGCAAGCAGAAAGAGGTTGAGAAGGGAAGGGGTGAGCTTGGTGGGTTCTCTGAGCATCTCTTCTTTCTGGCACCAACACCAAAGAATTCAAAATTCATAAAACCTGGCCATCCAGTTGTTATGAAGGTATATTTATCAAGGTTGGAAAATAGAACACATTATAGTTTATGGTTTGCTGGCTTCTTAGAACTTTAAAATATTTAGACCTATGGTGTATGGGACTCTTGCCCTGAGTCCCACAAACACAAGAGTAAATCTGCCTAAAAATGAGTAAAATGTTTGCCCCTAGAGTCAGTTGCACCCCTTTGTGTGGTTCCTCCTCCTGCTGGTTCAAAGTGTCAGATTAAGACAAAGGAGATTCTTCAAGAATGAGTTTGTGGGCCCGGAGAGACATGAATCTGATCGTGTTGTAGCATGCTTACGAGCCTCCAGTGCCCCTGGATTCCAGAAAAAATTATTTGGAGTGGCACTCACGCCTCTTGGTGCCTTCTGCCTCCTCAAACTCACCCCTCAGCTTCCTCTACACACCCCCTAAATCCCCAACCCTCTGCGTCCAACTCCCTGTTTCCTCCTCCTTCCACGATCCCAGAATCTCCTCCTGCTTCTTGGCCAGGCCTTTCCTGGGTCACTTTGCCTTTCCTGAGTCAGCTGAAATGTCACCTCCTCCTGAATGCCTTCCTTGATTTGGTGCCCTCTGGTTCCTATAGCATTTCTCTCCTGGTCCCCCAGCAGCCTCTCAGTTTCTCTCTCTCTCAAGATGGGAGCACCTGGAGAAGATGTGGGGTTATTCTTGAGCACCAGGGCTGAGCACTTGTAATCCAATACCCGCTTGATAGTGAATGCACACGTATCTGAATGAAGGTCTGGTGAGCACACACACAGAGGGACTGGGAGTGGCGGGAGTTCAGTCCTAGACTCCACAAAGCTAGAGGAGAGTATTATTATCTTACAGGGCTTGATTTTCATCTTTAAAACAACCATCATAACGTGAAAGCACCGAACATCTCAGAGTACAGGACTGTTCTTTACACCTTAATAAACACTTAGCCATCTTCCTTTCACCCCCAAACTGGAGCAGCTGGGACACTGTGGTAAAAACCAGAAGACATCAAACCAACAAATCGAAAGTTCCACAGAATGGTCCCAAGTGACAAGGATCTGTGTGTGGAAAGAATAGAGCCTGATCCCCCCACCCCCACCCCCCACCCCCCACCATGGGTGACATCCTTTGTCCCGCAGCATTTAAGAACCAGGAGTCCCCAGGGAACAAAAGTTGCCTTTCCAGTGAACAGGAAGCTGCCTTACCAAGAGGTGGGGGCTCTGGCATGTTCTTGGGAGTTCATCTGTGAGAACTTAGAGTCAGAAGCAGTTCCAAAATCTCCTCTTCCAGAGAGAAAGAGTTAGTTGCTTAGTCATGTCCAATTCTTTGTGGCCCTATGAACCAGGCTTCTCTGTCCATGGAATTCTCCAGCAAGAATAATACTGGAGTGGGTTGCCATTCCCTTCTCCAAGGGATTTTTCCAACCAATGAATTTGGGTCTCCTGCATTGCAGACAGATTCTTTACCATCTGAGCCACCAGGGAAGAGGGAAGAAATTCCAAATATTCAAGCCCAGCTGTGGGAAATGTATGAAACAGGTAGGAATGCAGAAAAATAGAAGAAAACAATCCCAAAGATTTCCAAGAAAAGCCAGGAGTCACAGGACTCCTCTAAAGTCCCAGCGGCTCAAGGGCTCCCAATGGCCTTGACAAGCCTACCTTAGACTGCACAAGGTCAAGGACACGTCCACCCAACTTGCCTTCCACTCTTCTTTACTCACGGTCACACTTGCATTGTGGTCTGACAACTCATCCAGCTTCTCAGTCCCCTCCTTGTTTTCTCTCAGAGGCATTTCCCTTAATAAAATATATGCACGGTTAATCCCATCTTGTTACATGCTTTCCGGAGAACCCAGACAAACACTCTGACCTTTGGTGAGTCACTATCTCAGGACCCATAGCTCTCATTTGCTGTGTTAAGAGAGGATCTACTTGAGACTCTTGTATCGACATAAAATAAAAACAAAGAAAACATGTCAGACATTTTATTTAGTGCACTAACTGATGAAGGAACCCATATGATGTTACTGGTTCAGTATACATGGGCAGATAAAAGATGCTGAAATGAATTTACAAATAGATCCAAAGCAAGTCAATAATCAATTGCATCCTACTGTATACAACTAATTTCCTTTTTTTGGCGGGGGAGAGAAAAATCATTTGCATTATTAAGCTTTCTACAATTTACAGAACTATAACAGGTGCACTAAACAGGACACTCAGTAATCATTTGCTTACTCATTTCAGGCTTTCATATTTTTTCCTGACTGGAAAGAACAGGATTAGATGAGATGATCTCTGGAGTTTTCCATAGCCCATATAACCGTGCTCACTTGTCATAACTGAAATCTGGTCCTTTTGCACACTGCTGGAGCCTCCCACCCTGAAAAAATCAACCAGTAGCCTTTCTCTGAGCATGGCCCCCTGATTAGGAATTGGCATTCTGTGGGTTCTGGATTGAACATTAATTGGTAATTAAGAAAAAAAATTGTGGTGCTGGAGAATACTCTTGAGAGTCCCTTGGATAGCAAGGAGATCAAACCAGGAAATCTTAAAGGAAATCGGTCCTAAATATTCATTGGAAAGACTGATGCTAAAGCTGAATTTCCAATCTTTGGCCACCTGATGTGAAGAACCGACTCACTGGAAAAGATCCTGATGCTGGGAAAGATTGAGGGCAGTAGGAGAAGAAGGTGACAGAGGATGAGATGGTTGGATGGCATCACTGATTCAATGGACATGAGTGTGAGCAAACTCCAAGAGATAGCGAAGGATAGGGAAGCCTGGCATGCTTCAGTCCACGGGGTCACAAACAGTCAGACACAACTTTGAACAACAACAAAGACAAAAAATTATAGAGAGTAGTCATCCTTTAAAATTGAAAGGAACCTTACAGGATGTAAAACACTCATCATAGTTCTAAGTTTCAAACAACAGAAATAGCCTCTAATTAAGTAGAGAAGGACCAGTAGCTCACAGAATTATGGAAGCCTGGAGCATGTGTCTGGCCAGGAAATGAGGGGAGGGGGGCATCCAGCCCAGGGCCATTATAATCACCCCTGCATGCTTGATTTAACACCGCTGGCACCAGTTGCTGAGCCATTAGACTCTCCACAGCCACCGTTAAAAAGAACTCTCTAGGTCTTCCCTTGTGGTCCAGTGGTTAAGAAATCCGCCTGTCAATGCAGGGGACATGGGTTCAAACCTTTGTCCAGGAAGATTACACCTGCTGTGGGGCAACTAAGTCCATGCACCGCAACTACTGAGCTTGCACTCAGTAGTCCAAACCATTGAGTCCAGGAGCTGCAACTATTGAGCCTGCACACCTAGAACCTGTGCTCTGCAACAAGAGAAGCCACCACACTGAGAAGCTCTTGCACCACAACTAGAGAGGAACCCGTGCTCACCGCAACTAGAGAAAGCCCGTGTATAGCAATGAAGATCCAGTGCAGC
Organism: Okapia johnstoni; assembly: GCA_024291935.2. NCBI lineage: Eukaryota > Metazoa > Chordata > Mammalia > Artiodactyla > Giraffidae > Okapia > Okapia johnstoni. The sequence continues at coordinate 50,821,748 of CM044322.1, forward strand.
CAAAAATAAACAAACAATTTTTTTAAAAAAATCTCTAATTGATTTAGAGTCTTTACTTCTTCAAAACGCAGAAACAGCAGCAGCAGTCTATGACTGACTGTCCTTAGGGAATATCTCCATGGTCAGCCCTTTTCTAATTTCTGGTAGATGGTGAGTAGTATTTGATGTTCCTTGGGTTATAGATGCATCAGTCCAATCCTCTGTCCTCCCGTGGTTCTCCTTCTGTCTCACTCACTCCTCACATGGCCATCTTATTAGGACACGAGGCACACTGGACTGGGGGCTCAGCCTACTCCAGTATGACTTCACCTCAGCATAACTGAGTGAAGTGGAGTCTTTATTTCACTTTTTAACTTTAACTATATGTGTTTTTGTATGTGTTCATTGAAATGGTTCTCACAACATCAAAGACCTGGAAATGTTCTAACAATCCATTGTAGGAGACTAGTTAAAACTATAAATTGTTGTATATCCATTGGATGGAGTACTATTCAGTCACAGAAAAGTGAGATGGATCTATATATGCTGATATAGAACATGCTAAAAAGCTATGTAAGGAAAAAAACAAGATGCAGAAGAGCCTTATAGTTTGCTGACATTTACATTTCAGAATTATATTATAATTTTATGTATTATATAAATGTTCCATATATGTGTATATATACATATATTGCTCATGCATGAACATTTCTAGAAGAATGCTTTTGCTACGAGTAGTTATCTGGGTAAGGAGGCTGAATAGTGGTGGGACATTTGAACTGACTATTTTTTAGAAATGAGAATATATATTTTTTAATGTAGGGATTTTTGTTCAGTTTGCTTATTTGTGTATTTAAAGATGAAAGGATGAGAGGAGAAATGTCAAAGGAGAAAGGAGACCTGTTTCACAGCCATATCATGTGGTTGCTTCAGTTCCACATTCAAGGCCAGCGATGAAGTATAGGAACTGGCACCAAAGGAACAATCATAACACATCACGACAGAACACCTGTTACCTGTACCCCCACCTCAGCCCTGCACCACCTCAGCATCTTATGCAATGGTTTTATTACTTCTCTAATCTTTCTCCCCACAAGATATTGAGAACAGGAGTGAGAACAAGTATTCTCCCTCTTGAGGGGAGGGGAAACTGAGTACAGGACAAGCCCTGAATCCTTAGGGAGCCAACCAGGCACAGATACCACGCTTCTCGGCAGCTCCATCTGGACAAATAGCTCAGTTGGGGCCTTAGGAACTTTCTAGAGCAGCAGTTCTCCTGTTGGTCATCTCAGGTCCCACGACTTGGAGAGCAGAGCAAGTCTGATTTCCAGTGTAGCCCTGAGCACACTTCCACTCAAAGCTGGACATCAGAGAGTTCTCAACATACTCCACATTCTTGTGCAGATGCCAGGCATAATGCCTGCCTTCAGGACGAAATTAACCCCTGACCTCCTCAAGCTTGATCAGATGCCAGTCAAAACTCACATCAAAACCAGCAGTAATAAACCACAGCCTCTGGGCACGTGGCAGGAAGGGGACAGATGAACCACCTCCTTCTCAAGATTCGCCGCAGGCCTCACGTTCACTCCTCCAGGTGAAGACAAAAGAGTGCGAAAGGGACGCAGACCTCAGCCCGCACCTGGCTTCATTAAGAATGACCTCTTAGGAAAACTGCTGAGGAAATTTAAAGATCTCTTGTTATTTCCATTTGAAGATATTGCTGTCCAAGTTTTAGTTGCGTTTGGACCTTCTTAAGGTAGAAGCTCGATGTCTTTGTGTCTTACCTCCCACATTCAATTCATCTGCAATCTCATCAGTTCTGTGTTCAAAGGAATTCCCAAGTGTGTGTGCTTCTCCCCAGCTCACTGCCACCACCTGAGTCAAGGTTACCACTCCCTCTCTCTCTTCCCCGTACAATCAAGTTCTCTACCAACAGCCCAAGAAGGTAAGTAAATGTGAATTAGAGCAGGACACACTCAGAGTGTAAGCACTTCTAAGAGCTTCCCAACAACACTTAGAGCCACACCCCATGAGCTGCCCTTGCTGCCGCCCTCCAGCCTTGTCCTCCTGGCCCTTGTTTGCCAGCAATACACCAAACCCTTCCTGTCCCTTGAGCATGACAAATGTGTTCCAGAGCCTGGGGTTCTCTTTCTGGCATCTTTCTATGGCTGGATCCTTGTCCTGGTTCCTCAGTTCAGGTCACTTCCTCAAGAAAAATCCTTCTTGGCCACTATTCTGGTCTCTTGCTGCCCCTATACACCCATTGCCTGGTTTTCTCTTTCTCAAAGCACTTAGCACGGCCTGCAATTAATGCATTATTTTTAAAAATAATTTTATTTATTGATTTACTTTTGGCTGTGTTGGGTCTTCATTGCTGTGTGGGCTTTTCCCTAGTTGCAGCGGCAAGCGGGGACTACTCTCTAGTTGTGCTTGGGTTTCCCATTACAGTGGCTTCTCTTGTTGTGGAGCACGGGCTCTAGAGCACGTGGGCTTCAGTAGTTGTGGCACATGGGCTCAGTAGTTGTGGCTCCCAGACTCTAGGGCACAGGCTCAATAGTTGGGGTGCACAGGCTTAGCTGCTCTGTGGCATGTGGGATCTTTCTGGATTAGGGACTGAACCCACATTTTCTGCATTGGCAGGTGGATTCTTTACCACTGAGCCACCAGGGAAGCCCCAATGCATTATTATTTTTTAAAACATATTTGTCTATTCTATTTATTATTTATCTGGCTGTGCTGCGTCTTAGCTGTGGCACTTGGGATCCTTAGCTGTGGCACTCGGGTCTTTGTTTTGTCTTGCAGCATTCAAACTTGTTAGATGCCGCATGTGGGATCTACTTTCCTGACCAGGGGTCAAACCTGGGTCCCCTGCAATGGGAGCATGGAGTTTCAGCCGCTGACTACCAGCGAAGTCCCTGCATTATTTTATTTAACCTCTGTGTCCTGGTCCCCACAAAGGTAAGCTCTAGGACAGTGGGAACCTGCCCTTGTCAGCTTACTCACGTTTGTGTCCTAGAAAACCAGATAGTGCCCAGTCTCACCTTTGGGATTGGTTCAATGAATCGGTCATCTTTCCAGAAGGGGAAATGGTATGAATGGAGCCATCCACATTCTCCTGCTGCTGGGTCAGGACTGGTGTCTCCCCTGGGATGGCATGACTCCTGTACAAAGTTAACCTGGCAAGGCAGGAGCCTAATCAGGAGATGTGGCCCGATTACTCTCTATCCAGGCCAATTTCACCAGCTAGAGGTCTTGTCTATGTCAGACATACACATACCCTCCAAGCAGGAGAAAGAGAGCATGGAAAATCAAGCACTGGCTCTGGAAGTTTCTGCCTGATGTAACACAAGTTACCTCCACTGACAGTTCATTGGCCAAAGTAAGTCATGTGACCAGAGCTGAGCTTCATGGGGACCAAAAGGGCTAGCCCTCCCCTTTGTAATTTTCTGTACTTCACTATGTTCCCCATTTATTATCTTTATAGTCTGAAAACAATGCTCTATTGGATAAAGAATTGTTGGAACTCCTCCCCGACAAAGCGGGCTTTGTCCTTTCCTTTAGATTTCAAGCACAAGCGGTGGGGAGATGCCAGGTTTGGGATTTAGAAAGTTCTCCCTGCTGATTGGAGGGAGTGAAGGGGAGTGGGTGGGACTGGAGAGCAGGAGACCAATCAGGAACTGAGACAGCTATTCAGGAGAGAAGGAAGGAAAAGGTCTCCCAGCATCTGTTTTGATCCACTGGGTGATTGGATATTGCCCTTCCCTGAGATCGGGACTCGGGGAAGTCACCACTGTGGGCCCATGGAGCTGTCCCATCAGGATGGGTGCATAAAACCAGGGCGAAGACTCCACCCGGCCCCAGAGGCCATGACACACCCCACTGGCGCTGTCATGTGGAGCCAAAGGAGTGGCCGCCGGGTCACCCAAGACACAGCCAGCAGGGCCAAGGTTGGGAGGAGGTGAGTGAGGCACAAATTAATGGAGGTGCTCACTCCTAAGTCTTGAGACCCTGCGAGAGCAGGGTCGGTTCTGAGTGTAATGCTTCCTTAAATTTTACACCCTAAAACCTCCCTGACCTCTCCCAAATTTCTACCCTGACCAGAAGCCAATGGGCTCAGACACTCTTCCCAGGGCCCTGGGAGCACCATGTTCCAACCTCCACAGGGCCCCCTGTCTGTTGGGCCGGCTGAACACTGACCTGGCCTTTCTGGTCTCCACCACCACCCTCTCCGGGGCCCTGTTTCATCTAACTGACGTCATACGGATTCCCATGTCCACATGCCTGGTCCCTACTGAGCCACCTGGACATTATCGGTCTCTACTGGACGCCACACGCCCCTCTGGGCCCCATGGACCCGGCCTTGCTGCTGCTGGCCAAGGATCACAGTCCTGTGGAGGCCGCTTGTCACACAAAGGCCATCTGTGAGCCGCACAGGAAATGCTCAGGGGCAGCCGACCAGCACTGGGCCCCAGGGGGTCAGTCCCCTACACGCAGCGGAGGCGTTTACACAGGCGGGCTGCCACCCTTTCCTGAATCTGGAAATAGGTCTGCCTGGTTACAGGAATCCCACAAACATAGCAACGCAGAGAGAGGCAGACCAGAGAGGTAGAAGCCACCCAATTTTGTCTGAAAGCAGAAACACCCAGTTGAAAAAGCCACAGGGTGAAACCTGCAATCACCCCTTAAAAAGCTGCAGAGACTATGTTTCCAGGAGAAGGAGGAGCCAGAGGAACTTTAGGAAGATTCGAGGGTGGAAGCTGAATGCCCTGAGCCAGCCTTGCACAATCCTGCTCCAGGGCCCACCAGAGGCTGTTCTTGCTCAGACAAGGGGTGAAAGCCCCAGGGCCATCACCTCTAGCCCAGAGTGGGTGAGATGGGGACACACACTCAACCCTCCTTCACTGGCCCTGCTCTGTCCCTGCAAATGCTTCCCTGGCAGGAGGTCTGAGCAGACACAACTCTTGGCTCTCCCATTGGGTGGCACTCATCCCTGGCTCACCCAGGGTGCAGACCCCAGAAGTCGCCCACTGGATGCCCCCTTCTCCATCCTCTCTTCGAGAAAGGAACCACCTCAGGGCTTCAGGGGTTGCTGCGGCAGCGGCATTGTGTTTCACCCCTGCCCTGCCAGCCGTGGGATCTCAGCCCCAGCCCCCCTCACTTGTGCCTGCAGATAGACAGGGACCAGGCTGGGTGAATTGGGGGGCCTCCCTTCCCCTCCTCTCTCACTCCTCTCTTTCCTCCTGCCCTCCCCATCCCCATCTCTCCTTCCCTGCCTGAACCTGCTTTTCACCTGCCTATTAGGACTCTGGGTAGGGCCAGGCAGCCAGGCAAATAGCAGGACTCCCAGTCAAATTTGAATGTCAGATAAATAATGGAATTGAGGGGCTACAAGTAGGGCCCGCATTGTATTAGCTAGGAAGCTGCCAGTGGGGAGCCCCAAGGCTCCTGGCCCCTCTGCCCCTGCTGGTGACGGGGGCTGGATGATGTCTGGCTTGCTCTGGTCCTTCCCAGGCAGCTCACTGTGCTCTTCCCAGAGGAGTGAGCAAGGAAAATGGGAGTAAAATGGGGAGGGGGGGGCAGGGAGAGGAGCCCCTAATGGCTTCAATATGGGAGCGAGCGAGTGGAAACTAGATGGGCTGTGCACACAAATCCAGGTGCAAAGCCTAGCTCCAGCTCTCATTGTTTCTGTCCTTAAGGAAGTCGTTTAACCTCTGAGAGCCCCAATTTCCTCGTCTGGAGATGGAAATTCTATTGCCCTAGTTGAATAATTAGGAACCATGGATATAAAGTGCCAGGTAGGCAGAGACTTTGAACAAACAGTAGCTACAGTCATGTTGGCTGTTGGCTCGTTAGTGGTTGCCTTGTGATGAACGGGGTGTCCAAGACCCAGCATTGCCCCGTCTCTCAAGGAGTTGATGGGCATCAAGCAAATCCTGCTCCATGAAGGCCCTTGCTGGGCAAGCAGGCCTAGAGCCTGCCCCTGGGGACAGAGGGTGAGCAGGCCTGGCTCCGGATCTGGCCAAGTGTGGGGAAGTGACCCAGAGCCACCGTGATTGTCTGGGAGACCCTGGGAGGTGTGGGTGTGGTGCTTTCCTGCCATCCACATGGCAGGTGCTGCCCTGATACCCTCACACCTCATCTCCCTGACCCACGTGTTGGTCTGGTCACTGGAGAATTCCAGAACCACAGGAGCTCTTAGCAGGCCTGGGAGGCCAGCCCTGGGCTCAGAGATGGAGCCTGCCAGGGTCACAGCTGACCTGAGTGTGTCTCCCAGCCCAGAGGCCTCTGGGAAGATAATTCCACAACCTGGGACCTTAGGGAGAAGGAGGGGAAACATTTGTGCTGGTGAACGCCTCTCAATGGGGTATCCTTTCGGGGTCCTGGTTCCACTTGGTATGGGGAGGGCTGGACCTGGAGGTGAAATGTCAGGCCAGCCTGCCCTACACCCTCCAAGCCTGGGACTTCTGAGGGGTGGAGTCGAGGTTCCAGTTGCCTTTGGATCTGTTTGACCCAGGACCAAACGTGGAATTCACAACAGTGCTGAGAAGCAGCTGCGCACCCCCGCAAGGGTCCACAGTGCTTTCGTTCCTGCCTCTGTGGTACGTGACCTCTCTCCCCACCAGCCCTGCCTGTGACTCTCATTTCCTTCTGCAGGTGATATTCCCGACTCAGGAATCGAACCCCAGTCTCCTGCACTGCAGGCAGACTCTTTACCGACTGAGCTACAAGGAAAACCCCCTCTTGGCAGCAGCCACTGTCATTTCCCGATAGAGCATCCAGTCTGAACTTAGACAAGCATCCACCCTTCACAACGCTTAGTTATTACGTTCTTTTGAAACAGGGAAGAAAATCTTCCCAACCATCTGAAGTTCCTCAGAGGAAGAGAGGACAGACCAGTGATTAGTGCCATGAACTTGAATCCTGGAAAGTCTCTGAAGGGCCTGGGTGTGTTCAGCCCAGGACTCCACCTGGGAGAGGAGGGCGCCCGCTAGGAAACCACAGGCAGGCTGGCACGGAGGATGACGTGGTACAGATCTGCGAAGCACCAGAACGTGTTTGTCCCTGGACAGCCTGCTCCTGGGCCACCAGCACAGGCAGCCCCCTCTCCCTGCACTCACCCCCACCCACCCCTGCCAGACCCAGGACTGAGCTTGACTTTCACTTTCCACAATAGGGCGAGAGTGTTTCTTTCCAGGAAGGAAGGGCCACTAGGATGTGAGGTTTAAAAATACAACCTTCCTCTCATCCCCAGGAAGGAAGAAAATTACAAGGAAGTTGCAGGAAATAAGGTGACCAGACTCTGGCGGCCACCTGGATTTTTCCAACATCTGTCTGTGACAGGCCTGGTCCGGGCCCTGGAGTCCTGAGCACGAGGGATTCTTCAGGGAAGGGCAGAGAGAGGCAGCGCTCTGCAGTGGCCGCAACAGGAACGTGAGGCCCACCGCCCACATCACCAACTGAGGACACACCAGACACTTAGTCCATAGGAGGAGGCTGACCAGTTTGAGGGGATGCTGAGCCTTTCTCTGATGCTTGTTGCCAAGGAGACAGAACATCTTGGGTGTGAAAAGGGGAACTCCCTGACCCTCTCTGCCAGAGAAGTGAGCCCTGCTCCACTTAGTCCAGGGCAGCTCTTGAGTTCTTTCCTACTGGGCAGTTTCCATCTGGTGCCTGTTTTTCATCCACCGCAGCCCAGAAGAAGCAGATCCTGTTCTCTGCCCCTGGCCCCAGCCTCCCAGATCCCAAACCCACAACTGTGCCCATGACCCTGGCCTGGAGACCCAATGCACCTCAACTTTCCCCCTGACCACTGCTGCTTTAGGGAGTCACTGCATTGCCTTGGGGGCTTTAACAAGCTTTCTGCTAATTGTGCCCTTGCTCCTTATTCTCTGGTTTTTCTGCTGTTGCTTGTATTCTGTTCATGAGCTGTGAAGGGTTGGAGTGTTCTGATTTCTCTTCACCCTCTGGAAGCTGAATCAATGGTATTGTTCAAACGAAAGACTGAGAGAGGGTATGAGTGAGTCAGTGACCTTGCACGTCATTTCCTCCAGAAGGATTTTCCTCTAGACCAGTGGTTCTCATCTTAGCTGCATATTAGAATCACCGTGGGGTCTTTTAAACACCCTGGTGCCAGCCACATCCTGACCAATTCAGTCAGAATCTATGGGGAGGGAGCCAGTCACGTGTATGTTTCTAAGCTCCAGGGCAGGATGAAGAACCCGTGTATCAGGCTGGTACTTCACAAACATTACAGCGTGTGTGAGAATCCCGTGGGGATCTTGTTGAAAGGAAGAGTCTGAATCAGTAAGGAGAAAATAGGGCTCAAGGTTCTACACTTCAAACAGGCACCAAAGTGGCCTGCTCTGGCTGGGTCCACAGGCTCACTTTGAATAACAAGACACTAGACCAGTGGTTCCCAACCTTTTTGGCACCAGGGACCAGTTTTGAGGAAGACAATTTTTACATGGATTGAGGTGGAGGGGGGTTGCTGTCTGGATGATTCAAGTGCATTACATTCATTGTGCACTTTATTTCTATTATTACATCAGCTCCACTTCAGTTCATCAGGCATTAGATCCTGGAGGCTGGGGATCCTTGCACTTGATTACACTTGGAACTTTGGGGAACTGTCCTGTGTACAGCCCCGGCTGGACACTCTTACACTCTAATTGCTCATTACCTTCTCACTAGACTGCGGGCAAGGCCACAGCCTCTCTTGCCACTGTGTCCCTCTTCCCCACCACACTGATAGCACAAGGTAGTGTTCAATCACTGTGCGCATGCGTGCATCAAGTAATTAACAGAATGAGTTTCAAAGTGAGCAGATCCACAGTCCTGCTCCCGCTCCAGGCAGACCCAGGTTCTTCTTGCTTGTTGGAAACTCCCAACATCCTCTCCATGGACAGCCCGGAGCCCACCTGGTTGCCTGAACCGCTGGCCATGTGGGGCCAGAGCTTCGAGGCTACTAGACTCACAAAGCACGTCCTGTGGCCTGAAACCCACACCAGCTGTGGCCGTCCTGGGCTCCCTAAGGAAGGGTGGGCCCAGCAGAGAGGAGAGGAGCCGGAAGGAGGAAAGGGCAGGGCTGAGGGCTGGCCCCTGGGGAGATAAGCCTCTAATGACAGCAGCATCTGATCTGCCTCTCCTTCCTGCTAATCCTAAATCACAACAGTGTGAAATCTGAGCAAGTGTGAATGCCTTGGGCTCCAGCTGTTTTTCGTGTCAGGCCTCCATCCCAGCCTGTCACAGCAAGAAGCCTGAGGATGCAATGGTGAGATGCTGTGGGGCGGGGGCCCAATCCCTGCAGGAGGGGAGGGGGGACACTCCAGGCTGGGGTGCACTGTGGGGACCCCTGCCTGGTCTCTGCTGCCCGGCTGCCCCCGAGGCTCTGGGTCGGACCCCTGTTGCTGACCCCCCCTCCCACTGCCTCCTCCTGCCCCCTAGGGACCCCAGTTTGGCCTTCCTCCCCTTATGAGTTTCATGGGGCATCTGGGATGCAAACCAGGGACCGAGGGATGGACAGGGGCAGCTGTCTCCCTGGGCAGTGTGGACCCGGGGAGACAGCCAGCCCCAGCAACTGGGAGCTTGGAGACGGATCCCGACCAGGCCAGGCGACAGACCAGGGAATCTGGTGCAGGAGGCGGCTCAGCGTCAGGGGCCTTGATTAGGGAGCGGTGACAACCACGGCGACTTCAGGGGGTCTTCAGCACCCAGATGGGCTGGTCCCTGAACACAACCTGAGCAACCCTCTGGGAGGAAGTGCTGGGGTCAGAACCCAGGGATGGGAGAGCTGGGGGCTGATGACCTGTGGGTGGAATTCACTCCTCGAACAGGGGCTGGTGGGAATAAGGGAGCCACAGGCCAGAGCAGTGTGCTTCCTGCTGCCAGAAAAGCGAGGCCTGGCAGGACCATCTGCCCCACTGCTCCGCTGGTCTTCCAGCCCTCTCTGGGCCTAGCCAGCCTGCTGACAGGTAAATGTAGGTAAAAGCTCTGTGGCTTCAGAGCTGAAAGGGTGTTGGAAGCTTCTGGCAACCGGCTTCACAGAGTTGCCTTCACAGCTCTCCTGCCCCTGCCAAGCTTGCCCATGCTGCTGAGGGAGACCAAAGCCATGTCCTGGTGGCCTTACTCCCCACAAGTTGACCGAACAGGGGTTTTCAGGCTGTCAGGTTTGCAGTTTGCCACCAAGACTCCAGGAACCCAGGGCAGGGAGCAGCTGGAGCTGTGGGCTCAGGGAAGAAGCCCACTTTGGAGCAGCCCCGATGGGCCTGGGCAAAGGGCAGAGGGAGCGGATTCACACTGAGAAAGAGAAGAGACGGAGAGAGGCCAATACACAGATCATGTCGCCCCAGGAAAGTAGCCATGGAGCCTGGGGGTGAGCCTGGGTGCCAGGTCCTCTTGGAAGCATGCCCTAGGTTGCCATGTGGTCCCCCAAGTCTTCTCACAAAAATCTTCCCACTGAATTTGAAAGAGATCAAACTTCTGGTCTATGCAAGCTGGTCATTCATGAAAGGTCAGGTTGCAAAAGCAGGTCAAGACAGGCAGCTTCACAGCCCTGATCCCAGAGGCCAGGCCAGCTCCGGGGATGCCCAGCCTTCCGCACCTGGAGGAGGCCTCTCAACTCTCTCCACGAGGGTCCAGGAGCTGAGAGGAGCCCAAGGATCACAGGCTGACCTGACTTTGGTCCTAGCTGCAGGGCTGCGTCTGGATCCCCTAAGGTCTGCCGGTTGCCTCCTTCCTCAGGAATCCCAGGCTTCCTTTGGCCCCCTGACCTCAGCACAGCCACCAACCTGGGCCATCAGAGAGCTCAGAACAGCTAGTCAGAGGTGAGGCCGCTGGCCGCCTCCCTGGCTCCTTCACCACATCAGGGAACAATTGTGCCTGGGCCCTGAAATAGCCCAATATCCAGTTTCCAGGAAGGTGGACTGCATTATTTGAACCTGAAACGCACCAGGGGTAATAAGATCACTCTGAGAAAGCTGAGACGCCTATAATTTACTGAGAAGAGCTTGGGGGACAGAAACCACCAGCCTCCACTGTGACCCTGGGGAGGGGGCGGTGCTGGGATTAAAGAGTCATCTCCTCACTGCAAAGTGATTCCCTCTCACTCGGGAAGCAGGGACCTGGGGGCCCTGGAGCATGGGACGGATGGTTGCCAGACTTCACGACGACGAGGCCCAGACTGACACCTCCCCCCGGGCAGTTGCCAAGACACAGTGGCTGTTGCTGAGGTCCTGGGGCTTCAGAGAGCTGCTGCCGGGTTCCGAGGACAGCCTATCATTCCCTACTTCACCCTCTTCAAATGCCAGGGCCGTTGGGATGTTTCTGACTCCCTTGATCTACCATGATGGGGAGCTTGCCCGCCTCCTGGAGATAGTCCAAGGCAGGACTCTTCCTGCCCCAATCTTCAGTTGACCTGCTAAACCCTTTCTTATGAAAACCCCAAAAGTTTAGAATTCAAAGATGTTGAAGGGCACGTAGGGGCAGTGTTCACAATGGGGAAAAGAGGATGCTGGCTGGTGGGTCTGTGATCAGACTCAGTGAGAGGTATGAGGTGAGATGCTGAATTTACAGGGATGCTAGTTCACCAGAAGAGGCCAGAGGAGAGCGAGGGATAGCTGGATGCTGATAGGAACCTGTTATTGTTGGATTCCACTGTGTGCCACTGAACGCTTGCAGATATTTTGGACCATACAGCTGTTGTTCAGTCGCCCAATCATGTCCTACTCTTTGTGACGCCATGGACTGCAGCATGCCACGTCTCCCTGTCCCTCACCATCTCCCAGAGTTTGCCCAAGTTCATGTCCATTGCATTAGTGATGCCATCCAGCTATCTCATCCTCTGACGCCCTCTTCTCCTTCTGCCCTCAATCTTTCCCAGCATCAGGGACTTTTCCAATGAGCTGGCTCTTTGCATCAGGTTGCTAAAGTATTGGAGCCTCAGCTTCAGCATCAGTTCTTCCATTGGGTATTCAGGGTTGATTTTCTTTAAGAAGGACTGGTTTGATCTCCTCACTGTCCAAGTGACTCTCAGGTGTCTTCTCCAGCACCACAGTTCGAAGGCACCAATTCTTTGGTGCTCTGCCTTTTTTATGCTCTAGCTCTCACAACTGTACATGACTACTGAGAAGACCATAGCCTTGACTATATGGCCCTTTGTTGGCAGAGTGATGTCTCTGCTTTTCAACACACTGTCTAGGTTTGTCATTGCTTTCCTGCCAAGAAGCAGTTGTCTTCTGATTTCATGGCTGCAGTCATCATCCACAGTGATTTTAGAGCCCAAGAAGAGGAAATCTATCACTGCTTCCACCTTTTCCCCTTCTATTTGCATGAAGTGATGGGACCAGATGCCATGATCTTAGTTTTTTTAATACTGAATTTTAAGCCAGCTTTTTCACTGTCCTCCTTTACCCTTATCAAGAGATTCTTTAGTTCCTCTTTGCTTTCTGCCATTAGAGCGGTACCATCTGCATATTTGAGGTTGTTGACATTTCGTATGAACACACTGAGACTCAGAGAATTAGTGTCCATGCTCACAAGTCCATCTAGCCTCCCGCTCTCAGGCTGAGTGGCCACAATCTGGCCTCCCCACCCCAGCCCTCCACCATCAAGCCTGCGTCACAGTCCTTCAGCACTCATTCGTCTGTTCAGTTAGATTTATCAAGAAGAATGGAAACTAAGTGACGGAGGGAAAAGAGAAAGAAGAGGGTGACAGAGAAGGCTGAGACCTAGGAAGAAAGGAAGGAGGGGGAGGGGCAGAATGGATAGTGGTTGAGTCAGTTGGACAACTCACGCCCCTCCGGGCCTCTCTCCCAACCTGCGACCTGCGGAAACCCAGCCTCTGAGAAGCCACTTCTCACTGAGCTGCTTGGGTGATGCTAGTTTTTATGTAAGTTTGAGAACCAGTGATGCCTGTGCTGGATTGTCCACTAGCCATTTGGGAGGAATTAAATTAAAATTCAACCTTCAGCTCCTTAATCACCCGAGCCATGTTTTAAGTGATCAGTTGGCACCTGGGACTGGTAGTTATTGGGCCCCACTGTCCCTTTGAGAGGTTGGTTTCCAGCTCTGCCCTGTTGCCCAGATACAGAAGAGGTTCATGCTCCCTCCTCAGGGATCCTGTGCCAGGTGCTCCTTCCTGCATCCTCAGAGGGTCCTCCCTGCAGATTTGGTGGGGGTCTGTGTGTATCTCACAGGGACCAGTGACACTGGCTGACTCCCAGCTGGTACCCCAGCTCCACTCAGGCTCCAGCCCAAACCTGCATTTCCTGGTCACCAAGTGGCCACCATGTCCCCTTAGGCTCTGTCTTTCAGGGTCTCAGCAGAAAAGGGACCAGTGTGGAGAGACCAAGTGCCTTGGGACAGGTGGTCCCCCATTCATGTCTCTGCCCTCATAGTCAAGCCATCGCTTCTGAATGATGAGAGAACAAGCCCGTGGGTGCCCTAGAGGATGTCCATTTGGGGCCAAGGTGACACACAGCCCCAGGAGGCCAGAGGCGCTATTCCCACTCACCACCCAGACCCAGGCAGGTGAAGCGATGGGCTTCAGGTGTCACTAGTGAGGGGTGCGGGCCGGACGTGCATCCCCACAGCCAGGGCTCTCGGGCCCTTGGACTTGCCCTGCTCTGTCCCTTCACGCCTGGCCTGGGAGTGTCCTGGCCTTCAGTTCACAGGACACAGCCCGTGTCCCAGCCCTTCCTCTTGTGGGTCTGGAAAAGATGCCGAGCAAGGCCCATCTCACCGATCAATGTCAGGATATCCCTTCTTTTCAGTTAAAAAGAAATACCGTGCTCAGGAATTTCCAGGGCTGGGCAGCCTCCTGTTTATTCCTCTCAACCTGCTCCAGCCACAGATAAGGAAGAGCAGCCCATTCTCTGCCTGCGTCCTGCATGCTTCCTGTCTGACTGCAGGCAGCCACTTCCCAGTGGGCTTTTTCCCAAGGGGTGGGGTGGGTGCCCGAGGGAGTGACAGCAAGCAGGATGGTGGCAAGAAAGGGCCCAGCTGACCTGGCCCCGGGCACCCTGTAAGAATGAACACACAGGAAACCACTTCACTTTCTACAGAAGACAGGCCCATTCTCCCCACCCAGGGTCCCCTCAGCTCTGCACTTGATGGCTGCTCAGATGAGAAACCAACCAACCCACTGGCCACCCAGTCAGTTGACACTGTAACAGAGAACAAAGCTGACTCCATACTGGATTTATTTTTTAGCTCTTATCTGGTGCTCTGTAGCCTGTGCTTAGTCATGGTGGCTCTGCATCTTTTGTGTTAATAAAAGAATTTTGCTTATAGCCTAAAATATACAGGATAGCCCATTCTCAAGGCTCTGACCTTTAAAGGTATAACATGTTTCTATTCATAAAGAGATAAAAAGTTGCAGAACAGAGAATAACAATTGTCTTGATGGGGTTTTATAGGATCATTATGACCAGATCCACCTGAACAGCTGCAAGAAAAAAAGGATTCCTGTGCCAAGAAGTTTGCAATAACCAACCATACCCCTGTCCTTTTAGTAAAAAAGAAGCCTAAATTCTAACTTGAGTAAGATGGTTCTTTAGGACACTAGTCCACCATCTTCTTGGTCTGCTTGCTTTCCAAATAAAGTGACTATTCCTTACCCCAACAAATTGTGTCTCAATTTATTGGCCTGTGGTGCAGCTCACAGTACCAGTAACAATACCAGGCAGACCTGGCCAGGTGATGGTCTACCTGGCTGGTACCTCCTGGATGCAGCAGAGACAGACCCCTGGTGCTCCAATAGGGCACTGCAGTTCTCTGCCTTCTCCTGCCAGCCCAGTGTCTGCACCTTAGGGAAGCGGGTGACCCCAGTCTTTGCTTTCTGAATGTGGTGAAGAGAGAGTTCACACACTGTTGGCTCAAAAGATCTACCCCATTTCTTGTCCTCCAGAGCTTCAACTGTTCACATTCTTCTTTTTCAGATGGGTAAACTTCATGGGGAAGTTGCTGGGGGAATTAGGCATAGCCCTGCAGTTATCCATTTGGATGGAGTTGTTTCCACTATTAGCATTTGCTGGAGAAGTGGATGTTTCAGAGGTTATGAGGGCCAAACATTACTATTAGAATATTGAGCATACTTGTAAATATATAAAATACTCAATGGCTTCTGGGTAGAACTTGAAACACCAGGGTAAATCCTAAACATGATTGGAACTCATTGACCTCAGGGATGTGAAGAACAGTGTTGGTAGAGAGGCCAGTGCCCCTTATGTTTATTTCACTTCTTTCTCATTCCTTGTATGAAGCTGAGACTGATGAGATTGAAAGAAACCTCTTTCTCTCTCCTTAGAGTTCACATGTTATTGATCAGGGTTCTGAGTTGCAGACCACAGAATCTACTCTAGTAGTCTACAAGTGATATTTTTACCAGGTCTCCTCCCATTTCATACTTGCAATCCTATGAGGTAGGCATCATCAGCTTTGTAGATGGGGAAGCTGAGGTGTTGGACAGTGGTTGGCTTCACTCTTCAAGCCAAGTCTTTGGATTTTAAAATCCAAATCCCTCAGGATGTTTTAAGGCCTTGTTGCTTCACACCAGGACGATTCTAAAATGATTGAGACTACTTAAATCCTAGCTTCAACATTTTTCATATCTCCCACTTAAAAAGAAGTCTTACTTATGCAGTTGTTTGTAAATTCGTTTCTCTTGGAGGGCATCCATTTTGCTTTTAAGGATGGTAGCTATCTTGAAAGCAGAGATTCTTCATCATTAGAGGCACACCACTGCGTCCCAAATGCAGTGGACTTTGCTGAAGTTTTGTTACTTCAGCACAGCAAGGTGCTGAAGAGTGCCTGCTCTTAAGAGCTTGGTCTAGTGAGAGAGGTAAGTAACCAGACAATGAAAACAGTAGGTGACGGATGCTGGTGGTGAACCTTGGTGTCAGAGAGACTCCCTACCCTAACGGCAATGTGCAGTTTGAGCACGTGAGGTTACCTGTAGTTCTCTTCAGAGCGGCCCAAACTGCTTAAAAAGATTCATTAGGCTGATTCTCCCAAGACCCACATAATGACATCAAAACACAGAGAAAATGCAACTTTCCCTCCATCTCTGAAGGGACTCAACATGAGTTCCTCCAGCCCAGAGTGGCTTTAAAGAATCAACCCATAGATGAGAAAAAGCACAGTTCTTGTTTCCAAGGCAGAATTTGTGCCTAAATTAGTTTCCTGAATCATAGTGATTTAGAGGAAGGATTGAATTTTGTCTCAAAACGGGCTTTTCTAACCTCTGCTTACTCTCTGGTAACGTGTAGATATTTACCAAAGTGCTGTATAATTTGTCATGATTGGCAGGGAAGTCATTCACTGAAGGAAATTTACTGCACCTGCCAATCACAGCCTAGGGTCTTTTTCAGGGTAGGGCAAAGAAATTCAAGAAGGGATCTGTGAAAGAATTATTAAAACAATTCAAGATTATTCAGTGTCTAGCTCTCCCACCTGATATATGTGACTAGTAACACATACACTCTTCAGAACACTGAAGGTAAAGAGAACAAACTGTAGAGAAGAACAAACATCAGTGGACTTAAGTCTGAGTGAGAGTGTTGCCAGAGATTTGCATGTTTCTCACAGTCTTTCCTCAGATCTCTGCAGGAAAGGAAATTTTGCCAGAGGGAGGATAAAGCTTGTGGCTTTACAGATCCCATCCTTTAAGTCTACATTGATTTAAGCACTTCCTTACTGCCAAAATGCAGAGAACTGGGTCACCCTGCAGACCAGAGAGTTTCCCAAGGTAGAACAATGTTTCTCACGGGAGTGAGGAGCATCCAACAAACATCACATTTAAGACATTGAAAAATAGATATTATTTAATACTCTCAACTAGTATTGAAAACATCTGGTAAAGTTTTGCCTAGAGATACTCCCACTAGACCTTTTTTTTTTTAATCAATGAGATTTGTAGATGATCATGTTATATTGCAAAGGCAGTAACACTACAGTAGTTTTTTAAACTCTTAGAGGTTTGTTTTCTTAAGCAGGCTGAACAGTCTCTTTGTAATCTTGTTTAGTTTATTGATTTACATAGCAAATCCTTTCCCCTTTAAATAGTAGAAATCTCAAGTCCAGTTCATTAATCAAAAATGTCCAACTAGTGGATAGAGGTTGAACAAACTTCACTCTTTTTGTTACTTTGTTGCAGGTTAAAACCAGCTCTTACAAGAGCTGGTTCCAAAAGAAAATATATCTTACTCTAAAGAGTCTACCCTTCACTTTTAGGAAGGTGTAGATTACACTGCAGAGTTACATGAAAAAATATGATTAGAAGGGTAAATATCACAGTATAGCTATTCCAGTTGATCTGATGACATCAAGTGTAACTCCAATTTCACTGCACTAGTCACAGGGTCAGGGACACCACAGAGCTATTTATAATAAGCACAAGACCATGAAATTATCCAATTTTAGGTGTCAGGTGAGAAGAGTGGAGGTGTTGACCACCGTTTCAAACCTTTGCTTAAAACCCCTAAGAAGAGGGTACGTGCTCTACAGAGTTCCTATCAACAACTTAGGCCACTAACTTCTCTTCTTACTCAAAATTAAAAGCATAATGGTTCCTCTCCTACACTGTTAGTGGGAATGTAAACTGGTGCAGCCACTCTAGAGAACAGTAAGAGGTTCCTTAAAACACCAAAAATAGAGCTTAGTATGATCCTGCAATCCCACCCCTGGGCATATATCTGTAGAAAAACTTGATCCAAAAAGATACGTGTGCCTGTGTTCATTGCAGCATTGTTTACAATGGCCAATACGTGGAAACAACCTAAATGTCCATTGACAGAGGAATGAATAAAGAAGATGTGGTACATATATACTTTGGAATATTACTCAGCCATTAAAAAGGAAATGCCATTTGCAGCAACGTGGATGGACCTAGAGATTGTCATACTGAGTGAAGTAAGTCAGACGGAGAAAGAGAAATATTGGTATGACTTCCCTTATATGTGGAATCTAAAAAGAAATGATACAAATGAACTTAAAAAATAGAGACTCACAGACTTAGAGAACAAACTTAAGGTTGCTAGGGGGAAGGGTGAGGAGAAGGGATAGTTAGGGAGTTTGGGATGGACATGTACACACTGCTATATTTAAAATGGATAACCAACAATGACCCACTGTATAGCACAGGGAACACAGCTCAAATTTATGTGGCAGCCTGAATGGAAGGGGAGTTTGAGGGAGAATGGATACATGTACATGTATGGCTGAGTTCCTTCACTGTTCACCTGAAACTATCACAACATTGTCTGTTAACTGGCTATACCCCAATACAAAATAACAAGTTTAATAAAAGGTATATGGTTCCCAAGTTTTCCTGAAAGAAAACCCTAGAGGAATATCCCAGCTTGGAGGGGCCATTCCTTGTACTATGGTTTCTGAACTCAGAACATCACTGCTTTATTTCTTGCCCCCAACTTAACACAGCATTCTCATGCCTCAAATATTAGGATGTCGGACGTATGGGCAACAAATATCCATCAGGCTTTGCTGAGTTAGGAAATCGTGTCCTAGTTGGCACTTATGTTGTCAAGTTCATGTTCTGATGGATTAGGGGAGTTGACAGAAACTGTGTTGATCTTGGTTAGTTGATGAGTTGTTTTTAAGTGTGCATGCTGTGGTTTCTATAGCTGATGAAAAGAGAAATGACACTTTTTTCCCCATGAAAAATCCAAAATGAGGGCCCTTATAACACTGTTAAGAACAAAAGGCACAAATTCCACTAGTCAGCCATGAATATTCATTGCTTATCTTTTTTTGTATATATTTAATGCAAAGATAGGAAACCTTTTAGTGCACAAAATCAAACATTAGTGAAAGTGGCTGTCTCACAAAAAACGTTGTAGATTAATATAACAACTGGAGATAAACAAAACTAAACGCTAGCAAACATTTTGGAAAGATCCACTAGGGTGTAAAGGGTATTTGAACATGATAGTTCTTTATTCATTAAAAAAAGAAATCCCCTCATGAGTCAACAAATTTCTCCTTTCATGGCCACGTCTGAATCTTATGAAGAAAACCCAATGGAATCTTCAGATTTTTTTTTAAACATAGGCTTAACTTTTTTTTCTAAAATGACTCTCCTCATTAAAAAAGACGCAGCTGTTTTCAAAGTCATTGTTTCCTCATATTTCCTTCAGAATCTGTCCTAAACTGCTGGCGGAAAGATGGTTTCCATGTGAGACAATGTGAGTGAGGAACATTTCCTAATCTCCTGTAAGACCACATTTGTAAAACTACTCTTCAAATCACCCGTTGCAAAAGTTTTAACATTGGGAATGATTAAGGCTGGGGCATAGATTATCGTCATGAAATTTAATACAATAACAGCTTAGCAAAACTTCAAAGAACATTGTTTTAGGAGGATGTGCATTTTATAACAATGATACACAAATGAATATCCACAGATGAGGCTGTGCGGTTTATTTCAAACAATATAGCGCTTCTCTGTGAAAAATTGTGTTCTTGGCCTATTCCACTTTTCCATCAAGTAGGGATTTAAAACCCTGGAGAAGGAAATAGCAACCCACTCCAGTATTTTTGCCTGGGAAATCCCATGGACAGAGGAGCCTGGAGGGCTACAGTCCTTGGGGTTCAAGAGTCAGACATGACTTGGTGACTACACCACAACAGGGATTTAAAAAGTGACCTTGCAAGGAAAAAGTCAGGGACAAATTTGGTAACATGGAATCAAATCTCAGAGGTGTGTTCTGTTGTACAACAAAGAGTAAGAACATCCTTTTCATAAGCAAATACCCTCCAAGTCACAAATATTTTTCACAGTACAAGGACTCTTTTCCCTTATGTACGAATTAGCCTCCTCTCTGTTTTGCAGTCCCTCTAGAAGAGGACAGCGGACAAAATGCCTTTGTGAAACAGAGCTACAAATAGTGATCCTTTGCTGCCCAGAATGAGGAATAATTAAAAATAAAACAACTTTCTAGTCCCAGCTAACAAATTCTCTACAAAATTCTTGCATAAAAAATACAATCAATTCACAGTTCACAGTCTGTAGATGAAATCAATGTGAAAAGGTTCCGACAGCATTCAAGGTTGAGGGTGATGAAGCAGAGTGGGTGGTGTGGGAGGGAAGAGAGGCCCTTCCAGTCCCCCGAAACCAGAGCAGGTACAGGGGCAGAGCAAGAGCAGTGCTGGACCAAGGCCCAAGGGAGAAGATAAAGGACTTCTCTCCTCCTCCTAAGTCCCTTTCATTCCAGTTTTTAATTTCTACATGAAACAGAGCTTAGCTCACAGGAGTCTTGCGGGTTGGACTCCTGGTAAAGAAGTTTGCTTCTCTTGTTGCCCTTTAATTCAATCTGTGTCCCTGTTCAGCATAAAAAAAAAAAAAAAGTGCCTTTGGATCACTACATTTTCAGTGGCCAACTTTCTATTTACACGTTTCAGAAGGAAAACAAAGGATATAGTGTTGGGGATTGTGAGTCCTGTTTTTCAGTGTTCCCTTCTCTTCTTGGATTTTTCTAAGGGAGCTTGGGTGCACTGGGTGTGCACATATGATCCCAAATATCAGGATCAGAAAGGAACCGGTCTGAAGGGTCAGCTTGGCAGCAGTACAGGAGAGAGACTTAGTGGGCTGAGGTTCCCAAAGCTGCAATATGAGGCAGCTGTCAGGCCTGAGCCAGAAGTTATTTCCATCTCTAAGCGAGCTACCAGAAGCACTATCCTGCCTCCCTGAGATTGGCCCTCCTTCCTGTGCTCTATTGGCGTCTGTTTGGGTCTGGTATTTGGGCAAGGAGTTCAACAACTTTACTTATCCAGAGATAGTAATTGCTAAATCACTTAAAACCTGGTCATGAGAAGAACAGTAGAGGGAAGTGGAGATGTGAGTGGGAGGACAGGACTACTGTTTTCAAATCTCTTTAAGGATGCCATCTGGCAGAAAGATGAGAGCCATGTGTTTCCACTTCAGGGAACAGAATGAGAACCAAACAGCATAGAAAAACGACAGGACAACAGATTTGGGTTCAACCAAGGTAGTCAGGTGGGGCTTCCCCAGTGGTGCTAGTAATAAAGAACTCACCTGGCCAATGCAGGAGACATAAGAGATGCAGGTTCAATCCCTGGGTTGGGAAGATCCCCTGGAAGAAGGCACAGCAGCCCACTCCAGGGTTCTTGCCTGGAGAATCCCATGGACAGAGGAGCCCAGTGGACTACAGTTCATAAGATCGCAAAGAGCTGGACACGACTGAAGTGACTGAGCACACACACAAGGTAGTCAGGTAGTAAGTTTCTTGTTACTGAAGCATTCAAGCAAAAGCTGGAAAGCTACTTCACAGAAAGGTGGTTTGGTGGAGGTGGAGTGGAGTCAATGAACCGTAAGACCCTTTCCAACTCTTGACAGCTTTTTCAGGTCCTGAATAACATGCAGATCTAAGATAGAAAACCATTCTGAGAAAATAACAGAATTTTTGGAAAGAACATTGTACTAAGAAATATTCCCTCCAGTTTTCTTCAGAGGATCAAACTGGAGGCAGAATCCAGAAGGAAGAATGCAATGGAAGGCTCCCTGCCTGGGACAGGAATGCATCCTGTGTCAGATGACAGCCTGAAAGGAGGCTCTGTCATCTGAAGAATTACCCAGAAAGCGTGCTCTAACAGCTCAAGGACTGGAGCTTGATCTAACACAAGATACATGAGTGTCAGTTAAGACGCTGCCTGAAGGTTCAGCATTTCCAGGCGTTAGTTGCACAATAAAATCATCCATGCATATCCCAAGACACCTTAGCCCGGGAGAACGCAGCCCTCTGAACACATCCCCTGGGGTCTGGGCAGAGATTGAAACAAAACTGCATAGAACAAGTTCTTCTACTCTGACTGCTTCATCTGACCTGGGGCTCTCTTGGTCAAGATGAAACTTATCATTTCAGGTGATCACCTCTCTACATCTGTGCTCTTCCTTCTGTGGCCCTAACATCATTGTCGCCAGACACAAGATGATGCCCCTGACTCCTGAGTGAACAGGTGTAGCCATGGAACGACTGTACATTTTGGCTAATGTGGAAAGAAAGACACCAGTTTGGATATAAATTGATCATTGGCTTTATGGACAGTCTACCCATGCAGACAGGTGGAAGGCACTATTTAAATGTTTGGCAATTCCTTTCTGAATGAGGTCTCATCAAAATTAGAAATTTTAAAGTTGTTTAGTTCCTGGATCCCAACTGAAGTAGCTTTCTTAAAAATCAGTATTTATCTTAAGTCATCAAAAGCCCTAACTGCTGACAACCAAAGGCACCAGAATAAGGGTTATCAGGTAAATACAACTGCCAGGGAGAAATGAAAGTTCTAGATAATTCAGACTCTAAATCTTCGACTCATTGCTATGAGAGGGTAGAGAAAGAGGCAATAACTATTCAAGCTGAGTATAAATATCAAAAAACAACTGTTTGTTTTGAAACTGTAAAACCCCAAACGGCTAACACTCTTAATACTCATTAGATACGTGCGTCTGTTGATTGTTCATGTGGGAGCTAAAAATACTTCATGATTTTTGACAAAGTGAAACATGCTTGCTCTTGTATTTTGGGGCTCTGTTTCTAAACTTCCGAATTTTTACTTCTATTTCAAAGGAATGACTGAGCCACTGGTTTAATACTATATTTATTAAAGTGTTTTAATTAACAAACTTTCACCAGAAAGTTCCGAGGGTGTTAATACAGCAGGCACGTTGGCTTCAATGTTTGGTATTTGACAGTCCACAGAATTGCACTTAACTCTCACAATTCTGCCACAGCTCTGTGGATTGTCTGGGCAGGACCTATAACCGGCCTCCCCTATTAAATGGTTAAATAGAAATTTGGGTTCATTCTGATTTAAATGTTCTGAGCTCACAATGACATCAGTCTGTGATGGGCTCGGCTCCACCTGCCTCTCTGCCTTGTTGGTCTGACTCACTGAAACGGAGTCCTTGTTGGTGGCCCCGGCCCTGCCCTCCGTGGTCCCGAGGTCTCTGTTTTTACAGAGTCCCCTGGGGTGAGTCTCAGGACCACAGCAGGCTTTGTGTAAGGCTCCCGCGCTTCTGCAGACCAACGATGATGGCTCTACTGTCTTTGGAAGATGCTCTTCGAGGCTCTGAAGACTGTGTACACTGGTCTTAGTGATTTTTTCTTGGGCCTGAATGTGCTGCACTGGGTGGGGGAAGAAACTCCTGGGCAGAGCATTCTGGGCTCCAGGCAGTTTTGCCCTGCACTGTAGGCCAGGACAGGGGTGGATGTGTGGGACTGGATGCACAAAGCCCTCGGGGGCTTGGTGTGCGGCCTTCAGAGGCGCCAGGCCATTCTGGACGTGCACGAAGCTGCTGGAAGTGGGAGCGCACTGGTGGCACAAACAGTCGCCCATCTGCTGGCAAGAGGGCGGGCCGTATTTCAAATGTTTGTAGGCATTTGGGCAGCTGCATCTCTGATTCAGAGAGAAGAAGTGACACATGGTGTGCTGTTCAAGAGAGGCCTGCAACAAGGCAGGGCTCGTTTCATTTTTGGTGCTTTTGTTGAGTTCACTGTTGTAAGCTGTGTGGACAGGCAGCCCTAAATGCCCTGCCTGGCTGCTGAAAAATTCAGAGCAGATGTGGGTCTCTTCATAAGTGGTCTTCTCAGAGGCTGCACAGCTGTGGGCTGCCAGAGGTTCCAATTCACAAAACTCGTGTTCCATTTCCGATGTTTGGCCCCTGGGATCTAAATGATAAGCATTCGGGTTGTGTGTCTTGCTTGGTCCCTTGTCACCAGGACTTGCAGACATGGTGTGGGAGAAGGCACTGCACTGGAGTTTTTTAGGTAAAGGGATCTGACCACAGGTCCCCTGCGGCCCAAGGCACCGGCACAGGCACTGGAAGAAGAAGGTGGCAAAAGCCCAGCTAATACACATGATGAGCATCATGAAGGTGCCCAGCTGGGTGTAAGCCAGAACTGTAGAGGGCATCATCATGGCCCCGGCCACAAAGGTGGTCAGCGCGGCCATGGCGATGGCAGAGCCCATGCGACTCAGAGAGAAGATCACCTTCCCTTCTCGGTCAGCATCAGGGGCCAAGCGATAAGCCACCCCATAATGGACAGCAAAGTCTACAGACAGGCCCACTGCCACCGAAATGGTGACCGACTCCAAAACGTTCAGCTCCCAGCCCAGCAGGACGAGAGAACCCACGGTGACAAATATAGTTCCGGCGATCGAAATGATGGCATAAAGGCTGATGATGATGTTCCAAGTGGTCAGCAGCATCACGCTGAAAGCCACAGCCACGGAGAGCCCCATGGCAATGAGGGTGCCATCAGAGAGGCTGTCTTGGAGGTCGTAGAACTCCAGATTGCTGACAAACCAGCCATGGCTGAGGCCCTCAGGGGCAGAACTCAGCTCGTTGGAAATCCATGAGTCCACCTCTTTATAAAACTGATGCATCTTTTCATAAGCCAGGGTAAAGAGGTAGGTACTCTGGAACTCTAACACAACTGCCCTGATGGTGTCATTGATGTCAAACCTCGGCCCTGGGGTCTTGCTATCTAAGTGGTAGCCCGTGCTCCTCTCCAGCTCCATGATGGCTCTCTTGATGCACAGTTCGAAAATCTCCTGCTTGTAGGGGAAGCTCCAGTGGCTGCAGCACGGGTACAGGGCAGGCTCATCGCAGTCCTGGTTTTCCATCCACTGCTTAAAGGTCTCGATGAAGCAGCTGGTGAAGTCCTGTTCGTCGGTCTGGTAAAAGAAAGTCTGATTTCTCAGTTTTTGACAGAAGTGCAAAATCCAGACCTGCGAAGCTGGGCTGGCGATGTTGAAGGCACTGTCCAAGGTCAGCTTCCCTTTGCTCTTAGGGTTTAGGGGGTTGCCGTTGTCCTCTGGGGATACACCCCAGATGACCGTGATGGGCATGTGGAGCTCCTCCCCATGGTGGACACGCTCGAACATGAACAGCTTTTTGTACTCGGCGTCGTAACGTTCGAAAGGATGAGACGACCTGAACACCTGAAACTCAGACAGCTCCAAGGAGGGCAGCTTCATCTTTGGGTTTATGCAGACGATGTAGGCCCCGCCCACCGTTAAGGCCAGGAACCAGAACAGCCAGAGGTAGCGAAATTTAATGACAATGCACGGCAAGACTTTTTCAAAAAAAATTCGAGATGCTTCTGAAATGGCAAAAAGGACTTTGTGGCACTTCTGACAGGCCACCGTCCAGCAGCTTTTGTTGTCGTAAATCTGCTGCTGGGGCTTCTTGAAACAGCTGAAGATATTAAGCAGATACCGCTCGTGCAGGACAACCACCGCTGGAAGCCACGTGACCATCAGCACGTAGTTGACGAGGATGGCTGTCCCCGCATACACCCCGAAGCATCTGATGGCTGTGATGTTGCTCACGTAGTTGGCGTAAAAGGCAGCCGCTGTGGTAAAACTGGTGACGAACATGGACAGGGCAGCGTGCTGCAGCGTGATGCTCACGGTCTCTGATGTTTCCGCGTGAGGCTTGTCAAATTTGGTGTAGTTCCAGACGTCACATAGGACGAAAGCATCGTCTGCTCCAATGCCCACCAGAATAATGAGCGCGGTGAGGTTCATAAAAGGGAAAAATTCAAAGTTAAACACAACGCGGTAGAGAAAATAGGACACGATCAAAGAACTGATGATGGCAAACATCGTCATCAGGGTGATGAACATGGACTTGGTATAGACGCACATGACTAAAAGGACGATCACCATGGCGATGGCGGGATACACGGTATCCATCAGAAGATAATCCTGAAACAAGCTGTGTTTGATACCAAACTCAATGCCGGTGACTGTGGTGACGCCGTCGGACGCATTCCAGTTTTCGAAGTTGTCCAGGTAGATGTTCATCATGCTCTCGCCTTTCTCGGTGGGCGAAAAGAGCATGCTGTACTTCAGAGCGGGCGTGTAATCGGCTGTCTTCGGGGCCATGAAGTCCTTGTCCACCAAGTAGTGGAGGATCTGGTACACGGCGTTGTACTTGGTGCATTTCCGCGGCACGTTGGTGCACTTGAGCTGGTCCTTCCTCCGGGCCGCCATGTCCCAGCAGTCTGGCTCCAGGGTGCCGTTCTGGTAGTGTTTGGCGCAGGTCCGGAGAAGCTTCAAGGTATGAGAAACGTCGCGCTCTACGATTTTCTGGCAGGATGATCTGTTGTTCAGAATAGCGATGTAGTTCCCCAGCGTCCAGCTGGGGCAGCAGGAAGCAGCCGTGGTCCTCTGGCAGAGATCGCCAAACTGCGGATGCGATCGGATCTGCGGAGACAGAGACAGGCGGAAGGACTGCCGTTTAAAATCGGTTCATGGAAAGGTCTGAAGGACGGTGGCCTTGAGGGGCAGGAAAGTTACCGGAGTTACAGAATCATCCTCTGGAGGTGTCAGTTTGACTACAAGGTGAGATTCCCTCCCCCACCCCACCCCACCCCCATCCCCAGTCTGCTTTCCTCGGCTACAGAAGGCTCACTTTGCTGTTCCGTTGCTCAGTCTGACTCTTGGTGACCCCATGAACTGCAGCACATCAGGCTTTCCTGCTAGGTCACTTAATTTTGAACAGTAAACTACTATTTGGGGATGACATCCAAGTGTGAAACAATTTCAATCAATGCTAGTTTGGTTTCAAAAAGGAGATAAAATTAACACCTCTTTGGTAAACAAGCCCTTTCAAAGTCACTTTAAAAAGCAATTAAATGGATAGGCTGTGAAGCATATGTATGAAGACCTACTGGATTAATTAAGAGAACAATTGCCCAATTGATATATGAAATGAATTTGTGGCTTCACCTAAAATTTCTGGTGATCAGTATGAAATACTTGGTGACAGAGGTACTGTCATCATCTTAGGTGGAGGCAAAGATGATATTCTCTGGAAAACTGTCAGTAAATCAAAAAGTGATCCTGGTAATATCAGAAGCAGATGCTAAAGATACATGAAAAACCTGGAATAAAATGGTTTCCTGATATATAAGTAGAAAGGGGAAATGTTTCTAAATTAAAATGATAGATGTATGATTTTAAATAAACATATACAGGTAATAAAATACTCAAGTGGGAATTTATTTCTTCCACAGCCTTCAAAGTTTATTCAAGTTGGCTAACCACCCCTCCTGCTTTGGGGAACTTTCTGTTTGGTAAACAGAGGTCTGCTGCATATTAGTAAGTCTAACAATTCTGGATTTAATGTGGACAGTATTTCATTTGGAACACTATTCCTGGAGAAGGCTTTTCTTCTTATGGCTGTTCTTCTTACAGAAAATTGAAATCTGTTCCAATGCCAAAGGTGGCATTGGTAAGGTTAGAGTGAAGCCTGCACAATCCGATTGCTTTAAAAATCTGTAAGTTACATGAATGGCCCCTCTACCCTGAGGCTAAGAGTAAGAAATATCCCCCTGCTCTCGAGCCTGTCCAGAGACTTCTCTGGAAGCGCCAGGGCTAAAGATGACCCACTCCTATCACTTTCCTCATCTCTATCTACCAAAGGTTGTTCCAGGGAAGAAACTCCAAAGTTCAAGAAGGGCTTCAGTACTTTTTTTCTAATGAGATTAAAACCACCCTTTCCCTTTTATTAAAGTGTGTGTGTGTGCTCAGTCATATCTGACTCTTGGCGACCCCATGGACTGTAGCCTGCCAGGCTCCTCTGTCCTTGGGATTTTCCTGGTAAGAATACTGGAGTGGGTTGCCATTTTATCAATCATGCACTGAAATATTTTCTCAAAGTAGAGACATTGGTACAGATCATCTTTAGAACTCAGACTTATCCAAGAACCAAGTTACTTGTAACTCACTAAGCCCTGGCGATCAGCATACTTTACTGGGACTTATCCTGCAAGGGGCAAAGTGTAGATGAAAGGAGATTGGCCACATACTGGGAACTGCTGAAGTTCAGTGACCTGCACATAGGGATTCGGTCTACTATTCTACTTTTGCATCTGTTTGATAATTTCCATAATAAAACGTTTTTTGTTTTTTTAAAAGATACTCTATTGGGAGTTAAAAAAATGAATCAAAGGGTTGTTATACAATGTACTAAAATAATCCTGATTTTAACAAAGGGCTAATTTTCAAGCTCATTTTTAGAGAGTCATAATTACTAGACATTTCATAAAACAGGATAATTAATATTTAATTGTTCCTAGGTAAAAACATTCACATAAGCTCACTCAGGGGGAACTGAACCACCTAATAAATAACAGTAAATCCTGGAATAGCATCTCTCAGATAACCAGTTTTATCCCATAAAGAAATAACAGGCAAGTCTTCGGGCTCAGCCTACTGAATTGAAAGAAAGGTAATGCATAGTGTCTGACAGTTTTCCGATGGAAGAAAATGAACTGTATCCATTATAAAACCCACTATCAGCTAGAAGGAACATATCTGTACTTGTCCAAATAACCAAATGCCAAAGATAAAGGAAACAGGGTTGCCAGCTAAAACTGGGGGAAAAGGCACAGAATGCTGTCCTTGATTAACCTTTTCAAAGAGTTGCAGAGGGTTTTTTATGTGTGTATATGACCAGAGATTAAAAAATTGGACTGACAAACACAGACCAAATACTACTCTGATGGCTGCTATCAAAAATAAATGCTAATGAGCCTCTGGAGGGCCAATCCTCAAATTCAAAGGTGATGTTGGCTGATGTACAACCTTTGGAAAACAGTTTTTGAGGACTGTTTTAGAGGGTAAAAAATAAGGACAGAGAATAGACATTTATCCTGAGTTGGATGCCAGTGCCCTAAATCTAAAGGCATGGAGCTCAAGGGTCATCTAGGTTTTCAGGGAGTGATGCTGTATGTCCCCATCTATCCATCCAAAAGAAAAAAATATTTATTGAGCACCTATGCAAGACAAATAAGGCAAATTGGTCCTGCCCTCAAGTTGCTCATGGTGAGGTGGAGAAATCAGACAAGAAAAGCAATGATGACAATTCGCATGAGAAGCAGCATATTATGTTTAAGAGTCTATGTGAACCTGTGGACAGAATGCCAAAGTCTGTAAGTGCAATGAGAGAGAAGCACAGCTTAGTCATCTGGGACGGAGACAGTGCGATACAGAGTTATATGTTACACTGTGGTGCTTAAAGGGCTTAGCAAGCAGGTGTATCTTCACGTAGAAGGCAGCTGTATCTTTGCATATTTTTGCCATCATAGGAATGATTTTGAAATCTTTGAAGTTTATAAAAATAAGGATGGGGTTTCTGAGAGCCATTTCTTGCAGCTCTCATGAGGGATGCCCTTTTCATTCTAGGTATTCACACATGGGAGTTTTAGGAAATCATTTTGCTTGTGTGGTGATAACATGCCTTTGCACACTTCCCTGGTCAGATGGGAGCAGGGGTGGAGTTGCCTTCAAATAGAGAAAAAGAAGAAACCAGCAGAGTTTAAATGATACCTTAACTTGCAAATCTAATGGCCAAGTTGGAGATATGGTAAGACACTAGAAAACAATAAAGGCAAGAATATTAAGCCCTTAATACCAGAGTCAATCAACTGCTGGACTCTCATTCCCCATGTGACTAAGTTCCTCATATATTAAAAGTTGAAGGGAGCCTAGAGACGAAAGAAAAGCAAGGGCTCCACAGCTCTCTTTAAAACAAGCGTCAAGGAACTTCCCTGGCGATCCAGTGGTTAAGACTCTGACCTTCCACTGCAGAGGGCATGGGTTCAGTCCCTGGTTGGAGAACTCAGATCCCCCCATCGCATGCTGCATGGTGCAGTCAAAACATTAAAAAAAAAAAACCAAACAAACAAAATCTCCAAGCACCAAGAAACACATTTCTAGAGTCTTCTAAGCTTCAGAGGAGGGGGGTGTATTCCAGCTGTCCACAAAGCTACCTAAGTAAAAAGGGTTTTAGGTACCAAATTTCAAATCCCTACTACAAGCTGATTCCTCTGAGCACCAACTTCTACACTGTACAAAGACTAAAACAGGGTAAAGAGTTTCCAGCAGAGTCAAGATTAGACACACAAACATCTTTGTAACTAATGACTCTCTGCCAGCATGCCCCACAGGAATGCAGAAGTGCAGGAAAAAGTAATGAAGAAGATCAGGGGAAGCAACTGAGTCCCCTTTTGAGAGAGTCGAAGAAATCAAGCATTTCTGTGAGGAGACAAATGTAGCATCGGAAACAGAAGCTCTACACTCTGGAAACCAGAACCCATCTGAACTGTGAGTACAAGTGGCATGATTTAAATGGGAACTGGTGTTTGAACTCAATGTGCTATCAGCACAGGCAGGCAACAACTGAAACACCTGATCTCATGGTGACATTACACTGATTACCAGAGGCTTTCTAGGGTCAACTGACCAACGATTAAACTCTTCTGCTCCAGATCATTTCATATGTGTCTAATTCAACTTGATCGTTGTTAATAATCAAGTGCTTAGGTACGATAGCAAGGATTTGAGGGGGGAAAAAAGGGAAAGACTGTCAAGTAGCCTCAGGATACCGTTTGCTTGAAGCACCAAAACAAATAAAAATCCCCAAAGGGTCTTGACCTGGGAGACTCAAAAAGGTACAGTAATAATCTGAAATCTGAACCGTTAACCACTAGATATTACTCCCCGATGGCTCAAGCGGTAAAGAAGCTGCCTTTAATGCAGGAGACACAGAAGACATGGGTTTGATCCCCAGGTCGGGAAGACCCCTGGAGGAGGAAATGGCAGCCCACTCCAGTATTCTTCCCTGGGAAATCCCATGGACAGAGGAACCTGAAGGGCTACAGCTCATGGGGTTGAAGAGTCAGACACGACTGAGTGTGCACACAAGACATCACTAAATATATTATCTCTGTGAGAAACGTGTTGTTCTAGGTTCACAGCAAGAGTTTGAGGCTAGAATACAAGGGCATTTGCAATTGGCAAAAATAGCATTTAATTTAAAAAGCTCAAATTAAAACCATACTCCTTGAGGTAAAATTTCAGGACCTTGGTTATGTTTATTCATCTGTCAGTGGCTTGACCATTCATTCAGATGTGTCTTTGGGTCTGTTCCTCACATTTTCACAAGAGCACTACAAATTGTTATGTTCTTCCCAGGGAGTACAGGCTTGAACTCACAGCTAAACATTCTTATTAAGAGCTCAGTAGAGAAAAAAAGACAAGCAAAGTACATCTACTTTTTTCAATAGTTTAAATTTTGCAGATGCTTCAAGCCAAACCATTAGAAACCACATATTGAGATTTCATTGCTTTATCTCTTATAGAAAAGCTTCTGCTATATCTCAAGTACCAACCTACTTGAGATATGGCTTACAAACCAAGTAAGAATCAATACTGCACCTCTCGTAAACCTGCTAAACCTGCTGTTAAGAACTTTCTTCAGAACATCATACTTCTTTTGGAAGTATGGGAACAATCCTTTCCTGTCTTAGTATGAAGGCAAGATGGATTTCTTCTAAAAAACAAACTTGTCACTCTATTTAAGTGACTTTTGCCTCTGACCATGAATTCTTCTTTGCTCTGGTTGCCAGGAAGGTTAAAGACAAATTTGAAACTCACCACCATGCAAATACACAGAATTGTGGGGTATGCATTATTATATGTCCAATCTCAACCTTAGCTTTATTTTCCACCCACTATTGTCCTTTCAAGTAATTCATTCGATTATTTATCCTTTCTGTGTGCCTTTTTGTAAGGTTCCTATTGGGGCTGATATTTTATCATCTGAAATATACACATATATGTATACATAATATATTCTTTTTCACACATGAAAGCTATAATGGCACAGTACTGCTTACTGGCTTTTGAGTTTTTGAGTTTATTAAAAATCTAAGATGTACTCATAGAATAAATTGCTAGCTTTTTAAAAATAGAATAGAATAGAATAAGTACTTATTCTAGGCCATGATGATTCTTTGAAGTTCATTTGAGTGGGAAATGGTATATATAGCAAAACAATGCAAAACATAAATGGAAGAGGGAGCAGTAATCTGCATTATGGAAGCACAAAGAATGGAGGGTAAAGGCATAGACTCTAGAATTAGACTTTTGTTGTTGTTTAGTTGCTCAGTCATGTACGACTCTTTGAGACTCCATGGACTGTAGCTTGCCAGGTTCCTCAGTCCATGGGATTTCCCAGGCAAGAATACTGGAGTGGGTTGCCATTTTCTCCTCCAGAGGATCTTCCTGACCCAGGGATCGAACCCACATCACCTGTATTGGCAGGTGAATTCTTTACCACCGAGCCACCTGGGAAGCCCTGGAATTAAGACTTGTCTGGGTTCAAATCCTGCATCTGTCACTTACCACCTGTGTGAACTTCCTCATCTGCAAAACAGGCAAAATAACAGTGTTTCATTCCTAACACTGTTGTGAGGATTAAATGAAATAATTCATTCAAGTGTTCAAGTGTTTAGAATACTTCCTTACAAATATTAATAACACTCAAAAAACATCAGCTGTTAATCAACTGAGTGAATTCAATCACTTTAGTGTCTTCAAGGGAGGGAAGGTCTAAACATTAACTGCAAAGGTAGGAATAACAGGGTTTAAGAGGTTAATGAACTGTTTTCATCCAAGGCATGATTATAAAGTAAATAGACTGGCTTAACTTCTCTAAGCATAACTGCTCATCCGTTAAAAGGTATTATTTCAAGGTCACAGGTCTACTGTGAGAGATGTAAAATACCCAGTATAAAGCCTTGCACACAGCAAGTGCTCTCCAAGTTAACTTTAGAATCAACTTTCTCTATGAGAATGGTCGTAACCCACAACAAGGAGAAATATGCTCATAGTAGCTTTCAAAAATCCACTGATCATTGTAGAACAGAACAAAATATGACAAAAATGGCTCAATGATGAAGAAACTGTAGGCTGTTTATAGATGGTTTGTGACTTTGGTCTATTTGGAATAGCACAGAGGTAAGATGGCGCTCACAGAAAATCCTGATATCCTCATCAATGCAAAAGTTATTTTCAAAATATATAAACGGCCTCTCAGAATGAAGAATGAAGTCAGGAGATCTGGGACCAACTAACTAGGTGACCTGGGTAAGCCACTCAGTTCTCAGAAGGTCCTTTAATCAGCACAGGGACAATGCTGGTCTGTGGGTGACCCTTTGAGGTCACCTCCTATGCATTAAAGAACCCTGTTAATAGAACAGGTGATTTCCCTGGATTGTCAGGCTAGCTCTTATGGCATGTGATTAGATTTTCAACTGACAAGTGATTTACATTTTATTGGGTTTCCTGCTGGAGTTTCTCACTTGACAATGCTCCACTGTCGGGCAGACCAGCTGAAGTTGATAGTGATCAAATCGAGAAATTAATTGAGAATAGAATTATGCTCAGAATACAAGTTCCTTTTCTGCCTGGTTACTGTGCTTGGACGAGGCCATTAGTGACCTTAGACAGCAGTTTCTACTTGGAGAAACTATGTCTGAACACATGAAATTGACTGCTCTTCCAAGCCTGGTAGGTGACTTTATATTTTCTGGTGTTCTACAGAAGATTACGAGTGGAAGCACCTGTCTTCTTAAATCCTTATGTCTTGTTAAAGCATCAAGGTGTTCAGAATTCAGAACAATCTGGATTGGATTACTCAGCCCATTTCTATAGATATTGTATTTATGCTCTTTGATGTCCCCTTTCCTAGCCTGTGCCCTAAAGTTTTCTTTGAGGTCACCGGCCAAACTGACCCATTGATTGCCAGAAAGGTGAGCATTTCATTGCATAATTAAGATGCTGACAATTGCCTCAGGGGGAAAATGGAGTGAACAATGAAACTGGGAAAGAGAAAATACAACAAAAGAAGAAAAAAAGGCTTAACTATTATCCTGAAAGGAAATAAGCTGTGAAATAACACAAAAGACTATCAAAGACAAAGAACATGAGTGGGAAAGAAAGAGATCTTTATTAAGGAAGATGGTATGTTTTAAAGGTGGGGAAACAGAAATACTTTGATCCTGGGGTCGGAAAGAATGCAAAGCCATTCTCCTGATGTTTATTCTTCAGTAGGTAAGCCATTTAAGTGCTTTCATCTGATCAGGCACCAGGCTCAGCAGTAAAAGGAGTTTCAGAAATATAACCTTATTTGTGCTGAACAGATTTCAGTTTTACTTTACATACCCTTGAATTATCTACATTGCACATTGATTTAATTGCAGGTAAATTCCACAATGTCTCCCCTCCAGCTGAAGTAAATACTACTCTGGAATATCGGTCACCTGGTGACAGGGGAAAAAAAAAAGAAAAAGGTTTATAAATTATTCATTTATTTCAGAAAACTCAGAATTCAGAAATAATGCAAACTGGGAAACCACATGGGCAATTCACTAGCAGTGGGGAATCCTGTCTTTCATTAAATTCCAGGAGAAAAATGTAAAAAAAAAAATTTTTTAAATATTGCTTTAGCTCAAAGCCTTTGTCAACTCACTGTATCTTAAAAATCATAGAAGTTATGTAACATAGCTAGTTCTGATCAGACTGTAATTAGGAAGAACAATCCATAAGAACTTTTGGCAGAAAATCAATTGAATGCCTCCCTCTTAATTTTACAACATAACACCACAGTGGTATATAAAATCAAAGAATGAGGCACCAGGGCATATCAAGAATGGATTTTAAGGGTGTTCTCTGTGGCAGCTAACTAGAGAGTAAAGATGGCAAGTGATAAATTTTAAAGCACTAACAAAAGTCAACTAAACACAGAATGCTGGCCAGGATCACAGACATACTCCTCATTCTTGCTGAGTGCTCAGAGTTCTAGAAAAAATATTTTGAAAATCATACTGTTACAAAATGTATTTCCGAACAAGGGAGGCTGTGTAATATCCTGGAAAGAACATGGTCTTTAGAGTGAAAACTGGGTTGTAACCAGCTTCTCTCCTTTACTAGCTAGGTGATCTTAGGCAACTAACAGCTTCCCCAAGCCTCAGTTCCTCATCTGTAAAATAAAGACAGCAACACTTTCTCAAGTAGGTGTTGAAAATTAAATGAGATACTGAAAAGCAGGTGCTCAGTAAGTACTGTTTCTGCTCCCTCAGCCATTAAAAAATTAACATAAGTGAACTGAAACAAAGTAGGTTCATTTTATATGATCGAAAATGCCAAATGGTGTGAACAAAGAAAATCAATTTGCAAATTTATGAATAAAGCTTTATTACATGAGCATTTATTGATGGTTACAAAGTTTTCTTTAGTAAACTCCTGTCTTCAAGACAAAGACCCTGAAGTTTGAATAGATACAGAAACATCTAAGACACAATCAGGTCCCCTAGTGATCTAAGAAGATAAGAAAAAAACACATCTTAGAAGGATTTTCAACAACAACAAAAAAAGCTGAAACCAAAGGAGCTTCAATGTTAATATTCACTCAATCAGAAATTGAAGTTATCACAATTCCCCACTTGTAACCATGAGGGCTAATCAGTGACATACAAAGTTAAACATGTTTCTCTGAGGCCCTGAACTCTTCTTTCCTGGCAGCTACAGAGGAATCAGGATGACTCTAGGCTACAGCAGATTTTGTTTAGTGAATTTGCTGCCAGCATTTAGAGATCTGTGATGCCATGTTGAAATCAGGATTCCTGGCCTCTGGGAATTTCTTACAATATTTGGGCCCTCATTTTTTCAAGGCCATATTCTGCCATATACTCTTCAATCACCATCACTTCCTGCTGTCTTAACTCAGTTCACTTATCTTATCCATATATGAGCTGGGGTGCTGAGGCATGCAAGCTTTGAACCTCTGGACTTTATTTGTTCGTCTTTCTTCCGCTAATGCCTAATGACAAGGCAGACACAAGAAGGCTATTAATACAGGTGTTTTGACAAGTAGATTATTCCAAGGTTCAATCTAAAAATATGTACAAAGAGTTTTTTAAAATGACTTGAAATATTGAGCAAGGTCAATAATTTTATTAGATTTATATCTTTCTTAAAACCGACTATAACTCAATCCTCTCTTTCTTATTATTTTTTTTCACTCATTTTTTTTTAATTATAGGTAAATAAATTCAGATTAGTGGTTGACTAACCTAGAGAAGTAAAATTACAAGTTAAACAAAATCTCTTGACGCATGACAGAAACAGTAAAGCTGTGTGACCAGTCACATATACCCGCCAGTCTAGGTTATCAATCACGTTCAATCCCAGGAAACTCTGAGAGGTTTGTCATCTATGATGCCACTCACTTGGAACGTCACAGAAAAAGCTGTCCTTGTGGAAGTTCCAGTCAACTTCTCTCTTCTCTCTTTCATAATGATCGTCTGACCATCTATCATCCCGATGGCTGAAATGGAACACAATTTGGTCTTCAGTCAACTCCTCACCATTCCAAGGATGAGAAGCCTACCGGTAACAATACTGCCTCAAAGTCATGACCTATTTAGTGCTTGCTATTAAGTTGGATGGATGGGCATAAGCAACCACCATTAATTTTCTCACTTCTGAAGAAGGAAAAAATAAAACACCCCAAACCCAAACCTTCACTAACAGAAGACACAATCTTAAAAGACAATGACAATTTCAACACATTTGATAAAGATTTTGAGCCACACATTTTAGATGTAATTGTTTTGCTCAGGCAGTGTTTGTAAGTGGAATTCATTAGCAGTGTTTTGTCTAAAAGTTAATAAATGGTTACCTTTTGGCTTGTTCATCTGCATATTTAAAGGGATAATTTGCTAATGTTGCTTTGTATCCTGTATTTTTCACCATGTTATTCCATGTGACCAGTCTCTGGCCTATTGCAGTCCCTCTTGGTTCAAAACCCTACGGCAAAATATTACAAATTCCCATTAGTGTACTTCATTTCAGGCTAAGTATAGTTATAACAGTGCGGAAAGGCAGTTCAAGGTGATGGATAGCTTTCAACAGAAAATAAATACGTTCCTCAGAGCTATTCCAGAGGTGAACTGCATTCAAACAAGATGATTTGACATAATAATGATCACCTATTTACTGTGACAAAACAGCCTGATTCTTTGGCATGTTACATATCTCAGGAAAGAGGAGAATAAAAAACTTATCTGAAGCTTCTCTTCCATATGCATCCCTAGCATTTAGTAAATACTTATTTTTATGTTATAAAACATCATGGTCAAATGAAATTATGTTATGCATGTTTTACAAAGAGTTTATCGTTATCATTATCCTCATTCATATTTTCTTCCCTATTCCACACCCGAGGGACATCTATCAATACTTAAAAACAGACCCTGCTCTCTCTTAGTAACACTGAAATTCCTTTAACTTCCTCGGGAGAAAAAAAGGTGACATTTTGGTTTTAAAGATTTTGTGAAAATGTTTTTATAGTGTGCAGATTCTCCAATTTACTGCTTTTTAGCTTAACATGGAGACCAAGAAACAGATTTCCAGATTTTTGATGGTGAGCGAGTTCCTTGACCCCCTTTGAGAACCTGAGAATACAGACAAGTCTTCCCTCTTTCAGAAAGTGACTATACTTACTGATGGCTTGAGAAGGTTTCAAAAGAGAGGGTACTAGATAACATAAGATAAAGTGTCTTAAAAATGCTTAATCTTTTGAGATGATAGAAGGCTAAATAAAATAGACGAGCAGATTCTATTGGCTCAGTTTTCCTTACCAGCAATGGATCAGAGAAATCAGGAAGCTCTGGCACTAATACTCCAACCAAGGCACAGACCACGATGAACACCGTGCACATGCCCAAGACCACCACAGGCCAGTCTGCTATCAGGGCTGCATAACTACAAAAGCAGAGAGAGATCACAGAGAAAGCCTCTTAGAAGCAGAGTAAAGTTTTTTCACTACCTAACAGATCAGTTTGTTAATTCTTCCTACTTCAGACCAAGTACAGGTATTTATCAATGAAAGATCTAATGAGATTATAAACTGTTGTTCCTCAGTCGCTAAGTCGTGTCTGACTCTTTCTGACTCCACGGACTGCAGTATGCCAGGCTTCCCTGTCTTTCACTATCTCCTGGAGTTTGCTCAAATTCATGTCTGTTGAGTCGGTGATGCTATCTGATCATCTGAAAGTGAATATAATGTCCATTTCTGACAAGTAATATTTCATTGCTCTATCTGTGCCTGGGAAAAGATCTTGGATCTACACTTTCTAAGTGGAAAGAAATATATTTTAACAGCGGCTCCATCCTCTTTGCAGTTTCTTCCAGAACTTTTGTTTCTCCAGTTATTCCTTTCTCCCTACTTTCTCTCCATCACTTCTTGAAAAAGAACCCAGCTCAGAAACAGGTTCAGGTAAAGCTTTAAGAATTGTTGTTTTAGATGTTAAGTCATGTCCAACTCTTTGTGAACTCATGGACTGTAGACTGCCAGCTGCCTCTGTCCATGGAATTCTTCAGGCAAGAATACTGGAGGGGTTGCCATTTCCTTCTGCAGGGGATCTTCCCGGCCCAAGGAACAAACCTGAGTCTCCTGCATTGGCAGACAGATTCTTTACCGCTGAGCCACCTGGGAAAGCCTGTAAGTCTTAAGAATAACCAGACCGAATTGAAACCTCCCCATAAACCTATTAACCTTCCTATTAGTTAAAACAAAAAGTTGGACACGTAAACAACAATAATGAACTTATCCACTAGACTGTGAGCTACATGAGGGCAGAGACTTTTGATTGATTGAGTGGTTGATTTAGTACAGAATTAGTGCCTTCTTCTTTTTGCTAAACATTTATATACTTTCTTTTCTGAAAATTAGTTTTTATTGGAGTATAGTTGCTTTACAATATTGTGTTAGTTTCTACTGTACAGCAAAATGAATCATCCATACATATATCTATATCCCCTCCCTTTGGAATTCCTTTCCATTTCAGGTCACCACAGTGCATTAAGTAGAGTTCCCTGTATGTTATCACTGGTTATCTATTTTACACAAAGTATCAGTAGTATGTATATGTCAATCCCAATCTCCCAATTCCTCCCATCCGCTCTTCCCCCTTGATATCCATACAGTTGTTCTCTATGTCTGTGTCTCTATTTCTGTTGTGCAAATAGAAAAATGATATAGATGATCCTGTCTGCAAAACAGTGTCTTTTAAAAGGTGCTTGGTCACTATCTATTGATTAGATGAACAAACACCCATGTATCTATCTTCCCTCAATTCTCCAATCACCATGGCCTGGCTGTGGTTTCTTACTACAACTCAGAAACTCCTCTCTGTTACAAAATTCCACAGTCAAGTCATGTCTCCCAATACCCTTCCCATACCCTCATTCACTATGTTCCACTGAAAGGCCTGTTTCTGGGCCCTTCCATAAGATCTTGGACCAGGCCTTCCTAACCTGATGCTTGCAGATCTTGCTAACAACTTATTGCTTAATCGAAGTTGACTAAGTTGAACTCTTCTAAAATTCAAAATGTATTCTGCCAACTTCAGGTTTCTTGAATTTTTATCAGAGAAGAAAAGAAACATCTAACTTCTGGACAATTACTCTTCAAGTCTCGACAGTGTTAGCTCATTGGGCTGCTGTGATGGCTATTTCTGGCTCATCTGAAATAGACTTCTTGCTCAGATATTTTGAGTTTTTTCTTCAAAATCATGCTGGCAGTTTAAAGAAAGCTTGTGGCTCTACAATTCTGAAAAAAGCTACAAGATGTCTCTAAGAATAGATGGCTGATTTTTATATTCTGATCGCTCAACTTCATAGATCTGGCTTCATGGAGATATTCACATTAAATTTTAATAAGGAAGTTAAAATATAACATAATTATGCTTTAAGGGAGCACTTGCACAGGCAGTTTTCATTATTTTTCTTTTAAAAGCAACCTTAGGAGAATAAAGAATAATAGCTTGCACACACTAAGAGTTCCAGTTGCTCTCATGCTTTACATAGATTATCATCTCACAGAATTCTCACAACTTTATGAGATGAAACTGAGGCACGGTCAGGTTGAATAACTTGTTCAAAGTCACAAGCTGGCCCCGGTCATGAAACAAGTATGTCCTGGGGATGTAATGTACACCACAGTAACTATAGTTAATAATACTATACTGTATATTTGAAAGCTGCTAAGGGAGCAGATTTTAAAAGTTCTCACTACAAGAAAGAAAAAATTTTTGTAACTGTGTGTAGTGATGAATATTAACTAGACTTACTGTGGTGATTATTTCACAATACATATGAATATCAAATTATTATGTTATACACCTGAAACTAATATAATGTTACATATCAATTATATCTTTACAAAAAAGTCACAAAGCTAGGAAGCCAGGTAGTCTGGTTTAAGAGTCTGGCTTCTTAGCCACTATGATATCATCTCTTGCTTCGAACACAAGAGGAACAAAAGACATCAAGAATAAGTCAACTTGCCACAAACAGATGCTTTCCAAAATTGTCATTTAGAATTAAATTCCTAAGCCACACTCTTAATTTCTCTGTGCATAATCATGTAGACCCAAAGGACTTCAAGTTTGAACATGATTCACTAGACTGTAAATTCTGCATTTAAAAACTCATTAAGGAAAAATTATGCTAGATAAGGTGGAATAACTTAAGAATAATTCTGAATGTATTGAAAACACATAAATCACAATATGCTGATTGTAGTTGTTCAAATGTAAACACCAAGTGGTCAGAATCATTCATATTTCCAGATCACAGCCAATGCTTATATTTTCTATACTTTATTTCCTCCTCCACCAAATGCAAACCAAGATGAAAGCAACTGGCTTGAAGCAATAAAACCCTTTGTCAATAGCACATTTGAGACTTTCTGTTCATTGCTTCAGGCTTAGAAAAAAGTCCTTTACATTTTAGACCTTTAAAATATCAGCCCTATGAAGTGAAAAGGGCTCCAGGCTTACACAATTACTCATTATACTTTATATGAAATGGATCAATTTTCTTTCAAATAAACCAGAACTTATGCATTTTTACCTACAAATATGTTATCAATAGAAGGCCATGGGCCCCAAATTGCTTAGTTTTCATACTGTGGTTTAATTTACCTATATAATGACTTTTTGTTTGTGTTCTTGAAAAATCTGCACACATGCACAGCAGTCTTAAAAAACTCATTCAATAATTGCTTTTTCTTGCCTTTGAAAACATTTGGTTTTGATTTTACAGCACTGCTCTCTACCATATCCGTGCACTGACTACATATGGAAACTTTACGGCATTAGCGATTTCAGCACATTTCTTCTAAACACATTTAACCTTACCCTATTACAAGTCCACTTCCTCACACAGCACATGTTTCACATGCTAACCTTTCCTAGAGACAACTGTTCGCACTTAAGAAATGGAATCACTATCCTGAGGACATAAAGCACCACGGGGGGAAAGCCCTAACTCTTTTGAGTGAATATCACTCAGACAGTGGTTTCTCCTAAATATCACACAATGACTGAGGCTGTTTCTGCTTCCTGCTGTCTATGCTAAGATGTTGTGTAGCTACGGGCACCATGTGGGAAACAAAAGTTTCATGTATAATATGAAACCCAGACAATGGCTGTAATATTATGACAAAAATCTAATAAAGCAGGAAAACTGGAGAGGTAAAGGAAATTAAAAATGACCTATAAATTTTACAGCTACATTTCTCTAGCTAATTGCCCTCATGATGCATCTGAGTTCAAGGTACATATTCTAAGTTTAAATTTGAATAAAGGACCTGCGCATTCTTTTCTCTGAAAAGTCGACTACACATGCATTGGGAGAATTTTCCAAAGGACCACTCTTTTACTATAATATGTTCCACTGTATACCATGTAATAATTTTCTTTCATCTGCCTGATCTAATTTTGTGCATCTTTATACCACACTACAACATAATTGTGCATGCCATCCACTTCTGTGACTCCTGGAAAACAGCAGGCAGTCATTTCTTAATGGCTCACTGACCAGGTGATGGTTTTCCTCCAGGCCCTACTGCTGTATCAGTTGCTTAGGTTAGGCCCGCAGCACTACCCATGGCACTGTTGTATTGGGTTGGCCGGAAAGTTTGTTTGGGTTTTTCTATATGATGGTACAGATAAACCTGAATGAACTTTTTGACCAAACCAATATAAAAGAGCACATCATCTCAACAGGTCACAGTATCAAACAATACCGATATGAAGGATTCATTCTCCTTCTATAAAGTGACAGATAACAGAAGGAGCAGGGTGAATGGATTGCGTTTGTGGGTGAACTGCAGATCTAAGTGAGCGGGTAGGCTGCCTAGCACCCTGGGCCAGGCTGTACCTGCCCTGCTAAAGTTTTCATGAGGTATATGGACCTTGATGGCTCAAGTGGTAAAGAATCCTCCCTGCAATGCAGGAGACCCGGATTTGATTCCTGGGTCGGAAAGATCCCTAGAGGAGAACATGGCAACCCACTCCAGTATTCTTGCCTGGAAAATCTCACGGACAGAGGAGCCTGGTGGGCTACAGAGAATGGGGTCGCAGAGAGTTGGACATGCCCAAGCACACATGCATACATGGGAAGTCCCTCAAACATACTCATAGATTCTCAATCACCTTATTACTGGGTTTATTCTGGAAAAATATCAGCGATAACTGTTAAATAAATGAAGTATCTTACAGGGCGAACTTATGCTCATGTGACATTATACAGGGGACCTGTTTTATTTATTTATTTAATTTATTTATCTATTTTTTAACTTTGCAATATTGTATTGGTTTTGCCATACATTGATATGAATCCGCCATGGGTGTACATGTGTTCCCTTTCCAGAACCCCGCTCCCACCTCCCTCCCCATCCCATCCCTCTGGGTCATCCTGGTGCACCAGCCCCGAGCACCCTGTATCATGCATCAAACCTGGACTGGCAATTCATTTCACATATGATAATTTACATGCTTCAGTGCCATTCTCCCATATCATCCTGCCCTCGCCCTCTCCCACAGAGTCCAAAATACTGTTCTATACATCTGTGTCTCTTTTGCTGTCTTGCATGCAGGGTTATCTTTACTGATTTACTAAATTCCATATATATGCGTTAGTACACTGTATTG
Organism: Okapia johnstoni; assembly: GCA_024291935.2. NCBI lineage: Eukaryota > Metazoa > Chordata > Mammalia > Artiodactyla > Giraffidae > Okapia > Okapia johnstoni. Next base: position 50,864,620 of record CM044322.1, read on the forward strand.
GTGTTTTTCTTTCTGGCTTACATCACTCTGTATAATAGGCTCCAGTTTCATCTACCTCATTAGAACTGATTCAAATGTATTCTTTTTAGTGGCTGAGTAATATTCCATTGTGTATATGTATCACAGCTTCCTTATCCATTCGTTTGCTGATGGACATCTAGGTTGCTGCTTCCATGTCCTGGCTATTATAAACAGTGCTGGGACCTGTTTTAAATGGACCATTTATATTACAATAAAACCCTCCATAGTAAACTTTCCTCTCTTAGTTTATGAAGATTTTTTTTTCTTCTGACCTTTGCTGCCTTTCTGGAAACCCTCTCCTCTTTCTCCCCTTCCTTTCTGATCAGAGAGCCAGGCTTTAGAGCCTATGAGTACCTCGGACCTCAGGCCTCTTTTCCTGACCAACTACCCAGTCCTTAACCCTGGACAGCCTAGCTTTTGCTCTGGTGAGTCTTCTGAAACTGCCAATATCAACTAACTGTCTTGGTTTTCATCTTCTTTTACCTAAGCAATATTTAACACTTTAGCTATTGCTTGCTTCCTAAAAAAATCTCTTCCTCCTGTGTTTCTTCCCTTCTGTTTCCTTTAATATATTTTCCTTATTCCTCTTCTCTTTTAAGGGTAAGCATTTCTAAATATTATTAATCCTAACTTTTCTAGTGGTATCAACTATCAATTTAGTGGAATATTTGAAGCTTATGGCATTTCACAGAAGAAAACAGCACAGAACTCTTTCTTGTGAAGTAAAAACTCATTCAACAGTTAGCATTACATAGTAAGGAAGCAGGTTTTCTGGGAATAAAATCATAGTAGATATGGATATTATCTTCAAGGAACTTAGAGCCTAATTCAGAAAATCAGACAGGTATGCAAATACATACAGAACTAGGTCAACAGAGGTGTATTTTTACAGGGATACAGATAAAAAAATTTTGTGAATTCTATGAAGGAAAAGATTACTTCTAGCTAGGGTGGGAAAGGGGAATTAGAAAAGGCTAACTTTAGGAAGAAGTTGTGTTTACATGTGTGTATGCTGAAGAGAAGAAATCAAGACTTTTAAAAATACAAATCTTTTAACAGAGAAAAATATATATGACTCTTTCAAAATGTAAAACTTTGGGTCATTTAAGAGGACCCTATTATTTCTAGAAAAATGGAAATTCGTTTTCTTCATGTGTCATATTTGCTTGTATAACCTCTTTCCTTCATCTTTTTTCCATAATTTTTTTTGTTGCAAAATTGGGTAAAAAAATGTAGTATATGCATACCATGGAATATCGTTCAGTCTTAAAAAGGAAGGAAATTCTGATGCATGCTACAACATGGATGACACTTGAGGACAATATGCTAAGTGAAATCAGAGAGTCACGAAAGGACAAATGCTGTGCTCTTCCACTCATATGAGATGTTAGAGTAATGGAATTCATACAGACAGGGGAGAATGGTGGTTGTCAGGAGCTGGGGGGAGGAAGAAATGAGCAGGTACTATTTGATGGGTACAGAGGTTTGGTTTTGCAAGTTGAAAAAAGTTCTGGAGACGGATGGTGTGATGTTTGTACAATAATGTGAATGTACTTAATGCCACAGAAGTGTACACTTTAAAATGGTTAAGATGGTAAATTTTAAGCTATGTCTTTTTTATTACAATTAAAAAATTAATATTTTTAAATATAAAAGGAACTTACTAATTAAAATTTATGTAGCAATCTTATTCCAAAGAGAGAATAACTCTCCTGAGGAAGGCTTCAGAGCTATCAGCATCCAAGCTTCCTTAGCAAATGAATTTCAAATATCATGAAGAATTTCTTAACTACCTCATATCTGGAATCACCATGCACAAGGACATCTGATGAGACAATGCTTTTTTTCGGAAACACTTGTCCATTTAAAACTTTGATTTTCTACTAAAAAATTAAAACTTAAAAATTTCCACATAAAAGAGTACAGGATAACAAAATTTTTATAAAGAGACACAGACAAGCCATCTGATATAAACTGCTGTGAGTTCAAGTCATGGTAGTTGGCTGGATGGCTTCTCTCTCATCAATAAGTAGGACATTGAGAAGCCAAGCCTTACAGGAAAGAATTCAAAATAATCCTGCAAATATAAATGATCAAAGTGAAAGTTGCTCAGTCGTGTTAGACTCTTTGCGACCCCATGGTGTACAGTCCATGGAATTCTCCAGGCCAGAATACTGGAGTGGGTAGCCTTTCCTTTCTCCAGGGGATCTTCCCAAACTAGGGATCGAACCCAAGTCTGCCACATTGCAGACAGATTCTTTACCAGCTGAGCCACAAGGGAAGCCCATAAATGATCAAACCCAACTAGAATTTAAAGGCTAAAAGACTCCCTTGGGATTAAAACCACTTTTTGGAGTTCACGATTCCTCAAGCCGCCAACTCAGAGGAAATATAGTTTTCCTTCACAAAAATACAAATGAGGAAGGCAAAAAACAGCAGCAAAACGTAAAGAAAATACTAAAATGGGAAAAGCACATACTTATTTCATAAGATGATCCAGAATACTTTACCTTTTTGGTAACTTGAAAGGTCTGGATGGTCTGGAAAAAAGCAAAGGAAAAACAATCAGAAACAAGGCATCATAATATAAACAAATGCTTTATATATACATTTAACATTTCACTTATTATCTCTCCTTATGAAAGAATCCTTGAAGAGTTAAAAAAGACATTTCTATTTGATAGATTTTGGATTTAATAATGAATGCTGACCACCTTGTATGCCAGCAGGTGGCATATTCTTAGATGTTTATTACACCCTCCTAGAGGAATCAGAGGCATACCAGACAACATTCTGCAAACCTATAGCTACAGATTCCCTCCTCTGTCTCACAATAGGAAGCCACATACCTGTCTCCAATCCAGGCTGGTTCTTACTTATCAAGGATCCCCCAACATCTTTTTTCTTTTAATTTGAACATCAATACCTTTTTCAGCTAGAAATATCATATCGCCTTTTCAGTTACAAAATTCACTGCTCATGTTTCACCATTCTGGAAGACAGTGGTTCTCCCCATGTGGGATCAAGACCCCTGGGGGTTCCTCATACCCTTCACAGGGTTTTTGAGGGCCTCCCTTTTCCAACCCCATACCTCTTTAAGGCTGGGTTTCCTCCATAATATTATATATTTCAACCAAACAGCAGACTGCAATAGACCGCAGAAGCAAGTATGAGAAGCCTGCTGTCTCCTATTAAACCACACATCAAAGAGACTTACAAAAATGTGAAACAGTGCTAATCAGCTAAGTATTTTTTTTTCATTTTGGAAATTATTTTTCATAACATGTTAACGTGTAAAGGGCTTATAGTCATTATTTTAAAAGAGTTAAATTAAAAAATTTAAATTTCTCAGCTTCAATTCCAATGTGGTACATATCAGATATAACACATAAAATATTAATACCTCTGGATCCTTAATAATTTTGAAAGTGTAAAAAGGTTGTGAGATCAAAAGGTTTGATAACCATTACAATAATACTGAGAGGATACTTAAATATTTGCTTAGTAAATGAGTAATTTCCTACCTGTGTACTCTCTCCTACTGAAATCTGCCACCAGGCTGTCCCATACTTTGAGTAAACAAAACAAAATGAAACATCTATTTTTGGTTTTTCTACTTCAATCTATTACTCTTCCCGTAGTTAGACTTCTGTTTTAGATTTTCTTTGAGATCTAAAGTTTCCTTTCTTATTTTTCCCTCTCTATTTATATGTCTCATATATATATATATTCATTCTTAAAAAAATATTTAACTCCTGGTATTGCCATGAATGAGACCAACAGGGTCCCAAACTTCATGGAACTCACATTCCAGAATGCACTTTGTATCAGTCTGCTTACAGAAAAGATGCATATGTTCTAAATTTCATGTTTTTTGTACATGTCCTCATTGATGACTCTAAGCCCCTTAAAAATATTATACTAAAGGAGATGAAACAACCCCAGAGATTGCTAGCACTGGAAACAGTCTTAGAGAAGACATATCCCAGTTCCATCCCAGTCCTATTTTTAGAGATGAGCCTCTGTTTGCCTTTGGTCATTCAGGGTCTTAGGAACAGAGCTGTAGAGAGAATTCATGTTTCCTGATCCCTGATTTGCTGTTCTTAGAGTTGTGTGTGTCAATCTGTAATACCAAGGGGGAAAAACAACATAGGGATAATCATAAAGTATTCATCTGTCATATATGAAAATAAGTAGTATTTCTTTGGGGAGATATGGAATTTAGAGTTTCCAGTAAGAAGAGCATAAGAGAACTTGTTGCTTCACAAATAAATGAGACCAAATATTTGTGAATATTCTTTAGCATTACTAAAGAAATCAACCCTAAAATGTATTCTTTTTTAATATACATACAATAAAGAGAATTCCCTTTAAAAGCTAAAAACTGACATTAAAAGCATCCACAGGGACCTATCTTATTTGTGCTCACATCTCCATAATTTAGTATAATGCAGGGTCCCTTGTAGATGTCAGATCAGAGTTTTCTGGGTTAATGAATTAGTTAATTAATGAATCTTTTATTAATGAAAATTAATGAATCTTTTATTACTTTTCTCAGGTTCAACAGATGCGAAATCAGTAGTCAATGGACAGCAAGAAAAATGAAGACATAAATATCAACACAAATAAATTTAGCTCTATTTTCTATTTGTTTATCTACCTGTTAAACACACACATAGACACACACATACCCTCTGTGACTTCAACACATTCATATCTGCGAATCCTAAGCTCCTTTACCACTTTAGTACATTTTGCAAGTTTTCGTTTGTGTCTCTGAATCCTATAATAGAGGCCCTTTTATTTGATGCTGCAAGAATCATTAATTTGGTGGCTAATCAGAAAGGTTAAAGTAAAAACTTCTTTAAAAGTGCCATAGACATTCCTTACATATCTAATTGTAACTTATGCTCAGTCATGTCTGACTCTTTGTGACCCCATGAACTGTAGCCCATCAGGCTTCTCTGACCATGGAATTCCCCAGGTAAGAATACTTGAGTGGGTAGCCATTTCCTTCTCCAGGGTATCTTCCCAACCCAGGGATCAAATCCAGGTCTCCTGCATTGCATCCAGATTCTTTACTGTCTGAGCCACCAGGGAAACCCAAATGCATACACAGGTGCCAAGGGAAATCTACCAAGGGAAAACCCCCACAATCTTTTCAAATATAATTATATATTGATTTTTTAAAGTATATTTTATTGAGATATAGTTCACATTTGTTGTTGTTCAGTTGCTAAGTCATGCCGACTCCTTGCAACCCCATGGACTGCAGCACATCAGGCTCCTCTGTCCTCTACTACCTCCTGGAGTTTGCTCAAATTCATGTCTGTTGGGTCAGTGATGCTATCTAACCATCCATCCTCCGCTGTCCTCTTTTCCTTTTGCCTTCAATCTTTCCCAGCATCAAAGAGTTTTCAGTCTTTTCCAAAGAGTTGGCTCTTCCTGTCAGGTGGCCAAATTATTGGATCTTCAGCTTCAGCATCAGTTTTTCTGATGAATATTCAGGGTTGATTTCCTGTAGGATTGACTGACTTGATCTCCCAGGTGTCCAAGGGATTCTCAAGAGTCTTCTCCAGCACCACAATTTGAAAGCATCAATTCTTTGGCCCTCTGCCTTCTTTATGGTCCAACTCGCACATACACGACTACTGAAAAAACCATAGCTTTGACTATACAGACCTTTATAGGCAAAGTGATGTCTCTGCTTTTTAATACACTCTCTAGGTCTGTTACAGTTTTTCTTCCAAGGATAATTATTCCATTTAAAGTGTACAAGTTAATGGGTCTTAGTGCTTCCACAGAATTGTGTGACCATCACCACAACCACACACTGCTTTTTAAAGAACATGCTATCTGAACACCAATGATGAAGCTACTAATGAGCTTTGCAAGCAAATTTATTTTTACAGAGAGGGAGACTAAGACAATGACCAAAGAAGCCAGTCACTTAACTTGTACACAAAACCTTAATTTGTCACTCTCATTTTTCAAGTTACACATCCTCAAAACGACCCCGTGAATTTCCACAGGAAATTAACCGATTTTGCTGTCTTTGGACTGAAGGTGATCCCCAGAGCCATAGCTCTGGGCTGGATCATACCCAGCAGTTGCAAAAAAAAAAAAAAAAAAAAAAAAAGATATTTTATTATATACATTTTGGGTTGTTACAAATATAAATATTCTTTTCCCTCCTATTCACCCCATTAACTTTTTTTTAAACTGAGAAATTCATGGATCTACAACTAGTTTATTCCCGAGGGACAGAAACAACTATATATTCATCACATTCTTTCTGCTTGAGTAAAAACTTCATTTTATGTTAAAGTTGAGACAATAAGTAGAGATTGTTGACATCAGTTGAGAAAGAAAAATTGAGGTTACCGCAAAGATACCTCCTGGCAAAACATTAGATCCCTTTGAAGTTTTTATACTAATGGACATGACAAACGGATGTTTGAAACACCAACACCACACTGCAGGTAAAACATGAAACCTGTTTGATTTATGGTTTAAGGTGTTGCCATCTTGAATTCTGCCCTACAATCTCTTACCAGAACATAGCTGTTTAAGGAGGCAGGCGAGGGAATCCACCACATACTTTCATGATCAAAAATAGTCTTTCTTCATTTGTACCATCTTTCTGATTTGCTACTTTTAATAGCTATCTAATAAAATCTGCAGAATGAATTTTTTTCCTCCTAACCTCAGTCTTGTGTTGCTAAATAACAACTGGTAAAAACAAAAAGAGAGAAACCATGTTTTTCCAAGGTTCATTCACCTTTTAATAGCATCTGGTCAAAACCCATGCCAAAAAAACAAATAAAAAATAATAATCTTAGGTGGAAACATCTGCCTGTTCTTTGGTTAGGGTTGTAGATATTTTCTTTTCTGCTGAGAAAAAGCCCCAAGGTGGATGACATTTGCAGGCTCCACGACACAACTCCTACAGGCTGTAGTGTAAATAAGCTTGAGTTGTGCACAATCCCCAGATGACTAGCTGGAGTGTCATTCTCTCTCCCACTCAAGAAAACATTTCTGTATGTGACTGGGTAACAGTGACATGATTGTAGAGCTAAATTCAACTCTTTTTTCAAAAAAAGAAATAAAGCACTTGCAAACTCAGTACTCATACTAAGTAATTAATTACCTCTGGCACTTCACATTTGAGAACTGTAATAGCAGTTGAGAATCTTGGCTCCTGCTCAGATGACCAGTGAACTGGGGTATGTGCACATATATTGGTCAAGGGACCAACTAACGAGTGTAAAGTTCTCAGAAAAAGGGAGGGTGGGGGGTACAGAGAAGGGTAATCATGACAAGGGGGGTTGGGGGAAATACAGAAGCAAGGAAGATCTTTTTAAAAGGTCATAAAAAAAGTATGGGAGGGAAAAAGTTAACAGGAAACAGGAAGAAATGTAGAAAAGCTACAAATGGTCTGTTTCTTGGTTTCCCTCACTTTTCCTCTTTCTTTTCATAATTTTTGGTTAAAGAATGGCAGATTGTAGGGTGAGGGTAATGGGACTGCTAAAACATGAAAACATTCCACCCATCTAGAGAGCTCAATTGTTGACGTAACTGCAGAATTAATGTAACAACTTAGAAAGGGACAGTATCAAGTTTCACAAAGTCCAAATAGCTCTTCCTAGCATTCAGGAGAAGGCAATGGCACCCCACTCCAGTACTCTTGCCTGGAAAATCCCATGGACGGAGGAGCCTGGTAGGCTGCAGTCCATGGGGTCACTAAGAGTCGGACACGACTGAGCGACTTCACTTTCACTTTTCACTTTCATGCACTGGAGAAGAAAATGGCAACCCACTCCAGTGTTCTTGCTTGGAGAATCCCGGGGACGGCGGAGCCTGGTGGGCTGCTGTCTGTGGGGTTGCACAGAGTCGGACACGACTGAAGCGACTTAGCATAGCATAGCATAGCATAGCATTCAGGAAAACCAAAGCTATGGAAAAAAAGAGTTCTGTATATTTCTGAACAACTAAAATGCTGTGAAGGAAATACATTTTCCACTTCATGGTAGTAACCAAACTTAAATAAGCAAATGCTTAAAGTAGCATATTTTAGTCTCAATAGTCCCATATTTCTTGCCTGGAGAATCCCAGGGACAGCAGAGCCTGGTGGGCTGCCGTCTATGGGGTCGCACAGAGTCGGACACGACTGCAGCGACTTAGCAGCAGCAGCAGCAGCGGCAGCCTTTTTGTAAAAGGGGTATTCTACAATGAATAACTTCAGTTCAGTGCTGGCATGTTACGAAGAAAGTATCTGAAAATAAAGAATCCACACTTTGATAAGCATTCTTTAAAAGATTTCCAACAAAAACAAAACCAATCTTCATCACTAAGTATTTCCATGAATCATCACTGGCACGCTTGGGGTCTAACGTGAAGATGAAACAGATACCCTGTAGACAAGCTATGCTTGCCCTCTAATTCATCTTCATGCACCAGAGCTAAATGTTTATGGTCTGTGTCAAGTGATTTGAAAGATAACAATAACCACAACTACTTGCGTAATGTATGTCCTGAATGCTCAAGAGATGTTGACTCAAAAGTACTGGTCACTTTGACATCTCAAACTACTGTAACTGACCAGAGTCCCACTACCATAAAAAATATAAACTAGGAGAGGGGCTTCCCTGGCAGTCCAGTGGTTAAGACTCTGCTCCCAAAGCAGAGAGTTTGAGTTTGATCCTTCCTCAGGGCGCTAAAATCCCACATGCCCTGGGCCAAAAACCAAAATATAAAAGCAATATTGTAACCAATTCAATAAAAACCTTAAAAATGGTCTACATCAAAAAATCTTTAAAAAAATAAATGAGGAGAGCAAGGAAAAGGTTGGATGTGGACTAATATTTAGAGAGCATGTAATAAATAAACATCTCTTTATAAATGTTAAGAAATTGAGCAGACATTGAATATTTGAATATGAGGCAACTGTCTTTAAGAAAACAGGTGAACTTAGTAATCAAAAACTGTGAGTTAAAACAGATAAATAACTGTGCTGTTCTACTGGATAGCACAGGGAACCACATTCAATGTCTTGTAATAACCTATAATGGAAAAGAATCTGAAAAAGAACATATATGCGTGTATTAAAAAATGTGAGTTAAAGTCTAAACCAATGATACCCATTAATTGAATGATCTTGAACAAGTCATTTAATTTCCCAGTATTTGTGAGAAATGAATAATACAAAGAATGAACTCTATGAGTAATAGTTTTCTGTTACTACTACTATTATTACTATTAATACCACTACCACCACCACCACCATTACTAGTAGTTCATCTGGAAATGGCATTTAAGCATCAGTAAGGAAGTAATGCAGAAGACTAATGAGGACTAAAGTGTAATCCCCTTTTGTTCATAAGCATAGTGAACCTTTATGATTTACTTTACAAGATTCAAACGGCACTTCCTACTAGCTGAATATAATAGAAATAAATGGTATCACACCCGCAAGCCTAGTTAGAACAAGAAATTGTTAGAAACTGTAGTTAACTCTAAAAGTCTTCCCTCTAATCTTTGTTATCATGTAACAAAGGAAAAAAAGGTACAAGGTTACAGAGAAAGTCAATGAAGAGCCAGGTCTAGAATGTGAATTTTCTGCCTTGATCCTGTACTTTGGGCCACAACCTGGAAAAGAGTACACTGATGTGGGTTATGAGATACTGCTTGTGAACCAAAAATGGAAAGGAGGGCAAAACAAGATCTTATTTAAGAGCAAACGGTACGTGTTCATAAGTGTGCATTTGCAAGGATGTTCACTGAGGTGTGGTTTACAGTAAGGAAAAAAGTGAGAGCAACCTAAAGGCCCATTTATTAATAGAAGGATGCTTAATTAATGGTAGTACATCTATACTGTGGAACACTGCACAGAACGAATTCTCAGGGCACACTTACACAGATGTATACTGATACAGAAAGGGCGCCAAGACAGAGTGAGAAAGTTCAATATAATTTCATATGGGATTTTTGAGAAAAACTATATGAAATATGTAAATGTACATTAAAAGTTCAGAAGGGAACATGGCAAATCAATAGCCTTGTTTACCATGAGAGAAGGAATCAAGAGTGAGTTTTACTTTGTATTTTTGAATCCTTCATGAGAATGTATTCATATATTCGTTGTACACTTACAAAGAAGTGGAAAAAAACTTTACAGAGAGAAATTGCATACTTATTCATTTAGGTACATGTGACTGAAATATTTCACCTGAAAATTTCTCTCACTGACATAGGCTTTAGGAAGAATGAGAACATCCCAGCTAACTATATACTAGATGAAAATAGCTAACACTATACACAGATCATAAATTATCAAAGAACCTAAAACAAAATACATTTAATACAAAATCTACAGTTAATTTTGTTCAATTCAAATATTAACTGCACAGTTTAAATGACACCACGTAATCTGATCTTCACTGGAATCACCTGGGTAGCTTATTTAAGAAAGGGGTTTCCAGGGTCCTCAGGGATCTGGTTCAGTAGGTCTTGGAATACAGCCTACACGGTCAGAGCTTGAACCACTGCTTAGGACAATCTGCCAGGAAAATGTGACTTCCAGACAAGAAGCAATTAGAGAATAGTACAAGAAAATAATAAAAACTTAAAGCTATAGTACAAAATATTGAGTGGGGGAGATAATATTGGAACAGAGTACTCCACAAAGAATAGCAACTGAACTCGACATAAGTAGAATTTGAACTAGATCTTCAAGGATAGTTAGATTTCAGACAGATAAATAGGAGCCACAGTTTCCTTGGAAACAAACAGTACTAAGTCCTGTGCCAGACACCTTCCCATAGCAGCGTGAGCAATGGCAATAGGACTTAATGAGGGAATAGGACAGAGGGCTACTGGACCAGGTTGGGAGCTAGTGTAGTGTTCTAGGTGTACAGTGTGGAGTGAAAAAGAAATGACAAAGAGTTTGCTGCTGCTGCTGCTGCTGCTAAGTCGTTTCAGTCGTATCCGACTCTGTGTGACCCCATAGACGGCAAGAATACTGGAGTGGGTTGCCATGTCCTTCTCCAGATGAAGAGTTTAATCTTCCTTTAATGATTCAGAAAGCCTCTAAGAATCTTATACATACATATGTGAATCAAAATATGAGTATCTGTTGTCATAAATATGTTATTACATAATATATAATAAGATTGGGATTGACATATACACACTACTATATATAAAATGGGTAGCTAATAAGAATCTACTATAAAGCACAGGGAATTCTACTCAATGCTCTAATGACCTAAATGGGAACAGAATCTAAAAAAGAGTGGATATTATGGGCTTCCCTGGTGGCTCAGACGGTAAAGAATCCGCCTGCAATGTGGGAGACCTGTGTTCGATCTCGGCTGGGAACATCACCTGGAGAAGGGCATGGCAACCCACTCCAGAATTCTTGCCTGGAGAATCCCCAGAGACAGGGGAGCCTGGTGGGCTACAGTCCATGGGGTTGCAAAGAGTCAGACACAACTGAGTGACTAAGCACACACACACAAACACACATATATATGTATAACTGATTCACTTTTCTGTACAGCAGAAACCAACACAACATTGTAAATCAACTATACTTCAATAAAATTAATTAAAATAGATAAAAATTGGAAAAATAAAACATAAATGATTAATATATTTATGTTATTAATTACATATTTATTATCTATCATGTTATTAGTATAAAAATATAGTTAATATATAATTATGTAATCAATAATATTAAAATATATATGTTACATGAAAAAAACTCTGGTGAACTTTTGGATAAATTTATATATTCTATGTATAACACACTTTCATACTCTCAGTTATTTAGAACCCAGTTCTCCTGCCTTGCAGGTGGTTTCTTCCCCATCTGAGCCACCAGGAAAGCCCATTAATATTTATTCAATATACATAATGATGAACTTTAAGTACAATTAGAAATGCCTAAAACTACACTTATCTCTACATAAGGAATTAAAAATTGCTGCAGTACCTACTGAAATGAAGCTAGAGATAATTTGAATTACAACACAAAGGGGTTGTCCAAAAGGTTAGTCTGGAAGTTGAGGGCATAGTTCTTTAAGTATATTTGAGAAGTTTACATTAAGCCTGATTCAACAAATATATTTCATTACTTTCATTAAGGTAAGATACACAAACATTTCATCACTTTCAAAATTTTATGGATCTTGGCTTCCCTGGTTGCTCAAATGGTAAAGAATTCACCTGCAATGCAGGAGACCTTTGTTTGATCCCTGAGTGGGAAGATCCCCTGGAGAAGGGAATGGCTACCCACTCCAGTATTCTGGCATGGAGAATTCCATGGATAGAGGAGCCTGGCATGCTACAGTCCACGGGATTGCAAAGAGTCAAACACAACTGAGTGACTTTCACTTTCATTATCTGTAAAAAAGTAAAAATATTTGGCATTTTTATTACAAAGTATACAAATAAGAGTTTGTATGTTAATTAAAACCTCAGTGAGGTCTATTTGCATTCCTGAAAATAAGTTATCTATTAACATTTTATTAACAGGACAAGACCTTCATCAATTAGACTGGAGATCAAAAGTATAAACATAATCATAATCCACAAACTTGCCAATTATTTTCTCTAATATTGCTGGTTTTCAATTTTTAGTATAACACATCTGCATTTTGTTCAATGTAAGAACTAAAGATCTTACACTGAGCAAAATGTATTCAAATTCCATGTTACAAGATTATTAATCTTTCTTAAATTCATTTCCCACATATTCTGGATTATTTTGGCCCCCACAAAATTATTCAGTATCAAACAAGTTTGAGTTTGGAAGGTTAAAAGTCACACCTGCCCTGCTATCAAAAACTTTGGGGGGAGGGTGGGGAAGTTAAAAAAATAATAAAAATCCACTGTATCAAAATGAATTCCAACGGTGTAACCAATACCTTGCAGCTGTTGTGATATCTTCATTTTACTGGCCAGGAGGATATACTAGTCCCTCAACTACTACAGAAATTCTTTAGTTATGCTTTTCAGAACAACATATAGTGAAATTGATTTTTCTTCCTTAACTAAATTTTCTCATATTTATCCTTTAACTTAAAAAGTTACATTTATATAACTCAACGGTCTAGAAGCTTTACTAAAAGAGATCAAAGCAAAACTCTAACACAGTTTTTATAAAAATAATACCGACAGGAAAAGAGTCTTGCTAGCCAAAGTTGAGGATAAAAAAAAAAAAATCAACTATGCTTAAAAGAATTATACTGAGAAGAAACGAGAATTTTTGAAGAAAAAGGAGGAAAACCCCAGGATGATGGGACCATGTGTCCTCAGGCTGTGCTGAGGACCTCTTTCCACTCCGGTGTTAGGGTGGTCAGGCGCTGTATGCAGTTCATAATGGTGCAGATTCTGTCTGCAACCCCCAAACCTATCATACCAAAGACCATGAAACCAGGTTGAGGAACTTATTCTAAGAATAATGTATTAAGAAGACCACAGCAAGAAGTAAGAAGACCTGTTACTAACTTGGGTGATTAATCTTGAGCTTTAACTTCTCTGGCTTCAATTTCCTCATCTTTGAAAGAGAGTTAGATTAAGTTATTTCTAAGGTCCTTTCCTGCTGTGAAATTCTATTGTACTCTCATGTGGAATTTCAGAGTATCCAAGTTATCACCTAAGTATTTCAATACTCTACCATGCCAAAAGTTGGGAAGCCAGGTTACCCTCATCAAAATTCCCATGTTGAAATACTTCATGTGAATAATCAATTAAAAAACAACACCCCTCCCCATAAGGTAGGTAAGAATGAACTTAGGTTTTAAAATGAATGCTGGCTCCTTATGTGAATAGCTTGAGAGACTAGCCTTCTAAATAGCTACATAAATGGTTTAAGGAAAAAAGGGAGTAGGTAGGAGGATGGGGCAGGATGCTCCGGGTTAATGAACATGAAGACTGATGAAGTGTGATGCCAGTAACACATTTTTGCTAGTATGTGTCAAAGGAAGAAGAAAACACTGTAGGGAATCATGCCAGGTTGTCAAAGATGCTGGTGGTTAAGAAGTGGTGAGGAATCACCTAGTTCACCAGCCTAACACTTTTTACCAGAAGAACAAACATGACAAAGGGCTCAAGTTAAAAGGGCTATTCTGAGGAGACATATCTTCTGCTTTAATGTTAGTTTTGTTTTCTGATTATAAAGCAAACACACACTTTTTCAAAAAATTCTGAAACATGCAGAAAATTATGAAGGGACAAAAATCAGCCATATTCTTACTATACCAATCTAACCTCTGTAATTGTTTTTCATCTATTTCCTTTCAGTATTTTTTCCTTTGTGCCTAAATATACACCTTAACTATGCACACAGTTAGGATCATACTAGATGCATGAAGTGTTACCATTTTTGATTATGAGTCTTTCTCATGTATCAATAATTAAAACCTTCTAAAAGCAGGAAAAACATGATTTTAGTAGCTGTATAACGTTTCATTCCCCAAAATCGTTTAACTTATGCATATAGCTGTAATCGCATTAACATATTATTTTATGTCTCTTTTGCTTATATTAACATATATCTTTCCTACTTATTTATAAAGGAGTATAAAAGCTCCGAAACATCAAAATTTTCCTAGTTTGTAATATGTTTTTTAACACGATTTTTGACATGCGTTCTAAAAATTTCAATGGCTGAATTTTCCTTTGTAATTTGGGTGACTACTTTTACAATTAAAGAATTATTCTTAATCTATGTCAGTTTTTTCCAATTCCACTTACTGATAATCTAGGCCAGGCCTATTATTTTGTGATGCCTCAATTATCGTTTTCTACAGAGTCTCACTTCAAGGGGAAAAGTAGAGTCCAAAAATTCATTTTTATAAAATATATGGCATTTGATATTGTGAGAATAATAAGTTGATCATGGTACACCTGTTCAGCTAGGAGACTGAAATTTCCATGGTCTGGCTGAACCATCCAAATCCATCCTAGTACACGGTTTGGCGCCATCTAATAACAGTTGTTCTCTTGGGTTTAATGATCAGTGGGGACAAATGTGGATTTGGAGCTTGACTGGTCCTTCCAGGACTATCATAGTGGTAATAGAGACCTCCCGGTTAGTTGGTGCCCATTTTGTTAGCTAGATGTGGGGAAACTGGGCTGAGAGAGAAACACAAATACAGAGATCTTTCCCTTTCTGAAAGAGGGTTGCCTATGATCAGATGATAAGAATTTGAGTCTGGCCCTGTTTGAGAATAGGGGTTAGGTGGAAGTCAGGAGCCCACTGAGTTCTAAGGAGTTTCACTTTATTAAAGTTTTACACATACTAGGGTCTATTTGGTCCAATTATTTCCATAGAATCACAATATTTTAGTTACTCTGGCTTCAAGATAGCCAAGTCCCAGGATGGAATATATTTAGGAAATCCTAATTTCCTTTGAAGAACTAATAGATTCATAGTATTATTCTTGCGTTGGTAATTTGAAAACAATTTCAGTTAGTGAAATATCAAAAGAGATTTTTAAATGGGTCCCCAACCAAATACAGGAAACTTAACCCTCTGATGACATACACATGCTAAATGATAGTCTAGAACAAAGATTCTAAAGGAAATTTCAGCTCATTTGGAACAACTTCATAACAAGACAATTGCATGAACCTCAAGGGCAGTATTACAGCAAGTTTCCCCTATGCTTTCCTTGTGCACAGGTATTTCTTACAAAGTAAACTCACATTTAATTTTAAGTCAACTGAGCACAGTAAGTTTTCCCAGAATCTGACTTATGTCATAGGTTGAAGTATTTTGGAGGAAAAGGCTTACGTATGTAGAATCCAAGGGCTCTCTCTTGTCATAAATGTTAAAAACACCCTTTCTTTTCCTTCTTCCTGGCCCCAAATCTGTCTCTTCCACATGGAAAACAAATCTTTTTATAATCTTGGCTTACCTCTATCATGAAATGTTTGGCAGAAGACTGGGAAAGATGCTTTATTACCTTCTCTAAGGAAGACTGTCCAAGGACAGCCCTTGATTCTCTCAGCATTATTAAATCATTCATTTTGTTATCTTTTCTCCACCCTAGAAATTCCAGTCTGCTAAGCACTTTTGAGCAGTAAAAAGTAAAAATGCAATTTCTATTTTCAAATACCAAAATAGGAAGATAGAAGGCTGACAGAAGATGCAAGTGGAGAAGCAAATAAGGCAAGATGTGTGCAAGAATGTGATCATATCACAAAAGACTCCATTTTTCAGATTCTGAAATAAAAATGCAGCTCACAGATTCAAAATAGATAACCAACAAGGACCTAGTGTATAGCACAGGGAACTCTGCTCAATACTCTGTAATAACCTACACAGGAAAAGAATTTTAGAAAGAATAGATACATGTATAAGTATAATTGAATCACTTTGCTGTATACCTGAAACTAACATAACATGGTTAATACTCCAATATAAAATAAAATTCTAAAAATAAAATAAAAAGTATGTAAAAGTTCAAAAATGCAGCTTAACTTTACTATCTTCAAATCAAGAGGAAAAAACATACATATTTAAACAGCAAGGTGGCAGCTCAGAGTGGAGCTTGATTTATTGAGAAACTCTGCTGGGAGGAGGTGAGCATGGTAGCTGTTATTAAGCCTTCCTCCTAACCTCCGACCTCTCTCCCACTGCATAATCAGCAATATAAAATTTAAGAGAATGTTATCTCTGCTTCCAAGTGTATATATGGACTGGCCAAGAATGTGAAAGGATATTTTAGAATTACAGGGGAGAGATTCTGAAATCTCTTATGTCATTCTTTTAAACCCTTCCTATTTTACCAACTCTTCAATAAGAGACACAAAGTTAGAGTGTTCAATATGATGGATTTTACATCCATGGAACCACCACTCAGATAAGACATAGAACATTTCCAAGAAGACCAAAAGGCTTGCATGTGCCCCTTCCAATCAATAATTGCAATCAGAAGTAGCCAACATGCAGGCTTCTATCACCACAGATAAGTTTTGCCTAAAGGATCACCCTTTTCAAGACAGCCAAAGACAAAAGTTTAAGTAGAACTTTAGATAGCTAAGATTCAGGTTAGCTCAAGTTTGGAGAAACATATAAAAAGGAAGTTCCAGTAACATTTTAATGGGTAACTCCTAGATGAGTCATATGTCAACTTCTTTTGAAGTTTTAGAAATATCTGTCCCAATGACTTATACGGTACAGACCTTAGATTACCTATAAAGGCCTTTGATGAGCAACACAACTTCACTGATCTACAGCAAACTAGTCCTATATTATCACCTGTCGTTATGTTACTTTCAAGTAGATTATTTTTTCAAAACCCCTATTGCTCTGCTTCCTTACATTTTAGCTTCTTCCAAAGTTCAAGATCTTTCCTGAGTCAACAATATCTAGTTACAGTAAATAATAGCTATTTACTTAGGGTGCAAGTCCTTCAAGTGAAGGATTACAAAGTACTCATCCTCTGACACTTTGGCAGGATATTTAAATAAAGATGTCCTACATGCTACTGTGAATTATGGGAATATCCATTACAGTGAGAACTCAGACAGGAAATGGGGATCTGAAATTTTTACCAGTTGAGAGTGGATGAAAAAAAAAAAAAAAAACAGTGAGCAAGATATTATGGAAATGACAGTCATGTGAAAGAGTGGAAAAAGAGTCTCCATCAACAGCGAGAGAGGTCAGGATGGTCACAGCACATTGGATAAGAAGGAAAAGCATACAGTGATAGAGTGCAAAAAAGAGGACAGCTGAAGAAGGGATGGTAAATGGGAATTACATGCTATTGAAGGAAGGAGGAAAAGAAATGAATTTGTCAAAAGAGGTCACTGACCCCAGGATCGCCAGGAAAGGAGTGATGGCAAAAATTAGACTGCAAGGCATTATGAAGAAAAGAGGTCATACAAAGTAAAAGCATTAAATATACTAATATTTGAAAAAACTGATAGTCAACATTTATAGAACTTCACTATGTGCCAAACACTGTCCTAAACATTTGACATATATTGAAGTGAAAGTGGCTCAGCTGTGTCTGACTCTTTGCAGCCCCATGGACTGTAGTGTGCCAGGTTCCTCTGTCCATGGAATTCTCCAGGCCAGAATACTGGAGTGGGTAGCTGTTCCCTTCTCCAGGGGATCTTCCCTACCCAGGGATTGAATCCAGGTCTCCTGAATTGCATGCAGATTCTTTACTGTCTGAGCCACCAGGGAAGCCCTGACATATACTGAAAGATTTTTTAATTCTTAAAACAATCCTGGGCAGTAGATTTTATAGATGAGGAAGCGAAGCACAGAAAGGTTAAATAAGTTGCCCAAACTCACACAGTAAGTGTTAGAGGCAGGATTCAGACCTAGGCAATTGACTACAAGGCTCCCCCTTTTAATCTCAATGCTGCACTCCACAGAAGTTTTCACTGTTTTCATGATATAGTAATCGGTGATGCTGCCCATGGATCAGGGGTGGAAAGAGTCAACTATGGTTTGAGTAAATGACAGATAGAGGAGCATATGGAAAATGCTGCTGGAGAAAGTGTACTTAGGAGTTAGCAGTGAGGACCGAGTTATACCAGACTACATGAAGTCATAATAAGGAAGGTCTACAGTTTCCATCTTGTTGTAGCGAGCATTGTTTGGCAGTCTGGGAGCCAGAGCAAAGGCATCCAAAATCCTGAGGATGATAGCATGGAGTGTGACATTTAGACTAGAAAATATGATTTAGGCACAGAGAAAATGTTATAACTAAAATGTGGAAAATCTATTTCTTACTACTGGCCTGTCCAAGTACCTGCTGTGTGTCCCCCTGTGAGTGTGTGCTCAACTGCTCAGTCGTGTCTGACTCTTTGTGATCCCATGGACTGTAGCCTACCAGGCTCCTCTGTCCACGGAATTTTCCAGGCAAGAATACTGGAGTGGGTTGCCATTTCTTCCTCTAGGGAATAGTCCTGGCCCGGGGATCAAAGGCACATCTCCTGTATCTCCCTCATTGGCAGGCAGATTCCTTTACCACTGTGCCACCTGGGTGTCCTCCTATGAATGGGCCTGTAACAAACAGATGGGAGAAATCAAGTGGGATTCTTCCTTGGGGTCTGCATAAGGTACTGCTGTGAATATGTCCTTTCTGTGATCTAAAAAGGACTTGGAAAGCCCGGGGCAAGTCATCTGTGCTTCTCATGACTGTGATCTATGATCTGCGCCATCTTAGCTCTGTGGTTTCAAGGATGAATCTGCACAGTGCTTACTATATAGCTCAGTTCAGTTCAGTTCAGTCGCCCAGTCATGTCTGACTCTTTGCGACCCCATGGACTGCAGCATGCCAAGCTTCCCTGTCCATTACCAACTCCCAGAGCTTGCTCAAACTCATGTCCATTGAGTCGGTGATGCCATCCAACTACATAGCTAGCACTCAGTAACTCTTTCTTGAAGTACTGCTAAACAAAAATCAGTAAAAACAAAAACAAAATTCTCTCTTACATTTGAGCAGCACATAGATGTGACTAAGAAGACAGGCTTCACAATCAGACAGACCAGGACTCAATTCCAGGCTCTACTGCTTATCACTAACTATTTAACTGATCTTTTAAACACTATTTAATTTTTTTCTAACCATAGTTTCTTCATCTATAAAATGGAAATGACAATAATAGCTCTGAATTCCTTGGGTCGTTTTCAGGATTAAATCAGAGAGTACGTGTAAAATATAGCACCATGTCTGGTGTATAGTAAGGGTTAAGTAAAATCATTAATACTGTTACTGTAAATTTAATTGAGACTTTATGCTATCAATGTCCAGTTTTCTTCACCAAATACATGTACAACACATGACCAAGTTAGTTCCAATTCACAATTAAAAAAAAATTCTTTACATTCTGAGACTATTATTCATTATTTTGGAATATTTTAGAATATTTGTAATACTAATAAAACTTACTGTTCAAAATTCTTTGAAAGATTTTTTTAAATAAAATTACACAAAAGAGACACTCATGTGATAGCAGAATAAGAAATTAAATGTAGTCTAAATTGCAATGTTGATAGAGATCTAATTATTCTTAATTGCTTACATGACCAGTCAGATATGGTCAAGTACTCCAGTAATATAGAAACAATATACAGGTGATTATATTTCCATGCAAAGCCTATATCTGTAGGTGAGAAAAGGAGATATACCTCTTCAAAATGTTCTTCATCTCTTCCCATTTTGAAACTGTGATGAAACACGTATAATGTTCGGCTTAGGTGTACTCTATAATTTAAATTCTACAGACTTTATTCAGTGATGAATCGTTTTTCTTTTAAATCACGTTTTTTAAACAGAACATCTGAGATTAGTTATTTTAAATAATGAAAAAAAAATTAATTTCTAAACTATGCGATACTAAAATCGGACTTACACCCATGTTGAATTTCTCTCTCAAGATATATCTAGACCCCTGACTATGACCATTCCTACCTTCAATAATAAATTTCTACACTTTGAATATAAAAATGTATGTTCTTTTGATAACTGACAGGAACATGCCAGCCAAAAGCAGAACACTGCTGAAACGTCCATGGATTATAGGCAATTCTACAGCTGAATTTCCTTTGCCATCTTTCACCTCCTTCTATTGCTTAAGCCATCGGTGGCTACTGATTAGCTAAGAAAAACTCACCTCCAATTTAGCTGTTAAATAATTTTCAATTTTCTCCCTAGAGACATTAGGAATACCTCAGAGATGTGATAAAAGATTGCTGTGAATAATGATAAAAATGTGCATTTCCACATATTTATAAATCCCCCTGCCAACTTTACTAAACTTGCTGGCAAAGACAACTATCTGATATTTAAGGAAGTTAGTTCAATGGGATCACTGACAGGCGAAATTGCCCACTCACTGGATCTATTTGATGTCACTTCAATTAGTGATTGAGACTGGTAGCCCACAAAGGCATTTCTGTGTGATGTTCCATAAGAAAAATATGCTTTGTACATTATGTACAATATTCCCTGTCTGTCCCACTCAGACTCAAAACCCTATAACGCTGGAACGAATCAGACTTTCACGTCACAGCTTGATTCCAATTTAAGTTAAAAAGAAATGTTTCTCTTATTAGTAGAGCCTGGCCCTAATAAGCAAGAAAGAAATTGTGTTATTTTTTCCCCAGTTATTGCAATAAATAAGAAAAGAACTGTGTTATACGGATCTGGGTGAGAACAGGGAGGGGGGTAATTTCCTCTTATATAATTAAATAATTATTTCTTCTTAAAAAAGTGGAGTTCTAGGCCTGGCAGATCAGTCGTCAAAGGGCAGCTATTTTGCCGTTTAGTGAAAGAAGAGAAAAGCAGAGCCTGGGAAATTCATTTTCAGATACATTTTGCCCTTGCCACTTTCAAATACATTTTGTCCCTGTAGTGCTGGAGGCCAGAATTTCACACGGTTCTGGTCCTATGCAATGCACACCCCCAAAGAGGAATCTAAGAAACAGTTTAAAACAATAAGCATTCTGAAAAAGACAACTGGTTAATTAAAAATATTTTTTAACAGTTGAAAAGTATCTTTGCTTAAAAGAAACATTCTTCCTCAGCCCATGAAGTTAAATTTGCATAGTTTAGCTGGAGTTATAAACTGAACAGCCCCATGTGTTACATTTTAAAGTTAGACTAAATTATAAAGCACTTGCCCTTAAACTCAAGCCTTTCCATGCCAGACTTGCTATAAGCCCCGAAACAAAACATGCTAAATGAGACTATAGTATATACTTTTCTTAATAAGATGTGAATAATAATCACTAATAGCAGATCCAAGAAAAGCTAATAAGAAAGCCAGAAAAATCTTATTAAATTTAACTAACTTAAGAGCTTGGAATGCTGGAATGAAGTTTAAAATCCTCAAGCCAAAATACTCACCAGATACTAACGCTGCTCACTCAGAATTCTGAGCTTTGGAAGATGGAGATCACAGGTAAGGAGGTTAAAAAAAAATTAATACAATTTGGAGCTCAAGGTAGGGTTTAATTCTGCATTAGAGGGAGACCTTTTAACAATCAAATAATACATTTAAATAAATCTCTCCTGGGGAGTGCTTTACAATGAAGTAGTTTTAGTTTCTGGTAGCCAATAAGAGTGGCCAATGACAGCTAAAAAAAAAGACCCAGAATATTTAGTGTTGACCAGGACCAAAAAAATTATCTGAGTCTGGTTCTCAACTACATATTAATATAAATGGAAATGGAGATACAATCATTTATCAGATTTCTGTTTAAGCTTCTAAAGTGCAAGGGGGAAAATGTGATACAGTAATCTCATTCACTGAGGTTTGTCACCTTCTTCCTGACCAGGGCTAGAAGATTCCTCCTCCTTGAGCTACCCTTCCTTCCCCCACAAAACACACTCCATCCTTTTAAAGGGACTTTCAATGTCAGGCCAAGGAGTTTGGGGAAACCATGGAAGATTTCTGAGCAGAGCGGTGACATAATGAAAGCAGTGTTTCAGGGAGAGGGAGGTGGGCAGATCCAAGTGACCACAGGCACAGAAAGAGGGTCTGAAGGAATGAATGTGTTAACTGTCCATCCTTGCTTCTCAGTAGACACACAAAATAGTGTTTAGAAACAGTAAATTGCTCACATTCCTGTAGAAAGCATCATGCTTGAATCTCAAGCTATTTGATAACCATCAGAGCCCTGTACCATTCAAATGGGGAAAAGAAATTGATTTAACTAAACCGGCAACTTAGCAAATTCACAGAGACTAAGGCATCAAATCTGGCCCTGTACCCTCTCATTTTATTCTAAGTCATAAAATACATATGGGCCAAAAAAGAGTCCAAACTATTATTTAGGAATTTATGTTTCATCCATCAATTCTATGATCTGCTGATTGCTTATAAAGTCACTTATACTAGATTTGCAAATACCCTGAAGGTAGCTAGAGCTGAGCAAACAGAAAGGTTATTCTGGGCTGATGCTGACTCTCCCTGGGCACAGAGTCTCCTGGCCCCACCCTGTCTTTCTCAAAAGGGCTCTAGAATCATTTATGAAAGAGGCTTAGGAGCCGCTGTGGGAGTGAACTGGGTCTCTAACTTTCGTTTCTTTTTTTAAAAATTAATTTATTTTTTTATTGAAGGGATAATTGCTTTACAGAATTTTGTTGTTTTCTGTCAAACCTCAACATGAATCAGCCACAAGTGTATATATATCCCTTCCTTTTTGAACTTCCCTCCCGTCTCTCTCCCCATCCCACCCCTCTAGATTGATACAGAGCCCCTGTTTGAGTTTCCTTAGCCATATAGCAAATTCCTGTTGGCTATCTATTTAGGATCTTTCCTCATATCTCAGTCAGTAAAGAATATGCCCGCAATGCAGGAGACCTGGGTTCGATTCCTGGGTCAGGAAGATCCTCTGGAGAAGGAAATGGCTACCCACTCCAGTATTCTTGCCTGGAGAATCCCATGGACAGAGAAGCCTGGTAGGCTACAATCCATGGGATTGCAAGAGTTGGACACAACTTAGTGACTAAACCATCTATTTCACATATGGTAATGTAAGTTTCCATGTTACTCTCTCCATACGTCTCACCCTCTCCTCCCCTCTCTCCATGTCCACAAGTCTGTTCTCTATGTCTGTTTCTCCATTGCTGCCCTGTAAGTAAACTCTTCAGTTCCAATTTTCTAGATTCTGTATATATGCATTAGAATACAATATTTATCTTTCTCTTTTTGACTTACTTCACTCAGTATAATAGGTTCTAGGTTCATCCACCTCGTCAGAACTGACTCAAAGGCACTCCTTTTTATGGTTGAGTAATATTCCATCGTGTATATGTACCACAACTTCTTTATCCATTCATCAGTCGATGGACATCTAGGTTGCTTCCATGTTCTAGCTATTGTAAATAGTGCTGCAATGAACAGTGGGATGCATGTGTCTTTTTAAATTTTGGTAACCTCAGGATATATGCCTTGGAGTGGGATTGCTGGGTCATATGGTGGCTTTATTCCTAGCTTTTAAGGAATCTCCATACCGTCATCCATAGTGGCTGTACCAATTAACATTCCCACCATCAGTGCAAGAGCATTCCCTTTTCTCCACACCCTCGTCAGCATTTATTGTTTGTAGACTTTTTGATGATGGCCATTCTGACTGGTGTGTTTTGATTTGCATTTCTCCAGATGTTCAAGCTGGTTTTAGAAAAGGCAGAGGAACCAGAGATCAAATTGCTAACATCTGCTGGATCATCGGAAAAGCAAGAAAGTTCCAGAAAAACATCTATTTCTGCTTTATTGACTATGCCAAAGCCTTTGACTGTGTGGATCACAATAAACTGTGGAAAATTCTTCAAGAGATGGGAATACCAGACCACCTGACCTGCCTCTTGAGAAACCTGTATGCAGGTCGGGAAGCAACAGTTAGAACTGGACATGGAACAACAGACTGGTTCCAAATAGGAAAAGGAGTACGTCAAGGCTGTATATTGTCACCCTGCTTCTTTAACTTATATGCAGACTACATCATGAGAAACGCTGGGCTGGAGGAAGCACAAGCTAGAATAAAGATTGCCAGGAGAAATATCAATAACCTCAGATATGCAGATGACACCACCCTTATGGCAGAAAGTGAA
Source organism: Okapia johnstoni (assembly GCA_024291935.2). NCBI lineage: Eukaryota > Metazoa > Chordata > Mammalia > Artiodactyla > Giraffidae > Okapia > Okapia johnstoni. The sequence goes on from CM044322.1 coordinate 50,889,234, forward strand.
GAAGAACTAAAGAGCCTTTTGATGAAAGTGAGAAAGGAGAGTGAAAAAGTTCAGAAAACTAAGATCATGGCATCTGGTCCCATCACTTCATGGGAAATAGATAGGGAAACAGTGGAAACAGTGTCAGACTTTATTTTTTTGGGCTCCAAAATCACTGCAGATGGTGATTGCAGCCATGAAATTAAAAGACGCTTACTTCTTGGAAGGAAAGTTATGACCAACCTAGATAGCATATTAAAAAGCAGAGACATTACTTTGCCAACAAAGGTCCGTCTAGTCAAGGCTATGGTTTTTCCAGTAGTCATGTATGGATGTGAGAGTTGGACTATAAAGAAAGCTGAGCACCGAAGAATTGATGCTTTTGAACTGTGGTGTTGGAGAAGATTCGAGAGTCCCCTGGACTGCAAGGAGATCCAAGCAGTCCATCCTAAAGGAGATCAGTCCTGGGTGTTCATTGGAAAGACTGATGTTGGAGCTGAAACTCCAATACTTTGGCCACCTCATGCGAGGTGTTGACTCATTGGAAAAAACCCTGATGCTGGGAAGGATTGGGGGCAGGAGGAGAAGGGGATGACAGAGAATGGGATGGCTGGATGGCATCACCGACTCAATGGACATGAGTTTGGATAAACTCCGGGAGTTGGTGATGGGCAGGGAGGCCTGGCATGCTGCGATTCATGGGGTCGCAAAGAGTCGGACATGATTGAGCGACTGAACTGAACTGAATGATGAGAAATGTTGAGCATCTTTTCATGTGTTTCCTAGCCATTTGTATGTCTTCTTTGGAGAAATGTTTGTTTAGGGCTTTTCCCCACTTTTTGATTAGGTTGTTTGTTTTTCTGGTATTGAGTTGTATGAGCTGCTTATATATTTTGGAAATTAATCCTTTGTCAGTTGTTCCATTTGCTATTATTCTAGCCCATTCTGAGGGTTGTCTTTTCACCTTGCTTATAGTTTCCTTTGCTGTGCCAAAGCTTTTACATTTAATCAGGTCCCACTTGTTTACTTTTGTTTTCATTTCCACTACTCAGGAGGTGGGTCATAGAGGATCTTGCTTTGATTTATGTCATTGAGCATTCTGCCTATGTTTTCCTCTGTTTTATAGTTTCTGGTCTTACATTTCGGTCTTTAATCTATTTTGAGTTTATCTTTGTGTATGGTGTTAGGAAGTGTTCTAATTTCATTCTTTTACATGTAGCTGTCCAGTTTTCCCAGAACCATTTATTGACAAAGCTGTCTTTGCCCCAATGTAAATTCTTGCCTTCTTTGTCAAAAATAAGGTACCCATGGGTGCATGAGTTTATTTCTGGGCTTTCTATATTTCCCCATTGGTCTATATTTCTGTTTTTGTGCCAGTACCATACTGTCTTGATGACTGTAGCTTTGTAGCATAATCTGAAGTCAGGAAGGTTGATTCCTCCAGCTCCATTCTTCTTTCTCAAGACTGCTCTGGCTATTTGGGGTCTTTTGTGTTACCATATGAATTGTGAAATTTTTTGTTCTAGTTCTGTGAAAAATGCCATTGGTAATTTGATAGCAACTGCACTGAATCTGCAGATTGCGTTTGGTAGTATAATCAGTTTTACAATATTGATTCTTCCTACCCAGGAACATGGAATATCTCTCCATCTGTTTATGTCATCTTTGATTTCTTTCATTAGTATCTTAAATAGAGGTAGATGAAGAAGATCTATATACATTACAGATTAACTGCAAGGGGAAAAGAACAGTAGGAAAAGCAAACAAAGGAATAAATGCAGAAAAAATAATAATAGGTTTAAAAAATTAAAATTAAAAAAAGAGAAAAGAAAAAAAAAGAAGAACTCCACAGAATTACAAAAGCCCAATGCAGAGGAAGCGGTTTATAGCAGCAATAAAAAATGTGGCTGAGAAAAAAAAGAAAGAAAAAAACAAGACTCAAAAGCTTAATTAGACTTCATAGTGCCAATAACATCGACAACTATAACAGAGGGGGGAAAACAAAGGAAAAACAGAAAGAAAAAAAAATCCAAAAGAATCTACAGAACAAGTCAAAACATAAGAATAATAAATGTTTTTCTTGAGGCAATGCTGTCAAGAGTCCTCTCCCTTGCTGGGAGTTACAGGCCACCTCTCCTCACTAGGATGCCCTCCAACACTGTGCTGATCTCTGGACCTGTTGTGGGGGTAGCTCAGATTCTAATCTGGTCTTACGCCTGTGTGTTCTTGCCTCCAATGTCCACAGCTATCAGAACTAGTGCGTTTTCTTTTGTGGGAGCTCTCAATGGCCTTTTATATATTCCATAGAGTCTGCCTAGTTGATCGTGTGGATTTAATCTGCAGCTTGTACAGCTGGTGGCAAGGTTTTGGGTCTTCGCTCTTAGCCACACTGCCCCTGGGTTTCAATTGTGGTTTTATTTCCACCTCTGCATGTGAGTCGTCCACTGGGGTTTGCTCCTGAGTCTGCCCTGGAGGGCTTGGGTTTGCCCCTGTGAGGGCCAGGTGTGGAGGTGGTGCAGCTGCTTGGGTCGCAGGGGTTCCGGCAGCACCAGGTACTCAGGGGAGTTGGTGGCTAGGGCAGCAGGAAATATAGTGCTTTAGAAGGGTATGGCAACCAGTATTGGCCAATACACTCCAGTATGCTTGTCTGGAGAACCCCTCTCGCTGACAGAGAAGCCAGGCAGGCCACAGTCTATAGGGTTGCAAAGAGTTGGACACACTGAAGCGATCCTGCATGCATAGAGGCAAGATTTTTTTTTGCCTGTGGCAGCTCTGCCCCAATGAGAGTTGAGTGTGAAGGTGGTGCAGCTGCTTGGCTTGCGGGGATCCTGGCGGCACCAAGTGTGCAGGGACATGGACTGCCTCCGCCCCAGGAGTTATGACCCTATCAGAGTCTTTTTTCGAGCCTCTTGTAGCTGGCAAACAGAAGGCCTCTTTGGCTAGTCTTTCTCCATAGCTCCGACCATTCAGGCACCCAAATTACGGGTCCTTAGGGGTCCTTCTCCATTGTTTGGCAAGTCAGGCACATAGAGGGATCCTCCTGGCTGGGGTCCTATTCTGTAGATCTGCAGTGCATCAGGCACTTAAAGGGGCTCCCTGGGTGGGGTCCTGCTCTGTAGTTCGGTGAGTCAGTCCTGCCATGGGCCAGCCTCTCTATTGTTCAGCTTCCCATGCTGGCCTGTGGGGAGAGAGAGGCTATGGTGATGGCTCCACCCCCTACATGTGACTCAGCAGTATCGCCTTGCTTCCATGGCTGCCTGGCTTTCCTCCACAGGCATTTCCCACCACTATCTCCTCCCTCACATCCCTTCGATCCGTCTTTCTGCAGTTCAGCAGCAGCCCTCGCCCTGGGATTGCTCCACAATCCCTAAACTCCAGCTCCCAGTCACTGTGCCTTCCAGGGGACCTGCATCTCTGTCCTGGGTATGTTTGGCTGTGGCAAGGACTATCTGATTCTCATTCCATTTAGGCTGCCACAGATCAGCTGTTTCACTCTCAGCCTTATATGTTTCACCTCTGACTCAGACAATTGCCCTGATGTGGGGCTAGGACCCCTGCTTCAGTTCTCCCACCCGCTGAGGGCAGGTCCAGTCCTACTAACACTCCTGTTTTCCCCCCTAGCTCCTTCATCCTACCGAGTTTTGCGTGGTTCTATACATTCTTTTCCTCTGGTCAGGTACTCCTGTCCACTCTCAGCCGGTGTTCTGCATGCACTTCTGTGTCTGAAGGTGTATTCCTGATGTATCCGTGGAGAGAGATATATTCCATATTCACCTACTCCTCCGCCATCTTGCTCTCCCTTTCCTTTCTTACTTCTTCATGAATGAGGCTGTAATCTTTTTTTTAAAGTTAGAAACCAGTGCATTGAGGGGGGATTTAAAGGACAGGAGGTGATATCTGCCCAAAGAGACTTGACAATTAATAAAACAGGGTCTTTAAGGGAACAAAACGTTTTAAACCTTTCGCCGCTGTTTGGGAAATACCTTACTCCAGGAGACCAACATGTCTGATTTTCATTATCAAAGTAAAACATCATAAAATCAAGCTCTGCATAAGAAAGACTTGCCTGGTGTTCAACTATTTATTCATTTCACTCAATTTCCAAGTCTTCACTAAATGCCAGGCATCTTGGTAGCTGGCACCCAAAAGCAGAGCTAAAGAAATAATTCAACAAGCGAGCCTAAGGAAATATCAATGCATCAGAGGTATCGGAACTATAGACGTCACTGCACATAAAGCACTCAGATACTTCCCAAGTCCTTTATGTTGACTCCACAACATTCAGAATCCACTGTTTCAGGGAAGCAGTCTTTGACGAACTATAGCCTATTGTTATCCAAAGGTCAGACGAAATAGACCCGATAGTCACCATGTGCTGCCTGCTCTGGGCTCTTCCCCAGACAGAGGACGCTGCTTGCCAGGCTGCCCTCACACTTGCTCCCACTCTCATCTCCTCCCAGCCTCCTTTCCCATATTTTGGGCAACTGGTCTCCTGTCTTAGTTTTGAAAGACACTTTGCATCTCCCAAGGCTGCTTCTCTAAGCTATCTTTTGACTCCACCTTCCTCTCTGGGACTCACATAACCCTCTAAACTCTGATTCTTGTTTTCAGAGACTGTGGTTTTTTGTTGCTGCTGCTGTTGTTTAGTCGTTCAGTTGTGTCTGACTCTTTGTGACCCTATGGACTGTAGCCCGCTAGGCATGGGATTTTCCAGGCAAAAGTACTGGAGTGGGTTGCCACTTCCTCCTCCAGGGGATCTTCCTGACCCAGGGAGCGAACCCCACTCTGCGTCTCTTGCATAGCAGGTGGATTCTTTACTGCTGAACCACTGGGGAAGCCAGTAGTTTACTTTTGCCCCAATCTCTCTCCTGTTAGATAATAAATGGCTTGATGGCAGTGACCAATCTGGCTTTGTGAGTTTTTTAAAAAATTTAAGCTTTGTCAATTTTTCACAATTAAAAAAAAGATGCCCTGGGAACTGCAGGGGGTGGGAGGAGAGACAGTAATAAGTCATTCAATAAATATTTGAGTTCCAAATACGTCCCACACTAGGCTGTATTTCAAACTCTAAAATGCTAAGCAGCTGACTCTCTGGTTTGTGTTTTTTTTTTAAGATACAATTTTGGAGAATCAATTTTGCTGAAAAGACTACAACATAGTATAGCAATGAAAATTTTCCTATAAATGTTAAGTTCTATCCTTTTTAAGATGTTTTCTAAGTCTTTCTTTTTAAGATTTACTGATTTATTTTTGGTTGTGGTCAGTCTTCCTTGTCACATGCAGGGTTTCTCTAGTTTCAGTGAAGGGGGACTACTCTTCATTGTGGTGTGTGAGCTTCTCATTGCAGTGGCTTCTCTCGTGGTGGAGCTTGGGCTCTAGGCATAAGAGCTTCAGCAGTGGCAGTGCATGGGCTCAGTAGTTGAGGATCGTGGGTTCTACAGCACTGGCTCAGTAGTTGTGACACACGGACTTAACTGCTCTGTGGCATGCAGTATCTTCCCGGACCAGGGATCAAACCAGAGTCCCCTGCATTGCAAGGTGGATGCCCACCCACTGGACCACCAGGGAAGCCCTAGAAAGTCTCTTAAATTACACCTAACAATCCATTTAAGTTTGGAAGGAAGATTCAGTAGTACAATTGTTTTTTTCCTGCAATTAGAGATATATTCATAACAATATCTTTTATGTTTTGCCGTTTGCTAAATATTTTGCCTTTTTAAACTTTTTTTTAACGAAAAAGAAAAAATTGAACCATTTTTCTTTTTCTTCACTCTCTAGAATCTGCTAAACAAGTAGGAACACGGTAGAAAGGGGGCAATTGAAGAATACATTTGCTTCATTCCAAAATGTTATATTAATTAATTTTAAGAAATAAGGAGGGTATTGTTTCCTGACATTTATTATTAAAGTAAAAGATGACCAAGGCTCATATTTTGAAATGTATTACAGACCGTGCAATGCATTCCAAGAGGCATAGCACACTCTAAAATCGGTTCATTTATAGTATATAGACGTCTCTAAAAGACGTCCTACTAATAAAATAGGCCTTTACTCAATTTGACTGCCAAACTGACTTACTTTGGCAAGCAAGCTTGGAACATTTTAAATTTTACAAACATTATCCTGTTTTAAAAAGTTAATTTTGACTACTTTAAGGAATGTAAAAATAAACCTTGGTTTCAGTGAAATCAAGATTAAATCCTACCAGACTTCTAAAATTAACTGTCATAATCAGATTATACAATTAGTATAAACTATAAAGGCTCTGAGTCTTGGGGTTGGAGAGGCCCATTTATTTTCAGCAACTCCCTTTTCCTCTTCCAAAAGGCAACTTAGTGACCATCTTCCCCATTTGCTCTTTCCTGTAGGTTGATGGGGTAAAAAAAATACACAATTTATAAATGAGAGTGAAAAGCAACACATCAGGTATTTATTTAAATTGAGATTCACTGATACCCTGATCTCTCAAACAATATTAACAAAGTAAGTGCACAAAGCAAAACAACGATCTCTTCTAAACTCCATGCTCTTCCCACCTCACGTGGTACAGGAAGGAAAGGAAGAAGGATTGAGCAAAGAAAAATGACAGCTGTAATGTAGTACCAATGATTACTCCTAGAGGCTGCTGTACTTACTTATCTACCTTTCAGGAAAACTTTGTTTTAACATTTGTATTTTAGAGCCACGAATAGAAAGATCAGGCAACTATAAATTCAATACATTGGCACTTTTGCCTCCAAATTGATCTGCAGTAGTTTTGATTAGACATGAACTGTGGCCTCTAGAAGATGTTGAAGGATATCGCTGACCTGCTACATTTAAAAAAAAAAAATAATAATAAGGGGCTTTAGACTTTCAGATTTTTGGAGAAAGGGAATTTTATCTTTTGTCATTTCCTTGTTATAAACAAAACACAAGCAACCATACTCCAATGAATTAGAATTATGTTGACCAAAAAGGGTATTCACTGTCAAATACTGCTGTTACTCTACATCATACATACTCCACTTGCTGCCATAGAGGTTAAAAGTTGCTTTAACAGAATCAAGAAAGATAGTTTTCCAATAAAAGTTTTCTGCAATGATTGATGTGTTCTATATCTGTGCTGTCTGATATGGTAGCCACTAGTCATATGTGGCTACTGAACACTTGCAAGGTGCCCAGTGTGACTGAAGAGCTGAATTTTTAATTTTATTGGATGATCCTGAACTAAGACATCTGCCTTGCAGTCCTGGCCAGGTTATAATTTATAGCAATTGTATATAAAGACAAATGATTGTTTAGCTATTAGTGGTGCTAGTGGTAAAGAACCCACCTGCCAATGCAGGAGACATAACAGATGTGGATTTGATCCCTGGATTGGGAAGATCCCCTGGAGAAGGGCATGGCAATCCACTCCAGTATTCTTGCCTGGAGAGTCCCATGGACAGAGGAGCCTTGTGGGTTACAGTCCACAGGGTCACAAAGACTCAGACACAAATGAAGCAACTTAGCACATATGCACACAACCTTCCAATGGGAAGAGAGGAGAAGAGGGGAAAATGAATTTATAAAACAGTAGACAGTCTGGTTCTCCTTTTTGTTAATACAGAAACCCTGCTTGTGTCTCTGTAAAAGCACTGATATTTAACTTCTGTGCTCCAGAGAACAGAGCAGTTCTGCAGTCAATATTTGTTGATCAAAGAGGGCTGTCTATCTGAGGTCAACTCATGCTGAAATCTAAGCATCTTACCCTGTCCACATTACCTCTACATCTTGGAAATTGGGACCCATGCTTACAGTTTTTACCTCTGTCTCCAGCAATTAACACTTAGTATTTATTAAACACTTACTAAATAAGTGAGTAACTAACCTTGAAATTTCTCCACTCATTGCTCCAACATCTCAGAAAAGCCATTTGAGTTGAGTCTGGTGATCTGGGCAAATCAGAGACTCCAGGATCTGTGTCATTGCCAAGTTCATGCTACACTGCTGATGAAGTGTTCAGAGGGACTTTCAGTTCAAATTTCCTAGCTAACTGAAATAACATCATTGGCAGGCTTAGGGAAGGGGGAGGGTGGAGTGTTGCAGGCCAGGTGCGGCAAAGTAAGACCCTCCAGAAAATGGTGCTCAGGTCTATACTTTAACCCCGGACGTTATGATACAACATACACAAAGGAACCAGATTCCAAGTGGTAGATTCTATCTCTTTTAACCAAACACAAGAATTCTCAGGTTTTACTTTTTAGGAAAAATTGTTCCCTTCAGAGAAAGTAACTAGTGTCCTAAGGGGAAACAAAAAGAAAACCTTTGAGAAAAGCGAGTCTGAAATTGGAAAACTAATAAAGAACTCAAGGAGAAAGGAAATATAGGTTACAAAAATTATATAGTCACAATGTATGTGGAGGTAGGGACAATGTTTGTTTAACCTTTCAGGGGCTGAACTAATGGTAGGGTTCCATGGTCCCCCTCTGTGCCAAGTCTTCTTAACTCGGTATAGCCCTAATTCCTCCAGAGTGCCATGTGGAACATTCAAAGTGACCATCTGTCTATGAAATCACCCTCAGAGAAATAAAAATGCATTTGGCAGGCACCCAAAACTATCACAGGTTCCCTACCATGATAACAAGTTTATTGGTCATTGCCAAGTATCCTTTATGCAGCCCTCTGTGAACATCAGGAACATTTTTTGCAACACCAAATTAAAAGGTAAGTATAGTTTAGATTAGAAATCTTGTATGCTATTTTTGGATGCAGAACTCCTTATTAATTGTCATAATACCATTACCCTTTCACTTTAATACAGCAGTAAGAAGATTCCCAAATGAATCATTCAAAATTTTGCTTCAGTGAGCACACATGGAATGTGACTGGCTCCTGAGAGGTTTTTCCAGAGCTCTGAGGATAAAGAGCAGATCATTACCATGCAGCCTTTTAGAGGACTTGACTGTACTCAGGATGTAAAATTAGGGAAAGCTGTCTCTTCTGACCATACAAATGATCCCTTCACCCTGGCCATCCTGTTCTCCTTACTCTTCCTTAAGTAGGCTTTAATTTTTGTTCACTTTCCCCTTCAGTCTTCCCCACCACCTTCTATGTTCTGTGCTATGCAAGCAGTCCCTTTATCATTCCCAGTCATCCTTCAAGGGTCGCTCAAGTTCTCTCTTGTCAGACTGTCCCTAACTTTATCAACCTACAGGGATCCTTCCCACTTCTGAACTCCTGAGAGCTTTATCATTTCTACTGCAAGCTGAACTTCTCACTATTATCAAACTTATCTTATTTGTTAACTCCCCTGGAGGATACTGTTAATCAGCTAGGTTTAGGACTTGTGGATATAGGCTCCATCTCATGGTAGGGAGAGACTACTATCGGCCTTTTAAAAATTCTTAGTGTTCTCTGATAGAGGAATGGATAAAGAAGATGTGGTACATACATACAATGGAATATTACTAAGCCATTAAAAATGAAATAATACCATTTGCAGCAACATGGATGGACCTAGAGATTGTCATACTGAGTGAAGTAAGTCAGACAGAAGGAGAAATATATGACATCCCTTATACGCAGACTCTAAAAAGAAATGATACAAATGAACTTCTTTACAAAACAGAAACAGACTCACAGACTTTGATAATGAACTTATGGTTGCCAGGAGGCAAGGATGGGGCCATAGTTAGGGAAACTGGGATCGACATGTACACACTGCTATATTTAAAATAGATAACCAACAAGGACCTACTGTATAGCACATGGAACTCTGCTCAATATTATGGATGGGAGGGGAGTTTGGGGGAGAATGGGTATATGTATATGTACGGCTGAGTCCCTTTGCTGTTCACCTGAAACTATCACAGCATTGTTAATCAGCTATACTCCAATACAAAATAAAAAGTTTTAAAAAATCCTTAGTGTTCTCAATCAGTCACATTATCAGCTGATTGATGGGCATGGGGATAGGAATCTACAAATGAAAAAGCCAGAAGCTTTACAATGAGATCAAGTTGAACTACTTAATATGTGGTGATAAATGGAATCAAAAGAGAATATACTAAATGTGACCCCTGCAATGATCTTAATCAGTCAGATGATTAACAGATAATTTTAAAAACAGCAAACACACACACACACGAGTGACTGACTATAATGAATCTTTCACAAAGAGTTATTACAGCTTAAAAGGTCAAGGAACAATGAAATAGAACCTACTGTAGTACAGAAGGTGGGGAAAAGAGAAATGAGAATATGAACAACTGAAAGGAGGTGGCAAATGAGCTGGGATAAAATTGTATTTTTTATTTGATTGGCTTTTTAAGACATTCTTTGTGGCTTAAGTACTTTATAAACAAACCACAACTTTAAAAATAAAATACCAACTAGGTGGGTGCATTTGTAGGTGCAAAAAGGAATAGCAATTGAAAGTATCTGGGATCTTCCATCTATACATAATTTTACTACAAGGCTGTCAACCTTTAAGATAATCTTAAAGTGATGTGAACATTTTATACTATTATCAAGTCAGGAGTACATCTTAAACATTAATTGAATAATAGATCATTAATTGACTACTTCATTAAGTATTTTGAGAGTATCAACTTTTAAAAAAGCAACATGCAAGAAATCACAAAAAGAAAATAAAAAGATTTAGAGAATCAGCGTTCCTGGTAGAGGAACAGCCTCTAGAATCTTTGTTCTAATAACTCCCAAAAGTGTTGGGTAGAGTAACTAATAAAAGGCAGCAAAGTATCACATAATATCCTCATTTTCAGCATTTCCTAGTGAGACCATCCTGTGTATTCTATCCCAAACTTTCCTGCTTTCTCTTACACAGTAGCTACATCCACATCCACATTTGTTTTAGGGGATGTCTTTCTGATTTGGGAAAGACAGACACAGCACCTGGCTTAGTGCCTTGTCCACAGTACAATGCTGCAAATACATACACGCTGGGCCGAGTCTAAATGCTCCAGTTTTCATCCTACGATCACCCCCAACAGTATCGTTACCCTCCGTGTAATTGTCATGTATAACTCAGCATCCTTATTCTTTCAAGAAAGCTCAAAGGACAGGACTCTTCCACTGTTACCACCCACCCCCACCCCCAACCCCAGAAGCTCTGCTTGCTTAGCCTTCTCCTATCCTCCCCATTTTAGTGACTGGCATCCCCATCTACCTGCTTAGTTGCTCAAAACAGAAAACTGCAAGTCAGTTGTGAGTCTCCTTTTCTTCTTCCCCCATAACCAGTGGTTCACCAAACCTAGTAGATTCTACCTCATAAATCTTTCTAGTGTGAAATTATTTCTAAATCCTGGATCAAGTCATCACCTTCTCTCACCTGCAACAAGGCTTCTAAAGGTCTTTCTCTCTATGACAGTCCTGACCCAGTTCAATCTACTCTCCACAATGCAGGTTATAGACCTCTCTAAAATATGAATCTGAATTATTTTCTTAAAAATCTATAATGCCACACCCATTAGGATGGCTATTATAAAACAATTAAAAAAAACAAACAGAAAAGAACAAGTGTTGGCAAGAATGTGCACAGCATCTGTGGAAACAGTGTGGTGGATTCTCAAGAAGTTAAACATAGAATTACCACATGATCCAGTAATTAACTTCTGGGTATGTAACCAAAAGAAGTGAAAGCAGGAACTCAAACAGGTATCTGTACACCCACTGTTCACAATATCCAAGTGTCCACTGACAGATAAGTGGATGAAATAATGTGGTATATACATACAATGGGGTATTAATCAGCCTTTCTAAGGGAGAAAATATTGATACATGCTATGACTTGGATGAACTTTGAAGACATTATGCTAAGTGAAATCAGTCACAAAGGAACAAATACTGTATGATTCCATTCATATGACCTACCTAGAGTGGCCAAATTCATAGAGATAGAAAGTTGAGTAGTGGTTGCCAAGGGCTGGGGAGGGAAGAATGGGAAATTATTGTTTAATGGGTATGGAGTTTCAGTTTGGGAAGATGATAGATGTTCTGGAGAAGGGATGGTGGTGATGGTTGCACAACAATGTGAAGGTACTTAATGCTACTGAACTGTACTCACAGGAATGATTCAAATGATACATTTTATGTTCTGCCTATTTTTTTCACAATAAAAAAGTCATGCACACACAAACATCCACACTGCCTCCCACTGGCTCAGGATACTGTCCAGAAATCTCAGGTGATTCACATGCCCCTCAGGATTTAGTCTCAGTATACCTCTCCCCTTGCTAGAATACTTTCTTCTCCAGCACCTAGTCATACTCAACCATGCTGGAGTTGGGTTCACACTACTTTGTAAATATTTACACAGACCATTCCCACTGTCGACCAGACCACATCTTCTCCATTTGTCACATTTTTCATTTTCATCCCTTCTTGGTATTTCTTATCACAATAAGAGATAAGAGCTGCCTGTAGCTGCCTGTTTGCTTTTCTGTCTCCCTCCCTACTAGCTTATAGTTTTATGAAGGAAAAAAAAAGTCTCATCTCATTTGGAATTATATCTTTGGTGCCTGGCACACATAAATATTCAGTAAATACTACTGATTATATACATGTTAAATACATAAACATAGCAGATAGGGAAGAATTTCTGGAAGCACATATTTTACAATAAAGTATGTAATATACACAACTGAACACATACCATTCCTTCACAGGCATCTTTAAAAGATTCTATGTCTGTTACAAATGGTTTATCAAAAGGTTCAAATTCTTGAGATAAAATTCTAATACGAAAAATTTCTCACTTAATATTCCAGTTTCTTCTACAGTTTTTCCTGATGGGCAAATATGGTACTTTTTAAAAATCAGTTTGTTTTTTTAATACCATTCTATTTAAATTCATATGCATATAGGACTCTCATTCCTTTAAAATTAGGTCATTGAGAAATGTTCAGTCAGAATCCTGCAAGTACTGATATGTCTGTCATGTCAAACCAATTGGTTTCTTGCCCATTGTTCTACTATTTTGTGACAGTTTTTAAAGGAGGGATCAGCTTCAAAGTATCATCTCACATCCTGAAACCACATAATTTATGATTCTAAAATATCAATATTTATGACCATACAATTTTAAAATTAATCACTTATACTGTTTCATTCAAAGTGGAAAGAGTCTGAAACTAGCCATTCAGCACAATGCTGTCAGGACCAACCTTCTAAGAAATGGCTTTGGTGAGTGTTTTTACCATAGTTCTAGAAACCAAAAGATTCTCACATCTGATATGAAAGAACTATTCAGAAACTGCAGAAACACTCTGCAGAGGATCTCCACGCCCTCCCTCCCATCTCTTGTCCTTTTCCCCATCTTTCTCTTCCTCTCTTTTCAAAGAACTGAAACCAGATAATCTCAGCAGTATCTAAAACCTGATAAAAGTGAAAAGTATTTATTACTGAACCCCTGTCTGGATGTGATTTTAAAAAAATTGAGATACAACTGACATATAACATTAGTTTCAGGTGTACAACATGATTCAATATTTGTATATATGGCAAAATGATCACCACGTTACGTTTGGTTACCATCCATTACCACATATTTACAAATTAATTTTCTTGTGATGAGAACTTTTAAGATCTACTGTCTAAGCAACTTTCAACTGCACAATATGGTATTATTAACTATGGTCACCACATTGTACATTACAGCCTCATGACTTATTTATTTTAGAACTGGAAGTTTGTACTCCTTTACTTACAAGTGAATTTTCTACCTGCACACAATGAATTACTACTCAGCAATAAAATGGAAAAGTAACACACATAGCAGTTAGATAGTCTCAAAAATGTTATGAGTCAAAATTGTCAGATACAAAAGGGTACCTATTGTATGATTCTGTTCATATGAAGTTTTAAAGTAAACAAAATAATCTATGGTAACAGAACTCAGAACAGTGCTTCTGGTGAAGAGAGAAGGAATGTCTAAGCAGTGGCATAAAGGAACTCTCTGCGGTGACAGAAATGTTTTACATCTGACCGAGGTATGTATTATACTTCTGTATACATTTGTCAAAGCTGATCAAACCATACACTTAAGATATATGCATTTCCATGTATAAAAATCATACCCTAATTTTAAAAGAGAATGTCATCTTCTAGCTCTTTTTTAAGACTTTTTATTACCAAAAAATATAACTCTTGGTCTCTGTTAAGTACTTAAGATTTTATAAAATATGTTATGATTGCTTACCTGTACTATGTGTGACTTTAAACTTACTCATGGAAAAGAAAAGCTGGAAAGCACATAGCAGAGAAATCATGGCCGGAGATAGGAAGAAGTGGCAATGGCAGAGATTTTCTAGTATTTTTCAACCTACCAGATCTGAACATGCTTCATTTTACAAAATACATTTTTTTAAAGTCCTATACTACAGATTTATAGGTCCTACCTGCTATGAAAGAAATTGCTGCTTTTGTATCATCTCACTATATTACATTGTCAGCCAAACCATTTGAATAGAAACTGTGAGTACAGCCATAATGAAACACTTGGTTTTATACTTCTTTTTCATAAATGTTGATCATTATCAATAGTAGCAAATAAAGACTCCTATTTAGGCAGCCTCATCACAAATATATCCATCTCCCATGTTTAATAATAGAAATTACTGACAATAAAAGCTTTTACTGAACTTTATACTTCCAAGTCCTACCAGGGACACCTAACCAGCTCACCAACAGGAAAAAAAGGAAGAGGGTTTAACTAAGAAGTCAATGGATAAAATAGATAAAATAATACTTCATTTGCATTTTAATAGCCTTAACACAATCCACAAAATAAGCAGTTTCATTAGTTCCCTTTTCCTGATACATTCTTCTCTCCTCCTTTTGGAGAAATCAACACAAGCAGTCACGTTCACATGGAATTAGTTGAATGCTAAAGTCCAGCAAACCTTGCGGACCACTCACCTGATGTTGGCTATGTGCTGCGGCACATGCTGATGCTGAAAATGGTCAGGCCACGGATGATGCAGGCAGAAGGATGGAGAGGGCTGAAGACAGCACGTTGTCTGATAAACAGGTGAATGGTTTGGACAGAGAGATGCAGAGTACTCTGAGTGTGGCTGCATGCAACACGAGGCCAAAGCAGGAGGTGCTGCAGGGCCAGCCTCGGGATGGCACTCTTGGTGACTGTCATGGGGAGTCAAAGGTTGATGGTATGGGCAAGGATGGCAGCACTGGGGTAACACCGGAGGCGTTCTTTGGTTGTCTAAAGGCAGAAAGGATGATTTAACGGTGCCATTAACTTGCAGGCATCCATTTGGACTCACTTTTGTTCTGGGTGCTTCTTTGGGTGCAAGCTGCTGGGCTGCAGGGTCTCCATCACAGGGGGTGAGGGGAGTAGGGGTGGTAGCACTGGTTGCGATGCTGCCATTGCTCAGAACCATAAAATCGCTGTTTCCATTGCTCATAGCCATGCTCCAGTTTCCTGACCCTAAGAAAGAAAATGATATAAAATCAACCACTTACAGTCAGGCAGACAATTAGGTAGAAAAGAAGGGAAAAGTATTTTTAAAAAGCTCTTTGAAAACAAGGGTTCTTGCAGGAGTTGTGAAAGCATTAGGGGAAGCCCCGCCACTCGTGCAACAGAACCAGCTGGTAAGTTAGCACTCCTCTTCTCTCCTCCCAGCCACACCAGGCAGAACCCTCTCCTGTCCCACTGACCACTTCCTCCCTGTGTGCTTAGTCACTCAGTCGTGTCCAACTCTTTGCAACCCCATGGACTGTAGCCCACCAGGCTCCTCTGTCCATGGGGATTCTCCAGGCTAGAATACTGGAGAGGGTTGCCATGCCTTCCTCCATGCCCCACCTCTATTTTCAGTATCTATCTTCTCTCCTCACCCTAGATGTGAAAATCATCAGTTAAGAATCAGAACATTTTGGGACTTCCCTGGTGGTCCAGTGGTTGAGAATCCACCTTGCAACGCAGGGGATGTGGGTTAAATCATTGATTAGGGAATCCCACTTGCCGCAGGGCAACTAAATCAATGTGCCCCAACTACTGAGCATGCTCTGGAGCCCGCGAGCCACAACTAAGACCAGATGCGGTCAAATCAATTTAAAAAAAAAAAGAATATTTTAGGATATGGGTGGGGAGGTGGTACAATAGAGAGGGGATACCAATATCACTCTTTAGCTTTTCAATAATATCATGCTTGAGGTGTTCTGATACAGAAACAACAGGCAAAATGAAGGGCGAGGGTGATTATTTGTGAGGGTAATTAGTTGTCTGGGTTAAGATAATGTGAATAATCTTAAGAATGTCTTACATCTTTTAAAAATGTCAAGGAAATATGATTTTCCGTCTAAGTCACTCAGGTCTTAGAATAAGAATAAACAAAAGAAAACAGAAACCAATCAGCTAAGCTAAGAATTGTGGCCACCAAGATATCAGATGCAAAAGTTTTATCCCATAAACCAACAAATATAATGCTAAAAAAATAATAAACATAAGTTGTCATGATCTTATTAACTTGTTTTCTATCTTATGTCCTATAGGTAGTATTGCTTGCACATAAGAAAAATAGTACTATGGCTGAGATTTGCTTCAAGTGAGATTTTTTAATTAATTTTTCCCCCTCCACCAAAGGGTCCAGGCTTTAAATATAAAGGAAAAATTAGCGTTCAAATTGCCAGTAATATTTTTTTTTTTGCCTGGTCAACAAACAAAAGCAAAAACAACCTTCTTTCTTACTTTACCACCCTCTGACTAACACACATACAAATCTGGAAATACAGTAAGAAAAATGGGTCATCAAATGCTATTGGTTTATTTGACCTACACCTAATGTCAAGAATAAAAGAAAACCATTGTTTGGCTCACTAACCCTTCTGGCACAGCATTCTTCTGAGTAGACAAACTAACTTCAGGAGAAATCTCTCTCCAGTCCCTCCCCACACAGGTACCAGAAGAAATCATCTTTTCAGTCTAAGATAATGACAAAGCTGGGTCACCCATGAGGATGACTCCCATGCATACTTTCACCCAGATTATAAACTACTCAACAGGGACCTTTCTGAACAGAGAATGCCAGAACTATGTATAATATTTCAATCTGAATACTAACGCCCAGAAGATATTCTTTGTTGTTGTGGTTGTTCAGTTGCTAAGTCATGTCCAACTCTTTGTGACCCATGAACTGCAACATACCAGGCTTCTCTGTCTTTCACTATTTCCCTGAGTTTCCTCAAACTCATGTCCATTGAGTCAGTGATGTCATCCAACCATCTCATCCTCTGTTGCCCCCTTGTCCTCTTGCCCTCAATTTTTCCCAGCATCAGGGCCTTTTCCAGTGAGTCAGGTCTTTGCATTAGATGGCCAAAGTACTGGAGCTTCAGCTTCAGCATCAGTTCTTCCAATGAATATTCAGGGTTGATTTCCTTTAGGATTGATTGGTTTGATCTCCTTGCTGTCCAAGGGACTTTCAAGAGTCTTCTCCAGCACCACAGTTTGAAAGTGTCAATTCTTTGGTGCTCAGCCTTCTTTATGGTCCAATTCTCAATCCATACATGACTACTGGAAAAACCATAGCTTTTACTAAACAGACCTCTGTTGGGTATGTGATGTCTCTGCTTTTTAAAACACTAAGTTTGACACAGCTATTCTTCCAAGGAACACCACTGTACTAGGATGCAAATTTAGAATTACTGACTTATTATTTTCCTTTTTGGCTTTTTTGTTTTTGTTTTAGGTTTTTTTATGTGGACCATTTTTAACTCTATTTAATTTTTTACAATATTATTTCTGTTTTGTTTTGGTTTTTTGGCCATGAGGCATGTGGGATCTCAAGTCTCCAACCAAGGATCAAACCTGTAACTCCTATACTGAAAAGCAAAGTCTTAAACACTATACCGCCAGGAAAGACCCAACTTATTTTTCTTTCAGATACAGCTCATCAAACACACACACACACACACACACACACACACACACACACACACACAGAGCTATATAAACATCAACACTATAAGAAATGGAAGAATCAGTTCAGTTCAGTCGCTCAGTCGTGTCCGACTCTTTGTGACCCCATGAATTGCAGCACGCCAGGCCTCCCTGTCCATCACCAACTCCCGGAGTTTACCCAAACCCATGTCCATCGAGTCAGTGATGCCATCCAGGCATCTCATCCTCTGTCGTCC
The DNA here is from genome assembly GCA_024291935.2 of Okapia johnstoni. Lineage (NCBI taxonomy): Eukaryota > Metazoa > Chordata > Mammalia > Artiodactyla > Giraffidae > Okapia > Okapia johnstoni. The sequence goes on from CM044322.1 coordinate 50,907,345, forward strand.
CCTTCTCCTCCTGCCCCCAATCCTACCCAGCATTAGGGTCTTTTCCAATGAGTCAACCCTTCGCATGAGGTGACCAAAGTATTGGAGTTTCAGCTTCAACATCAGTCCTTCCAATGAACACCCAGGATTGATCTCCTTTAGGATGGACTGCTTGGATCTCCTTGCAGTCCAAGGGACTCTCAAGAGTCTTCTCCAACACCACAGTTCAAAAGCATCAATTCTTCGGCGCTCAGCTTTCTTCACTGTCCAACTCTCACATCCATACATGACCACTGGAAAAACCATAGCCTTGACTAGACAGACCTTTGTTGGCAAAGTAATGTCTCTGCTTTTTAATATGCTATCTAGGTTGGTCATAACCTTCCCTCCAAGGAGTAAGCATCTTTTAATTTCATGGCTGCAATCACCATCTGCAGTGATTTTGGAGCCCAAAAAATTAAAGTCTGACACTGTTTCCACTGTTTCCCCATCTATTTCCCATGAAGTGATGGGACCAGATGCCATGATTTTAGTTTTCTGAATGTTGAGCTTGAAGCCAACTTTTCCACTCTCCTCTTTCACTTTCATCAAGAGGCTCTTTAGTTCTTCTTCACTTTCTGCCATAAGGGTGGTGTCATCTGCATATCTGAGGTTATTGATATTTCTCCCGGCAATCTTGATTCCAGCCTGTGTTTCTTCCAGCCCAGCATTTCTCATGATGTACTCTGCATATAAGTTAAATAAGCAGGGTGACAATATACAGCCTTGACGTACTCCTTTTCCTATTTGGAACCAGTCTGTTGTTCCATGTCCAGTTCTATCTGTTGCTTCCTGACCTGCATACAGGTTTCTCAAGAGACAGGTCAGATGGTCTGGTATGCCCATCTCTTTCAGAATTTTCCACAGTTTATTGTGATTCACACAGTCAAAGGCTTTGGCATAGTCAATAAAGCAGAAATAGATGTTTTTCTGGAACTCTCTTGCTTTTTCGATGATCCAGCGGATGTTAGCAATTTGATCTCTGGTTCCTCTGCCTTTTCTAAAACCAGCTTGAACATCTGGAAGTTCATGGTTCACATATTGCTGAAGCCTGGCTTGGAGAATTTTGAGCATTACTTTACTAGCATGTGAGATGAGTGCAATTGTGCGGTAGTTTGACCATTCTTTGGCATTGCCTTTCTTTGGGATTGGAACTAAAACTGAACTTTTCCAGTTCTATGGCCACTGCTGAGTTTTCCAGATTTGCTGGCATATTGAGTGCAGCACTTTCACAGCATCCTCTTTCAGTATTTGAAATAGCTCAACTGGAATTCCATCACCTCCACTAGCTTTGTTTGTAGTGATGCTTTCTAAGGCCCACTTGACTTCTCATTCCAGGATGTCTGGCTCTAGGTGAGTGATCATACCATCGTGATTACCTGGGTCGTGAAGATCTTTTTTGTACAGTTCTTCTGTGTATTCTTGCCACCTCCTCTTAATATCTTCTGCTTCTGTTAGGTCCATACCATTTCTGTCCTTTAGCGAGTCCATCTTTGCATGAAATGTTCCCTTGGTGTCTCTAATTTTCTTGAAGAGATCTCTAGTCTTTCCCATTCTGTTGTTTTCCTCTATTTCTTTGCATTGATCGCTGAGGAAGGCTTTCTTATCTCTCCTTGCTATTCTTTGGAACTCTGCATTCAAATGGGAATATCTTTCCTTTTCGCCTTTGCTTTTTGCTTGCTTCTTTTCCCAGCTATTTGTAAGGCCTCCTCAGATAGCCATTTTGCTTTTTCACATTTCTTTTCCACGGGGATGGTCTTGATCCCTGTCTCCTGTACAATGTCACAAACCTCTGTCCATAGTTCATCAGCCACTCTGTCAGATCTAGTCCCTTAAATCTATTTCTCACTTCCACTGTATAATCATAAGGGATTTGATTTAGGTCATACCTGAATGGTCTAGTGGTTTTTCCTACTTTCTTCAATTTAAGTCTGAATTTGGCAATAAGGAGTTCATGATCTGAGCCACAGGCTGCTCCTGTGGCTGACTGTATAGAGCTTCTCCATCTTTGGCTGCAAAGAATATAATCAATCTGATTTCGGTGTTGACCATCTGGTGATGTCCATGTGTAGAGTCTTCTCTTGTGTTGTTGGAAGAAGGTGTTTGCTATAACCAGTGCGTTCTCTTGGCAAATCTCTATTAGCCTTTGCCCTGCTTCATTCTGTACTCCAAGGCCAAACACCTGTTACGCCAGGTGTTTCCTGACTTCCTACTTTTGCATTCCAGTCCCCTATAATGAAAAGGACATCTTCTTTGGGTGTTAGTTCTAAAATGTGGACATTAAAATTTTTCTTTATAAACCATTTTAGTGGAAAAGATAAAACATTTACAAATATCAAACATATATATAAATCAAGTAGATGCTACTTCTCTCATCAGCCTTACCATAACTTTTGAAAGTGGTGTGCCAGTCCCAAGTTCCTACTATAATGACCACTGAGAAAGATTTTGAATTGTAGTAAAACATTGCCCTGTCCTTCAGTTAAATCACTCCTGGGTATAAATACCCTCTATAAAACATTCAAATGATATCCCCAACATAGAACATTTGTAGTTAAATGTATTTTTCAACTAGTGGGAAGACAGTGTAGATAAACTGGTTAAGAGCCCTAAACTGACCCAGGAGGCACAGACTCTAATTTTCTTTCTATCACTTTCTTAATCTGCCATCTCAGCAAGATCTGCTCCCTTAAGTTTCCATTTACTGAAGGATATATCCTTCTTTCTGCTGTTAACAAAACAAAAAGCTGTGTGCAAATGTTCTGAAAATGATAAAACATACTAATCAGGGGCCATCTAAAAAGGCACTGGACTTTATAAAAAGTTAACTGAAATTTAAGATGTTTATTTTCATGGTTAAGTGAAAGACCGTCTAGAAAATGTAAGAAGTAATCGCTTGATGAGATAAATGTAGTTATTTCTCAGCATCAGAAACTCTTGTTGTACAAATGCTCTAGAGAAATCACGGAAGGCACATGCTTTCTCTTGCCTTTACCCATGACTCATGTTCCCAAGACTCCTCTACGGACCTCAGCCAAGCTACTGGAGCTGATGAGATCTGCTGAGAAATCAGGACCTCCTCTTGGCCTTTTCATCAAGATAGACAGAACAGGAATACTCTTTTTCTGGTCTATTGGTTTGTTCTGACCATACTAGGTGGGTTAATATCATTTCAGAGCATCTATTTTGGCTTAATTCAATTAGTCCTACTGCCTCTAATCATAGGTATCAGGTGAGTTAGGCTAGTGAGAAGTATCTAACAAAAATCCTCGAGGTTTTCAAGTGAAACTGACTTTCAGACAGAGTGACCTCAACCTTGAATGCTCGTGAAAGTACCCTGAGACCCCCTCTAGATGCTTCAAAATGTCTGTTTCCTTGTCTTCTCATTGACTCTGTTTCTCATCAGGAAAAATAATTTATCTTTTTCTGTGTAACAAGAATGGCAACTATCATTCTCTCTTATTTTTATTGCCAAAGCATCATTTTGGAGTTACATAAGAGTTAAATAGATTTTTGCAGGTCAGCCAAGGGATCTAATCACGATTTACAACATTTTCCCCCTGGTGTGGTAAATTGCAGTTCAAGTGCCAAATAACTTACTTACAAATGAACTTTTGGAACATAACTTATTTGGTAACTTGGAGACTTCTTGTAATGAAGTAGGTATGAGTGGATAGTAAAGAATAATTGAACTACTATGACTTTGGTTTGTATTTGAAGTAACTCATATGAGCTTTCTAAGATTCCATTTCTTTAAGCATAAACTGGGAAAAATCAAACTTTAAAAATCAGACTTTATAAATAAGTTGCAGATTATAAGTTAAAAATGAAAAAGTAAAAGCTGGCACAAAATTGTTCTCAGAAATGTTTACAGATTAAGTTCAATTAATGTATCTGTGTAAGAATTCAGGTGACCCTTCCAGGACAATGGCAAAATTTTCATCTAAAGTCAAGAGTTGACTTTAAGGCCACAAAGAGAAAGACCTTGTTTCTTTAGAACTTTCACTGAAGTTTTTTCACTGAAACAACTGAAAAAAAAAATTTGATCTGAGTCAGAGAGAACAGAGAAAGAGATGAGCTAGAGGAAGATTCAACATCATAAAAAGGAACTATTGTGATAAATGTAATGCTATGTGATTACAAATGCAGTGACAGTTATTATTTACAGTGGAAGTTTAAAATAAGTCTTGGATCAAATATAATGAATGACTTTAGAAGAGCTATGTTGAAATCACCTGTTTTCCCCAGGGCCATAACACACAGGGATTGCCAAAAGAAAGCTATTCTTGAGGCGCTGGCTTGAGATGTGGTGAGGCCCGATAGCCAGTATTTTAGTGTATTTCCTGTTGTTCATGATGTATAACAAGCCAATGTCAATATATCCAAAGCCACTAATCTCACACCTCCTATTTCACCCTTTCTACTAGCATTTTTATGTCCTGAGTGCTTTATCGGTTCTGAGGCTTATAAGGCCTTGGGCCAAGGACCATCTTTTGATTGCATTTCAAAATTTAAGATTTTTTTCTTTGGGCCTCAGTTCTTCACAAGTGTAAATCAGGATACAAATCAATGTCCACCTCATATGATTACTCTGAGAATGTAAAAATATATTTTAAACCATAAAAGGCTATGTATTTAAAATGAAAGAATTATTATTGCTTAAGTGAGGAGAATATTTAAAAAATATGAAATGATGCTTCCTAGTTTCAAAGCCAAAACTATGTTTTAAAATGGCATCAGAGATATCTGTATCTTAGAAGAAATGGCCTGGATGAGTCTAAATTTTAAAGCTGACTCTACTAGTTACTGAGAACCTGGGCCAAATTATTTACATTCTTAGAGTCTCAAAGTCTTGATTCTTTTTAGAGTTAAATTTGTTTGAAAAGCAAACTGACGTAACCTTCTGAAAGAGCAACATGGCATTACTATTCCAAACTTAAAATACCCTCATCCTTTGACTCACAATTCTACTAGGGTTTACACAGTTTGGATATACTTGAACAATGTGTAAAGATAAATGTCCAGAGAAAGATGTTGACTGCACCACTGCCTGTAAGAGTGGAAACTGGAAATTATCTAAATTATCAATAAGGGACTTAAATTCTGTCATATCCACAAATTGGGTATTCTGTACAACAGAAAAGAATGAGTTAAATCAGGATTACTTCTAGGGAAAGAAGCCCAAAGTAATACCTCTTCATGTGTGAATAAAATCCAGCTGCAGAAGAGCCAACGTGGTATGAACCCATTTCACTGAAAAAGTGGGGAATACTCACATATATGGTTAGTGTATATATGTAGATAGTTTCTAGAAGAATATGGGAAAACGCTAACATTGTTTCCTGCTAGAGTGTTGCACTGGGCCATTTGGAAGTGTAGAGAAGACTTTCATATTTTACTTTTTGTACTGCTTGCAACTTTTACTATAAATGTGCTATCTTCATAGTAATAAAATATTAATGAAACAACGTATAAAGTTTCCAGCATGGTGACTAATAATGAACAGAAGATAATTTATTAAAATGCAAGAACAGAAATAAACTTACTTTACCTTAAAGAATTAATAGTCATCTATTCACTGGATGCATTTTAAATGTTTGTCTTCCAGTATACATCAGCTCTCTTATAATAACACCCTACACAATATATCAAGTAATTGGATAAAGCAGGAAATCAAAACCTAGCTAAGGAGAAAGAACAGATGAACACAAACTTCAATGGCACCCCACTCCAGTACTCTTGCCTGGAAACTCCCATGGACGGAGGAGCCTGGTAGGCTGCAGTCCATGGGGTCGCTAAGAGTCGGACACGACTGAGCGACTTCACTTTCACTTTTCACTTTCATGCGTTGGAGAAGGAAATGGCAACCCACTCCAGTGTTCTTGCCTGGAGAATCCCAGGGACGGTGGAGCCTGGTGGGCTGCGGTCCATGGGGTTGCACAGAGTCGGACACGACTGAAGAGAGCAGTTAGCAGCAGCATTCACTGGATGCATTTTAAATGTTTGTCTTCCAGTATATGTCAGCTCTCTTATAATAACACCGTACACAATATATCAAGTAATTGGATAAAGCAGGAAATCAAAACCTAGCTAAGGAGAAAGAAGAGATGAACACAAACTTTTAGAAAATGGTTTTCAATCTCATAGCTTCCAAATTTGGGGAAACATAAATTATTATTTGTTGGACCAAAGCTATCTGTGAACCAAAATTACTATGACTAGTTTCATAAGCATTAAACAGAGAATACAGAGGAGAAATATAGAGGTGTTTCAATCATGTTGAAATGTAAAGAGAAAAGTCATCAGAGTTCACGTGATTAGAAGGTTCAAACAATTACATCCTACTCTGGGTTGGAGCTCAGGACACTAACACCTGTAAGATAAAAGGAAATTACCCTGCTTCTAAGAGTAAAAGTAGTATCTCATTGAAAATGCTATCATATAATCATAGTAGGAACTGAGGAAATTATGGAAATGTTATTCATCAACATATCATATATTAAAGTCTGTTAGTGACACACAACCTACCCAAAAGATGCAATAATACTATTAATATTAGTAAAAGGGTTACAAAAACCTCATAGTAGCTCCTTGCAATTGGAAGCCAGAACTGCTGGTATGGCCAGAAAACTGTCAAGTTAAAATCTACATGTAATGTTGAAGAGACTACACAGACATGTTCTAATTACCACAGTAACCACTCAGCGGAGTCATCACTGTTCTTGACAAACACGAGGCTCAGATAGCCTGAAGGAACAACATCTTCAGGCACATCAACAGTTACAACGGCACACCTCTTTAGTATTGCCAAACACTTTCACACACATGATCTCAACTCGAGTTGATCCTCCTAATAGCCCTCAGAAAAACAGGTGTGGCAGGCATTGTGACTCTACTTTGCAAAAGAAAAACTTGAGGCACAGAGTCCCAAATGGTTAAGGTCAGGAAGTCTGATGCTGAGGTTTTGAGGGCTTTCTGCTAAACTACATTCCGTAAGTTCAGACACTGTATTCCAGAACAAGCTTTTGTTTCATTAGATTCATAACACAAAACTTAACAATAAATGGCAAGACTGTATCCAAAACAAGATTCCATATTGTAGACAATCAGCTCTTTCAAGAAGAGTGATGTTCCCTATAACACAGTTTTATTAGGCAAATACACAACACTGATACGGTGTTTTTCAAACATAGGGATCACTTGAGGATACTGCTAAAATGTAGATTCTGATATAGTCCATTTGGAGAGGGGTGACAAAAATCTTCCAATCTTCCATACTGTTGGTTCAAAAGAACACTTTGTGTAGCAAGGCAAAGACACAACGAGGTGGGGAGGCTTCAGGAGAATTAGGCCTAAGCAATGGCAAAATGCCCAGTGAAAGCAGACAAGATCAGGTAACAGTTAACAGAGAAACAAAAGGTCCATTTTTCTAATTAAGACAGAGAAGAGTAACAAATTTTAATAGTAGAAGTTCTAATTGATAACCAAGTTTAATTATGGCTTTATTTCAGGCTCCTAAACTGTTGTGTACATAGAAATAACAACCAATCAGATTTTAATCTTTTTAGTGTTATACATGTGAATTGAAGCACCTTGCCTAGGTAACTGCATGTGACAATCTTTTTCTTTCAAGTGTACTAGATATTGGAAAATAGGAATCCCTCCTTCCTAGATAGGAAGACTGGATCTTCAGATATAAAGATACCTGAAGTCTTTTTTTTTTCACACCAGGTATAAAGGCAGTTTGGGAATACCTCTATTCATTATGCACCAAACCTGTTTTAATATGAAATCAGTCCCCTAAAACTGTCTGATGGTCTCATCAAAATGATGGTCTCATTTCTTATCACTGGTACCAAGATGACCTATTAATATTTAGTGCTATGGCCAGAGAATAAATAGCTTCTCTAAATGCACCAGAGAAATTGACAAAGAATATCTGAAGTATTTCTAGAGTGGCGCTATTAAAACTGGGTGGTAGAAGGACACCAGCCAGGTTTTGTCTCTAACTACATATTTCCCTTCAAAGGGCTATCCAAATGTGTGTGTGTGTGTTTTTAACATCTCACTGTGTCAGACACTTCCCTCACAATACCTCTACAAAGATCTTATTAAACCCATTTTAGAGAAAATTGAAGGTCAAAAATATCATAGTGTAACTAATCCATATCACATGCTGGGATTCAATCTGGTCTCAGCATGTCTCTGAAAGTAAGGCCTCTCTAACAATCTCAAGATGTTTCTAGGGCAATGCCAAGTTCAACTAGCTTTTATAGGACCACTGGAGGATACTGATATAAAATTCAGTCTGAAGGTCCACATGAAAAATATCCTCTGAACTCAATATTTCCCAAGACAGTTTTAAATGGTACAATTCAGCATTCAAGAGTGTCAGAGACATATTTCACTGAATTAAAAGAAGTGCTATCCACCCATATACCATAAAATGCAAACAGTGAAAAGCAAGGTGATGGATTGATTTTTGTTGTCATGTAGTATTTGGACTATTTTAAAATAACATAATTGTTACCTGGCAGCAAAATCTGTGTCTTTAATCAATGAATCAGGTCCTTTTAGGGAACTAAAAAGTATAGTCTTAAATAAAGAAACAATCTTCTCCCCTTCTGAGACAAATTAAATTTTCTTATTTTTCTTTGAGTTCATGAACTTTCTATGGTAAAACTCTCCTTCAATAAGAACACTTTAAATATCTTCATTTAATCACCTATAAGCATTTTATGTGTTGCAAAGAACTCTACAGAAATAAGGCATTATTGATATCATTTCCCTTAATCATAAACTACAATAAATTATAAGCCATTTTCTCAAGGAAACAATGTTATACATTTGAGAATCTATACTACTAAACAAACATTTTGTAAGAACCCATTAGGTACTACTATGCTTTCCATCACGCCATGAGAAAGCAAACAGTTCTAGGCAGTCCAAAAGCAAGGCATCACTATTCTTTTACAATGAAAACTCACTGTTTCGTTTAACTTTATATTATCAAGAAGGTAGTTTCAACTTATAATAACAAACCACATCTTTGAAAATGAAATACACCTAACATTTTTATATAACCTCTTAAATAGGATTATACACAAGATATATACTGATAAAGGCACCGATAAATTGCTATATGCTTCATTTTTACAAAAACCATTCATAATACTTGTTGTTGTTTTTGTTCAGTCTCTAGGTTGTATCTGACTTTTTGTGACCCCATGTACTGTAGCATGCCAGGCTCTTCTGTCCTCCATTATCACCTGAAGTATGCTCAAATTCATGTCCATTGACCAGGTGACTCAGTGGTAAAGAATCTGCCTGCCAATGCAGGAGACATAGACTTGATCTTTGGATCAGAAAGGTCCCCTGGAGAAGGAAATGGCAACTCACTCCAGTATTCTTGCCCAGGAAATCCCATGGACAGAGGAGCCTGGTGTGCTACAGTCCATAGGGTTGCACAAGAGTTGGACCTGACTTAGCAACTAAACAACAATCATAATATTTACAAACAGCTCAATGATACAGAAGAAAATTTTAAATGAACAGATACAGTTTTGCCTTTGCCCAGATTTACAAAACTATATTGACAGATGAGTTAGACAATGTTAGGAAGATATTATAGTGCCATAGCAAATCTGAAGACCCTGAATTTGGGAAACAGTCTTATTGCTAGATATGAGTTAGCTGAGCTTCATATTATAGGACTGAGTGATAGGAATTTTATGGCTGTAGAAACATTACTCTCATTTTTCTCATGTTTTATATTTAATGTACCTTTGGTAGCAGGTCTATGTGAGAAGAGAAATGTGGGTGTAAGAAAGTTTATCTTTTATAGTCTGGGATAAATGATAGTTGAGAACATTCTCTTTCCAATATAAACACTTCTCTATCTAAATATACATTTCAAGAGCCCTATCACTATACTGTAGCTATTAAAGCAGTTTTTAGAGCTCTCTTTTCCAAGTTCACCTACCAAAATCATCATTCCACAAAATATTCACCACTTTTCCCCCACACTTAAAAATATTATATCCATAAATATCAATGCTCTTAAAAAAGATAAAGTATTCTTTTGTTTTCACATTCCTATTTTGGATGAGTTTCAATTCTATTATGCTGCAACAATTTAACCCTAAATCTGAAGATTTTATGTTCACTTGCATAACTAAGAATATACAAAATAAAACTAGAGAAGTTTCTATAATCAGATATGTTGAAGGACTTTGCGGTTGGCAGATGCAAAATATCACATTTAGAATGGATAAACAAGGTTCTACTGTACAGTACAGGGAACCATACTGAATATCCTGTGATAAACCATAATGGAAAAGAACATTTTTTTAAAATAAATTTATTTATTTTAGTTGGGGGCTAATTACTTTACAATATTGTAGTAGTTTTTGCCATACATTGACATGAATCAGCCATGGGTTTACATGTGTTCCCCATCCTGAATCCCCCACCCACCTCCCTCCCCATCCCATCCCTCTGGGTCATCCCATTGCCCCAGCCCTGAGCATTTGTCTCATGCATCAAACCTAGAATGGTGTTCTGTTTCACACATGATAATATACATGTTTCAATGCTATTCTCTCAGAACGTCCCACCCTCACCTTCTCCCTCAGAGTCCATAAGACTGTTCTATGCATCTGTGTCTCTTATTCTGTCTCACATATAGGGTTATCGTTACCATCTTTCAAATTCCATATATATGCATTAGTATACTGTATTGGTGTTTTTCTTTCTGGCTTACTTCACTCTGTATAATGGGCTCCAGTTTCATCCATCTCAATAGAACCGATTCAAATGTATTTTTTTTTTAATGGCTGAGTAATATTCCATTGTGTATATGTACCACAGCTTCCTTATCCATTCATCTGCCGATGGACATCTAGGTTGCTTCCATGTCCTGGCTATTGTAAACAGTGCTGCAATGAACATTGGGGTACACGTGTCTCTTTCAAGTCTGGTTCCCTCAGTGTGTATGCCCAGCAGTGGGACTGCTGGGTCATATGGCAGTTCTATTCCCAGTTTTTTAAGGAATCTCCACACTGTTCTCCATAGTGGCTGTACTAGTTTGCATTCCCACCAACAGTGTAAGAGGGTTCCCTTTTCTCCACACCCTCTCCAGCATTTATTGCTTGTAGACTTTTGGATAGCAGCCATTCTGACTGGCGTGAAATGGTACCTCATTGTGGTTTTGATTTGCCTTTCTCTAATAATGAGTGATGTTGAGCATCTTTTCATGTGTTTGTTAGCCATCTGTATGTCTTCTTTGGAGAAATGTCTGTTTAGTTCTTTGGCCCATTTTTTGATTACAAACAAGGTTCTACTGTACAGTACAGGGAACCATACTGAATATCCTGTGATAAACCATAATGGAAAAGAACATTTAAAAGAAAGAGTATATATATATGTGTGTAACTGAGTCACTTTGATGTACAGTAGAGATTGGCACAACATTGTAAATCAACTATACTTCAATTTTTTTTTAAAATGTCAATCTCTGGTCTTTCAAAAAAAATTCTAGAAAGCCCCCTAAAAAGCTGTTATCTAACTCAAGAACCAGCTGAGACATTCATTTGCACTCTGCTGCAAGTCTTGAAGAGAACATAATCAATATAACAAATATTCACAAAGTTACAAGTCTATTACAGCGATTTCAACTCCTCCTACATATTAGAATCACTTTAGTAATATGAAACAATTACAGACACAGGGCTCTGGCCCAAGAGGTTATGATTTAATTCATATTGTAATGGGGTATGGGCGTTAGCATTATTTAAATACTCCTCAGATGACTCTAATGTGCAGCTAGGATTGAGAACTACTGATTTATACTTTATTTAATTAATGCTGATCAATTTATAGAGCAAGCAACTAACTCTCAAAATATTCAATACTGATTCAGAAAATATTGCTTGAAATGCAGAATGTTACTGTATATTCGAAAACATTTGGACCCGGTACTTCATGTTAGACATGTATTATAGTATTTGGATTAATTTTACTTCTTTTTGGGTTACCCTTGAAGTTATAAGGGTGGGGACAAGGGTTCAGGGAAGAGAAATCCTCAATAACACATTAGTTTGAGAGGCAACAGTGTGAAATTCATGTGGAACAATGTTGTGGAAACACAAAACAACTTGTCACATGGTCTCAATTACTGAGTTAGTCATAAGATGTTATGTTAAAACATGAATGAACTCTTTGGCCAAGCCCATACTTATAGATCATCTGAATAGAGTTTAGGATACAGCCAATTCGACTAACAAGTTTATTTAACCCTCAAGAAAAAAATATCTCCCCAACCCCTGGTCAATCTCCAATGTGAAGTCCCAAGCCTCTCTATTAAAAGAGTATGCTTCCTAAAGCTTTGTGCCAAAAAGAGAAAGAAAGAAAGGGAGAGAGAGAAAGAAGGAAGAAAGCAAGAAGGAAAAATAAAGAGAGGGGAGGAAGGAAGGAAAAGGAAAGGAAAAAGAAAGAAAAAACCTTCTGATTTAATTTTAAGCATTTTAAACGTTCTAGAGTCAGACAGCCTCCAGACACCAGACCTCCTAATCTAGCCTCGTATCCCACTAAAAAAAAAAACACAATTAATCACAAGATGCTTTGGTAATAAACAGAACCCCCAAGATGTGATAGGTCTATCTTTAGGTCATAAGAGTTCATCTGAAATTATTTTGCCCCAACTAAAATCACAAAGCATTGAGCAATCTGTCTGTATCACTACAGCTCTTCCCCAGTAGAAACAGAGTCATATGACTGAGCTTGACTCATGTTGTTGAACAGAGATCACAAGCAAGTCTAAAGATACCATAAATGTTTAATATTTCGCACATCTCAAAACCTCAAAATTTAACAGCTCAAAGGAAAACACCATCACGGAGATAAATCAAAATAAGAAAATTCTACATCCACATACTGTGAAGCGAAAGAATGTGAAGGAATTTTTAAAACGCCTTCCGTAAAGCCAAAACCTGATATCAATCACCATTAAGCGCTTGAAAGTTGTTTGATTTAAATGGTAACCTGTTGTTTCTTCATCCTACACTTAGGAATTATCTAAGCTTTTCCCACCAATGCTAAGCATCTGACACCAGGCTCAGCGCCCTGCTGTTATGTGAAGTTTGAGAAGCAGCAAATCAAATTTCCTCAAGCAGCTCCCAAAATGGGTTCTTCCCTGCAGAGTTCAGCAAATCAAGTCTCAGGGGTATCCTTTAGTCTACAGAGCAACTTGGAAGACATATCTCAAGGTATTTGTATGAGACACAACTGAAGACATCTTTTTACTTAAATAAAGGACACTGAGATTTACTTTCAGCTTAGAAAAACATCAAATTTTGATTGGTTTTCTTACTTGGATTGGATCAGTAAAGTAACCCTTAGCAAGAGTCTGGGTACACCTTTCATAAATCTTTTTCTATTCCTTACTTAAATTACCATTATAAATGCTTGTGAATTCTGCTGTTTTCTTTCCTGTATGTATTAGGTGAACTGAAATTCCATTTACATTGTTCAAGTGGGAATTTCATTTGCTCACAAAGATAATTAAATTGTATTTTTCAGATCAATAGGTGAGTGTCCTTATTTAGCAAGCATATAATAAGTACCTACCATGTTCCCTGTGAATAGTGTTTTTGGAATCTAATATGTGAGCCTGAAATAAGTGAGCCTGTTGAATAGTGATTAAAATGATAAAAGAATAGAAATTAAGAGAGAGAGAACAAAGGGTCACCCTCTTCCCCAAGTCTTGCTTTACTCATTAATTTAGTTCTTTTGCTTTATATTTTTTCAAAAGGCTGAGAGGTTAAGCAGTTCATTTGTCTTGATCCTAAACACTCAGTTTTCTCTCTCGTGTTAGGATGTGATAAGGAACTGCAATTTTTGAAAAAATCAGCAATGTTCATATAGTCAGTGTGCCAAGGCTTCCATCACCCATACTGAGCTGTAAGAGTTGTACTGCTGAGGGTGGCTCTGACCCAATCCCAGAAATCAAAGTACTTAGAATGAAGGTAAAGGACTGATGCACAGCGAACACCGAAAGGCAGACCCCCCGTTACCAGAAAAGGGTTGAGTGGTTTAATACACACCAAAAAGACAACTGGAACTAGACTAAAATTTTGTAAGAATCCATTTTATAATACGTATCATTTCCCGGACTGAGGCTAGGTTAACATGTATTTTACTACATTGCTTTGTAGGTTAATCATTTGAGACACTTAAACATTACACACTTTTCATAATCAATACAAATAGCTCATGCTCATAATTCTATAATCCATGTCTAAGATGCAAGCTATGTGCAACGTAGAAGACACATAAAAAATACTCTGCCTTATCTTTGTATACTGAAACAAAAACTGACAAATGAAGTATAATCAACCAATAAAATATTCAAGATTTGGCAATGAAAGCATCAGACAGTTTATTAAGAGATGCAATTTTTAAAATACAGTAATTTTTTAAAAACGATATTTTAAAAATAATGCCAAGACTGTTTAACACCTTAAAAAGTAGAAGTGTGTCAGCCGACATTAAAACCATGGGAAGTGATAAAGCCACTGTCTGCCAGTGGAACATTCTAGAGTTTATTTACACAGTTTAGTGACTTCCCAGCCATCAAAGGGACTGGAGTTTTCTTAGGTACAAATACTATTATCTAAGATATCCCTCCTGTGGGTAAACAGGACATATTCATTCTTTTCCTTCCAACTGGAATACCTATTACAGAAAACTTTAGCAAACTGTAAAGTATGTTGTTCACTTTTTACATTATCCCTGAAAAAATCATTTATGTTCTGTCAATGATTTGCAATGATATACTCCAGTTTCTGCTAATATTTTACCCACTTGGTTTAGAAAATTTTCACATTTCGTTACAAAACAAAAATATTTCATAAGTTAATCTAGTTTGAAATTTTCTACCAGTTACATATAAATCATCCACTTTAATTTTAAGCAAAAGTAAACATGGCAAATACATTCTGTTTTCTACTATGGGTAATAAATCCAATTATAATGTAGCTATTATTGCCACCATTAAAATGAACATAATACATGAAACATTTAATCATCTCAAAAATAACTTGAGAGTGTAGAGCAAGCTCTGTGTTTAAAATGAACATTGATAAAAGTTAAACTTGCTATGGAAGCTTGGCTCCCAAGCTTAGCTCCCAACTTCTCTTTTTAAAAGCTGGAAGATGCTAATATTTTACTATTTTCTTACAACATTTAATTCACAAAAAGTGACGAAAGCATTTCCTACAATTCTACATCTATTTTTTGACCAAATGGCAATGAGAGAAGCATTTATTTTCCAACTTTTCTGATTAGAAAGTGGTTAAAGAAGAACCTCAAAGCATGAAACAGCTAAATAACTTGACATCCGAGGTTTCTTCCCAACTTCGTAAAGAAAGCACATCAGCATAAACGTTAAGAAACAGCTTACCTTACCCTACTGTGCTAGACTAACATTCAAAACACTTCATGAGGGATTTTAATGCGTTCAGATGCCGTTCAAAGCTTACACTGAAAAGAAAACTGTGAGCTGGAATTTTAAATTCAATCTGAGAAGCACACAGCAAAGTTCAGCTTTAAAAGAAATTCTCCCCGAATACACTCACAGAAGCAAGAGTAAATGTATTACCTTTCTGTTAAGAGAAGCAGCGTTCCTGGCTCAGTTTGGTCTGCAAGTGACTGCAGTGGCAACAGCCGAAAGTGGCCGCAGGAACACAGCACAGAAGGGGGCGACCACAGAGTCGCAGGAGCAGCTCCTTGGAGTGGCAGGACAGACCGAATGACAAGCACATGCAGATGGCTTTGAATTAGGCATGTTAGGGGCTGGAACTTTCTGAGTTTGCTCTCCTATAGGACAGGAGAGGTTTTCTCCTACTTAACCCCTGGGGGCAAGGTTTCGGTAATGGTAACAGCTGGCATACAGAGGGGCTTGATCTGAGCACAAGGTCAGCAAGCCAGGATATGAAGCTGACATGTAATTTCTAGCCTTTTCCTGCTTCTACAGGGAAATTGCACGAAGGACTGTTTTTAGTTATAACTTCCTTTGATCTTTTGGACTTAAAGTTACTTAGTAGATTAAACCCATGTTAGCTGACATTATTTGCTTGCTTAGCCTAACTTAAGTGTTGCAGATTCAGTTTTCTGACACATAGGGCTACTGCATTTAAACTAACACAAATAAACACCAATCCGTGTTTATTTCCAAGTTCCGGGGATTCTTGTGTTCTTTCACAAATGGCTCTTGAGACTTTGCTTTTAAGGCAAAAAGTTCATAGTTTTTCAAACAGGCAGCCTTCTTTATTAAAACAGAAAGTATTATTTAAAGCAGCTTTAAGTGTTTCTCTTCAATTGTCCTTAATAAAAACAGTTAAATGAATTTGACACTGCTTTTTATGAATTTGTGGTCCTGTTGATTTAAAATTCCACAGCCACAACAACATAAAAACCTCACAAATACCTGCAAACAAATGCTTGACAGCTATTGGCAAATAAGTGATAATTTACTGAATCCATGAAATCTAACTTTTTATGACTTCTTTAATAAAAATGTGTAAACAACTCTTACAACGGGCTGAACTGATAGCAATTTCAAAATTAAAGAATACAAGCAGTCAAAGAAAAAAATAGATGAAATTGGGCTTCACCAAAATAAAAAACTTTTATATATCAAAGAACATTATCCAGAAAGTGAAAAAACCTTTTGAATGGGAGAAAATATTTGCAAACCACATATCTACAGGGCTAGTAATTATAATATATAAAACTTACAACTCAAAAATAAAAAGACAAATAATCCAATTTAAAAATAGGCAAAGTTTTAGAACTTTAGAGATTTTTCCAAAGAAAATATACAGACGGCTAATATGCACATAAAAGGATGCTCAGCATCACTAGTTACTAAGGAAATGCAAATTAAAACCACAATGAGAGACCACTTGACAGCCACAAGAATACCTAGGGCTTCCCTGGTGGCTCAGTGGTTTAAAGAATCTGCCTGCAATGCAGGAGCCACAGGAGACACGGGTTTGCTCCCTGGATCGGGAAGATTCCCTGGTGGAGCGCACAGCAACCCACTCCACTATCCTTGCCTGGAGAATCTCAAGGATAGAGGAAGCTGAGTCGCAAAGAGCTGGACACAAAGTGACTTAGCACAAAATAGCTATAGTCAAAAACAAGAGAGGAAGGAATAAGGGAGGGAGGGAAGAAAGGAAGAAAAGGAAGGAAGAAGAGTGGGAAGGAAGGAAAGAGAGAGGAAAGGAAGGAAGGGAGAAGGGAAGGAGAGAGAGAAGAAGAGTTGGTAAGGAAAAACTGGAATGTCATACAACATTGGTGGGAATGTAAAACAGTATAGCCACTATGGAAAACAGTCCAGCAGTTTCTCAAAAAAATAAACACAGAGTTACCATATGACACAGCAATTTTACTCCCAGGTACAGTTGATCCTTATTATTTGTGGATTCCATATTTGCAAACACGCCTACATGCTAAAATTTATTTGTAATCCCCAAATAATCTTCATGGTGTTTCTCAGTCCTTCAACACGAACATGCACAGAATAGGGGGAAATTTGAGTCCTCTAACACACAAGTTCCCAGGTGAGGTTCAGCAAGGTGACATACTGCCTTCTTGTTTCAGTTCTCACCCTGAAAACAAGTGTTCCTTTTGCAGTCCATTCCGGGGTCACGTTTTTCACATTTTCATGCTTTTTGTTGGCAATTTCACTGTTCAAAATGGTCCTGAAGTGTCATGTACAGTGCTGTCTGGAGTTTCAAAGCTCAAGAAGGCTGTGATGTGCCTTATAGAGAAAATACATGTGCTCAATAAGCTTTATTTAGGAGTGAGTTATAGTGCTGCTGGATATGAGTTCAATGTTAATGAGTCAACAATATATATTAGATACGTGCTCAGTCATGTTCAACTCTTTGCAACCCCATGGACTGTTGCCCACCAGACTCCTCTGTCCATGGAATTTTCCAGGCAAGAAACACTGGAGTGGGTTGCCATTTTCTGCTCTAGGAGATCCTCCTGACCCAGGGATCGAACCCATGTCTCTTGTGTCTCCTGCATTGTTAGGCAGATTATTTACCAACTGAACCACTGAGGAAGCCCCATATATTTGGTAAGATATCTTTAAACAGAAACACACACTAAACAAGGGTATGTACTGACTGGACGTCACAAATGTGACCAGAGGCTTGAAGGAACCTAAGCCTGTATTTCCCTGCAGAACAGTGACTTAGTATGCGTTAATGCAGTGTTTGCAGAAACTTTAAAGAATATAACTACCACAAATAAGGTGAATCAACTGTATATACCCAGGAGAATTGAAAATGTTATGTTCATAAAAGAGCTCATAACGAATGTTCACAGTAGCATTATTCACAACAACTAAGGCATCAACTCAATTCAAATGTCCATCAAGTGTTGCATGGATGAACAAAATGTAGTGCATGTACACAATAGAATATTATTGGCCATAAGGAGGAATAAAAGCACTGATACACATTACAACATGGATGAACCTTGCAAACACTATGCTAAGCGAAAGCCACACACAAAAGGTCACATATCATATGATTCCATTTACATGAAATATCCAGAACAGTCAAATCCATAGAGGCAAAATGTATCTATAGATTAGTGGTTGCCAGGGGCTGGAGGGCAGAGACAGGACAGAGGGAGTGACTGCTAACAGCAATCAAGTTTCTTTCGGGGTGACAGAAATGTTCTAGAATTAGCCAGTCCTGATGGTTTCATAACTTTGTAAATACACTAAAACTCACTGAATTCTACACTTTAAAATAGTGAATTTTATGATATGTTTATTTTACCTTGATCGAGAAATGCGTGTGTGCATGCTAAGTTGTTTCAGTCAGGACCAACTCTTTGTGACCCCATGGACTGCAGCCCACCAGGCTCCTCTGTTCATGAGATTCTCCAGGCAAGAATTCTGGAATGGGCTGCCATTTCCTCCTCCAGGGGATCTTCCTGACCCAGGGATTGAACCCTCATTTCTTACGTCTCCTGCATTGGCTGGCGAGTTCTTTACCACTAGCACCACCTGGGAAGTCCCTGATAGAAAAATAACAAAGGTATAAAATTCTAGTCATTAGACTGGTGGTTCTCAAACCTGAGTGTGCACCAGAATATTCTAGAAAGTTTGGGAGAAGGCAAATGGCTACAGCTCATCCCCAAAGATTCTGATTCTGATGATCTGGGATGGGGCCTGAGAATTTGCTTTTCTAAAAGACCGTAGGTGATGGTGACTCAGCTGGTTTGAAACCCACATTTTGAAAACCAGTGTATTAAAGACAATGTATAAGCTTCTAGAGGGCAGGAAAGGTAACTTTCACCTCTGTATCTTCTAAATTTCCCTTAAAAAGAGCCAATTTTGGGGAAGAAAAAGAGGGAGGGAGGGATAAGAAATATTGAATCAAGTAAATACATCGAAAGATTCAGTCCTTGCAATCTTATGGTATGCTGACTTCATGCCTTATGTATTACAAAGGCTGTAACACCTAAAAATCTACCCCAGAGAATTAAAATCCAAATCAAAACTACAACGAGGTATCACCTCACACTGGTCAGAATAGCCATCATAAAAACATCTACAAACAATAAATGCCAGAGAGGATATGGAAAAAAGGGAACCCTCTTGCAGTTGGTAGAAATGTAAATTGATACAGCCATCATGGAGATTTCTTTAAAAACTAGGAATAAAACTATCATATGACTCAGCAATCCCACTACTGGGCATATACTCTGAGAAAACCATAATTCAAAAAGACACATATACGCCAATATTCATTGCAGCACTATTTATAATAGCTAGGGCATGGAAGCAACCTAGATGTCCACCGACAGATGAATGGATAAAGAAATTGTGGTACATATATACAAAAGAATATTACTCAGCCACAAAAAGGAATGAATTTGAGTAAGTTCTAGTGAGGTGGATGAACTCACAGCCTGTTATAGAGTGAAGTAAATCAGAACGAGAAAAACAAATATTGTATAGAACGCATAAATATGGAATCTAGAAAAGTGATACTGATGAGCCTATTTGTAGGGCAGAAATAGAGATGCAGACATAAAGAACAGACTTGTGGACACAACTGGGCAAGGAGAGGGTCGGACAAATTGAGGAAGTATCATTGAAATACACACATTACCATGTGTAAAACAGATAGCTAGTGGGAAGTTGCTGTGTAACACAAGGAGCTCAACCTTGTGCTCTGTGACAGCCTAGAGGGGCGGAATGCAGTTGGGCGATGGGAGGGAGGTCCAAGAGGGAGGGGATATATGTATACTTCCGGCTGATTCACATTGTTGTATGGCAGAAACCAACACAACATTGTAAAGCAATTATCCTCTAATCAAAAATTTAAAAAATGAAAATGAAGGTATTTAACCATTCTTTGGTCATCTGAATAGTATTTTGGTTTAGTTTAATAAAAAACCTAACCCCATTTCACTATGCTCATCGTGCCAAGAGATATAAACAAAGGTTCTAGAGTGTGGACCCCATAAATTACTCCAGGAAACCTCTTAAATTAGTTAAGGTGTCACAGAAACCAAAGACTTGAACTCCCCAACTCATAAATATGTAAACTCTTATTTCTGCTTTTATGAAAGGCACTAATTTGTACGTTTAATAACTTTACTTTAAAAAGGTCTACGTTATATTGTATGACATCGCTTATAGGTGAATTTAAAAAGAAATGATGCAAATAAACTTACAAAACAGAAACAGATTCACAGTCCTAGAGAATGAACTTATGGTTGTCAGGAGTGGTTAGGGAGTTTGGGATAGACATGTATACACTGCTATATTTAAAATGGATAACCAACAAGGACCTACTGTATAGCACAAGAACTCTGCTCAATGTTATGTGCCAGCCTGGATGGGAGGGGAGTTTGGGGGAGTATGGATATAGGTATATGTATGGCTGGGTCCCTTTGCTGTTCACCTGAAACTATTACAGCATTGTTAACTGGCTATACCCCAATACAAAGTAAAAAGGTTTTAAAAAATGGGTCTGTGTTGAAGGAAACCCTAAAAAGAGGGGATCTATGTATATGTATAGCTGATTCACTTTGCTGTACAGTAAACTAACTGAGCATTGTAAAGCTATACTTCATTAAAACTATACTTCGGTAAGAGTTAATTTTTTAAAATGGGTCTACATTAAAATACAATTACAATTTAAAGTACACTTTTTGTATTGTCATGTGAAATCCATTATTTTATAGATAATAATCAGGATTATTTCCAACTGGTTTGTATGTTTCTCAACATATTAGAATAAAAAGGAAAACACTAATAACCTTACAAAGTTCTGATGTTTTCTGAAAACAAAATCCCAGTTTTTCTCAGATCACATTACTTAGGTATCTTTCTTCATTACTAGGAAGACAGAACAGCACAGGAGAGGGACAGAGAGACAAGAACTGGTGAGAGGCACAACAGGTGGTATTTTTTAAAAAGTGAAAAAATCACCCACTGGGTAACAAACTCTCTCACTTCTGAACTCAGTCCAAAATGTGATTCCAGATGTTGTTATATTTATTGACATTTAAAAGTCCCACCAATTAATAATCTTTGTGTGTGTGTTAAACTTCAAAATAGTTAGCTGTGAATCAACTGTGGTCTAAGGTAGATAGTAGAGTTCTGCTTCAGCCAGATTTCTATTTCAGTATGGTCAAGCCAATAGCTTTGTAACTAGAAAGTACAAGTTCAGAAAAAGTAATGACAGGAAAGTTCTTCAGATAACATCCTACCTTGTGTTTTAGTGTTTTTAGAGTACAAACTGTTAGGTACACGAACGACTTCAGCTGGAACATTATGCTGCTCAAGTCAGAGTCAGAACTGGGAACTCAATGGAGTCCTGAGGTGCAGTGTCAGCTCTGCCACTCACCAGCTCTGTACCCATGAACTAGTCACTTGATCCAGAGCTTCAGCTCAGTTCAGTTCAGTTCAGTCACTCAGTCGTGTCCAACTCTTTGCGACCCCACGAATCGCAGCACGCCAGGCCTCCCTGTCCATCACCAACTCCCGGAGTCTACCCAAACTCATGTCCATCGAGTCGGTGATGCCATCCAACCATCTCATCCTCTGTCATCCCCTTCTCCTCCTGCCCCCAATCCTCTCCAGCATCAGGGTCTTTTCCAAATGAGTCAACTCTTCGCATGAGGTGGCCAAAGTACTGGAGTTTCAGCTTCAACATCAATCCTTCCAATGAACACCCAGGGCTGATCTCCTTTAGGATGGTCTGGTTGGATCTCCTTGCAGTCCAAGGGACTCGCAAGAGTCTTCTCCAACACCACAGTTCAAAAGCATCAATTCTTTGGCGCTCAGCTTTCTTCGCAGTCCAATTCTCACATCCATACATGACTACTGGGAAAACCACAGCCTTGACTAGATGGACATCTGTTGGCAAAGTAATGCCTCTGCTTTTTAATATGCTGTCTAGGTTGGTCATAACTTTCCTTCTAAGGAGTAAGCGTCTTTTAATTTCATGGCTGCAATCACCATATGCAGTGATTTGAGGATTAGGACCTCCTATTTATAAAGTCAACGGGGGCTTCCCCAGTGGCTCAGAAGGTCCCCAGGTTCGATCCCTGGGTCAGGGAGATCCCCTGGAGAATGGAACAGCAACCCACTCCAGTATTATTGCCTGGAGAAAATCTATGGACAGAGGAGCCTGGTGGGCAACAGTCCATGGAGTCGCAGAGTCAGACATGACTGAGCGACCAACATGTTCACTTTCATACCTTAGAGGAAATGATCTCACGAGTCCCTCCGGACTATGAATTCAGTCTTTATGAATTTGCATATCACTCAAATGGATAAAATGAACCACAGTTTTACTATTCAAATTTGGATTAAGAAAAAAAACCTATACAGTCAAAGTTGAATCAGCGAGTTTGGAGTAAAGACCATAAAGCAAGCAAACTGGAGCAGAAACAAAATAACTGTGATGCTAAAATTCCTTTGCATCAAGATGGAAATATGTGCATCAGTCTTACATATTCCTCTCACCTGATAATTCACATTTTAAAATCATACACCTTCTTTTCACATCTTATTTCCTGTTGAAAACACTATCTTCAAAAACTACAGTGCTTACAAATGAAAATGTGATGACCCTGCTTATCTTCCACGGTCTGACCTCTGAGGAACTTGAGGGTGAACCTCTTCACCCTTCTTTTGCTCTTCACTCCAGCCCTGGAGTCCTTACCAAGGCCTCTTCTAGTTTTCCTTGCTTTGCACTTCCTTGATTCATATTTTATGGTCAGCATTTATTTACTTTACGAGCCTTCTACTGTGCCAGCCCTTTGAAGGTCTCCCCTCAACTTCCTTTCCCACTCTCTTTTCTTCCTTCCAGGTTTGGGAATGCTACTGAAAAAAGTCATCAGACAGGAAGGCGGAGACCTAAACCAAATGCAGACTCTCACCTCTGGAGGTTTCCCCGAGCTGCTGAGATTCGTCTCATCTATCACAGATTCTTCACCGAAATCCCCACAGGGACTGCTGGAAATCTTTCCCATGCTCCCTATCTTAACCTTCTCCATGAAAAATGCTATCTATTTTATGAAAAAGAAATGACCATGAGTGCCTGCAAGTATTATCATCTCTACCTCACACTTCTTCTGGAACTCATCCCTTATCTCTCACAATGTCCATGCCTCTTTCCTAAATTAACTACTTACATACTAGGTCTGTGCTACCCAATGTGGTAGCCAGTAGCCACATATGCTACTTATATTTAAAGTAATTAAAATCAAATGCAATTAAAATGTTCATGCTTTGAGTGCACTTGCCGCATTTTCATGCGCTCAGGGCTACACGCAGCTCATGGCTGTTGCACTGGACAGAGCAGAGAGAGAAGACGCTCATCACTGCGAAGGCTCACTGAATAGCTCTCCTCTAGATCCACATGCTCTAGATCACCACGTTTCTTTAACCTGTCTCACCCTCCCTCCCCAAGTCCATCTACAACATTTTTTTTTTTGCCAGAAACTTCTTTATTTCCTTACAAAAAAATATTCAGTTTTTCCCACAGCCTAACCAAGTCATCCTTCTCTTGGCCAGCTGGTGTTCAGGTCTCTCTCTTCCTTTCCTTTCACTGCCAGGCAATACTCAAGCCTCACTTCCTTTCATTCCTTAACTTCTAACAATCTTGCATGAATGCATGCTCAGTCACTTCTGTTGTGTCTGACTCTTTGCGACCCCGTGGACTGTAGCCCACCAGGCTCCTCTGTCCTGGGATTCTCCAGGCAAGAATAGTGGAGTGGGTTGCCATCTTCTTTTCCAAGGAATCTTCCTGAATCAGGGACCGAAACCTCATCTCCTGCACCACTCGTGGATTCCTTACCACTGAGCCACCAGGAAGACCTGCAACAGCCTACCAGACGTGATCTAATCTATGGTACCCTAAAATTCCAATCTAAGCAACACAGAACTTTCAGATTTCTCACCATAACAGATAGATCTGATCAAGATGCTCCTCAGTGGAGAAAACACTAATGGCTCCTGCATGCCACTAAGTAAAGTTTAAACATGTTACTTAGCTGGCATGCAAGACCCTCCAATATCTGGGTCCTTTCCCTTCCTATTCAGTGCCCTTGTCAAACAGAACGTGCTTTAGTCCAGAGAAATTTGTACACAACCACTCAGCGCTTATGCTCTTCCTTCTATTTGCAGTGCTCTTTGTTCAGATTTCCAACTTCCACCATCCCATCTATTCTTTACTACACGTGACAAATAAAACATCTTCCATGAAGCTTTCTCCGCCTGCCTAAGACAGGAATTCTTTCATCCTCTTCTAAGTTACATGACCCTTTGAGCGCTCTTGTGGCACTCAGCACATGTTAACTTTTTATCATGGTCATTTGTATACCTCTCTTACCCTCTTAATCTACACGTAACAGCACAAGCTCTATTATTATCATTTTTACATCCTTCAGGAAGATCTACTAGCTGGCAAGTACTTGACAGATTGAAGAAATGATTTTTTTTGTTTTGTTTTTATAATTTGTTACTGTTACCTCTATCATTTATTAAACAGAATAAATGTAGCTTTGGAATGTAGTCTGCAAAGTAAAATTCAGTACTCAAAATCCTATTTTTCCTGCTGATTTATATGAGCCCCAAGGACCACGTCCACTGTGATTGTAGGAAAGAAACAACAGCCAAGATTCAATATATTTTAATATGAACTGCGACATGCTGCACTGTTATTTACTTTTAAACTCTTGAGTACTAAACTTCTGCTAAATACTCAAAGATGTCAGTAACTGGCTTCTCATCCTGTTCTCCAAACCAATAGAGGTCACTCCAGAAGCTAAGATGCAAGCTTATTCCTGGACAGGTTTTAAATTTCTTTTTGTCTTGTTTCTAAGATAAGATTCTCCTTGGCATTAGCAAAAAATATTTTTAAGGAACGAAAATAAATGAGTTTTTCCCCCACAGCAAGCCATTCAATTTAATGGACAGTAGACTTTCTGTTCAACTGCCGACTGATGTTACTGTAGCAAATACGACTTCTGTGATAAAATGCCCTGGAAATAAGCATTAATTAATCTGAGAAATCTTTGTATTCATTACGTCCTTTGCTTAATTGGATTAGAAACTAGGTAATCATATGCATTTTCTCAATAATCCAGAAAGCACTTTGGGCATCCAGAATGAAATTTACTTATCAATCCATACACTACCAAAATTTTTAATGAAGATCAGAAGCTAGAAAATATATTTTAAGCAAAAAGCACAGAGATTAGTAACTTTCAGAGAAAATGTAGGCCTTTGTTCTGTGAAGAAAAAATATCTTACTGTGCAATACAAAAAAAAAAATAGGCAAACATTTCAGCTCTCCTAAGATAAAAAAAAATTACTATTAAAAAGAACTTTTTAAATGTGAAAAATAACTCAAGCAGGTTAGTTTATTGTAGGTTTCACGTTGGTATTCTGGTGAATATCTTGTCTTGACATGAGCAGCATAAACAGCATGCTGCCTGAGAGCCTTTCTCCCACACAAGGCATAAAGAATGTTTCATATTTTAGAGGAGGAGAGGAGGCTCAGATTTGATAGTTTTATACCAAAAACAAGCTGGATCATTTCAGCCATAACAAAATAACTAGACTGTAGATCATCTGAGAATATAATCTTGTGATGGGTGATGATTTAGAAGCAAAGCACAGAGCAGTCATGGGCTCTGGAGAGGTTCCAAACTATTTTTGGTTTGCAATGTAAGATTTCAAAATAAGATATTTTACTTTTACCATAGATGCCCCTAACATGAAATATACTCCTAGAATGAAGATTAGTGTGTCTTAACTCTAATCTAATTAGAACATTCTTGTAATGGTTACAGCGGTATTGTTACTAAACCTGAAGTGAATCTAAAATGAACGCAGTATGCATATGTTAAGAAGAATTATTACCAATAAATTGAATTTTTTCTGTAAGTTAGACTTCTAATATTGATGGAGAACATGACACTAACTTTCCTTATGTCATGAAATAAAAATACTGGCAAGTTAATTTTCCAAAAGTGAGTTTATTGGAAAATATACGTCACTTGCGTACAAATACCTATCGTCATTACTAAAGGCTTTGATCAAGTAACACTACAACACACTGCAATCTCTGATATAAAATGAAATTGTATGGGAGAAAGTAAATGAAAATTCTAATCCTATTTTATTTACTTATACTTTTTGTAACATGTGGCAATATTATTTTTGGCAAGGAAAGAACCCTAAACTACCCAAACTCTAAGACAGAAGATATTTATTAGGGTTAGATATTTCACAAAAGTAGCAGGAGTTGTTTTATACGACGAAAGCACACACATTAGTTATTCTGTTCAAGCAGTTCAAAATTATGAAACTCAGTCTATGTGTGGCTTCAAAAAGTCAACTACATGACATAAAATTCTGTGAGATGACTAAAAAAATTAGAAATAATGTAATAACAAGTGGGAAAGGAGTAAGAATACTTATTTCTACAAGACTGTAAGAATATGAGACACATACTAGAATACTAAAATACCCCATCTAGCAGAGCAGTCAGATTTAAAATACAGATCTGGCTGAAAGAACACATTTATAAGTGGGGTATATTAGAATCTAGAATTAGTTACTATGGAAAATAAAAGGTTATCTCTTTCTCCCATGTTATTTTTTATTTCTATTGTAATGTGTATAACATCTACCGTGTTTTGTAACATATACAGCAACACTGATGTAAGTACTGAAAGGTAATTCATCTTGTAAACAGACAATGTAAATTTACAGTATCAATAAATATAGTACTGTAGGAAAATGTATTTTCCTCATGATTTTTCTTAATAACATTTTCTTTTCTCTAGATGACTTTATTGTAAGAATATGAATATAATACAAATAACATACCAAATGAGTGTTAACCGACTCTTCATGTTATCCATAAGGCTTCTGGTCAACTGTAGGCTGTCACTGGTTAAGTCTGGGGGAAGTCAAAAGTTATACACGATTTTCCACTCACAGGGTGCTGGGGCTCCTAAACCCCATGTTGTTCAAGGGTCAACTGTAATTCTCCACATTATTAGATTTAATTTGTTAATAATTCATTGAGGTTTTTTTTTTTCATCTATGTCAATAAGAGATACTGATCTGTAGTTTTCTTGTTGTAATGTCTTCGTCAGGTTTCGGTATTAAAATAATGCTTGCCTCACAGAATGAGTTAGGAAATATTCCCTCTGTTTCTATCCTAGTAAAAGGTTATCTTAACGTATTTAACACAGTAACTTATTAATAGCATGACAAATGCCACTTTAAAAACATTAAAACAAAGCATCACAATGACGGGCGCTCCTCAAGAACAAGGCATCTTTGGAACATTCATATAACCTCAAATGAAAAAAGTATAAGCACGTTCTAGATGGTCATTACCATCCCTAAATGGTAGACCTTTCTGGGCTGTCAGCCAGAATGGATCTCCTGGGTATGTGCTGGTAAATTCTCCAGCTCCAGTGTTGGGAAGTGTGGACACAAGACAACTGTCCAATGCCCATACCAAACCACCAGGTGTGGGCTGTGACATGTATCATTAGATTCTGGCATCTCCCAAAACTTAAGATACTATAACTGGGGATGGATAAAACAAGCCAGTTGAGGCATCCTTAACCTTAAACATCTTTAGAGAAGACAAGCCCACAACTTTCTTTGCTAACTCGTTCCAGGTACTCATATAATCCAAGATCACAAAACTTCTGACAAAAACATAGGGAGAAAATATTTAAGGCAAATTTAAATATTTCTATTCCTTTGTAATAAAACTCAAAGCCGAATTATATATTAAAAATTACCTTGGCAGATATGTAACAAGCATAGGTTCAAACACTGCCTTTGCAAAGAAACACCAAAGGAGATAGGAATTCCATTACTCTGAATACAAAGCAACAGCAACAATGAAATAAACTTACACAACTACTGACATCAAGAAAGTACATTATTTATTAAGCAGATCACTGTATCTGAGTGCCAAGTCAATGTTAAAAACAGAATACCACCAAGACAACCTCTGTCTTAAAAAGAAACAGAGAAGTGATATTTACCAATATTTACCAATTTATCAATGTTATTATTCGGTATTTAGACTTCACAAAGAACTGTCAACAAAACTGTCATACTACAGGAGAATGAAGGATGAAAAAAACTGAGGAGTCAGAGAAACTGAACTAAATAGTTCTTTATTTCTAAATTATGGCATCCACCTTGTTTAGTCACCCAACAGTCTGCCTTCCTGGATATCTTAGTCAATGACCAAGAATTCCTAAGTATGTGTTTTACTTAATAACCTCAAGTCACATTTCCTTACATAGTACACTGTCAACACAGCCGTCAGTCACAGTGAAGGAACATTACACACTCCCTCTCACCATCCCTTTGGGATATTAGGCCATGCTGTGTTCATTCCTTTCTCTGCCAAGTGGAATGCCTTAGTAATATGCATCCACACCCTGTTGGCTTTGCAACAAGTCAAACCCAGCATCAAGGATCCTCTATAGAGCACCAAGTATAACAGTCAGAAATTTCTAAAATGATCCCTAATCTTGCATAAAGCTAAGATACATCTTTTGCTTAGATCAAAAAAGCCCAAATTTTGGAAATAACTGCTTTTCTTAATCTCTGATTATATTTGCAATGACAGTTACTATTGATACACACTTGACAACTAGTACTCAAACAGTATCCAGGACAGCTAGAGCTAAACTCAGATTTTATATATCCAGGAGTATATGAAAGATACTCAGTCTTTGCTACTATGATCTAAACTTCCTTATATATCTTTTTTGACCCTGCCAGAGATTAAATTTTACAAGCTCTGTCATTATACCTCCAAAGAGGGGAACAATATTGGCAGTGCTTATTCTCACAGTGATAAATAACTCTGTATCCTTGCCAAGAGGGTGAGTGAAAAAAGGGGGGGAAGTAAGAAGATTGAAAAAGGAGGTAAGGTCCTGATGTTCATGTTATCTTATCTTTGAGGGCAAAGCCCCTTGAGCTAGTCCAAAGGAAACTCGAATCCAAATTAATAATAACGCACAGATTTCACCAGGTCACAAGAAAAATACTTTTTGTCTGATCCCAACTTCAGAGCATAAAACTAATATCTCATTGGTGTAATACATTTTGAAATCAATTAAGTTTGTATATAGAAACACACATTAATTCCTGTTTTCTGGTACTGGTATACATGAAAGGTTTCACTGTGGATATGCACAAGTCTCCCTAGAAGAGTTTTTAGTTTTTAAAAGTTTCTTTTAAAAAATTAAATACTGGTCCCTTTGATAAAAACTAACTTCAAATAGAAGAGCACGGAATTTTATAACAGCCCAAAGATTTTAATGATTTTCTCTGGATCAGCTGGTATCAGAGTAAGCCTATACTGACGTGGGTAAGAGAAACAAGTAACAGTATTAGTTTTATGAGCAGACCATATCCATTTTTTTGTTTAGAATTTTTAAAAAATAAACTACTCCCATTTCAAGTATGAATTTGGGAATAAAACAAGTTATCTCTCCTTGGCTCTGGAGTGTTTGAATCTCAAATTTCACAAACGTTATCTCTAAGATGAATGCTAAGAAAAGGTTCCTATTTTATTTTTCATCTACGTTTATACTAAATGTTTAATGCTAACATCTTGTCACTTTTTTTTAAAGACAAGTTTTTTTTTTTTTTTTAATAAAAGTAGAGAAAAGAGGCAAAGGAAGACCAGCTAGGGTAAAATCTTGTGCTAAGCAAATAAAAAGAACATAGTTCAAGTAGTTTTAATATGCTATGAACCAACTTCTTTTTCAAATAAACTCTCTAACATGGAAGTGGAAGTTCATATTTTAGATAATATGGATATAAGAGTAACATCTTCGCTTCCTCTGCTCTTTACAGATACATACAAGCTAACATGAGAAAACAAATTATCTCATCCATGAAAAACAAATTTAATCTATTGATGTATTTGCTTGATTCTTTAACGTTTTATAAAATGATTCAGTCTTAATTTTATATTTCACTTCAAACCATTTCATAGCTAAGTTTTTAAAGAGAATACAAGTGATCAAGAATTCAAGGAGAAAGGGTGGAGGGCAGTATTTTTTACAACATCAAAATAAATCTTGACATTCTAAGTTCCAGTCAATATTTTTTACTTTATTCTAAAACTCTGAAGCATAGTTCAAAGTTTTTTAAAGTACAGCTGTGTTTCTGTTTTTAGCATTCCTGCTATAAAAATATAGTTCTGTGGGCTGAGTCCTGCACACTGTCTCGTATCCCAAGATCACGTCACTGCATATGGCGGCGATACTTCATTCTTGCTCCCACTACCTCATACGTCAATACTCAGACATGAAAGCACTTTCCTATCACTCTGCTATTTTTCTAGCTCACATTCTTTAGTGAAACCTCAAATAACCAAATAAGTTCAACAAAAGTTTACTGAAGCTTAGGAATATAGTATGATTGCCTTTTATTTTCTACTGCCTTGTAAGTTCTGAGAATAAAGTTAAAAGAAACAATTTGATTAATACACGAGTCAACCCCCTATAATTAACTTTAAGAAATCCCTTGTACAGAAAGAGAGTTCAACATATGAGGAAACTAAAGCCAATAGATAGTAAAGAGAGGAGTTAACAGAAGGCAAATGGTAAAAGGAACATGGGAAATGGAAAATGGCCGTAGTATTGGGATGATAAATTCAAGACACACACAAGTAATGGGGATGAAAAGCAGCAAGGCAGAAATGGAGGCAGTGAGAGAGGATAATTAAAAACTGAAGGAAAAAGAGAAAATACAACACTGAAAATAGATAGGGCAGAAGAAAAGTTAGGTGTTTCATGCTGTAATCTAACACAGAGTGGTAATCTTGGCTTTTATAAATAAAAACAATTTATTTGCTTTGCTTAATAAATAAAAACAATTTATTAGGAGAAAAAAATACAAGTGAAGAAACTACAACATTCCACATATCTCCGGTTACTGCAGAGGTATAATTAAGCACTCCTGTGCACTATGGTTCCTCTTGAAATTCCAGCCGACTTTTTGTATAACCCCGTAACATTCATTGTAATTGTGAACACACAGGCACTTGATTAAAGCACATTAGTAAGAGCTTATGAAAAACAGAGGACTACTGGACTACCAGAGACAGGAGTCAGCCTCCTCTGACCTATGGACAAAGGTCATATGAGTGCTCACTCCTGTCTGCCACCATGTACCCACTCCTCGCTACTTCTTGAGTTGGCAGTCACCCCCTCACTCCTTCATTAAACTAATCTCTTCCATCTGCCAAAGAAATAAAAAGGCACCAGATAATGGCACCCTTCCTCTTAAGAGTTCCTTAGCTTTGCTCTTCACAGTTTCATCATACTTGAAACAGAGTAAATCAACATTCTCCCAGTCCTTTTGTTGCAGGTTCCTTTGTCTCCTAGACAATCCAAACTGGAAACAGCAAGAGATTTTGGTTTAGAGAAGACATTCTCTGATACTATGATACCCTTACTGATACCTATAGAGCATTTATTCAGTCTAAAGATCAACTTTGGGACAAAATGAAAAATAGGTTTAACTGTACATTAAAATAACATAAGAGAGGTGGAGGCTTTCATATAACCTAATCATCAGGAAAAAAGAAAACACAGCTTGAGAAAAAAGAATTAACCAGAAAAAAAAAAAGGAAACCCACTAAATCAATTACTATTAAATCTTAAAGGAATGTATATAGATCATTTATAGAATACAAATACTAGATTTTTGACTAGAAAAAGTCAACCTTTTAAAAATGATGCCATCCCATTACTCTTGATACAGAGATTCCCCCTTGCCTACCAGAAGGGTTCCAAAAGGTTAAAAAGAACCTTCCCAATCACACTCTTACATAAATTCTCAAGCCCAGCCAAACTATTCTCAAAATAAGTCTTAACTTTATCACTTACATACAATTTGCTCACATTGCTCCTTCTCTCTCCCTACTCACCTCCACGACATTGACAAAGCCGAATTCTACCTATTTCTTCAAGGTACAGGTAAATTTCCTTTTCTTAGACTGCTCTGCCTCACAGAGATCATTCTCTTTTCTGACTACCAAACAACTGGTTTTTATAACATGTATTGGATATTTACAGTGTTATAATAGCACATTTTTTTGTAGTGAGATTAATGTTCTTGTTTAATATATCATGTACACACATTCTCAAAGACAGGATTCCTACACCTTGCTGACATATTTAATCAACGTCAGTATTATTTTGTATTTGTGCCCACACCTTCCCTCTGGGATAACTTTTCTTATTGTTGAGTGCACCTTTAATTTAGTATTTCTTCTGGGGAGGTTAGGTGAATAGTAAACACTCTTATACACTTGAAAATTTCTTAATTTTTCTATCATTCTGGAATAATACTTTAGCAAAATACAAAAGTCTATATATTCTAACAGAACTTTGAAGCTGTTAGTTCTCTGTCTTCTGGCATCTATGTTGCCAATGAGAAATCTAGCATAGGTCTAACTAAGTCCCTTTAGGTAAAGCCTTTTTCTCCCAACTGTTTTCATATTTTCTCCTTTGTTTGCTGCAGTTCTACTATATTGTTTCTTGATGTGGATTTAGCTTTATTTACCCTGTTTAGTGTGAGGGGAAGGGGTGTTTCCCTGGTGGCTTAGGGGTAAAGAATCTGGCTGCAATGCAGGAGACTCGGATTTGATTCCTGGGTTTGGAAGATCCCCTGGAGAAGGAGATGGCAACCCACCCCAGTATTCCTGCCTGGGAAATCCCATGAACTTTCCAGAAATCCCACGGACAGGAGAAGCCTGGAGGGCTACAATCCATGGGGTCACAAAGAGTCGGACATGACTTCATGACTCAACAACAACCCTGTTTAGTACCAGGGTGCACTTTTGATGTGATGACTCATGGCTTTCATCAATTCTGGAAAATTTGAGATATTACCTCCTCTGCTCTTTGAACATACTTATTTTACAACCTTCGTTAAAACTGCATAGTAGTGAATTCAATTCTAATTTAAAAAATTTTTTTGGCAGGGGGTAGTTTTTAAACATGTATTTTTGGTAACTGTAGGCTCATTTTTTTAATGGGAGTATTTTTTATTTTGTTTTAACCCAGTATTTCTTTCTTCCCCTCTCCTGACAATTGTTTTTGCAGACGCTTGCACTTGCTCCCTCTCCTAGCCGGATTTTGTACAATTCTTAGATCTAAAACAGTCCAGACAATAACATTTAAAAACTATACCTCTACGGTGATATTAGGGATATATAGAGCCAGCAGACAAAATAACTCAGTTTCTGATCATTAAACTGTGCTTTTATCCTACTTTCTCCATGTAACTCACAGCTTCTAATAATACTATGGTTCCCCAAAGTTAGCAGTGCTGGCAACTTTTCAGGCTTCAGACACAATAATGGAAATCAGGCTAGGGAGAAAGGGTTCTCCTCACTCCACTCCTTCCTTTTAGCAATAAGCTTGGCTCCTTTCCAATCTTCTGAGGAGCAGCTGAGCAACCTTCTGCCTTCTGGCCAGAAGCTTGGCAGGCTAACATTTCCGGTCGTACCAATAACTTTCTATTTCTGATCACTTTCAGGTCATCTGAAATGTTTGTTTTGATTTTGAGTCAGCTATGACGTTTTTGTTCTCTTTTTATATTCAGCCACTGCCATGTGGAGGATGGTGTTGAAACAAGTCCTTTTGGACCAAGCCTGACCAGAACTCTCCTGTATCTTTTGTCTGAACCTCAGTGTACAGTATGGTGCCAAACACAGAAGAGATTCTTAACAAGTAACTTTCACACAAAAAGTGCAAGTAAATGTGTATATATGAAAACATGTCAATGGAATCTTAAATCACAATACAAGAGCACTAACACGTTCATAAATAATCATAATAGAATATGTTTTATTTGTTCTGATTAAAAATAACCATACTGTGCATGTCAATCACATGAATGTGATAACTTCCTGTGTAATTCATGAGCTTGAAACAGTTATAATTTTAAGAAAATGAGTGAGCTAATTGGCATGAAACACTAACCACAGTGTCTGATTTATCTCTTCCTGAATTCCTTTGTTCTCTACATACAATATACTAATGGTGATATCACTCTAAGAAAAGTTTATCTTGAATCAGAAACAGAAATTAACATGCATCAATCCATATTCATTTAGCAAATTCATTCACATATCATTCCCAGAAGTAACCCACCCCAAGAAGCTTTTTTGTAGGAGGAGTATACTCTAAGGAAGAAGAAAAGGTATTCCAAAGCACATCAAGAAACAACAGGATACATTTACGAAGTGTAGTACAATAACATCACAGAAAGTAAAGCTATTATCCCCAGGTATTCTAAAAAAAAAAAAAAAAAAAAAAAAAGGAGGGGAAGAAAGAAAGAAAAAGAAAAGGTCAAAGAATAAAAAAATCCATCCAGGGTCTTCAGCACTGGCCAAGACAAAATGGTCTTTGATTTTGGAAATGGTCTTCTGATTTTATTTTTCACTGACATGTTCTTGGTACAGAGAAAGCAAATTCATTAGATTATTGATTTCAAAAGAAATAATGTTTAAAAATATACAATTACTTTTAATTCTCTGCCCATCATAGGACCTCTCTGACTTAGAAGTTTACCTTTTAGGAGAATAAACATAGCAAATGGAAGTGTATTGTTCTGCTCTGAGCTAGTTTTGTTCCCACCATAACGTAAAAAAAGTGACATTATACTTTACAAATAAGTCTTCAGTTACTACTAGCTAAACTGAACTGATAAGTGTCCTTCACTAGCAATGCTGAAAGTCCGAGGTTACTGCACCAAAGTACAAACATCTCTACCTCATTTAAAACTCTGTACACTCAGTGATTAGTAATTTCAGCACAGCTACACTAAGTCATCAAATTGTTATATCAGTTTACAGTTGGAAATGACCTTAGTAGTCATCTCTTTTATAGAATTCCTAATCTCATGACTGTTAGCTATTACCTGATGAGCCTATTGATATCAGAATTCTTTAGAAGGTCCATTAAAACACAGATCTCTGGGTCTTCCCCTTCCCCACTCTTCACCAGATCCTGATTTGTTAGTTTCAGGGTAGGGCCCTGAGATTTACATGTCTAACAAGCTCCTAGAGGATGCTGAAACTGCTAGTTGAGGCAACAACTTCGAGAAGCACTGCTGTAGCTTCTTTCCCTTTTTACTATATCCTACAAAGCTAATCAAATGAATTCTCCTCAGGCCAGACATTCATATAATATCTACCATTCTCTTACTAAAGCTACTCTCTTTAATGTGAGCCCCTCTATAAGTCAGATTCCTTATTCATTCTGATCTCATCTCTTGTCCAACCAAGCA
This sequence comes from Okapia johnstoni, assembly GCA_024291935.2. Classification (NCBI taxonomy): domain Eukaryota; kingdom Metazoa; phylum Chordata; class Mammalia; order Artiodactyla; family Giraffidae; genus Okapia; species Okapia johnstoni. Next base: position 50,943,283 of record CM044322.1, read on the forward strand.
AACCCTTTCACAATTCTGCCACTTCTGTTCACCCTCTGCAAGGAGGTTCTCTTTTTCTGCCAATACATTTTTACTGTTTTCTTAATCAATCGCTATTTATTCATTCACTAGTACAATAAATTTTTGTGAAGTACCACCATAGTGGGTACTATGGGTTAGTCACTATGCTTGGTGGTGTGAAAAAAGCTGAGGTCAAATCTTCCATAATTAACCTCGAATCAACACCAAACACCCCATGACTCTAAATCTATCTTAGAAATTAGATTGCTTAAACAATCAAAAACTTCTGACCCCCCAAAAGCATTTCGAACTTATTTTTCCAGAAGTGGAAATGGATATACAATGAACCTACTATACTCTCTTTCCTGATCCTCTTATAAGAGCTTCCCTGGTAGCTCATCTGGTAAAGAATCCACCTGCAATCAGGAGACCCCTGTTCGATTCCTGGGTCGGCAAGATCCGCTGGAGAAGGGATAGGGGATCCTCTTATAAGTTAGAATCCACTGTAAAAAGAGTTAACGGTTTAATAAAAGATGCCATTACGTATAAGCTGAATAGATTTGCAATATCTTCTTCTCACATAATAGGCTTTAAAAAATAAATGCTAGTAATTACAAGTTGATGCTTGGTATTCTCTACAGATAAAAGAAAACTGAAATATTTGAGGGCAGAAAATAAACCTTACATCTTGTTGTTTCTGGAGTTTCACAGATCACACAACAAATGCTCAGAAGTTAGACAAAAGGATGAAACCACTCAATGCCCTTTAAATTTGTCATATAAAATATTTTTATAGATAATACTATAGCAATACATATTTAATGGTAACATTTTACTCACTTTTTTGAATCAAATATTTCTTAAATCCTCAAAGTCCTATGAGTACATTTTAAAATTTGCTTTTACTCATGCTTACTTAATTTTTAAATAATATTTATTCATATTCTAGCACAAATCTGAATTAAGTCATACAAGTTATCCAAAACTAATAACCCCATGGAATAAATGGAATTATTAATGCTAAAAGAAGCTTTCACACAGACCCAATTAAATCAATGTTATAATTTTATTAAAGCATGACAGAAGAGCCCATGTAAGTGCAATAAAGTTTAATGGAAACTCAGTCTGGTACTAAGAGTAGGCATTATATTCAATGAAAACATAAATTATAAATAAGACATAGCCTTATAGAAGTCTGTAATGTCTCAGAAATTAACTAACATATACTTATAACATATAACATATGCATTCAGAGTTTGCAGATAGCTACAGTGATGCTAGATACTGCTTATATAGTCTGCATCTGAAAAATGAAGTTATTCTTTAATTAGCTATTTCTATGCCAAAGTTAATGGTTGTTTGAAAATGAGTCTCATTACATGATTCTGTAAATGTACTCTGTAATAACTAACATTACCACACAGCTGTATAAACATATTTACTATGACATATTCTTCTACCACAGGTGTATATTTTCCATTCTGAGCATTACTAACATGTATTTCATACTAGCCTGATTTGGAATTAACATTGAAGGGAAGAAGTTTTTCTTAAATCATTCAACTAATAGTAAAATAAAATGTTAACCCAACAGAACACTTACTATGTCATAATCCATTTTTGCATTTTTATGCTCCAACTTGTTCCTAAAAGGGTTTATGGCAGCTATTTAATGTCTTTATTTTAGAAATATTAACAATTAAATCCTCATCTAAAATGTCAATAAGATCAGCTTCAACATAAATTAGGATTTGCATTTACCAGCATACATCACTCACAGCATGAGTATACTATATATTTTTCTAGTAACATAGTAAAATATAGTTTAATAAGATTAATAAAATACTCCAATAATATAATAAGTAGAAATCACTTTACTAGAACATGAGCCCCTGAATAAATTAAAGATAAATTATTCTTTCTAAATTTAATATAAGTATCATAATAAGAGAAAAGATTTCAGAAATGAACTTTTAGCCTCTTTTGAACATCAAGAATGCTAGTATTGGGCTTCTCAGGTGGTCCAGTGGTTAAGAATCACCTTGCAATGCAGGGGACATTGGTTCAATCCCTGGTCTGGGAAGATCCCAGATGCCACAGCGCAACTAAGCCCATGGGCCACAACTACTGCGCCCTCATGCTGCAACTACTGAAGCTGGCGCACCTAGAGACTGTGCTCCACAGCAAGAGAAGCCACCGTGATAAGAAGCCTGCACACCATAACTAGACAGTAAGCCCCTGCTCACCACAACTAGAGAAACCCCACACACAGCAACAAAGACCCAGCACAGCCAAAAAGAAAAATCCATTAATTAATTAATTTAAAAAGAATGCTAATGTTAATTGATAATGAAAAAGTCTAAAAATATGTTAGTATATAAATAACAATAAATGGCTCAGTAATGACTTACAGTGTAACAGACCAAAGACTGAATGATCACTTAAGAGCAGAGGCTTAGGAAGGCTCCCATAAATATATTTTGGAGATAACTTTTTAGCTTTGGAAAAATAAGAGATGAAAAACTTCACAATAGCAGGTAATCAAACACCTTCCATGTTTCAAGTGATTTCTAAGGATGTATAGGCCTTTAAATAAAGGACAAGAGAATATTTTTCAGCCATTGTCCAACAACTATTAGCTTCATCTTCCCTGATTAGGGAAAGGAATAAGCAGACTCTTTTTCTTTTCCAGTCTAAATAACACAAGATCTTTAAAACCAGCTTATGGAGCTTTTGTTTTCTCTCTCATCCTAAAGGGAAAACACAATAACTCATGTACTTGATAAAATAAAACCTATGTTCCAAATTCTTCATGTCATTGTATGAGTAGATATATTTAAATATACAACTTTACATTTTAAAACTTACTTTTTACAATTAATGCTTACTTAGACACAGCAACATATTTACCCATTTTTCTTTGCTCATATTGATTCTTGCATTTCACACTTTCCATCTGGGTTCACTTTCTTTCCAGTTGAAGCATATGCTTTTGTAGCTCTTTTGGCAAAAATCTATGAAAAGCATACATCTTCAATCTTTCCACGTTTCAAAATGCCTTCTTTTCATTCATACTCTTAAATATTTCCCTCAGTACTTTGAAGACATTATTCCACAGCCTTTTGGCATCTGTTAAGAAATCTGAAGTGAAGTGAAGTGAAGTCGCTCAGTCGTGTCTGACTCTGCGACACCATGGACTGTAGCCTACTAGGCTCCTCCATCCATGGGATTTTCCAGGCAAGAGTACTGGAGTGGGGTGCCATTGCCTTCCCCAGGGGATCTTCCTGACCCAGGGATCAAACCCGGGTCTCCCACATTGTAGGCAGACGCTTTTACCATCTGAGCCACCAGAAGTCTGGGGTCAATCTTAATTTTCATTCTTGGCACGAAATCTATCTTTTGTCTCTGGTCATTGTTAATATTTTCTCTTAGAGATGACTATTTCACACCTTTTCTTGGCCCTTCATCCCTCTGACAAATCCTTCTCTATCCTCATGTTGGGTTCTGGTATCTATTTCACTACACAAACAATCAGAAGATAACTTCCAAGGCTGCCTGTCATCACAGCTACTCACCTACACAAATTCGTTTTCTGTCATCTCCTCTGTTTTTAGAGGTAAACTGTTCTCATATCTAGGGCTAACCATGACATCTGTGTATGAGACACCATTCCTTTCACCTCCTAAAGAACACTGTTAAGCAATTTTCATTTTCCTCATAAAATTTTCTCTTTCTACTGGACCATTCCCATCAGTTTACAAACACGTTTTTACTTTGCCCATTTTAAAATAAGAAAACGAACCAAAACCTCTCGTGGTCCACATCTCCTTTGAGCTATTGCCCAGATTTCCAGACAAAGCACCTAACTTCAGCTCCCCCTCAGTTCTCTGTTCATATAATTAGTTGAGATAATAGCTTATTTAAAATGAGATCATCATTAACCTAATTGGAATCATATTGTGATCAATTGAGATCATAGTTCACTAATTTTATCTTGATCTCTTTTCTCTAATTTTTCAGGTGAGTTATTTTAATGCACTAAAAGTACATTCTGGAAGGAACCAAAATGTCTTTCAGTAGATGAGTAGATAAATGAACTGCTGTACATCCAGACATTGGAGTATTATTAAGCCCTAAAAACTAATGAGCTTCAGCCATGAAAATACAGAAAAGGGACCTTAAATTCATATTAGCAAGTAAAAGGAACCAATCTGACTGATTCCAACTATATGACATTCTGGAAAAAGGCAAATCTTTGGAGATGGTAAAATGTGGTTGCCAGGGCTTGAGCGAGGAGGGAAAGATGAAGAGGCAAAGCACAGAGGTTTTTCAGTTCAGTTCAGTCGCTCAGTCGTGTCCGGCTCTTTGCGATCCCATGAGTCACAGCACGCCAGGGCTCCCTGTCCACCACCAACTCCCGGAGTTTACCCAAACTCATGTCCATCGAGTCAGTGATGCCATCCAGCCATCTCATCCTCTGTTGACCCCTTCTCCTCCTGTCCCCAATCCTTCCCAGCATCAGGATCTTTTCAAATGAGTTAACTCTTCTCATGAGGTGGCCAAAGTACTGGAGTTTCAGCTTCAACATCAGTCCTTCCAATGAACACCCAGGGCTGATCTCCTTTAGGATGGACTGGTTGGATCTCCTTGCAGTCCAAGGGACTCTCAAGAGTCTTCTCCAACACCACAGTTCAAAAGCATCAATTCTTCGGCACTCAGCTTTCTTTACAGTCCAACTCTCACATCCATACATGACTACTGGAAAAACCACAGCCTTGACTAGACGGACATTTGTTGGCAAAGTAATGCCTCTGCTTTTTAATATGCTGTCTAGGTTGGTCATAACTTTCCTTCCAAGGAGCAAGTATCTTTTAATTTCATGGCTGCAATCACCATCTGCAGTGATTTTGGAGCCCAGAAAAATAAAGTCGTTTATAAAAATAAACACCATTTCCACTGTTTCCCCATCTACTTCCCATGAAGTGATAGAACAAGATGCCATGATCTTAGTTTTCTGAATGTTGAGCTTTAAGCCAACTTTTTCACTCGCTTCTCTCACTTTCATCAAGAAGCTTTTTAGTTCCTCTTCACTTTCTGCCATAAGGGTGGTGTCATCTGCTTATCTGAGGTTATTGACATTTCTCCCAGCAATCTTGAGTCCAGCTTGTGCTTCATCCAGCCCAGCGTTTCTCATAATGTACTCTGCATATAAGTTAAATAAGCAGGGTGACAATATACAGTCTTGATGTTCTCCTTTTCCTATTTGGAACCAGTCTGTTGTTCCATGTCCAGTTCTAACTGTTGCCTCCTGACCTGCATACAGGTTTCTCAAGAGACAGGTCAGGTGGTCTGGTATTCCCATCTCTTTCAGAATTTTCCACATTTTATCAAAGGCTTTGGCATAGTCAATAGAGCAGAAATAGATGTTTTTCTAGAAAAGAGGTTTTTCTGGACAGAGGTTTTTAGGGCAGAGAAAATACTCTATATAATACTATTATGATGAATACTTGTCATTATACACTGGTCCAAACTCATGGAATGTAAACACCAAGAATGAATTGTAATGTAAGCTCTGGACTTCAGGTGATTATGATGTGTCAACATAGGTTCATCATTTGTAACAACACTACTCTGGTGGGGGGTACTGAAAGTGGAGGAAGCTGTGCATGTATGGGGAAAGGGGTTGTATGATAAATCCTTGTTATCTTCTTCTCAATTTTACTGTTAATTTTAAAAATTGCTCTAAAAATAAAGTCTGTTTTTTAAAAAAAAAACAAAAAAAACATAGGTTCTTGGTTATTTTGGGTGTTGCTATCCAGTTATGTGTCATCCAGTTTGCTAATTTGTTGAGTCACTACTTTTCCATATTCTGACTAATCCATTGCTAGGATCTCCAACAGAAGAAAGGAAACAGCAGTACTGAAAATCAACAAACTTAAGAGTGCAGTAAAGTCAAAAAACCCCTCATCAACTAGATTTCCTTTTTAGGTATCTCATATATCATAGACAATAATCCACATTAACTGTATCTGTTGAGTTTGAATGTACGATATAAATTTTCCACATCTATCATCTCATTTAATCCTCACTGTTACCTGTAGAGGCAAGTACTATGACTAACCTCATTTCTCAATGAGAAAAATAAAACTTATCTCAAGTTATACAATGAGAAAGTGGCAGAATTGACCCCCCAAACCTAGGCAGTTTGAATCCTGAGCTTAAACTCTTAACCATTGTATTTTCGATATCAATCTCAGGATTGATGTTAATAAGGAAATGTATACTATCCAACACATGAATCTTATTAGTACTTTTAGGAATTAAACCACTTTAATTTTACTCATTTTAGTTAATCTTACTAAATTCCTAATTATACAGTATATACTTTTACTAAGCTTCATAATAAAATTATTTGAATTCAAAGTCAGAAATCTTTGAGGGTGTTAAACAATTGCTTTTTGAAATTTTTTCTTAAGGCAAAAGATAGCTTTATACAGTGCATAACACTGAATTTCCTCTTGCTTTAATTAAATACCCTCATTCCTTCAAGGCAGACAATATAATACAAGGCCCTCACCCTTTGCAGCGAACACATAATTAAAATGGAGATTTTATTTTGCATACTCGGTCCACATAAAACTTGGAATTAATGCTCATAATTACTCTCAACCACTTTTTAATTACTACTGACCATCTCACAACTTGAAAATCAGATAACTCCTCAACTTAGAAGACATTTTCTAATTTTCTCAGGCAGATACTGAGAGCAAATCACCTTAAAAAGTATCTTAAACTTTCTCTTAGCATTAGAATCTGAGAAACATTTTTCTTGACTTCCCCCCTAAAATCAATAGGTTGAAATTTTGGGGAGAGAGCACAATGACATAGAAAGACTGTGTTAAACTTAATTTCCATGAACTTTGGTTTTCTCATGGCCTTATTGTCAGAATCAACTAAAAAAGGCTATATTCATATCAAGTGTTATTTTATATAGAAGCTGCTTTGAAAGGTATTTACAGTTTATTTACTAAGAAAACATTTAAGTCTTTTCTCCAGAAACATTAAAGACTAAACAGTACAAGAGTTAAACTAACTCAGTGTTAAGTGCGTGCTTAGAAAAACCAGAATAAGGACCCAAGTACACTAACTGGATAATTGAATTTAAGCTAGTCAAAAGCTGAGCTCAGATATATAGGAGACAGATGTAAGGGAATGAAAGTAATGTAATACAGCCAAACCTGATGCAACCTCACACATTATCTGTTAAAAATGAAAACCATATCTTTCACAGTGAGCTGCTCTGATGTGTAGGTTATATGAGATTGACACATTTGAAAATGTTTTAAGCCATTAGGCATTTTTAATTGAAAAAGATTATTATTGCTATTATTAAACTAAAAATTCAGCAGGAGGAGAGTTATAAATTATGAAGAGTTATAAATTATCTAAGATTTTCTATTTGTTTTTCAACAGAATCACTTTTACTCTTTAAAGAACACTCTATGCCACATTCTTAAAAATAAAGGTGAAACTTCAATAATCATGTTTCCTTCTCTGCTGTATGACCTCAGTCTTTAAAAAAAAAATTCTCTTTATCAACTCTGAAAAAGAAACTTTGATATTGGTTTAAACTTTTATAATACATCAGCTAGTGTGGACTTTTTCCATTCAAAACAATGTTTATGTCCCTGCAGTTAAATTTCCTCCATCTACTAAGAGCTATAATCCCTGAGAAAGTGACCAGAACTTTACAAATAAGATTTAATAAGAAAGCTTATGTTTCTTCTCAAAGAACACGGCTAGTGAAAATCGGATGTCAACAATTCATCTTTAGGACATCAAGACACAAAGCAGAAGAAAAAAATGACAGTAAAAATGCACTACTGACTGAAGATTTAAGACTTGGATTGAAAAAGATATATTCTTGTGATTCAGATTAGATACAGAATGTTTTTGAAAGTAAATCGAAAATGGTATACTCTTATTTTTAAGGCATGTGTAGTTTGACTAAAACTCCCCAAAACTTTAGCCTCTGAAAATACAACAGAGTAAATATAATAAAACTGGTACATATTTTTAAGATATAAAAACATTCAAATCAAAGTGAAAGCTATGGATGTTAAGAAATGTTTCCTCAAGGGAATGGGGTCTACCTCATTATTTCTGGATTTAACTATAACTATTGGTGCAAAATTAAATTATTCATGACAGGATCACTGAATTGCCTCTCAGAAAGTTTAATAAAGCATCCTAGAAATACAGACCAACTCCCCATAAATTTAAGTGACAGATGCTTTTTCAAAAATACACAAAACTAGATGCTAGCAATATTTTAACTATTTTAAAAACAATTTCATCATTTTCTTATTTTTAACCAACTTTACTGAAATATAATTTACACACAAGAGAAAGTACAGATTTTAAGTATATAGTAGAATGAGTTTTCACAAATGGATAGATACATCCATGTTCCTACAAATCCTGTCAAACGACAGAATGTTTCCACCACCACAGAAAGTTTTTTTGTACCTTCTTATAGTCAGTCTCCCCAGTGCATCCCACTCAAGGCTACCAGCGACCTCATTTCTGCACTCATACCATACTTCTGCCTGTTCTAGAACTCTGTAAATGGAACCATATACTATACTCGGGAGCATGTGTGCTCAGTCACTCGGTTGTGTCTGACTCCTTGCCACCCCATGGACTATAGCCTGCTAGGCTCCTCTGTCCGTGGGATTCCCAGGCAAGCATATTGTAATGGGTAGCCATTTCCTACTCCAGGGGATCTTCCCGACCCAAACCTGTGTCTCTTGCCATCTGCTGCATTGGCAGGCAGATTCTTTACCACTAGCGCCACCTGGTAAGTCATACTATACTATAGTGCTTTGCTAATTCAGATGACACATCAGATTCTGATTTCATGGTGAAGTAGTACATGGCCACATTCACATTTCTTTGCATTTGTTCTCTTAATGTATTTACAAATAACTGTAGCCTGTGGCAAATACCAAACACTGGAAACCCCTAAACGCTATTAGATAGTATAGTATGTTTGGATCTCCTAGCAGGTTAATAACATAACATAGAAACACATGTCTGAATCACCAATTTACGAACTTATTTTGCTATTGAAACTTGTTATTTCTTGGGACATCACTCACTGGAATTATACAAAGTGGACTATGTGGATAAATTTATCAATATTTATGTTGTTTGCAAGAATGATTCACAGTAAGCAGTAGACAGGACTAGGAATACACACTAACACATGGCAAGAGCTACAAGCAAGACTGATTGTGAACCCTTTTCCCCTCTATGCTCCTATCCAGGTTCTCAGAAATGTCCATCTTAACCTCTGATCCCCTGGGTCAATGGTTCCTGCTTTTGCTTTGGACTCAGTATCAATGAACTCCTTTCAATCTACAATCTCTGCCTTGATTCCTAAACCTTAATTCTAATGGGAGCATTGTAACTTTCTCCATTTTGCTGATTTCTCCACTATTTGGGGTCTGATAAAAACAAAGCAAACCCCACATGGAAACACTTCTCCTTAGGTTCCCTATCGATAACCCCCTACCCCCAGCCCCACTCCCACTGATTTTCTGCTCTTGGCTTCCGATCATGTGGTTGATTGAAACCCACATGATTTTGTGACCCCCTATTTATCCCCTTCATTTCACTGCCAATTCTTAACAAATGTATGATTACAGTGTAAGTATATAAATACAGTGTATAAATGTATTTATTTTACTCCTCTGCTTTCTCATTTGCCTTTCACTACTCAACATACAAAACCCTAGTTTCTACTTTTACCATTCTGCAGGGTCTGGTCTTACTAAAGGTTGCTAATGACCTTAAATTGGCAAATGAGATCTCTTTTCAGTTCTTACTCTACTTGATCTTTGTATAGAATTTGATGCCCAAACTAGTTTTTCTCAAAACTCTCTTCTAACTTGGTTTTCTAAGTAGTATTTCATCCAGGTTTGTTTTGGTTTACTGCATATTGCTTTTTGCCTTTTTGTTCTGGCCTCCCCTTTAAATCTGGGTTTTTTTTCAAGGTTCTAAGTAAGTCCCAGCCCTTTCATCTAGAACACTCTTCCTGAGTCATTTTAGCTAACTTTGACCTAAATGTAATGTGGGAGACCCAGGTTCGATGCCTGGGTGGGGAAGATCCCCCGGAGAAGGGCATGGCAACCCATTCCAGTATTCTTCCCTGGGAAATCCCATGGACAGAGGAGCCTGGAGGGCTGCAGTCCATAGTGTCGCACAGAGTCAGACACCCACTGGAGTGACTTAGCAAGCAAGCAAGTGAATCACTCAGGCTTCCCTGGTGGCTCAGTGACAAAGAACCTGCCTGTCAATGCAGGAGATGCGGGTTCGCTCGCTGATCCAGGAATATCCCCTGGAGAAGGAAATGGCACTCCACTCCAGTATTCTTGCATGAAGAATTCCATAGACAGAGGAGCCTGGCAGGCTACAGTCCATGGGGTCACAGAGAGTTGGACACGACTGAGCAACTAACGCTAACACTAAGTTCAGTTGACTTCCAAATCTTTGTTTGTAGCCTCAGCTCTCTCTTGACCTGCAGATACAAATTTCTGTCTCCTGGGTGTCTTTACCTGGAAATGGCAATAGCCCTTTAACTCAATAAGACTAGAGATGCAGGAAGTTATCTTTGCTTATCCGTTCCTTCACACCACATTCAGTGGGCCATGATATCCTACCTATCTACTCTACCTTCAAAATGTTTCTGGAATCATCTCACTCCACCTTTGCTCTGAAGTTTCTATGCTTCAGCTACAGATTGTTCCCTGAATAAGCCATGCTTCTTTCTAACATAAGACCTTCAAAGAAGTGTTCTCACTTCCTAAAAAGGTGTTTCCCCCGACTCCTCACTTTGCTAACTCCTGCTGCTATGAGTTGAGTTGTATTCCCCTCAAATGTAGATGGTGAGATCCTAATCCCTAGTACCTCAGAGTGAGACCTCATTTGGAAATAGGGCTGATGCAGAATAATTCGTTACAATGAGGTCATATGGAGAGTGGGCCTCTAATCCAATATGGCTGGTGTCCTTACGAAAAAAAGACAGTGTGGACACAGACATGCACACAGGGAGACTGTCATGTGAAGATGAAGGCAGAGGTCAAGGTGATGTGTCTGCAAGGCGAGGAACACTAAGGACTGCCAGCAAATCAGCAGAAGCTGGGAGAGAGGCATGGGACCCGTTGTCCCTCAAAGCCGTCAGAAGCAACCAACCATGGGGACACCTTGATCTCAAACTTCTAGTCTCCAGAACTGTGAAACAGTTTCTATTGTTTAAGCCATGCAGTTTGTGGCACTTGTTATGACAGCCCTTGGAAACTAACACATGTAGACATCACTCAGATCTTAGCTCAAATGTTGCTTCCTCCAGAGAGTTTTCCCTGACTCCCTCAAAATGGACATGGTCTCACAGCGCTCTTCACTCTTCCTTTATGGCATTCATCAGACTTGTCTGCATGACTCACTGTACTGATTTTTATCTCCTCAACTCGTCCATCAAACAGATCAGCACATGTACATGATTAGTTCTCCCTGCATTACTGTCTTTGAAGCACTGATTCCCACCTGTAATGATCATAATCATTTATTTACAATCCTTATTTATCACGTGTTTCTCCCTCCACAGAGCATAACTCCAGCTTGTAGAACAGTGCCTGGTACATGGTTGGTGTTCAATAGTTATCTATTAAATGAACCAAGGCATACATAAGCTCTTAAGATGAAAACCTGTGACAGTTTTGCTCACTAGTGACTGTATCTCCAGTGCTCAACATATAGGCAGCTGGTCATTTGAAAGCACTCAATAATTATATATGTTCAGACAACAATGGTAGCCTTTGCTCCAAACAGAAGGAATATGTCCATGAAAACACATGAATAATTGAAAACTTAACCTATTCCCAGGATGCCCTCCCTGTTCTTCAGTTATGAGCTATGTCATTTGCCACTCTGACAGGTTATAGTTCTCACAATTCATGATAGATAAGTTTCATCTACCATTCAATTTTAAAATATCCTATTTTCAATCATTCTAGATAACGTATCATCTTCCTTTTTACATTGGTAGACAGATATTAACTCTGGAAAATAGCTTTACCAAACTATACTAGAATGCCTAAAGTAGCAAATACATATAATATTAAACTTATAAGTTACAAATAAAATAATAATCATATATGTTGAATAAATGAATGAATGAACCTATTTAATAATGACAAGCATATCATTATCAGGAAGTTTAAATATACTAGAAGTTTGGAGATTGTAACCTTCCATATAATATAGTAAATCTTTTACAGTAAGAATATTTTATTCATCAATTTGCCTCTGCTTTCCACTTGATATTTAATATTTAAGAATATTTGCCAACAAAAGAACTCAAAAGGCCCAGCTATGGCCCTCAGTTATGGCTGATCTCAAAATGATTTAAATTAATGGAATGAAGATATAAAACTTACCATTTTCTTCGTGAAGATTTCTTTTCTAAAACAGCAAAATGGAAAAGGCTCTAAAAAAGTTTTTTCAAGATTGTCAAAAACATAAATTGTCTTCCTTTGAATGCTATGTATTGCAGAGGTAATACCAGCAACACTAAGACATCTTTAAAAATTACTTTCAGCCATTATCCCGTGTCTCTAACACAATAGGTATTTTCCTTTTTCTACTTTTCTTGTAGACTTTGCCCCAAAGCATATATATTTCATGTAGCTGAAGCGATTGTGACTTCAACTATAAGAAAAATCATCACATGGAGAAAATGATAAACCAAACACTACATTTGGAAGAAAAACAGTACTACAAAAGCCAAGAGATAGTGTCCAAATGCTACTGTTTGTATTCTGTCACCTCTAATCTGAAGATCTCTTGAAAGAGTTCCTTTTAAACACGAATCTTTAGGAACTGCAGAAAAGCACTTATTCGGGGGCAAAGAGATTCCCCTATCATTATTCAGTTCAACAGGCAAAGCATACAAGATAACTGGATACCAAACAAAACCCTGGCTTTCAATGGATTAAACATCAATTTATTTAATACTAGCTTCCTTAGATTTTGAAAGTTTTTCCTTCTCTCACTCTTAACCTTAAACATTTTTGACCTCACAAAGATCCCAACACCTTTTCCCCAAATCACATAATCAGAAATATAAAGCAGGTGCTACTCAAAGTATAACATGTATTTTTATCAGAATCTCAGGAAAAAATATTTATATTACATGTTTTAAGATAAAAAAGAAGCAAACAACCAAAGAAACTAAGAAATTTCTTAAAAGCCTTTCAAACAGGAAAAAAAAAAAACCAACAACACAAAAAACTGAACAAAACCAGTCACTCAAGATAAGATAGTTAATAAAATGATATAAAAAGAAATCTTAAAATTTTCATAGTTCTTATAAAAGTTAACACTGTTGATGTTTAGGAAGATCTAGTTGCTCTCTCCCAGTTGTGGGAGAAAACAAGGATTACCTAAACACTTCCTGGTTTATCTGCTATCTTCAATGTACAGCATAATTTATTCTGTTATCAGAATACACTCCAATAAAAACATTGAAAGACTCAAAATTTAAAATACTCTCCCATTACTGAAATGCTAATTTCTTCATTTTATACTGCCACACCCTCAGCATTCCCTTGCTCCAGAAAAAAATTTACTGAAAGTAGAACTTTTAACTCTTTTCATTCAATAAAAACACCACAAAAAATTCTGCTTTAAAGATTCTTTCCTTCTTAAGATTGGCTTGTCCAACACACAAAATAGCTTGACACATTTACTTTTAAAAAGGTGGTTTGTTTAGTATATATTATATATGTTTACATGTAGAGATGTGCTTCAACTGATTCATGTCCTTCAGGTAGTAGTCAGCCTGTATGTCACAAGTGATGCTTATTATGATTGGCTAGTACAACTAGCTAGTATAGAACTAAAAATTACTAGTGGGTCTTTCTCTCCACTGCACACCCATCACTTAGCAGTGTATGGGAGAAATTCAAGTAGGGCCATGTTGTGACTATTTTGGGTAGCTCTATAAAACCATCTCCTAGAAATGCTTTTTGTTGTTGTTCAGTCGCTCAGTCATGTTTTATTCTTTGTGACCCCATGGACTGCAGCACGCCAGGCTTCCCTATCCTTTACCATCTCCCAGAGCTTGCTCAGACTTATGTCCATTGCGTCAGTGATGCCAGAGAAATGCTCTTAAATGATACAAATGGTATGAAATGCCAACCTCTTCCTAACATTCAGGTAGAGCCACTTTGCAAACCCACCCAAAACTGTGAACTCCTTGAAGTCCCACAGTCAGTAATATTCCAAAGATTTGTAGCCAAGGACTCTGAAGTGTCCCAATCTGAACGCAGGGTCAATAACTCAGATTAGTGACTGACACAATCAAATGATAACGGGGCAGCAGTGTCACTTCTCTGCTACTATGACCTCTACACCATTTTGACCTGCTAAATTAGGACAAAAGCTCTGTTTCCATTCTCAAAGACATCATTATTTTAAAAATGAAAATACTAAAAATAAAATGAATGTCATATTTATAAATAATTATCTAGTTTAGGAAATTTTTATGCCTGAAACTAACAAGTATTTTAAACCATGAATTTCAGCATAATGAAGAAGAAAATACCTTGACAAGTTTCTTTTAATCTCAACTGTCCCCAAAATATCCGGATGCTCTGGCTATGATCAGAACAGCCAATAAGAAGGATGACAAACAGGCAGGAAAATAAGGGCTTGTACTTCAGGTATTCAAACAAGTATTTTAAAAATGTGCCTGTCTTAACAAGCAACATTTTAAGGTGGAAGAGGATAACACACACCAGCTTTCGGTTTCCAATTTCCCATTAACCTGACATTAGGAAGAAACCTGATCACTTTGGTTTCTCTGAAACTGGACCTTCAGCTTCTGTGATTTCTTTTTCCCATTTAAAGTCCTTCTTGGCTGACTTTTAAAAATATCTCAACTACACACTCTGTGTTTATGTAGAGCTGTGCATTTATCGATAAACTGGCCCTTCCCCAAAATGCCTGATGTTAAACGCATCGGTGCCTGAGAATTCTGAGAGACGGGTTACATCAAACTATAAATTCCCATAAGGAATCATTTTGAACAACTAATCCTCTGCCTTTAGGTAAATCAGATTAACTCCAAATGATCTCTCTGGAAACTCTTTAAGTAAACATGATGTTTCAAATCACTTGTAGCTATTTTCAACTCCCTTTTGGCAAAGGATTTTTTCTTTCTAGGCTTTCTAGGTCAAATGATTGGCCCTATGTAAGCAAAGATTGCCTTGAGTCACTCTGCTTCAAAGGAAACGCAACAGAAGATGGTCTCTCAAAACAGTCCTGACATCAAAGTACACTCCAGCTTCCTATACCTTTGGAATTGACAGGGTTAGTCTGTGCAAGTTAAGGAACTTCAAAGAGTTGGCCCCCAGCCAGCCACACATTTGTGCTCAGTAGCCTCCAATACTGAATTAATCCTTCTTAGGGAAGAAATGCAGGTATTATTTACCAGAAAGGTCTAAACTTTGTCTTTTTAGAGTCAGTGGAGCTTCGTCTGAAAATAAATTTGGGGGCTTTGTTGACTTTTTCAATGTAATTTAAAGCACATAGTTAAGTACTCAGTAAACATTTCATGAATGGCAGACAAAGCAAGTGCAAACTAATAGGTGTGGCAGCTGCCCCCAGCATCTGGATCCCACGGAATTCTCCAAGCCAGAATACTGGAGTGGGTAGCCTTTCCCTTCTCCAGGGGATCTTCCCAACCCAGGGATCGAACCAGGATCTCCTGCACTGCAGGCGGATTCTTTACCAGCTGAGCTACCAGGAGAAGACCCCATCATCTGGAGTGTTACCTAATAAACCTCAGGATGTTGCTCTGCTTCCTGTCTCAGGTGATCTCTCAGCACTCACTAGTCAGATCTGCCACTGCCTAGCAAGCTCTCTTTGTCATCTGCATCAGAAAAAAAGTGCATCAGCACCATTTTCCAATGAGAGGTATCACTGAATCATCTTCTCCTTCATCCCTCTATCTCCCTATACTGGAGATGGCGATGGCAGGATTCTATATGCTATATTAAATACATTGGTTCAAGCTTATACATCTCCTTCCAAGTTGCCTTCTACAAGGGTTTTCTTACTTATAGGGTATAGCACCAGAAAATCATGATGCTATTTATGAGATATCATGCTGACTCTTGGTGAAAGATTATAAAACAGGGTATGTTTAATTCTATCATACAAATCAGGGATGATTTCACAGCAGACAATATTATTGTATATATATTTTTAATAAAACTCAACCAAGGGTTCATACATCACAATACAAAATAAGCTTATGAATTTTATATGATCAAGGATAATATGATTTAACTGTTCATTTGTCTTACCATTTAATGTTTACTAACAGAAAGTAGGAACAAGAAAACTTATGAGAAAATTAAAAACTGAGCAAATTCTATCCATTTGTCATTTTCAGCCAACTTGGAAAAGACCACCATTACTGTACTTGTTGTTCAGTCACTAAGTTGTGTCTGATTCTTTGTGACTCCATGAACTGCAGCACACAAGGCTTCCTTTCCTTCACTATCTCCCTGAGTCTGCTCAAACTCAATGTCCACTGAGTCAGTGATACCCATGTCATGTTTCTGTACTTAGCAGAGACGTAAACTAGGAGTTTGTGAGACATCAGAGTGCTTGAGAATGAAAATATAACATAATCAGGGAGAGTAAAATAGAGGGGATGGCTGCACCTCCAAAGCAGACCCTGGCCTAATTATGTCCCTGCCAAACCTCTTCAGAAAAGTAGCTTGAGCCTTTTGGAGGTCCTGGGCAGCCATGGCAACTCCCTCCTTAGCTTAGGGAGAAAGGCAGCACCTGCGGGTCTCAGAGACCATTTTAGGGGATCTAAAAGATCAAAACTATTTTTATGAAACAGTATCAAGTCATTATGTGCCTTCTTCACTCTTACTCTCTTGAGTGGCCAATGGAGTTTTCTAGAGGCCACACGATGTTCAATATTGCAACAAATGTAATGTAAGAGCAGCTAGGAAAACTCAGATGTCTTCTATTAAGCCAGACCACAAAGATACATGTAAACAGTGTAAAATAATGCCACTACTCTCATTTTTTATTTTGAGAAATAGTTATTTTACATGAAATATGTTATTTATGTAAACATGTAATAGGTTTATTTTTTAATGACTTACTGAATACTTTTAAATTGTTTTTATTTCTATCATGGCAAAGATTGATAGATATAACTCACAAAAACAAAACTCCTTGAGGTCCTCAACCAATTTTAATAGTATAAAGGCTTCTACAGATGAAATAGATGGGGAAATAGATGGGGAAACAGTGGAAACAGTGTCAGACTTTATTTTTTGGGGCTCCAAAATCACTGCTGATGGTGACTTCAGCCATGAAATTAAAAGACGCTTACTCCTTGGAAGGAAGGTTATGACCAACCTAGATAGCATATTGAAAAGCAGGGGCAATACTCTGCCAACAAAGGTCCTTCTAGTCAAGGCTATGGTTTTTCCAGTAGTCGTGTATGGATATGAGAGTTGGACGGTGAAGAAAGCTGAGTGCTGAAGAATTGATGCTTTCGAACTGTGGTGTTGGAGAAGACTCTTGAGAGTCCCTTGGACTGCAAGAAGATCCAACCAGTCCATCCTAAAGATCAGCCCTGGGTGTTCATTGGAAGGACTGATGTTGAAGCTGAAACGCCAATACTTTGGCCACCTCATGCGAAGAGTTGACTCACTGGAAAAGACCCTAATGCTGGGAAGGATTGGGGGCAGGAGGAGAAGGGGACGACAGAGGATGAGATGGCTGGATGGCATCACCGACTCGATGGACATGGGTTTGGGTAAACTCCGGGAGTTGGTGATGGACAGGGAGGCCTGGCGTGCTGCGATTCATGGGGTCGCAAAGAGTCGGACACGACTGAGCAACTGAACTGAACTGAACAGATGAAAACTTTTGACAGCCTCTGGTTTACAGAGTAGGCAATGACTAGGTAAAGATTGAAAGGACAGTGCTAAGGAAAAGAAATATATCAGAGACTTAGATGTGGGCTTAGAATAAATAAAACCTAAGCAACTTGCATTTTCACAGTGTCTAGGTGAGTTAATTCATTTATATTTATAGCCCTATAATGTCCCCATAATAATTATTTTGTGTTTTGAGGATCCCAGAAGTCTCATTAACTGGGACTAGGACAAATTAATTTAACTAATGTAACACACTAATTAATCACTTAAAGATCCATTATCCTCTTTTTGGGGGGCGGGGGAAGTGATCCTGTATTGCCATAAATATTTAGTTCTGAATGACAAGCACCAAATTCAAGCTAAACCACATGGGGTGGTCAAAAAGAACATCTCAGTATCAGACACCCTGAAAATACCCTAATGAGATTTTTATTTAGTAGAGGTGGCAAGCTATTAACATCTGCCCTCAGTTTGTTTGTTTTTTTCCAAAAGAAAGTCATCTTTCCTGTGCTACACAGAGGTAGACTCTACACTTTCTTCTTCCACCCCACATGAGCAAGTATTCTTGTGCATATATCCCTAGTTTAGAATGTAAATTATAGAGGTAAACTTCTATACCAAGAAATTAGATAAACTTAAACACATACAAATTAGAAAATTTTAAAGGAAAGATGAAGGAAATAACACATTAAAGTAAGCATTCTATTTATTAATGGCTCCAAAACTGTTTCACAAAACATTGTTTTATTATTTCTATATTAATATAGTGGTAGAGTGTTAAATATACTTTTTTAAAGAAAATCTTGATTTAACCCTTTGTGATAAAGGGATTTATAAGTCAGCTTCCAATTTCAGTTTATTAATTACTTACAGTGGCTGTCACAGTGGGGAATGTCACAAATGATATACAGATCCAAATGGAAGAAGCACACATCTTTAGCTGCATTACCAAATGTTGGCACTTATTTTTCAATTCTACCCATTAGTTGTTAGAGGTTTGCCTTTATGTAACAAGTGTTCATTTAAAATCTTAAAACACCATAAGTGGTAACTTCAATAGCTAACAACTCAAAGTACAATATGCACACAGAGTGAAATTAATCCTTAATAAATGCATGTATCTAAGAAGCTGAAGAACTGAGTTTCAAGGCCAGAAAGTATATGATTTCAAAGCCAGTGCAATAAACTCTTGTTATTCAAAGTGTAACCCACACCACCGAATCGGCAACTTGTTGTAAATGCATATTCTCAGGCCCTCCGCCAGATCTACTAACTTGAAATCTTTTAAATTAGCCCTTCAGATAATCTGTATACATATTAAAATTGGGAAGCACTGGGTGTGCAGCCAAAATGGTAGAGCTGGAAGATCCTGAGCACACCCTCTCCCACAGGCACATCAAGTTTAAAAGTTAAAGTTTCTCTGCAAAAGTTACAACTGTTTACAGAGAAACTAGCAATGAGAAAGGGAAGACTAAAAGAAAAAGATCTCCTACAACTAAAGACACAAAGAGAGGTAAGAGAGCTGGAGACAGATAGTCAAGATCCACACCCCCAGGGAGGTGACGCACAAATGGGAGAACTATAGAGGTTCTCCCCTAGAAGCAAGAAGTCCAAGCCTCACATCAGGTTCAAGCTACCCAGCCTGGGGTTCCTGAGACTGGAATATGAGCCCTGAGAATGTCTGGCTTTGAAGGCCAGGAGGCCTTGCTTTTGGGAAAGGCAGAGGACTGTGAGAAACAGACATTCCACTTTAATGAGTGCACACAAAATCTCACATGCTCTGACATCAGGGCAGAAGCAACAATTTGAAAGGAGCCTGATCAGACCCACTTTCAGATCTAGGAGAGCCTCTCAGAGAAGCAGCAGGCAACTGCTTAGGCAAAGACTCATTCTAAAGACACAAACGCTGGCAACAGCCATTTGGGGAGCTCAGTCTACAGGAGGACCCTGGTGCTGGCAAGGGTCATTTTGGAGCACTCCCTCTAGCTTATTAGCGCCAAGACCCAAACTCACCCAGCAGCTGGTCAGCACCAGTCCTAAAGCCCCCAAGGTCAAGCAGCTGGCTGCACAGGAACACAGCCTTAATCACTAGTAAACCAGCAGGAGCAGGAGACACTCAGGAGTCCCTCAGCAGCTGGAATCTAGTCTTGTCCATTTGTAGGCTGACACTAGCTTTCAGAACCCCAGGCCTGCAGCCAGAGACCCTGAGACTCAGCTCTGTTCACCAGTGGGTTGGCACTAGAACCAGAACTCCCCAGGCTGTGCAGGCAGGCACACTGGAACATGGCCCCACCTACCAAGAGCCTGCACCAGGATCAGTACTCCCCAGAACCCAGCCGTGCCCACCAGTGGGTGGCACCAGCCCTCGGACAACCCCAACCACAGACCCATCCACCAGCTGACTAACACCAGCTCTGGGAGCCCAGACTCATAGCCAGTCACCTCAGACTGGCTCCACTCATAAGCAGACCAGTCCCAAGACCCAGCTCTGCCCTCCAGTAGTCAGCAGCCTTCACACTAGGCAGGGCCTGAACAACAAATGGGTTGGGAGCCAGTCACAACTACCAGCCTTCCCACAGTAATCAACCCTCCCACAACAGAAGGACCCACACAGCCACACAGGGGGCATCCCTAGAGAACACAGCTCTGGTGAACAGAGAGGAGTGTGCTGCAGGATGCCACAGGATAGCACCTACCTAAGTCCACTTTTCCAGGATGGGGAACATAACCAACCTACCTAATATATTCAAATAAAAACAGAAAATCAGGAAAAAAATAAGGCAGTACAGGAATATTTTTTAAAAGAACAAGAATAAAACCTCAAAAGAACACTAGCAAAGGTGAGATAAGCAATCTACCTGATAAAGATTTCCAGGTAATGATTATAAAGAAGTTCAATGAACCTGGGAGATGAATGGAAGACTACAGTGAAAACTTTAACAAAGAGTTCGAAAATACAAAGAATAACCAAACAGAACTAAAGGACACACTAACTGAAATAAAAAATACAGTGGAAGGAATTAACAGTAGATTAGATGATACAGAGGAACAGATGATTAAACTGGAAGACACAGCAGTGGAAATCACTCAAGCTGAGACAGAAAAGAAAAAAGAATGGAAAACCTTGAGGACAGTTTAGGAGACCTCTGGAACAACAGAGAGCATATTAACGTTTGCATTATAGGGGTCCCAGAAGGAGGAGAGAGACAGAGAAAAGGGCAAAGCACGTATCTGAAGACAATGGCTAATAGCTTTCCTAACCTGGTAAAGAAAACAGATATCCAGGTCAAGAAGCAAAGAGAATCATACACAAGATCAAATTATAAGATAAATAAGTATCAGGGATATAAAGTACAACATGATAAATATCATTATCACTGTTCTATGATATATATGAAACTTGTTAAGAAAGTAAATCCTGAATTTTTATCAAAAGGAAAAAATTTTTTTCATTTTCTTTTATTTTGTATCTATGTGAGGTAATGGAAGTTCACTAAACTTACTGTGGTAATCACTTTGTGATGTATGTATAGCAAATCACTATGCTGTACACCTTAAATTTATACAATGTGTTATATGTGTGTGTGCTCAGTTGTGTCCGACTCTTTGTGACCCCATGGACTATAGCCCGCCAGGCTCCTTTGTCCATGTAATTTTCCAGAATACTACTCCAGGGATCTTCTCAACTCAGGGATCAGAACTGTGTCTCTTGCATCTCCTGCATTGGCAAGTGGATGCTTTAGCACTGCACCACCTGGGAAGCCTATGTATGTCAATTATATCTCAATATAAAATTGGAAGTTAAAAAAAAATTTAAGTTTGGAAAAAAAGTCATAGGAGAAATGTTGTTAAAAAGTAATAAAAACACTGCTCTAAAACAAATGACATATTTATTGCTTGAAAGTCTAGTACCTAAGAATGTTTATCACCTGTCTACAGGCACTCACTAGAAAATTCAACTTCAAACGGTCTGATATCTATACATTTTTAAAACCCTAAAAGGATTTGTATTTGAGAGTCAGAGATGCATAACTATGTTTTTCTCTAGACATTTTTTAACCATGATACTTAGTCTTTCTAGAGAAAAGCTTCCATAAAAGACTTAATTATTACCTTAGCCTCTTACACTGCACGTCAGTGTAAGAAACAGTCATTGTATTTTCTGAAAAATTGCTATGAGCCCCCTAAAATGTGAACTACTCAAGGGCCATGAACCATGCCTTAGGTATTTTGTATCACTGGGAAATAGTATAGTGCCTCAGTACTTAGCAGCATTGCAATTAATATTTGCTAACTGGATGTATGAGAGAATAAATACAACTACTATGTGGGTTCCACACTCTGCTGGCATTGTCATAAACATTTCATGTATATTTTTATATCCTCACAACAACCCATAGAAGTAGGAATCAGAAGCTCAAAGAGGGAAAGTAACTTACCCGGATTACCTACCTGAGAGAAAGTGCATTTAAATACAGGTCTGACTTCACAGCCTATGGCCTAAACCAGTGGTTCTGAAAACGGCTGAATATCAGAATCATCTGGGGGACTTTTTAAAAATAAGACTCACACTTCTCAGAGTGTACTGTTTTGTACTGCTCTGACTCTTAGGATGTCCAAGATGTTTCACCATAATCACAAAACAAAAAACAAAAACCCCAAACTGAATACAAATAGTAACAAATGATCCTGAGTGAAAGGTCAGTGGAAACTCTGTAAAGTCTCTGAAGGTTTTAAATTATTTCAAAAATGAAAGGTTAAAAAAAAAAGCCTCTGGGCTTAGGTGAATGAGTAAGAATTCCGGAGGCGGGAGACCTAAGAATCTGTATCTTTAAATAACCCAAGTGGCTGTGATGCAGTCACCCAGTAGGGCTTTGGGAACCTAATTAGGGACCAGGATTTTGAGGAAAAAAACAAAACGACAGATCCAAATATTAATCATTTACTGCTAGTCAACTAACTACTCTCCAGGTGAGTAGTCTTACTCCAGATGAGTAAGACAAGATGCGTTTTTGTCATCAAAGAGCTGTCTGTCTGGTAGCTTTTCCTACAGTCAGAGGACCTCTCAGCTTTTACTGTGATAGCCCTCCATTTGAGTACAGAAGGTGTATTTTGCATTTTGTCTACTTGTAAGCAAATGTAGCATATTGTCCAGTTTCCTTGTTTAAGGACAGAAATGTAACATGACACATTGTGTATTTCGAGGCTCATATATATTTATGAGACACAATAAACCTTTTGCAAGCACACTTATAATTACATGTGTATAATTAACTGGTGTATGCTTATACCTATGCAACTATTTCTTGTAACTCTTGCAGTCTGTCTCTACAATGTATGACTTTTATCATGAAAAATGTGGAAACTAAAAAAAGTAATGATTCTGTAAAAAACTTTGTACATATGTACACCCTTGGTTGTTGCTGCTTTCCTCTTTGTCATCTTTTAAATTATTTTCTTAGCATAAATTTTCATGCTTGGAATCACTGGGTCAGAGGATATGAACATATTTATAGAGCTTAAATTGCACTGTCAAACTGCATTTGGCATCCAACAATCATCTTACCAGGCCTTATCATCTTCTTTAAAGAACAAAAAAAAATTAGTTTAAAAGATATGAAATTATTCTCCTACCTTATTTTAACTGGCATTTCTTTAAGTAATGATGCTATTCCACAAGCTTCTTTGCTATGTGGAGATACACATTTTTCTATATTTACATATATTCTGCATTTTTTCCTATGTTAATATATATACATATGTGTTCTAAAGCCTGGGCCAATCATAGTCTTACCTATTTCACTGAAGTTTTACATGTGACAGACTTCAGCATCCTTCCTGAAAAATTTCTTGACAAAAATTTACCTTGTTTCTACACTATTCAATTTTTTCACTATATTAGTTTCTAAATATTCACACAGATGCACTATTTTGATGTTTAAAGATATTAACTATCATCATCATCATTTATTTCCACTAGGTTTAGCCTGTCATAAGAAGATAAGGAATTCATATAATTCCATTATAAAATGATTTCTCTGCTCTGTCAAATTCTACAGAAAACCAAGTCAGAGACATCAGAAATAGCCCAAAAGTCAAACACATAACATAGGGATTTTTGAAATTGGAACAAAAGAAACATACAGAGAATAATTTTCTCCATTCATTCATAAATTACAAAGAGAAAAAATTTAATTCTTTTATATTAACCTGCAAATTTTCAATATTTCTTCTCTCCCTGATAGATGCTTTTAAATGTAGTGCAGATAAGACAAGATCCCACCACACTTCAATTTCCCTCTCCTCTGCCATTGTATTGGAATTCTTCTAAATATTTGCCATTCCCAGATTACTAAAATAGAATGAGAATCTACTCCTTTGTAGTGCAGATGATGGAATAGCCCTCTAGAAGAAAAGCAAAATTCACACGCCTTCAAGGAGGAATTAAATTTACAGGGTAAATTTTAAAAGACGAGACAAAATTATTTTAAAAATTAAATTATTATTTTTATTTGCAATGTACATTTTAAAATTATTTGCAGTGTACAGTAGTTTATTCTTGATTACCTCGTAACATGGAATACGTATGGTAAATAAACCACAATAAAAAATTAAGAAAATCTGAAACTGCTTCATGTCAATTTCAGATACAAATTAGATAATTTCTTGGATGTTCATACAGCATTTCCTTTAAAGATCTGTCACAATGTCAATTTCATAGAAATGAAAATACCTGTTTTCTCTAAATGTTAAGATTAAAATCCATAATCTTCTCCACCCACCTTAAAGTTTTCCTTTTGTTGGTTCAGTCTTGTTAACTGTCTTCATAAATGTTTTAATTTAGTGCAACAGTCTTACTTTATGTGTACATGTCAGATATACAAACACACATGAATACATATGAAGTACTCAAAAAAGTGTTTCAGCCCACTCTCATTAAAGTATCTTTTGTGTCCCTTCCAAAAATCTAGAATTAAAAATTGTCAAAGCAGTATTTTTCCTTTAAACCAAACTAAAGATATAAATGACCTGTAGAAGCCTTTGAGCATAACAACTGAAAATAAATGTTGCTAATTTTACAAGTTTGAACGATCCCTAATGTCAGCAGGCTTTTGCCAATAAATCCATTATGAAGCTGCAAACACAGCTCTTACTTCAATATTGTAAAGAGAACTGCAAGAAGGAAGGAAAAATAAAAGCACTTGTGTGACCATTTTGTTCCTTTATTAAAATCCATTAATGTGAACTGAAATGTTTCTTTATCAACAACTCAAGGAAACGGACAAGTTCTGCTTTAGAAGGATAAAGCAGGCCTCTCAGTTTTCCCAAACAAGTTAAAACCAATTTTCCTATATATAACACTTTTCTAGAACTCTTCTAGACATTACATTTTAGGATGACTATCCACCAAGTTACATGTGGCTTTCTCTCTCCACATTCAGCATAGTCACACTTTCCACAGAAATATATTTATTCTTGAGTGGTTCAATCAAAGAGGAAAATGTTGCCCTCTCTTTAAAAAAACAAAGTTCTCCCTTGTGATAAATAGCCTACCCCATGGAAAAAGAATCTGCTACAAAAGCCTGGGCTGACTGAATTCCCTAGCATGGAATGTCATCACACAAATAAATGATTTTGAGAAAATAATGTCCATTCTCTATAATTACAAACGTAGTACATGCAAACTGAAGAAAACCTGGACCACACAGAAAAGCACAAACAGTGATATAACCATCCATGATCCTAATGCCTGAATACCTACTGAACATCTTGGCGCCTTCAGTCTTTTTTAATATACCCATGTTTTTTTAAAATATAACTGAGATTGTGCTTTATGCTTTCTTCCCACTTAATATCACAACAGTCACTTTTTCAAGTTAATTTAAATTTTATAAATCTAAACTGCAACAGTTGCATATTTCATCATATAGACACTTCATAATTTATTCAAACATTCCCTGCTATGAATGAACATTAAGATCACTTCTGATTTTCATTACAATAAAAAAAATACCTCAATGAATACTTTATAATGACCTTTTTGCATATTTATTATTGTTTCCTTAAAACTCCTAGAAGTGGAGTCTTGATACATATTCATTTCAATAAATCTTCAACAATATGGAGTGTTAAAATATATTTTGTTAATCTTACTAGGTAAAAACAGTATCTTATTAAAAATGCACATTTCTTTGATCACTAGCAAAACCAAATCTTTTCCATTATACACTAGCAATGTATATGTCTTCTTTTGTGAATTGCCTTTTTGTCTATTGAGATTTTAGTCTTCTTATCAATCTGTATTTTTAACAATTTATAGTTCATAGATATCAATCTTGTCATTTTTGATGCAACTATAGCATTACTAGCTAGCTTTCTGTCTTCTCTGTTTATAATTTTATGTCCTAAAAACTGACTTTAAATTTAAAATACATTCTTCATAATCTATAGAGGAAAATGTAGACAACTGCATTTTACAGAAACTGAAAATTCTACTATACAGATATTCCTTATATAATTTCAAAATTTTCCTCAGTTCAAGTTATCATGATATCATATGAGGTTTAAAAAAATAAGTAAACAGAATATCATTCACTCTTTTCATCATTACCACCTCCTTCACCAACATAGTTATTCCCCACTTCTTAACAACCACGCTAAACATACTCAAGTGTGATAAACAGGCACCAAATTTGCTTGCTTGGATTTAAAGCACATCAATATATTTTACATGGCGAAGTAAAAATACTGCACACAGGTCTTAAACAACTAAGCCTGGTGTCTTATCACCAGTGAGGAGACAGTCCCTTAAGATATTAAACAATTGTTTTTAAAACAAATGTTACACTAACAAGTACAAGTTAAAAACTGAAGTCAAGAGTCCATCCTTGAAAACACAGAGAAGGAAAAGACATACATAAAATAAACCCAAAACAATTAAGAAAATCCTAGTAGGATCATACAAATGGATAATTACCTTAAATGTAAATGGATTAAATGCACCAACCAAAAGACATAGACTGGCTGGGGGGATGAAAACACAGGCATGTATGCACCTCCACTTACCATATCACTCTACTTCACCCCTTGAATCATATGTAATTATTTTATATTGTTAGGTTACTCATGTCTCCATTATGGCTTGCAACTGTCATTATCTTTCATTTTTTTGTCTGGCTATTGATTGTGAAAACTGATAAATATATTTTACTTTTGTGACTGTGTTACTATTATTCACTTAATAGTATTGCATCATAATTGGTCAAGAGAAATTCTATATCACTAAACAGAATTCTATATCACTAAAACTACCATTTAATAGAAAAACCTGTAATAACTTTTTAAATCCAGATGCATATCAGAATTATCTTGGAATTTTTTGAAAAATACAAATACCTAGGTATTGCTTTTTTTCCTCCAGAGCTCCAAATGTGTTCCTAATGAGCAGTCACCTTTAACAACAACTGGGCTATATAATGATCTTTTACTTTTATCTAGTAAAAGATAATTTACAGAATATCAAGTTTGTTTCACTTTTTCTATTTCATATTTAGTGCTCTCATTTCATTTAGCTTATATTTTCCAATTTCTCCATCTCTTCTTTTTCACTTGATGTTCTTTCTCAAGCCTTTATAAAGCATAGTAGAAAAGCTTTTGTATACATATATATAAACAGTATGTAAAATATAATACATATATTTTTGAAAACTTATAAATTTCTTACCTAGCTAAAAAATTGATGACACTTTGATTCCACTTGTTTCAATTAGTATGAATAGAATGCTAGATTTCTAGTTAAAAAAAAAAAGGTATACAACAAGCAAAAAAGGTTTACTGTATAGCACAGGGAACTATAATATTACATAATAACCTATAATGGAAAATAATATGAAAAATAATATACCTGTATATGTATA
The DNA here is from genome assembly GCA_024291935.2 of Okapia johnstoni. Lineage (NCBI taxonomy): Eukaryota > Metazoa > Chordata > Mammalia > Artiodactyla > Giraffidae > Okapia > Okapia johnstoni. Next base: position 50,971,238 of record CM044322.1, read on the forward strand.
ACTGAATCACCTTACTGTGCACCTGAAACACTGTAAATCAACTATCTTCAATAAAATATAGGGCTTCCCTGGTGGCTCATACAGTAAAGCGTCTTCCTGCAATGCGGGAGACATGGGTTCGATCCCTGGGTCGGGAAGATCCCCTGGAGAAGGCAATGGCACCCCACTCCAGTACTCTTGCCTGGAAAATTCCATGGACTGAGGAGCCTGGTAGGCTACAGTCCATGGGGTCGCAAAGAGTCGGACACAACTGAGCGACTTCACTTTCTTTCACTGTGCACCTGAAACATTGTAAATCAACTATACTTCAATAAAATATATATACTAAAAAAAAAAAGCGCTTTTTTGAGGGAGCCAATTTCAGTATAAAGTAAAACTACTAGAGCCCCTTGTCTATTGCAGGGCAGAGTCTTTAACTGCTCAAAAGAGGAGAAGAAAAAATCAAAAGACCAAGCTGCCACATAAGCAAACATCAATTATCAACAAAATGCTGCTTTTAGTTATATCTCCCAAAGCAGGTATTTACATTTAGTCTCCTTACATATAAAATCTTAGTGTATAAAAGTCACTTCAGTCATGTCCAACTCTTGGTGACCCCATGGACTATAACCCCTCAGGCTCCTCTGTCCATGGGATTCTCCAAGCAAGAATAATGGAGTGAGTTGCCATTTCCTCCTCCAGGGGAGCTTCCCAACGCAGGGATTGAAACCAGATCTCTTATGTCTCTTGCATTGGCAAGTGGGTTCTTTACCGCTAGCACCACCTAGGAAGCCCCGTATTAAAGGACAGATCTCCGCCTTACTGAAATTAACTTTTTAAGATTACAGAAGCTCCCTTAAAGATCTTTTAAGAATTAAACAGAACATCTGAAGATTTTTATTTTCAAAGTAAATAAACTTAGAAAAAATGTAACACGTCATACTTCCATGCTACATTGGGGTTTACAAAAATGCATTTGCCGTAAGATGCTGTATTTGATCATTATAATCCCTATCTTTCACAGAGGGCACCTATGCTGACAACAGTACATGATTCCCCACAGAACTAATCACAGAGCAAACCTCCTACCCTCAAGATCTTTCTGAAACACCCACTGTGCCTCCTTATAAAGTCCACTGTCTGGGATCATAATGAAAGGTGCTGACCACTTGTAGCCAACCTAAGCATTAAACCTAAGGACTCCTGGTTAGACATGAAAAATTAGAAGCACTACCTAAATAATGTGAACAATTGGCCAAAAATTAATAATAAAGTAAAATTAACTTACTCATAACTACATTACACTCAATCAAAACATTTAGATGCTATTTTTACTTATCACATAGGCTAAATTTAAGTTTGCTGATACCTCACACTGGCAAAGGTGTGGGAAAATGTACACTGTTACGCCTGTGGGAGGTAATGTAAACTAGTGCAACCTTTCTAGAGGACACACAGCAATTGTTACAAACAGTTTAAAAATACATCTTTAAAAATACCTGTAACCCAGAAATCCCATTACCACAGGAGTTTACCCTATGACTAACCTAAAAGTTCATCAAAATAACAGATACAAGATGTTTGTGGTACTATTCTTTATTTAGTAAAGGAGAAAAAGAAGAAAAAAAGAAGGAAGAGGAGAGAGAAAAGAAAGAAATTATCCATCAACAGGGAAGTAGTTAAATAAGTTAAGGTCCATTCCTGTAAAAGAATTGTATGTAGCCATGAAAAAAATATTTATCTTCAGATTTCTCTATGTTTAAATCTACACTTTAAATCCTTTATTCTTTCTTTTCCTTTAGGCACCAGTTTTCAGAATAAGTTGGTTTCTTAGCATCCTCTAAATTTGAGGAAGGAGGCAACAGATTTTTTTCTTTGTTGAAGATAATTTTAAAAACCAGCCCACCCACTCCCTCCTTCCTTCTCTCTTCCAATTTCTGATGCCCTCTTTATTGCTGGAGGCAACACGGAAATGCTTCAGAAACAAGGGGAGCAGCTCCAGAGCAGGGGAAGGGAAGGGACTAGCCTTTCAGAGCGAGAAACAAAACACCAACAAACTCATTTATCGATCACCTGCCACGTGACAGAGACATAATAAACCCTCAACAAGTACTTATCTAATTCATCAATGTATGGAAAACATTTTACACATTAACGTACTACGCACTTCAGCTGATGGAAGGGTAAGCAGATCTTTGGTCATTTTGTTAACACTCGTTCCACACCATGGAATCCATCTTGAATACTGTTAAATTCCTTGGTATTGGTTCACTATTTATTTAAGACTCTAACTTTGTATTTGTACAATACAGCATAAATTCAGAATCTGTAAAACTAAGGACTCTATTATATTTAAACAATATGGCCAATAAGGTGAGCAATTATTGGTTTAAAAAAAAAAAGGATTTTTGGGTGATCAATACCCTTCCAATTGCATAAAAGTTAAAACAAACTATCCATTGGTTTGTATATGCAACTTCAGCTTCTTAATTCTTGTCTTCTAATAGGCCATCAACACTAGCTCTGATTGTTCTGGACCAGTTCAGCTGACCACTTTCTAGAACCCCCTAACAACGTCGCATTGTTTAAAGTGGTTTCCAAACTGTCCTCCAAGCATTTCTTCCGTTGGTCCTGACTCATGAAACGCCAGCTTAGTTGTGTCTTCTAATTGCTCTTCTCACATTCTTAATTACCCAACAGGGCCTACAGAGGTCTGCAGACCCCGCCTTCCTACTTCTTCAGCACTACAGGGCACATCTCTTCTCCCCCTAGAACTCTCTGCTCCATCCCCCTTGCCTCCTTTCAGCTCCTTCTAATGGCTATGCTCCCTCCTGCAACATTTCAGGCTGCTCCCTCAGGTTGGACCACACTACTCTCTCCTCTGCACTGAGGTTCCTGTTCTTCTTCAAGGCCCAGCTCTAAGGCACTTCTCAGGGAGCCCTTTCATGATTTCCCCTTGTCCCAGTCAGTTGGAGCTGTTATAATAAGAATACCATCAAAGGGGTGTCATAAACCACAAGCACTGATTCCTCACAGCTATGGAGGCTGAAGTCCTGGATAAGGGTGCCAGCATGACTGGTTCAACTGAGAGCCCCCTTGCTGGTTTCCTCGCATGGCAGCTGGGAGAGAGGAAGCAAGCTCTCTAGATTCTCTTCTAAGAGCATTAATCCCATCATGAGTGCTCCATATTCAGACTTAAGTACTTATTTCCCAAAGGCCCTACCTCCAAATATCATCACATTGGGAATCAGGGTTTCAACATATGAATTTGGGCCACGGGACACAAACACACAATCCATAATACTCCCTATTAGAAGAACTCATGGTACATTGCACTTGTCCTTTAAGAGACAGATCACAGATACCATTTACCTTTATTTGGGTGATCAACTGATCATTTACTTCCCCATCTAGACTCTAAAGTTATATAAGGGTTGCATGACAATGCCCATTGTCATTCATACTGTATTCCTGACACTTCTGCATCTCAAGAGCTAAAAAAGGCATTTTAGATGTGTAATCTATTTCTCACAATAAACTGGGATGGAAATATTATCATATTCATTTTATAGATGAGGTAACAATCTTAGAGAGACACAGCAACTTGCCCAAGGCTGCAGAGGCAAGCAGGGAGAGACAACAAACCTGTGCCTCTCTGACTCCAGAGGCCAGCTTCTTTCTCTCTCTCTGTACTGCTTGTAGAACATCTTCATATATCCATCTTAATTTGCATGCATGTGAAATACTTCAACAAAGAGAAATAAAAAGCCTAATATAATAAATATCCATGTACTTGTTTCTCAGATTCATAAAAATCTTAAAATTTTGACTTCTTTGCTTTTCTTTCTTTAAGTAAAACATTACAAGCAAAACAGAGACCTTGTGGATGGTTCTAGAATCCTATTTCCTTTCTTCCTTCCAAAGAGGTAACCACTATCCTAAATTCAGAGTTTTCATTCCATGCCTATCTTATACTAGGCTTCCCAGGTGGTGCTGATGGTAAACCAACCCACCTGCCAATGCAAGAAACATAAGAGATGTGGGTTCAGTCTCTGGGTCAGGAAGATCCCCTGGAGAAGGGCGCAGCAACCCACCCCAGTATTCTTGCCTGGAGAATCCCATGGACAAAGAAGCATGGTGGGCTACAGTCCATAGGGTCGCAAAGAGATAGACATAACTGAAGTGACTTAGCGTGCACAGAAGCCTATCTTATACTACTATTACTACTACATATGTATCTATAAGTAATACATGTATTTTGCATGTGTTCAAACTTTATAGAAATACTATCATATGGTATCTATCACTCTGCAACTTTGTTACTCAATGCTGGCTTTGAGATTTATGTTCATACAGCTCTATTTCATTCTATTTAACTGCTTAACAATATAAAGACATCAAAATTTATTTATTCTTTTTTTATGAACATGTAGGTGGTTTTGATATTTTACAAGTACAGACAGCGCTGTAAAAAATCTGTTTATGTATGTCTCCCATATATATGCAGGAATTTCTCCAGTGTATTTCATTAAGAAGTGAAACTGCTGGTAAGAAGGAATAAAAAATGTGCACAGAAAAGGCAAAACTGCTCACCAAAGTGTTGGTACTCTCCTTCCATTTTTAACCTAATTATTAAAGATTAAAGACAAATCACATTATATACTCCAGAAGCTGAATCTTACTCTTTTCTCCCCTCACCATGACTGATCAGTCATACCTCTTCCCCATACACACACTGCAAGCAATGAATTTTTATGAAATAAAATGAATATCCAAATCAGGTAAGAATAGAAGTTAAAATTTTATTAAATATTTGTACTATGTCAGACACTATTCTGAAAACTTTAAACAAGTAATACCTCATTTAATTTTCATGAAAACCCTAAGAAGTAAATACTGCTGTTATTGCATTTTCTTATCTGACAGATCAAGTCTGCCTCTGTAACTCTCTCTTTCAAAATTTCCTGGCTGCTTTCATATTTTTTTCTTCCAGGTAAATTTTAGAATCATGTGCATATCTTAAAATGCAATAGCAAGATCAAGAATATTTAAATTTAATTCATAATAAAAACATTTAAAAAATGTTTTCTGATGTTATTCCCTATCCAAAAATACTCTTTGCCCCTCTACGAGATCAAGAGAGGCTCTGGCCTTTCCACTCTTTTTAGGCTCCTGGTATATGGAAAAGGGAAAAAAAAAAGCCAAAATTAAGTTCAAATAATTTATATAGTATATTCTACAGTGCAATGTTTTTAAAACAGAGACAAAACACATATAATTATATATCATGGACCTTATTTGGGGAGAATATTAAAAACTTAAATTTAAGGCCCTCCAAGAACATTAACTAAGGCCCAAGCTCAATGACCCACCAGCCCCACCCCATTACAAGCCCAGAATTCTCTCTCATTTTCTATTTTCACCTTACCCCTTCCAAAAAATTAGTATATTAAAGTAATGGCATCCTTTGGCCTGACAATTATCTAATTTTCACTTGGAGTTATGAAAATAGTAAGTATAAGAGATGGTCAGAATTCATGAAGGGTTAATTTTAATGTTTCACTGGAAATAGAAACTATGCAAATTTATAATTTATAAAACTAATCTATGCAAATTTAGGTGCCTGTAAGTTACATCTCAAAACGTGGAAAAGATCAAGAAGACCAGATCGCTCTATTTTTCTTTATAACTGTTTCATCATGTGTAATTTATTTTGTTCCTTTGTAGCCTGAATCAACTAATCCTTAAAGCTATCATGAGCTTTTAGATCAGATGCCCATGGTTTCTGCAAGCTTTACTAGCTCCTCAGAGAGAAAGAATTCCCTTGTTAAAAATGCAGTGCTTGAATCAGGTCTGGGTTACAATCTTATGGTCTTTAAAGATATTCATTTGGAGCTACTTCAGTGAAAAAAAATAAAAGCTTGCTACAAAAGCAACTCATAACACACACCTTAACCAAGAAAAAGATTAGTATTTTGTTTTCTCCATCCCAAATACACTCAAATTGTTACTGGTATTTTTCTTATAGTTTTTAAGTTTTATGTGAAGAACTGCTTTGTTAGTGTTACATGAAACCTATGACTAACAGACTCCTGGCAAATATTTACATTCAAAAATATTTTTCTTTTATTAGCACCTGTCATTTAAAACAAACAAACAACCTCTTAGGATCTGAGACATCTCTAATGGTGGAAAAGTACAAGGGATTTACACTTATTTAGAGTTACTGAAGGCTCAGAGACTTAGAATTTACAAAAATTCTCAAGATGCAGAGAGTTTATTTTGCCACCTCTTTAAATAAAAACTTTAATTATACTGCATATATATACCTCTCTTGACAAAGAGAAGGTTTGAGTCTTAATTGAATCAAGAGCATTATGAGAATATTTTAGCCTTGATTTCACATGGAAACAATATTCACCTTTCATTAGTGAATATACTAATTTACTAATCAGTTCACTGCTAAACACAAAAGATTTCTAAAATAAAATAAGTTGAAAAATACTTAACATTATGTAAATCAAGATTACCATTAGAAAAGTTTGATAAAAGCATATCTAAAAATTATTTTCAAGATGCTTCTTTCTATATACACATTATTATTGAAGAACTTAAGTGTATCAGAAACTACCAGAGTTCAGCAGTCCAGTGGCCAGATAATCTGTATGTTTTCTCCTGTAGGAAATTCTATTAACTAACTTCACTATTACAAGCTCATTTAAAAAATAACATACACAGAAACCTACAGACTGTTTTAAATTTTTGTCTATTAGATCTCTTTAATAGCAAAAGTAATAGATGCTTCTTGTAGCAAGTTAAACAATGTAACAATAAATAGAGAAATAGTTAATCATTCCTCTACCAAATCTGACTCCATGAAACAGTAACTGCTAATAGCCTGGTTATTCTTCCCTGTTCATTCAAATATATATAAACATGTCATATATATACATACATATATAGAGATACACACACATGCACATATATGCACATATATATATATGGTTTTGCTTTAGTTTTAATGAAATAATATTTAATACACTGGAACTTGCCTTTTGCACTACAATCACAGCTGTGCCTTCCATCAGAAAACATACAGCTAACGCTAACCCAGTCTTTTTAATACCTACAAAAAACACTGCACTGTATGGATGTACCATAACTTATTCTCCTCATAATCATCCTCCCTCCTCTTGATAGATATAATAAATGTACAGGCACTTTCCAAGCGTTTGCCACAAACTTATCATAAGAGTCTGCTTTCCCTTTAGGTCTCCCTCTCATTTATTCCCAATCAACACACTGGCCTAAGCACCATGGAGGAGAGAAAAGCTTCCTTTTCAAAATCAATTTTACCTGTAAGGCTATCCCTTGGTGGCTTGTATTTTAACACATATCACTGCCTAGATTAATCTGTACCAAAAGACACTGACTTCTTATATTATATGGTAGTCAGAAGTCTATTATTTACAACAAAGATACACTGGACAGAGAACCATAAAACCCAGGCCATACTTACAGCTTTGCTCTGCATGACTGATGTGACACTGACAAGTAATTTAACTACTTAGAGGTCCATCTCCTCCTCTAGAGAATGAATCGCTTGAACTAGAAAATTTCCAAAGTCTCTTCACACTAAAGTCAATAATAATGGTACTGTTCCAACGAATACAGACTTTATGATAGCCCAGAGAAAGAAGCTTACTAAAGGAACCTCTATATAACTATTCCACAAAAAATTTACTAACAAATTAACAGTACAAACAATACTCAAAAGAGAAAAACATTGTAACTAAACAAGAAAGCAAAGTTGAAAAATCTCCACAAGAACATAATTACATATTTACAGACAAATAATATGCTAATCACAATGGCCAATTCATTGAAACAGCGGGCCAAGAAATCTTATGTTATTATATATGCTTGGCTTGGTTCCCATTATTACAGACCTTAAAAATAAAATTAATTTCCTTTAAAAATGCAGCCAGTGCTGAATGGTCATCAGGAGACTCGGGCTCCACTTCTGCGTCAGCTATTCAGTTTCTAGATTAAGTTTTTTCATCTGTAAAATTAAAAAGTATCTCCAAAGCTTTTAGGATTCACTTATTCATTCAACAGATCTTTACCAAGCATCTACGATGTTCCAGGCAGATATTCTGCTGCTGTACTAAGAATACAGATGTGAAAAAAAAACATGGCCACCCTAACTATTCCCGGTGCTAAGATGGTACCATAGAATGATTCTGTACTTATTCTCTATTCTATGGTTCTGCACTTTAGACTGTTTTCTAATTCAAACTGGCCCTTGCTTTCAACTTCATTTAAATTTTAATATATGTCTTTTAAAATACTCCTGTATCATTTTCTTGAAAACATTCCACTGCACTGTTAAAGAACAACAACAAAAAAATTAGTCGTCACCTCAACTAGCAGAAAAGTTTAGCAAACTTACAGGAAAGAGGTGGGAATTAGTAATTTAATATCCATAACTATGTTTAGCTCATAAGCAATATTAAAATATATCTGGATTTTTACTTTGCTTGATCTTTGACTTAAAAACACACATAGAAGAAGAAAATACAAAAATATCCTGAGAATACCATGCACTGATCATATTTCTGAGGCACCATTCTTCTGTGAAAGAAAGAAGTAAAAATAAAAAAGGAAGTAAGAGTAAAGAAAGTGAAGGAGAGAAAATGCTATTTGCTCCAGACAAAATGACTAACAAATAGAGAAAGACTAGAGTTTTTATATAAAAACTCAAGGAGAAAACAAAAACATAACTTTGGCTAAAGGTGCAGAGATACTTTTGGAAATAAGCCAAGAATAACAGACTCTAATAGTTAGTACTGTGTACATGTGTACATGAAAATCATTAATATCAGGTTGTATAAAGTTTATTAACACTAGGCTGATGCTGGAGCTATTCTATTTATAGAGATAACCAAAACAGGCAACAAGGAATCAATGACATGACAATACCATCCACCCCCTAATACTTCTTAAGCAACAACTTTAGGATATTAGCTTTATATCCGTATATTTAAAAGATATAAAACCAGAGGAGAAGCCAAGATGGCAGAATAGAAAGCACTGAGCTCAGCATCTCCCATGGGCACATAAAATTTACAGCTACTTACAGAGCAACTATTGATGAGAAAAACCTGGAGACTAGCAGCAAAGTTCTTCTGCAACTAAAGATATAAAACAGGAACAACAACGAGATTGGTAGGACGGATACAAACATGGAGCAATATCTGCAAATCAATGTGATGAATGGCATTAACAAATTAACAAAGATAAAAATCCTATGACCATCTCAAGAGATATGGAGAAAGAGCTTTTGACAAAATCAACATATACTTATGGTAAAAACTTTGCAAAGTGCATGTAGAGAGAATGTCATTTCAACATTATAAAGATCATATATAATAAGACTATAGCTAACATCATACTCAGTGGTGAAAAGTTGAAAGCATGTCCTCCAAGATCAGGAGTAAAACAAAGATAGCCACAGTAATCAGACAAGAAAAAGAAATAAAATGAATCCAAATTAGAAAAGAAGTAAAATTGTCACTATTTACAGATAACATGATACTAAATATAGAAAATCCTAAAGATGCCATTAAAAACTGCTAGAACTCATCAATGTATTTGGTAAGGCTGCAGGATACAAAATTGCCCTATCAAATGCCAATAGCATATTTTACACTATTAAAGCTAATAACTCTAAAATTTATATGTAACCACAGAAGATACTGACTAGCTAAAGCAATTGTGAGAAAGAGGAATAAAGCTGGAGGTATTTGGTGCCCTAATTTCAAACTATACTACAAAACTACAGTACTCAAAACAGTATGGAACTGATATAAAAACAGATACACAGATCAATAAACATGGAACAGAGAGCCCAGAAACGAACCCACACTTATATGGGCAATTAATCTATGACACAGGAGGCCAAAATATACAATGCAAAAATAAGAAGTCTCTTAAATAAATGGTATTACTAAAACTGAATAGCTACATGCAAATGAATCAAATCAGACTACTTTCTCACACCTTATATAAAAATAAACCTAAAATGGATTAAAAACTTAAATATAAGACCTGAAATCATAAAACTTCTACAAGAAAACATAGGCAATACATTTCTTTACATAGGTCTTAGATTTTTTTTTTTTTTTTGTCTATGCCACCACCCTCCAGGCAAGGGAAACAAAAGCAAAAAATAAACAAATGGGACAAAACCAAACTAAAAAGCTTCTGCAAAGTGAAGGATGTCAACAAAACAAAAAGGCCACCTACTAAATGGGGAAGATATTTGCAAATGATACATATGACAAGGGATTAATATCCTAAATATACCAAGAACTCATCCATGCAGAAAGCAAACAATCCAATTTAAAAACGTGCAGAAGACCTGAATAGACATTTCTTCAAATGTGACATAAAGATGGCCATGAAAAGATGTTCAACATCACGAATCCTCAGGGAAAAGTAAATAAAAAGTGCAATGAGACATCACCTTATACCTGTTACAACTATCAAACCAACAACAATAACCAGGGTTGACAAGGATGTGGAGAAAAGGAAACCCTCATGCATCAATTGGTGGGAATGTAAATTTGTGTGGTCACTAAATAAAACAGTACTAAGAATCCTCAAAATTTAAAAATAAAACTATCATACAATCCAGCAATTCCATTCTTGGGTACTTATCTAAAGAAAATGAAAGCACTCATTTGAAATGATATATGCACCCCTATGTTCATAACAACAGTATTTAAAATAGCCAAGAAATGGAAGCAACCTAAGTGTCCATCAACAGATGAATGGGTAAAGAAGTTGTGTTTACATGTACAATGGAGTATTGCTGCTGCTGCTAAGTCACTTCAGTAGTGTCCAACTCTGTGCGACCCCACAGATGGCAGCCAACCAAGCTCCACCGTCCCTAGGATTCTCCAGGCAAGAACACTGGAGTGGGTTGCCATTTCCTTCTCCAGTGCATGAGAGGGAAAAGTGAAAGTGAAGTCGCTCAGTCGTGTCCGACTCTTAGCGACCCCATGGACTGTAGCCTACCAGGGTCCTCCGTCCATGGGATTTTCCAAGCAAGAGTACTGGAGTGGGGTGCCATTGCCTTGCTGAACTGTAAAAAGAATGAAAGCTTCCCTTTTGCAACAACATAGATTAAACTAGAGAATATTATGCTATGTGAAATAAGCCAGAGAAAGACAAATGCCATATAATTTCACTTAGATGTGGAATAAAAAAAACAAAACAAATGAATAACTAAACAGAAACAGTCACAGATACAGAAAACAAACAGGTATATGCCATAGAAGAGGGGAGTAGGGGTAAGAAAGATAGGTGAAGGAGATTAGGAGGTAAAAATTTTCAGTTACAAAATAAATGAGGCACAATTATGAAATGCACAGTGTAGGGAACTTTGTGTTGTTCAGTCACTCAGTTGTATCCAGCTCTTTGCGACCCCATGGACTGCAGCACATAAGGCTCTTCTGTCCTTCAGTTTCTTCCAGAGTTTGATCAAACTCATGTCTATTGAGTCGATGATGCCATCCAACCACCTCATCCTCTGTTGCCCCCTCTCCTCCCGCTCTCAATCTTTCCCAGCATCAGGGTCTTTTCCAACGAGTTCGCTCTTTCAATCAGGTGGCCAAAATATTGGAGCTTCAGGCTTCAATGTAAGTCCTTCCAATGAATATTTAGGACTGATTTCCTTTCAGAATGATTAGCTTGATCTCCTTGCTGTCCAAGGGACTCTCAAGAATCTTCTCCAGCACCACAGTTCAAAAGCATCAATTCTTTGGCACTCAGCCTTCTCTGTGGTCCAACTCTCACATCCATACATGATTACTGGAAAAACCATAGCTTTGACTAGACAAACCTTTGTAGGCAAAGTAATGTCTCTGCTTTTTAATATGCTGTCTAGATTTGTCATAGCTTTTCTTCCATGGAGCAAGCATCTTTGAATTTCATGGCTGCAGTTGCCATCTGCAGTGATTTTGGAGCCCGAGAAAAGAAAGTCTGTCACTGTTTCCATTTTTTCCCCATCTATTTTCCATGAAGTGATGGGACCAGATGCCATGATCTTCATTTTCTGAATGTAAAGTTTAAAGTAAGCTTTTTCACTCTCCTCTTTCACTGTCTTCAAGAGGCTATTCACTTCCTCTTCGCTTTCTGCCATAAGGGTAGTGTCATCTGCATATCTGAGGTTGTTGATATTTCTCCTGGCAATCTTGATTCCAGCTTGAGCTTCATCCAGCCCAACATTTCACGTGATGTACTCTGCACATAAGTTAAATAAGCAGGGTGACAATATACAGCCTTTATGTACTCCTTTCCCAATCTGGAACCAGTTCATTGTTCTATGTCCAGCTCTAACTGTTGTTTCTTGACCTGCATACAGGTTTCTCAGGAGGCAGGTAAGGTGGTCTGGTATTCCCATTGCTTTAAGAATTTTCCACAGTTTGTTGTGATCCACACAAACGTCTTGGCATAGTCAATGAAGCAGAAGTAGATGTTTTTCTGAAATTCTCTTGCTTTTTCTATGATACAATGGATGTAAATCATAGACAATTTGATCTCTGGTTCCTCTGCCTTGTCTAAACACAGTTTGAACATCTGGATGTTCTCAGTTCATGTACTATTGAGGCCTAGGTTGGAGAATTTTGAGCATTACCTTGATAGCATGTGAAAGGAGTGCAATTGTGCGGTAGTTTGAACATTCTTTGGCAATGCCCTTCTTTGGGATTGGAATGAAAACTGACCTTTTCCAGTCCTGTGGCCACTGCTGAGTTTTTCAAATATGCTGGTAGATTGAGTGCAGCACTTTAACAGCATCATCTCTTAGGATTTCAAATAGCTCAGCTGGAATTCCATCACCTCTACTAGCATTGCTTGTAATAACGCTTCCTAAGGCCCACTAGACTTCACACTCCAGGATGTCTGGCTATAGGTGGTTGTCTAGGTCATTAAAGCTTTTTTTGTATAGTTCTTCTGTGCATTCCTGCAACCTCTTAATATCTTCTGCTTCTGTAAGGTCCATACCATTTCTGTCCTTTATTGTGCCCATCTTTGCATGAAATGTCCCCTTGGTATCTCTAACTTTCTTGAAGAGATCTTTAGTCTTTCCCATACTATTGTTTCCCTCTATTTCTTTGCATTGATCACTTAGGAAGGTTTTCGTATCTCTCCTTGCTATTCTGTGGAACTCTGCATTCAGATGGGTATACCTTTCCTTTTCTCCTTTGCCTTTTGCCTCTCTTCTCTTTTTCTCTTGGGGATGGTTTTGATCACCACCTCCTGTACAGTTACAAACCTCCATCTGTAGTTCTTCAGGCATTCTGTCTATCTTCCACTGTATAATCATAGTGTAGGGAATACAAGTCAATAATAACGTAGTATCTTTGCATGGTGAACAATAATAACGAGACTTCTTGAGATGATCAGTCTGTAATGTATAGAAATATTAAATCACTATGTTGTACACCAGGAACTAACATAATGATGTATATCAATTATACTTCCAAAATAAACTCATAGAAAAAAAGAGATCAGATTTGTGGTTACCAGTGGTAGGAGGTAGAGACAGGGAGGGAGAATTGTATGATAACAATCAAAAGGTACAAACTTTCAGTTATAAGATAAATAAGTACTAGGGATGTAAAATATAACATAATAAATATAATTAACACTGCTTTATGTTATATATGAAAGTTAAGACAGTAAATCTTAAGAGTTCTTATCAGGAGGGAAAAATGTCTTTTCATTTTCTTTTTTTGTTTCTATATGATAATAGGTGTTTACTAAACTTATTGTGGTAATCATTTTGTGATTTATAGAAGTCAAAACAATATTGTCTACCTTAAACTTATACAATGCTGTATGTCAGTTATATCTCAATAAAACTGGATGGAAAAAAAAAAGCCTGAAACAACAACAAATAAGATAACCTTTAGACTGCAACAAAACACTACCAAAAATTAAAAGAAAGAAAAGATGAAACCACAGAAACTTTAAAACCCTGCCTTCAACAATTCAATCTTGGGAAAGAAGACTTTATATAAACTGCTACAGTTTTTCTTTATAGAAGGCTTTCAAGACTGAAGTGCTTTAAATATCGTGATTTTTCTATTTAATTTGAAGGAAACTTGATATTTCCCCTTATATGCATGGGGGAAATTTTTTAAAATAAATGTTTCTATAAAGGGTTAAAGAAGCTATGTTGGAGAAAAACTTCTTTAAAACAAAAATAATCAATTCCCAGTCAATCTGATAGAAAAGTCATTCTTAACATAAAACTAACTCTCTTTTTTCTTTCCTACTTTTCTGGTAGTGTGACATGAGAAATTTTACATTGTGAGTTCTACAGTATAGGTTACCTTGCATATGCTATATCTAACATACTTTAGTTAAACAGAAAAATTAAATATAGAGTAATTTTTAAGCAACTTTTTAGGGATAAACTGAGAGTTTATGTGCAAGGAGTTGTTAGTTTTAATTACATCAGAGAGAGAAATAGACCACATTTCCTGAGGTTTAAGGGAGAAAAAAATCCACTTCAAGAGGTACCATCACTAATGGCTATCCTAAATTGTAAATCTATAAGCTTTGAGGGCAGAGGTGAATGAAACCCTACTGTTTTCCCCAGATTATTCACAGAGTTAGTAATATAATTTGGCAATGAGTCTTAAGGTTATCAGAAATTTCAAGTCCCTTGCTCATAAGTTATCGTCAAGCATCCTTGTTTATAGCAGCTTAATGACAAGCAGCAGTGAAATGTAAATTCTTTTTCCCTGACGGCAGGGGGTATAGGAAGAGAATTCAGATGAAGAACATATTTTACATCACCAGAGCTGACAAATGTGAAAAATGTGCCAGGCGGACTCCACAAGCTACAATTTTTGTAATTAGAAATGCTGAAACTTTTCAATGGGGAAGGCTACATTTGAGGTTTTTAAACAAAACAAAGGAACTATTTTTCTTATTGAGCAATTTTGTTTTTATTTATGACTTTTTCTTATTGGAAAAAGGACTGACTTTATATTCATTGAGTAATCTATCTAGATTCATGATGTATATGGTAGAAAACAAGAATATCCTTAAGGAGTCATATCTTACCTTGTTTGTAAGTTAAAAATGAGAGTAAAGAATCATTTGTTCAAAAAAGTTTTAATAAACATCTACCTCATGCCAAGCGCCAGTCACAGCCATGAGGATATACAGAGTTAACAGCAGAGCTATTTTATTTACTGATTCATTTATTCAAATACTTAAAAGTTATACTCATCACTTAATGTCAAGGCCTGGACAAGATATTCAAGATATAAAACAATACCACAGAGCCAAGTGTCTAACCGCTGGAGATGGGAGTTATAAATATGGGGAGACACTAGAATGAATCCTGGGGTGTTGGATTTCAATGGAATAACTAATACGAATTCTTCATTAGATACAGAACTTTAACTTAGACACAGACATAGATATATACATACACACATATTTTCTAGCTCAGTCTATGAGATCTGAAACTTGAGAGGATCTAGAACCAAATGACACATTAGTAGCAATGAGCAAACCAATAACCCAGATTTTAGTTTTTAAATGCCATTCACCATTAAAAGGAACAGGGTAACTTAGAAAAAGGCTGAGTCCAGGGCTGGGACAACGTAAGGACACAAAGAACTTAGGAATCTTGCTATACCAGAAAGTAAAAAATTCTCGAAGAACAATAAAGACACACCAAAAAGGACAGAGGAGTGGTATGTCTCATTGGCCAAACCCAAAGTGATCCAACCATCAAAATAATTAATGACAGTAATGTAATATAACTCCTTGAGTAAAATAAGAATCTATAAGTTTGAAATAATATAATTTAAAAATAAATCAGAAAAAAAGAACCTCTTCCTTAGAGCAGAATGCCAACTAATAAATATGGAAGGATGGAATGATGGATGCTTACAGCTATTGGGTGAAACTTTGATGAACAGTAAGATTATTTACAGTTTCAAAGTACTTCCCACAAGTTACATATTAACTACAAAGGAAAAACAGTAGTTTACAGTGGAGAAACCTAGTGGATAGAATTTAAACAAGTGAAAATTAGTAATATTTGTGCAAACTGGTATCATGTGCTACTGATACTAAGAGGGGTACAACCTACGTTCTATTGCTTTCCTGACAATACTATAAAACCTCAATCTACTCATGAGGACACATTAGACAAATCCAAATTGAGGGATATTCTATAACATAATTGACCTCTACTCTCTTAGGTTAAGGTCAAAAAAGGAAAACAAAGGCTAAAGAACTGTTCCATACTGATGGAAGCTGATGAGACATGAAAACTACAGCTGACCCTTGAACAAAGCAGATGTTAATCTGCATATAACAATAGTTATAGTTGGCACCTCATATCTGCAGCTTCTCTGCATGGATCATAGATTGTGCAGTACTACAGTATTTGCTATTGAAATATATCTGGACCCACAAAGTTCAATTCTACAAAAATGGAATGTTTAATCCTGGATTAAACACTTGAGGAAAAATAGCTACAAAAATACCATTAAGACAATGGACATATTTCAATATGGAATAGCGATTAGAAAATAGTACTATGTCAAGGTTAAATTTCCTGATTTTGATAAGTGCACTGTACTTTATATAAGGGAATGTTCTTCTTAGGAACTACATATTGAAGTATAATACTTAGGGGTAAAAGGTCACCATACTGGCAACATTTTCTCAAATAGTTCATAAAAACATTATGCACATATAAAAATTTTACAGTTAGAAAACAATTGGTAAAATTG
This sequence comes from Okapia johnstoni, assembly GCA_024291935.2. Taxonomy (NCBI): domain Eukaryota; kingdom Metazoa; phylum Chordata; class Mammalia; order Artiodactyla; family Giraffidae; genus Okapia; species Okapia johnstoni. The sequence goes on from CM044322.1 coordinate 50,988,052, forward strand.
GATAAACAGTATATGGGATTTCCTAGTGATCATTTTGTAACTCTTCTTTAAGTGTGAGTTGACAGCAAAATAAAAAGTTTTCAACAAACACTAACAGCTAATTCATTCATGAATGCAGTCATTCAGTTAACAGTTATGATTGTACTATTCCTCAAAGGTGATGCTGTGAAAGTGCTGCACTCGATATGCCAGCAAATTTGGAAAACTCAGCAGTGGCCACAGGACTGGAAAAGGTCAGTTTTCATTCCAATCCCAAAGAAAGGCAATGCCAAAGAATGCTCAAACTACCGCACAATTGCACTCATCTCACACGCTAGTAAAGTAATGCTCAAAATTCTCCAAGCCAGGCTTCAGCAATATGTGAACTGTGAACTTTCAGATGTTCAAGCTGGTTTTAGAAAAGGCAGAGGAACCAGAGATCAAATTGCCAATATCCGCTGGATCATCGAAAAAGCAAGAGAGTTCCAGAAAAACATCTCTTTCTGCTTTATTGACTATGCCAAAGCCTTTGACTGTGTGGATCACAATAAACTGTGGAAAATTCTGAAAGAGATGGGAATGCCAGACCATCTGACCTGTCTCTTGAGAAACCTGTATGCAGGTCAGGAAGCAACAGTTAGAACTGGACATGGAACAACAGACTGGTTCCGAATAGAAAAAGGAGTACGTCAAGGCTGTATATTGTCACCCTGCTTATTTAACTTATATGCAGAGTACATCATAAGAAACGCTGGGCTGGAAGAAACACAAGCTGGAATCAAGATTGCCGGGAGAAATATCAGTAACCTCAGATATGCGGATGACACCACCCTTATGGCAGAAAGTGAAGAAGAACTGAAGAGCCTCTTGATGAAAGTGAAAGAGGAGAGTGAAAAAGTTGGCTTAAAGCTCAACGTTCAGAAAACTAAGATCATGGCATCTGGTCCCATCACTTCATGGGAAATAGATGGGGAAACAGTGGAAACAGTGTCAGACTTTATTTTTTGGGGCTCCAGAATCACTGCAGATGGTGATTGCAGCCATGAAATTAATAGACGCTTACTCCTTGGAAGGAAAGTTATGACCAACCTAGACAGCATATTTAAAAGCAGAGACATTACTTTGCCAATAAAGGTCAGTCTAGTCAAGGCTAAGGTTTTTCCAGTGGTCATGTATGGATGTGAGAGTTGGACAGTGAAGAAAGCTGAGCGCCGAAGAATTGATGCTTTTGAACTGTGGTGTTGGAGAAGACTCTTGAGAGTCCCTTGAACTACAAGGAGATCCAATCAATCCATCCGAAAAAAGATCAATCCTGGGTGTTCATTGGAAGGACTGATGTTGAAGCTGAAACTCCAATACTTTGGCCACCTCATGCGAAGGGTTGACTCATTGGAAAAGACCCTAATGCTGGGTAGGATTGGGGGCAAGAGGAGAAGGGGAAGACAGAGGATGAGATGGTTGGATGGCATCACCGACTCGATGGACATGGGTTTGGGTAGACTCCGGGAGGTGGTGATGGACAGAGAGGCCTGGCATGCTGCAATTCATGGGGTCGCAAAGAGTCGGACACGACTGAGCGACTGAACTGAACTGATACGTCAGATAGTGGACAAAAGTAGAAAACAAGATTCCTACCCTTTAGGACATCCCAGTTCTAAAAAAGTTGCTCAGCCTTTCAGAAAAACAGGTTGTAGAATTATCTTATTACCCTCTTTTAATGTAGCCAAAATACCTCGTGAGGAAAATGTATTACGAAGGACTAGAACATTTTCCCCATTATGCTAGAAGTTATATAATAAACACCCCTGAAAAATAAATAAGTCTGTATCCTGAGAATTTCTGCTTTAAAAAATATTTGAGTTGTAATGTAATCTACATTACAATAACATTACTAAACAATTAGGGGGTATAGCTTGCTTTATTAACGTCAAATATTATGTTTAAATGCCAAATTAATCAGTCATTGTGATTTGAAAGAACAATAACATAATTATCAGGAACAATAAATGATGAAAAGGTGAAAACATATTTGTGAAGTAGAGGGACTTTAGGTGTTAACTGGAAACAAAAAGTGATAAAGGAGACATAAAAGAATAAAAGGACAGAACTGAAGAAATATATTTCAGTCAACACTTGTTGAACATTTACAAACAGGAGAATTCTTATTTCTCAATCAGATTGGATTTTGGAAAAACTGAGCAAATAGTAGTGACATCACTCAAAAATAAGGCAGAAATAACAGTAGTGAACATTTACTGGGCACTTAGTATATGCTGAGGACTTTATTTCACTTAATCCTCATAGCAACCCCCATTAGATAGGAACAATAGCCCCCTTATACAGATGAGGAGAGCAGGTTTAGGAAGAGACGCTAAGCAACATGATTAGTAAGTGACAGAGATGGGATTCAAATCTAGGTCTGTCTAACGCAAAAGCCATGCTTTTAAACATTATATAATCCACTTTTCAAAGAAGTATGAGGGTGATTTCGGTCAAAATATCTGAAAGTCTTCTATATGCACGTACTATGATAGACACTGAATAGGTAGTGAGCAAAAGCAACAACATAATCCTTGATTTCACAGAAGTTAGAGCCTACAATATGTAACTCACTGGAGCAACACTGAAAAATTAGTAGCCTTCTTTACAGTGAAATATGTTATCACTACTTAGAAGTTACAATAAAAACAACCACCAATGACTTAAAAGTCTTGGGGAAAAGTATTCTCAGAATTAAATTCAGCATCACCATAAAACAAAGAGAACTTAGTGGCTTTCATAGCATCACCTTTTATGATTTGAAATAGCTCAACCTAGACATCATATTAAAAAGCAGAGACATTACTTTGCCAACAAAGGTCCATCTTGTCAAGGCTATGGTTTTTCCAGTAGTCACGTATGGATGTGAGAGTTGGACTATAAAGAAAGCTGAGCACAGAAGAATTAATGCTTTTGAACTGTGGTGTTGGAGAAGACTCTTGAGAGTCCCTTGGACTGCAAGGAGATCCAACCAGTCCATCCTAAAGGAGATCAGTCCTGGGTGTTCATTGGAAGGACTGATGTTGAAGCTGAAACTCCAGTACTTTGGTCACTTGATGCGAAGAGCTGACTCATTTGAAAAGACCCTGATGCTGGGAAAGATTGAGGGCAGGAGAAGGGGACGACAGAGGATGAGATGGTTGCATGCATTGCATCAGTGACTCAATGTACATGAGTTTGGGTAAACTCCGGGAGTTAGTGATGGACAGGGAGGCCTGGCGTGCTGCAGTTCATGGGGTTGCAAAGAGTCGGAGATGACTGAGCGACTGAACTGAACTGAACTAAGTTTGTCATGGCTCTTCTTCCAAAAAGCAAGCGTCTTTGAATTTTATGGCTGCAGTGATTCTGGAGCCCAAGAAAATAGAGTCTGTCACTGTTTCCACTGTTTCCCCATCTATTTGCCATGAAGTGATGGGACCGGATGTCATGATCTTTGTTTTTTGAACGTTGAGTTTTAAGTCAGCTTTTTTAGGTCTCATTTTTTGTTAGTCCAGCTGTAGTCTGTTGAAATTTAAAATATGAGAATAATCAGCATAGTGGATAAATGAATAAAAACTGAAAGGTTTGCTGACTGTTTCCCAAGAGGGTTCCAAAATTGTATTATCTTAGTGTGACTTTGGTCTGGTGGTGTGTCAGCATCCTAAAAGCAGATATTTCTCCTGAGGAGACTTTACCAAGGTATATATAGACCAATATACATGGAGTTTCTCTTGGGCTTCCCTGGTGGCTCAGATGGTAAAAAATCTGCTTGCCATGTGGGAGACCTAGATTTGATCCCTGGGTCAGGAGGATCCCCTGGAGAAGGGGACCCACTCCAGTATTCTTACCTAGAGAATTCCACAGGCAGAAAAGCCTGGTGGGCCACAGTCTATGAATCATAGAGTTGGACATGAGTGATGACTAACACTTTTCAATTTTTCACTTTAAAGGGAATAAATAGGATGCGTTTTCTAGGTAGCATACCTGTGTAAGAAGCTGTCATCATCAGGAGATTTCTCAGAGAGCAAGAGGATGTAAAGAAAGGAGCTGGTTACAGGAAATAGATATTCAGCAATAAAAGTAAATATGGTGGGTTGACCACATGCTTCATTTTCTGCTTCACACTGAAATGACTAGTAGAATGGAGAGGTGACAACAATAGAAGAAAGTTGAACAAAATTCTGAAAGATATAAAGTGGATGGACTGGTATTTCCTGATTTAGGAGAGCGGAGAGTATAGAATCCTAAACATTTGAAGGTTGGAAGCAAATAAGAAACAGAGTAATTGAAGAGCAAAGCCCTGGAAAACTACAGAAATTGAGACTACCAGGCATTTTTGAAGGCAGGCATGCTGATGGAATGGAAAACAGGAGACATGTTTGAAAATTATATGAGGAAGAATAAAGTTCTTCGGCTCCTGTTTTTGCCACATGCTCCAGGTGACTGCCCTTTCCCATGCCACTGGAAAACTAGAGGTGTATGTTCTAGAATCGTTGAATTGGGCATAGTTAAGAACAGGCACATATACCTGTTATGTGCTTGGCACTGTTATAGGTATTGGGGGTATGTTAGCGATCAAAAGCAGACTAACCAAATTTTGTTTTTGTGAGAGGAGATAAACAATAAATGGTAGACACAATAGTGGAGAAGGCAATGGCACCCCACTCCAGTACTCTTTTGACTCAAAAATCCCATGGATGGAGGAGCCTGGCAGGCTTCAGTCCATGGAGTCGCTGAGTCCGACACGACTGAGATATAAGGAAATGGCAACCCATTCCAGAGTTCTTACCTGGAGAATTCCAGGGACGGGGGAGCCTGGTGGGCTGCAGTCTATGAGGTCACACAGAGTCGGACACGACTGAAGCAGCTTAGCAGCAGCAGCAGCAGCAGACACAATAGTGATTTGTACTGTGCATTAGAAGGTGATAAACACTTATGGAAAAAGAAAATAGGATAGGGTAAGGAAGAAAATTAGAGATATCAAGGGAACATTTCATGCAAAGATGGGCTCGATAAAGGACAGAAATGGTATAGACCTAACAGAAGCAGAAGATATTAAGAAGAGGTGGCAAGAATACACAGAAGAACTGTACAAAAAAGATCTTCATGACCCAGATAATCACGATGGTGTGATCACTCACTTAGAGCCAGACATCCTGGAATGTGAAGTCAAGTGGGCCTTAGAAAGCATCACTACAAACAAAGCTAGTGGAGGTGATGGAATTCCAGTTCAGCTATTTCAAATCCTGAAAGATGATGCTGTGAAAGTGCTGTACTCAATATGCCAGCAAATTTGGAAAACTCAGCAGTGGCCACAGGACTGGAAAAGGTCAGTTTTCATCCCAGTCCCAAAGAAAGGCAATGCCAAAGAATGCTCAAACTACGACACAATTGTACTCATCTCACACGCTAGTAAAGTAATGCTCAAAATTCTCCAAGCCAGACTTCAGCAATACATGAACCATGAACTTCCAGATGTTCAAGCTGGTTTTAGAAAAGGCAGAGGAACCAGAGATCAAATTGCCAACATCCACCGGATTATCAAAAAAGCAAGAGAGTTCCAAAAAAACATCTACTTCTGCTTTATTGACTATGTCAAAGCCTTTGACTGTGTGGATCACAATAAACTGTGGAAAATTCTGAAAGAGATGGGAATGCCAGACCATCTGACCTGTCTCTTGAGAAACCTGTATGCAGGTCAGGAAGCAACAGTTAGAACTGGACATGGAGCAACAGACTGGTTCCAAACAGGAAAAGGAGTACGTCACGGCTGTATATTGTCACCTTGCTTTTTTAACTTATATGCAGAGTACATCATGAGAAACGCTGGGCTGGATGAAGCACAAGCTGGAATCAAGATTGCTGGGAAAAATATCAATAACCTCAGATATGCAGATGACAACACCCTTATGGCAGAAAGTGAAAAAGAACTAAAGAGCCTCTTGATGAAAGTGAAAGAGGAGAGTGAAAAAGTTGGCTTGAAGCTCAACGTTCAGAAAACTAAGATCATGGCATCCAGTTCCATCACTTCATGGGAAATAGATGGGGAAACAGTGGCTGACTATTTTTGGGGGCTCCAAAATCACTGTAGATGGTGACTGCAGCCATGAAATTAAAAGACGCTTACTCCTTGGAAAGAAAGTTATGACCAGCCTAGACAGCATATTAAAAAGCCAGAGACATTACTTTGTCAACAAAGGTCCGACTAGTCAAGGCTATGGTTTTACCACTAGTCATGTATGGATGTGAGAGTTGGACTATAAAGAAAGCGGAGCACCAAAGAATTGATGCTTTTGAACTGTGGTGTTGGAGAAGACTCTTGAGAGTCCCTTGGACTGCAAGGAGATCCAACCAGTCCATCCTAAAGGAGATCAGTCCTGGGTGTTCATTGGAAGGACCGATGTTGAAGCTGAAACTCCAGTACTTTGGCCACTTGACGCGAAGAGCTGACTCATTTGTAAAGACCCTGATGCTGGGAAAGATTGAGGGCAGGAGAAGAAGGGGACGACAGAGGATGAGATGGTTCCATGGCATCAGCGACTCAATGGACATGAGTTTGGGTAAACTCCGGGAGTTGGTGATGGACAGGGAGGCCTGGCGTGCTGCAGTTCATGCAGTCGCAGAGAGTTGGAGACGACTGAGCAACTGAACTGAACTGAACTAGGCTAGTCGTAAGTTTGTTTCCAAGGAGTAAGCGTCTTTTAATTTCATGGCTGCAATCACCATCTGCTGTGATTTTGTAGTCCCAAAAAATAAAGTCAGCCACTTTTTCCACTGTTTCCCCATCTATTTCCCATGAAGTGATGGGACCGGATGCCATGATCTTAGTTTTCTGAATGTTGAGCTTTAAGTCAACTTTTTCACTCTCCTCTTTCACTTTCATCAAGAGGCTCTTTAGTTCTTCTTCACTTTCTATCAATAACCTCAGAGATGCAGATGACAAACCTAGACAGCATATTAAAAAGCAAGACAATACTCTGCCTACAAAGGTCCGTACAGTCAAAGCTATGGTCTTTGCAGTAGTCATGTGCAGATGTGGGAGCTGGACCATGAAGGCTGAGCACCAAAGATCTGATGCTTTCAAACCATGGTGCTGGAGAAAACTCTTGATCCCCTTGGACAGAAAGGAGATCAAACCAGTCAATCCTAAAGGAAATCAACCCTGAATATTCATTGGAAGGACTGCTGAAGCTGCTAACGCGCTAATACTTTGGCCACCAGATGCAAAGAACCAACTCATTGGAAAAGACCCTTATGCTGGGAAAGATTGAAGGCAGGAGGAGAAGTGGACGCCAGAGGATGAGATGGTTGGATGGCATCATTGACCCAATGGACATGGGTTTGAGCAAACTCTGGGAAACGGTGAAGGACAGAGATGTCTGGTGTGTTGCAGTCCATGGGGTCGCAAAGAGTTGGACACAACTTAGTGACTGAACAACAACAAAAAAGAACTAGAAGTTAAATGTAAGTAGATAGGCACATGGGTGAACACATGAACAGACTGGACAGGTAATTTATAATAAATATACAATCTACCGTGTGCTGAATACCAAATATGCCCTAGGCCTTATATAGGGCATATTTTTATATCTACCATATTATTAATCCTCATACTAACTCTATAATGTATTATTCCATTTTATAAATGAAAAATCAGACTCACAGATCTTCTATCACTGACCTAAGGTTACAGAGCCAGCTAAGATAAAGCCGGAACTGTCCGATTCTAAATTCTATGATTTGTACAAACTGCTTTTTCAGTATCAATTTGCTGTTGTTGTTAGTTAATCACTTAGTTGTGCCTGATTCTTTTGCAACCTCGTGTACTGTAGCCCAACAGGCTCCTCTGTCCATGGATTTTTCTAGGCAAGATTACTGGAGTAGGTTGCCATTTCCTCCTCCAGGGAATCTTTCCAAATCAAAGATGGGACCATAATCTCTAATCTATTATCCCATTTCACAAATGAAAAAACTGAGACTCAAAGACTTTCCATCATTGACCTAAGGACAGAGCCAGCTGAGATAACGTCAGAACTGTCCAATTTCAAATTTTATGATCTGTATTTTGTATACACTATTTTTCAGTATCAATTAAAACAGGTTAAAATGCAGTGTGACTCTGATTTTAACAATATGGTAATGGTGATAACATTTTGAATGTTTTTGAAAGTTCTACTAATTTTATAACAAGAATTCGAAAAAACATAAAAACATATTGTCTATGCTAATTCAACATTCTGTCCCCGCAAGTGGCATCAAAGGATATCTTGTGGTAGCAAACAGCTGCTTCCCACGACACCAACTTCAAAAACTTGGGGAAAATCCCTAATACATCCTTATTTTTCCTTAAAACCCTACTGTAAGCCTGTCTTCCATTGTATTATGTCTATCATCAAGTTCCTATCTATATTAGCCCTAAAACAAAGCCTAGTTATGTCAGTGTGAAAAAGGCCCACTATCTCCAGTTGCTGGAATTTCAGGCACATTATCACTGGCTTCTCATGGGAAAAAGGCAAACACTGCCTTTAAGTTCAGAAAAAGAAAATTAAAAACAGTAAAGCAGCCATACCTGGATTAGTAATGAATGACAGCAACACAGCTTGGAACTATTAGTTTCATCTGGGCCGGAAGGAATCTCAGTGGAGGAATTTTTGGCTGCAGCTCTGCTATTTGCTGAGAATTTTGAAAATTAAACACTGATCCACTAAAAATGGAATGTGCCTATGCATATCACAGTAACATGTAGGCAGCTGCAGCCAAAGCTTTATATGAGATCTAATAAAGGACTCCATGTCAGAACAGTTTTCAATTTTTCCAATTGAACGCAATAAAAAAATAAATGACAGTGATGGGGCTCAAAATATTCACACCCTGGAGCTGCCAAGCTAAATAATTTAATATCTTTTTGAACAGAAAAGCCTTTTCCCCCAGGACATATTTTTCAAAATATTAAATGTTCTGTTAGTTTAGCTTTCCCCTCACAAGCAGCTGCATTCTTTTGTTTGAAACTGGAGAACGATGGTCTCGCCTCTCCTCTAATTGGAGGAAAATTCCAAGCACATTTGATAGAAAGCATTCAAATCACATACTATTACAGCTTATAAATTATGGTACTCTAATACTATGCAAAATTTGAATAAGTCAAAATATCTTCAAAAGGTAGGGAGAAAAACATGTTTTGAAAATAAAAAGGAGGAAGCATTTTACACTGCAAAATTAAGCTAGTTATCTCTCTAAGTTTTGTTTCATTAAGCATGGAAAGCACTTAGCAACCAACTAAGATTCACTGTGAAAAGCAGAAAGCCCTGACATAATGAGGACTTCATCCTTGACAAGTATGGTGACATGGAGCTATCTACCAGTACACAACAATTTTTCCACGTGCTAATCCTGTGAAGGTTAAGACTCATTATTGGCTAAAATATGTTGCTTTCTAAATAGTTCAGCGTGTTAGTTACTTCTACATATATTCTTAATGAAGATAATATATTTTCCCATTTAATTAGGTAATTTAAGAACATAACTTTCAGAGCTTTCAAATATTAATTGTTTACATCTATCATCTCTAACTGATATTATACAGCTCCCACAGTGTGGAAAGTTCAAGTGTTGTATTTCTTTTTCTTATTTCCCTTTGCACAAGAGGGCTGCGTGAGGAGAGGGGCAGGGGAGGAATGGCAGAAAGAGAAAAGCAGATGGGAGTCCAGCTGAAAGGTCTTAATGAGGCTCCTTTTCATTTGGAATCCACTAGAGTTGGTATACAAACCCTCTATCTCAGGAAGGTTCTGTAGTAAAGTTCTTTGTTTTGCTTTGCATCTGCCCCCTAGCTAAGGGTGGAGGGACACAGGCAGAGACTTCTCCCTTCTCAACAAACCTACTTCCACTGAGAGCCCCAAGGGTTCTCTAAGGAGTCCATAAGCTCCAAAGCCAAGTTTGAAAATGATTTCGACTGAACTGCCTCAGTTCCCCAGGAAACAATAGAATTGTTGGCATTCTAGAGAAGCCACTCTCCTATTGCCTCAAATCTTGATTATCTCAAGAAGCTGGGGTTATCTTACCTCCTTAACACTCAGATTTCAAAGCACAATCTTCTGGGTAGCCATTTACAATGAAGAAAAAAAAAAAAAAACGAAACACTGGATCAGAATATTTAGGTTCCGCAGTAAGATCCCCCTCTAATCAACTATTACAAAAGGAGGGCAATAAAGCACTTCACTTTACACCTGAAAAGTGAAAGCATCAGACTAATTTTGGTGATGTTAAAATTATTCCTTAGAGCCCAGGGTTCAGAGCTACTTCCAAAACAGGAACTCTAGGACCTCAGCTTCTATGATTCAGCCTTGTTTAAATGATCTACTAGTTAGGGAAACACAATGATGAAAAATAATAAAGCTCTTCCAGCCTTACTTCTCACTATAGGCTGTGGCCAACATCTCTTGAATGTGTATCTACATGTTTTCATTTCAGAGCAAATTTTATGTTTCAAGGTACAAAAATTTTTTGGATGACTACAGTGCCTTCTTTGTGGTGCAGCCAAAAATCATGGCCTGCCATAAACTTTATTGCTGCTGCTGCTGCTGCTAAGTCGCTTCAGTCGTGTCTGACTCTGTGCGACCCCATGGACTGTAGCCCACCAGGCTCCGCCGTCCCTGGGATTCTCCAGGCAAGAATACTGGAGTGGGTTGCCATTTCCTTCTCCAGTGCATGAAAGGGAAAAGTGAAAGTGAAGTCGCTCAGTCGTGTCCGACTCTGTGCGACCCCATGGACTGTAGCCTACCAGGGTCCTCCGTCCATGGGATTTTCCAGGCAAGAGTACTGGAGTGGGTTGCCATCGCCTTCTCCGCCTAGCACCTACTAGGCACTCGGTTTACTTTTGTTATGTATGTATATGGCACTGTGTTAGCTAAGTTCCACACAGTTATGACACTTAGGTATTAGCTAAACCAGGACTGGTCACCAGTAATTTTTTAAAGAGAGAGGATGGGTAGGATAGGACATAGGGTTTGTGCTTGTTAATTTGGTTTGATTACTCCTCAGTAGAATCAACACCCTTGAAAATGGGCATTTTTTTTTGAGGTTAGAATAATCATGAGAGAGATGAAAGAAGCACTGTTTTCAAAGGAATATTTTTCTTCTCTAGACTTTTACACACATGATAAGATATATGAAGAATGTGATACTTGGGTATCTCCTTTTCCTAGAGGAGTTCTAAAATTTTCAAGCTGTCGTGATGATTCATGTGAATGCCGATTTTAGTTAAGGAAACAATTTTGGCTCTTTGATCAACTAGAAAAAAATACTAAAAGTCTACATTACTGTTTTGTCATAGTTGACATGCCTTCCTTCAAAGGCTTAATAGAAACCCCAAATGCTTGTCAATTTGGAATATTTTTCCTAATGAATTTATAACTGATTCCAAATATACTTTTTCACTATACAACTGGCTCCAAAATATTGAGTTTCCAGAATATTGAGCTTTGATTCCATAAATAGAAAATAAGAATAAATTCAGAAATATCTTTGTTTTAAATTAAGCTGGCCATTTGTTATAAATATTTGAAACAGGGAAAATAACTTTATGGAATACATAATGTTGTATTTCTAAAACCACTAACATTTTATTAAATGAAGCTGATACATATAAATATGAAATCACAACATAGTAATGTAACAATTGATGAATCACCTGGGAATTAAGTTCCTTTATAATAATTACTATGGTACAAATCTCAGGTGCTCTCTGAGCACAGAAAACAGAATAGTGAGCATTTTTCCATGTGTAGAGAAGTGCCCCAATACCAGTGAGGCAAATGGTCAAAGGCCCAAGAAACCATCTGGAAGGGAGGGTAGCTGCTATATTCCATGGAGCAATGGTTCTCAACCTCGGAGAATTTGTGAAACTCTCTAAAACCCTAGTAAAGAACTATGGAAAAGTGAAAGTGAAGTCACTCAACTGTGTCTGACTCTTTGTGACCCCATGGACTGTAGCCTACCAGGCTTCTCCATCCATGGGATTTTCCAGGCAAGAGTACTGGAGTGGGTTGCCTTTTCCTTCTCCAGTGGATCTTCCCAACCCAGGGATCAAACCCAGGTCTCCAGCATTGTAAGCAGACACTTTACCCTCTGAGCCACCAGGGGCTATGGAAACTGCCCCTTAAAAAAGGCTTCTTCATAAGATTTTATATACAATTTCAGAGGTTCTTTAGGCCCTCTGAAGGGCATCCAAAGATCTCAGGTTTAAGAGCCCCCAAGGCAGAGATACAGGAAGACCTATGAAGGGTAAAAGTGTAGCCACTAGGTCGGTCACACAAAGTAATAGGAGCTGGGAAATTTCCAAAGATAAAATCTTGGGGTAAAGTGGGAGAAAGCTGAGTTAAAAGAAAGAGAGAAAGAGTGAACAACAAAGGAGCGCGTGGAGTAAAAAGAGAAGTGGGAAAATTAGAAAACTAAGAGAAAGGGAAAAATAAAATGAGTAAGCAGAGGAGAGAAGAAAGTTGGAGTGAAAATGCATGAGGGGAGAATGTGTGTTTACCCTGAACTTTATTGCCAGCACTGACCAAGTGCTGCTGCTGCTGCTAAGTTGCATCAGTCATGTCCGACTCTGTGCGACCCCATAGACAGCGGCCCACCAGGCTCCCCCGTCCCTGGGATTTTCCAGGCAAGAGTACTGGAGTGGGGTGCCATTTACCAAGTGCTGCTCAAGTGCTAATAACACACTGAGTAGTTTCCACGTATTCACTCATGTAAGGAGAAGGCAAAGGCACCCCACTCCAGTACTCTTGCCTGGAGAGTCCCATGGACAGAGGAGCCTGGTAGGCTACGGTCCTTGGGGTCGCTAAGAGTCGGACACGACTGAGCAACTTCACTTTCACTTTTCCCTTTCATGCACTGGAGAAGGAAATGGCAACCCACTCCAGTATTCTTGCCTGGAGAATCCCAGGGACGGGGGAGCCTGGTGGGCTGCCGTCTATGGAGTCGCACAGAGTCGGACACGACTGAAGCAACTTAGCAGCAGCACTCACGTAAATCTCCCAACTACTTTAAGGGATCTATTTTATAAATTTCACAGCTCAAGAAACTGAAGCACAGAAAGGTTAACTATACTGTTAACAGACTAAAGGCAGAGCTAGGATTTAAACAGCTTCTTGTCTGCTGCCAAAGCCAGCCTCTACATTTTTTAGCAATACCCACAATACAACCTGTCTTTCTGCCACTTGAAAGGCATTCCTAGACCTCTCATATTTGTATTCCTCTTGAAGAAATTTTCTAGTAATGAAAGTGACACTTTGTTACAGTATCATTTTTAGTAGACGCTGTGTGTGTGCTCTGTGCTTAGTCATTCAGTTGTATCCCACTCTTTGTGACCCCATGGACTGTAGCCTGCCAGGCTCCTCTGTCCACGGGGATTCCCCAGGTAAGAATACTGGAGTGGGTTGCCAGGCTCTCCCCCAGGGGATCCTCCCAACCCAGGGATCGAACCCAGGTATGCTGCATTGCAGGAAGATTCTTTACTGTCTGAGCCACCAGGGAAGCCCAAGAATACTAGAGTGGGTAGCCTATGCTTTCTCCAGGGGACTCTTCCCAACCCAGAAATCAAACCAGGGTCTCCCATATACCAAAATCTAAATTACACTCTCATTAAAGTCTGAAACTGTCATGATTTTATTTTTTATCCCAGCTTTATTAAGAGAGAATTGCCATGTAACATTGCATGTCATGATTTTCATTTCAGCTGAAATGGAACTTTTATTTAGGTTTTTAATCTTAGAAAATTACATAATTACACTTGTCAAAACACTTCAAATGCATTAAAAGGTTATCAAAAATATACAGAAATATGGCCTGCTAACGGTCCACTAATATTTACCTGAATACTCACTACAGTGGTTTGAGCCCCACAACTTCCTGGCATGGTCCATGTTTGTCAGATTGGCTGCCAGCTGTTTCACTTTAGTTATTTTTCACAATACTGTTTTGTTAAAGCTGCCTTCCCAAATCATGGATGTTTTTTAGCTACATTGATCCTGAAAGTTTTATGTTATACAGATTTGGTCTATTGCATCTCGGTATGGTTTTGATTTAGAGGGCCTTTTTTCTATGAATACTAGGTTTACAAGTAACTTCATTCTTCTCAGAGTTTCAGTAATTGGTATTTTTCACATGGTTACCAAGCAAAAAATAGAACGTAGGCATCAAAGCTGGGGGACCCTTTCCTAAAAATGTGTTTCTCTTTTATAAGTGAATGGTGAAAATCATCTTGTCACAGGTGTGGAACATATATAGAACAGATGCTTGGATTTTAAAATTCATTAACTTGATCTTATAAAAACAGAAATCAATTATATGATTTTAGTCACAGAACTACAGGAAGCATTCATCGAAAATAATATTAGAATGAGTACTGAAATCACCATCATTTTGTTAATACATAGTATAGTATATGCATTCACTGTTCAGGATTAAACATGCAGTAAACAGAGTTAAGATCTTTAAAAGCAGAAAATATACAAAAGAAACATTCCAAAAATGTGACTTTTTGTCTTCTTTGTGACATATTATATAAGGTTGTGGGGCTAGGGGTAGAGGGTCAAATAAGCACTTTGAGAAACAGTTCACAGGAAGGTAGCATAAGAACACTGTTTAAATATTCTCATTATCCCATCCTTATGTTTAGGAAAATGTGTGACTGAATGTGTGCAGTTCTGATATAAATATTTCCACATTAGTGGAAGGCAACTAAAAACATACATGTGTATGTGTGTTTGTATTTATTTGTTTACGTGTCTGTTTCCCCAACTAGACTGTGAGCTGCTCAAGACTGATGGATGTTATGCTCAGGGCCTAGGACTCTGAGGTGCTCAATAAACATCTGTTAAGTGAATTAAGACATAGTCTCTTTTTTCAAAGAGCTTATAATCTACAACACCTATAATCCTGAATAAACATCATTTAATCTCGGTTGCATTTTTTTTAATATAAGTTATCTGTATAAAAAGAATATGAGTTCTTGACATTCCTATAAACATAGTATCAAAAATTAGGAGCTCTAAGTTTTTATGGAAAAAAAAAAAAACAGATGTCCATATCTCGTACTATTACATTCTCCCACTAGCACACATGCAATGGATGAACCAAACATGTAAACAGAACATAAAAGTATAGAAACAGAACAACGTAAAACGGGATCCAATGGAGACAGCATTTCACCTCAATGGGGAAAAGACAGATTAGTTAATATTAATGCTAGAATAACTATACATTTGGAAAAACAGAATACAATTATATCCTAAAATATCCCTCTAAAATCTTAGGTATATTAAAGATTAAAATGTTAAAAAGAAAAGAAAAAAGTGAGATGGAAGAAAAAATATTTTTTAAAAGATTTACTGACTTCCCTGGTGGCTCAGATGGTAAAGCGTCTGTCTACAATGCGGGAGACCAAGGTTCAATCCCTGGGTAGGGAAGATCTCCTGGAGAAGGAAATGGCAACCCACTCCAGTATTCTTGCCTGGAAAATCCCATGGACGGAGGAGCCTGGCAGGTTACAGTCCATGGGGTCGCAAAGAGTCGGACACGACTGAGCGACTTCACTTACTTCAAGTTTAAAATTCTGTATGGTCCCTTCCTTTAGTTCTCTTAATCCAATGGAGTAATTGAGCCAAATTTCACGAGGAAGACCTTTCTCCACCCCCTTCTCTTTCATCCCCCCCACCCCCCATTCCCTTGGGCTGGACACAGCTGCTGGAGAGAGAAGAGTTGGCATGTCCTGTAGGAAAAATTTGGCCATCTGTAGCCAGAAGACTTGCGATGTACAAGGGAACTGAGCAAATAAGCAAATATACTGCAGTCAATGGAAAACAGGCTTCCTTACAAGGAAAGAGGAAAAGCAAGGGGAAAAGCCCATGACACTGGACTACAATTAAAGGCATAGGTAACATCACAAGCACGGAAATCGAAACTGTAATCAGAAATCTTCCAGCAAACAAAAGCCCAGGACCAGACGGCTTCACAGTGGAATTCTACCAAAAATTTAGAGAAGAGCTAACACCTATCCTACTCAAACTCTTCCAGAGAATTGCAGAAGATGGTAAACTTCCAAACTCATTCTATGAGGCCACCATCACCCTAATTCCAAAACCAGACAAAGATGTCACAAAAAAAGAAAACTACAGGCCAATATCACTGATGAACATAGATGCAAAAATCCTTAATAAAATTCTAGCAAACAGAATCCAACATCATATTAAAAAGATCATACATCATGACCAAGTGGGCTTTATCCCAGGAATGCAAGGTTTCTTTAACATCCGCAAATCAATCAATGTAATTCACCACATTAACAAATTGAAAGATAAGAACAATATGATTATCTCAATAGATGCAGAAAAAGCCTTTGACAAAATTCAACATCCATTTATGATAAAAACTCTCCAGAAAGCAGGAATAGAAGGAACATACCTCAATATAATAAAAGCTATATATGACAACCCCACAGCAAACATTATCCTCAATGGGGAAAAACTGAAAGCATTTCCCCTAAAGTCAGGAACAAGGCAAGGATGCCCACTTTCACCACTACCATTCAACATAGTTTTGGAAGTTTTGGCCACAGCAATCAGAGCAGAAAAAGAAATAAAAGGAATACAGATAGGAAAAGAAGAAGTAAAACTCTCACTGTTTGCAGATGACATGATCCTCTACATAGAAAACCCTAAAGATTCTACCAGAAAACTACTAGAGCTAATCAATGAATATAGTAAAGTTGCAGGATACAAAATTAACACACAGAAATCCCTTGCATTCCTATACACCAATAATGAGAAAACAGAAAGAGAAATTAAGGAAACAATACCATTCACCATTGAGACAAAAAGAATAAAATACTTAGGAATATTTCTACCTAAAGAAACAAAAGACTTATATATAGAAAACTATAAAACACTGATGAAAGAAATCAAAGAGGACACAAACAGATGGAGAAATACACCGTGTTCATGGATTGGAAGAATTAATATAGTGAAAATGAGTATACTACCCAAAGCAATCTATAGATTCAATGCAATCCCTATCAAGCTACCAATGATATTTTTCACAGAACTAGAACAAATCATTTCACAATTTGTATGGAAGTATAAGAAACCTCGAATAGCCAAAGCAATCTTGAGAAAGAAGAATGGAACTGGAGGAATCAACCTGTCTGACTTCAAGCTCTACTACAAAGCCACAGTCATCAAGACAGTGTGGTACTGGCACAAGGATAGAAATATAGATCAATGGAACAAAATAGAAAGCCCAGAGATAAACCCACGCACCTATGGGCACCTTATCTTCGACAAAGGAGGCAAGAGTATACAATGGAGAAAAGACAATCTCTTTAACAAGTGGTGCTGGGAAAACTGGTCAAAACCACTTGTAAAAGAATGAAACTAGAACACTTCCTAACACCATACACAAAAATAAACTCAAAATGGATTAAAGATCTAAATGTAAGACCAGAAACTATAAAACTCCTAGAGGAAAACATAGGCAAAACACTCTCCGACATAAATCACAGCAGGATCCTCCATGACCCACCTCCCAGAATATTGGAAATAAAAGAAAAAATAAACAAATGGGACCTAATTAAAATTAAAAGCTTTTGCACAACAAAGGAAACTAGGAGCAAGGTGAAAAGACAGCCTTCAGAATGGGAGAAAATAATAGCAAACGAAGCAACAGACAAACAATTAATCTCAAAAATATACAAGCAACTCCTGCAGCTCAATTCCAGAAAAATAAACGACCCAATCAAAAAATGGGCCAAAGAACTAAACAGACATTTCTCCAAAGAAGACATACAGATGGCTAACAAACACATGAAAAGATGCTCAACATCACTCATTATTAGAGAAATGCAAATCAAAACCACAATGAGGTACCATTACACACCAGTCAGAATGGCTGCTATCCAAAAGTCTACAAGCAATAAATGCTGGAGAGGGTGTGGAGAAAAGGGAACCCTCTTACACTGTTGGTGGGAATGCAAACTAGTACAGCCACTATGGAGAACAGTGTGGAGATTCCTTAAAAAACTGGGAATAGAACTGCCATATGACCCAGCAATCCCACTGCTAGGCATACACACCGAGGAAACCAGAATTGAAAGAGATGCGTGTACCCCATTGTTCATCGCAGCACTGTTTACAATAGCCAGGACATGGAAGCAACCTAGATGTCCATCAGCAGACGAATGGATAAGGAAGCTGTGGTACATATACACAATGGAATATTACTCAGCCATTAAAAAAAATACATTTGAATCCGTTCTATTGAGATGGATGAAACTGGAGCCCATTATACAGAGTGAAGTGAGCCAGAAAGAAAAGCACCAATACAGTATTCTAATGCATGTATATGGAATTTGAAAGATGGTAATGGTAACCCTATACGTGAGACAGAATAAGAGACACAGATGCATAGAACAGTCCTGTGGACTCTGAGGGAGAAGGTGAGGGTGGGACGTTCTGGGACAATAACATTGAAACATGTATATTGTCATATGTGAAGCGGAACACCATTCCATGTTTTATGCATGGGACGGATGCTCAGGGATGGAGCGTTGGGATGACACAGAGGGATGGGAAGGGGAGGGAGGTGGGAGGAGGGTTCGGGAGGGGGAGCACATGTGAACCCATGGCTGATTCATGTCAATGTATGGCAAAAACTACTACAATATTGTAAAGTAATTAGCCCCCAACTAAAATAAATAAATAAATTAAAAAAAAATAAAAAAATTAAAAAAAATAAAGGCATAGGTAAGAAATCATGATTATTTATATAGATATGCAGATATAAAAGTAAGTATACATATGTACATTCTATATATGTGTGTGTATATATACACCTATATGTATATACACACATTTACATATAATTTCCAAGTTCTGCATGCCGACAGGACCTAAAAACAATGAGGCCTTAGTAGCAATATGTATAGTTAATATCTAGATTTTTGTTTCTAAGTACCATTCTCCACTAAAAAGAACCAGAGATGCTTGGAGAAATGACTGAGTACAGGGCTTAGGCAGGGAAAGTGCAGAATGATCTGAGAATATGTCATTATGAAAGAATATAAGAAAGTGTTCAAACAGTCACAGGGACATGTCAAAAGGACATGAGTCAGCTTGAAGTAACCCATTTTCACAGGCCATTTCTAGGATAATTTGGAGAATCAAAATAAATAAAAATAACACAATCTTACTTAAACGAAAAGTATGATATGTCTACATATCTAGACAAAAGCTGAAAGAATAATTTTATTAGCAGTTATGTTGTGATGGAAACAAGAGAGAAACACAGTGGAAACAATTTTTAACATCATTCTTTTATACTGCAAATATAGTAGCTTCACTATAAATATAAAACTTAAAAATTGTAAAGCTATAAAAATTAACATAATGGAGACTATGTAACAACATAGAAAACTGGTTATAGTCAGTTAAAGAAAGAAATGTTCTAAGAATCTGGCTATGCCCCAACATGTGTGCATGTGAACATGGACTAAAAATCCAGCTATCACATAATTCAATAGTGTGAAAACAGGACCCTTCCCCATTCATCATAAATCTTTTCCTTATCCTATATTCCAGTCCTGGTTACAGGCCATACTATTTCCTGGAAGCATAAGCTTAGTCTCATCTTTCCTCCCTGTCCAGTGCTATCTCTAAAATGCCACATGCATGACTGGTGTTCTAGTTCAGGTCATTATTAACTCACACCATTCACCTTTTCACCCTTTCACTGCAACCTCTACACCGTCACTACAGTTGTGTCCATATACAACCATTTTCAACAGGTTTCTACTGACTACACACACGCACAAATTCATATTCAATCTACACAAAAATCAACTCAAAGTGGACTACAGACCTAAAAATAAAAGCCAAAATCTTTAATAACATTTCCAAAAGAAAATCTGAGAGGCAATCTTCAAAACCCTAGGCTGAGTAAAGATCTCTTAAACAAGGAAAGAGAAGGTACAAAAAGTACAAATCATGTAAGAATAATAGGTAAACTAAATTTCATCAAAATAAAACAGTATACCTCAAAAACCACCATCAAGAAAATGAAAAGGCAGGGCATAGACTGAAGAAAATATTCACAATACAAATATTCAACAAACTACTTGTATCCAGAATATATAAAGAACTCTTAAAAGTTCAATAACAGGAACTCTTAAAAGTTCAATAACCCAACTCAAAAACAGATAAAAGACTTGAAAAGACATTTCACAAAAGAAGCTATATGGATGGAAAACAAACACATGAAAAATACAGATTCAGACCAAATGAGGCACACAACCACTAAAATGGCTAAAATTAAAGACTAACACTATCATCAGTTGATAAGGATGTGGAGCCTCTAGAACTTTCATACATAATTAGTGGGAATGTAAAACAGTACAACTCTGAAAACGATTTGGTAGTTTCAAGTTAAACATAAGCTCACCATGTGACCCAGCAATTCTACTTCTGAGTATTAACCCAAGAGACACGAAAACATGTTTCTACACAAAGAGTTATACAAAAATGTTCACTGAAGCTTTGTCCATAAAGGCCAAAAAAACTAGAAATAACCCCAATGTCCATTAACAAACAAATGAATAAATGCATTGTGATATATCCATAAAATGGAAACTACTTAGCAATAAACAGGAACAAACTACTCACACATACAACATGGATGACTCTCAAGAATATTATGCTGAGCAAAACAAGCCAGACACAAAAAAGGACATGTTGTATAGTGCCATTTGTTTTAAATTTGTGAACAGGTAAAACTAACCTATAGAAACAAAAGCAGATCAGTGGTTGCCTGGGGTCAGCAGCAGGAGGGGAAACTGAAGGGTACAAGTGTGTAACAGAACTTTTTAGGGGATGAAACATTCTATATCTTGATTGCAGTGGTAGTTACATGGCTGCCAAACACCTAAAGCTATACACTTAACATTTTATACACAAATTACATCTCAATAAAGTTAATTTTAAAAGAAAATAAAATTGAGAGACTCAAAAAGGTTCATTCCACACTGGTTACTGAGGTCCTGTGATGTTTCTGATACTTCCCTGGCCCCCACACTGTTCAGGGTAAAGGTATTTGGCTGCCTGCAAAATTTTATTTGGTACTACAAAGTTTAGATGCATATTGTTAGTTCTCTTTTATAAGAATCATCCTGTTTCAACACTGTTCCAAATTATTTTTAAATTTTTCAAATAAGACTTGTACATTAAAAATGTACAAACTGTATTGTTCATATAAAAAAATCCAAGAATGAAAACAACTTAAAGGCCCATTAAAGGGGACTAAGTAAATAAATTCCATCCATCTATACAATGGAAACCAAGCAGCTCTTCATACACCACTATCTACAACCTATAATTCTCACTGCAGTCAGAATTATCTTTTAAAAACTTAAAGCAGATATCATAGTCTTGATAAAAACAAATGAGCAAGTAAACGAACCTGTTAATGGCTTCTCATCACACTTAAAAATGAAATCCTTTACCTTGGCCCTCCGTGGCTAGCTCTTGCCCATCTAATCTCCTTCACCTTCCATGCTCCATCTACACTAGCCTTCCTAAAGTCCCTGGAGCCTCTTTCCCCTGATCTTCATCTAGTCAGTCCCTTTGTGTCAATCCGGTCTCCATTTGGAGGTGAAAGGAAGGTTCAAGAGGGAGGGGATATATGTATACCTATGACTGATTCATATTGATGTATGGTGGAAACCAAAACCATGTTATAAAGCAATTATTTTTCAATTTAAAATAAATAGAATTTTTTGTTTGTTTACATTTACTATTTACACAATTTTTTATTGAGATAAAATTTACCAAACATAAACTTTGCCAATTTGACCACTTTAAATTGTACAATCCAGTCATTTTTAGTACATTTTGCAACCATCACCACTAATAGCAGAACATTCTCAACACCTATAAAACAAACCCAGATCCATTAAGGAATTTTTAATGGGTGTCTCATGGTGGGGTGCATATCTCTTCCTGCTAAAATTGGAAGATTTCAGGCTCTGAAATCCATCAGGCTCTTCCAAGTGACTCTCTCTCATAACTCATTATCCAAGTACTACTTCACTCACCACTTGTTTTTCATAAATACAAGAAGATCAACAATAATATGAACTTCAGAAGTATTCTGAATATTAGAACCGTTAACATACATTAAAGAAAATAAATTTTTTTTAAGAAGTCACCTCTTCAGAGGCCTTTCCTAAGCACCTAATCTAGTCATTTTTTTTTTATCACATGTAGGAGCAGAGACCTCATCTGTTTTGTTCACTGCTGTATTCCCAGGAGAGAGACTAGGCACTCAATTAACACCTCTCAAATAAATGATCTCCAAGATATGTTATCAAATGGGGGGAAAGGGAAAAAAAAGGATATTACACTGTTTTTAGTTTACTGTAATTTGAATAATAAACTGTAAAATAAAATGTATGCACACATTACATATATGCTTGTACTCACATAAAATCTCTGGAAAGATATTTAAGAAACTGGTATTACTGTTGCCTTTAAGGAGAGGAACAGGTGGGTGAAGGGCAAGGTTAGAGAGATTGATACTCAACCTTTTTCTTTTTGAATTTTGTACCATGTGCATATGGTATCTACTTTTAAAGTAATCTAAAATATATATAAGCCATTACTCATAAAACAGCGATATTTACCATAATCAGAAAATGGAAGATGATCTCCTCTTACAGCTTTACAGATTTCCAGCTTTACTGTACTTTTGAATAAAAAGAGTGTCAGAAATTGACACCAGTTCTTAAACTCTCTCATATTTGTTACCTACACTTATTTATCATCATAAAAATGGCATTTTTATTTTGTTAGTCAGTATGTCAGTGTTTACATCATTGAAAATGCTTTCCAACAAACTGACCCACCTTCTATTTTTTTTCTCTCTGATAAACACACA
This sequence comes from Okapia johnstoni, assembly GCA_024291935.2. Lineage (NCBI taxonomy): Eukaryota > Metazoa > Chordata > Mammalia > Artiodactyla > Giraffidae > Okapia > Okapia johnstoni. The sequence goes on from CM044322.1 coordinate 51,011,026, forward strand.
TAGTTCTTACTCTGCATACTAATCATACTGGCTAACACAGGAAAGATCAGAAGGTAACATTCACTCAAAGGAACAGGCTCAAGAAACAACAGAAAATTACTGAAATATCATAAGGGTGATTTAGAAAATTACTCAAGCCTATTTGGATCTGCTAAGTCGCTTTAGTCGTGTCCGACTCTGTGCGACTCCATAGACGGCAGCCCACCAGGCTCCTTCGTCCCTGGGATTCTCCAGGCAAGAATATTGGAGTGGGTTGCCATTTCCTTCTCCAATTTGGATCTAATGACATTTTATGGTAACAGCAAGATTCTACCATGTGGATTGAGAACAAAATATAAATAATAAACCAACATAAAAAAACTATCAATAAACTAAAAATTAAAACTTAATTTTTAACTGAGTTGAATTTTTTCAAAATTAAAGATTAAACTGGTAGAAAATCAATATTTTTTCAAAGTATCCTTAAATTCAACCTGACAAATCTGCAGTTTACTTGAGTAAAAATATCAAATAAAGGACACTGATTAGCCACAGAAAATTCAGCTTCATTATAAATTATTCTAAATATTGAAGCTCGCCAAGTGATTCACACACTCCAAATACTATATCTTCAAACATATTTCCAACCAAAAAGCTGTATATCAGAGAGGGGAAAAAAGTGAAGGGTAAGGCTTCAAATCATCGTCTGACAGAACTCGCATTAAACTATCTGAGATCTGGATAAAGCCAAAATATACAAATACACATATGAAAACAAATCAGTCATAATAAATATAATTCAAAACAACCTAAACATGTTCAAATAACCAGAAACTCATAAAGGACTGTGTTAGGAAATGTTTATTGTGGTAACGTGAATAACACTGCAAATCTACATATGCTTCAAAAACACTTGTTGAAAACAGATCTAACAGCTATGTGAATTTTAAACCTTTTATCTTACATTGAAAAATTACACTAATGAAGACAACTCTGAATAAAAAATATATCCTTAGATTTTTTTTTTAAAAAAAGAGCTCTTGCAAGTAATAAAGTCTATGGTTAAATGTCAAAACACACATGTAACTATTAGACTGTATTTACTATCAATCCAAGTACTCTCTCTTCAGTTTCTTGTTTGCATTAGGATGGCAAATGAAGTACAAAATTTCAGTTTCAAATGTGCATATAACATTAACTGTGCCCTTTTGTTTTTTTGGCATTTACCACAAGTAAATTACTTGAGTATTCTTTAAAAGAAGAACTATTTTTGTCAAGAATAAGCAGTGAGCTACCTTCAGTGAAAATTTTACCTTTTTAATCACTAGATTACAGAACGGCATTATTTTACCTTGCTAGATAAAAGATAATCAGCAGTTTTTTACAGCCAGGTCAATTAGATATAAACCCTAAATGTTGAGCCTGAAGTCTTAACCATTTATCCAACAATTCTCATTCTTCTTTATATTCAAAACACCTATTTCAAACAAATAAAGTGACTGTTGAACAGGATGGGGAGTTATTCTAAACTCTGCTTCATAGTATCTTAAATACTCAGAAACACAGTTATCGATACAAATCCCACTGTAATTGTTTCATTCTGTCTCCTTGCCACATGGCACAGTGCCACATAATGTACTTTTTGCAGTCTGACATACTCAATGTCTTAGAAACAGCTTTGAAAACTGGCTCATGGCCTATTTGCAACTGATACTAGAGCTTAAATACCTTTCCAGCAAAGTTATACTAACTTCAAAATACTCTGGGATCAACCATTAAAATGTTTTTGTTTCGGTCACAACACTAATGAACACCAAATGTTAGAATTTGTTTTAACGATCTAATACATCAAGGATTTTCTTAAAAGGAAAGGCTGGATCAGCTATCCATTATATAATGAAAGGCAGATTAGTTAGTACTGATACAGATAATACTTGAAAGATTTAATACTTAAGTGTAGAATCAAGCATTAAAAAGTTAAATTCATAAAGTCTGCTCAATTAGCCATAATATTCTTGCCCTATAGAAATACTAAACTCCTGTGCTCTCTTCAGCACCACATATATTAAAAAATACCAAACTCCTGGTTTCTAAGTGACATTTGAAAGTCTCCTTCCCTCCATTCCTAAAAGAGCCAATTGACCTTTGCCTTGATTTCCCCATTTCTACAAAATGGGTGATACTACACCATGCTTTGCTCACCACAAAGGAATATACAATATCAAAGGATGTAGAAAGAAGTTGTAGGAAATCTCAACACATCAGGTCTATTAAAGCCTGGTAAGAACACTGGTTTGCCAAGATTTTAGGAAACAAATGCAAAAATGTTATTTTTAAAACACAAAAATAAAGAGTAGAAAAATTATGCTTTCAAATTGTGGTGCTAGAGAAGACTCTTGAGAGTCCCTTGGACAGCAAGGAGATCAAACCAGTCAATCCTAAAGGAAATCAACCCTGAATATTCACTGGAAGGACTGAAGTTGAAGCTCCAATACTTCAACCTCCTGATGCAAAGAAACAACTCATTGGGAAAGACCCTGATGCTGGGAAAGACTGAAGACAAAAGGAGAAGGGGACAACAGAGGACGAGATGGTTGGATGGCATCACTGACTCAATGTACATGAATTGAGCAAGCTCTGGAAGATGGTGAAGAACAGGGAAGCGTGGGCGTGCTACAGTCCATGGGATCACAAAGAGTCGGAAACGAATGAGTGACTCAACAACAACAATACAGCAACTTCTGCCAGATACTATATGTGTGAGAGCACTAGTTATTTGGGTGAAAAGGGAAGGTATGAGGTTTAAAAAAACCGAAATGTAGGTATTATTCTTCTCTATAACAGCTACACCTGAAAAGACAAATAGTGCTCTGTTCATACTTAAGCCTTCTTCTGTAGTTATATTTGATTATAATAGATGATTCCTTATTTTTTTTAAAGATGACAGGTTTTGTTTAATAGATATTACAGTGAATTCAGACTTTTTTTTAAATGTAGCTATTTAGGTACTTCAAACAACCAAGGTACCAAGAAATATCCCAAAAGGCTTTAAAGAATGGTTGCATATAACCATTAATATGAATTGAGTGTCTTGATTTGTGAAATAATCACAGTGAAACTCGACTAGAGTTTGAATCTTCAGAACTCCTTCTTAGATCACAGAATTGGACAAACTGGGCAAGGAGTTTTCGTGACCTACAGAGAGCAGTACAAGGCATATGTAAGCACTATACAAATTTTTGTTAAATATACCTTTAAATACATATTTGCAAATAAAGGTTGTTGTTATAGAATCCTATTACAAAAGAAAATTATTTTAAAGAAAGTGTAGTAAATAAGCTTTCATTTTTATTTATTTACTTATTGAAAGGTAGGGTGGCTTTATTAAAATGAGACAAAGTAGACTTGAGAATAAGGAATATTGCCGGGGTAGAGAGGAACACTACATGACAAAGGGGCTGATTCATCAAAAAGACATAGCAATTCTAAATATGCATGCCCATTCAAAAAAGAGATTCAAACTATATGAAGCAAAACTGGATAAAATGAAAAAAGAAATAGGCAAATTCACATTTCCAATTGTGACTTCAACACTTCTTTTACAGTAATTGATAGCATACGTAGACACAGAATCCATAAGTGTGTATAGATCTGACGAGATCAATCATGGGAAGGCAAATGAAACATTATATTCATAAAAGAAAGATTTTAGATGAAACTGGTATTTATTCCAATTCAGAAATGACTACATGTTCATTAATTTAGTCATTCATTCATTCAAACATTTACTAATAGCTTATTTTCCTAGCACTGGGCTAGGTATTAAGAAATAAATATGATAAATAAAAGAGATAATTAAGATAAAATCTGTGACCCAAGACTAATCAGGTACTCTGCTCACTTTTGAAGTTATTAAGAATTTAAAGAAAATGTGACACTTAGTATTTAACTAAATGGTGTAACTATGCACAGTAATGTGGTTTTGTTGCTGTCATCATTTTTTAAAGAACCCTTCTAAACATACTGCAAATAAAAGTTGAAGGCTGGTGAAATGGACGGACAAGCATATCCAAACACATTTTCTCCTTACTCTTTTCTCAGAACCCAGCAGCTAATTAAAGAACGTTGGATATGAAAGCCTGGCTGTGTGGCTAACCTTGAAAGAAACTAATATGGTTTTCTGTTATCAAATAATTTGATCACTCTGAGAAAAATGAACAGGAGTAAATTTGAAGCATGCAATTTGCCTCTTTTCTCTGAAGCAGATTTATGGTTGCTCTTAACATCCTCACATTTTTGTGTGGGCAGGCGATACTTTTCAACCTGCATCTTAGCATTACGACATAGGAATCTTTTTTCTAACTTGGCCTTATATCTACTTAGCCTCTTAACCGCTAGATTATATTATTTAACTCGGAGACACCATGCACACAAAACAATGGATACAAATAAATAGTCAAATGCTGCTGCTAAGTTGCTTCAGTTGCGTCTGACTCTGTGCAACCCCATAGACGGCAGCCCACCAGGCTCCCCCATCCCTGGGATTCTCCAGGCAAGAACACTGGAGTGGGTTGCCATTTCCTTCTCCAATGCGTGAAAGTGAAAAGTGAAAGTGAAGTCGCTCAGTCATGTCTGACTCTTCACAACCCCATGGACTGCAGCCTACCAGGCTCCTCCATCCATGGGATTTTCCAGGCAAGAGTACTGGAGTGGGGTGCCATCGCCTTCTCTGAAACAGTCAAATAATGGTCTTTAAAAGAAAACTCTCATACACAAATTTTTAAAGCTTTAAGTCTACATATCCTTTTAAGAACAGACAATACTTACCAAACTAATCCTCTCCCTTCGCACTGTCATAGCAGTGTGAACCAGCAACATATTCCCAAATATTTAGGAAATGAGATAAGTACAATCTTAGGAAAAGTCTCTCAAATGGATAGACTTCTCTACTCCTTGCTAGACTACTCCACTGGAAAAAATTAGTTTGTGTCTATCTTGAAACTGATTTTTTAAATTTTTTAATTGTGGTAGAATACACATATAAAATTTACCATCTGAACCACTTTTAAGTGTACAGTTCAGTAGTGTTAGGCAATGGCAACCCACTCCTACTCTAGCTACCTATATGAGTAGAATTATACAGTATTTGCCTTTTTGTGACTAGATTATTTCATTTAGCATAATGTCTTCAAGGTTGTATAGCATGTGTCAGGATTTCCTTCCTTCTTAAGGCTGTATAATATTCCATTGTCTGTATATACTACATTTTGCTTAACCATTCATCCACTGATGGACATTTGGGTTGCTTTTTTTGTCTATCATGAATAATGCTGCTCTGAATGTAAATTAATGATTCATCAAAAGTACATATTACTAAATTATTCAATGATGAAAATGAAAGGTAAGAAAAATACCGAAACAAATTATCACTTGGTTTTCTAATAAAGGGTGCTCATTTCCATTCAATAAACTAGTAATGCTTGCCAATGCAAGAGACACAGGTTCAATCCCTGCTCTGGGAAGATCCCACATGCTGCACAGCAACCGAGCCTGTGTGCCACAACTACTGAAGCCTGCAGGCCCTAGAGCTCATGTTCCATAACAAGAGAAGCCACCGCAATGAGAAGCCCCTGTACCACCGCAAGCAGAGAAAAGCCCATGCAGCAGCAAAGGCCCAGCATAGCCAAAAAGTAAATAAATAAATAAAATTATTTTAAAAAACTGGTAAACAGAAAATAGCAAAAAGCCTACTTATATATTTGAATTGTCACTAAGTTCTCTATCTTTCGTAAGTAGCTTTAAAAGTCTACCAGGTCAATTGAACAATGCCTAATATTTATATCTAAAATTAACACATATCAAGAATTTATCATGCAGGAGTATTCAGCAATCTTTTTCCATAGCAAATATTCTTATAATTTTATGGGGAAGTTTAAAATGATGACTGATTTTTTTCCTGAAACATCTTTATAACCTCACTGGATGACATTTTTTTCAAATTCCCTATTTCAAAGAGAAAATATAATACACTCTTTTGACAAGCATTTAATCACATAATCAATGAAAGCTATTTAAAGGTTTAAAATATCCAGAATGAGGAACTATTATTAAGTCTTGAATAATATTAAGTAAAAGCTTTTCTATTTAGACAAAGGTACTCATGAAGTGAACGTAATACATGTATGCCTATATGTCAGAGCACTTCATCTTCCCGTTAATAATACGTTATTATGTGTTCAATAATCCTAAAACCATGACTATGTTATAACATTCAATTTTCATACCGAAGTGTCATTATTGTGTAGCATTTAGCTATGCTACCTTATGGTCTCGTTCTAAGAGCACTGCTCAAGAGCAAATGCATTGTGGCCCCCACAGTTACTAAAAATTCCTTCAAGGGGGTTCCAGAATGTTTACTCTTCTGCCACTGGAATATATGCAATATCTCCACACACTATATGGAAAGAGGTCCAAAATTCACTGTTTCATTAAAAAGTCAAATTGCAAGACAATTCTGAAAATACATGCAAGAAAATACTAACCGTAGTTTCTTGGAGTCAGACTGGGAAGGTGGGTCAAAAAAAGGACTTCTTATTTTCATTTAAAATTCATTTAACATTTTTAAGGCAGTAAAACAATTCTGTATGAAACTACAATGATGTATATATGACATTATGCATTCATCAAAACTCACTGACTTGTACAACACTAAAAGTTAGCAATAGGAGAAACTGGTGGGGTAGGGATGGAAGTGGGAAAAGAGTATGGGAATTTTCTGTACTTCCACTCAATTTTTCTATAAATCTAAAAATGCTCTAAAAATAAGTATACTAAATAAAAAAGAAATCTGTACTTTTAGTTTCAAATGACAAGTTCATGTAGGATAATAAAAAACAAATTTTAAAAATTCTAAGAATGCTAAATATTTTAAATCACATGATTAATGCAGATTTGGGAGATGAAATCAACACATGCCATGTCATTGCATAGTTTTCTATTCAATATTAGATATTTTGCTATTTAAAGCAGGTTAGCATCCAGAATATAAAAATGTACATTTTTACATATAAATATGTACTAACATATTATAAAATATGCTATATTAAATATAACATAGTACATATTTTATATGTATATAAAGTATACACATAAAATACATGTGTATACTTTATATACATATGTATATATTTATACACACGTGTATATGTATATTTTACATACATATAAAATACATAGCATGTAAAATAGTACATATTTTACATATAAATAAGTACTAGCATAATATAAAAATGCACTAACATAAAAATGTTAGTATATGTGAACTAAGAGATAATAACTACCCTATATAGGCGTGGGCTTCCCTGGCGACTCAGTGGTAAAGAATCCACCTGCCAATGCAGGATATACGGGTTTGACCCCTGGGTCGGGAAGATCCCCTGGAGAAGCAAATGGCAACCCACTTCCTATTCTTGCCTGGGAAATCCCATGGACAGAGGAGCCTGGCGGGCTCCAGTCCATGGTGTTGCAAGAGAGTCGGATACGACTTAGCAACTGAACAACATAATATGCTACACAAGAACTATCTATACTCTAGATCATTGTTTCTATCATCTCCCTGAGGTGCCTTTTTAGACATTTTCCCCCAGTCATGCTCACCCATGAAATTTTAATGCCACCAATATACTCTATAATCTTTTACATTATTACGAAGTCACTCCTCCCACCCCCCACCCCTCCAACTCCTCTCACCCCCCCCCACACATACATGTATACATTGTATCATTAATTTCCTGTTTCTGTATCTTACAAGCAAAAAGGATGCACTCAACTCTAATCAGCCCCTTTAAAATTTTAACTGTGGTACTTCAAGTTGCACATAATAAGGCCCAGAGAACAGGTACTAAAAGTTTGGATAAGTACTGTCAAATCACTTACCAATGATTCTATTTTAAAACCTAATCTTCATAATGTGTGAAACAGCATGATACATAACTGTATGATCTTAATTACATAAAAAATGGATGCTTAGTTGTGAAAATAAACAAATGAGACCTAGAAGGACATGTCAAACAGTAAAACTGCTTGTGATTATGAATGACTTTGTTTTTTGCTTCTTGTGCTTTTTGATTTCCTATTATGCACATGTTAACTTTTAAGAAATAAATGTTACTTTAAAAACCTTAAAAAAAAAACCTAATCTATTTAAATTATGTTTGAATTACACTAGAAGGAGAAAAAGGGAGAACATGTCAATTATTACAACTTGTTTGATGTTTTTAGCACAAACATTTAGGGTTTGTTTAGCCTAGAAAGTTAGGCGAAAAGAACGAGCATAAGGAAAATCTAGTTTTCTAGTGAAATACTTCCTTATCAAAAAATTTGTATAGGAGGTAAAAAATGGAAAGGCACAGGAATGCATTCCAACATTCCAGAAAAGGGATTTCCTTAAGAAAACATTACTAAATATTAGAGCATGTACAAGTGTGCCAGGAAATCTACTGATTATAACCAGGAGTATGGGGAAAAGTTGAGATTTTGCAAAGTGCAACTTGTACTCAGCAGGTAAGGGAGGAAGAGGAGAAGGCATTCTTGTCATGAATGTGCTAAGGGGCCATGAGGTATATGGATCCCAAGAGGAGCCAGTAAGCAGAGGAAACAGGTACCCCTGCAACCAGCACCTCTGAAAAGTATGCTTCTAATATTAATAGATACAGATCTCTACCTCTGGGTAGAGAAGAAATTATTAATAGATTAGAGCATGCCCTTCCCTGTCTTCATCCTCAGAGGTGAATCAAGTTTTACCTTTGGGATATAACATATAGGCAGTGCAATTTTTAATGCACAGCCACTTTAAAATAATAACTTCCTTCTACTTATCTGCTGATGATTAAAATGTCTTTGACATGATAATTACTTTCTTATGATAATAACAGATAAAGAACATTTAAAATCAAACAAAAATTCAAAGAAGAAAATGGAATAAGTATACCAAGAAAAAGGAATAAATATACATATAGCTTTAAGTGTTTTCCCCTTCATTATACTGAATATGTTATTTCTCCAATGAAAAAAATTATAAACACTTTAATTGGTTTCATCAAGTATTATCTTTCAAATTTTTTGACTAAAAATACAATTAATCTACAAGTGTAACACATATCAGTTCACCATTCCATCAAAATTAAAAAGACAAGACCAGCTGGGCCATAAAGAAGACTTAGTGCCCAAGAATTGATGCTTTCAAGCTGTAGTGCTGGAGAAGACTCTTGAGAGTCCCTTGGACAGAAAGGAGATCAAACCAGTCAATCCTAATGGAAATCAACCCTAAATACTCACTGGAAGGACTGCTGCTGAAGCTGAAGCTCCAATACTTTGTCCACCTGATGTGAAGAGCTGACTCACTGGAAAAGACCCTATGCTGGGAAAGACTGAGAGCAGGAGAAGGGGACAACAGAGGCTGAGATGGTTGTATGATATCACTGACTCAATGGACATGAATCTGAGCAAACTCCAGGAGATAGTGAAAGACAGCCTGGCATGCTGCAGCTCATGGGGTTGCCTGGCATGGCTGCAGCTCATGGGGTTGCAAACTTAGCAAATGAACAACAAGTGGTCTTGAAAGAAGACAGAGATTATCATCAGTAGAAACAGTATAGGAGTGGAAAGAAGGACTAAGCTCACCAAAGACAAGTAAAAATGACCATTACCAATATCCAACAAGAGAGCCAGCATAGCATAGTGTGTTAAGAGTGTGAGCTCTTACTAGAATGTATGGCTTCAAATCCCAGCGCTGTCTCTATTTTATAGAGATATAAACTTAGGGTATCGAAGGGAGGTATCTTAACTTTTCAAAGCTTTAGCTGCTTTATTTGGAAAATGAGGATACCAGAAGTCACAGTCACATTAAAAGTTCAAATGAGACAATGCCTGCAGCATAGAGGCTGGCACATTATAAACACCCAATAAATGTTCAGCCTAAAAAAGGCACTATTAATATGCGGTGATAAATTTGAACAAACAGCTCTCTAGGCACACTATTAAGAAGGAACACTATTACTGAGCTGTAGGGCACACAACTATGGAGTTCCATGGACCTTCATGAAAGTATCATTTGAATCATGACCAACGTATTACACAGATGCTTTGTAGGGGTTAACATTAATATCACAGACTTTAAGAGAATAATCAGGAAACAGTCATCTAGAAATGCATGAACACTCAAGCTGGCAAAGATTTGAATCTGAACGCTATTCAATCTGTTTCATTTTTCCTATTTCTAATATGAAGATAATACCACTTATCTGACAAGGCTATTAGAATAACAGAGAATAATTCACGTGACATGCTTAGTACAGTGTCCAACACCTTGTAAGCAGCCAATAAATGATACTAAGATTACAACTATGATGATGACAGGCACTTTTCTTCTCTTATAATCAGATAACAATAGAAGGGGAATTAAACTGTTTTAGTTCTCTAAAAGGAAAAAAAAAATACTTGAGATGTTCCTTTTTAGGGAAAAAAAAAGTCAAAACCACCACCCATTATTACTTGGAATGCAATTCTTTATGAGAGCAGGCTGAAATATACATGGTACCTCATTCTTTTCTTTCCACAAAGCCAGTTTGAATGAATGAGTGAATGAATGAATCAATGAACAAATTAAGTAAATAAATAAATCTCTGAAATGACTTCATCCATTACTGCTTAATTCATGAGACTGCTGAAATACAGCCACTTCAATGATATACTATGGTTACTACCCATAACTAGAAACTTCTCACCAAGCCATAGCTGATGGAACAGTAGTGGTATAAAGTAGAGGTGGTATTAGAAGAGTTTCAGCTTTGGTGTGCAATGTTGTCTCCCTTACTATAAGACAGAGAAGTATTACTAGGATTAATCCACTGTGGAATAAAGAGGTATTAGCTTTAAGCGAAAGAAGTCAGTCACATATTGTATGATTCCATTTATATGAAATGTCCAGAAGAGGCAAATCCATAACAACAGAAAGGAGACTAGTGGTTTTCTGGTGCTGAGATGGGGGAGGAAGGGCAAGGAGCAGGATAAGGAGTGGCTGCTCACATGTACGGGGTCTCTTTAGGGGTGTTAAAATTTTTCAAAACTTAGATGTGATGGCTTCATAACCAAATGTGAGTAAACGGGAAACCACTAGACTGTATGAGCATGTTTTCTAACTTTTCTTTTCCATGAATGTCCATAATTAAAGCTATAGGAATATATTCTGTAAAAAGTATTCTTTCAATAAGCTGGCAACATGACACCTTATTATAAAACTTTCTAAGAAAAGAAATTATATCACCAAAAAGTAGTATTTACCCCTTAAAGTAATAAATCAATAATGCCTAGGTTTATCTCAAAATCATAATCTCTCATTCCAGTAATATGATTAATCATTTATACCCTTTGAAAATGGAATTTCTGCTGAGGATTGAATGACTCAAAGAAATCATATCCAAACTTGTTACCTACTAAGAAAAAGAGTCCACATAAGAATTCATCTTCTACATGTTTGGGCTAGCTTTTATTTCTGGCTGTACTACACACTAAGATACCAGAAACCCTTCTGGAGTGGGCACTATGGTTCATCTCCCAGGTCTTGCGCTTAAAGACTCAATTTCTGCAGCTGCCAGGAATGTTAGCTACTGTTGGTTCACAGCCAAGAGTCAGTCCAGAAACTGCCCTCACCCAAAGACCCCCATCACTAGGAGGAGACAGAGTACCATTAGCCCCTGGCAGGTGGCAGGACAGTTGTTACAACTTTCGCCACTTGTGATCTGGAATGAGACACCAGTATAAGATGAATGCACTGGTGGATACCACATTTCAGGGTTTGAGAAGAGTAAAGCAGTAATTATAAGGACTGTGAAATCAGATGGCTCTTGCTGGGTGCTATTGGTGCTGTGGGCAACTGACTGATTAATCACCAACTGAACGTAAAGTGCAAAAGTCAAAGGGCCTCCTTGGCAGCATGTAAAGAGCCTCTCATCTCCAACAACAACAAAAACAACAGAAAAACCGAAGCTTCAGCCCAAGACTCAACATAAGAGTAGCTGAGCTCCAGGCTGGATTTTCAATCCCCTCAAATCAACTACATCAAGGTCAGGGTTCTGATTAGGAAGGCATGGAACCCTAAGGCTTAGCATGAGGATATCTGAGTGATGCATTTGAAAATCTTGAATCTCCAGGTTCCCAGGAACTATCTGATCCTGAGGAATTATTAATAGCACTTGTCCTTGCCTGAATATGATGCAAAGGTTTCTACCACACAAGACAACCTATGTCCTCCACTATCAACCTCCACTTCCCCTTCCAGCCTCCAGACCAATCACAAACAGCTATGCTTGGGAAGTGCAGAATGTGCTAAGGTAGAACAGGACTATATGCTGAAAGAGCTGCAGGACTGACTTAGCCAACATTTACTCACAGCAGCTGTAAAAGTACATGTAGGGCTGGATCCTGAAAATGCTGATCAAGGGAGATGGAATATAAAGTTGGATGAAGGAGAGGTTAATTGAAAGGGCTTCCCAGGTGACTCAGTGGTAAAGAATCCACCTGACAATACAGGAGACACAGGAGACGTGGATTCAATTTGTTGGTCAGGAAGATCCCCTGGAGAAGTAAATGGCAACCCACTCCAGTAGTCTTGCCTGGAGGAGCCCATGGACAGAGGAGCCTGGCAGGTTACAGTCTACAGGATCACAAAAGAGTTGGACATGACTGAGTGACTGAGCACACATCTAGCTGAAAGCAGGTACCCTCCCATGATACAGAATTTAACACCTAGATAAGGACCCTGGAAATGATACTACTCTACTACTAAGATAGCTCTTAAAAGCTTGGATGAAGTAAAGGTCTACAGTAAGTGACAGGAAAATGCCAGAATTGCTGTGGTAGACAGTAAACTGAAGGAATAGTGGGACTCTGGAGAGCATATATCAGGTTAAGGCTGAAAAAAAGGTGCCTGCCAACCATACTCCACAGGAGGGCCCAGAAGACATCATACCCCCAAAGGAGTAAGGAACGCACTGGTGAGCATCGCCCAGCTCAGCGATAGCTGTCCTCATAGGCCAGTTTGACCAGAGGAAATATTATTAGAGTGTGGGGTTCCCTGAGGTACAAAGACCTGGCCCCAAGCCTGAATCTGAAATATCTCTGAACACTGATCCCAGCCCAGAGCGCCCCACAGAACTGAAATCCTGGTTGCAACTGCACTGTAGGTTAACTTCTCCCTCTGCTCAATCCTGCTTCACAATCCTTCACTTTCCTACAAATGCTGTTGCCAAGAGAACTGCCTCAAAAACCTCCTCCATGAAAATCTCTGCCTCAAATTTCTATTTCCTGGAGAACCAGACCTAAGACTATCTTAAACATTTCACAATGCTGGATGAAATAAAACAAACAATCCTTTAAACACATAGAAGGAAATTAAGCAGTGAGAGGCCAAAAATAAGAGACAGGAACTGAGAAAACCAGAGCCGCTAAGCATGAATTGATTGTGGTTGCTGTGGGGAGACTGCCAGTTTCAATAACCAAAAGGCTTGAATTTTAACACCTATTAAGTAGCTGGAAATAGGGCCTTAACCTTGAGAAACAGAGAGTCAGAATAAAATGCTCTCATAAAACCAAGTTACCCAGCTAGGAGGCTTAACTATCTTGGCCAGGGTTCCAATGGACAAAAACAGTCTACACTGAGAACTTGAGAGTTGTGGCTCAGCCTTTAGAGAGGTTTGAAGTTCAAATGTATATTAGGTGCATGGTTCAAGAAATTTGAGGGTCAGAAACTTATCAGAAAAACTCATCTCAGGCCAATAATACCCCTGTGATACCTAGCAAAAACAAATGTAAAACAACTCTGGACCTAGAGAATGTCTAAAAATAAAGCCTCACTAAAGATGAGCTTACAATTCAAAGTTACAAAGCACTTGAAGAAATAACCCACCATATAGTAAACAGAAGACACAAAAGACAATAGAATTAGACAATAAAAACTTCAGTTAATAGTACAGATAGAACTTACAAAATAAGCATGCTTAAAATTATTTAAAAGACATTATAAAACATATAAAAAATGTCAGATAGATGTGGGAGGGGGAATAGGAGTTTTATAAGCATTGAAATTAAAATACATATATATATGTATATTACATATTTTACTAAGCTGCAGGTTGGGCTTCTCTGGTAGCTCACCTGGTAAAGAATCCATCCACCTGAAATGGAGGAGACCCTGGTTCAAATCCTGGGTCAGGAAGATTCCCTGGAGAAGGGACAGGCTAGCCACTCCAGTATTCTTGGGCTTCCCTTGTGGCTCAGACGGTAAAGAATTCACCTGCAATGCAGAAGACCCCAGTCCAATCCCTGGGTGGAGATGGCAAACCACTCCAGCAATCTTACCTGGAGAATCCCCATGGACAGAGGAACCCAACGGGCTACAGTCCATGGGGTCACAAAGAGTCGGACACAACTGAGTGACTAACACGGCACAGCAAGCTGCAGGTTAAGACACAGCTTAAGAAATCATTAAAAAAAGACAAAGAGTTAGAACTTCCCTGGTGGTTCAGGCGTTAGGAGTCAGCCTTGCAGTGCAGGGGACACAGGTTCGATCCCTGGTGGGGGAACTAAGATCCCACATGCTGTGGGGCAACTAGCCTGAGTGCCACAGCTGCTGAGTCCACGAGCTCTAGAGCCCGGGTGCCACAACTAGAGAGCCCATGTACTGCAGAAAAGGTCCCACAGGACACAACAAAGGTCCTGCATGCTGCAACTAAGAGCCAGCGCAGCCAAATACATAAATGTGTAGTAGGGGAAAAAAGAAAGAGCTCAGGAAAGTACTCAGATACAAAACAGAGACATGGAAAATGAAAAACGGCATTAAGGAAAGAAGACCTAGTAACAACTTGCAGCAAATCAAGAAGAGAACAGAATGAGAAGCAATATTTGAAGAAATAACAGGTGAGAATTTTCCAAAAATGACGAAAGGCATTAATCATCAGACTGAGAAACCCCCTACATACACATCTCACTAAGATGCATTGTCAGCAAACTATACAAACACCAAAGACAAAGAGATTATCTCAAAAGCAATCAGAGAACATGGTCTCAAGAGGAAGAAACTAAATGGTATACTGCAAACCAAAATTAAACACGGTAAGACATTACGAAGGCTCTATGCTAATATTCCTGTCATTCAGTAAGCAAACAGAAGGGGAGACAGGATCAAACAGCATGTGAAAGAAGCAACCACAGAACACTTCTTCCTCTCAGGCGAGAGCGCTTGTCAAGCAGTAAAAGTAAAAATAAAATTATTTTTCTTTTTGGGCTTCACTGAGATGAGAGAAGGAAGGTAAAGTAAAATGAAAGAAGGTAAGGAGAGAGAAGAAAAATTTTCTTTCCTCATAAGAGACTATCATAAGATAGAATAAAAAAGTCTCTAAAGACAAAAGAATGTTGGGGAGAATTTTTATGAAACAAATTTTCAGGGCAAGCCTCTAGGATGAAGACAAAAATGCTTTGTTTATAGGTAAGACTAATGAAATTTGAATAATTAGGGGAAACTAACATAAAAAGCATAATAATATAAAATATAAAAATGACGGTACAGTGATAAAAGCAGAACTATTAAAACTAAACACTGTAATGGACACTGTGGTTGCACCCCCAGCAACCATGTCCCCTACTTTGCCTTTGGAGTACTACTCCTGCCTCACACAGCCTTTATGTTTAGGGGGAAGGCAACCACATTCACTCTAGCAATAAGGCAGAGGACTCAGGTTCAAGGTGTTCAGTGTAATATCCCCTACTTCACCCTGACGTCTGGAGAAGTTTCCTGGGAACTTCCGGAAAAGAACATCTCTCCTCTTCTGTATGATGGTGGTATGAAATATGATGCCTAGAATTGCTGCAGCCATTTTGCAATCATGAGGAAAGCCAGCCTAAAAACAAAATCAGCATGAAGATTTGAGCAAAGCCAAGAGAATTACAAAGAAACAGAGACAGAGTCCTGCTCAAATAGCATCTCAAGACCGGCCTATCTCTAAACTTTCCAGTTAAGTAAATGAAACAAATTCCCTTTGTTTTACCAGTCAAGTTTTCGGTTATTTGTAACTAGAAACATTATCTGATATATATGATACACGGTTAAAGCTCTATGTGATTTATCACTAAAATTTCCACTGATTTAGACTGAAAACAAATTTTAGACTAGAAATTTATTAAGATACAATACAGAAATGGCTTAGGGAAAAAAATGAGAAAATGCTTGGTATGGGAGATTTTCACTAGTCATGAGAAAGTAATTTGCAGTAGCCAGGAAAACTGAGCATTCCAACACTAGAGGCCCTGCATGTCCTGACACAATTGTGCAGATAAGAGTTAAGATGCTGGAGCCAGAGAGAAAACAAGACATTCTTAAATGAGGTTTGCCTCTAAAGTTTTCATGCTATTTTGCCTAAAGTTTGTTTACTTTTTGTACAAATTGAAAGATCTCTCATTAAAACATAATATATGCATTTATCATCACTCACTCCTAAAACTCCACTAAAAAGACAGTAAAGGAAAAAAATTTTTTAAGTATTAAATATTGGGATAAAGACTGGAGGAAATTAAAGACAAAAGAAGCTAATTAAATTTGGGAAGATGGAAAGCAAAGAGTTGAACAGTTTCTGACTTAGCAGAACAAATAGAGTGGAAACTTAACAACCTGTAGTTAAGAGAACGATGCCAACAAGAAAGTAATCCACAAATAAAGAATCCCAGAAAGGCATAGAATGAGGCAGAGTTATGAGTGGGGCTAAATTCAGGAGGAGGATGAAACTTTTCATAAGGAACAACTACACACTGGACACTTCTTTCCAATTCTCCCACTAACACTCATTCCAGCAAGAGAAAAGCAATTAC
The DNA here is from genome assembly GCA_024291935.2 of Okapia johnstoni. Taxonomy (NCBI): domain Eukaryota; kingdom Metazoa; phylum Chordata; class Mammalia; order Artiodactyla; family Giraffidae; genus Okapia; species Okapia johnstoni. The sequence goes on from CM044322.1 coordinate 51,027,922, forward strand.
TCTCTGGTAAAAACTGAATCTGACAGATTTGACTTAGAAACTAAAGACACTGAGTGTGAGGATAAGATACTGTACTGAAAATAAGAAGCGTAAATACAAGTTTACTTACTAAGCAGTCAGATCAGCCCCGACTCCCAAGCTCTCTTCTCTTACTCAAGTGTCAGACCAGCCTTTTACTGCCTAAGCAGGAGATAATATTCCTCCTTGTGAAAAAAAATCAGTCCAAAAGAAAAGACTGTAAGTTTTAAGAGCCAAGAGATATCTCAATAATATAAATCTTGCTTTCAACTAATGGTCCTAGAGTGCAATTCATATGCACAGAGATTCCACTAAGATTTTCTGCATTAACTAAACATTTGAGGAACAACTGGGACATGATTCTATCATTAAAAAAAAAAAAAAAAGAAACCAAATCAGATAGAAAAACAAAAGAAAACTATATAGTACACAAATAAACTGTTTTTTAAAAAATTAAAATTAATACCTTCAGCAAGATGAGATGAAACTGTATCCATAAAACAAGAACAGGGGATACATAAAGGAAAACCTAGAAAATAAGAAAAAAACTTTTGAAAAATTTAAATGAGAGCAGAAACTTTAAAAATATATATAACAGTAAGGCTGAAAATAAAGCTGAGGAAATCACCCAGAAACTTGGAAATCACTCTAGAAACTTGGAAGATCAAAATCTAGGATAGCCATTATTAGATTACAGAAATTCTGGAAGACAGAAAAAGAAGAAGAAATTATCAAAGATATAATAAAAGAAAATTTCCCATAAATTCCAAGAAAATAAGTTAATCATAATAATATGATTAATGAGTATAATCATAAAATCACTTTGTGGCTCAGCTACGAATAATACATAATTATAACAATGAAGACAATGACTAACCAAAAACTGTACTAACTATTATGGAAGAAGAAAGTTGATGGGGAGAGGGAAAGAACCAATGGAAGGCGAGTATAAAAGAGCTAAATCTTCATTTGTCTTATTAGAAAGTCAACATATAGTGACTAAAATTGAAAAATTAAGAAATGAGCTCACAAATAACAGTGAAAAATATAGAAGTATATACCAGAATAAACTGCTAAAGAGAATTAAAAATAGTTGCCACTGGAGATAATAACCCAAGGTTGAGAAGAACTAGTCAAACATCAACACTTTTCATTACACACGTTACCTCATTATTTGAGCTTTTAACATTAACTAAACTTATAAACTAACCTCTGTAAGAGACATTTTATAACATTAAGTAACATAAAACAATGAAAATATTTTATTAAATATTTTAATCCCTCTATTCATTTTTTAATTCTTTTAAATTTAAATATTTTCTCATACAGATCCTCTTGCCCATTTCTTATTATTTCATTCTAGAAAAGTATATTTTTGGTTACTATCCTGAATGACACCATAAAAATTTTGTTCTGTAACTGGTTATTGCTAGTTATTTATCACATTTTTAATTCAAAGAACCCTTGTTTCTAATTTTCTTAAATCCACTGTTAACAAAAACCATTTTCATTATTCTTATATTTAGCATTGTGCCTCACCCACAACAGGTAGAAAGTAAATATTTAACAAACAACAGAAAACACTGACAGAGCACTTACTGTGCGTCACACTGAACTAGGCAATTTATAATCTCTAAGCTTCACAGTTCTTTAAGGGAGTGTTTAGGCAGACTAACAAACTGTTAACAGCTATAATAAAGGAAAACAAAAATTTAAGGGCTTACGTAAGACAGTTTATTTCTCTCTCACATAATAGTTGGAAGGTAAGTGAGTACTCTAGGGCGAGTAAACAGCTCTGCTTCAGGGAACCCACACTAGCTAGTTGGTTCTGCTATCTCCATCATTTGGGGTCCATCTCTGGATAAAGGCTCCTGTTTCAATTCTTGTCCTTTCCCAAAGAGAAAAAGAAGAGGACATCCAAGGCAAATGACTTTTTCTTTTAAGAAAATCACCCCAAAAGTTGTCCACATCTCTTCCTTTAACATCCTATGGTCCCAAACTTAGTCACAGGCCCCTTTTAGGTGCATCTAGCTGAGAAACGCAATTGTAGTTGGGTGGTCACGCTGGCTAAAACTTGGGGTGGGGGTGGGGCTGGGAATTCCATTTCACAAAAGAAAAAAAAAAAAAGAATGGCTCTAAGGGCACAGTTAGCAGTTTTTGTCACAGGTATGTATTATAATCTCTACTTTATAAATGCAGAAACAGAAAAATCAGAGCTGTTTGCCTAAAGGTCATATGGCTAATAATAATTAAGCCAAGATTCAACTCCATCTTGATCCTGTACTATTCTACTGTGCATGCATACTATGTTGCTTCAGTCGTGTCTGACTTTGCAAACCAACAGACTGTAGTCCACCAGGCTCCTCTGTCTGTGGAATTCTCCAGGCAAGAATACCGGAGTGGGTTGCCACGCCCTCCTCCAGGGTATCTTCCTGACCAAGGGATCAAACCCATATCTCTTATGTTTCCTGTATCATGTTAAATAACAATAGGAATGTATTTATATTATAAAATTTTTTGCTAAACGTGGCAGAACTGGATTGATTCTAACCATAATCCTGGGTGTCCAGCAGCAGCAGCCACCCCACCTACACTGGTATCAGCCTTTCCACCTCTGAGGGGATTAACCCCATTCTGCCTAATGAAACAGCAAGGGTCTCCCCAGCCGGAGCTGCCATGTAACACAATGCTGACTCGCCTCTTTTCTTCTAGATTTATAACTATACTCAAGTCCCAGCAGGTCCCTAAAAGTGAGGAACAAAGTAGGCTTGCTACGAACACTCCAAAAGAACTACTTGGGTTTTCAATTATAATTTATGCTTGCAAAAACTGAGGGAACACGTCTGAAAATGAGTATTTAAGGGTATGGGATAATGGTACAAGAAACATAAAGTTGAATAAGGCTGAATTTCTAAGCAAAGATTCTGCCTTTAAAGTTCCAGCTGGGGCCATTAGAAAGGGCTCTAACAGTTTGGCTGGTTGGCCGAAACATCAAAAGATGGCACACATGAGCAAATTTAAAACACCCCACCCCTGGGTCCCCTTTGGTCTAATGCAGAAGGGATTCAAAGGCTTAGGAAAACTGAAATGTTAAGAGTGAATTGTCAATTAAGACCTACTTGTCCACAGTGGGAGGATCCAGAAGAGTCTGACAAATAAATCTGTGACAGGTGCCCCAACATCCTTGAAAAGCCTTCTGATTACTCTTCTCTTTAAGCTAGACCTTCCACTGGGAACCACAATCATTCAACCAGAAAACCTAAACACAATAGGAGTAATTGGGTCCCAAGGTGGCAGGGGCCAACTGGCAGCATTTAGCTGCCAAAGCAAGGTGGGCATAGTCACTGTAATGAACAACAGAGTCAAAGCAGCAATTGGAATAGTATGATTCATACAGACCTACAGTGTTGGCTAATCATGGTATTGCTAGAAGTGAAACAGAGAGGAAGCTTACTAACTTATTTGATCTGAATAAGCAGAAAAGTCTAGGTCAAAGGAACAAAATTCTAACTCAAATCATAAAAACAGAGAGTCATGGTCCCTCAACTGATCACAGACTTGAGCCAGTTTACAGACCCAGAACCCTTTAAATGAAAAGGTCAGTTCCCTTGAAGAAGGACCCCAGTAGACTACTGAAAACGTATGCTATTAATCATTCTCCCAACATTAGTAACTATGGACTGGGGAAAACAAAGTAATGACACCTTCCAGGGACTGATGGACACTGACCCTGAACTGACACTGATTCCAGGAACCCAAAACAACAGCCCTCCAATCAGAGTAGGAGTTTACAGAGGACAGGTTACCAATGGAGTTTTAGCTCAGGTCCATTCACAGTGGGCCCAGTGGGCCCCCAAGCCCACTCCATGGGTTCCCCAGTTCCAAGATACATAATTGTAACACACCTGCTTAGTAGATGGCAGAATTTTCACACTGTCTCCTCTCTGACCTGTGGAGCGGAGGTAATCATATGGGGAAAGGCTGAGTGGAAGCTACTAAAACTGTTTCTACCAAGGAAAACCCAGTAAATCAAAAGCAATACCACATCCCTGGGAGGACTTCAGAAATCAGGCTATCAACAGGACTTGAAAAATGCAAGAGCTGCAATTCCCACCACTCTCCATTCAATCTCCTATTTGGCCTGTGCAGAAGACAGATGGATCTTGGAGAGTGACGGATTAACGGTAAGTTTAACCAAGTGGTGATTCCAATAGCAGGAGTTTCAATAGATGTGTTTTCATTGCTTGAGTAAGTTAATACAATCCCTGGGACGTGGTATGCAGCTATTGACCTGGCAAATGCCTTTTTCACTATTCTGTCCATAGGACCCAACAAAAGGAGTTTGCTTTCAGCTGGTAAGACCAGTAATACATCTCTACTGTCTTACTTCAGGGGTATATCAACTCTTCAGCCCTGTGTCACAGTATACTTCACAGGGATCCTACTGTCTTCCCCTTCCACAAGACATTACATTGTTCCATTATACCCATGACATGGCGCTAACTATAGAGAAGCAGCAACTACTCTAGACTAATTTGTCAGACATCTGTATATCAGAAGACAAGAGACAAATCTGACTAAACTTCAGGGGTCTTTCACCTCAGTGAAATTTTTAGGGGCCACTAGTATGAGGCAGGTCGGGACATCCCTCCTGAGGTAAAGGATAGGTTGCTGTATCTGGCCCCTCCAACAACCAAGAAAAAGGCACAATGCTTAGGGGACCATGATGGATTCTGGAGGCAACATAGTCCTTATGTGGCTGTGTTACTCCAGCCCATTTACCAAGTGATCAGAAGAGCTGCAGTTTGAGGGGGTCCCAGAAAAACAGAAGGTTTACAAAAGGTTTCAGCTGCTGGGCAAGCTGCTCTGCACTGCGGCCACATGATGCAGCAGATCTCACAGAGCCTGAAAGATCACTGGCAGACAGCGATGCTGTGTGAGCCCTTGGCAGGCCCTCACACTGAATCCCAGCACGGGACTTTAGGATGTGGGAGCATGACCCTACATCATCTCCAGATAATCATTCTCCCTTTAAGAGACAATTTTTGGCCTGCTACTGGGCCTCAAATCAAATGCTTGACCACGGGCTACCAAGTTACCATGAGACCTGAGCTGCCCATCACAAACTGGGTGTTATCTGACCCATCAAGCCCCGAAGTTGGGCGTGCACAGCAATATACTCCTGTCAAATGAAAGCAGTGTGCACATGATTGGGCTCAGCAGGCCGTGAAGGCACAGATAAGATATACGAAGAAGCGGCCCAGATGCTCATGGTCCCACTCCTGCTCTGCTGCCTCTGTTTTCTCCCCCCGCCTGTACTTGTACCTGCACCTATGCAGTCAGTCACCTGAGAGGAAGAGGAGGTTTGGGTCTGGTTGACAGACGGTTCTGCTGGATGGATATACAAGGTAAGTAGACAGATTCGAGCCTCCTGACTTCCATTCCAGTGTTCTTTTCACTATCCCATCTTCCAGTGGAAATAAGGTTTGTCCTATCACAATTATAGTCATTCCCAGGTGTCAAGCAGTGTAAATGATAATTTTTTCTTCCAGGTGATAATAAAGCTCCAGTCCCAAGTAAATCCTAAAGTTTGGCCACACATTACTACTTCTGTACATTTACTGAAAACTTATCAAGCAATGCTATTTTACCAACATAAAGCTAAAGGAGGAAACCTTCACAGTCAACAGTTTGTCTATACAGATATTTCTAAAATCTAGTGTGCTCACTTACAAACATGATTAGAAGAACTGAAGTCTGATTTTTCTCCTAATTGTGTTTACCTTCCTTCCCTGGTAGCTCAAAGGGTAAAGAGGCTGACTGCAATGTGGGAGACCTGGGTTCGATCCCTGAGTTAGGAAGATCCCCTGGAGAAGGAAATGGCAACCCACTCCAGTATTCTTGCCTGGAAAATTCCATGGATGGAGGAGCCTGGCAGGTTACAGTCCATGGGCTCACCAAGAGTTGGACACGACTGAGCGACTTCACTTTCACTTTTCACTTTCATGGTCACTGAAGGAGTCCAGTACCCAGTTTTCCCTTAGAGAATGAAACACCATATTCTTTCCATCTCAACAGTCAAAATTATTCATATTCTAATACAAGGTCTATTTACTCTGTTTGATACTTCTTGCTACTGTCCTAAATACAAAACAGAAATCCAGAATGCCTGCTGAATTAAGCTAAATTTCTCAACAGATGCCAAAGTTGCCTAAAAGAAAGACCCAAACATTCTTTTTCAATATTTGTGTCCTCCAGATTCTATCTTGCTCCTTTTTATCTGAGGCAGACAGAAAACCTGCTGTTAAGATCCCACCTCTTTACTCGAGGGATTAGTCCACAAAGAGTTAGCTTCTCTCTCCAGCAACAGAATATGGTGCTATGCTCTGTTACACTATTTTCTCTATGATGTGCCTGCCTGCTTAGTCGCTCAGTCATGTCCAAATCTTTGAGACCCCATGGACTGTAGCCAGCCAGGCTTCTCTGTCCATGGGGATTCTCCAGGCAAGAATACTGGAGTGGGTTGCCATGTCCTCCTCCAGGGGATTGTCACAATCCAGGGATCAAACCCAGGTCTCCCGCATTGCAGGCAGATTCTTTACTGTCTGAGTCACCAGGAAAGCCCAAGAATACTGGAGTGGGCAGCCTACCCTTCTCCAGGGGATCTTCTCTAAGATGGAGAAGGGATAATCAAACTTCTGAGGAAATGAAGAAACAAAAAAAAGAGCAAAAGTTTTTAAACTTAGAAATAGATAACATGATATAAGTACAACCAAATTAAAATACTAGGTACATGGTGGTGCAACAAACAAGGTCCTGCCCTCACAGAGCTCACAAGGTCAAGACCTGTGCCTTAGCATTGTGGGTGCTCTTGACACATGCCTGCCTCCAAAGACTCACAATCTACCAATGACGCTTCACATTTAATTAGCTCTTTAGAATTTTATAAAATCCTCTTAGCATCCTATCTAAGCAACAACTTGCGATAGAAATGACTATCCCTCCCTTTATTCAAGAGAAAACAGATTAAGAAAAACAACATGTTTTGCAGAGTGACACAAATAGTAAGAACAGGAGCCAAGAAGCAGGTCCTCTGGCTCCAATTCTCCTTCACTAATGATCTCTGAAGAGAAGTCTGGTTTCTGTCAGGTGAATTTACAGCCCAATTTATAACAACTGAAATGAATTCCTCATAACCCACACATCATATCACAGCTTCACACCATCATGGCAAACCAGTGGTCATTTGAGGAAAGTGGTCAACAACCAAACAGACAGATTCTAAAGACTGAGGTACAGCAGTAGGCCCAAGCCTCTCTTACCCCCTTTCTCCTTGAACAAAACCCCGTTTACCACTCTCCATTACAAATCTCTCCATGCAGTTTGAATATATAACTAAACTGTCCAACAGTCTCAGAGGTCAAAAGGTAGTTTATGGTCACAAAAAGTAGGGTACTAAAGGGTAGCTGTGGATTACCCAAACATTACTGTCAACCCAAGGTCAGAGCCCAAAGAGTAGCCCTAAACAAGAAAGGAGACAGTCTGGAAGGACCTACTTAATACCCACACTGTGGCCACTCTAATATAAGCTCCTGTGAAGCTGTACTTGTGACTTATCTCAGCTATCCATACCACTTCATTAAACGTCTATTCTCAAAGACAGGGCTCTTTTCAAGCACAGAACCCTCAATGTTTTCATTCAATCCACAGGATGGGTACAAGACTGTTCTGATTAGCTCTGATTCCTTTGGGGTGCTTTTGAACTTAAACTTCTTTAAATTTAAACTTAAAATGTTAATCTAATTTAACTTATATTTACTTTCACCTTAAAGTTGACTCAAAATTAAATCAACAATACCCAAAAGAAAGCTGCTGCTGCTGCTGCTGCTAAGTAGCTTCAGCCATGTTCGACTCTGTGTGACCGCATAGATGACAGCCCACCAGGCTCCCCTGTCCCTGGGATTCTCCAGGCAAGAACACTGGAGTAGGTTGCCATTTCCTTCTCCAATGCAGGAAAGTGAAAAGTGAGAGTGAAGTCGCTCAGTTGTGTCTGACTCTTAGCAGCCCCATGGACAGCAGCCTACCAGGCTCCTCCGTCCATGGGATTTTCCAGGCAAGAGCACTGGTAAAAGAAAGAAAAACTATATGAAACAGCCCTTTATTTTAAAAATCCTCAACTAGAAAACTGCTAGGTAATAAAATTTTTGTTAGTGATGAGAAGATAATTTTCTACATATTTTATGATCAGTAACCCAAAATGCAGGGTCTTTATTATAGGAATTATTATGACCTTAAACATTAGAAACTTTGGTAACATCAATGACTTTGTGATTTGCAAATATGTCATCTAGAACCAATCTAGCTGTCAGAAAGGGTCCAAATACTTGTACAAGATTACTAAGCCATCAAGTAATGAATCAGGACTCAGAGCTGGAAGTTTAGGCCCTCAATCAACCCATAGTTTTACAAGACTTATGAGTTTTCTCAGGATGGTATTCAGTGTCCTATATGCCCCACTTCCAGTCTTATCTTCCCTATTTCCTAACATGTATTTCATACCACTACAACCAACTTGGTCTCAAACACATCTGCAATGCCTCACCTTCACCTCAGCTCCCTCTGCTGGGTACTTCCTCCTCTACACCTACACCTTCCAAATCCTATCTTCAGTTCCCAGCCCAGGTCATCATGTCCAAAAAGTTTTCTCTAATCTCTTTGTCCTGTGATAATCTCTCTCTCATCAAAACTACTACAACACTTACATTCACCAAGTACAGCTATAGGGTTTTTAAGGTTAAGGGATAAGAAGCTATGGCTGTTTATAAATTCTATCCAGTATCAAACAAGTTCTACACTGGCATTTAGCTTATACCTGTCAAGTGAATTTAAGATGCCTTTATTATAAAAAATAAACCATGCCTCTGATTTAATCATCCCGTTTTTTTTACCTAACTTCAATTAAAAATTCCACATATGTACGTGTGTATGTAAATGCCAAACTGTGTAACACTTAAAACAGACTAATAGCTTTTAGCAGATAATAATGTTGAAATTCTCAATCTTGAAATAATCTAGGGACTTCTCTGGCAGTCCAGTGGTTAGGACTCTGCACTTCTACTACAGGTGGCCTGCATTCGATCCTTGGATGCGGAACAAAGACCCACGAGGCACAGTCAAAAAAAAAAAAAGAAATAACCTAGTTCGTAAAAGGTCAGAGAATCATTTCACTTTAGCACAATCGAAGGTCAGCATATTAAAGATTCTATACAATCAATCTGTATATATATCCTGCAAAAGAAAGGACCGAAGAGCAATTCTAATACTAAACATGTGCTGAAAACACTGAAGGTATCTAAATATAAAAGATTCAACAATCACATGTGCCACCACAACAACCTTGGCAGGTTCTTCACAAACTTAGATACCATTTTTTATAGAGATTGCTGCTGCTGCTGCTAAGTCGCTTCAGTCGTGTCCGACTCTGTGCGACCCCATAGATGGCAGCCCACCAGGCCCCGCCATCCCTGGGATTCTCCAGGCAAGAACACTGGAGTGGGTTGCCATTTCCTTCTCCAGTGCATGAAAGGGAAAAGTGAAAGTGAAGTTGCTCAGTCGTGTCAGACTCTTAGCAACCCCATGGACTGTAGCCTACCAGGCTCCTCCGTCCATGGGATTTTCCAGGCAAGAGTACTGGAGTGGGGTGCCATTGCCTTCTCCGTTATAGAGATTAGGCTTCTCCATTAACCGTAAAACAAAAGCACAGAGAGCAGATTTAAATAAAATGCAGAGGTTGCAATCTCACAGATGCTGACTCAGATCTATAAAAATATAATGGCCTAGTAGCCCTAAGAAAGAAAGAAAGTGAAGTCGCTCAGTCATGTCCAACTCTTTGCGATCCCGTGGACTGTAGCCTACCAAGCTCCTCCATCCATGGGATCTTCCAGGCAAGAATACTGGAGTGGGTTGCCATTTCCTTCTCCACAACATCTTCCCAACCCAGGGATTGAACCCAGGTCTCCTGCATTGTAGGCAGTCACTTTATCGTCTGAGCCACCAGGGAAGTCAGCACAAAGCTAACTCTACTAATGTCAGGGATCATGTGGGGAAGACCAACCAAAAAGTACTATAGAAATCTTTCCACTGAAACTTGCTTCAAAGAAAGAAGAAAGGAAGAAAGGAAAGGAGGGAGCATGTGTGCGTGATAAGTCACTTCAGTCATGTCTAACTCTTTGCGACTATGGGCTGTAGCCCGCCAGGCTCCTCTGTCCATGGGACTGACCCAGGGATCAAACCCATGCCTCTTACATCTCCTGCACTGGCAGGTGGGTTCTTTACCACTGCTGCCACCTGGAAAGCCCCCTGATGGCTTAGATGGTAAAGAATCTGCCTGAAATGCGGGAGACCCAGGTTCATTCCCTGGGTTGGGAAGATCTACTAGAGAAGGAAATGGCTACAAACTCCAGTATTCTTGCCTGGAGAATTACATGGACAAAGGAGGGTGAGAGGGAGAGAAACAAAGTTCCAATATACATACACAAATTGCACAATCTTCTTTTCATTGCAATGGCCAAAAAATATTAAAAATAAAATCTACTTGTAAAGAGTCCTTTGAAACAGCTGCTTGATTTCATGGTCAAGTTACATGATTTTAAGACTTGAAGATAATTCAAGTCAGTGATAAACACCAAATCACATGACCCACTTGAGGAAAAGACATGGAAATATCTGTCTGGAGTCTACACTGGCCATGCAAATAAATGTACTTAGTCATTACTCAACATCACCACTCATAAAGCAAGCAATTGCTTCCCTTCGAATGCTCATCCTTTGTATTAGCACTAACAAAGCCACTGCTAAAAACACTAACTTAACACCTCCCACTACAAAATAATAACTTGATAAAATTTTAACCTTAACCTATTAAAAAATATGGTGTAAGTATCTTTTCAATTAAAATATTATTTTTACAGTGTTTATCTAGTGAGCAAAGAAAAACACATACATCTTATATAGAAACTAGATCACAGGTTTATATGAAAGATAAAGAAAATAACTTCTTTAAAGTTATTTTCTACTACTAGATATCCTAATATTTATTAATAAATAAGGAGAACAAGTAAAAAGCAGTAGAGGCACTATTTTTCACAATGCATGATTTTTTCATTTGAAAATCAATTAAAACACACATGAGAAAAGCTTGTTTTGTACAAATGTTTTATAAAAAACGAAAAACTACTTTTGAGTCTAAAATTTAATGAGAACTGAGAAAGTACGGTTATCTTCTCTTTGAAGATTACTGAGGCCCATGAATAAGATACAAACTCTGCAAAATTCCAATATAAATACATTTTTACCTGTTCATTGCAATTTCAGTGCTAGTCACTCAGTCGCTCAGTCATGTCCGACACCTTTGTGACCTCATGGAATGTAGCCCACCAGGCTCCTCTGTCCATGGAATTCTCCAGGCAAGAATACTGGAGTAGACAACTATTCCCTTCTCCAGGGGATCTTCCCTACCCAGGAATCAAACCCTGGCCTTCTGCCTGGCAGGCAGATCTTTACCATCTGAGCCACCAGGGAATTTCAGCTTAAATAAGTCTTAGAATATTTGCTCCTACCTGAGCTTTACAAGTGACAATCCAGGCTCATATAAAGTAATCCTTAGCTCCTGTTTATTTCAGAATAAGATGCAAGAGAAAGCAATTTAATGTCTCATTAAAAGATTTGTTTTCAAATATTTTTTTCTTCCTCCAGAGGGCAGTCAACATAAGTCTCCAGTAGAGGGAGCTTTTAAAAAGTTTTTTGGAAAGTCATTTGGTGGAAACCATCTGGTCCTATAGGAGAGGAAAACTATCTTTTCCTTCTATCCCTCTAAGTTCTCGGCTAGATCTCTATAACAAAAGGCAGATTAACAAGAGAAAAGCACACAAATTTACTTCAATTTTATGTGACATAGAAACCTTCATAAAGAAATAAAGACCAAAACAATGGTTAAGCCTGAGTTTTTTATACTATGTTTGATGAAGAGTAGAGAATGATGGAAAAGTATTACAGGACAAAAAGGAGTATGAGCTAAGAGTAGTAAACAGGAGGAAACTTAGCAAGCCCAGTTTGTTCAAATCCTTCTTTTCCTTTGGGTATAGACAGAGCATCTCTTACATGAGATCTTATGACATGCTTCAGGGGGAAGTTGGAAAGTCCTGTACCTGTCATTTCTCGAATTCCTTCATCTTAAGACAGTCAACATGCCAAGATGCCATATTTGTGGGTAGCATGTCCTAAACCCTGTCACTCTCCCATATGAAACTTCTCGAAGAAGTTTCATCCCCAGAAACTGAGTTGGTAGACTAGCCCATAACCCACTGAATCAATCTCAGTCCTGGAAAATGGTCAGTCCATTCAAACAGTTGTGTCTCATTTCAGGAGGTGGTGGCATAGGTAGGAGTAAATGCTTACCTATTAGTTCTCTATACAGTATGAGCAATCAAGCATTTAATAAGGGACATTTCTGTGAAAACAAACAGAAAAAATATATAAAGGTTAATGGTTAGAACAAACATGAACTCAGTTTTTGAGTCCAGAGGGCAGTCAGTTAAGATTTCTTGATGTTGGGCTTAAAAGTACCTTTAGATGGCAGAGTGAGGACAGGTAGTAGCAATCTGATGGATTTTCCTGGTTGACTGTTTAAAATGTCGTGGTGAGGTCATCAAATACTCCATGAACTTTCTGAGTAGCCCACACAGCAACAGGCATGAAGGTTGCCCATACATGATCTATTGTCATGATTTCTCTAAAGTTTAAATCAAGTCAGCCAGACTCAGATTTCAGGCTTCAAGAAAAAGGACAGTTTTAGTTCTCAATGATTCCATGTCAGAAGGGTGGGAGAAAAACTGGAAATGCTAACTTGGAGAACTGTAGCCAAACACTGGAGGCAACTAGAAGAATTCAGGATCCAGTCCAATTAACAGGTAGATAAAACCTTAAGAACAATTAACAGAACTAGAACTTAAGACCCACAAGCGTGTGCTACAGTTTCCTATTGAAACATTATTTTTCTCTTGGTAGCCACCCCCATTTCTAGCAAAGATAATAAATGACTAATCTGTTTGCAAAATCAGCCTCGTCTTGTTCAATCTGGCCTGATATTTACATAAGTGCAGCGAGAAGAGTGACAGATCATACAGACTCTTTTTAAGTTTGCTAGAACTTAAAATAAGGAATCTCAAATGAGACTTTTAAGTCTCTCAAGGCTAGGAAGTCAAGCCAGAAACCTGCTACCAGACTTCCCTTCAAATGTGCAGATTTCGCTGAATGCACCGAAGAACTGATGCTTTTGAACTGCAGTGTGGGAGAAGACTCTTGAGAGTCCCTTGGACTGCAAGGAGATCCAATCAGTCAATCCTAAAGGAAATCAGTTCTGAATATTCATTGGAAGGACTGATACTCAAGCTGAAACTCCAATACTTTGGCCACCTGATGTGAAGAACTGACTCATTTGAAAAGACCCTGAGGCTGGGAAGACATGATGAGAAACACTGGGCTGGAAGAAACACAAGCTGGAATCAAGATTGCCGGGAGAAATATCAATAACCTCAGATATGCAGATGACACCACCCTTATGGCAGAAAGTGTAGAAGAACTAAAGAGCCTCTTGATGAAAGTGAAAGAAGAGAGTGAAAAAGTTGGCTTAAAGATCAACGTTCAGAAAACTAAGATCATGGCATCTGGTCCCATCACTTCATGCGAAATAGATGGGGAAACAGTGGAAACAGTGTCACACTTTATTTTTTGGGGCTCCAAAATCACTGCTGATGGTGACTGCAGCCATGAAATTAAAAGACGCTTACTCCTTGGAAGGAAGCTTATGGCCAACCTAGATAGCATATTTAAAAGCAGAGACATTACTTTGCCAACAAAAGTCCGTCTAGTCAAGGCTAAGGTTTTTCCAGTGGTCATGTATGGATGTGAGAGTTGGACGGTGAAGAAAGCTGAGGGCTGCAGAATTGACGCTTTTAAACTGTGGTGTTGGAGAAGACTCTTGAGAGTCCCTTGGACTGCAAGGAGATCCAATCAATCCATCCTAAAGGAGATCAGTCCTGGGTGTTCACTGGAAGGACTGATGTTGAAGCTGAAACTCCAATACTTTGGCCACCTCGTGGGAAGAGTTGACTCATTGGAAAAGACCCTAATGCTGGGTAGGATTGGGGGCAGGAGGATAAGGGGACGACAGAGGATGAGATGGTTGGATGGCATCACTGACTCGATGGACATGGGTTTGGATAGACTCCGGGAGTTGGTGATGGACAGAGAGGCCTGGCGTGCTGCAATTCATGGGGTCGCAAAGAGTCGGACACGACTGAGTGACTGAACTGAACTGAACTGAGGCTGGGAAAGATTGAGGGCGGGAGGAAAAGGGGACGACAGAGGATGAGATGGTTGGATGGCATCACCGACTCAATGGACATGAGTTTGAGTAAATTCCGGGAGTTGGTGATAGACAAGGAGGCCTGGCGTGCTGCAGTCCCTGGGGTCGCAAAGAGGTGGACACGACTGAGCGACTGAACTAACTGACTGAGTCTCCCTGGAAGTGACATTCGTCACTTACCTGTAATGCTAGGTACCCTGTAAACCAGGTACCAGGCCAGTTTTTTGTTTTGTTTTGTTTTTTCCCAAGAAAGTTTATAAGCATTAGTTCCATAAAGACCACCTTAGTTCCTTAAAGCTGTCTGGTCATATTTGATCTTATACATCATTCTGAAATACAAAAGTCCAGTTAAAGCCTTGGTAATACAACTGATGTTTTTATTATGTCCTATTTCAAGGAAAACAGATTCTTATTGGACTTGTGCAAATAACTATATTGCCATGAAAATAAAAATACTCAGTAAGTTTCTGAATTCTGGAGGGATCAGGTAGGGAGAAAATAAGTTGTTTCATCTTTGTTCACAAATGTACACTTTACCGAATTGCTGTAACTTACAGATAGCTTAAGAGAAAAGAGAAAAACAAAACATTAAAGAATAGGCAATGTTTCAAACAAATGTCATTAAAAATTATAATCTTCCTCCTCAGTTGATTCAGTCTCATGTGATTAATACTTGTTCTGTTTGATCTTGGATTAGCAGTTTTGTGAATCCATGAACTTCTTCATTAGTTCAGAAAATTCTTACTCCACTGGCCTGGTCTCAAAGCTATTCAAGTGATGGCATCATGGAGCTGTCTTGCTTGCAGCTGACTGCAAACACTTTCAGAGAAGCATTAGGAGTAAAACAAAACTGCCTGGGAATGACAGAAGACTTTGAAATGACTAAATGGTGAAAAATCTGACGCAGGGTCATTATAATATAATTGACAAGGAACTTTATTTCAGTGACATACAATATTTTAAAATAATAACCAGAAATATGACTGATAACATAATGCTGAATATACGAACACCAAGTATTGACAAACTGCTATGAACTTCATACCATTTCTGAAATACTCATATTAATAACATACACCCACACAAATACAGTGAGTAGGCAATGGCACCCCCACTCCAGTACTCTTGCCTGGAAAATCCCATGGACAGAGGAGCCTGATAGGCTACAGTCCATGGGGTCGCTAAGAGTCGGACACTACTGAGCAACTTCACTTCCGCTTTTCCCTTTCATGCACTGGAGAAGGAAATGGCAACCCACTCCAGTATTCTTGCCTGGAGAATCCCAGGGATGGCGGAGCCTGGTGGGCTGCCGTCTATGGGGTCGCACAGAGTCGGACACGACTGCAGCGACTTAGCAGCAGCAGCAGCAACACAAATACAGCCTAAAGAAGGCACATCATCACTTCTTATTTGACAATGCTTCCTATGCAGCTTAATATATCAAATAAACCTAATTAGTTTAACATCTCTCCTTTAACATGGTGAGAGACAAATCTTTTGAGATTTTCTGAGGACTCTCCGGGAAACCCCAAAGTTAAAGTAAAAAAAAAGAAAAGACTTTAGTTAGAATTTGATTTGGGGAAGTTTGTCAAAAATGTCAAAAGGTTTGAGCAGTTGATTAAATAGGAATGCAGATGATTATAAAATAACTTAATTATCTACTTAACCAAAGTGACAATAAAAAATCTTAAAGGCAGATACAGAAGATAATATAGTCAACAAACCCTTAGCTTTTTTAATCTTAAGTAATCAAAGATCTGATAAAGACAACTGTGAAGTACAGGAAATCATTCTGATAAGACAGAAAAATGTGGTTCTTCAAACAGATTACTTAAAAGAAAAAGAAAAACTTTTTAACAATTTCTTAATAAGGGAAGACCAGTAATCCAAGAAAATGTTGTCATTCTAGTTACATCCAGTATACTTTGGATATTAAGGCTTATCTTTTATTTTTAACTTTTAAATCATCCAATCTTAGAAACTTGACCACACATAAAATTCCTTTCCCTCAAACCTTTTACATTCCTGCTTTTCTTCTATATATACACTACGTTTTTGTCCCATGCTTTTCCTCTTTCTCATTGGGGAACAGCCAGTCATTCTACTTTAGAATAAAATTACTTTCCTTTTCCTTTAACAAAAACATATTCTTCATACTGTATATATTTTTCCTTATCAGAAACACATCCTATTTTCCTTGTGTACTTTGGATATAGAGATTTTTTTTTTCCTTTGTCCTTATTATTCTTAGACGTTTCATTAACATAATTGATAAAAATTTTTAATCCTTAGTCACTCTATTTTTCAGTGAAAACTTAATAAAAAGCATGCATTTGTGAACTACCTACCTCATACCAACACTCTGTTGTAGCTTTGAAAATTTATAAATACACCATTTCACAATTTCTAGAGGCATATACTTCCTCTTAGTATAGTTTTTCCATGTGGCAAAGAAGATGTTTGCTAATAGAATGAAGTATCTTTGGACTCTACAAAATTTAGGATGCCAAAAGAAGATAAGCTATGTCCAGGAATCAACATTTCATTATTTTGTCTTACGTGGAAATGATCAGATATTCAATGAACACCCATCATTTGAACATAACTTAGTATGCTCTAAGGTTTCAAGTTACCAAAAAGATTTTGGAAATTATTCTTAAGTGGATATATTATAAAATATAATTATCACTGAAAATTTCATTTATAAGCTTTTATCCTACTTACATTAACTCACTTATTCTTAACAATTATGCCTGAGTTGCTCATGAAAATTTCATGAGACATTAAACAAAGCTAGCCATCATTTTAAGTTATTTTTCTTGCTGATAAATCAGGGAAATATAAAAAACATCACAAACACAAAGAACCTAAAAAGTTAAACATTATTCCCTTCAACTGTTTTTATTTTTAACCTGTTGTGCTAGACATACATCAAGCAATTTATTTTTATTACATATTTTGCTGTTAGGTTGGACTTACAGTTTCATAATCTTAAATATCTAATACAGGCTTGTTTAACTAGTAAACTTAGGTAGAAAAAAAAAGTGTATTTCTGTATTATATTTAATACTGAAAACTATGAAAACATACCTGTTCTAATTTTACCAAGAATATTAAAACTAGCTTTATTTACCATAGGGTATCCTAGATAATGCGAACTTAAAGTTTGGGTTAATTTTTTTTTAAAGTTGGGGTTAATTTCTATGCACCTGAGAATTTTAGGAATACTTAGTTTATATAAATGTTCATTCATCTCTAAGCCAATTTGAACAGAACTTCTTTATGGGATTTTATAAATTAATTTGGTAATATCTTCCAAAGAAAGAAAAATAGCACATATACATAATATGCATGCATAGACATATATATACACACAGATAAATGCAAACAAAGATTTTATAACTCTTATTCTGAAATTTTAGCCATGTGTCAGTAAAACATAGTAATACAAAAATCAATGGATTTTATTCACTTTATATTTTTGTTTCTGGCAAATGGGATCAGTTGAGGTAACTTACTCAATATGAGGCTAATGTTTTTTACCAATATTTGTGGAGAAAACTTTTAAACTTTTCACCTTCTCTGATATATACTCTGATGCGGCCTGTGAACTACATTTTAGGCAGGTGATTGAGGAGACATTGAGCAGCTGTCTGGATGTCTCTAAAGCTCATCTGAGGACACAAAAGACTCCATCCAATCAGCCTTTTTCCTTTTCAACCTCAGATAGTTACTCTGGGGGGACCCTGTGTCCCCTGAGAGCAGGAGACCAGAGTTTAAATAACTGAGGGGCTGGAGTGGAAAATATGTGGCAGAGAAAAAATAAAGGGTGGATGAGATAGGGGCTTGAAGAAGAACCTATCAAAGGATTCAAGGAAACTGGAAGAGTGAAGTTGGCAAAAGGAGGAAATAGAATCATAAGCAAAGGAAGAAAGAGGTCTCAGAGGAGCAAGTTTGAGATCTTAAGTCTCCCAAAGAAGCCAGCAAAGTTCTAAATCATCCTCAGCAAAACTGTGCCAATCAGAAGTGAATTAGACAAAGCTGGTGGAACAAACAGTCAGCAAGAGTTCCAGAAGCGAGTTTCACTCAATTTAGAAGTTCCCATATGAAGAGCAGGATCAAAGAGGAAGAAAAGAAAGGACTTTAAAACACAAACCAAAAAAACTCCTAAAAAGTGCTGAATATAAGCTTTCAATTATGCCAACTTCTGGCAATAGAGCTCTTAAAAAAAAATGTATCCTTTCAAATATCTTAAAATCAGGTATCACATAAGGCAAACAGTAAACATTTGGAATTTTTGTGTGTTTTTTGTTCTGTTTTGTTTTTAAAACCAAAGGTATGCCTATCTCAAGTGACTCAAAACTGTTAAGCCTTTCATGACTTAACACCAATGAGCCTGTTACTGCTCAATCATGGACAGAAGAGGCTTTCTCAAAGAGGGTGCAGAAGACACAGCCCTCCCAAGATCCCAACCCCCCACTATGCCCAAGAACTGGCAATGGTGGGGAGGACATTACCCGAGAATGGGGTGCATTCCACATTTCTGTCTGGCCACATTCTGAAAGTGTTAGTCGCTCAGTCATGTCTGACTCTTCTCGACCCCATCCTCTGTCCATGGAATTCTCCCAGCAAGAATACTGAAGTGGGTAGCCATTCCCTTCTCCAGGGGATCTTTCCCACCGAGGGATCGAACCCAGGTCTCCAGCATTATAGGCAGATTCTTTACCATCTGAGCCACCAGGGAAACCCATTCTAGGTGCCATTCACATTCTAGGTGCCACCAATCTGACAACTGATGCCCACTCACACAGGTTTAATAATCCGATGCCCGAGCAGGAGGAAAGCCAAACAAGTTCTCAGGACACAAAAGGAGACAAGGAAGAGAGAACAACAGTGGTCCCGGAGAGGGACAGGATTAATAATCAGTAGCTACTAGAAGCCAAATTCACAAGAGTCAAACTTCAAAGAACTAATTGTTACAACTGTTTTTCTCCTACTAATCTGAATCTGGAAAAGAATGGAAAAAGCAATTTTTACCTTCCTCTCTTGACTGAGCACTATAGACAGAGATCTGGGAGTGCTGACTGGTTAAGAATTGGTTTTTTTCTCTGACTTTTGTCAGTCTTCCCAAGATTCCATCTGCAGCTTCTGGAGCGAATAGGGTGCCCCGGTCATCCTTTCCTGGTCACCAGTAACTGTAGAGGAGGAAAACTAACTTTTCCCTCTACCGTTCTAAGTTCTCAGCTGGGTCTCTGTAACAAAAGACAGATTAACAACAGATAAAACATACAAATTAAGTTTTATGTGACACAGGAGCCTTCACAAGGAAATCAAGACCAAAGAAATGGTTAAACCTGCGCCTTTATACCAAGTTTGATGAAGAGAAGAGTCATGGAAAAATATGATAGGACAAAAAATTGTATGAGCTAAGAGTAGCGAACTGGGGAAAACCTAGCAAGGACTGTACATTTAGATTTCTCTGGTGTTCCTCCGTCTTAGGAGATAAGGATGCTCTTTTCCTTAGTGTACATGGAGGACACCTCATACACTAAGGTGTCGTATGACCTGCCTAGGGCAAGGTTAGGACCTGCGCCTGCCATTCCTCAAACCCCTTCAGCTTAAAATATTCAGTATGTCAAGGTGCCATATTTGGGGGGTAGCATGTCCTGAATCCCATCATTCTCCCTCAAACAGTTTCTTTCTTATGCTCTCAGTAAAAGATTTTTGCCAGTTACTAGGAATAGGTATGGTAGACTAAAACACTCCAGTCAAGCGCAATGACAGTATGAACTTCTGTTTCTGGCAGTGTAGACCTGATGGTTGGAAATCACCAAAAAATGCTAGAGTCAATATTTAAAAATTCTTCTGATTGAGGAAAGTAAGGAAGTCATATAAAATATGGTAACAGGAGACAGAATTCAAGGGCCTATTCAAGGTGGAGAGCTAAGGCCTTCCCACACTAAAGCCCAGGGAGCTGGGGGAACCCTGAATGGGGGGTGGCTAAAAACCAATTCATCTTCCCGCTAATATGCATGAAGAACAGGCATACGATCAGAAGGAAAAAGAAATGATAAATGCATACAGGTAAATCTAAACACTGTTATTCTGTTATTTCTGTGGTTAAAAGATAACCAGGACTATTACATGTAATAAAATTATTTATACCAGAAGGAGGTTGATCTTATTGCTCAGTTCGGTCAGTTCAGTTCAGTTGCTCAGTCATGTCCAACTCTTTGCTACCCCAAGGACTGCAGCATGCCAGGCCTCCCTGTCCATCACCAACTCCCAGAGTTTACTCAAACTCATGTCCATTGAGTCGGTGATGCCATCCAACCATCTCATCCTCTGTCGTCCCCTTTTCCTCCTGCCTTCAATCTTTCCCAGCATCAGGGTCTTTTCAAATGAGTCAGTTCTTCCCATCAGGTGGCCAAAGTATTGGAGTTTCAGTTTCAGCATCAGTCCTTCCAATGAATATTCAGGATTGATTTCCTTTAGGATTGACTGGTTGGATCTCCTTGCAGTCCAAGGGACTCTCAAGAGTCTTCTCCAACACCACAGTTCAAAAGCATCAATTCTTCGGTGCTCAGCTTTCTTTATAGTTCAACTCTCACATCCATACATGACTACTGGAAAAACCAAACCATACCTTTGACTAGACGGACCTTTGTTGGCAAAGTAATGTCTCTGGTTTTTAATATGCTGTCTAGGTTGGTCATAACTTTTCTTCCAGGGAGCAATTGTCTTTTAATTTCATGGATGTAGTCACCATCTGCAGTGGTTTTGGAGCCCAAAAAAATAGTCTCTCACTGTTTCCACTGTTTCTCCATCTATTTCCAAGGAAGTGATGGGACTGGTTTTATGAAAGTTGAGTTTTAAGCCAACTTTTTCACTCTCCTCTTTCATGTTCATCAAGAGGCTCTTTAGTTCTTCTTCGCTTTCTGCCATAAGGGTGGTGCCATCTGCATATCTGAGATTATTGATATTTCTCCTGGCAATACTGATCCCATCTTATGCTTCATCCAGTCCAGTGTTTCTCATAATGTAGTCTGCATATAAGTTAAATAAGCAGGGTGACAATATACAGCCTTGATGTACTCCTTTTCCTATTTGGAACCAGTCTATTGTTCCATGTCCAGTTCTAACTGTTGCTTCCTGACCTGCATACAGGTTTCTCAAGAGACAGGTCAGGTGGTCTGGTATTCCCATCTCTTTCAGAATTTTCCACAGTTTATTGTGATCCACACAGTCAAAGGCTTTGGCATAGTCAATAAAGCAGAAATAGATGTTTTTCTGGAACTCGCTTGCTTTTTCGATGATCCATCGGACATTGGCAATTTGATCTCTGGTTCCTCTGCCTTTTCTAAAACAAGCTTGAACATCTGGAAGTTCATGGTTCGCATACTGTTCAAGCCTGGCTTGGAGAATTTTGAGCATTACTTTACTAGCATGTGAGATGAGTGCAATTGTGTGGTAGTTTGAGCATTCTTTGGCATTGCCTTTCTTTGGGATTGGAATGAAAACTGACCTTTACCAGTTGTGTGGCCACTGCTGAGTTTTCCAAATTTGCTGGCATATTGAGTGCAGCACTTTCATAGCATCATCTTTCAGGATTTGAAATAGCTCAACTGGAATTCCATCACCTCCATTAGCTTTGTTCATAGTGATGCTTCCTAAGGCCTGCTTGACTTCACATTCCAGGATGTCTGGCTCTAGGTGAATGATCACACCATCCTGATTATCTGGGTCGTGAAGATCTTTTTTGTATAGTTCTTCTATATATTCTTGCCACCTCTTCTTAATATCTTTTGCTTCTGTTAGGTCCATACCATTTCTGTCCTTTATTGTGCCCTCTTTGGATGAAATGTTCCCTTAGTATCTCTCATTTTCTTGAAGAGATCTCTAGTCTTTCCCAATCTGTTGTTTTCCTCTATTTCTTCGCATTGATCACTGAGGAAGGCTTTCTTATCTCTCCTTGCTATTCTTTGGAACTCTGCATTCAAATGGGAATATCTTTCCTTTTCTCCTTTGCCTTTCGCTTCTCTTCTTTTCACAGCTATTTGGAAGGCCTCCTCAGACAGCCATTTTGCCTTTTTGCATTTCTTTTTCTTGGGGATGGTCTTGATCCCTGTCTCCTGTACAATGTCACGAACCTCTGTCCATAGTTCTTCAGGCACTCTGTCTGTCAGATCTAATCCCTTGAATCTATTTCTCACTTCCACTATATAATCGTAAGGGATTTGATTTAGGTCATACCTGAATGGTCTAGTGATTTTTCCTACTTTCTTCAATTTAAGTCTGAATTTTGCAATAAGGAGCTCATGATCTGAGCCACAGTCAGCTCCCAGTCTTGTTTTTGCTGACTATATAGAGCTTCTCCATCTTTGGCTGCAAAGAATATAATCAATCTGATTTTGGTATTGACCATTTGGTGATGTCCATGTGTAGTCTTCTCGTGTTGTTGGAAAAGGGTTTTTGCTATGACCAGTGCATTCTCTTGGCAAAATGCTGTTAGCCTTTGCCCTGCTTCATTCTGTACTACAAGGCCAAATTTGCCTGTTACTCTAGGTATTTCTTGACTTCCTACTTTTGCATTCCAGTCCCCTATAATGAAAAGGACATCTTTTTTGGGTGTTAGTTCCAGAAGGTCTTGTAGGTCTTCATAGAACTGTTCAACTTCAGCTTCTTCAGCATTACTGGTCGTGCTCAGGAAGAGGGTAAAAATACTACTCACATTCCGAATTTGTTAAGTATATATATCAATATTTCTTAGGGTAACCACTAAAAGAAAAGAAATAAAACTGAAAACTTCCAACAGAGTTGAAGGGTAAAAATGGAATATGAAAACAAGGGGAAACAAAAACGACAGCACAGGATACGAATTCACGCCTTAGAGTAAGATATTCCTGAGTTCCAATCCCAGCGCTGCCAAGTAATAGTTCTAACCACAGTCAAATCATCTATTTAAAATTCCATTTCCTCACCTTTAAACAAAGAGATAAATGTTCAAGTTATTAAACCCAGGACCTGAGTTATTGTGCAAACATACAACAGCAGCACAGTGCCTGCCATGAAGATGCATAAATACCTTTTTCCTTCCTTTCTTTCCATGACACTGAAGTACATTCACTAATAAGCAGGTCATTGTTTTAGACTAAATGAGACATTTTAATCATGAATTCCACAACTATTTCACAGAACTGTCATCCTTGTTTCCTTGACTTTCTGTGATACTCCTTCCTTATTCCAGACTAAAAAGCTTCCAAATAAAACCATATTATGTGTAAGTACCGCCAGTTTATTATTGCTTCAAAACTATGCTTAAACATATTTAGGTTTTCAAAAAAAGATTAAATTCAACCTGAAGCAAATCATTACTTTGCCAACAAAAGTCCGTCTAGTCAAGGCTATGGTTTTTCCAGTGGTCATGTATGGATGTGAGAGTTGGATGGTGAAGAAAGCTGAGCGCCACAGAATTGATGCTTTTGAACTGTGGTGTTGGAGAAGACTCTTGAGAGTCCCTTGGACTGCAAGGAGATCCAACCAGTCCATCCTAAAGGAGATCAGTCCTGGGTGTTCATTGGAAGGACTGATGTTGAAGCTGAAACTCCAATACTTTGGCCACCTCATGTGAAGAGTTGACTCATTGGAAAAGACCCTAATGCTGGGAAGGATTGAGGGCAGGAGGAGAAGGGGACGACAGAGGATGAGATGGCTGGATGGCATCACTGACTCGATGGACATGGATTTGGGTAAACTCCAGGAGTTGGTGATGGACAGGGAGGCCTGGCATGCTGCGATTCATGGGGTTGCAAAGAGTCGGACACGACTGAGCGACTGAACTGAACTGAACTGAAGCAAATACCTCTTCAATAGCAAAAGGCAAAAGTTAAAACTTTGTATAAGACAAAGAAAATCCAGTGGCTGCTTAATTAAATAGCTACCTACTCTTCTTATCCACTAATTGCTGGGAGAAAAAATAATGGCTATTAATTATGTCACCTCAAAGATGTGTAACTCACTTTAGTTAATTACAATTTGTTGAAATTCAGAATGAGCATGTAATCCCAAAATAAAATAAAATAACTTGTTGCATGAAGATTATTTCATGGATTAGATATTGTGCTCCCAAAGTTAAAGTCTTCAGTAAAAGCTTAGTCAAGTATTTCCCAATAACAGTGTTATAAGGGTTGACACTAAGGACAAAAAAGTGAAAAACTTTTCATGCAACAACCTATACATGGATTATCCATACTCCCTCTCACTTTTTAAATTCAGCATGACCAATTCTGAATTCTGAGGGGATTTCTTTTTCTCTTTGGCACAAGGATGCTTCCAGAAGTTCCCCATCTGCACATTTACAGAATAAAAATGAACTTCTACATGTGTCTAAGATAAACTTAAAATGGTAAATCTACACATAAACTTTTCTAATTCGAAATAAAGTACAAGTACTTTAACTGTTCGTTTTTACTGAGACAAAGGATTGACTACCGCCAACTTTAAAGCACATATGTCAAATAGCAAGTTGACACAACCCTCTTACCTGGAATAAAAATGGTAAAAACTTTAAAAGTTTTGCAGGAAACCAACTGGCAACCTCTAAAACTAAAGAAGAAGGTTTTATGAGACTAGAAATGGAAAATCTATATACACAAACTCTAATAGGAAACAACATGGGAGAATTTTACGAGTGGAAATCTTAATAATAGAGTTGTTATGTATAAAACAGGAGGCATCAACTTGCTATACAGTAGAGCAGTTAAGGGCTAAAGCCCTAAAGTCAGGTTGCCCCCATTCAAATCCCACCTCTAATTCCTGTGTAACATAAGCAAGCTATTTAGCCTCCATATAATGACTCAATTTCTGTATCTATGAACTTGGCATAATAAGGGTCCTTAATAAAACTGCAATGAGTATTAAATTAGATAACAGGCGTAAAACACTGAGCACAATGATTGGAACATAGTAAATATTTATTATTAGCTAGTTGTATAACTATTATCCTCTATCTAAAACTACTTTGTAACACCACACTAGCAGAAGTGTCAAAAAATCACCTGAAGGAGTTAAATTAAGAAATTATGTTCTCATTCCTTGATGGGAGTAGATAATCCTAATGCCCATCATACAACATTCAGCAAATATAATAACCTGGAAGCCAACACCAAAGAACCACAAATTAAATCATTAAAAATTAGTAAAGCATAAAGGTGACTACTAATCTACTCACTTGAGCTCAGAGATCTAATTACTAATAATTAGATTACAGTATTAAGTGACTAATGAATTTCTTCTACACTATACTGCTGCTTCTCAGGTGGCTCAGTGGTAAAGAATCCATCTGCAGTTCAGGAGACACGGGTTCCAGGATTCAATCCCTGAGTCGTGAAGATCCCCTGGATGAGAAAATGGCACCCCACTCCAGTATTCTTGCCTGGGAAATCCCATGGACAGAGGAGCCTGGTGGGCTACAGCGGAAATGAAATAAAGTGAAACTGTTAGGTCGCTCAGTCATGTCCGCTGACTTTGCGATCCCATGGACTGTACCCCACCAGGCTCCTCTGTCCACCAGATTTCCCAGGCAAGAATACTGGAGTGGGTTGCCATTTCCTTCTAAAGGGGATCTTCCCGACTCAGGGATTAAATATGTTCTCCTGCACTGCAGGCAGATTCTTTACCATCTGAGCCACCATGGAAGCCCATGGGGTCACAAAAGAGTTGGGCACGACTTAGCAACTAAACAACAACATATTGCTGCTAAAGTGATCTTGAGAGGCAACCATGATAAACCATAACAATGTCTAAACGAATCAAGAACCATCAACTATTTCTGTAAACATAGCGATTCAATATGCCCCCTAACCCCTGACAGCTCTAGTGGCTGGCGAGAAGGGCAATATATTCGAGATAGTAGCTATTCAAAACAGCTTCATTCTCTCTTGTTCCAGTGAGTAAAATGATTTACTGCAGATAATTCTAAATGTTTGGTTTGCTTTTGACCTTGACAGCCTAAGAAAACCTAAGTAGTTCAGGGAAGGTAACACCTTTATCTAAAACCTCTCAATTGGGGATGAAAAGGAAAGCTTCTCAAGAATGCTTGAATGCTTACACTATCCCCAAGGGAGAAACTATTTGAGACTGAACTGTTAACTGGCAGCTGGCACCTTCAGTATCACCTGAACAGGCTTCCAGCACAGGAATGTAATAACTACTTATTAGGTAGCCATTAATTTACTCTTCATTTCAAAGCAGCCTTTTTAATCTGGGTTTTAAAAAATGAAACTGTCTAAATGTCGTTTTGTTGTTTTTTTTGTAGCAGATGGAAATGTATTTCATCATTACTCTATTATTCTTTTCAGCCTGCAAAAATTTGTGGTTGTAAAGCAAAGAAATAAAAGAGTTTGGATGATTTTAATCAAAGCTTGGACTCTAACCCTGCCCTGCAGCATGCTGTAATACGAGGAATGCTCCTGCCTCACATTCCAAAAGAAATGAATTTTTATGTGAATACCCCCTCATATTACCTGTCACTTCTCTTTTCGTTGTTGCTTCTATTCATGCAGCAAATATTAGGCATCTACTCCTTTATGCTAGATGCTACATTATTACCATCCTTGGGGAACAACAACAACAAAAAAACACATTTATCAGTAATAAACTGATTGCATTAATAAAAGTTTAAAGTGGAACAAATGAATCATAAAACACTTTTAGGAGTACACAGATATACAAAACAAAAAAATTCTAGACTCAACATGCTGCTCATACTCTAAAAAGTACTGTAGGTATAGGCACCAAAATATTTAAGGTGCTTTTCAAATGCAGAGGAAAACAGTGTACAACCAAAAGCAGATGGGTTTTAAAATTAGTTCCACCATTTACAAGTAGTATAAACTTATACAAATGATTTACTCTCTCCAAACTTCCCTCATCTCTAAAAGGGAAATATAAATATTTACCTTATATAAAGGTTGTTATAAGGATTGAATATAATATATATTAAATGCCCAGTGTAGCACCTGGCATATAGTATTGAATACATTATCAATATATAGAGACTAGTATTATTAGAGACATTTGCAACAACAGGACACACTTGGTAGTGACTTTTACTCCTTGATTGAAAAAATTCATCATGTCACTTAAAACTGTTCTGAAAAACAAAGTAAAATCATAAGTTTCACAGATGAACACATAACTTGACAACATTTAAACAAGCAGAATTTCTTTTGACAAGTTGGAAGACAGGAACCTGAACTAAGAGATGAGTTATATTGCACAAGAAGAGTATCTAACTAAACAAACAAAAAACATACAGTGACATTACAGAGGGAAGGCCTGGAGAAGGAAAAGAGTCAAGAAGTAGCTATACCTATTTGTATACCTATCTTTGTACAGCTATACCTATGTTGTCTGTTCCTCTTACTCTTTCTCAATTTCTGGAGGGAAGAAATATGTTCTCACAGAAATTGGGAATCAAAAAAAAAAAGAAGTCAGAAGTAATAAAGCAAACACGTCATCTCTAAATATGAAACCATCTGCTATTTCTCTGAGTTGACGGGTTTTTTTCGTTTAGTTTCATAAATTTCACTTTAAAATACATCTAACTTACATAATATACCTTGTGATTAGGTCTATCAGTCACTCCGCTCCTACTATGAATTAACTTAATCAAATAACTACACATTAGCTATCAGTTATGAGAGAAACGGAGATTTCATTTGGAGGAGAGATTAAAGGACAAAAGAAAGAAAAACGAGTGTTATGAACGTATAGGGCACTTGTGAGATGAGAAAGCGTCATTATCCAAAGGAGGAAATAACAGCCAGGAAAGGAAGAGATTGCAGGAGCGTGTGCATCAGAGAACAAACACTAATGATCAACACAGCACTTACTTTGTTTTTTTTAAGACAATAATTACCAGCATGTCTCACTGACCAAATGCTACTATAGGCCACCAATACTTATCAACTGTAGGACTGTGAAACAGAATACCATACAATTTGAAACACTGGGGCCTAAAAATAGGAAGCTGTTCTATCTTATGATCAAACTATAGAAAAATCAAAAATCACTAAAAAAGTAATGTTTATTAGTTGCATCTTTGGGGTAAAAAATAGGGATCGCTAGAAAGAAACAGTCAAATTCACTTCTCCTTAAAGGCCTCTTTCAAGCTTTTCTGAACTTCTTTGCTTATGAATGTAGACATACAACAAATTTCTCAGTTTAAATTTAAAAGCCTAGCATACAAAATTGTGCACAGAACCTCTCTTTCACCTCTAAGGGTTCCAAGAAAGAACCCTTCTTTAATAGATCTTCAAGCACTGCGAAGGCTCCTTCGAATGATAACATACTAAGTTACTCTGAGTTAAGTGTAAACTCTACCAGCCTCTGAACACTAGTGCAATGGTTTTCAGGTCTGGTTCAGAAACAGTCGCGGTAAAGTTGAGATAGATACTCTATGCCTCATATTTAGCCCATGGGACTTCCCTGACGTTCCAGTGATGATGACCTTGTGCTTCCACTTCAGGCGGCACAAGTTCAATCCCTGGTCAAGGAACTAAGATCCTGTATGCTCTAAGGCACGGACAAAAAACAAACAAAAAACCCCATAAGCCTACACAATGAAAAAATCTGTCACTTGATTACCACTGAGTCTAGATTCTTAAGTGTTTTTCTATCTTAACACACAATTAACATAGAAAATTCCTTTTTTTTTTTTAACCAGTTATCTTTGGAGTTGACATCCATCAAATAGTTTGCTTTTTTCTCAAAACTAAATGAAATAACCCTCTGAAGAGGAAAGCGAAAAGTTACTTCAAAATCTTGTACTTTCCACTTCCCTTCCCAACCATATCTTCACAGTTAAATTCCAAAGAGTGTTGGGGGAGGTGGGGGAGAGGCAACAAAGTTAATTGGAGATAGTGCTGTTAGAAAAGTACATCCTTTTAACTTGATGAGATAGAATTTCGAAATTGAAATATGGTCCCCCCAAAAAAGTGCACAGTTTATTCAAAAAAGAGCTAGCCTGAGGATCACAGAGGTAGAGAAGTACTATACACAGAGACATGCACCTGCCCAGAAGTAAGAAACCTGAAACAAAAAGCATGCTGAAGAGCTCCCTAGTGTTTCATTTCTGTCTTTTAATATCATTTTCTCCTTTGTTGAGGGGATAATATCATATATTAATGCATATATATGGAATCTAGAAAGATGGTACTGATGAACCTATCTACAGGGGCAGCAATGGAGATATAGACAAAGAGAACAGACTTATGGACAGGGGAGGAAGGAGAGGGTGAGACAAACTGAGAGAGCAGCATTGGAGCATATGAAGCATATACATCACTGTATGTACAACAGATACAGCCAGTGGAAACTTGCCATAGGATGCAGGCAGCTCAAATCTGGTGCTCTGTGACAACCTAGAGGGGTGTGATGGGGTGGGAGGTGCGAAGGAGGTTCAAGACGGAGGGGACACACATATACCTTTGACTGATTCATGCCAATGTATGGCAGAAACCACCACAAT
Source organism: Okapia johnstoni (assembly GCA_024291935.2). NCBI lineage: Eukaryota > Metazoa > Chordata > Mammalia > Artiodactyla > Giraffidae > Okapia > Okapia johnstoni. Next base: position 51,057,897 of record CM044322.1, read on the forward strand.
ATTGTAAAGCACTTATCCTCTAATTAAAAATAAAGAAATCAAAAAATACTTGAGGGGGGAAAAGGCACGATAAAGAGCTATGGAGGAGACATAAAGAATAAGGAAAGTTGGGAAAAGAGGATCTCACTCTAGACCCTCAGCCAATTGCTATGACATAATAAAATAAATGCTATTGTTTACTGAATACTATGTGCCAGACGTTATGCTGAGCACATTACACACAGTATCTCCTTTACTCCTTATAACTATGTGCATCAGGTCTTATTATTTTACAGATAAGGAAGCTCAGATTATACCTGAAACCTGGCAACCTTCTAAAGGATCCCTTTACATTCTACAACTTTTCTGTATGCCCCAAGGTCCTTAAAATTCCCTCCTAGAGGAATTCCAAACCATTGCCCTATGCGGTTTACAGAGAGCACTTGAGTTTCAACAGCTACATTTTTCTCTTTTCTCAATCTCCTCAACAAAGAAATCTTTCAGTAACTTATCTTGGTCCATGTGTTACCTACTCTTAAGATCCTTTGGAATACCCCCTGTGAATCATCCAATGGGTAGCTGTATTGTATTTCCTAGTAAAATCTCTTCAAGCCCCGGGGGTATTCCATGTCACTATGTGCCCCAAGTGGATATGTTGTCAAGTTGGAAATATCTTACAGTATCACACTTCTCTCTGCCCTCACCCTCCTTTCAGTGTCACTGAATGGAATGAATTTCACCACTATTCTCTTAACCATTAATTCATATTCACTCCCTTAAATAAGACGCAAAATCACTTTCTCTTCAGAAAACCTGCCCATGATCAGCAGCATTTAACTGTAACCATTCTGGTGGCAGAAAAGGCCCTGGATTGGAAACCAGATCTGGATAGATCTGGCTTCTAATCTTGGTTCTTTTACAGTAGGATATGTTACCAGGGCAAATTACTCCATTTTTCCAGGACTGGTTTCTCAACTATTAGTGAAGGGAATTAGACTAAATAAGTTCAAGACTAATTCCTAGATCTACGTTTTTTTTTTCTATAAAAAGGCTACCAAAAGCCATTAACTTGTAAAAACAGAAAAACTGTTATGAATGATTAAAATTACTTAAGGCATCTTACATTTTAAAAAATTAATATACAACATATTAAAACCACAAAAACAAAGAAAAACTTAAATTTCAAAGGATGACAAGGTGGATTAAATTTTCCATTCTCTATTTGACACATGACTGAAAACCCAGGTAATCCCTTAAAGACTGCTAAGCTATGAACATACACACTCTCCTATTAACTAATCACTATTGCAATATTTCACATACCACATATTTGTTTAATGCTGCTGCTGCTAAATCACTTCAGTCGTGTCCAACTCCATGTGACCCCATAGACGGCAGCCCAGCAGGCTCTGCCATCCCTGGGATTCTCCAGGCAAGAACACTGGAGTAGGTTGCCATTTCCTTCTCCAATGCATGAAAGTGAAAAGCGAAAGTGAAGCTGCTCAGTAGTGTCCGACTCTTAGCGACCCCACGGACTGCAGCCTACCAGGCTCCTCCGTCCATGGGATTTTCCAGGCAAGAGTACTGGAGTGGGGTGCCATTGCCTTCTCCACAATGTAATATTACTCAGCCATAAAAAAGGAACACATTTGAGTCAGTTCTGATGAGGTAGATGAACCTAGAACCTGTTATACAGAGTGAAGTGAGTCAGAAAGAAAGATAAATATCATATTCTAACGCACATATACGGAATCTCAAAAAATGGTACTGAAGAATTTATTTACAATGGAGAAACCAACATAGAGAATAGACTTAGAGACATGGGGAAAGGGGCGCAGAGGGTGAAATGTATATAAAGAGTAACATGGAAACTTACATTACCATATGTAAAATAGAGAGCCAACGGGAATTTGCTGTATGGCTCAAGAAACTCAAACAGGGGCTCTGTTTCAACCTAGAGGGGTGGGATGGGGAGGGAGATGGGAGGGAGGTTCAAAAGCGAGGGGATATATATATATATATACATGCATACCTGTGACTGATTCATGTTAAGGTTTGACAGAAAACAACAAAATTCTGTAAAGCAATTATCCTTCAATAAAAAAATAAATTAAAAAAAAACAGAATATTTAAACCAATTTGACTGACATCCTATAATGTCAGAAGGGCAGAGACATCTCGTTACATTCCTTACATCTGCAGACCAAAAAATGATCTCCGCTAAGTGGCTAGAGTCTGTTAAGGTGGAAATGATAAGCAGTTAGACCCAAACCACACAAATACAGACTTAGAAGATTCCAGGAGAAAAACAGACTACTAAAAACTAAGATAAGAAGAAAATATCCCATAAAGTAACTGAAATTCAATGTCTAAGCCCATAGCTTAGCCATACAATCCTATCAAAACAGGTGGCATAAAGGAGATATTTTGTAAAAATTGGTACCAAATGTGTTCCAGTAGATAAATTCATATTAAAAAAAAACACAATAGCTTTATCAGTTTTTAATCCCTAACTCATTCCTCCAACAGCACAGAGACTTACAATCTTTTTTTTGCTCAAACACTGTTCTTAAAGGAAGTATCTGTAAATGTCTACATTTTTATTACTTTTGGCGAAGGAGTTTTAATTCACTAATTCAATAAATACTTGATTCACTAAAAACTGTAACATATACTAGTAACTGATGCTGAGAAGAAAAAAATACAGAAATGAAAAAGTTATCAATTTTTGATAACTTTTTTGATCCCAAAAGTTTACAATCTAGTGAGGAACTCAGATATGTACAATAGAAATAAGCCCATCTGGCTTATTTCCTCCTTAACAATGCCAGTCCCTCCAAAAGTAAACACTGATCTTACTTACTTAGTTCTTCATTAGTTCTTTGACTTTCCTCCATGGAAATCGTACCAGTGCTATCCTGTGGATAGCTTAGAAAGATGTAATGTAATCAACCAGACTATGATGTGCCTTACCTTTCCTTCAATGACACAAATAAATAGACTTAGGACAAACAACAGGTTAAATGGCAAGTTATTAAGAATGAAACCAATTATACCCATCTTAATGTGGAGCTGGAAGAGAAGAATTACATATAGAAAGAAGTTTACAAAAATCACGTAAGGACTGTAGTGTGATGGAGATGTGTACGAATAGTAAATCTCTTTTCTTCCTGCCCAGAGTAACAAAAACAGATTCACTGTTCTCTCTCTAGGTATTTTTTAAATGCTCAACACTGATTCTCATCCCACGCCTCAGGAAAGAATCACATTAGTTATATTTCCAACTTCATTAAAAGCCTCATATCCACTCCTGTTTTATTTTGCTTTAGCAAATCTCCACTAACCAACTTCAGCGTTCATTGCTTAGACAGATTAGCTTCATCTCAAACTACAGGGAAAAATTTTAAGTATGTGAAAACTATTCCCACTCTTAAGAGTCCAACAAACCAAGCTAAGTAAATCAAATTTAAACTAAAATTTTCAAACATTTATTTGAATGCCCACAACTAGTTCTCTAAGTATTCCAAATATTGTGAAGATTAGTCTTATCTGTCAACTTTGCTAGGTTATAGTACCCAGTCACTTAATCAAACATTAATTTAGGTGTTACTGTAAAGGTATTATGTAGATGTAGTTAATATCTATAGTAAGTTGACTTTAAGTAAAGAAGATTACCCTTGATAATGTGGGTGGGACACATCTAGTCAGTCAAGGGCTTAAGAGTAAAAACCAGTGAAAGAATCCTATTTCAATACTGAAGCATCAACTTGACCTTAAATCTGGCAGTCTTCCCTACAAATTTTGAACTTGCCCCCCCAACAATGTCATGAGTCAATTCACAAAAACAAATCTCTTTTTAAAAACACACATATGCACTACAAATGAGTGGTTTTGTTTCTCTCGAGAACCCTGACTGTTACACTAACATACTAAATACTCAAACCAGTATTTTCTTTTTTAAGTAAGAATTAACAGATGTCTGTTTCTTGTAACCTCTTTAAAATATTAAAGCATTTTAAATAAGTATTCAGAATGTTACTGCAACGATTATCTATCTCACTGTGCTTTTCTTTATTAAAATACATAGGAAGAAAAAGAATAGTGATGTTTTCCACATTGAACTGTTAAGTTCCAAAGCTGATTTTAGAAAATTCTGAGATTCAATTTTTTTTCTCATTTTCATGGCCTTCAGAGAGTTTCATAACCAGCCGTTATACAACATGACTAAAGAAAGTCACTTACCCGCCCAATTTTAAAGACTAAGAAATCAGGCAAAGAGAAGTAGGAGACTTCGCAGTACCGAGGTATATTTGCAGTATTGAGGTATATTTGCAGAATCAAGCTGGGAATTTTCCAGCTCTAAGTTTTATTGTTGATCCACCAACTAGTTAGCCTGCCATGGTACACTGACATAGAAAAAGATTTTAGAATCCCAAGATACACAGAAACTACTAAAGACATAAGAATGACATATTTAGAAACAGCAGTTCATATGCTGGTTCCATTCAAAAAGTGTTACTGATTCTAAGTACTTATAAACTTTTTTTCTGTAAAGGGTCAGTAGTATTTGGGCCTTGCAAGCCATAAAGTCTCATTGGCAACTACTCAACTCTGCTGTTGTACCCCCAAGGCAGCCAATGACAGTACATAAATTGAGTATGCCTGATATTCCAATAAAACTTGATTTACTAAAACAGGCCAGATTTGGCCTGTGGACCATGGCTTGCTAGCCTCTGATTTATATACACATGAAATCAAGGCACTAGAAAAGACCCCGGAGATCATATGGCAAACTCCCATTCAATGCCAAGATATCTCTATATCCAATGCCAGTGACCATCTGGCTCAGAATAGGTTCTATAAATGAACTGTTTTCCAAGCTAGATTGGTTATTCCTCAATAAGTGACTTCAAGCTTTTTGGATAGGATATTTTCCTACAGTATGGAACTATCTAGAGCACTGTTGGTCATTTAGCATTCCTGGTTTCATGAACAGTCACAAATACACATCCATCACTATGACAACCAAAACCTTCCCCGTATGTTCCCAAATCCCATAACGTGGGGGTACTGGTACCCAGTGGGTGAAGATACATTGAGCTATCTTGAGATGGGATATGCGGCAGCTGTCCATGCAGCCATTTCCCCTTCTACCTAGGGCAGACTTGACTAATCAATCACAATACTATTTACTACTGAGGTTGGACTTTGCCTCAGAATGTTTAATACAATGCTCAAGGAAACCATCACCAATGAATGAGAATTGTGACGTCAAAACATATTTGTTATCCCTAATCTAAAAAGATAGTTCTACACACACACACACACACACACACACACACACACACACACACAAAAAGAAACTGACTTCCTTTAAGCTTATGAAGCTGAAAAATAATATGGTTTAATTGTAAACCCTATGGGATGTTTCAAAAGTTTGTGTGAATATTTCTTAGTTTTGACAATGACTGGGGCCACTGAAGGCACGTGGCACACTGAGGAATGAGGGGCACTGCTGTACAACAAAGGATAATCCTGCATCCTCCTCGATTTTTTAATATCCCACTAGAAACAGACGTGGATGTAAAACCTGTCTAAATTATCTAAGTCTAGACTATAACTCCATTTAACATACAAAAAGGAATTCTCTTTTTCACATTTTTAATTATTCATAAGCTCGCCCAAAATGTAATTACTCTGAAAGGCAAGGCAAGACTGTATTTAATTTTTTTCTGAATTTTGCCAAGAGTTAATTCAACATTTTGGAAAATCATCTCAATGACTGCAATATAATTCAGTGTATGTATGATTTATCGGAATAAACCTGAATTTTTACTTATTTCAGTCACAATAATTCCAGACACAGGTAACAAGGTTAACCACTTGCTATGTATTGAGAAACCTGTATGCAGGTCAGGAAGCAACAGTTAGAACTGGACATGGAACAACAGACTGGTTCCAAATAGGAAAAGGAGTACGTCAAGGCTGTATATTGTCACCCTGCTTATTTAACTTATATGCAGAGTACATCATGAGAAACGCTGGGCTGGAAGAAACACAAGCTGGAATCAAGGTTGCCGGGAGAAATATCAATAACCTCAGATATGCGGATGACACCACCCTTATGGCAGAAAGTGAAGAAGAACTAAAGAGCCTCTTGATGAAGGTGAAAGAGGAGAGTGAAAAAGTTGGCTTAAAGCTCAACGTTCAGAAAACTAAGATCATGGCATCTGGTCCTCCCATCACTTCATGCGAAATAGATGGGGAAACAGTGGAAACAGTGTCAGACTTTGTTTTTTTGGGCTCCAGAATCACTGCTGATGGTGATTGCAGCCATGAAATTAAAAGACGTTTACTCCTTGGAAGGAAGGTTATGGCCAACCTAGATAGCATATTTAAAAGCAGAGACATTACTTTGCCAACAAAGGTGCATCTAGTCAAGGCTATGGTTTTTCCAGTGGTCATGTATGGATGTGAGAGTTGGACGGTGAAGAAAGCTGAGCGCCGAAGAATTGATGCTTTTGAACTGTGGTGTTGGAGAAGACTCTTGAGAGTCCCTTGGACTGCAAGGAGATCCAATCAATCCATCCTAAAAGAGATCAATCCTGGGTGTTCATTGGAAGGTCTGATGTTGAAGCTGAAACTCCAATACTTTGGCCACCTCATGCGAAGGGTTGACTCATTGGAAAAGACACTAATGCTGGGTAGGATTGGGGGCAGGAGGAGAAGGGGACGACAGAGGATGAGATGGTTGGATGGCATCACTGACTCGATGGACATGGGTTTGGGTAGACTCCGGGAGTTGGTGATGGACAGGGAGGCCTGGCGTGCTGCAGTTCATGGGGTCGCAAAGAGTCGGACACGACTGAGTGACTGAACTGAACTGAACTGATGTATAGAGCATATACATTTTGAAAAATATATTTAATGACTTTATTTTTATTTCTATAATGACTATTTCTTTATTTTTACTTATATTACAGTTAGAACATTATGTTCATTTCTTTGCAGTCAGGTTTGCAAGTAGTTACAATATATCTATGAATTCACTTCAGCATAGTAAAGGGGGGACTACAAGACATTTGTTTTAAAAACAGAGCATTGGCTCTGCCAGGTTAAGAATCACTGGTCTAAACTAATGAAATCTTTTTGACCAAATTTCACTAACAAAGACACTGACCTTGCCCACAATTCTGAAACAAATCTAACGTGTTTCAAGAGTTTAAACACAACTTTCACTGGCTAGCTGAAGTCATTTTTACAGAATAACACAGATCTCTCAATGTAGGTGCAGTTTCTGTATCTCCTCTCCCCTGCTGTATTAAATACACAAGAAATGGCTTAGGACCTCTAAGTCCTCCAGCACACTGGAGCTGTCACTGTGATTATTTCCAACCAACTGTGAAGAGAACTGGCAGTGTTACAGAGTCAATGAAAGAACCCAGTCATCACCGAGGTAACTGCCCTTGAGCATCAGACAGAAAGATTCTACTTTAAGCCAGTCCATTTTCCACATTCAATTATGTTATTGAGAGCTGTCTATTGTTCTGCACAGAACAGCTCTAGAACAGCATTCAAGAGGGCAGAAACATTCAGTATCTGCACTGTCTATGTAAGAGATTACTGGATTTAAAATTTAAAGGTTTGACATTGACTGAAAGTGGAAATAATCTCCAACTAAGTCTACACATTATACACACACATACATAATAGACTAAGGCCAAGGGCAAGCCTAGTTTCTAAGAATGCTAATTATTGTTTCCAACTACAAGTCTCTCTTTAGAAACCTTTTTATAGTTCATGGCAGTTTTAAGTCTCAGAGTGTGAATCGTGCTCATGCTCAGTGGCTAAGTCATGTCAGACTCTTTGCGACCCCCATGGACTGTAGCCCACCAGGCTCCTCTGTCCATGGGATTTTTCCAGACAAGACTACTGGAGTGAGCTGGCATTCTCCCCAACCCAGGGATGGAACCCGCATCTCCCACATTGGCAAGTGGATTCTTAACACTGAGCCACCAGGGAAGCCCTAGAGTGTAAGTAAGAGCCCATAGTCTTTAAGTATTTCAAAGATTAAATCCCAAAGCAACACGGTAAACATAAAAAAGGGCGGGTCCCAGATACTTTCTTTAAACCAAGTTTCCAACTACTCTAGGTTAAGTGGTAACATTCAGTTTTGAGAGCTAAGAGAGACAGGCATGTTGGAACATAATTTCAATGATTTATTTATTTTTCTATTCTTCAGAGACATGGATGTAAAAGTGAGTAGAAAGGAGAAGAAAAAAAACGGCAAGGCTTTGAAATGGTCTATAAGTAATTCTTGGGTCTCCCAGGGAATAAGGCAACCAAATCCAAAGAACTAGCACTTCTCACATTTCTCTGCAGAAAACTTTCTGTATGACCCACTTCTAAACCTACAAGGTACATTAGCTACTTAGCCACAAACAGCCCAAAGCCAGCCCTGACTCAACACAATCTCTGAGGAATAAGTATTATAAATAGAGAGGATAAAGCTGAAAAGGATGGCTAATACGCAAACAAGAATATTGAGACCAACATACGTCTTTATAAGCCAAAATGCTGAATAGCTGAAACACAGGTAGGATAAAACTAAATAGGGAGTAAGTGTAAAGTCATGCATTTCAATCTAAAAATCAGCTCTACAGGTACAAGGACCACACTAACAGAGAGTTCCTGCAGAAACCTAGGGGGCTTTGGCTTATCAAATGCTTAATATAAGAGCAAGACGTGTCTGCTTGTATATTAACACAATTTTGGACAAAAATTATTACAGTTAACAGTCCCGCTATTTGTTGCCTTGATCAGACACCTAAACTAGTGCAGACAGTTATGGAAGCTGAATTTTCAGAATATTGACAATCTACTGCATCCAGAATAAGACAATTGGGATAGTGAGAGATCTAGATATTGGCGTTATTTAACCTGAAGAAGAGATAATAAGACATAGTTATCTTTAAATATGTGACAAAACTTTATATAGCAAAGAGGAAATAGGTCTTCTGTGTTTCTCTACAACTAAAACCAACTAGATTAAAAACACACACACACAATACGTAAGTTGGATCTGTTGCATGAAAAGGAAGTGAACACCTAGTCACTCTATGTATTCAGGCAAGGGACTAAAGTCCTCTGGGATAAGAAGTGTTATCAGGGTACCCAAATCAGGTAGAAGATTGGATTAAGGGACTGTTACAGGTTCATCCAATTCTGCAATGATATTCTTTTAAGTGCAGAAGAAAAAGTACAAGCTGAGTCAACAGACACTTTATTTCCCTAGTAGCAAGTTATGTTAGAGAAAAGAGAAAAAATAAGACAGCCAAACTGGGAATAGAACTGCCATATGACCCAGAATCCCACTGCTGGGCATACACACCGAGGAAACCAGAATTGAAAGAGACGCGTGTACCCCAATGTTCATCGCAGCACTGTTAACAATAGCCAGGACATGGAAGCAACCTAGATGTCCATCAACAGACAAATGGATAAGGAAGCTGTGGTACATACACACAATGGAATATTACTCAGCCATTAAAAAGAATACATTTGAATCGGTTCTACTGAGATGGATGAAACTGGAGCCCATTATACAGAGTGAAGTAAGCCAGAAAGAAAAACACCAATACAGTATACTAATGCATATATATGGAATTTGAAAGATGGTAACGATAACCCTATATGTGAGACAGAATAAGAGATACAGATGCATAGAACAGTCTTATGGACTCTGAGGGAGAAGGTGAGGGTGGGACATTCTGGGAGAATAGCATTGAAACATGTATATTATCATATGTGAAACAGAACACCATTCCAGGTTCAATGCATGAGACAAATGCTCAGGGCTGGGGCAATGGGATGACCCAGAGGGATGGGATGGGGAGGGAGGTGGGAGGGGGGTTGAAGATGGGGAATACATGTAAACCCATGGCTGATTCATGTCAATGTATGGCAAAAACCACTACAATATTGTAAAGTAATTAGCCCCCAACTAAAATAAATAAATTTATTAAAAAAAAAAAAAGAAAGAAAGAAGACAGCCAGGTGATTTTAAGGTACATTTTAAAATACATTGTATGTAAGGACCTCAAAGTGAGATGCAGTGGAAAAGAGAACTGGATTTAGGGTTGGAAGACTTTTCATTTAAAATGGTGAATAGCTGAAACACAGGCAGGATAAAATTTAACAGGAAGCAAGTGTAAAGTCATGCATCTCAATTTAAAAATCAGTTGTACAAGTGCAGTGTTTTCATTCAAAAATGCCGAATAGCTGCATCCCAGTTTCAGCCCAGCCTAGCTAGTCAGTGAACCTTTCTGTGACTCAAGTTTTTCTACCTCTGAACTAAGGCTACCACCTCTCCTGCCCCAAGGATCAAAGGAGCAAATAAGAAAAGCACTACCTAAATAATTTATACATAATTTATCATTGTTATTATTCTACATTAGTCATACTCCTCTAAGCTGTGTTCACCTCACTTTAAAAAGGATATGAAAAACCTATTATCTTATAAAATCAACCAGTTCAGGCCTTGTGATTTAACTAGAGAGACAGAAAGCATGTTTGGGGTAGAAAACCTCAAGGAAAAGAGAGTCTTACCCAAAGAAAAGTAACAAGGTACTTATTATAGAATAAGTTGTGTGTTCTTCTAAAGAATGCTGTTCAGCTGTTTTCTATAGGAAAAGGAAATGAGATTCAGAAGAGGTGGACTTAAATGGTTACAAGCGAGATTACAGGCAGGTCTAGAGAATAACATTTTACATGCTTTTTTTGAGATCAAATGAAACGAATCCAACATGTCAGGATGATAAGACCCTTAAAGAGGCTATAGAGGTTTAGAACTCAAAACCTACTTGTCCTGGATTGGTCAACATTTAATACCATTAAGGGAGTCAAATCAGATTATTTCCCAAGGTCCTTTCCAGCTCTAGAACTCAGAGAGTTAGAACCAATAAATAACTTTATTAGGAAAAAAAATAAAGTTAGCAGTTGTACTTGGGAGCATGTTTTATATCAGCTTTCTACTTTGATCAAAAGTGCTCTTACTTAAGTGATAAAGCAAATAAGGTAAAATGTTAAAAATTGGTGAATCTGAGTAAACAGTATACAGGTGGTTCCCCATACTATTTCAATTTTTGCAACTTTATTCAATCACTATGAAATAGTCATCATTTAGGTTTAAAATATTAGGAGTTGACTGATACTGCTTATCTTACTAGTTCTTGTGGGAAAGTCCATAACTTGATTATGTATCACTTCCTAGGGCATGCTCCCTCCTCTGCTGTAACTAACACAAGTTCACTCATATATAGTGCTTGGTCTACTGGCATCTACAGTGCTCTCATCAATCTCAATGCTTACTTCCTCTCAATTTTGCAAATAAACTTCAATATTTGTTTTTTATTCACATGTCTTTTTAATTTGTTTTTTAATTAGAGAATAATTGCTTTATAATGTTATGTTGGTTTATGCCATACAACAATGTGAATCAAAATTGTGTGTGTGTGTGTGTGTGTGTGTGTGTGTAGAAGGGAATGGCAACCCACTCCAGTATTCTGACCTGGAGAATTCCATGGGGTTGCAAAGAGTCAGATACTACTGAGTGACTTTCACACACATACACATATATATCCTCTCCCTCTTGTCTTGCCTGGAGAATCCCATGGACTAGTAGAGCCTGGCAGACTACAGTCCATGGGATCGCAAAGAGTTGGACAGGACTAAGCAACTGACACTTCTTGAATCTTCAACCCTTCCCTTAAACCTCTTCAACACTCCTAATTACCATATAAACTTTGACTTCCCAGCCTCTGCCAGGTCATTCTCACAGAGGTGGGAGAGATGGAAGGGATTTTTTTTCCCTGCCCACTACAGGCAATGAGGGAGCACACTGTCTGCAGGGTATTTAAACAATAATAAAAGCAACTAAAAGTCCTTCTGCTTCTTATCATCACCAGGCACTGGCAATATGAAACAACCTTAATGTTTAGACACTCCTTCCAACCACTGCAGACAGCTTCAAACATCACCCCTTAACATGTCACCAATAATGGTCAGCCTCTTCAACCTCTGCCCAAATCTTTTATCCAATAGTTTTTCTTTACCTCAGGATCTCAAAATAGAAACAAAAACTAATAATAAGAACAACAAATACTAAAAGCAATCAGCGTACTTTCTATAATATTTGTAACTGTGAGGCATATCATTATCACTTTAATAGAAAAGCACATATAAAATCTAATGTGATGCCTCTCTCAAACAGAACTAAGTAGAGTCTCTATATATCATCTCAATCAATTATGGCTTAGCATTAAAACTACTTTTCAAACAACAATAATGCAAACAAGTGGTTCAGAGGCATAACCTAATGCCTGGAGGCTGGAAAATTTGCCAAGATTTATGGGCTCAGACTCAGCAGAATGAACAAGGCTCTACTAACATAACTGCAGTCCTTTTGGCCACTCTGTTCCCCCTGCATCAATATGGAGGGCCATGACATCTTAGTCACTATGGAAAAAAAAAGGTCTAACTCAGCAAAAGAAAAAGGACAGAAAGAGATTTTAAAAGAAGGGGTTGACTATGCCTCAGTTAATCTTGCTGAGGGCAAAATTAGGCATCATAGGAAATACACAGTTGGATGGTAAAATCTGCAGATCAACACTCTGCTTGGTATCTCCCTGTTCAAAGCTGTACTCCTCAGCTGTAACAAATCCCCGATTCCATCAAAAGGCAGGGAATGGCTTTCCCACGAGGGTATGCAGATAACTGAGAATGGACTACATAATCATAAAATTGATAATCGGAGAGTTGTTGTTGTTGTTTAGTCACTAACTTGTGTCCAACTCTTTGCAACCCCATGCTGTAGCCTGCCAGGCTCCTCTGTTGATGTGATTTCCCAGGCAAGAATACTGTAGTAGGTTGCCACTTCCTTCTCCAGGGGATCTCCCCCACCCAGGGATCGAACCCACATCTTCTGCATTGGCAGACAAGTTCTTTAGCACTGAGCCACCAAGAAAGCCCAATCAGAGTACAGTACCAAAAAACTCAATATAACAAGCTACTTCATGTATTACAAACTGGTGATTAAAAAGAAACGTGCCAGCATGTGTATATCAAGGCAGTTTTGATTATAGCTGTTTTAACAGTTCTGCCAATGCACAGATACATGTTTCAGTGCAGCAGAAATAAAAAATAGTAAATTCATAAGAATAACGAGTAATTTGCCACACCCTGATTTAAAAAAAAAAATGCCACTACTGGTTAAACTGTAAAATACATTTAAATCCTACAAAATAATACTTAGAATTTATCTAGAGAAGGCTAAGAAATTTATTCAACATTAGAACAAAAGACAAAAATTCCATAGATAATCCAGAACACAAAGCAATCAAATTTCAAACATACTACTCAGGCACATAACTAAAAACTTGCTACAGAAGGCAGGACTCTTGTATTTCAAAAATGAGCACTTCCTCTCCTATGAACTAATGTCTAAGAACCTACAGGCTTTCTCCTAAAACCAAGGGAAAGGGGGAAAGAACACATTTTCAAATCAACAATATGTGAAAAAATCAGAAAAGGCCTTTTCAGAAAAATAGTATTGTCTAAAGAAATAAGATTGAATTAAAACATACATAAATCTACCTGACAGTTAATTCAATAGCTTTAAAGATCAGTGTCATCTTTTCACCTTCTAATTCGAAAAATTATTCAATTTCCTTTCATGTTACAGCATTGTTTATGTTTACGTAATGCCTTCCACTTAAAAGTTTCATGTGTGCTCCTAAACACAGAAAGTTATAACAATCTTACTCAAGCATAAATTTTCAAGACCATCAAGAGTTTAGCTTAATAATACTATGTTGTATACTTCAAATTTATTAAAAGAGTACATCTTAAGTGTTCTCACTACAAAACGAAAGAAAGAAATTAGTAACCATGTGAAGTGATGGTATGTTAATTAGTTTGACTGCGATAATCATTTCGCAATATATGTGCATATCAAGTTATCACGTTGTACACCTCAAGTATACGCAATTTTGATTTGTCAATTATGCCTCATTAAAGCTGAGGAAAAGAGTTTACAAGCTAGCAAGACACCAAGCCATCAATAAACATAAACTGTTCAAGTTTACTTGAGTTAGTGCAAATCAAACCACTAAATCAGATCTAAACGATCTACAAACCAACACTGTAGTTTTAAAAATAAAAAAATGTTAACATTTGAAATATAAAATGCTTGAAATAAGCAAAAGACTCAATCACCAGCTATCACCCTCCACCAAGGACAACGCTCTCCCTAGGTACCTTGCCCAGTTTGTGACAAAAATACAAAATTTGCCATTACCTAAAGCTGAAACAGTCTTTGTAAGTACACAGAAGTGAGACACTATAATGATGTAGATTAGGAAGTACATATAAATTGTAGTCAATAAAACATAAATAAAATGTAGACAATAACTAAAATTAATAATAATTACCTCTGGTAATGATAAAAGCAAGCCCACACACTACACAATCGCCAATAAGGAAAACTAAATATGCTAATGTGTATATAACAACAGATCTTGGGTTATCAATACTTTTTAAAAATCTACCAATGGAAAATACATGTTTTCCTTGCACCAGAAATAAAAAGTAACAGTAAATCCACGGGAATTGCTACTCAAAAACTAAACACAACAGGATAACTTTTAGTAAAAATATATTACAAAGTTATGCAGAAAAACAATGAACAGTAACTGACAAAGTGACTGCACCGGCTTTCCATGTAATTATCACTGTAATTCTAAACGCATTTAGAAGCTGACTGCATGACAAAGGAAATAAGACAACCTAAACTCTGCAAGGTAGGAAAGATTCCAGAAGGGAAACTTTGGTTGGCTTGCTGGTATGAGGATAACTTTAAAGTACTATCTATTTGACAAAAAAATGCAACATAAGTTGAACCTGGGTGCAGAAGAATTGAAGTTTTCCCTGGAAATGTAAATTCTTCCCCGAAATTCACAAGGATTAAAAAAAAAAAGCCGCATCAGTAAACCAGCATTAATTGCAAATGAAGCAACAGGAGTTCAGCATCCAATAGGCGGTCTGATCATCTTTCTGATGCGTTAGGTCAAGACGTCCTTCTCACCTACGACCCTCAGAGAAGGGCTGACTCCCTGCTCTCAAACCTCCTCAGCAAGCCAACCTTTGCCAACTCATGCCACCCTCACAGACGATCTGCCAAGTCCCGGGACACTCCCCCAAGCGGGACAGTCTTCCTCCAAGACGCCTCCTGCCCAGTGTCACCAGCCACTCCCCCTCCCCTTCTCAGGGCCTCTCCGTCCTCAGGGTCCCCAGTGCCTCCCTCCCCAGACCCTCACGGCTGCCCTCAGAGCTCCCCGCCCCCGGTCCCCGACCCCCAATTCTATTCCCCTCCCTCAAACCTGGGGTCACCTTTCTCCCTCTGCCCACGCGGGGAGTCCCGATTCTCCCGTCCCTACCCGGTCTCCGCGTCCCGCGACGCGGGGCGGCGGCGGGGGCGCCGAGAAGCATCCACTGAGGAGACAAGTGCCTGGGGACTCTCCGGCTCCGATCTGGACCGGAGCCGGGCTTCCGCCTCGCGCCGGAAGGCATTCGCGAGAGGGAGCGGAAGTCCCGCCCCACCCGCTCCCTGCCGGCCGGCGGGTAAAGACCGCACAGTGGGATCTAGCCACAGCGTCAGGAGGATTCGCTGGGGGTTAACAGGGGTCGTAGGCACCCGGCCGGCCGAGAGAAAAAAAGGCTTACCGTGAAGGACCAAGGCGCCAAAAGTCTCTCTTTGCAGCTTCTCTTTACAGCCGATGAGCCAACGCACCTGCAATCGCTTGACCAAGGGGCTGTTCTTGCTGACGCCCCCAGAGGAACAAGATGACTCAGACCCTGACCCCTGTGCCCACAGTCTAGTTGAAAATTGACATAAATATAAACAGAGATGAATAACACCACAAGGCAGCACTGCTTCATTCCTTAATCCAGATGTTTATCACCTGATATATATCGCTTATTGAACAACTAGGCTGTAAACAGATGCAAGCCCCTATCTTACGAAGCGAGGGAGGCACTCAGGGCAATGAACTAGGCAGAGAGTAAATCAAACAGCGACCCGTCCCTCGGGAAACTTAGGGTAGTATCAGTTCAGTTCAGATATATGGGAAATAAGTGCAATGAAACCATCGAGCATTAGAGGAACTATAGCCGAGCTGAAGGCAGTGGTGGTGGTAGGAAGGTGGGCAGACACAAGACTCTAGAAATACTGGCTCCTCAGTGAGTCTGAAATGAATGATGAATAAGAGTTAAAGGTCAAACAAGGTAGGGAAGGGCATGCAGAGGGATGCCAGAGAGAGCTTGGTTTAATTAGGGATCTGGAGGAGGGTACAGCTAATTTAGCAAGGTCTGATCGGAAAGGCAGGAGGAAGCACAATGAGAGGAGGCAAGCCCAGATCTGGAAGACTGCTTTGTATTATACTAAGGAATTTAGACTTTAGACTCCAGGCACAGGGAATCGGTGTATTATCTGTAGAGGAACAGACAAAACACTGCGTCACGGGTTGATTAGGATGATTGGCCTACTCATCAAAGGAAAATAACTTGAAAGATCATGGATAGAACATTCTACCCATGAGGGTGTTTTCTCAAGCTGTTATCAGTTCAGTCACTCAGTCGCATCCAACTATTTGTGACCCCATGGACTGCACCAGACCAGGCTTCCCTATCCATCACCATCTCCTGGAATTTACTTAAATTCATGTCCGTAGAGTCGGCGATGCCATCCAACTATCTCATTCTCCATTGCCCCTTCTCCTCCTGCCTTCAGTCCTTCCCAGCATCAGGTGGTCAGTTTTATGATGAGTCAGTTCTTCACATCACGTGGCCAAAGTATTGGAGCTTCAGCTTCAGCATCAGTCCTTCCAATGAATACTCAGGACAGATTTCCTTTAGGGTTGACTGGTTTGATCTCCTTGAAGTCCAAGAGACTCTCAAGGGTCTTCTCCAACACCACAGTGCAAAAGCATCAATTTAAACTGTTATACCCAGATGTAAAAACAAAGGATGACTACAACAACTCTACACAGGCAAGGTCACCAGAGCTCAGACCCCTGGGGTTGTCTACTAGACAAATCACCCCAACCAACTGAGTTGCCAGCTGAAGCTGTGGAAACCATGGGATGAAGGGGCTGAGAAGGAATAAACTTTATTACCAGCTACAGTAATGAGGACTGTTGCCTCTATTCTCTTACTTGCTACTACTACTGTTTAATCAGTACCCTCTTGCACACCAAACCCCATTTTTCCTTTTTAGAAATAAATGGTGTAGCAGTTTTTTCCAATTCTTTTCCTTTTGCCAGCAACAAACCATGTTGCAATATATGGAGATAGAATTATGGTAAAATAAAAGGAAGACTGGACATCTTGTAGAACATCTGTATTTAGAGGGCATAGTATCACCTCTGGATGGAGTAGAAAGACACAGATTTGAGCTTAAAACTCAACATTCAGAAAACTAAGATCATGGCATCCAGTCCCAACACTTCATGGCAAATAGATGGGGGAACAATGGAAACAGTGAGAGACTTTATTTTCTTGGGCTCCAAAATCACTGCAGATGGTGACTGCAGCCATGAAATTAAAAGACACTGGCTTCTTGGGAGAAAAGCTATGACCAGCCTACACAGCGTAATAAAGAGCAGAGACATTACTTTGCCAACAAAGGTCTGTCTAGTCAAAGATATGGTTTTTCCAGTAGTCATGAATGTGAGAGTTGGACTATAAAGAAAGCTGAGTGCAGAAGAATTGATGCTTTTGAGCTGTGGTGCTGGAGAAGACTCTTGAGAGTCCCTTGGACTGCAAGGAGATCCAGCCAGTCCATCCTAAAGGAAATCAGTCCTGAATATTCACTGGAAGGACTGATGCTGAAGCTGAAACTCTAATACTTTGGCCACCTGATGTGAAGAGTGGAAGGAGAAGGGGACGACGGAGGATGAGATTGTTGGATAGCATCACCAACTCGACGGACATGAGTTTGAATGAGCTCCAGTAGTTGGTGATGGACAGGGAAACCTGGTGTGCTGTGGTCCATGGGGTTGCAAAGAGTCAGACAGGACTGAGCGACTGAACTGAACTGAACTGAGGGAACACAGAGAGAAGATGGCCATTAAAGCTGAGTCACATGGCAGTGCCCTAAAGAAAAGATCTATTAACACCCCTTACCAAGGACCCAGGACCTGACCTGTTTTCTTTGATTACAGGAAATATCCCTGTGTACTTCTGAAACATTTTTTGTTTTGCTTGACTAGGCAAGAAAGATTTCTGCTATTCACAACCAAAGTAATTTGCTTAAGACAATCTACTCCCAGAGCTCCTGTTGAATAAGCACTGAGTCAAATGATCCATATTCATTGCCACAGCAAACTGAAATGAATGTAGCATGTGTTCAGTTGTGTCTACCTTTTTGCAACCCTGTAGACTGTAACCCACCAGGCTCATCTGTCCATAGGATTTTCCAAGCAAGAATACTGGATTGAATTGCCATTTCCTCCTTCAGGGGATCTTTCTGACCCAGGGATCAAACTTGCTTCTCTTGGGTCTCCTGCATGGCAGGCAGATTCTTTACCACTGAGCTACCTAGGAAGCTGAAGTGGATGTAGATACAACCCAAATAGGCTAAGAGGGTCTCTCATGTATGGATTTAAACATTGACATATTGCCCTCCACTTGGTCTCCCTTTCATGTTGAAATAGAAATGTGACATAAACCTAAGATTGGGTTAGGCATGAGCAAGGTGTCCCACGCTGGTAGAAAAAAAATGGGTAGGGGAACCAGAGGGAAGAGGAGAGAGAAACAATAAGGAAGAGAGAAAGAAGGGGAAAGAGAAGACATAATTATCTGAGAAATAATTAGGTCATCTTAGTTTCTATCTTTTCAGTTTTTTAATCCAAACCCTTATGAGGTCTAGCTAAACTTTCTCTCCTTAAATTCTATGGAAATTCTGTGTCCTTCCAGTAAATTTCCCATTTGACTTGGCTTAGTGTTAGTAGGTTTTTATTCCTAGCAATGAAATACCAAGACATCAGTTCACAAGACACAAAGTTGCCTGTTCACTCTCTTTTCTGCATCACTCTCTTCTCCCCAGAACTTTGGAGTCAGCTTCTCAACCCAGGCCCAACAGCAGGAGCAAGATTTTCACACCTCCACTGCTGCCTACAGGAAAACTGTCAGAGTTACCATGGCATTGGTGGGTGGAGCAAATCATACCACCATCAGTATGTAAATATGGAGGAAGATTTTGGAAACCCACACTTCTTTTTTTGAACTTTCTATTTTGAATTGGAGTATAGCCAGTTATGGAGAAGGCAATGGCACCCTACTCCAGTACTCTTGCCTGGAAAATCCCATGGATGGAAGAGCCTGGTAGGCTACAGTCCATGGGGTCGCTAAGAGTCGGACACGACTGAGCGACTTCACTTTCACTTTTCCCTTTCATGCACTGGAGAAGGAAATGGCAACCCACTCCAATGTTCTTGCCTGGAGAATCCCAGGGACGGCGGAGCCTGGTGGGCTGCCATCTATGGGGTCGCACAGAGTCGGACACGACTGAAGCAACTTAGCAGCAGCAGTAGCATAGCCAGTTAACAATGTTGTGATAGTGTCAGGTGAACAGCGAAGGGACTCAGCCATACATATACATGTATCCATTCTCCCCCAAACTCTCCTCCCATCCAGGCTGCCACAAGGTATTAAGCAGAGTTCTATGTGCTATATAGGTTCTTGTTGGTATTTTAAATATAGCAGTGACTGCATGACCATCCCAAACTCCCTAACTGTCCCCTGCTCTCAACAACCATAAGTTCATTTTCTAAGTCTGTGAGTCTTTCTATAGAAACCAATATTTCAAATTCTTCATTATACAGAGGCGGGAGCTAAAGTCCAGCTAAACATAGCAGTTTCTCTAAGGTTGAATAGTTCAATAGTCCCAGAGATAGGACTAGTTCAAAAATCTCTCTCCCAGTCCACTTACCTGATTATTTGATGTAGAAAGAGTCTAGTACTCTCAAAAGGCTATTGTGAAAACCTTAAAAGTGTACTATAGGGATTTCTCTGGTGATCCAGTGGCTAAGACTCTGCACTTCCAATGCAGGGGGTCTAGGTTGGATCCCTGGTAAGGGAACTAGATCCCTCCTGCCACAACTAAGACCTGGGGCAGCCACATTAATTAAATATATTTTTTAAAAAGTACACTACTATCCAGCCTCCTCTCTCCTGGCCTCTAGAGTTCACTCATATCTATATAATGGCATCAGTCTGACTGCAGAACCATGACAACTGTTTAGAAGACACTTGTGAGTGTCAGCGGGTGATAGATAGTTCCTCTGAACCAGGAAAGAACATCTTAAGGAATGTTTTCCTACTTTTTTTTTTCAGTACTCTGACTAGCGCAGACAGATGGGTTAATTAACAGAGCTAATAAGGTTAGATGTTTACAAAGTTTACTCACCAATTCTCTATTCTCTTTAGTTCATATATGATCGCCTTCCTTATCTTTGTTTGTTTCAGCACCAGCATAAACAACAATGTCGTTAAGAGTCACATCCAAAACCACATCCTCTTCCCCTTGAACATGCAGTAGTTTAGTAATTTGTGGCAAAATAAACTAGTCTACGTGCCTGCGTGCCAAGCCGCTTCAGTCGTGTCTGACTCTTTGCAACCCCATAGACTGTAGCCTGCCAGGCTCCTCTGTCCATGGGATTCTCCAGGCAAGAATACTGGAGTGGGTTGCCATGCCCTCCTCCAGGGGATCTTCCTGACCCAGGGATGGAACCCAGGTCTCTTGCATTGCCAGCACGTTCTTTACCACCTGAGCCACCAGGGAAGCCCAAACTAGTCTATAGTTGGGAGCAAACACAATAGCATGTTCTCTGAGGTATAAATAAAATTATATTAGTAAAAGATTATGAATTGAATGACAATTAAGGTCATCCAATGCTCTCCAATTAGTAATTCCCAACTCTACCACAAGGTACCAAATAAAGGTGTTTTCTGTGAAGATCTGTCTTCCGTGCTCAAATATATCACTTAAAGTGAAAGATGAGTCTTATTACATTGAGGGTGGTGTTTTCTTCCTAAAGGGGGAGCTTCCCCAGAAATGCTTCAGTTTAATTGAAATATTTTTGAAAACATGGTCTTTTATATTTTGGTCTAAATTTTTTGTGGTAAAATACACAAAACATAAACTTGCTCATTTGAGCCATGTTCAATTACGTATTTCTGTGGTATTAAGTGCATTCACAGTGTTGAGTAACCATCACTCCCATCCATCTCCAGAACTTTTGCATCTTCCAAAACTGAAACTCTGTACCTGATAAACAATAATTCCCCATTCTCCCCTCCCCTAAATCTAATTTTGGTCTAGTTTTATAGGTTGGTATATTTCACTAAAATATTTTCAACACTAATTCATACCCTCTTGAAGTAAACATATTTATAAACAGGAAATAAAATAGTGTCTTATTCACCTCTTTTCCCCTGTGGAAGTCAAATGTAACATATCATTTCCATGGGGACACATTGTACAATGATCAGATATTTCTACTTCTTTAAAACCCACACCAATGGGAATTCCACATGTAAAGGAGAAACATATCAGGGACACTTGACATGATACTCATTAACTGAAAGTTTGGGTGGGTATGTTTGGAAGGACTTTTATACACGTTAATGATTTTAAACTGCAACCCTTGTTTTCCTTTCTGCAAAAGCCATGGACATTCCACACATATGACTGGGGCACAAACCTCACTTTGTTTTCTTTCCAACAAAATCAAAACTAAACAGGAATGCTCCTGCCAGAAAAAGCTTCACCTGCTAAATTCCAACAAGTCTAGGAAAACAAGCCTTTCCTCTTCAATAAAGATTTCTCTCCCTGGCGTGGTAACTGAAACAGACACACAATTCTACTTCTAACTTAAAAACCTCACCACTAGGTAGAGTAATAGACTGAATTTTTAGCCCTGAATCTCAATTTTGTTGTTTAGTCGCTAAGTTGTGTCCAACTCTTTGCAACCCCATGGACTGTAGTCCGCCAGGCTCCTCTGCCCATGGGATTTCGCAAGAATACTGGAGTTGGTTGCCATTTTCTACTTTAGGGTCTCAATAATACAAACTTATTTCCCAAGAAGAAATTAACTACAGTCTAAGACGATTGAGACAAAACTTTCCTTGTGAAAACAATAAGAATATGTCTTTAAGAGGAATATGCCCTCTCTATAAAAGTATCACGATAAATTAGTAAGAAGTCACTTCTTTTTTTTTTTTTTGGCTGTGCTGGGTCTTTGTTGCAATGTGCAGCGTTTCTCTAGGTGCCATGCAAGGGGGCTTCTCTAGTTGTGGCACACAGGTTCTCTAGTTGTGGGGCTCCAGCTTAGTCACCCTGCAGCAAGTAGGATCTTAGTTCCTCAGCCAGGAATCGAAATTGAGTCCCCTGCATTGGAAGGATTCTTAACTGAACCACCAGGGAAGACTGCACCTCCTTTATTTTTAATAGTCTCTTAAAAACTTGACAAATCAAACAATATGGTACATGTTGAATGTATCTGCCTTCAGTAGCCATGACAGAATCATAGAGGGTTATTTTCTGAGTCCTCTTTTTTTTTCATCCTGAAGTAGACTTTCTCCACGGCAAATACTCACTGCCCAGGAAAGTACCCTGAACACAGTGTCATCAGATAAAATACAGGACACCCACTTATATTTGAGTTTCAGATTATTCTTTCATGTAAGTATTAATATGTTCCCAGATATTGCATGGACATACTTCTAGCAAGAAATTATTATTGCTTATCTGAAATTCAAATTTAACTGAGAATCCTGTATCTTTGCTTGCTAAATCTAGCACCCCTTTTGCACACAAGAAAATTTGTTAAACATTACTAAAGGAAAGATTTCTTAAATACATCAAGGCCACTTTTCTCCCACAAAAGTATGAACAGACTATTGGACTGTTAACACACTATAGGACAACTGCCCACCTTTGGATCCATCTTAACATTTTACAATTAAAAAAGAAGACAAGCAAGATCAAAGATG
This sequence comes from Okapia johnstoni, assembly GCA_024291935.2. Lineage (NCBI taxonomy): Eukaryota > Metazoa > Chordata > Mammalia > Artiodactyla > Giraffidae > Okapia > Okapia johnstoni. Next base: position 51,080,988 of record CM044322.1, read on the forward strand.
TGTGATAAATATTGTTAAGGATTAAATGGAAATTATATAAGACTGAGTTAGAGAAACCGATCTGACTTTCATGTAGCTAAAAGGTAATAACTTACAGATTGGGTGATATTTAGTATGTGAGTCTAGTTTTTACGTAAGCACAGAGTGGACAAGTACTACTGAACCAGATTAGTCTTTTCACTGTAGTTACTTTTAAAGTATTTTTCTGTAGGGTGGATTTGGTTGGTTTTGTTTTGTTTTTAATTATGTTCTGTATTTTTTGTTCTTTTTTCTTTTGGCAATCAAGTAGAAATTTGGTATTAGAGGACTATAGCCCAAAGAATGCTGGAGAAATTTATACAGCATTTTTGGAAAATGGAGAAGTGAGATTACATTAACAAATAGACATATACCTATGATTGATTCATGTTGATATATGGCAGAAAAACAACATAATATTGTAAAGTGGTTATCCTCCAATTAAAAATAAATAAATTTTAGAAAATAAACTTTAAAAAAGCATTAACAAATAGATTTGAACTTTGCTGACCTATCTGCCTCCACACTCTGCTTAGTATTCACTTCAACAGAGATAAACTGTACATAAAATAATTTCTGAGACATTGCTGCTGCTACAGAAATGCAGCCTCACTTCCAAGTCCCAGGCCCCCCTCCCACAGACTCTGGTCCTCCCTTTGTTTCCACAGCCCTAAAGTCTTGAGCTGCTTCCTGCATCCACTATCTCTCTATCCACTATCATTTCAATGCTCCCTTTTCTGTTTGCAGTGGTCTATCACTCATTTAACAGATTTCCAATACTAAATTCTCTCTGTTAAGATAACTAGTGTGGTTTCTTTCTCTTGACTGGAATTTGGCTGATGAGGAAGCTAGACTATAACTTACCTGAAGTCACTAACCATGTTTTATTCATCTCTGACTCAAAGCACTGGGCAGAAAACCTAGCATGTAATAGTGCTCAATCAACGTTTGTTGAAAGGATCTCAAACAAATATCATATCTACCCACAGGCCAACCCAAGCTATCTCCTTAAAGAAACGTCAGAAAATCGCCTTGGTTTGCCTCCTCAGAGCAGACCAACTGGAGGGTCCTAATGTGAACAGCAACACTTACCTCCTCCCCTTCCCATCCCCTACACAGAGGGAGTTTGTGCAGAATGAAGAGGGCACGGGCAGAGAATGCACTCAGGAACAATCAGTCCTTAGGCAGGCTACCACTAGCCCAGGGAAATTTTGAAACAAGAAGAGAGTGTTTGGGCTAAAATTACTTACTAAAAGCATTAGTGTTTGGTCCACTGCCCACCAAAACCCTGCCAAAACCCTAGCCTCTTACTGACAGGGATTCATAGCAAGACACTGAGCAGCTTATTTTAGTTTGGTCAGAAAGTATAAAAGAACATCTCTCTGGGAATACTTGTGCACTGAGAAAATACAGAGCCACATTTTCAATCTAAACTATATTCCTGCAAGGAAAATTAGTTGCAATAAAAATGAAGCCAATGATACCTGAAAGTAAAGCAAAGTTGCCCAGGGCCTTGCATGTAGCAGGCATGTAATAAATAGTTGTTAAATTCTTCTAATGAGTCTCTTTATCAAGGTTGTAATCATCTACGATGAAATCATCCTAGAGAACACAGAGTGCTTTGAATCCCATAGCTAGCATGTGAGAGATAGAATTTTGGCACAGAATCCTTTTGATGTACTTTTCCATCTCAACCACTGTCTCAGTATAAACTCCATTTTTTGAATTATTATAACAGCTTGCAGACTGAACTCCTCACCACTAACTCTGGATTACAGTCCACATCGCTCTCAGTTCCGAAACTCCTTCACTTAGTTCGAATTTCAGCTTTGTCACATACTGGCTGTGTGGCCTTAAGTACCTTGATTAACCTCACTGTTCTTGGCTTCTTCATCTTAAAATGGGGATGATAATAGTACTTGCCTCATAGGATTGGTATAAAGGTTAAACAAGTTAATAGATCTAAAAGACGATGCTTAGCGTATTGAAACTGCAACATAGGTCATAGCAATTATTACTACACTTGAAAATAGTCAACTTCCTGTAGCTTATGGGATAAAATTTAATTCCTTAGCAGGTATGGGTTTCTTTCCAGATTCCAACTTTCTTTCCAGATTCATCTTCCACTTTTCTCCTCTCTACGTTTCCCCATACTTTTCTGTCTCTTCATTCCCTCTTACAAAACCTACTTTCCTGCTAAAAGCGCCCATGAAATGAACCTCTAACCACCACTATGACCACTACCCCTGTCTTCCGAGTCGTCCCTTTTGAATGTCTGCATGTGTTTTCCTCTGTGCCTGGAATGGACATTCCTCCTTCTTCTCTTTCTTCAGCTCACACATGCCCACTCAACCTTCAAGACCATCCCAGATATGACTCTCTGAAGTCTCCCAGTGCCCTCCCAGAACAAGTAGAGACTCTTGTCGTTAAAGGACTTCATATCTTGAAGACTTTAATGACCACACTATTTGTCTCTCCTCACAGGAATTCAGACTTCCGGGGAGACAAGAAATATACCAAAAAAGATGACAATCTTTTTCACAGCACTGCCTTAATGCAGTGATTGACATAGTGTGTGTTCAATAAATGACGAATACATAAACAAATAAGTGAATCAGTGAAATAAAAGCAGCTCAAAACAGGCAGAAGGAGTGGCCAATCACTTGAAGCCTTCGAGCAGAAGCTGAGTGACCATTTGCCACCATTACTTTAATGCGAAGTGAGTGAGAGTTTGAATCAGATAACCTAGCTCCTGCGGAGAAGGCAATGGCAACCCACTCCGGTACTCCTGCCTGGAAAATCCCATGGACAGAGGAGCCTGCTAGGCTGCAGTCCATGGGGTCGCTAAGAGTCGGACACGACTGAGCGACTTCACTTTTACTTTTCACTTTCATGCATTGAAGAAGGAAATGGCAACCCACTCCAGTGTTCTTGCCTGGAGAATCCCAGGGACAGGGGAGCCTGGCAGGCTGCCGTCTGTGGGGTCACAAAGAGTCGGACACAACTGAAGCGACTTAGCAGCAGAAGCAGCAGCAGCAGCAACTACTTAGTTCTTGAGCCTAACCATCCAAGAGAAATCTAGGGAAAAGCTTATATGTGTGTAAGTGTAGTTTGCTTGATGTAAATGAACTCAAAGTGGACTTCAATATTATCATTTCATCATTTTTTTTTTCTGGCCACAGTGCCCTGCAAGCAGGATCTCAGTTTCCCACCCAGCAATCAAATCTGTGTCCCCTGCATTGGGATCATGGAGTCTTAACCACTGGACCACCAGGGAAATCTCACTTCATCAATTTTTAAGCTAAGAAGAAACGTGTATATACATACCATATACCAAAAATTGGTTTTCTTTTTATTCTTTTCTTTTGGCTGCACTCCACTGCACGTGGGATCCTAGTTCCCCCACCAGGGATCAAACCCACACCCCTGGCATTGAAAGCACAGAGTCCCAACCACTGGACTGCCAGGGAATTCCCATGATTTCCAAGCTAATGAATTTTGCAAAAGTTCACAGAAGGAAGAGTTCAAGTTCACTTGTATTGCACACAAGGGGTCATTCTTCCAACTGGGAGATCTGAAAAATGCAAATTTAATCTCTTCCTATTACTAAAGAAAGTCAAATATATAGACAGAAGAATGATAAAATGGTAAGTGAAGAAAGATAGGTGCTACAAGGAGAGAGTTAAGGAGTGGCCAGTGGGACTAGGAGAAAAAATAGACACTCAACAGTAAGGTGAGTAACTCTCGATGACTCAGAAAAGCTAGCTGTCAAACAGTTCCAAATCTAAAATTAATATGTTTAGTTAAATAATTCATAAAATGAAAAAATTCAGCAGTAAAAACACTAACACTTTTACCTTGATACACAGCATTCATAGCTTGAAAAATACTTCTTTTCATTTAAGAAGCTATTTCCTTTTTCAGACTTGAGTACTTTACATAAAAGGGTGACACGAATCGTTTTGTAAAAAGCAGATGTGGAAGAATAAGACTGAAAATAAAATCACTCATAGTGACTTTAACAAAACAAATGTATGTTTAAAATATTGAAATCATTCAGTCATGATGTGAAATGTAGTTGTTTTTTAATTAACAAAAATAATAAACTGTTTTGGCCAAATCAGCTTGAAACACAAAATATTAGGTTACCCGGCTAACTCAGTTTTCACCTTTCTCCTCCTGTTTATTCATAGACTAAAGAGAAAGGTAAACTTTCCTGCTTGTTTTCTTTTTAAGATCCCAAAGAGATCTCAGTTTACAGAGGTAGATAACATTCTTTCTAAACCTGAAAAGCATCAGTTTCTCTGAAAACTGGACTCACTTTAGGACTCTCCCAGAACTCCAGGCCTTCACATGTCCTTCAAAATATCAAGAACACTCCACTATGCCTTCTTCAGGTTCATCATTAGTGACTCAAATGAATTTATTACAGCCAATCATAACTTTTTCTTGACCTACACCAGTGTAATTGAATTTTTGAAATACAGGAAAGTAAAGTAAAATTTTAAAAAGATGAAACTCTTTCAACAAAAGTGCCCAAATAAAAAGTATAATATTTTGAGGCAGTAATTTTCCCACAATTTTCAAGGCAAGGAAAAATGTCTTACAGTTCACATGGCCTCCAGCCAGTAGATCTAATTGTAGACTGGGAAGGGTGTAACTCTGTAAACTAAAAGGGAGTCGGCCACCTTCGGCTAAAGTTCACTCTAATCTCAAACATCTTATCCCATTATCCATGTAAGTACACTTGGACTTGTCAGATCACTTGAGGAAATTTTTATTTCAAAAGTATGACCACTGAACCTTTGACATGTGGGCCACTAATAACTTTTGATATTGCTGGAACAAGAATTCTGAAAGAGATAAATTCCTAAGACTCAATTATGAAACGTATTTATCAACCCACCCATTTTTCCTCCCTGTTTCCAACACTTGTCATGGTTTTGACTCATAATTGAGGTGTTAGCTGAAGAAGTCTTAAATATTGATCCTCCCAGGGATATTTTTATTTCCCTGAAAAATATTTCTTTTTTTAAAAAGAAAAAAATGCCTTCAAGAAATAACTAAAAGAAGCAGTAATAGCAGGCTGATACAGTTTGCAAGCCAGCATGATAGCTCCAGACCTTTCCATCCTTCCCGATAGGAGGTGTGAAGCTTGGTGCAAATTCCAATTTGTCTGTGAGTTCAACAAAGTTAGCATAGTTGCCCAACTAACACTATACTGTACTATAATACAAACAATAATTTTCACACAAACAATATATAAAAAACAACCACAAAAAATAAAGAAACGTTTTTAATCTTACAATACAGTACCTTGAAAGTCCAGTGGTACACTACAAGAGCTGGCATACAGGGGCTGGCATTGAGTGAACAGGCAGGAAGAGTTACTGACTGGAGGGAGACGGGGTGGGAGATGGCAGAGCTGAAGGATGGTCAGCAATAGGAGGTGGAGGACAAGCCACAGTTTCACTCACGCCTGACGTTGATGGAATGCACATTCGCATCTTTGAAAGTTCACAACTTGAAGGTTCATATGTAGGGGACTTACTGTACTGCAGTAACCCCCTGCCAACCTCCCCTTCCCCTCTGCCCCCCTTTTCCTCCCCTGTCCCCAAGTTCCTGCAGCTGTTTCAGTGTCATCATGTGTCTTAAGTTCCCACCTGAGACTGAGTACGTGAAAGACGTGCTCCTTTGAAGAACAATGGCCTCTGTCCACATCATAACCCAAAGACATGAAATATCAGTCTAAGTGACCAGTCCCTCATCCCGTCCTTGGTTAAGGTCTCAGTTCATGAATTCTTCCAGGCCACTTCTCCTCATTCACTCTCTGAGTGTCTGCGGAAGTGTCTACCTGCCCACAGTCCACGGCAGGCATCTTCCCTTTCTCCAAAGGGCTTGGGTGGATGATTTGTGTGAGCCTGACCTCCTACCCCCACCCCCACCAGCCCCCCCACCAAGAATGACTCTGGCAAATTGAGCTCAGAGTATTTAAAATGTATAAATCCTGTCTTTGGGGGATGAATGGCTCTGCTCCTGGAGAGCTATGACTGATGCTGCAGTACCAGTTGCTCTTCAGCTGCCTCCCCCAACTCCTTCGGCTGTCTTGGTAGCAGCATCCTTTGCTCTTGGGCTGCTAGTTATTATTTTCTAAACCTCACCCAGAGGTCAGTGATTCTCAACCTCATTTCAGTCATGGCCCTCTCCAAGAACATGAGGAAAAATGCATACTTCTTCCCCTAAGACACAACACTCATGCACTCACACACACACACACACACACACACACACACACACACACACACACACACACATTTCACATGTAATTTCTGTGTGCTCATGGACAGTTTGGTGATTTGGGTCTTATCTTCAGAAACTCTGTGTAGAAAAAGTTGCCACAATATTTTAGAGATGAAGAATATGCTGCATTTATGAAAACTTTGAAATGCATGGCTCAACCCATCTCAGTTCACTTCATTAGGGGACAGTTCAGAAACCCACTCTATCTGAGCCAGCCCAAGATGTCTGCTTCTTTTCAAGGTTTACAGAGTGAAAAATTCAGGTCTCGTTTATTTTAGCTTCAGGAATGCCAATCAGTCTACAGATTTTTGCCTAAGTCTCCATTTTTATTACCAAAACAAAATTAGAATAAGTTCTTTCTTTTGAAATATTTCCAGAATAGTTTATTCTTCCTTGCCCCCCATACTCTCACCCTGAATTATGCTTTCTTCAGAGGGGTGGAAGAAGGAAACATAATCAGGATAAGAAAATCAAATAGAGTTTGTTAAATATCTATGGTGTCACAGTCATGAGTTTCAGAGTGCGATTATGTAATAACCCGGGTTGTTGAAGGATAATCAAGTTACAATCTTTCTCATGTAGAACAAATCTTGAGACATGACGAGTTTAATGGTGTCATTAAAATTACTGAGGATTATAATTACTTTTGGATTATGATTGTCCATTAAGTTGACAGTGACATTTTAAGTGCAATTTGGCACTTTATGGAGACATTTTCACATTTATATATTGAAATATAAGTATAAGGAATATACTACTTTAAAAAGCACTTTCAAAGTCTTCTTGATAACATCTATTATAAACCCCCAAACCACTATTTTAGCTTCTTTGAACCTAAAAATCCCTGAGTAAAAGGAGAATGGGTGGAAAAGGAGAACAGTAAGTAGGAAGAAATGTTCCAACTTTTTTTTTAAAAAATGGTATTTTGTTGTTCAACATTTCTGAGCATGCATACAATCATCCTAAAGAACATGAAAAGAGACCCAAGCTTGAGCAACAGTTTTCATGGGCTCGGTATGTACCCAGCCTGAGAACAATGGAGTATACAGCTGCGGGACATACCTCTGGAACCAGATGAAGGGCTGCAGGCCTATCCAGCCCATCAGCCTCATCAGAGCATTTCTGAAGGCCGGATGAGTGAGTGGGCTGATGCCTTAGGGAATGAGGGATCAAGGACCCAGGGCTGCTATAGATTCCGTTTAAAGAAAGGAGGCTCTGGCTGTGATCTGGTTAGATGAGGTCTAGGGGACTTTCCTGAAGCTGCTTCCAAAGCAAGCCTGTGGGGTTTTGTCTTATACTATAAAATTGCTGGTCCTAGACTGTACTTACTTGGAGTAGCTTGGGGAAGGCTGATGGTGCTATGGCGCCAGTGTCTTCAAAATCCCTCTCTGGAGCTTCTGCTGAATGTGCCTTCCTGCTTCTCCCACCCTCCCCACTTTTCTCTCAGAATAAATTGCTAACCACCCCCATCCCACCTCTTGCCTGAGCCAGGTAAGGGTTCCCATTGAATATTCCCAAGAATACTGACGTGGGTAGCCAATCCCTTCTCCAGCAGATCTTCCTGATCTAGGAATCAAACCAGGGTCTCCTACATTGCAGCCGGATTCTTTACCAACTGAGCTATCAAAGAAGCCCCATACTTTCATTAAGGCTTAGCTAAAAGATAAAAAAGAAGAAAAAGACTTTTAGGGTTGAGATTACTTGCTTGTGATTGAGAGTAAGGGAATTCTGAAGGTGTTCTCTCGACTCCCTGAAATCTTAAGGGGAAGACTAGAAAGAGATCTTGGCAAAAGAGAAAAAAGTCTTCAGAAGCAGAGCTCATAACATTACAAGATGGGAAAAAAGAAAGAGTTCAACTTCTGGGTAGGAGTTCTTGTTCTCCAGAAGCTAAGCTTCCAAGGTAACTTCAATATCAACTGTTTTTTAAATCTTAGAGATCATCCTCTCAGAGTTGTGTGCTAAAGATCAGCTCTGAATATATGTCTGTTTCATCCAAGCTTTCTCTAGATGTAGATAAACTGACAATTCCTGACTTAGAAATTTGGAGAGTCAGCTTTATCCAAAGCAGGCTTGCTTTGGAAACAGTGTCAGCAGGATTATCCCCTCTAAATCTAAAGTCTTACTACTTTGACCATGATGATGTGGCTTTGAAGAAACTGACCAAATATCTCCTTCATCAATAGCATCATGAGGCGGAACACACTGAGAAACTGAGGGAGCTACAGAATCCAGTGAGGTGGCTGAATCTTCTAATCAAGAGAACAGAACATGGAGGTTTGTTTTTATTCTTTTTTTTTTTTTACAGAAAAGAACAAACAACATATCCTCATTAAAATGTCAAGGAAAAATGTATAATTCTCTTTATTCTGGCAGAATTTGCCTCTTGTTCAAATTAAACAAATATTTGAGCATCTATTATGTGTACTTTGCTGTAATAAGTCCCATAAGGAATATAAAAATAAGTGAGAGATATTTCCTCCTATTAAGGCACTTATAATTGGGAAAAAGGGAAAAGTCAAATTACAAATTCATAAACAAATCTGCGGAAGATGAAGACTATCAGAAAGAGACCCCCCCCCAAGTGGTACAGAAACCAAAAGGAAAGGCAAATCAAATCAAGTTCAGAACAGAGGAAGGACTTTGTGGAGGAGTTGGTAATAGCATTGGCCTTAAAGGATGGGTAGAATTTTGATAGTAAAGATAAGACAGAGACTTTCCTGGTGGTCCAGTGACTAAGACTCCATGCTCCAAATGCAAGGGGGCCCAGTTTCAATCCCCAGTCAGGGAACTAGATCCTGCAAGCAGCGACTGAAGACTCCACATGCTGCAATTAAGACCTGGGGCAGCCAAAATAAATAAATAATTAAAAAGAATAAAAGGATAGATAGAAGAGTGTACAAAGTGAAGAAAATACCAAGGGCAAATACCGTTGGGCTTACAAAAGAGAATTAAGTTTTCTAGTCCCTCCTTGTGGTCCCAGTATACAAGCCAGCAGTCTGTTTCCAAAAATATTTTGTATTTACCTACTATATTAGCTTGCTAGCACTGCCTTAATAAAACACTACCAACTGGGTGACTTAAACAACAAAAATTTATTTTCTCACAGTTTTGGAGACTGGAAATCCAATATCAAGGTGTCAGCAGGTTTGGTTTCTCCCAAGACCTCCCTCCTTGAGTGGCAGATGGCTGCTTTCTGGCTGTGTCCTCACGTGGCCTTTTCTCTGTGTGGGCACATCCCTGGTGTCACTCCCTTTCTTGTAAGTACACCAGTCATAATGGATTAGGGCCACACACACGACCTCATTTAACCTCTTTATAGGCTCTAGCTCCAAATACAGTCACGTTCTAAGGTGCCAGGGATTAGGGTTTCAACACAGGAGTTGCAGGTGGGGTACAATTCAGTCCTTAACATTTACTTATTAACCTTCTCCCGCTTAGTCTAAGAAAAGAGGTCTGGTTTTGTTCACCTCTCTACTCCATGTGCCTTAGTCTGATGCTGGGGTATAAATATTTCTTCATCCACTTTTTGTTAATTTAGAGGTAGAGTGCAGATCTGGAGGCTGAAGTCAGATGATGGAGAAGAGCTTCTGATGCTAAACAAAGGTTCAAATATGTTAGAATAAGGAGTGAAGGTGGGAGTTATATGATGGAGCACTCTTCAAGAAAATCACTCTGGCAACAGTGTAGAGGATACTTTGCAAGTAAGAGGTAAAGGAGACAGGAAAGTCAGTTAAGAGTTTTTCACTGTGGCCCAGACAAGGGGGACTGAAGATCTGAATGCTAGTGACTTTGGAGAAGGAGATGAAGGGGGAAACCTTTTTCAAAGCTTAGATATGACAGTCAAGTTGAAATGGGAGGAAAAAAAGAGAAAAGTGAACTTTTCTGAGCTCAAGAGCTTGGCAGAAAAGTTATAGTTCCATTCAAGTCAAGAGATGGTGTTCAAGCTGAATAAGATGAGTTTGAGATGCAGGTGAGCTACGTTGATGCTATGGCAGGAGATTTGCAGTGTAGGACGTAGAAAGACATGTGTATTTGTTTAGTTCATTTCTCAACAGAAAGTTGAAAATGAGGATCTACTGTCCAAGAAAGAGCTATCAGAGTTAAGTTGCTTGAGGGATGAAACTTTTATTTATTTCTTGTATCTGCAACTCCTAGTTCAATGCCTAGCCTATATAAAAGTGAAAAGTGAAGTGTTAGTTGCTCAGTCGTGTCTGACTCTGCAACAACACGGACTGTTGCCCGCCTGGCTCCTCAGTTCATGGAGTTCTCCAAGCAAGAATATTGGAGTGGGTAACCATTCCCTTCTGCAGGGGATCTTCCCCACCCAGGGATCAAACCCAGGTCACCCACATTGCACGCAGCCTATATATGATGCTCAATAAACATTTGTTGAATGAATGAAATAGGGATTGAGGAGTGATCTGCCTGGCAGGCATTGCAGTTGAACAGATAATTGTTAAACTCAAGGATATGAAAGGAGGAAAAAGAGAACAAGCCTAAGGACATTTGATCTCCCCCGTGTAATTTTGAATTATTGCACTGTAAATTATGGCAAATACAATGAGTTATACTCAAAGTCACATAGAGAAAAAGCAATCTCGGTACCTCTACCAAAAAAAAAATACAGGCATTTGGGAACCTAGGGGAAAAGATTAGTGATATGTTATCCTAACAAATAGCAACACCTAGTGACCAGTTCCAAAAACAACACGGAGATTTTTCAGTGAGTTTCTTAGTGAGGATTTTTGAAGCCCTTTCCCACGTGGGGAAAAAAGTTGTAGTAATTGACCAGCTCTGCTGGTAGTAGTGACAATAATTATGTTTGTATGACACTTAATAATTTTCAAAACACTCTCCTATGCTTTATCTCATTTGGTAATTGAGATATTGTTGAGATAAATTGAGGCCGATGCAGAGAAGAGAATCAGTGTCCGGGCTGCTTGGCATGGTTGAGTACCCTTTGATTTCTGTCACAGGAATGGTGCATGATAAAAAGTGGCAGACAGGAGAAAGGGGATGACTTACAGCAATCCTTCACCACTATTGGAATAAATATTAGTTCTAAGGCGAGCCAAACAGCTACACGCACATACATATACACACACTCAAACATGCCCACCCATGTGATTGCATACTCACATATGCACATACACATACACATTTTTTCCCTTTAATCTCAGGTGGAAACTTAGTCTAGATTGTTAAGCCCTCTGTTGATTTCCACTTGAATTCCCCCTGGCTACCTTTCTAAACCTTTTCTACTCTTAAGCTCTGGACTCCAGAGCCAGTTTGCTATGGGGTTTGAACACCTGTCCCAAAACTTCCTTGATGCATGACCTTGGTTGCTTGATCTCTCTGTGTCTCATTTCCACCATCTGTACATTGGGAATAATCACAGAACATACCTTAAAGGCTGATTGTGCGGTTTAAATGAGTTAATGTATCTCAAACTCTTAAACATGCCTATACTATAATAAGGGTTAGCTACTATTTTTTCCATCACTGGATTGCAATTATTAATATTTACTTACTTTTTCTTTCTCTTCTCCTGGTTATGGTTTCTTTGAGTGTAGAGTTTTGTTCACCTCTGAAAACCCCAACACGTATGGGTGGCATGTAGCAGGTCAGGGTAAAGAAGTTAGTCTTCGTGATTTTGGAGGAATAGCAGGATTTTGGAGGAGAAGGGGATGACAGAGGATGAAATGGTTGGATGGCATCACCGACTCAATGGACAGGAGTCTGAGCAAACTCCAGGAGTTGGTGATGGACAGGGAAGTCTGGAGTGCTGCAGTCCATGGGGTTGCAAAGAGTCAGACACGACTGAGTGACTAAACTGAACTGAGCAGGATATCTGAACAGGTTTCTAGAACATGATGATGTAGGAGGAAATCAGAATATATCTCCCCCAAATATGCCACTTTGCCCTGAGGATTATTTTGAACTGAAGGCAATCAAGAAGCAGATACTGGAAAAGCTCCTGGCTTTCCCCCCGTTTGCCTAAACACAGGACATAAATCTTCAAAGGTGTCCCTCCTCCCTCTCTATCAGGGAAGATGAAAGGTGATCACAAGAGGCAAATTTAGACTCTATCTGGACATGGCTGTGGCCTCTATCTGCATATCCCTTATCACTGGGCATGACTCTGCATGTTGCTTATATGCATCCCAGTTTTCCCAGGACTGTCCTGACATAACTGTTAATAACTCATACTTTTATGTTCAGAAGCGGCCCTATTTGGACAAAATTATATGCACATTCTACTTCCTGATCCCTAGCTCCAGCCATACTTGTCTTCTTTTCATATCTTACCTTTTGCCACTACAGGGACTTTGAAATGCTGTTCCCTCTGCCTGAAAAGATCTCTCCCTCCTCACTTTTCTACATTATGATCACAGCATAATCGGATTCTTTACACCTTGTTTTCATCAGGTAATGATCCTGCCCCAGATCCTCGGAAAACTTCCATTATCTGTGGGATCAAGTGCCAACACTTCATTCATTTATTTATTTTAAAGATAGTAATTTTATTTACTTATTTATTGGCTGCGTCATGTGGCATGCAAAATCTTCCTGGCCAGGGATTGAACCCATGCCCCCTGCAGTGGAAACGTAGAGTCTTAACCACTGGACCACCAGGAACGTCCCAAGCACCAGCACTTTAGACTGGGCATTCAGCCAGACTAGTCAGCTTACTGTGCTCTCTTCATCCCATTTTAAGATTCATTGAAATCGTGCCCCTTAACGCGTTTCCCACCTCACTGTGACCAGAGCTGCCGTATCTGTGTGTACAGGTTTAGCCCTATACAAGCATCCAACCAAGGGGAAGCAGAGGCAGAAGGGCAGACTGGCCTCCACACACCACAGGGCTGCCTTTTTCTTGTTCACGGGATAACCCTGAAGAGTCTGGAGGCCCCATCTGTGACCATTCCATCTTAGGAAGTTTGGGCTCTTAATTATCAGTAGTTCCTAAAGGTCAGTCTATGGTCCAGCACATCAGAATCTCTTGGGCCACTTACATCAAGAGATCTCTGGATTTTCTGAATTAAAACCTCTGAGTGTAGAGACCAGGGATCCATGTTTTTAGCAAGTCCCCTTGGGTGACTGATGCACACTCAGGTCTGGAAGGCATTGGTGTCCGCCATTTCTCACCCAGTTTTCTTGGGCTACCATTTAGTCTCTTGTGTGTACCAGACTTGCTTCTCTGTCTAGAGCATGGCTCCCCTGAGGATGAGGACCCCATCATAACTTGCCATTCATTGAGCACTTAACATGAAACAGTGTGAAGGAATGCATAAACCACAGGGCCTGATTTCCCAACAAGGAGAGTTCACACAACATGTAATAAACCCACTTAATTAATACTGCTTGATATGGAGGTGCCTCGGAAAACTAAAAACAGAATTACCATACAATCAAGCAACCTCACTCTTGGGAATATATTCAGGCAAAACTATAATTCAAAAAGGTATATGCAACCCATGTTCATAGCAGCACTATTCACAGTAGCCAAGACATAGAAACAACCTAAATGTCCTTTGTCAGATGAATGGATAAAGAATATGGTACATGTATGCAATGGAATACTACTGAGTCATAAGTGAGGTAAGTCAGAAAGACAAATACTATATCATATCACTTATATGTGGAATCTAAAGCATGACAAATAAACCTGTCTATGAGACAGAAAGAGAATCATGGACACAGAAAACAGACTGATGGTTGCCAAGGAGGAGGGGGTTGGGGGAGGAATGGAGTAGGAGATTGGGGTTAGCAGATGTAAGCTTTTGTATATAGAATGGATAAACAATAAGGTCTTACTGTATAGCACCTAGAATTATATTCAATATCCTATGATAAACCCTAATGGAAAAGAATGAAAGAAAAAGAATGTGTGTGTATATATATATATATAAACTAAGTCACTTTGCAGTACAGCAGAAACTACTACAACATTGTACATCAACTATACTTCAACTAAAAAATATTAAAACAGGAAAAAAAAGTACTGCTTGAGACTTACTAAGGGCTGGCCTTATGCTAGAGACAGAAGAGATAGCTGTGTCCACACAGTGTTTGGGCTTCTCTTATGGCTCAGTTGGCAAAGAATCCACCTGCAATGCGGGAGACCTGGGTTCAATCCCTGGGTTGGGAAGATCCCCTGGAGAAGGGAAAGGCTACCCACTCCAGTATTCTGGCCTGGAGAATTCCGAATTCCGTGGACTGTATAGTCCATGGGGTCACAAAGAGTCGGACATGACTGAGCCACTTTCACTTTCACACGATGTTTACTGATGGGAGTACATAGATAAGTCACCAGGAAATGACAGTCGAGTGTGGTGGTGCAGAAAGGAGACTCCCAGAGCCGTGCGAGCACAGGGAAGTTCACTCAGATGTGGGAGGCCAGTGTTGCTCAGAGATGATGGGAGTGAAATGGGAGAATAGTCATCTGGACAGAAGAAACATGTGCAGCAGCCTGGATGTCAGAAGGAAGCTGGTTGTTAGGAGAGGGTAGAGAGTAGTCGTGAGGAGGGAGGGAGAGGATCTTGGAGAGATTAAACAGAAGCCAGTTCGTGAAGGCTTTGTATGCCGTAGTGGGGGCAGAGGTGGGAGTTGGGGGTAGGCCAATCAGCATTTGGTGTAAATGTCCCCCAGACACATCAGACCTTTCACATCGCAGCTTGTTTGGAAAGAAAAGCCCCCACCTCAAAGCTCCCTGACTCATCCTCCTGGGGTTAGAGGAAGAGCACTGCCCTCTCAAAAGGACTTCCTCTCAAAAGCCCCTCCCGATTCTGTCACTCACAGTCCTTCCATTCTTCGACTCTGGTACAGGGTTGGGATGTCGACCAGCAATGAGCAGTCTTGGCTATGGAGCTTGCTCCTTGCATGGGGAAAGGAAGCTATGCTGAGGATTTAAGTTGGATTTAAGTGAACTGCTTATTCTGGAAATTGCCAGGGCTGAGGAATAGAATCTTGGCACAGGACCAAGAACACCAGATTCCAGGACGATTGGAAAGATTTAGGTTAGGCTCTGAACTAGGAGATACTATTGATTCAAAGAGTATCCTTTTCCTTAGGAGACAGATGTTGAAGTGTTTAGGGGTAAATTGTCATCATTTCTGCAACTCATATATATCTATATCTTTGTGTGTGTCTGTCTGCATACCTGTATCTGTGTCTATAGCTAGGAGAGAGAAAGCAAATGCATGGCAAAATGTTAACAATTAGTGAACCAAGATAGATGAAGGCTATAGAGACGCTTGTCGTGCTATTCTTTCAGTTTTTCTGTAAGTGTGATGTGTTTCGTAATTAGAAGTTGGGAGACAAAGAAAACAAAGGCTAGCAGGTTCCTGGCCTAAGTCAGCTTGGGTTTCTCATCCTTCGGCCGTTTGAGACCGTCCGCTCACTTTTTGATGGACTGCTCACTTGTGCATCTTGGAGTTCCTAGACGACACAAAATCTTGAAAAACCTGTTTTGAAGTTATAAAAGTACCATTCTTCGGAACCAAAAGACACACACCAAAAGATTAGGAAATTATTCTGCCCACTCTGCAAGATTCTGTTGCTCTCCCGTGCTGGAAAATGATTTGTGCAAACAAGCTAGTCAGCAATTGATTTGAAAATACCACATGCAGGAATCATATCATGCTTTATGTTTTATGTTTCTTGGGATTTTGGGTTTTAACCACCCATCGAATTCTCATTTTAAGCACTCGTGATGTATGCTGCTTTAAATAATTCATAACACAATTCTGTCATCTGTTACCACCGTATTCCTCACTCCAGAGATTTACAAAATGTGTTTTCAGATGACTGCATGTGGTCTTAAGAAATACAGCAAGGGTTCTTTTGGGAGAAGAGGAAGAAAGTGGTTTATAACTAGTGAATGTAATAAATGACACGAGGATGGGTGTAATTAGTGAAGAAAAGCTATA